>OX453029.1:11650116-12913036 GCA_949699075.1 Asteroscopus sphinx
ACAAATCCAGACTCCAGGCTGCTTCTGAGAATTTCCTTAAGAAAAAATCCAATAACACTGCCCGACCTGGGAATCGAACCTAGGACCCCACGATCAGCAGTCACGCTTGCGACCACTAGACCAACGAGCAGTCAGGTGACTAGGTGGTAGTTAGGTGATATTGAATGGGCCTTTAGCTCGCTTCGCCATCCTATATTATAAAAAAAACCATCCTAGTTTTGTGAACTGTGATAACATAGCGGTTAAAAGCTTGCCTTCCATGCATGAGGGTATGAGTTCGAAACTAGCCCGCACCACAGACTTTTCAAATTAATGTGTGGATCAGAATTTGATTATCACTTGCTTTTACGGTGAAGGAAAACATCGTGAGGAAAGCTGCACACTTTGAGAGGGCTCCATACAGTTTTCGATGAACTGTGTAGTCCGCCAACTCACACTACGCCAGCGTTGTGGACTAAGGCCTTAACCTTCTCATACTGAGAAGACGCCCGTGCCCAGCAGTGGGACAATAACAGACAGTTTTTTTTTTTTTTTAGAATTTATTTTTTTGTCCGGTATTATACCTAATGCTTTAATTTTCTGATGATTTTGAATTTGTATGGGAACCATACGACCATACCATAAAGATTCACAATTTTGGCACAATAATCATTCATTTACAATACATGCCTGACGACAACATTAAATTAAATAATATTTTCAGAATGTATTCGGCCTCGGCGGTCGTGGTTGCGGGTATGGAGGTCAAGCTGTCATAGCTCCTGCTGCTCTCTGCGGTCTTGGTGCTGGTATTGGTGGTCTTGGTGCTTACGGTGGTGGTCTTGGTACTTACGGTGGTGGAGCAGCTTACGGCGGTACTGGAGCAGCTTACGGCGGCGTTGGTGAAGGCAACGTGGTGGTCTTCGGTGAGCTGCCAGTCGCTGGTAACACCGCCGTCGCCGGTCAGGTGCCAATCTCAGGCATTGTGAACTTCAACGGCGCTGTGCCGGCTGCTGGTGGCGTGTCTATCGCTGGTCAATGTGCTTGCGGCTGTGGTTCTCCATACTACTGAAGATTCTTGTGTTGATTTCGAAATAAAAATAAACGAGATCAAGAAAATTATCTAATGTTTCTTTTTAATTTATGTTATTTTTATTAGGGTTCGGAACCCAGAAGGTGCCAACGAAACCTTTCATCTATGCCTTAGGGTTATATCTTTTTAACCGTAATGTAGCTAGTTGAAATTACAGGAAATGTGTAACTATAACCCTCATATTAATCTGAGCTATAACCTCTATCATGAGAAATACTACAATTTCAAAAAGGCTAAACACAAAGGAGGTCCCCATACACAAAAAAGCATTTTTGCTACGTTTTTTGTTCGTTTCTTGCTTTATCTTAAAAACGTCGATACGTACAAACTTAAGATTAATAAGTCATCATCATCATCATCATCATTTCAGCCGAAAGACGTCCACTGCTGGACATAAGACTACCCCAAGCATCGCCATAACGACCGGTCCTGCACTTTACGCATCCAGCAGATTCCCGCGACTTTCACCAGGTCTTCGGTCCACCTTGTGGGGTGCCTCCCCACGCTGTGCCTTCCAGTACGCGGTCATCACTCCAGAACTTTACTGCCCCATCGGCCATCCCTTCTGCGAGCAATGTTTCCCGCCCACTGCCACTTAAGTTTGGCAATTCTTCGGGCTATGTCGGTTACTAGTTACGTTTATTATTAGTGGTGTAATTTTATTACGAGAAAAGTTCAATTGATTTTCAAATTATGTGACTATCGGAGAGTTCTATTGAAATTCGCGAAAGTTTAAAAACTTCTATCGGAGAGTTAGTAGTATCGAGGATAAGTCTTGTCGCAGAAGAGTCCTGTCGAAGTTAAGGCTTGTCGCAGTTCCGTCTTTCGCTTTAGTGTCTGTCGAACTTCAGTCGTACACTCAACAGTAAACCACAATAAAATTGTTAAAAAGGTGGTAAACACAGACATGTGTAGTGGAACGGAACCCTTACTGCGCGAGTCCAACTCGCACTTGGCCGGTTTATCAATATAATATTCACGAAACGATACGATAGAGCAGCCAATACACAATAAAATTCTACATACTATGGCAACTCTTTTTACGTTTATTTCTAAAGGCAATGTACTCACTTTTAAACTCTTGTTTATTTTTGACATTAACATACATTATACTCACATTATTTGAATAAATTTGATGTAATAAACAATAACCTATTTTAAAAAGAGTTTATCCATGGAGTTTCTTGCCGGTTATTCTCCATAGGACCCACAATTTGGAACCGTGCAACTAGAGCCTGACCTTTCAAAAGTGCCTGTAATTAGCTTTATTTGAAATAAAAAACATTGAAATTGAAAAATTTAACAGTATTGTCACCAGGAAATAAGAATCAGAGTTATCATGCGTAGATGTAGAATGTAGATTAACAACAAAAACATTCTGTAAAACCGGCCAAGAGCATGTCGGGCCATGCTCAGTATTATAGGGTTCCTTAAGTAGGTGTTACAAACAAATCAAATCGAATATGAATCACGGCTATTTTAGTTTTTGCAATAGACGGCATTGGCGACCCAGAGAGTGTTGTTAGACGCCGCTAGATGGCGCGAAATTTAAGAAGTGTGTTGTCAACATAACACAAAATTACTTTTTGTTATATTTTCAAACAGAAAGTAGCTAAAGGAGCATTATTTGCTTTGATAATTTTTCTCTAAGGTCAATGCCCTTTGAACTAGGACGTTTTAAGTATTTTTCAGTTTTCTGTCTATAACTCAAAAAATTATAATCACATTATACTTGAAATAATTTTAAAAGAGAGTTTTCACAAAGGTCTATCAATGTGGAAGATTATAAGTTTCTACGTTGCATAGTTTAGAAATGGCAGGGGGGGGTACACATTGCAAGCCACTTTGGCGGGCTATATTTCGCAGTTGGTACACCTGATAAAAAAGTGATGTATGAAACATTACCTTCATTTTAGTAGACCTATTCAATGATACCCCACACGAGGGGGTGCAGCGAAAAAAAATTTTTCAACCCCATTTCACATGTATGGGCGCCACCCCTAAAGTACGTAAAAACGATTTTTTTTGTCTTTTAAAATTGAGATCTATATGCAGACTATTTTTTAACCAAATTTCATTTACTTATGTTTAAGTAAAAGAAGAAGAAGAAGAAGAAGAAGTAGAAGTTATTAAGCTGTAAAGGATTAGGACAGACGGACAGACGGACAGACGGACAGACGGACGGACATGACGAAACTATAAGGGTTCCTTGTAGGACTACGGAACCCTAAAAAACGTGCCAAAGTCTCGACTTAGATTACTTGGCCATAAAAAGTAATGAGATAGAAAAAAAGTAATAGTTTTAGATTATAATAATATTGTCTTTCTTAAATGTCTTCCTAATTTCAATTATAATATTTTGTAAATAATAGAGATTGTTTGCTCTAAAGCATGTTTTAAGAGGAAAGTTTAGAATTTTTTTATGTCGAGAAAACTTTAAGAAAACGTGTTTTGGGCACAATAGAGTTTAAAAAAATACGATCAAGATTAACATATATTTTTTTCATTCCCACAAACTGCAGCTTAATTTTTTTTTTAAAGAAGCAAATTTGAGGTATTTGGCTTTTGTCAGCGACCGCAATTTCCTACACAACCAATAAAGAAACGGCAAAAATAAAAATGATGATGATCTAGCTTTCAACCATATCTTCGCTTCTTATTCCAAACAGGATGACTTGGTTCCCTAACCACTCTTGTACTTGGTGGTGATTGCCCAATTTTCGGCTAATTTTCGTACACCAATACAAAATAATAAAATAAATAAATAAATATTTTTTTATTCACAAAAAGTTTTACATCAAATATCTGTAAAATCCCTGACTTCTGAGCTAGATACAAACCTGTGTTACAGAAGTCAGTGTCTTCTCCACAAATAGTGAATAATAATTACAGTTTACAAAATTTGTGATGTGGACTATGTGTTGTGTTTGTGTGCGTGTGTGAGCGGTGTTCGTGTAGGTGGTGTGTGGGTGAGTGTGAGTATGAATGTGGAGTGAATATACATGGGCACAGAAAGCAATAACATTTCTGTTTGTTCATAATCTAGTTCTAATAGCCAATTCTTACTGTGAGTTTGCACTGACGAAACATTCACATAAAAACATGTTGAAAAGTCAGTTTTCTGTCAATAAATAAATAATAAATATCTTTGGGACATTTTTACACAGCACTATCTAGTCCCAAACTAAGCAGAGCTTGTGCTATGGGTACTAGACAATGGATATAATACTTATATACTTTTTTTTTTGTAAAAACATACTTATAATACATAAGCAACACCCAGACCAACACAAACACTTATGTTCATCACACAAATACTGAAATACAAATACTGTCAATGTATCGAATCGCGTTCGCATTATCACACAACTTGTTGAAACGTAATTTGTTTGACATTTCATAGTCTATTGACATGTTTCACAATAAATTTTGACACACTTCAAAGTATCTGCTTTCGGCCATACATGTTTACCAACCTCATTAGATAACACAAAAAACGATATTTATACAAGTTTTGACACATGATTAAGCATCAGTGCGAACGTCAGCCGTGACAAATCTATAGACAAACATGTCAATGTATAAGTTTTTAGTCAGTGCAAACACAGCCAACAACAAATCTTGAAATCTGTCAAAGAATTTACCCAGTTTTCTGTAGTGCGAACGTAACAATCAACAAAACAAGTTGTGACATTAGTTTCATATGACAAGTTTCGAGACATTACATGTTAAATGTTTTTTGGTGCAAACCCACAGTTTAACTTTCATGTTGAAATGATAACAATATTCATTGCGTGGTAAATAGTTGCCGATAAGACGAATTGTCAAAACACACGGAGGAATGAACATTCAAATCCTATTGATTGCGATCGCGAGTGAGTTACTCAATTCGGCAGGAAGTGTCCCATCGCTATGCTTCAAAGTACTTGCACTTCAAATATTTGAAATAGGAAATATTACTTAAAGGAGACCTTATTTTATTTTTTAAAGCAAGTAATTCTGCGTTCCGTGTGGTGCCGGACGTAAAGAATTGCACCACCGTATATCTTCTCATAGGTGTCGTAAAAGGCGACTAAGGGATTCACCAGAGGATGGGCAGCAGCGTTCTCAAGTATTTAACCAACCAACTGCGATCGCCAACCCGCCTGCCAAGCGTGGTGATTATGGCATATCTCCCCAACATATGCTTGGGGGAGGCCTGTATCCAGCAGTGGACGTCTTTCGGCTGAAATGATCAAGATGATGATGATGTTGGGGTTGTTTTTATGTATGACGTACCCCCACACACAATACGTAGGGGTGCGTGCGTGGATGTGTGGGTGTGTAGTGAGTGCGCCACGAGACGAGACAAGACGAGCAACGTCAGTCGGGCACGGCCGTACCATCCTTTTCTCGAAGCAACTTCGTTTTGGGTAAAGCTTGAAGTCTGGAATTTCGGTTACCAAAGTACTTACTGAACCTACCTACCTACCCCATATCACAAGTTTGAACTTATATTTTATTACGAAATACAATCTCAAGTCAACTTTGCAATTCAGTTTATTAGATCATTCATTACAAATCAATTCAATTAAATTCATTTATTTCGTGAACACAGGTATATTGAGTACATAAAATCATAAAAAAGTGCGCTATGTTCTGCCGAAAGGCATACAAAATATATTTTTGGAAAAATAATATATTTTTATACTAATAACAAAATAAAGAGCTATAATTTTCACTAAAATAATATAAAATAAGCAATGTATGTAAAATTTCAATTCGGTATTTAATTAATAGTGAAATTTATGTCAAGTCAACTTTTAAATTGTAATACAATTAAATAATTAAATCTTGTTTTTATTGACAGAATACAATTTGATTAAAGTTTCGGAACTCAATAACAGAATAATATGCTTTCTTGATCAAAAACTTCAAAGATTATTTTTAAACCTAATAAGATTTTTTAACACACTTGCTCGTAAAGTGGCTATTATTGCACCGCTTTTAGGTTCATAATGTAGCTTATAACGCACGCGTGCTTTTTACATTACATTATCGCACTAGTGCTTTTTAGTTTACAGTTTATTTTTAAATCGCAGCAAACAGTTTTATTCCTAAACAAAATTGAACATTTTTGGGAATAAATCAACTGTATTAATTAAAATATGTTAGGTATGTAAACATTTAATTTCATCAAATTATTTATTATTGTCAACAAATTAACATTAATTTGTGTTATAAATAAAACAAACTATTTATAATATTTTTGATATTAGGCTGTTTGGCGGTTTCCTTCGACCACCTGCGCGCGCATAGCTCTATGTCACCGTGCGATTAAAGTAATCCGCACGGCATATTTCACAAATTCAATATTTGTCAAAAATGTGTGTATGTTTTTTCCTCGCAAGTGTGTTGAAAAACGTCGCATGACACGCGTGAGCATTGACTTCTCGGTTCCATTACGCCCTCGCCTTCGGCTCGGGCTGCAATCCAGCCTCGAGTTTATTAGTCAACTTAGCTCACTTGTATCATAATGTAAAGGGTTTTTCAACAAGAACTTTGTTTTTTAAAACAAAATAAAACAAAGAAGATGAAGATGATTCAAATTTTTATTGTATTGCAAATGTTCACCACGAGCACGCTGACAGATGTCGATTCTTTCATCAAAGTTTTTAATCACTTTTTGGCAATATTTCGTTAATCACATCACGGATTTTCAGTTTTAAGGCTGCAATCGATTCGATTGGCTCCGTATAGACTCTGTCCTTAACATAGCCCCACAAAAAATAATCCAGTGGTGTTAAATCACACGATCTGGATGGTCACTAAACCGCTGAATTTCATAATATCTTTTTCAGAAAAACCAGCGGGTTGTTCCTGAATGAATTGAGCGAATCTACGGCGATGTTAATGGTCGGTCGGCTTCAATTCCTGCACCAGTTGAACCTTGTAAGGCTTCAAAGCCAAATCCTTACGCAAAATTCACCATGTGGTGGTTTTGGATAACCCCAATTGTTGAGAACGACGAGGAATAGACAAATTTGGATCTTCTTCAGCACTGTTGCTCACGGCTGCGATGTTTTCAGTTGAACGACCCAGTTGAACACGCGTTGGTGTTGGCACATTTTGTACCAATCCTGTCGACTCATATTTAGCGACCAAATTCTTAATTTAGCCGTCTCAGAAGGACGATTATGTTGTCCGAAAATATCACGAATTTTACGAAATGTAACTTTAACAGAACCACCACTTTCATAGTGGATTTTAATTATTTTTATGCGATTTTCGAGCGAAATTGAATTCATTGTAACAATTGCCAAAGCACCTACTACGAACATGTCAAAACACTAAATTTCAAAACTATCATGCTGTTGGTGTAGCCCCAATTAAAAAACAAAGTTCTTGTTGAAAAACCCGTTACTATTACAGTATCTGTTATATTTGCCATTGCATATATACTTTTATCTACATTCATATCGTAAAATCCGAATTATGAACTCGATAGTAATGTCATAATGACAGACTTGACGCACATGCACCTGTGATGAATTTAAAAAATTTCATTACGATACAGTTTGCTGAACAAAATAATGCTGTAATTTAATTTTTTTTCCATAACTGCACACTTCAGCCCAACTAAGGAGTTTTTAATGCAACTTCGGCCCAACCAAGGAGTTTTCAAACCTTTTTTTTTAGCAGTCGTACAGTTTGGCACAAAAGAGAACACGAAATGCAGGGCGCTACTAGTCATACATTGAAAAACGTTATCTTTTAAAATCGCGTTTTTGGCAGAATTTTGGATTGTCATATTGCTTTTAATTATATTTAAGTGTTTACAGGCATACTTTTTGGATGATAAAACAGAGATTGACAGAATCCTGACAAGGATAGAAAATTAGTTCCGATTATGATATTTTAGATTTCAGACCATATTTTATTTATTTATTTATTATCTATGTTGACGCGCGGGTGCGTGCGCGCGCCATTGCCTACTGGATTTGGTCGTCATAACTTGTGAATTTATTGTAATTGTTTACGTTATTATTATGTTTCTGTACGTCTAAAGTTTTATTCTGGGAAAAAATATCTGACTACAGCAGTGTTACTGAACTTAGGAGAATATTACCCCGCCTGAATTTCTGGATGCAGCAACGTAAATGATACAATCTTTTACCAGAAAAATCAAGAAAATCTACGACAATGTTACCAAGATTTAGACTTTGGTATTTTATTTAAAATTGTATGAGTTTAGATTTAGTAGTGTATGAAACTGACATAACTAGGTATTAAATCACTCGTGTGATCCTATTAAAAACCGAGCCGTAGGCGAGGACTCACACTCGTGTTTTAATAACCCCTGTTATGCAACAGTTTCATAAAATACTATTATTTAAAAATTAGTTTCACATGGCAACAGGTGTAGGTTGACTTATTTTAAATAAATGAAGATTATTCAAATCAAATCAAATTATTTTATTTGCATGAAATTTGGCACAATCGACAGCACGACAGTGGTAACACTTCAATTCGAAAACCGCCGTTACTGCTTACGAAATAAAGATCCTGCTAATGTCAAAGTGTTACCCCCGACGTGCGGTCGACCGTACAAGTAAAGGTGTTACAATAAAATTTTAGTTCTACACATTTCACCATTTTCGGTGTACAAATATTAAACTAACATATCAAATTCACAGATGTGGAGTGCAAGAAAAGGAATTAGATTAAATGTTTGGAAATGTGGTTTGTAGGTGTCAGTTTCAGTCAGTCTTGGATTTATCAGTCATTTTATTGGATTAGCTTAACAATATTCTTGTTAAATTCCTCAGTAGACTCCACAGCCACGACCTCCATAGCCAAGATTTCCTGCGGCAGGAGCGTAGGCACCGCCAAGACCATAGCCAGCACCAAGACCATTGCCAGCACCAAGACCACAACCAGCACCAAGACCGTAGGTACCTGCAGCACCATAGCCAGCACCAATACCATAACCAGCACCAATACCATAGGCACCTGCACCACCATAGCCAGCACCAGAACCAATACTCTCAATAGCAGTAACACCGTTACCACAGCTGTGGCTGACGACACCAGCACCACCACTGGGCAACACGCCCTCCAAAGCCACAGCACTCAGGAACGGCAGCTCACCAGCCACCGACAGAGCACCCTCAAACACATTCTCAGATGCTACGGAGAGGATACTGGGAGCAAAATTAGAAGAACTGGAGACAGGCAGAGCACCACCACTGGTAGGAATGGTTTCAATAGCAAGACCACCGTAGCCTGATCCAAAACCATATCCTGATCCAACACCGTAGCCTGATCCAACACCGTAGCCTGATCCAACACCGTAGCCTGATCCAACACCATAGTCAAGTCCACACCCAGAAGCGCCTAAACCAGACACTCCCATTCCCAGGTTTCCAAGACCAGCACCTCCATAAATACCCATTGATCCACAAGCAGGGGTGCCGAAGGCTGGGGCAGCGACTGCTCCAGGACCAATACACTGGCTGAATGCAATCTGTAAACGAGAAATTATTTTGTTACTAAACTTTATATTTTTAACGCTAACCGATACTGAATATTGACACATTGTCATTTTATCGATCATGTCACACAATGTGTATATCAAAAGCATCTTATGTCATTATTTTATTGTGATAGTAAAAACTTAGCGGTAAATCATAAGTCTTTCGATGTTTTGTAATTCGATATGGCGTAGGACATCCAGCCTTGAGAGTCTTGTAAGTTTAGTTATTGGTTCAACCTCAGCTGCCTTTATTTCTCAAGATATTGTGAATATGCAGTTTCTAATGGGAGCACTACGTTTCACCGAAATACGATCCACCGAAACACGTTTTACCGACAGCTATTCGTCGAACGTATCTGTTAAAAGTGTCACTACCATAGATTTTTGCGTAATTATTCCAGGTAAAATCAGAATGTAAACGAATGTATTCGAAGTTTGACGAAGTGTGCTCTTATTTGTTCATTTGCAAGCAACTCTCCTTTACCTCCTCAATTGGGCAAGAACATTATATATGTATGTATTGCAATTGGGTCAATAGGCAATACTTTTATCTATGGACAAAGAACAAGGTGAACCGTATTATTATAAAACATGAAAATATTATAAAAATAATAAACTCACCTGGGCGAAGAGCGCCTGAGCGCAGAGGACGAAGATCACCTTAGCTGACATTGTAGTTTGTGTTGAAGTAAACTTCAGAATGATTTTTCCATGAATTGTTCGCATATTTATACTAAAATACAATCCTTATCTAGTCACATTGCAGTAATTTTGAAACATTGTTTTCATACCTTTATCAATAGTTTGTAATGTTAAACATGGAAATTGACAAAAAGCTGTGTATTTCGTAACAAAAATAGCCTTGAAAGTGTTTAGATTGAAAGTCTTTGTTTCAATAGAACATTGAAAATATCACGTTGCTGTTATGATAAGAAACTTTTGCACTATATAAGCGTGGTCTAGCGGAAGGAGCATCATTAAGTCTTCAGCTTCTCGTTGACAACAAACATCAATAACATGTCTACCTTCGCTGTTCTGTTGCTCTGCATCCAAGCTTGCTTGGTCCAGGTGAGTGTTCCATAAAACCTTTATTTTCATTTTATAATTGACTGTTCTTTATTTTGAATTTAGTGCCTTCTTCTTTTTCTCTTCCTCGTGTTTCTTCTTAGATTAAATCACCATCGTGTATGTCATCTTAAGGCTGAACGAAACAATGTGTTACCAGTTTTTCACTAAAAATCTTTCCTACAGAATGTGTTCGGTCAGTACCCCGGTAGTCGTGGTTGCGGGTATGGAGGGCAAGCTGTCATAGCTCCTGCTGCTCCCTGCGGTCTTGGTGCTATAGGTAATGCTGGATATGGTGGTGCTCTGGGTCTTGGTGCTTACGGTGGTGGAGCAGCTTACGGTGCTGGAGCAGCTTACGGTGGTGGAGCAGCTTACGGTGGTGGAGCAGCTTACGGCGGTGCTGGAGCAGGTTACGGTGGCACTGGTGAAGGCAACGTGGTGGTCTTCGGTGAGCTGCCTGTCGCTGGTAACACCGCCGTCGCCGGTCAGGTGCCGATCTCGGGCATTGTGAACTTCAACGGCGCTGTGCCGGCTGCTGGTGCCGTGTCTATCGCTGGACAATGCGCTTGCGGCTGTGGATCAGGATACTACTAATCTTGATAAAAAAAAACTTGTTTTGAATCAGAAATAATAATATACGACATTGGGCGAATTTTTCAGTTTCTTTTGAATTTATTTTCATTCGTGGCCCTTCATTAATCTATACATATATAATTACTTGTCCTGACTCACTGGTTCATCAACGCAGAGCCTAGACCGCTGGGGCTAGAAACACGAAATGACAGTAGATACCTTTTATAGGGCGCCCGCCGTTTCGCAAAAAAACACAAACATACACTTCGCCAACAATCATTCATAAATATATCATTTCGCAAACCTTCTACAACAACTTGTTTGGAAAAGTATTAATTTAGCAAAATGGTATTTTGACAAGCTTTCTTTTCACAAACCAACTTTTCATAAAGTGTTCATTTGGCAAATGTATCACTTCCAATGCTACTGTACGTTTGGTAAACTATTCTTTTCGCAAATTTATCAATTCATAGCACTACTTTTATTAAAAAATAAACTTTTCATATTTTATTAATTGATCATGTTATATTTATTTCACAAAACAAAATATTATTATTTTCTTTCTTATGTTACTAAAGTTCTTTTGAAAAAAGTTAGTAGCTTTGTTAAAAAACTTCGATTATCTGTATCTTGTCCCTAATGATATATTTATGAATAACTGGTAGCCTACGTGTTTCCCTTTGTGTGTGGTGGTGAAAAAAAGTGTTAAACGGACGGGGTGCTGGCCAGAAAACCTCCACGTGTGTCTGACGGCTGCTTGCCCTGCTGGACACGTCTGGAGGGAACGGCAGTTGTTTGGCCGGTACATCCTGGGCACGGGCAATAAAATCCTTTCGAGGGATTAACCTTCGGGGGATTTTATTGCCTGTGGCGAATATTCTGGCGCGGGAGGGGCCCGTTCTGGGCCAGTGGGGAATTGCTCCACGTGTTCCTCTGTTACCAACAGAGGGCACAGTGGAGGAGCAGGGGCGGGCCCGGTGTGCACTCACCCTGCCACTGGGCAGGCAGCGGGGGGACTATCCTTCCCTGCCCCCGGCGATCTCGTAATCCCAGGAGTGCCCGCTGAGTAGTATTCTCGCGCCTCTTGGGACTGAGGGTCTTGGCTTTGCCGCCCGGACCGCGAGGAAGAAGAAAAAAATTACGGGAGGTAGGGCCTGCCAGCAGCAGACTCGGGGCAGCTGGCGTAGCTGGCACAGCCGGCGTAGTTGGCGCAGCTGTTAAGGCCCATGAGGTGAGGTGGCGTGCAGTGTTCCGTGTGTGCCACCGAGGAGGGTGCTGCCAACGTCAGGCCGCACGGGGAGAAGGGGCTCGCCTGCTTGAGGAGGGCCAGGACCTGTCGGGAGTGGTTGTGTGAATACTCACGGGTTCCCACGCCCCCGGCTAAGGTAGTTGAAGGATTACCGTGGTGGTTTTAGTCGGTAAGAGTCCGACACTGGCACCGCCTACCCCGGGTGGAGTGCGTCCATGAGGACTTTACCACGGAGAAAAAAAAAAAAAAATGTTAAACGGACTCGGCTCACCCCGACTGCACGTGATCAGGCTCAGTCCTACCCCTAGAGCACAGATAATATAATACTATAGTACCCTAGAGTGTTATTTAAATTCGTGGAGCCAGAAGCGAGCCGGCGGCGACCTCCCGAGAGGTGCGAGAGAAGCGAAGGGGCAATAAAGCGAGTCTTCTTGCGGAGCAAACTCAAAAACACTTTAGTTTATCAAACGAAACATTATGCAAAAAGTCAATTGACAAATTAATGTTACCAACGTTTTTATAACATTTTAGAAATAAGTGGCTAATAAAATAAAAAAATTCAAATTTAAATTTATTCACGTAAAATAGTTAAGATTGCCAGTAGGCAAGTGAATCGTTAGTATTAATAACTTTAAATTTTTATTTAGATTAAATTAAGATTAGAGAATAGCCCGGAGTCTGGATTTGTGCCCGGATAGTGGCAATAGGCTCGCCCCCTATTACATGGGACTTATAATAAAACTGGCAATATGTGGGAGTACTATACACCTCTGTCTACATACATACCTAATACAGCCGTGATGTTATGTTTGTTTGTTTTTTTTTGATTTCATACAAATACAACAAATTGAAAATAAAGATTTAAATTGTGGAAAGAAAAAAAAAAAAACAATCGCTTACGAGCACACACACACAACACATTTCTTTCCACACTTTAAATCTTTAGATTTCACTTCGCATGCGTATATGCGTTAAAATAATAAAATAAATTGAAAATAATAATAATTTCTTAGGTTTTCGCGATCACTACAATTACAATTATTTATTACTATGACTATTATTATTACAAGTATAGCCACTAGAATTAAAGAATATAATAATATAGCTGACGTCACGAACAGACGTTCCACAAAGTCTGCAGTGTGTGAACATGCCCTAGACAAACCCAACAATTTTCTTCGATTTGATAAACCACAAGTTCTGGCGAAGGCAAACCGGTATGTACCTAGAATGCTCCGTGAGGCTATTGAAATTAAAAAACATTCTAATTTTAATAGAGAAGATGGTTGGCAGCTACCACCTGTTTGGAACCCAGTTTTAAAAATAATCAAGTCCCAAACAGCACGCAACACTGTAAAAGATAATGATATTGTGAGTGATTACTGCGTGCATGGAAACGATTTTAATTAATAAAAATTGTACGGTACATTAAAATATTTTTTTAGAAATATCTTTAAAGACGCTTTTCATCTTAGTCTTCCTGCGACCATGAACGCTGCAAAGCTTTCGAAACGTCAGGAAACCAATCTAAATAATATTCGCGATATAATCCGGTTAAACTTGTTTTATTATAATATTATAATAATAAATTCAAAAAAATGTCAGTCAGAACAAAAAAATATGTCAGCCAGGACCAACGACATCAATAAATAGACACGCGATCTCATATTAATAAGCAGCATGTTCCAACATCAGTTGACGCAACCGTTGATAAAATTTACGTGTGTTCGCGAGACAGCTGTCAAGTGAACTAATGACAGATGACAGTGTGGTTCCGGAACCATAACTCGTGTAACCACGTTATTCTTCTAAACAGCGCATCTAGTACGGTCTACCGCACGTCGGTGGTAATACTTTGATATTAGCAGCATCTTTATTTCGTAACCAGTAAGGGCGGTTTTCGAATTGAAGCGTTACCACTGTCATGCAGTCAACTGTACCTACGTGTTTATCAATGGCCACAACAAATACAAATAACATTACAAATGGCAAGTAATAAATTCAAATTAAATGTCTGTCAGAACCAAAAATGTCAAAGAATAGAATATAATAAAATTGTTAAAAAAAAAAAAACGGGAACTGTCAACTAGACATATCTAGAAAAATATTTTTATAAATTAAATAAATAAATTCGACCATAATAATAGTCACCGGTGCAGCGGTGGACCGAATTACTGAACAAGACTGAATGCGAAAATCGAAACCGAGCCTTGTAAAGCTGCTAAAGAGAAACCCGAACAACTCATTTTAATTCCAACGGTGACAATTTATTATTAGACGGAACCACTGTCTTCGGATTACGTGACGCCCTTCTCGGCCGATTCTATATTCTATCCTTCTATCAGTCGTGTCGGCAAAAAGTTGAAAGTTGGTTGGAGGTGCAGACAAAGATTATAGAAAAAGCTCGCCACGGCGCGGCGTGGCGCCGCTGCGCCGACACGCCGCGGCTGCGCCCGAATGTGACAGTATCAAATTTTATAACATTAATTTTGTGATGGATATTTTGTAAATATTTGATTTTAGTGTATTATAGTTGTTAAGCAAAGTCTACATGCTTGTAGTTTGGCAGCATTTGGAACAAAACGGCGATAAAAATTTGTCATGTCCAAGAATCGTCGCAGTTCCTTCACAGTCCTGGGAACTGAGTACTCCTGAATCGCCTGAACCTTGGACTCTAATGGTTTCGTACCTGCAGCTGACACGTTATATCCCAGGAAAACACTTCTGATTGTCCAATGTGGCACTTCGCTGTGTTGACTACGATGCCGTACTGTTTTAGGCGATCGAACAGTACGCGTAAATGAGCTTTGTGCTCTTCAGGAGACGTGGAAAACACCAATCTGTCATCAACGTAGCCATAACAGAAGTCAAGACCAAGCAAAACTTCGTCAATGAACCTTTGGAAGGTTTGAGCCGCGTTCCTCAAGCCAAAGGTCATGAAAGGAAACTCGTATAGGCCAAAGGGTGTAGTTATGGCGGTCTTTGGAATGTCGTCAGGGTTGATAGCAATCTGGTTGTAGGCCTTTACGAGATCGAGGGTTGAGAAGACGGTGCAGCCAGAAAGTTGGTGGGAGAAGTCGTGTATATGGCGGATAGGGTACCTGTCAGGTATTGACCTAGAATTGAGTGCCCTATAGTCGCCACAGGGTCTCCATCCGTCGTCCTTCTTCCTCACCAGGTGCAGTGGCGCAGACCAAGCACTCTCAGAACGCCGTGCTACTCCACTTGTAAGCATTTCCTCGAACTCCTTCTTGGCAACCTGTAGTCGAGATGGGTCAAGACGTCTAGGCTTGCATGCTACAGGTGGGCCTGGCGTCGTCCTAATATGATGTAATGTATTGTGCTTCCCTGGTAGCTGCTTACCTGGAGGTCGTGTTATCTCCGGATACTCACGCAGAATCTGATGGTAGTCTGTGTCTCCTACTACAGCTTTTACAGACGCGATGTCAACTGAATCGAAGTGCGAGGCAGGAACCGACAAGGACGTAACGTTGTCAATCAAGCGTTGGTTCCTACAATCTACCAACAGATTGTAGAAGCTGAGAAAGTCTACTCCAATGATAGGCTTCCCAACGTCTGCGATAGTGAAGATCCAGCTGTAGTTTCTCCTAAGTCCTAAGTTTATCTGCAGTTGTAAGGGACCGTAAGTGTGAATAATAGTGCTGTTTGCAGCTACCACGTCATACTTAGACTGAATACAGGGCGTCTCGATAACAGACCGGGGAAAAACGCACAAGTCTGAACCAGTGTCCACTAGGAACTGCACTTTTGAAGTCCGGTCGGTGATAAATAGACGGCCTGAAGAAGTGGGGCAGTCGTTGGCCGCTACTTGCGACAGCCCTTCCAGTTTTCCGACGAATATGTGCAGGGTTGCTTACATTTTTGCGCCTTGTCCTCGTAGTTGTAGTGGTAAAAGCAGTGCGGGTGATTAGGAGGTGGTTGCTGTGGCCTAGACCTGCTATTAGAGCGTTCATACCTTCTGTTATTGTTGAGGGGTCGTGAGTGTGAGCGGTCTCTCCCTCTGCTGTTCATGCGCGAAGTGAGCAAGGCTACCTGCTTCGTAAGCTCGCTCACTTGCCTTGCTAGGTCCGAAGAAGCAGTGCTGGTAGGAGTGGAGGTACTGGCAACTTGCGGTGTTGCTGGAGCTATCTCGTACACTCTGTCTGCTATTTCAGCTAGTTTCTCGACCTGTAAATCAGCGATTTGTGAGGCAATGACAGTCTGTATATTCTGGGGCAATCGATTTGTCCAGATACTTTTGATAAAGTCTGAAGCGCCTGATGGGCCAGCTAGGCTTTGTAGGTGCCGCAAGAATTGGGACGGCTTGCGATCGCCTAGCTCCTCGTGGACAAGAAGCTGCTGAATCCACTTTTCCTGAGATGCCGATAACCGATTAATGAGCTCAGTTTTCAATTTCTCAAACTTGTTTGTCTCTGGAGGGTTAGTTATAACATCCTTGACTTGCACGGCATATTTGGCTTCAAGCTGAGAGGACACGTAATAAAATTTTGTATTGTCACTAGTAATTCTCCAAAGATTAAATTGGCCCTCTAGCTGGGCGAACCATAAAGCCGGTTCTTCTGGGCAAAACGGTGGACAGCGCATTGGCATTCCGACTCTTGATACCTCCCCAGAGACAACGGGAGCATCTTTACAATCGGCAAAACCATCTGCCTCCGACATGGTAAAATAAAATAAAATCGCTCACCGCTTATGACACAAACCACACAACATCCGTTTCCTTCGTTAGCCACTGATGTAAACAAACGAACTTCGTCTAAAACTTCGTGTCTTAGGGTGCACTGGTGTGTTCTGGTCTTCCTGGAGTCTTGAATAGACGCGGTAGTCGCGGGTCACCAATGTGGGTAATGGGTGTGGGTAGGTACCCTTATTCCCAACAGGTACACATATGAGATCCGTGTACTAGAGTTATTGTCCAGGAAGTATTGCAGTTATAGCAAGCAAGTAGTAGGTAGAATAAATAACGAAAGATGAAAAATAAAGAATATTATTTGTTGAATTTAAATGATTTAATGAGAGAGATTACAATGATATTATACATGAATTTACAGCAAGGATATAGTGTAGAATAATTTTAACAGAAAGCTAATATTAGCGCGAGGTATTTTACGCGAACCGATCACTAGAAGCGAAGGATGCGGAATGGCGGGCGCGGCGCGCTCGGCCGGTGCACGTGCGCGATGCGCGTGGCGGTGCGCGTGCCCGCAGCTACTAGAGATGGTCACGTTGCACGCAGGTGACGAGCAATGTTGGTGCGTGGTGCAATATTCATGAGCGGAGCGTTTCCGCTCCGAATTGTAAGGAAGTGGCTCAAGTGTAATCTTGAGGCCACATAGTCATTGCTTTGTGCAAAAGTATAAAAAAAATACGAGCTTTTGTATTCTGCGACAAATTTTTTTCATGCCCAGAACTCTTCTACATACTGAGAGAAAACTACGGCATTTTCGGATTGGGCACCATCAGAAAAAATAGACTGAGAGGAGCAGATGCAGTTTTACGTACGGAAAAAGAAATGAAGAAAAAGCCTCGAGGAGCTTATGAACAAGCAGTTTGTGACAAAAATCGCCTGGCAGTTGTACGTTGGAATGACAACAAAGTCGCAACGTTGGTCAGTACTTATGTAGGTACAGAACCGGTAGAGAAAATCAAACGCTACTGCAAAGAGGCCAAACAAAAAGTTGAAGTCAATTGTCCACAAGTGGTCAAAGAGTATAATAAACATATGGGTGGTGTAGATTTGGCGGATATGCTCATCTCGCTATACAGAACTCCTTTCAAGACACGACTTTGGTATATCGGCATATTTGCCCAGCTGCTTGATATATGCATCAACAATGCATGGCTTTCTTACAGAAATGATTGTACTAAAATAAAAATAAAGGCTATGCCCTTGAAGGCTTTTAGGTACGAAATCTATGAAGGACTCAAAAAGAATAAACGTGCTGTGATTGACCCACTCGACATCAAAAAACGACCACAAAAAGCGATACAGCCAGTTCCCGTTGAGTCCTCGCGATTTGACAATGTGGGTCATTTCATGACCATGACATCTCAGGGTCGGTGCAGGTTATGCTCTAAGCTCACGACTGTCATTTGCAGCAAATGCCAAGTCCGGTTATGTTTCGTTACCGGAAGTAAACCCAGGAATTGTCAACTAATTTATCATTTTCAAAAATGAGTAGTTTCTGGGGTTACTTCCAGCATTAACTGCCAATCACAGTGTTGCAGAGCCATTAAACCCGCTACTTTGCTTTCATAATGTATGTCCATCAACTCATTTTTATAAAGAGGTTTGATTTATGTTTGTTTTTAATTAAAGTTACAATACATATTTATGATTTTTATTCTTACTGGTTTTGGTAAGGTATGTCCCAACATACATTCAAATTAATACATATTTCTTTACCCACTTGGCAATGTATGTTTTTTTTTTTTTTTTTTTTTTTTTATTCTTAACGGGCTTGCGTTTGACCGCCACCTCACCTGATGTTAAGCGATGGTGCGGTCGACGATGGTACACGCTTGCCCAGCAAAAACCTATTCACTCGAGTCTTGAAGACCACCAGATTATATTTCTCGGGAAACACTGACGCCGGCAAGGAATTCCACTCTTTGGCGGTACGCATGATAAAGCTATTAGCAAACCGGTTCGTGCGTAAGGGTGGAATATCTACCATATAACGGTGGCGCATCGCCGTGCGTCTGGTCGTCCGATAATGGAAAGGGCTTGGGGGAATTAAATTGTGTGTATGTAGTAGCATACATGATTTTTCAGGAAAACTGAAAACTCTAGATTTTTTTTACTATTTTTCTGCGCATATTTAGGCTCTACACATTCCTATTTCAGTATTTGTTTCAATTCAAAATGTTTTTTTTTTTGCCAAATAAAGGGTTAAAGCATGTTTTAAGAGATTAGTTTAAAATTCTTTTCCATCGAGAAAACTTCAAGAAAACGTGTTTTGGGCACAATACAGTTTTAGAAAATACGATTAACATTACTATATCACTGCCACAAATTGAATAGATTCAGCTAAAAATATTTTTAAAAGAAGCCTATGTGGGATGTTTGGCTGTTGTCAGCATCTTAACTTTTTTTTAAACATTATCAATGGAAGCTCTTTCTTTCTCTCTCTCTTTTTTTAACATGCAATATTTGTTAGTTGGTTTAGGTTAAATCTTGCAAACCAAATTTAAACCATCCGTTCCCTTCATCAGAATTGGCTAAAAGGTCACATATGTAAACCCGATGACAATGCAATATTATGGTGCTCAGAAGCTGATCTGATGATGGAGCCAGAACGTCGCCTCAGTGCTTGAATGTCCAATCGACCATTGAACAAATTTTACCGGAGTCGTTTATTTAGTTTCATTATTGATTTAAGAGAAATATTTTTTAAACTTTTAAGATTTAAGAATAATGTAATATATGCTATACATTATTCTTAAATCATCAAAGTTTTTAAAATATTTCTCTTAAATCAATAATAAGCTTAAAAAAACGTCTCCGGTAAAATTATGTTCAATGGTCGATTGGACATTCAAGCACTGAGGCAACGAGAAGGTGGTCACAGGATCTTCGCTGTAGTTAACGTACACACACCGAGTTTGGGCTCGTTAGATTTGTCTCAATAAGTAGTTGGCTTCATCAGGGTCTAATGATGATTAGTTAAGTTTTCAAATTTCTTATAAAGTTTTTTGCGTAAATTAAATAAGGTTATTAATTATAAAAATACACCTAATTTTATACAAGAATCTCTATTTATCTTCAAAATAACCTCCTTTAGCGCGAATATACAGATACAAACGCTTGGTAAAAAAAATAAAAGATTTCCGCACTTCCTCTACAGATATTTTGTCCCACTCTCGTGTAATAGTAGCCTATAGCTCATCAACACTTCTATGACGCGTAGCACAAGATCTTGCTTCTAAGATAGATCATAAACTGTAATCCATCGGATTTAGATCAGGTGAGTATGGCAGTCATTCTTTCGAGCTGATAAAACCAGGGAAATTGTCTTTGCACCACTGTTGAACACTTAAGGCCCTGTGAGCTGGAGCAGAGTTTTGATGAAATATCCATGGACGGTCACCAAAGTGCTGTTGACTCCAAGGAAGAAGCACATTTTCAAGAATGACTCGTCAGTCATTTTCTTGGTTGATTTTGATCCCCTTTTCTACAAAAACTAGGGGAGTTTTGGCAGTGGCGCAAATCGCACCTCAAACCATAACAGTTTCTGCGTTTTGGTGATGTGGTACAATTGCAGCAGCTCCAGGACGAGTGGAAGACCAGATCCTGACATTTCGGTGGTTATGGGTTTGTGCTATCATAAATAAATTTTCGTTTGAAATTACGATATTTTTTCAATTTGACGCTGCGGATCGTTGTTTAAGCAAACGACATCTCTCAAGACAAACTTTTTTGTCTTTGTCCGTAAGCAATTGTGATTTTCTGAGTTTTTATGGTATCAATTGTAGATCACGTTTTACTATACGCTGTATGGTGGAGGGACTAATCCCCAAGTCTCGCGACATTTTCCTCACCTTAGTCTGTGGATTACGAACTAATCATTGTTTGATAATGTGTCGGTTCCTAGAAGTTCTATAGTTGTCTTGCGTCCTCTCCTAGGATGGTCTCCGATGTTACCGAGCTCATTATAGCGTTTAATTGCCGAAGAAAGTAACTGACGACTAACACCAAGATTTTTTGCGATTTCGCACTGCCTTTTTCGACGCTCATGCAATGAAATTATGGCTTCATGTTGCACTGACACAGTGAAATAAGTTTTTTATTTTTAGCTAAAAAATAATGTTAAAATGACGCCAAAGAATGAGTTAACAATTAAGAAAAACAAAAGAGGAGGCAAAGTATTCCATTTCTGAAATATTAGTATTTTAATTTTGTCAACGTTATTTTGGGCCACGGTGTAGTTATTTAAGAGATTAATGTAATCTTGTTGTGCAATAAAGAGGATTTGTATTGTATTGTATTGTAATGATGGAGTCGGAAGGTGGTCACAAGATCTCTGCTGTAGTTACTGTTTACACGTTGAATTTGGGTTCGTCAGATTTGTCTGAATGCGTAGTTGGCTGAGAGATAGTAATCAGGGTCTGATGATGGAGCTGGGAAGTGGCCGCAGGATCTCCGCTGTGGTAAAAGTAGACACACCAAGCTTGGGCTTGTTAGATTTTTCTCAATGAGGCTGAGAGATGCATTGTTGCCTTGTCCTTCTTATATTTACTTAAAATAAGCCTCGAGCTTTTAAGAAAATATGAAAGTTCTTTGTTTATGTGTATTGTAAGTTTTATTTTGTACTTTTTGTTTTTGTGTAAGCACAGACAGTAAAAAATATAGACGAAGTGCCGCGAACAATCATAGTGAAGTCAAACAAAACCATGCTCCTTCGTGTACAACCAGCGCTCACGCACACACATGCACCTCAAACCGTGCTCACCCCTCTCGGTACACATGTCGCGGCATCGACCAGTAAGCATCGTAAAAGCAAATATCCTTCAGGTGCATGGTGTGTGCGTGAGCGCTGGTTGTACACGAAGGAGCATAGTTTTTTTAGCTTCACTATGATTGTTCCCAACACTTCGTCTATATTTTTTATTATGTCTGTTTGATAAAATAATAATAAAGATATTGTTTAATTAATTGCATTGACATTGCAGTTTGAAGACAAAGGTCTTCAACCAGTGCGTCCTGCCTGTCATGACTTACAGTTGGGCTAGTCCACAAGTTCAAAGTCGCTCAGCGAGCTATGGAGCGAGCTATGCTTGGAGTTTCTTTGAAGGATAAAATCCGTAACGAGATTATCCGGAGAGGAGCCGGAGTGACCGACATAGCTTGTAGAATCAGTAAGCTGAAGTGGCAGTGGGCTGGTCATGTCTGTCGAAGAAACGATGGCCGTTGGAGCAGACGAGTCCTTGAGTGGAGACCGCGAATCGGCAAACGCAGCGTAGGGCGCCCCCCTACCAGGTGGACCGACGACCAAAAGAAGTGGCTGGGGGGGACTGGATGCGGAAGGCAGAGGACCGAGAGTTGTGACGCAACTTGGGAGAGGCCTATGTCCAGCAGTGGACTGCGATAGGCTGAGTTGATTGAATTGCATTGAGTGATAACATCTTTTCATTACTAAACGTGGCATAGTCATTATTACCACCATGACAGCCACAAGCCAAAAAGCTATAATTATCCAAAGAAAAATAAATTCTAGGCTATAATAAAATTATGAATCAGGTTTAAATCCACGTGCGTAAAGTCCGTCATTATGATGTTACTTTTGAATTCATAATTCGAATTTTACGACACGAGTGTCAATAAAATATGCAACAAAATACTTTGCAATTCTGTTTATTAGGTAATTCATTTCAAATAAATTCATTAATTTCGTGAAAATAGGTGTACTGAGTACATAAAATCATAAATAACGTGCGCTATTTTCCGTCGAAAGGTACACAAAATATGTTTTTGGGAAATTATATTATTTTATACTATTAACAAAATAAAGAGCTATAAATTTCATTAAAATAATATAAAATCAGCAATGTATGTAAAATATCAATTCGGTATTTAAAACTTGACAAAATTATTTTTAAACTTAATAAGATTTTTACAGTCTCTGTTATATTTTGCCATTGCATATATACTTTTATGTAAAAAAATTGTTTGTTTACTTATCAACAGGTGTAGGTTAGCTTTCAGTTATAATAAATGAATATTATTCTTTACAAACATATCAACTTCACAGATGTGGAGTGCAGGAAATGTAATTAGATTATGTTTTTGGAAATGTGGTTTGCAGGTGTTAGTTGTCTTGGATTCATCAGTCATTTTATTCGATTAATTTAACAATATTCTTGTTAAATTCCTCAGTAGACTCCACAGCCACGACCTCCATAACCAAGATTCCCAGCACCAAGACCGTAGCCAGCACCAAGACCATTGCCAGCACCAAAACCGTAGCCAGCACCAAGACCATTGCCAGCACCAAGACCGTACCCAGCACCAAGACCATTGCCAGCACCAAGTCCATAACCAGCACCAATACCATAGGCACTTGCACCACCATAGCCAGCACCAGAACCAATACTCTCAATAGCAGTAACACCGTTACCACAGGTGTAGCTGACGACACCAGCACCACCACTGGGCAACACGCCCTCCAAAGCCACAGCACTCAGGAACGGCAGCTCACCAGCCACGGACAGAGCACCCTCATATACATTATCAGAAGCTACGGAGAGGCCTCTGGGGACTAAATTAGAAGAGGTGGAGATCGGCAGACCACCACCACTGGTAGTTCCAATAGCAAGACCACCGTAGCCTGATCCAAAACCATATCCTGATCCAACACCGTAGCCTGATCCAACGCCGTAGTCAAGTCCACAGCCAGAAACGCCTAAACCAGATACTCCTAATCCCAGGTTTGCACGACCAGCACCTCCATAAGCACCAATTGATCCGTAAGCAGGGTTGACCAAGCCTGGGGCAGCGACTGCTCCAGGGTTAAGGCACTGGCTGAATGCTATCTGTAAATACAAAAAGAAAACATTGAAACGTAGTTGTAACATTGATCATGAGTGTTAAACGCCTTATATGTGATTTATTGCGATAGCTATTATCAATAAACAAAGTCTTTGTTAGATACTCAAACCGTAGTCATTTTCCTTTCGGCCGTATTGGCAACCAAGTTTTGACAACTGGTTGTCATAAAAGAACAAACTGTCTTGCAACGCAACCAGTTGCCAAGGAAGATTCTTCTAGTTGCCAACTAAGAATCCTCAAGAGGCGTGGTTACTTAAAAGGAATTTCCTTTCTTAGTTCACAACCTTAGATCATCTGAGTCTGAGTCTTTTCCTGTTTTTTTGCATGTTTTTTTAATATAAATATTTAGTTTAACTACCTTTCTAATTCTGGCCTGTTCATATTTCACCAGAACCTTATATGCGTTTACGTAAATCGTACGTTATCACGAAATTATTTGATTAATAATTACACAATACTTTTATCAGCAAGTAATGTCAAGTCGTTGCCAAAACGTCGCGTCGTCCTATCGATCACGTTTTGTGTGTCAAAACAATGTAATGTCTTAAATTACGTGATAGTGAAAAACTTGGTGTTAAATCATAAATTGCATGCTGTACGAAAGATTATAAAAGAAACACTACGGTAGGTCATTAAATAAAACCCTTCAAAATAAGCTTCTGTAAAGCACCCGGTCAAGTCACTTTCTTTTCTATTTGTACGTTTGTATACAATCAGTTTTTATGACCGTGGTGTTTCTGTGATATTGCTGGTGTACAATATGCTATAAAAGAACTAGTCAATTTCTATATTCACCAAGTTCATAGAATAAAGAACCGCTGTAGGTAAAATCAGAAAGTCAATAAAAAAAGAAGCAACTGTGATTTGACCATAATACGAGAAAAACTAGGGGAAGCCCAACCCTTGCTAATGAATGAAATAGTAAATCTACTTGAAAACAGAAAAAAATTACATAAAAAATAAAATGTACTCACTTGGATGAAGAGCGCCTGAGCGCAGAGGACGAGGATCACTTTGGCTGACATTGTAGTTTGTGTTGAAGCAAACTTGAGAATGATTTTTCCAAGAATTGCCCACCTTTTTATATTAAAATAAAGTCGTTATCTAGTCACATTCCAGTAATTTTGAAACATTGTTTTCATACTTTTATCAATTAGTTGCAATATTAAATAAGGAAATAGAAAAAAGGCTTGTAGGTATTTCGTAAAAAAAATAGCCTTGAAATTGTTTAGATTGAAGGGCTTTGTTTCAATAAAAAAATATAAATATCACGTTGTTGTTATGATAAGAATGTTTTGCACTATATAAACGTGGTCTAGCGGTAGGAACATCATTCAGTCTTCTGCTTCTCGTTGAACACAAACAACCATCAAACATGTCTACCTTCGCTGTTCTGTTGCTCTGCATCCAAGCTTGCTTGGTCCAGGTGAGTGATCTATAAAATCGTTATTTATGGAATGTTCATTGTTTTGAATTTAGTGCCTTCTTATTCTTTTTCTATTTCTCGTGTAACTCCTGTACTAAAATTTTAGTAGTAGTAGAGCTCCTTCATGGAAGAGCGCGTCCGGGAAAGTATTACCACCGTACCTACTTCTCTGCCATATAGTGATGCTTGCATTGCTGTGTTTCGGTCTGAAGGGTACGGTGCCGGTGGAATTACAATTACATGAGACTTTCCATCTTCATGTATCAGTTTGGCGAACCGACTGGCAGTGCCATTTAGGCAACAGCCTATGTGCTATGTGCATTTGTTATGGGCAAAGGTAACCGCTTTACATCAGGTGGGCCTTTAGCTATTTTCGCCATCCTATACTATCAAAAAAACATAATTTAGCCATCTGAAGGCTGAACGAAGCAAAAAGCTACCAGGTTTTCACTAAATATCTTTCCTACAGAATGTGTTCGGGCAGTACCCCGGCGGTCGTGGTTGTGGGTATGGAGGTCAAGCTGTCATAGCTCCTGCTGCTCCCTGCGGTCTTGGTATAGGTAATGTTGCATATGGTGGTGCACTGGGTCTTGGTGCTTACGGTGCTGGAGCAGCTTACGGTACTGGAGCAGCTTACGGTGGTGGAGCAGCTTACGGCGGCGCTGGTGAAGGCAACGTGTTGGTCTTCGGTGAGCTGCCAGTCGGTGGTAACACCGCCGTCGCTGGTCAGGTGCCGATCTCAGGCATTGTGAACTTCAACGGCGCTGTGCCGGCTGCTGGTGCCGTGTCTATCGCTGGTCAATGTGCTTGCGGTTGTGGTGCAAACGCATACTACTGAAGTTTTTTTTGTCAACAAAATTGAATTAAACAATTTTTCAAGAGCAATTTATGAAGTGCTTTTTTCTTATTCTTTATTACACCAGAAAAATACAGTATTAAATTATAAATATAAATTACATGTACAAAGGTGAGCTTAACTCAAAAATGAGTTTTCAACCAGCAAACCTTTGAGCTATAGAATGAGTGTAGAAAATAGGCTGAGGGTAAACTTAGTGTACAACTATTTAGGTCTATATAAATTACTTAATTATCTCACATACATATACCTACATCCGTCCGTCTGTCTATCGCAGGGCTGTATCTTTTGAACGATAATAGTTAGTCGATTGAAATTTTCTCAGAATATGCGTTGTGATGATTAGGATTTTATTTTATTTCATTAAGTATAATTTTATTATAAAGTGTTTCTGAACGTAATAACTAGAACAACCTATTTATGAACGCAGCAATGAATGAGAGAGAAGAATGAATGAGTGAGGGAGAGAGACGGCCGCCATTAGTTACGGAGAAATACACAGGAGAAAAATAATTTGTAATATGTATTCATTTGGACCACTTGAGGTCCTGGGTTCGATTCCCGGTTCGGGCAAAGTATTATTGGGTTTTTCATTAGGAAATTCTCAGTAGCAGCCCGTAGTCTGGATTTGTGCCCGGTCAGTGGAAATAGGCTCGCCCCCTATTAAAGGGGAATATAACATAACCGGCGAAATGTGGATGTGCCATTACACCTCTGCCTACCCCTTCGGGGAAATACAGGCGTGATGTCATGTTATGTTGTGGGACCCCCTTCCTACATACATAAGTAATTTAGCAAAAAATACTAAAAATAAGGCAAACATAGACATAATATGGTGGTACCTGCGTAAGAGTGATGCAAAAATTCATATTTCGCGCAGGGTTAGGTTGATTTCTTTTATTTATTTATTTATTTAACAGCTGCGTACTGTACTTACAGTTGCCCAACACTTACAGTAGGCCAAGTTATAATTTAGGTACATATATAATGATGAACTCTCGTAAATTAAATGAATTTCTATGGGGTATCAGGTCAATGGGTGGTATGGAACCCTTGCTGCGTGAGTCCGACTCGCACTTGGCTGGTTTTTTACTATGTCTATGGTGTTCAGCTATATGATCAAATAAACGATGAATTAATAATTTTCATCAGTATTCTAAGACTAAAGTAAGTAATAAACTCAAGTACCTAAGCAATTAGTATACAGGGTTGCCAGATATAGATGAAGATTTCTCAAGAAATAATTATATAACGGTATGATTAGGGCTTTGTATAAATAAAGTTTAACTTTTCTCGTTATTAAAATGATATTTCACTCGAAAACATCCATAATCTTATGAGAAAACTTCGTTTATATCGGACCCTGGATACTAATTGCTTTGTTAGACTGTACCTATGTAACTTACATAAATAACAGACTTCGAACATGACAGATAATATAACAGACATAACATAACATCATGTCTGTATTCTCCGGAGAGTTAGGCAGAGGTGTTTAATACATCTTCACTTCACCAGTTCTGTTATAACTCCAAACATTAAAAAAATATGAATCAAATACAACATTTTGATCTGTATTCGTGCCATATTTAAGGAGGTGACTATCTATACTACTAATACTGAACACGAACCAATAAAGAAAAACCGCCCAAGAGCATGTCGGGCCATGCTCAGTAATATAGGTTTCCTTATGTAGGTCTAATTACAAACGTATCAAATCGAATATTAATCATTGCTATTTTAGTTTTTGCAAACAACGCCACCTAGCGCTAAATGTAAGAAGCTAAATCTAAGAAGTGTGTCATATCAATATAACACAAAGTTTCTTTTTGTGATTTTTTTAAATATAAAGTAACTAAAGGAGCATAATATATGCATATTTTATGGCAAATCCCCCCAACGTGCTCGAGGGAGACCTATGTCCAACAGAGGACGTCTTTCGGCTGAAATGATGAAAGGAGCATTATTTCCTAAGATCATTTTTCTCTAAGGTCAATGACCTATGAACTAGGACGTCTTAAGTATTTTTCAGTTTTCTCACTAAAACCCAAAAATTTATAATCACATTATACTCGAAATAATTTTAAAAGAGAGTTTTTATACAGGTCTATCAATGTGGAAGACTATAAGTTTCTACATTGCATAGTTTAGAAATGGCAGAGGGGGGACACATTCTTCTTCTTCTTCGTGTCGACATGAGCTACATAATGATAATAGCTCATGTCGTGGGGGAAAGATTAGCCAGTCAGCAGGTTGGTAGCGGGGCTGACTGCCCAGGGTGCGCCGGATCATCAATTAAATATCGTCACTCTTGGAGGCTCTTTAAATGGAAGCAAGCAACAGACACATTGCAAGCCACTTTGGCGAACTGTATTTCGCAGATGGTATACCTGATACAAAAGTTATGTATGAAACATTACCTTTATTTTAGTAGACTTATTCAATGATACGCCAAACGAGGGGGTGCAGCAAAAAAATAAATTTCATCCCCATTTCACATGTATGGGCGCCACCCTTAAAATACGTTATCAAGATTTTTTTATTCTTTTAAAATTGAGATCTATATCTAAACCATTTTTAATAAAATTTTATTTACTTATGTTTATAACTGTAGAAGTTATTAAGCTGTAAAGGATTAGGACAGACGGACAGACGGACAGATGGACGGACATGACGAAACTATAAGGGTTCCTTGTAGGATTACGGAACCCTAATCAATACCGTACCGGTACCCCACTAATAAACTTTACACAGAGGTGGGAGTGCTTAGGGTTAGGCAGCTTTATCTACTATCTGTCACCTTACGATTTCATAAAACTTCAATGATCACTTGTATTCATAGAAGTCGAAGGGTGATATGAGAAAACATCCGTTGCTCTAAATCAATCGGTAGAAGGTCATTCAGTTTTATGGGACCGCACATATATAGAAAACTCAATGATAGTCACAAAATACTTAATCTAACTAATAAAAATTGCAGAAAGACCATAACAAATTGGCTTCTAACACTTGACTATGACATGACGGAAGAATTTTTAAAAATAATGGAGTGAAAGATACACCAGCTTACGCACATAAACGCACTGTCAGTACACTTATCTCAGTGTCAGAAACACCTATTCTCTAACACACACACCCACTCTACACAAAACTCACAACACACAAACATACACCTTACAACACTCACACAAATACACACCTTACAACACTCACACTAATACACACCCCCACACATATCACTCATATATACATTAATTAATTTACTTTATTTTATTTTATGTTCCATCGAAATCGAAATGTATTGACATATTATTAAGTATCTACATGATTATAATGATTGTATCCTTAACACGGAAATACCTACTAATACAAATTTTGTAAACGAATGAAAGAGCCTAGATCTCACGACACAGGGAATCCTAGTGTGAGGTCCAGGACCTCAACCCAATTTGTATGTAACTGTATAAAATAAAAATTATTCTATTCTAAATTATTCTTATTCTATTCTAATACCAATTATTTTTTGACGCAGCTTTAGTTAGGTTAAATGTATTTGATTGGTCCGTTGAAATATTTCATGTTTTTCTGTTAGTCTTTATATCTGTCTGTAAATATAGGTAGTTATTTTAAATACTCAATCCGAATACTACAGTTTATTACATCTGCTGACTTCTTTGGTAAACTATAGATGCAAAAGTATGGATGTTTGTTTGTTTGTCCTTCAATCATGCTAAAACCGCTGAATGGATCTGGATGCAGATGGACCATAACGACCATATTGTTAAGAAAGGCGTAGCCCCCCCCCCCCGCTAGGTGGACTGATGACCTGAAGAACGTGGCTAAGGGGGACTGGATGCGGAAGTCAGAGGACCGAGTGTTGTGGCGCAACTTGGGAGAGGACTGCAATAGCAGCGGACTGCGGTAGACTGAGTTGATTGATGAAGAACATGGCGTTTACTGTGCTTATTCTGAAAAAGCTTTTTTACCCACGACGGAATGAAAGGTGTATACGTTTCGGTGAGAGGCTGTTTCAGAATGAACGCTGTAAACACCAACTGTCATTTTGACAAGAATTTTATCTCATTTAGTGAACCCAGACTTGAGCCCTGCGGCATGCTCATTTTCATGAGTGGTTCCAAGAACATAATGTTCTTATTGCCATTCTATAAACAATCAAGGCGTATGCCTTTGCGTAATGTATTACTAATAGCGCCCCGATTTTGTGTACTCTTTTATGCCAAACTGGAAGGTCGCTAAAAATTGCATTGAAAACTCCTTGGTTTGGTCGAACCGAATGGTACTATTATAGAAAAAAAAAATATAACAAAAGTTCGGCAAACTGTTTCATAATAATAAAAAAATATAGGTGCACGTGCGTAAAGTCTGTCATTATGATGTTACTTTTGAATTCATAATTCGAATTTTACAACACTAGTGTAGATAAAATAAACAACAAGTACTTTGCAATTCAGTTTATTAGATCATTCATTTCAAATCATTTCAATTCAATTAATTTATTTCGTAAACACAGGTGTATTGAGTAGGTACATAAAATCATAAATAATGTACGCTATGTTCCGCCGAAAGGCATACAAAATATGTTTTTGGAAAAATTCTATTATTTTATACTATTAACAAAATAAAAAGTTATAAATTTCATTAAAATATTACAAGCAATGTATGTAAAACATCAATTCGGTATTTAATAAATAGTGAAATTTGTGTCATTTCAACTTTTAAAGTGTGTTACAATTAAATAATTATTCAATACAATTTGATTAAATATTTAATGTGAAATATTATTATTCGGAATTTAATAACAGAATAATTATGCTTTCTTGATCAAAAACTTGACAAAACAATTTTTAAACTCAATAAGATTTTTACAGTCTGTGATATATTTTGGTAGTTTATTATATAAATTAGGTGCCATTGCATGTATACTTTTATGCAAAAAAGTAGTTTTACATGGCAACAGGTCTGGTGTAGGTTGACTTTCAATTTTAAATAAATGAAATTTATTCTTTACAAACATATCCACAGTTGTGGAGTGCAGGAAACATAATTAGATTTTTTTTTTGGAAATGTGGTTTGCAGGTGTCAGTTGTCTTGGATTCATCAGTCATTTTATTGGATTAATTTAACAATATTCTTGTTAAATTCCTCAGTAGACTCCACAGCCACGACCTCCATAACCAAGATTCCCAGCACCAAGACCGTAGCCAGCACCAAGACCATTGCCAGCACCAAAACCGTAGCCAGCACCAAGACCATTGCCAGCACCAAGTCCATAACCAGCACCAATACCATAGGCACCTGCACCACCATAGCCAGCACCAGAACCAATACTCTCAATAGCAGTAACACCGTTACCACAGCTGTAGTTGACGACACCAGCTCCACCACTGGGCAACACGCCCTCCAAAGCCACAGCACTCAGGAACGGCAGCTCACCAGCCACGGACAGAGCACCCTCATATACATTATCAGAAGCTACGGAGAGGCCTCTGGGGGCTAAATTAGAAGAGGTGGAGATCGGCAGACCACCACCACTGGTAGTTCCAATAGCAAGACCACCGTAGCCTGATCCAAAACCATATCCTGATCCAACACCGTAGCCTGATCCAACACCGTAGTCAAGTCCACAGCCAGAAGCGCCTAAACCAGATACTCCTAATCCCAGGTTTGCACGACCAGCACCTCCATAAGCACCGATTGATCCACAAGCAGGGATGCCGAAGGCTGGGGCAGCGCCTGCTCCAAGACCATGACACTGGCTGAATGCAATCTGTAAACACGAAATTGTTTAATTAGCTAATTGATAGTTTTGTCAGCTACCAATGTAAATATAATTGTAACATGGTTATTTTATCAACACCTTTTATGTCATTTATTGCGATGGCTATTTACAATAAACATAGTCGTTGTTATTTACTCAAAGCCGTAGTGATTTCGGGGTTTGAGTTGTCTTCCTAATTCTGGCATGTTTATATTTCACCAAAAAAGTATATAAGTATTATATTTATTGTCAAGTACCCATAGTACAAGCTCTGCTTAGCTTGGGACTAGATGGTGCTGTGTAAAAATGACCCAAAAATATTTATTTATTTAATAATCGATGCATAAGAAAATTGGAAAAATCCGGCCAAGTACGAGTCTGACTCACGCAGTTTCCGCACCACCCATCTACCTGATACCCCATAAAAAGTCATCAACGCACCGTGCGCGAAAGATGAATTTTTGCATCTCATTCTTACGCAGGTACTATCACATATGTCTTTGTTTGCCGTATTTTTAGTATTTTTTGCTAAAATATATAGTATGCACTATGTCCAAACTAGGTTTGACGCTGGTATGTATTAACGTTTTGAAGATAGAGCAGGAACAAAAACGTTGAAAAAAAATGCATGTTTTTAGAGTGTTCTTGTATAGGGACTCCCTTTGGTTTTAGCCTTTTTATTTTTTAGTATTTGTCGTGATAGCATCACATATTCTGAGAATTTTTGAACCGGCTACCGATTACCGTTCAAAAGATACAGCCCTGTGACAGACAGACGGACGGACGGCCGGACGGACAGCGTAGCGAGAGTAAGTGTCCCGTTTGGCACCCTTTCGGTACGGAACCGTAAAAAAGGGAAACCCATGAATCTATATAGTAGGATAACACACTATGTGACTTAAAACGCGCCGAGCGAGAGGTCCATAAAACTATTGCATTTCTTTCTACTAGGGTGTCCAAATTATATTTATTCGTGAATTTTCTCAAACTTAATGTTATCGTTTCAAAAACTAAGAGGGGTCATTGTACTCATAATGAAGTAGATTATATGCTTTGACTTTATTTATATATTTTTCTTACCCCAAGTAGAATCAGTATATCAAATCCGTTCAGCCGTTTCAGTGTTATGGAAGAACAAACTAACATCCATACTTTCGCATTTATAATATTAGTAGGAAGTAGGTATGGACATTGTCAAGTTTGCCAACACGGCCTGCTGGTTTACGGTAGGCAAAGTCGATGTTTTATTAATTTTATTTTCATGGATCATTGGTGTCAATTCTCTTGTTCACGCTACTTCAACAACTCAACTATCGCTCTCTTTTATTAATAGTAGATACAAGAAAGAGATGGCAACAATTTTAGAACTGTCAAATTAGTTTACGTGTAACATTTCACTGTATTTTAGTGGGCACGTTCCGAAATCACGATTAAACTTGTATAGAAGTTTAAATTCCGACTAATTTGACAACGCTTAAATTGTTTCCATCCCTTTCTGTTATCTCCTATCAGTAAAAGAGAGCGATAGTTTAAAATAAGTTTAGTTCATGGACAAGAGAATCGACACCATTGCCAACTTTGCTAATTCTACGTGTGCAAAGATATTATACAACGTGTAATTGAAATAACTCAAAACTTCTTAAGGGGTCATTGTACTCATCAGTAATAAGCTGTTCCCTGCATTTGTGTGCACATTACACGACAAAATGTAAGGAATAGTTGTGTTTTCGCGATTTCGGGGTTGGTCCCATTCTTTAATTAGCATCCCGGGAAACTTCAAAAACGACACCCATATTGATTTTATTTAAAAAGTCACGTCTGCCATCTTGGATTTCAAAATGGATGTTATATTCGTAATTAGCATCCCGGGAAACCTCGAAAACGACATCCATATTGATTTTATTTATAAAGTCACGTCCGCCATCTTGGATCTCGAAATAGATGTTATATTCGTAATTAGCATCCCGGGAAACCTCGAAAACGACACCCATATTGATTTTATTTAAAAAGTCACGTCCGCCTTCTTGGATCTCAAAATAAATCTCATATTCATAATCACAGGACCCCCGAGAACCTCGAGAACGATATCTGTATAAATTTTATTTAAATAGTCGCGTCCGCCATCTTCGATGTCGAAGTAGATGTTGTATTCGTCATGCTCCACCCAATGCGGGCCTGACACGCACCGCCTTTGTGTGGTTTGCGCTTTAGCAAATAAATATATTCTATTCTATTCTATTCTATTCATAAATAGGAATAATCTACTTTTTCTTTGATTTGAATGAATGAGTTTTTTTTTTCAAAATACACGCTAAAAATGATAGACGACTTTGTGGGATTCCTGGGAATTATTTTTTCCCGATCTGTCATTCATAGTCATCTTTGGGATCCAATAAAAAACCAAATACATTCGTGCATACAACGCATGGTCACCCTAGTGTGTCAGTGCTTTGTAAATATGAAAACCATATGAAAACACTTTACCTGTGAAAAGATAAGCCACAGCCAGGATATAATTCTTTTTTACAACCACGTACGAAACAAAAATTCACCATTTTATAATAAAATATACTGAAAATTCAAAAAAATGAAAAATTACAATAAACCGCCATAATTGTTGTCAATATGACAAATCAGTGTTGACATTTAAGGGTCAAAGTTTACACCAATATTATTTTATAAATTCAATAAGAATACGTTACAAAATAGTACGATCTACTTTTATTAATGGCTTACATCACTATTACGAATTTCACATTATCGTGTTATAGAAGTGCGGTAATAACGAATTTTAGAAACTATAATTTTGATTTAAAAACTACTATAGAAATTTTTATTTTACGTTGGCAATTTTTTAGACAAGGACACACAAGTCGCTTCTCGGCTCTCCCTTTCTTTCGGTTTTCTGCTTACATCACTATTACATGAAAATAAACCTTAAACCATAGACTTATTAAGGTATAGTTTTGTATTGATAAAAATATGTAGTACTTTGTCCAGGAATGTATGTAATACATACATATATAATGTTCTTGGGGAAACCACTCAGGTTGGCATAAAAACTCGTTGATTTGTCGCCATATAAAAAAAAAAAACTATTCTTGGAACAAGACCGCGAGTTAAGCACAGAGGTATTGCGATGCGAAGATAAATAATTATATAATTTTAAATAATAAAATAGTTTTAAAACATACCTGGACGAAGAGCGCCTGAGCGCAGAGGACGATGATCACTTTCGCTGACATTGTTGTTTGTGTTGAAGCAAACTTGATAATGATTTTTCCATGAATTGACCGCTTATTTATACTAAAATAAATTCCTTATCTAGTCACATTGAAGTAATTTTGAAACATTGTTTTCATACCTTTATCAAAATAAGGAAATAGAAAATAGGCTTGTATTTCGTAAAAAAATAGCCTTGAAATTGAAGGGCTTTGTTTCAATAGAACATTGAATAATATCACGTTGTTGTTAGGATAAGAAACTTATGCCCTATATAAACATGGTCTAGCGGTAGGAACATCATTCAGTCTTCTGCTTCTCGTTGAACACAAACAACCATCAAACATGTCTACCTTCGCTGTTCTGTTGCTCTGCATCCAAGCTTGCTTGGTCCAGGTGAGTGATCTATAAAATATATATTCTTATTTTTGAATATTCTTTGTTTTGAATGTAGTGCTTTGTTATTCTTTTTCTCTTTCTCGTGTTTCTTCTGAGGTAAAATCGCCATCCTGTATTAACATTTTAGAAGTAATAAAACTCTTTTGTGGAAGCGCTCGTCCGGGGAAGTACTACCACCGTACCTCCTTCTCCGCCAAATAGTGATGCTTGCATTGCTGTGTTTCAGTCTAAAGGGTACGGCGACGGTGAAATGACAACCACATGAGTCATTCTATCTTCATGTCTCAGTTTGGCGAACCGACTTGCCGTTCCATTAAGGCAACAGCCTAGGTACTATTGCAGTTGTTGTGGGCAAAGGTAACCGCTTAACATCAGGTGGCCTTTAGCTCTTTTCGCCATCCTATACTATAAAAAAAACATCATTAAGCCATCTGACGGCTGAACGAAACAATGTGTTACCAGGTTTTCACTAAATATCTTTCCTACAGAATGTGTTCGGTCAGTACCCCGGCGGTCGTGGTTGCGGGTATGGAGGGCAAGCTGTCATAGCTCCTGCTGCTCCCTGCGGTCTTGGTGCTGGTATTGGTGGTCTTGGTGCTTACGGTGGTGGTCTTGGTGCTTACGGTGGTGGTCTTGGTGCTTACGGTGGTGGTCTTGGTGCTTACGGTGGTGGTCTTGGTGCTTACGGTGGTGGTCTTGGTGCTTACGGTGGTGGAGCAGCTTACGGCGGTACTGGAGCAGCTTACGGCGGCGCTGGTGAAGGCAACGTGGTGGTCTTCGGTGAGCTGCCAGTCGCTGGTAACACCGCCGTCACCGGTCAGGTGCCAATCTCAGGCATTGTGAACTTCAACGGCGCTGTGCCGGCTGCTGGTGCCGTGTCTATCGCTGGTCAATGTGCTTGCGGTTGTGGTGCAAACGCATACTACTGAAGTTTTTGTCTCAACAAATTTGAAATAACCGAATAAATAAAATTATAAGAGCAATGAATTAAGCGTTTTAATTATTTCAAGAAAGCTTAACAATTCTTTTATAAAGTTCTCAATGACATCAGTGACAAACTCGCATATTATATCGATACAAAGAATCCTAGTATGCCTTTTTTCAGAATTTTGTCTTAGTCAAAATTTATTTTGTCTTAGTTGAAATTTGTATTAGCTTAACAGTGAGGATGAAACAGAGGATGACTAAATCATATAATTGAGTCTACGTTTCTAGTAAGCTTGCATCTGATGTCAAAGTACAGTCAGCGTCAATAAAATACCAAGAAGAACAGACTGTTCGAAATGAACTGAACAACTAAAGCAGCCCAGACACCCAGTAATAATGACATCAGTATTACTGTCATTCTAAATCTAAATAGTAAGGTTATATTTAAATTTCTATGGGTAAGACTAATAGATTAATGTACGGGCCAGTTAGCGACGTACATAAGCAACAATAGGTATTTGCTGTTGATGACTGTATCAGTATCAGGAGTTGTTTTCAGTTGCAGTAGGGATGGTAAGTTTGGGTGCTGGCCAGAAAACCTCCACGTGTGCCTGACGGCTGCTTGTCCTTCTGGACACGTCTGGAGGGGACGGCAGTTGTTTGGCCGGTGCATCCTGGGCACGGGCAATAAAATCCTTTCGAGGCATTAACCTTCGGGGGATTTTATTGCCTGTGGCGAATATTCTGGCACGGGAGGGGCCCGTTTTGGGCCAGTGGGGAGTTGCTCCACGTGTCCCTCTGTTGCCAACAGAGGCCACAGTGGAGGAGCAGGGGCGGGCCCGGTGTGCACTAACACTGCCACTGGGCAGGCAGCGGGGGGACTGTCCTTCCCTGCCCCCGTTGATCTCGTAACCCCAGGAGTGCCCACTGAGTAGTGTTCTCGCGCCTCTTGTGACCGAGGGTCTTGGCTTCACCGCCCGGACCGCGAGGAAGAAGACCTCTATAAAAAATTACGGGAGGTAGGGCCTGCGAGCAGCAGACTCGGGGTAGTCTGCTGCCCGACCAGCAGCTGGCGTAGCTGGCACAGCTGGTAAAGGCCCATGAGGTGAGGTGGCGTGCAGTGTTCCGTGTGCGCCACTGAGGAGGGTGCGGCCGACGTTAGGCTGTACGGGGAGAAGGGGCTCGCCTGCTTGTGGCTGGCCAGGACCTGTCGGAGGTGGTTGTGTGAATACTCACGGGTTCCCACGCCCCCGGCTAAGGTAGTTGAAGGAACACCGTGGTGGTTTTAGTCGGTAAGAGTCCGACACTGGGCGTCCATGAGGATTTCCCCACGGGGAAAAAAAAAAAAAAAAAAAAAAAGGGACGGTAAGTTGAGTACGCAGAGAAGAAATATATCACCAAAGTTCACTGTGTTTATTCCACAGAATAAGGATACATGGTAAAAGAGTGACGATTCCTTCTCTTCCGCCGCTCCCTTTTTTCTTTTTTTTTCCGTGGGGAAATCCTCATGGACGCACTCCACCCGGGGACGGCGGAGCCAGTGTCGGACTCTTACCGACCAAAACCACCACGATGATCCTTAAACTACCTTTGGCCGGGGTTGTGGGAACCCTCTGCATATTCGCACAACCACCCCTGATAGCTCCCGGCCCGCCACAAGCAGGGGAGCAACTTTTCCACGTGCGGCGCACACGGAACGCTGCTCGCCACCTCACGGGCCCCACCATGACGCAGCTAGCACGCCGATGGCCACGCCAGCCATGCCTACCTCGCCAGCCTCGCTAGTCACGGGGCCCACGCCAGCCACGCCAGCCTCGCAAGCCTCGCCAGTTAGCAAACTACCCCGAGTCCACCGCCCGCAGGGCCTATACTCCCATAATTTTTATAGAGGTTTTCTTCCTCTTCCCTCATCCTCCACTGTGCCCTTTGCTCATATCAGAGGGATACGCGGAATCACGACCCGTTGGCCCTGATCGAGCCCCTTCTTCGCCAGAATATTTGCCACTGGCAATAAGATCCCTCGAAGGATAATAATGTCCCTCGAAAGGATATTTATTGCCCGTTCCCAGGATGCACGAACCTAACAACTGCCGTTCCCTCCTGACGTGTCCAGAAAGACTAGCAGCCGTCAGGCACACGTGGAGGTTTTTTGGCCAGCAACCCTTCGGCCGCTCCCTGACTTGTCAACAAGTCAGGGAGCAGCAGCTGTAGGTTCTAGTTAGACGAGTATTGACGTACTGCCTCGTTAATTATTGTTATTAATCTACAGGGCATCCTACGGATATGCCACATGGAGGGAAAGTACCTTGAATATTGTAGATGGAACATTTTACTGAAAGAAGACTATATTTTAATTAAAAAAACAATTTAAACTGCATTTATAGATATTTAAATAATTACTATGTGTATTACTGTGTGTTATTGGGTTTTTTCATTAGGAAATTCTCAGTAACAGCCCGGAGTCTGGAATTGTGCCCGGTCAATGGCAATAGGCTCGCCCCCTATTACATGGGGCTATAACATAACTGGCGAAATGTGGGTGTACTATACACCTCTGCCTACCCCTTCAGGGAAATACAGGCGTGATGTTATGTTATGTTGTTGTTATGTTAAATAATTACATGGTTGAACCGGAAATCGAACCCGTTACATGAGAAAAATAATCATCCTGTAGCTTTACCATACCGATCGAAAGGCTTCATCAGAAGGATTATTTTTTGCTAACACAATAATAGTGTCACAAATAAAAGGTAGACCATGAATTTTAACATTTTTAATACAAAATTAATCAATTTATCAAATGCCAAAATGAGTCCCTTCTTGTTGAATACAAAGTCGTACTCTTTTGATTATTTCGCTCCCTGTCGATTCGTTTGTTCATTTGGCTATGTCGATTACCTTCGATCATCTGCAATCTCCTCATTTCTGATTCCATCACGCAGGGACACTCCGAGCTTAGCCCTCTCCATTGACCTTTGAGTGACTTTGAGCCTTCTTATCAGGCCCATTGTAAGCGACCACGTTTCAGTGCCGTAAGTAATTACTGCAAACACACACTGATCAAAGACTTTCGTCTTGAGACACTGTGGTATTTTGGACGAAAAGATATTGCGTAGCTTCCCGAACGCAGCCCAACCGAGTCGGATTCGACGATTGACCTCTTTCTCGAAGTTGGACCTACCTAACTGGACAGTTTGTCCTAGGTATACATAATCATCAACAACTTCGAATATAGATATTCCGATGTTATGTCAAGGGATATATAATTATCGTATGCATAACAACTTTTCTTCTTCTTGATCGCTGCCTCACTGCTGAGGATCGTGACTCCATTTAAACTTTGTCAACTGTCTGCCTACATTTGTTTCAATCGGCCGCTTGGTGGAGTGCGGCGCTGACGGGCATCTCCAGTTGGTCGGATATCTGATCCGTCCAACGCTTGGGGCTCTGGCCTCTGGGTCTTTTTCCTTCTACTTTTCCTGTCACTATCAGCCGTTCCAGGTTATCGGTACTTCTGCTAGCAATGTGTCCAAAATATCGCACTATGCGTTGCAGGCAGGTTGAAAACCGATATTGAACGCGCAATTTTTTTAGTTTTTTTAGAATTTAGACATTTGTGCGGTGGACTGTCCACGATATTGTTAACGTATATATAACAAATTACCTAGTCACCTTAAAATCTTAAAATCAAGATGTTCTTTTAAGACTAAATTACAAGAATAGTTAAATGGAAATAACTTCTATAGTGTAACAGAATTCCTTGAAAAGTAATAATGTTTCTACAAAATTTTTGCATGCTATATATTAGCAAAACATGTTTGCTCTTTATGACCTGTAAGACCTTTTTATACCATATCTTTAAGCAAATAAATATATTCTATTCTATATAAGAAGTGACGCCAGCACCACATTTCGAAAGCATTGATTCCATATCTATCGGCTGCCTTCAATGTCCACGTCTCTGCTCCATAAAGAAATATGGAAAAGGCAAGTGTGCGGACTAGTTTTATTTTTGTTCGATTGGTAATATACCCGTCATTCCATACTTTGCTCAACTGAGTCATTGCTGTTTTAGCCAACAACAACAACAATTTCGTGTAAATGGTAACACTAACTTAGTGTTGCCATTTTATTTAAAAAATACTATATATTTCATGGGAGACCGTTGATAGTAGTTTATGAAACTGTTGTATAACAGGGGTTATTGAAACACGAGTGTATGTTTAAAAACCAAGCCATAATGTATTACTAGTAGCGCCCCGATTTTATGTACTCTTTTATGTCAAACTATATGGTCGCTAATAAATTACATTAAAACTCCTTGGACGGGCCGAAGGGTACTAATATAGAAAAAAAAACTAGCATTATTTTGTTTGGCAAACTGTGTTATAAAATTACAGGTGCACGTGCGTAAGTCTGTCATTATGATGTTACTTTTGAATTCATAATTCAATCAATCAATCAATTCAGTTTATTGTGAGCATAGGTCAAAGTACAGATGATACCACTATTTTCTGCCTTTTCGGCATACAATAATATCATTATAAATCATAAATCAAATTAATAAGTTACATGTCATTTTTATAAGTATTCCATTCAATTAATTAATTAAATAAATTTCAATACAACAAATCAGATAATTAATACTAATATACTTAATACTAATTATATATTAGAATTTCATGACACGAGTATAGTTACAAACCGGCCAAGTGCGAGTCGGACTCACGCAGTAAGGGTTCCGTACCTCTCAACGACCTGATACCCCATCAAAACTGATTTAATATACGAGAGTTTATCAAAAGACATCGACGCACAGTGCGCGAAATGTTTATTTTTACATGTCTTTCTTACGCAGGTACCACCACATATGTCTATGTTTGTCTTATTTTTAGTATTTGTTGCTAAACAACATAATATACACTATAATCTGACCAAGTTTGATGCTGGTATATATTACCGTTTTGAAGATAGAGCAGGAACAGAAACGTTGAAATAAATGCATGTTTTTTGAGGTTTCTTGTGTGGGGTTCCTTCTTTGGTTTTAGACTTTTTTTGTTTTTAGTATTTGTCGTGATACACCTCATAGCAACACAATTTCTGAGAAAATTTCAACCGGTTACCTCTTACCGTTCATAAGATACAGCCCTGTGACAGACAGACGGACGGGCGGACGGACGGAGGGACGGATGGACAGCGTAGCGAGAGTAATAGGGTCCCGTTTGGCACCCTTCGGGTACATAACCCTAAAAATACAACAAAATACTTTGCAATTCAGTTTATTACATAATTTATTTCAAATTAATTCAATTCAATTCATTTATTTCATGAACAAAGGTGTATTGAGTACATAAAATCATAAATAAAGTGCACTATGTTCCGCCGAAAGGGATACAAAATATTTTTTTGGAAAAATTATATTATTTTATGCTATTAACAAAATAAAGAGTTATAAATTTCATTAGAATATTACAATAATATAAAATAAGCAATAATTAAAAAAAAGTAGACACTTTTAAATTGCAATACAATTGAATAATTGAATCTTGTTTTTATTGACTGAATACAATTTGATTAAATTATTAATGTTAAATAATATCATTATTTTTCTTTATGGAACTCAATAACAGAATAATATGCTGTCTTGGTCAAAAACTTGACAAGATTATTTTTAAACTCAATAAGATTTGTACAGTCTCTGATATATTTTGGTAGTTTATTACATAAATTAGGTGCTATTGCATATATACTTTAATGCAAAAAAAGTAGTTTTACATGGCAACAGGTGTAGGTAGTCAGAGCGACCTTGACTCTCAATTTTAAATACTTAAATGAAAATCATTATTTACAAACATATTAACTTCATAGATGTAGAGGCCAGGAAATGTAATTAAATGAATTTATTGGAAATGTGGTTTGCAGGTGTCAGTTGTCTTGGATCCATCAGTTATTTTATTGGATTAAGTAACCAATATTCTTGTTAATTTCTCAGTAGACACCACATCCACAGCCACGACCTCCATAACCAAGATTGCCAGCAGCAGGAGCGTAGGCACCGCCAAGACCATAGCCAGCACCAAGACCATTGCCAGCACCAAGACCGTAGCCAGCACCAAGACCATTGCCAGCACCAAGACCATAACCAGCACCAATACCATAGGCACCTGCACCACCATAGCCAGCACCAGAACCAATACTCTCAATAGCAGTAACACCGTTACCACAGCTGTAGCTGACGACACCAGCACCACCACTGGGCAACACGCCCTCCAAAGCCACAGCACTCAGGAACGGCAGCTCACCAGCCACGGACAGAGCACCCTCATATACATTATCAGAAGCTACGGAGAGGCCTCTGGGGACTAAATTAGAAGAGGTGGAGATCGGCAGACCACCACCACTGGTAGTTCCAATAGCAAGACCACCGTAGCCTGATCCAAAACCATATCCTGATCCAACACCGTAGCCTGATCCAACGCCGTAGTCAAGTCCACAGCCAGAAGCGCCTAAACCAGATACTCCTAATCCCAGGTTTGCACGACCAGCACCTCCATAAGCACCAATTGATCCGTAAGCAGGGTTGACCAAGCCTGGGGCAGCGACTGCTCCAGGGTTAAGGCACTGACTGAATGCTATCTGTAAATACAAAAAGAAAACATTGAAACGTAGTTGTTACATTGATCATGAGTGTTAAACGCCTTTTATGTGATTTATTGCGATAGCTATTATCAATAACCAAAGTCTTTGTTAGTTACTCAAAACCGTAGTCATTTTCCTTTCGGCCGTATTGGCAACCAAGTTTCGCAACCAGTTGTCATAAAAGAAAAAACTTTCTTGCAACGCAACCAGTTGCCAAGGAAGATTCTTCTAGTTGCCAACTAAGAATCCTCAAGAGGCGTGGTTACTTAAAAGGAATTTCCTTTCTTAGTTAACAACCTCAGATCATCTGAGTTCACAACTATAGCTAGATTGTCTTTTCCTGTTTTTTATTTGCATGTTTTTTTAATATAAATATTTATTTTAACTACCTTTCTAATTCTGGCCTGTTCATATTTCACCAGAACCTTATATGCGTGTACGTATATCGTACGTAATCACGAAATTATTTGATTAATAAATTCAATATTTTTATCAGCAAGTAATGTCGGGTCGTTCAATTCAATTCAATTCATTTATTTGTCAGAATATTGTATCAATGGTATAAATATAATATGTGCATAATATTCTGCCGTTTTCGGCGTACAAACATTTTACTTCAATTGCAGACGTACAAGATAAAAGAATAAATTTAATCGTTCAAGGAATGTCAAATATTTCGATTATTAAAATATAAACATAGAATTATTAAATAGTACATTAGGTCAAGTCAACGAAACAGATAACAATGTCAGAAGTTTAAGTTAAAATCGGAGTAAAAATTTTCATCCAGAAATTCCTTGGTTGAGTAGTAACACTTATTCAAAAGAAATTTAAATAGTTTACACTTAAAAGTTCTAAAATTAAGAGTTTTAAAAACATTGGGTAGTTTGTTATAGATACGGATTGACATACAGAATACATTATTGGAATAAAGTTGGATTGTTTGTTTAGGTGTATAAAGATTGTGTATTGTTTGTTTGTTTGTGTGTATTATCAATCAATAACTATGAACTATGAACTATAAAGCATAAAGTATTGCGACTGGCTCTGGATACAACATCATTGTGCAACTCAAATAAATGTATATTTTGCCGTACAAAAATACAAATTTCAAATACATAAAGTGCCGTTGCCAAAACGTCGCGTCGTATCGATCACGTTTTGTGTGTCAAAACAATGTAATGTCTTAAATTACGCGATAGTGAAAAACTTGGTGTTAAATCATAAATTGCATGCTGTACGAAAGAGTATGAAAGAAACACTACGGTAGGTCATTAAATAAAACCCTTCAAAATAAGCTTCTGTAAAGCACCCGGTCAAGTCACTTTCTTTTCTATTTGTACGTTTGTATACAATCAGTTTTTATGACCGTCGTGTTTCTGTGATATTGCTGGTGTTATAAAAGAACTAGTCAGTTTCTTTATTCACCAAGTTTGTAGAATAAGGAACCGCTGTAGGTAAAATCAGAAAGTCAATAAAATAAGAATTATGAGTGATTTGACCACAAAACGTTAAAAACTAGGGGAAGCCCAAACCTTGCTAATAAATTAATATTATTATTATTATACTTTATTGTACACACAAATACACATTAATATTACAATAGGAAAGCTTATGTACATCGGCGAGCTTAAATTAAATAGTAAATCAAATTGAAAACAGAAAAAGATTACATTAAAAAAATAAAATGAACTCACTTGGATGGAGAGCGCCTGAGCGCAGAGGACGAGGATCACCTTGGCTGACATTGTTGTTTGTGTTGAAGCAAACTTGAGAATGATTTTTCCGAGAATTGACCTCCTTTTTATATTAAAATAAATTCGTTATCTAGTCACATAGCAGTAATTTTGAAACATTTTTTTCATACCTTTATCAACAGTTGCATTGGAAAATAAGGAAATAGAAAATAGGCTTGTAGGTATTTCGTAAAAAAATAGCCTTGAAATTGTTTAGATTGAAGGGCTTTGTTTCAATAAAATATTTAAAAATATCACGTTGTCGTTATGATAAGAAGATTTTGCAGTATATAAACGCGGTCAATTGGTAGGACATCATTCAGTCTTCAGCTTCTCGTTGAATACAATCATTAAACATGTCTACCTTCGCTGTTCTGTTGCTCTGCATCCAAGCTTGCTTGGTCCAGGTGAGTGTTCCAAAAAATCTATATTCTTGAATGTTATTTTTTTTATGTTTTTGTTTTGAATTTAGTGCCTTCTTATTCTTTTTCTCTTTCACGTGTTTCTTCCGAGGTAAAATCACCATCCTGTATTAACATTTTAGTAGTAATAAAGCTCCTTTGTGGAAGTGCTCGTCCAGGGAAGTACTACCACCGTACCTACTTCTCCGCCAAATAGTGATGCTTGCATTGCTGTGTTTCGGTCTAAAGGGTACGGCGCCGGTGGAATGACAACCACATGAGACTTTCCATCTTCATGTTTCAGTTTGGCGAACCGACTTGCCATTCCATTAAAGCAACAGCCTAGGTACTATTGCAATTGTTATGGGCAAAGGTAACCGCTTAACGTCTGGTGGCTTTTAGCTCTTTTCGCCATCCTATACTATAAAAAAACATCATTAAGCCATGTGTTACCAGGTTTTCACTAAATATCTTCCCTACAGAATGTGTTCGGTCAGTACCCCGGCGGTCGTGGTTGCGGGTATGGAGGGCAAGCTGTCATAGCTCCTGCTGCTCCCTGCGGTCTTGGTGCTGGTATTGGTGGTCTTGGTGCTTACGGTGGTGGTCTTGGTGCTTACGGTGGTGGTCTTGGTGCTTACGGTGGTGGTCTTGGTGCTTACGGTGGTGGTCTTGGTGCTTACGGTGGTGGAGCAGCTTACGGCGGTACTGGAGCAGCTTACGGCGGTACTGGAGCAGCTTACGGCGGCGCTGGTGAAGGCAACGTGGTGGTCTTCGGTGAGCTGCCAGTCGCTGGTAACACCGCCGTCGCCGGTCAAGTGCCAATCTCAGGCATTGTGAACTTCAACGGCGCTGTGCCGGCTGCTGGTGGCGTGTCTATCGCTGGTCAATGTGCTTGCGGTTGTGGTGCAAACGCATACTACTGAAGTTTTTGTCTCAACAAATTTGAAATAAACGAATAAATAAAATTATAAGAGCAATGAATTAAGCGTTTTAATTATTTCAAGAAAGCTTAACAATTCTTTTATAAAGTTCTCAATGACATCAGTGACAAACTCGCATATTATATCGATATAAAGAATCCTAGTATGCCTTTTTTCAGAATTTTGTCTTAGTCAAAATTTATTTTGTCTTAGTTGAAATTTGTATTAGCTTAATAGTGAGGATGAAACAGAGGATGACTAAATCATATAATTGAGTCTACGTTTCTAGTAAGCTTGCATCTGATGTCAAAGTACAGTCAGCGTCAATAAAATACCAAGAAGAACAGACTGTTTGAAATGAACTGAACAACTAAAGCAGCCCAGACACCCAGTAATAATGACATCAGTATTACTGTCATTCTAAATCTAAATAGTAAGGTTATATTTAAATTTCTATGGGTAAGACTAATAGATTAATGTACGGGCCAGTTAGCGACGTACATAAGCAACAATAGGTATTTGCTGTTGATGACTGTATCAGTATCAGGAGTTGTTTTCAGTTGCAGTAGGGATGGTAAGTTGAGTACGCAGAGAAGAAATATATCACCAAAGTTCACCGTGTTTATTCCACAGAATAAGGATACACGGTAAAAGAGTGACGATTCTTTCTCTTCGGCCGCTCCCTTTTTTCTTTTTTTTCCGTGGGAAAATCCTCATGGACGCACTCCACCCGGGGACGGCGGAGCCAGTTTCGGACTCTTACCGACCAAAACCACGGTGATCCTTAAACTACCTTTGGCCGGGGTTGTGGAAACCCTCTGCATATTCGCACAACCACCCCTGACAGGTCCCGGCCCGCCACAAGCAGGGGAGCAACTTTTCCACGTGCGGCGCACACGGAACGCTGCTCGCCACCTCACGGGCCCCACCATGACGCAGCTAGCACGCTGATGGCCACGCCAGCCATGTCTACCTCGCCAGCCTCGCTAGTCACGGGGCCCACGCCAGCCACGCCAGCCTCGCAAACCTCGCCAGGTAGCAAACTACCCCGAGTCCACCGCCCGCATGGCCTATTCTCCCGCAATTTTTATAGCAGTTTGCTTCCTCTTCCCTTATCCTCCACTGTGCCCTTTGCTAATATCAGAGGGATACGCGGAATCACGACTCGTTGGCCCTGATCCAGCTCCTTCTTCGCCAGAATATTTGCCACTGGCAATAAGATCCCTCGAAGGATAATAATGGACCTGGAATGGATATTTATTGCCCGTACCCAGGATGCACGAACTTAACAACTGCCGTTCCCTTCTGACGTGTCCAGGAAGACTAGCAGCCGTCAGGCACACGTGGAGGTTTTCTGGCCAGCAACCCTTCGGCCGCTCCCTGACTTGTCAACAAGGCAGGGAGCAGCAGCTGTAGGTTCTAGTTAGACGAGTATTGACGTACTGCCTCGTTAATTATTGTTATTAATCTACAGGGCGTCCCACGGATATGCCACATGTAGGGAAAGTACCTTGAATATTGTAGATGGAACATTTTACTGAAAGAAGACTATATTTTAATGAAAAAAACAATTTAAACTGCATTCATAGATATTTAAATAATTACTATGTGTATTACTGTGTGTTATTGGGTTTTTTCATTAGGAAATTCTCAGTAACAGCCCGGAGTCTGGAACTGTGCCCGGTCAATGGCAATAGGCTCGCCCCCTATTACATGGGGCTATAACATAACTGGCGAAATGTGGGTGTACTATACACCTCTGCCTACGCCTTCAGGGAAATACAGGCGTGATGTTATGTTATGTTGTTATTATGTTAAATAATTACATGGTTGAACCGGAAATCGAACCCGTTACATGAGAAAAATAATCATCCTGTAGCTTTATCATACCGATCGAAAGGCTTCATCAGAAGGATTATTTTTTGCTGAATAACATAGTGTCAAAAATAAAAGGAAGACCATGAATTCAACCAAAAATACAAAATTAATCAATTTATCAAATGCCCAAAACGAGTCCCTTCTTGTTGAATACAAAGTCGCCCTCTTTTGATTATTTCGCTCCCTGTCGATTCGTTTGTTCGTTGGCTATGTCGATTACCTTCGATCATCTGCAATCTCCTCACTTCTGATTCGATCACGCAGAGACACTGCGAGCATAGCCCTTTCCATTGCCCTTTGAGTGACTTTGAGCCTTCTTATCAGGCCCACTGTAAGCGACCACGTTTCAGTGCCGTAAGGAATTACTGGCAACAAACACTGATCAAAAACTTTTGTCTTGAGACACTGTGGTATTTTGGACGAGAAGATATTGCGTAGCTTCCCGAACGCTGCCCAATCGAGTCGGATTCAACGATTGACCTCTTTCTCGAAGTTGGACCTACCTAACTGGACAGTTTGTCCTAGGTATACATAATCATCAACAACTTCGAATGTAGATATTCCGATGTTATGTCAAGGGATATATAATTATCGTATGCATAACAACTTTTCTTCTTCTTGATCGCTGCCTCACTGCTGAGGATCGTGACTCCATTTAAACTTTGTCAACTGTCTGCCTACATTTGTTTCAATCGACCGCTTGGTGGAGTGCGGCGCTGACGGGCATCTCCAGTTGGTCGGATATCTGATCCGTCCAACGCTTGGGGCTCTGGCCTCTGGGTCTTTTTCCTTCTACTTTCCCTGTCACTATCAGCCGTTCCAGGTTATCGGTACTTCTGCTGGCAATGTGTCCAAAATATCGCACTATGCATTGCAGGCAGGTTGAAAACCGATATTGAACGCGCAAATTTTTTAGTTTTTTTAGAATTTAGACATTTGTGCGGTGGACTGTCCACGATATTGTTAACGTATATATAACAAATTACCTAGTCACCTTAAAATCTTAAAATCAAGATGATGTTCTTTTAAGACTAAATTACAAGAATAGTTAAATGGAAATAACTTCTATAGTGTAACAGAATTCCTTGAAAAGTAATAATGTTTCTACAAAATTTTTGCATGCTATATATTAGCAAAACATGTTTGCTCTTTATGACGGTCTTACAACCTTTTTATACCATATCTTTAGCAAATAAATATATTCTATTCTATATAAGAAGTGACGCCAGCACCACATTTAGAAAGCATCGATTCCATATCTATCGGCTGCCTTCAATGTCCACGTCTCTGCTCCATAAAGAAATATGGAAAAGACAAAATGTGCGGACTAGTTTTATTTTTGTTCGATTGGTAATAATCCAAAGGTTGTCTGGAAGATATCGCTTTTAGCGATAAGACCGCCCATGTACCCATAATTTGTACGTTGTTCCTGTTTACTACTATTTTCATGGTGTACAATAAAGTTTATTCTATCTATCTATTTATCTAATATTCCTGTCTTTCCATACTTTGCTCAACTGAGTCATTGCTGTTTTAGCCAACAACAACAACAATTTCGTGTAAATGGTAACACTAACTTAGTGTTACCATTTTATTTAAAAATACTATATATTTCATGGGAGACCGTTGATAGTAGTTTATGAAACTGTTGCATAACAGGGGTTATTAAAACACGAGTGTAAGTTTAAAAACCAAGCCGTAATGTATAAAAGTAGCGCCCCGATTGTATGTACTCTTTTATGTCAAACTGTATGGTCGCTAATAAATTGCATTAAAACTCCTTGGACGGGCCGAAGGGTACTGTGATGTATGCGTATGAAGGTACATAGAAATATTTATTATATATATTGTTCCACATAAGTGGGTAGTGTTATGACACTGCTACTGTGTCATCTTTTGTACGTCAGTCGGAATATACTTGTAATCGTGTGAAGTAGTTTTATTCCTTGATCTGGTATCCTGGTCCCGGAGATCCCAAATACTTCAGTGGCGACGAAGACTATTAAAACCTACGTGTGTTGAAAGTGTGTGGTTATTTGTGAAAACATTCAAGATGACCATCGGTAAAATCGGAGAGTTCATAGTGCAATCAGATGACTGGAAATTGTATGTGGAGCGTCTCGAAAATTATTTTCTGGTCAACGATATCAAGAATGAATTACGTGTGGCAACGTTGATAACCGTAATGGGAGCCGAGAGCTACGAGTTATTGGTAAATTTGTGCACGCCGCATAAACCAAGCACAAAGACTTTTGAATCGGTAACGGCCATAATGGAAAAACACTTACAGCCAAAGCCGAGCGTGTTAGCCGAGAGATTTAAATTTCGTCAACGGAAACAAAACACAGGCGAAAGTATAGCAGAATACATGGCAGTTCTAAAAAAATTTACGAAAACTTGCGAATTTGGAACATGGCTTGAAGAAAGTATTCGGGATCAATTCGTGTGCGGGATAAGCAGTGAAGTCATTCGTCAACGTTTATTCGCCGAAGAAAAGTTGGACTATACAAAGGCCTATAGCATGGCTATGAGTATGGAAGCGGCAGAGAAAAATGCAGCTGTTGTGGAAGGCGGTACAAAGTCCATGGATAAGACAAGCACAGCGAGTGATTGCTTGGCGGTGATGACGACGACTCAAAGCGGGGCCCGCAGAGCGGCGCACTATGGAGCAGCGGCGGCGGGTGCGCGCGGAGACAGGCGCCCGGCCACGCGCACCGTGCGCGCGCCGCGGCGTGCCGAGGGGACAGCGACAGCGTCCGCGCCGGCGGAGCGTGCTCGGCGAGACCACCAGTGCAATGCCTGCGGAGGGATGCATGACACGGCGTGGTGTAAATTTACGCGATACGTTTGTCGCGTATGCAACAAGCAAGGACATCTGCGTCGCGTCTGTCCGTTAGAAGTAGGACACCATCACATGGAGGGAGTTCTTGCCTTAACAGGCGAATCGGACGGTGAACAAAGCGACGAGGTAATGACTGTCGATATTAATAACTTGTCTATTGCTCAGTGTCCACCAATATATTTGTCATTAAAAGTGCATGACAGAGAGATAAAGATGGAGTGTGACACTGGAAGTGCCATATCTTGTATTAATTATGAAACGTACAAAAAGATGTTTAGTGATTTAAGAATAAATTCATGTAACATTGTGCTAAGATATTACACAGGGGAAATGGTAAATCCAATTGGGGTTATTAAGCCAGAGGTAAAATATAAAAACGAATGTAAAAAATTGGATTTGTATATCATTAGAGGGGGTAAAACTATATTAATCGGTCGACAGTGGATGGCCGAATTGAAAATACAATTATGCTCCAATTTGATGGGTGGGGTAATGTCGGTAAATAGTTTGCAACAGAAGGAGTTCAATATGTCTGAATTTAGTTCCAGATACTGTAAGGTGTTTGAGGATGGTTTGGGTCGATTCACCGGTGGTGCAGTGGGCATCCACGTGCAGGCCGGCGCGCGCCCGGTGTTCATGCGCGCGCGCCCGCTGGCGTACGCGATGCGCGCGCCGGTGGAGCGCGCGCTGGAGCAGCTCGTGCGGGACGGCATCCTCACCCCTGTGCACCGCTCGGACTGGGCCACGCCTATCGTACCAGTGGTAAAGAAAGACGGTACTATCAGAATTTGTGCTGATTATAAATTAACTTTAAATAAGGTTTTAGAAGTCGACCGGTATCCTTTACCGCGAGTGGAAGATTTGTTAGCTCGTTTACATGGGGGGGAATATTTTAGTAAAATTGACTTATCCCAAGCATATGCACAATTTGAATTAGATGAATCCAAGAAATTTACTGTTATAAATACGCATAAAGGTATGTTCATGTTTAATCGATTAGTGTATGGTTTGTCGTCCAGCCCCGGAATATTTCAAAGACACCTAGAACAATTATTCGCCGATTTGCCCAGCATAGGGGTGTTTTTGGATGATATAATTATCACGGGTGCAACAACCCAGGAACATATTAACAATTTATACAAGGTCTTTGATCGTTTAAATTCCTCTGGTCTCAAAGTAAAAAAAGAAAAATGTAGTTTTTTTGCGAAGAAAATAAGTTATTTAGGTCACATAATTAGCAAAGATGGAGTGCAAACATGTGCGGATAAAGTTAAGGCTATAATTGGTACACCAGCCCCCTCAAATGTTTCAGAGTTGAGAGCATTTATAGGTATGACAATGTACTATGCCAAATTCCTTAAGAATGTCAGTACAATTCTCTCACCGCTGTATAAACTGCTCCGAGTAGATGTACCTTTCAACTGGTGTGGCAAGTGTGAAGAAGCGTTCAGACATGTGAAGCACCAACTAGCGTCAGGTGAGGTGTTGACACATTATTCACCTGACTTGCCGCTCGTGTTGACCGCTGACGCGAGCGGTGTAGGGATAGGCGCAGTGATATCGCACATCACCGCGGCCGGAGAGCGGCCGATAGCATACGCGTCGCGTTCCTTGAGTACTGCCGAGCGGGCGTATTCACAAATAGACAGAGAGGCACTCGCTATAGTTTTTGGTATAAGAAAATACCATCAGTACTTATATGGGCGTAAGTTTGTACTAAAGACGGATCATAAACCGTTAACTTATATTTTCGGGAATAAGGTAGGCATTCCGGTTATGGCAGCGTCGCGGTTGCAGCGGTGGGCGATTTTATTGTCAGGTTACAATTATGAAATTGAATACGTGTCATCCAAGAAGAATTGTGCTGATGCCTTATCGAGGTTGCCACAGGGTGAACAATCGAGCGCGAGTACGGAGATCACGTATTTAAACTTTGTGGAGGATTTTCTACCAGTAACAAACAGTGAAGTTAGGAAACAAACAGCAAAAGATGTTTTATTAAATAGAATACATCTATATGTGCAGTCAGGTTGGCCTTTGTCATGTCCAGATGAACAAATTAAACCTTATTTTTCGAGGCAAAATGAATTGTATGTAGATAGCGGTTGCTTAATGTGGGGATATCGGATGATAATACCACAAACCTTACGGAAGGATATACTAAAACAATTACACATTAGTCACATGGGGATCGTCAAAACTAAGTCATTAGCTCGTAGTTACGTATGGTGGCCTAACATAGATAGTGATGTAGAAGCGTTGTGTCAAAGTTGTGAGACTTGTGCGGTGGAGGGCGCTTCGCCGCCGCGAGCGCCGCCGCAGCCTTGGCCTTATGTCACACAACCATGGAGCCGAGTACACATAGATTTCTTAGGGCCATATCATGGTAATACATTTATGATTTTAATTGACGCAAGCACAAAATGGTTAGAGGTTTTTGAAATGCCACGTACGAACGCAAAACAAGTAATCAAAGTTTTACGTAGCACCTTTGCACGATTCGGTCTACCGGTAGAATTAGTGTCCGATCAGGGTCCTCCTTTTACGAGTGTAGAATTTAGTACTTTTTTAAAGATTAACGGTATACGACAGTGTTTTTCACCTGCATACCATCCATCGTCAAACGGTGCCGCAGAAAATGCCGTAAAACTGTGCAAATCCGCTATTAAAAAGGCGTATAGAGAGGACAAAGATATCGATGCAGCATTACAAACGTTTCTACTTAACTATAGAAACACAGTTCAGAGTACAACGGGAGAAACACCGGCGATGTTATTACAGCGACGCGCATTACGTACTCGTTTAGATTTGTTGCGCGCCGACCGCGCGCTTGAAGACCGGGTGCGGACAGTACAACAACGGCAGGTACAAAATTCTGGTGGCGTGATACGTGAGTTATCTCCACATGATGAGGTTTGGACTAGGAACTGTGCTATGGGAGATAAGTGGTTAAAGGGGGTAATTCAAGCTAGGGCAGGCACGCGCGAATACCTAGTAGATAACGGTGACGGTCGACTTGCTAGGAAACATATTGATCAATTAAAACGTAGATCTCGTTAAATCTGACTTCATGGGTTCTGATAGTACTGTCACGGATTCTTCGTCACCACCTCCAGCTCAAGTGTCGGAGGTGGAGGATGCAGTCCCGATTTCGGGCGGGGTAGAGGATGGAGATAAGGCGAACCTTGTAAGCGAGGCTGATAAAGAGAGGATAAATGTTGAGGATGTACCTCAAGTAGTAGCAAGGTCCGGGCTATCACCATCATTACCACCGGAGGTTCGACACAAACGAATTCGTAAACCAGTTATTAGATTTCAGGTACAACATTAGTACATGATAAATTGTATACTATTGTATTGTATTGTATTGTATTGTATTATATTTAGTTACTAAGCTACGCAATGTATGACTACACTGCCTTATTTATAAAAACTGTATAATCTTAGGAATAGTTCCTAACATCATAATGAAGTGTAAACAACTTAGAGATTAAGTGGTGAGGTGTGATGTATGCGTATGAAGGTACATAGAAATATTTATTATATATATTGTTCCACATAAGTGGGTAGTGTTATGACACTGCTACTGTGTCATCTTTTGTACGTCAGTCGGAATATACTTGTAATCGTGTGAAGTAGTTTTATTCCTTGATCTGGTATCCTGGTCCCGGAGATCCCAAATACTTCAGGTACTATTATAGAAAAAAAAACTAGCATAATTTTTTTTGGCAAACTGTGTTATAAAATTACAGGTGCACGTGCGTAAGTCTGTCATTATGATGTTACTTTTGAATTCATAATTCAATCAAATCAGTTTATTGTGAGCATAGGTCAAAGTACAGATGATAGTATTAAAATTTCAGTTCCACTATGTCCTGCCTTTTCGGCTTACAATAATATCATTATAAATCATAAATCAAATTAATAAGTTACATGTAATTTTTATAAGTATTACATTCAATCAATTAATTAAATAAATTTCAATACAACAAATCAGATAAATAATACTAATATACTTACAATTATAAATTAGTATTTCATGACACGAGTGTAGTTAAAAAATACAACAAAATACTTTGCAATTCAGTTTATTAGATAATTCATTTCAAATTAATTCAATTCAATTCATTTATTTCATGAACAAAGGTGTATTGAGTACATAAAATCATAAATAAAGTGCACTATGTTCCGCCGAAAGGGATACAAAATATTTTTTTGGAAAAATTATATTATTTTATGCTATTAAAAAAATAAAGTGTTATAAATTTCATTAGAATATTACAATAATATAAAATAAGCAATAATTAACAGTGACTGTCAACTTTTAAATTGCAATACAATTAAATAATTGATTCTTGTTTTTACTGACTGAATACAATTTGATTAAATTATTAATGTTAAATTATATCATAATTTTTCTTTATGGAACTCAATAACAGAATAATATGCTTTCTTGGTCAAAAACTTGACAAGATTATTTTTAAACTCAATAAGATTTGTACAGTCTCTGATATATTTTGGTAGTTTATTACATAAATTAGGTGCTATTGCATATATACTTTAATGCAAAAAAAGTAGTTTTACATGGCAACAGGTGTAGGTAGTCAGAGCGACCTTGACTCTCAATTTTAAATACTTAAATGAAAATCATTATTTACAAACATATTAACTTCATAGATGTAGAGGCCAGGAAATGTAATTAAATGAATTTATTGGAAATGTGGTTTGCAGGTGTCAGTTGTCTTGGATTCATCAGTTATTTTATTGGATTAAATAACCAATATTCTTGTTAATTTCTCAGTAGACACCACATCCACAACCACGACCTCCATAGCCAAGATTGCCAGCAGCAGGAGCGTAGGCACCGCCAAGACCATAGCCAGCACCAAGACCATTGCCAGCACCAAGACCGTAGCCAGCACCAAGACCATTGCCAGCACCAAGACCATAACCAGCACCAATACCATAGGCACCTGCACCACCATAGCCAGCACCAGAACCAATACTCTCAATAGCAGTAACACCGTTACCACAGGTGTAGCTGACGACACCAGCACCACCACTGGGCAACACGCCCTCCAAAGCTACAGCACTCAGGAACGGCAGCTCACCAGCCACGGACAGAGCACCCTCATATACATTATCAGAAGCTACGGAGAGCCCTCTGGGGACTAAATTAGAAGAGGTGGAGATCGGCAGACCACCACCACTGGTAGTTTCAATAGCAAGACCACCGTAGCCTGATCCAAAACCATAGCCTGATCCAACACCGTAGCCTGATCCAACACCGTAGTCAAGTCCACAGCCAGAAGCGCCTAAACCAGACACTCCCAATCCCAGGTTTGCACGACCAGCACCTCCATAAGCACCCATTGATCCACAAGCAGGGGTGCCGAAGGCTGGGGCAGCGCCAGCTCCACGACCATAACACTGGCTGAATGCAATCTGTAAACATGAAATTGTAATTTATAGTTATAACAGTTAGCGATGTAAATATAATTATGACATAGTTATTTTATCGATCATGTGTGTCAAACACCTTTTATGTCATTTATCGCGATGACTATTGACAATAACCATACTCGTTTTTATTTACTCAAAGCCGTAGTGATTTCAGGGTTTGAGTTTTCTTCCTAATTCTGGCCTGTTTATATTTCAACAGAATCTAACATGCGTTTACATAATAATCAAATGCATAAGCAAATTGTATTGTCGGACTCACGCAGAAAAGGTTCCGTACCACCCATCGACCTATCAGGTCATAAAATACATCAACGCACCGTGTGCAAAATTTGAATTTTTGTATCTCTTTCTTTCACAGGAACAACCACATTTTTTTATTTATTTTTTTAAATATTTTTGGGACATTTTTACACAACACAATCTAGTCCCAAACTAAGCAGAGCTTGTGCTTTGTTTACTAGACAATGGATATAATACTTATATCCTTTTTTTTTTGTAAATACATACTTATAATAGATAAACAAGACCCAGACCAACACAAACACTCATGTTCATCACACAAATATTTATGTCCTGTGGGAATCGAACCCACGACCTTGTTATCAGCAGTCGGACACTCGGACCACTAGACCACAGAGGTCGTATTTGTTGCTTAACTACATAGTTTGCAATATAATCAGATCAAGTTTATTTTTGGAGGTTTCTTGTATGACCTCCATACAAGAAAACTCCAAAAACGACGTCATTTTATTTATAAACTTTTTATTTTTAGTATTTGGCGTGATCATAGCAACACATATTCTGAGAAATTTTCAACCGGCTACCCATTACCGTTCAAAAGATACAGCCCTGTGACAGACAGACGGACGGAGGGACAGCATAGCGAGAGTAATAGGGTCCCTTTCTGTATGAAACCCTAAAAAAGAGGCCAATTGCGAGTCGGACTCACCCATGAAGGGTTCCGTAGCATAATATAAAAGTTCTTGTAGTTCGTTGTAACTTTGATCGATGTTTTAATAACAAAATAATGCTGGTAACATTTTACCACTTTGGAAGTGTCTCTCGCGCAAACTATTTAGTTTAGAAAAAAATTTACCTCAATTTCATTTTTGAAGACCTATCCATATAGATAACCCACACGTATGGGTTTGATGAAAAAAAAATGTTGAGTTTCAGTTCTAAGAATGGGGATCCCTCAATTTTTTTTGTTTTTTTTTTAAATTTTTGTGTGAAAATCTTAATGCGGTTCATAGAATACATCTACTTACCAAGTTTCAACAGTATAGTTATTATAGTTTCGGAAAAAAGTGGCTGTGACATACGGACAGACAGACAGACATGACGAATCCATAAGGTTTCCATTTTTTGCCATTTGGCTATGGAACCCTAAAAAGGGAAACCACTCAGGTTGGCATAAAAACTCGTTGATTTTTAGCCATATCAGGCCATATGAAGAAATAGAGTGATCTGTTCTTGGAACAAGACCGCGAGTTAAGCACAGAGGTATTGAAATGCGAAGATAAATATACATAATCTTAAATAATTTAATAGTTTTGAAACAAACCTGGATGAAGACCGCCTGAGCGCAGAGGACGAGGATCACCTTGGCTGACATTGTAGTTTGTGTTGAAGCAAACTTGAGAATGATTTTTCCAAGAACTGACCGCCTATTTATACTAAAATAAATTCCTTATCTAGTCACATTGCAGTAATTTTGAAACATTGTTTTCATACCTTTATCAACAGTTGCAATATAAAAATAAAGAAACAGAAAAAAGGCTTGTATTTCGTAAAAAAATAGCCTTGAAATTGTTTAGATTGAAGGGCTTTGTTTAAATAAAACCTTATAAATATCACGTTGTTGTTATGATAAGAAGCTTTTGCACTATATAAACGTGGTCTAGCGGTAAGACCATCATTCAGTCTTCTGCTTCTCGTTGAACACAAACAACCATCAAACATGTCTACCTTCGCTGTTCTGTTGCTCTGCATCCAAGCTTGCTTGGTCCAGGTGAGTGATCTATAAAATCAATATTCTTTGTTTTGAATGTAGTGCTTTGTTATTCTTTTTCTCGTGTTTCTTCTGAGGTAAAATAGCCATCCTGTATTAACATTTTAGAAGTAATAAAGCTCCTTTGTGGAAGAGCTCGCCGGGCAAGTACTACCATTGTACCTACTTCTCCGCCAAACAGTGATGCTTGCATTGCTGTGTTTCAGTCTGAAGGGTACGGGTGCTGGTGAAATTACAACCACATGAGACTTTTCATCTTCATGTCTCAGTTTGGCGAACCGACTTGCGGTTCCATTAAGGCAACATCCTAGGTGCTATTGCAGTTGTTATGGGCAAAGGTAACTGCTTAACATCAGGTGGGCCTTTAGTTCTTTTCGCCATCCTATAAAAGACATCATTAAGCCATCTGAAGGCTGAACGAAGCAATAAGCTACCAGGTTTTCACTAAATATCTTTCCTACAGAATGTTTTCAGTCAGTACCCCGGCGGTCGTGGTTGCGGGTATGGAGGTCAAGCTTTCATAGCTCCTGCTGCTCCCTGCGGTCTTGGTGGTAGCATTGGTAATGCTGCATATGGTGGTGCACTGGGTCTTGGTGCTTACGGGGCTGGAGCAGCTTACGGTGCTGGAGCAGCTTACGGTGGCGCTGGAGCAGCTTACGGCGGCGCTGGTGAAGGCAACGTGGCGGTCTTCGGTGAGCTGCCAGTCGCTGGTAACACCGTCGTCGCCGGTCAGGTGCCGATCTCAGGCATTGTGAACTTCAACGGCGCTGTGCCGGCTGCTGGTGCCGTGTCTATCGCTGGTCAATGTGCTTGCGGTTGTGGTGCAAACGCATACTACTGAAGTTTTTTGTGTCAACAAAATTGAATTAAACGATTTTTCAAGAGCAATTTATGAAGTGTTTTATTCTTATTCTTTATTGTACACCAGAAAAATACAGTATTAAATTATGAATAGAAATTACATGTAACAAGGCAAGCTTAACTCAAAAATTAGTTTATAACCAGCAAACCTTTGAGCTATAGTGAGTGTAGAAAATAGGCTGAGGGTAAACTAAGTGCACAACTATTTAGGTCTATCATCATCATCATCATTTCAGCCGAAAGACGTCCACTGCTGGACATAGGCCTCCCCCAAGTATCGCCACAACGACCGGTCCTGCGCCTCCCACATCCAGCGGATTCCCGCGACCTTCACCAGGCCGTCGGTCCACCTTGTGGGGGGCCTACCCACGCTGCGCCTTCCAGTACGCGGTCGCCACTCCAGAACTTTACTGCCCCATCGGCCATCGTTTCTGCGAGCAATGTGCCCCGCCCACTGCCACTTAAGCATGGCAATTCTTCGGGCTATGTCGGTCACTTTCGTTCTCCTGCGAATCTCCTCATTCCTGATTCGATCACGCAGGGACACTCCGAGCATAGCCCTCTCCTTTGAGTGACTTTGAGCCTTCTTATCAGGCCCATTGTGAGCGACCACGTTTCAGTGCCGTAAGTAATTACTGGCAAGACACACTGGACAAAGACTTTCGTCTTGAGACACTGCGGTATTTTGGAGGAGAAGATATTGCGTAGCTTCCCGAACGCTGCCCAACCGAGTCGGATTCGACGATTGACCTCTTTCTCGAAGTTAATAAATAATAATAAATAAATAAATTTATTTGCCAAAAAGAAATAGTACAGTATTACTTGAAGTATTATTTTTTAGTTGGACTTACCTAGCTGGACAGTTTGTCATAGGTATACATAATCGTCAACAACTTCGAGTGTAGATTCTCCGATGTTTACGGGAATGGGTACTATATGGGAATTCGACATAACCTTTGTCTTGCACATATTCATTTTAAGACCCACTCTATCGGAAGCTCTACTTAGGTCATCGAGCATTGTACCGAGGTCCTCCATGGTCTCAGCCATGACTACTATGTCGTCATCAAACCGAAGGTGAGTGATGCCATGACTACTATGTCGTCGTCAAACCGAAGGTGAGTGATGTACTCGCCGTTTATGTTAATGTCTAGCCCATTCCAGTCCAGAACCTTGAAGACATCCTCCCATGCAGCAGTGAACAGTTTCGGAGAGATCACATCTCCCTGTCTCACACCTCGCTGCAGAAGGATAGGTTTCTAGGCTTCGTCCTGTAATCGGACTGACATAGTGGCGTTTTCATACAAAGACTTTAACACTTCGATGTACCGATAGCCGATCTGGCACCGTTGAAGAGACTGTAGTACAGCCCAAGTCTCGATCAAATCGAAGGCTTTCTCGTAGTCCACAAACGCTAAACAAAGAGGCAAGTTATACTCTTCGGTCTTCTGTATAACCTGCCGCAGCGTATGTATGTTGTCTACGGTGCTAAAGCCTTTTCGGAATCCTGCTTTTTCGGGAGACTGGAAGTCGTCAAACTTGCGCGAAAGACGGTTCGTAATGACTCTCGAAAACAGCTTGTAGACATGGCTCAGAAGTGGGATGAGCCTATAATTCTTCAGCAGAGCATTATCGCCCTTTTTGAAGAAAAGTACCACCACACCTCTGCTCCATGCCTGTGGCGTTCTTCCCTCGAGTATGACGGAATCAAACAACTTCTGAAGGGTTTTAAGGACCGGTTTTCCACCCGCCTTCAGGAGTTCGGCCGTAATTCCGTCATCACCCGGTGCCTTGTTGTTTTTGAGCTGCTTCAGAGCCATCCTAATCTCGTACAGGCTGACGTCTGGGATATCTTCGGTATAGTGTCGGGTCAATCGAGCTCTTGGGTCGTTAGCCCGATTTGCAACGGGTTTCCGGGTGGACGTGTATAACTGTCCATAGAACTTCTCGACCTCCTTCAATAGCTCTGGCTTAGAGGATACGACTCTGCCATCGTCGGTCCTCAGTTTTGCAAGCTGGCTCTGCCCAATAGACAGGTCTCTTGCGAAGACCTTGAAGCCCTTATTCTTCTCTATCGCGTCTTTAATACGTTCAGTATTAAATAGGCGTAGGTCACTTTTCAAGGACTTTGAGATCTGTCTATTGAGCTGCCGGTACTTATTCGCATCATCTGAGGACTGCAGAATCATCTCGCGTCTTTCTGCCATGAGCTCGAGAGTGTGGTCAGAGAGCTTTTTGTTTCTATTTGTACGACAGGTCCTAAAGATCCTAGACCCGACCGTATGGACAGTTTCCACAAACCCATCGTTGCAATCGTCCACTGAGCTCCCTAGGCATTCGAAACGATTCTGAAGTTCGAGCTGAAAACTCTCGGGGTTTTGGATTTGGATCGGTGCTGGACGGAGCGTAGACTTCATCAGTCGAGATCTTTCCAGCTTGATATTCAGATTCAATGTGCCTCTTACCAGACGGTGATCACTTCCGGTTTTGATCGCGTTGATCACAGAGACATCATTGAATACTTGCTTCTTCGTCGACATAATGAAGTCAATCTCATTTTTCGTTACACCATCAGGGCCCAACCAGGTCCACTTCCTGTGCTCACGCTTTCTGAAGAAAGAGTTCATCATATAGAGCCCCTCTTTCTCCATAAAGCCGGCCAGTAGATGACCCCGGTGGTTCCGATATCCATATCCAAATTGCCCCACTCGCAGCTCATCATCGTAGCGCTTGCCCAGTTTCGCGTTGAAGTCTCCCATGACAACAGTGAAGTGAGTTTTAGAGCCATGCATGGCTCTGGAGATATCCTCATACATGGTCTCAACCTCATCGTCGGGGTGTGTCGAGGTCGGGGCGTATACCTGTATAACCTTCAACGAATACCTTTCAGTTATTCTGTGTATAAGGTACGCCACCCTGTTCGATACACTCTCGATCTTCACTACGTTGTTCACAAGAGACTTGTGGACGATAAACCCGACACCGCCCTGGGAAAGTTGATCACTCTCCCGGAAATAGAGCAAGTTACCGGATTTGAGGATTATCGTGTCCTCCCCCTCTCTTCGGACTTCAGATAACCCTACGACATCCCATCGTAACTTGCTCAATTCTTCCTCGAGTTCAACAAGCTTCTCGTCGGTCCGCAGTGTACGTGTGTTGTATGCTGGCAGGTCCAGTCTTTTTTTGTTATGGTAGCCGGATCTCTGCTGGGGATTCTTCGAACCCCCTGCCCCGCCGTTACCTAGGCCGCTACCGTAACCAGGGCTAGCGGGGCCACCGGGGACTAGGGGCCGGTTTGTTTTTGTGCTTTTCATATTTGGGGGGATATGCCATAATCGCCACGCTTGGCAGGCGGCTTGGCGATCGCAGTTGGATGGTTAAATACTCAGAGGGCGCTGCAGCCCATCCTCTGGTGAATCCCTTAGTCGCCTTTTACGACACCTATGAGAAGATATAGGGTGGTGGCATTCTTTGCGTCCGGCACCACACGGACGTTACGACACCCATGAGAAGATATAATTATAATTATATAATTTAGGTCTATAAATTACTTAATAATCAAACACACATATACATCCGTCCATCTGTCTGTCACAGGGCTGTATCTTTTGAACGGTAATAGTTAGCCGTTTGAAATTTTCTCAGAATTTGTGTTGTGATCATAAAGGTATTATACTTACGTCAGTATAGAAATGTCTTTGGTTGTGATGACCCCTATCACGACAAATACTTAACGGTAAAACATACCAGCGTCAAACTTGGTCTGATTATAGTGCATACTGCATACATATGTAGTTTAGCAAAAATACTAAATTAGGGCAAACATAGACATATGTGGTGCCTGCGTAAGAAAGAGATGCAAAAATTCATATATCGCGCAGGTTGCGTTGATGTCTTTTGATGAACTCTCGTAAATTAATTCAGTTTCTATAGGGTATTAGGTCGATGGGTGGTACGGAATAAGGGTTCCGTGCGTGAGTCCGACTAGCACTTGGCTGGTTTTTAGGGTTCCGAAGTCCTACAAGGAACCCTTATAGTTTCGTCATGTCCGTCCGTCTGTCCGTCTGTTAGTCTGTCCGTCTGTCCGTCTGTCCGTCTGTCCGTCTGTCCGTCTGTCCTAATCCTTTACAGCTTAATAACTTCTACAGTTATAAACATAAGTAAATGAAATTTTGTTAAAAAATAGTCTACATATAGATCTCAATTTTAAAAGAATAAAAGAATAGTTTTTTCGTATTTTAGGGGTGGCGTCCATACATGTGAAATGGAGAAAAAAAAATTTTTTTCGCTGCACCCCCTCGTGTGGGATATCATTGAATAGGTCTACTAAAATGAAGGTAATGTTTGATACACCACTTTTTTATCAGGTGTACCATCTGCGAAATATAGCCCGCCAAAGTGGCTTGCAATGTGTCCCCCCCCCTGCCATTTCTAAACTATGCAATGTAGAAACTTATAATCTTCCACATTGATAGACCTTTGTGTAAACTCTCTTTTAAAATTATTTCGAGTATAATGTGATTATAATTTTTTGAGTTATAGAGAGAAAACTGAAAAATACTTAAAACGTCCTAGTTCAAAGGTCATTGACCTTAGAGAAAAATGATCTTAGCAAATAATGCTCCTTTAGCTACTTTCTATTTGAAAAAATCACAAAAAGTAACTTTGAAATGACAAACGTCTTAAATTTGGCTTCTTGAATTTATCGCTAGATGGCGCTACTAACAACACGCTCTAAGTCGCGAATGCTGCCGATTAATGCAAAAACTAAAATAGCCATGATTAATATTCGATTTGATTCGTTTGTAATTACACCTACTTAAGGAACCCTATAATACTGAGCATGGCCCGACATGCTCTTGGCCGGTTTTTTACTATGTCTCTGGTGTTCAGCTATATGATAAAATGAACGATGAATTAATAATCTTCATCAGTAATCTATGACTAAAGTAAGTAATAAACACAAGTACCTAAGTAACTTAAAAAAATAACATACAGATAACATAACACACATACCAGGCCCCTCAGAAAGTATTGCGAAAAAAAGTTTTTATATATGGGAGACTGGCCAGTTATAATGTTTTTCGAAAATATGATTATTTATAAGTAAAAATAACAAAGTTCCAATTTCAAAATTTCCCTCCACATTTTTTGCGAGTTAATTCAAAGTATTGTGTCTCACTGAAATATGGATCTGCGCCGGGAACATTTTAGAGCTATGATTTTATACGATTTCAAGTGTCGCCTGAAACCGGATGAATCGTACGATAGACTTCAAATGGCATTCATGGATGAAGGCCCTTCCAAGGCAACCGTGTACCGTTGGTATAACGAATTCAAGCGCGGTCGACCAACTTTGGGGGATGACGAAAGAAGCGGTCGCCCTTTGACGGCTGTTACCGAAGAAAACGTGCTAGCAGTGAAAAATTTAATCCAAGACAATAGGCGAATTACATATCAGGAGATTCAACACATATTGAAGATTGGATCGGGAAGCGTTCACGAGATTCTACACAGCCATCTTCGCGTGAGGAGGATAGTATCACGCTGGGTGCCGCACAACCTCACCGATGCTCAGAAGCAGGCCCGGGTGGAATGGTGCCGTGATATGCTTAACAAATTTGAAGCAGGCTCGTCTCGGCGTGTTTACGACATCGTTACAGGTGATGAGTCCTGGATTTATCAATACGACCCAGAAACCAAGCGCCAGTCGACTGTTTGGGTGTTTCAAAATGAGCCAACGCCTACCAAAGTGAAGCGATCTAGAAGCGGGGGTAAGATTTTGATCGCTAGCTTTTTTAATTTGACTGGCCACTTGGTATCAATTCCCTTACGGGATCAAAGAAGCAATAATGCCGAATGGTATACTACCAAATGTTTGCCAGAAGTTTTCTCTGTTATAAGCAACAAGCGACCAAACACAGGGCTCCGCGGGCTACTGCTCCACCACGACAATGCACCTGCGCACACCGCACTCAAAACGAGGGACTTCCTGGACAGCACGCTAGTCAAACTCCTGGGTCACCCTCCTTACAGCCCTGATCTAGCACCGTGTGACTTCTTTTTATTCCCAAAAATAAAAAATCAGCTCAAAGGGATACAATTTTCGTCGCCGGAAGATGCGCTGGCTGCGTTCGAGCAGGCTGTAAACGAGGTGTCTGCGGCGGACTGGAAAAAGTGTTTTGAAAACTGGTTTAGGCGCATGAATCTTTGTATAGAGGCTGGTGGAAAGTACTTTGAAAAGATTTGATAAAAATATATGTACGTATAGAACAATTTTTTTTAGTTTCGCAAAACGTTCTGAGTGTCCCATAACATCAGAATACCTACATTTAATTTTATGGAAAGTTAAGTCTAAATTATATTATACCAGACCTAATAAACAAACTACCACCAAAAATAAAAACCGGCCAAGTGTGAGTCGGACTCACGCAGTAAGGGTTCCGTACCACCCATCGACCTGATACCCCATATAAACTGATTTAATTTACGAGAGTTTATCAAAAGACATCAACGAACGTACACGAAATGTGAATTTTTGCATCTCTTTCTTACGTAGGTACCACCACATATGTCTATGTTTGCCCTATTTTTAGTATTTGTTGCTAAACTACATAGTATGCACTACAATCAGACCAAGTTTGACGTTGGTATGTATTACCATTTTGAAGATAGAGCAGAAACAAAAACGATGAAAAAAATGCATGTTTTTCGAGGTTTCTTGTATGGGGACCCCTTTGGTTTTAGACTTTTTTTTGTTTTTAGTATTTAATTTTGTCGTGATACACCTCATAGCAACACATATTCTGAGAAAATTTCAACCGGTTACCTATTACAGTTCAAAAGATACAGCCCTGTGACAGAAAGACGGACGGACGGACGGACGGACAGCGTAGCGAGAGTAATAGGGTCCCGTTTGGCACCCTTCGGGTACGGAACCCTAAAAATGACTAAACAAATGAGTTGAGAGTATGGGAATTTTTGCATGGGGCGAGCGAGCGCGATGCTTCGTGTTCACCCGGACCCTGAAAACTCGACCCCCCCGACAGCTCATCCCCGTAAACTGGTCTCATGAACACTCGACAGGGAAACACATACACAGCATCACGCCTGTATTCCCTAAAGGGATAGGCAGTAAAACTGTAAATGTCAAATATGTCAAAAATAATTAATAATGATTTAATATTTAATTTATTGGTTATTTTTATTGAAGAGTTTTTCCAAATGAGTTGTATCCTTACGTATGAATATCGATTCTGATAACTTAGCTCACAGGAACAACAGTGTTTTCGTTACATACTGTTTGTAGTTTGGTTTTTTTTTTTATGGTATAGGATGGCGAAACGAGCTAAAGGCCCACCTGATGCAAAGCGGTTACCTTTGCCCATAACAACTGCAATACCACCTAATAGGCTGTTACCTAAATGGTACTGCAAGTCGGTTCGCCAAACTGAGACATGAAGATGGAAAGTCTCATGTGATTGTAATTTAATTTCAGACCGAAACACAGCAATGCAAGCATCACTATTTGGCGAAGAAGTAGGTATGGTGGTTGTACTTCCCCGGACGAGCTCTTTCTCAAAAGAGCTCTACTGCTACTAGAATGAAGAATGCATGGGAAAAACAAATAAAATATTTCGTTTAAATGAGTATAATAAATAAATAAATAATATATTTAACAGAAAATCTACTTATTAACCGTAGCCATAGGAAGAACCACAACCGCAAGCACAGTTGCCGCTGATAGAAACAGGACCACAGCAGGAACGGGGCCACCGAAGTTCACAATTCCCATGACGGGGACCTGACCAGCAACAGCGGTGTTACCGGCGACCGGCAGCTCACCAGCGGCCGCCACGTTGCCTTCACCAGTGCCGCCGTATTGAGCAAAACCAACAGCAGCTCCAGGGTATGCACCAGCATAGCCAGCAGTGGGGTATGCACCGGCATAGCCAGCGTTAGTTAGTTAGTAAGCACCAGCCAGCTCCTGGATAGGCTAGATTGCAGCTGGAGCGGCAGGACCGTATGCGCCAAGGCACTGGCTGAAGACATTCTGTATAAAAAAGAACATTATTATTTGAAATTCAAGAACCCAATGCTATGGTTGTACCTCCAGTCAAATAGATAGACAACCCGTAGAAGTTATTAACGGGATTGACTAGATGTGGAAGGCAGAGGACTGAGTGCTGTAGCTAACAATGAAAGAAATCTAAGACCAGCAGTGGACTATAATAGGCTAAGTTGGTTGATTTATTGAACACCATGTTTTGGCGCCGTACGCTCGATTCGCGGTCTCCACTCAAGGACACGTCTCTTCCAACGGCCATCGGTCCTCTGACAGCACAGACCTAGACCAAGACTAGACAGACAAGACTAGGTCTAGACTCTAGACGCTGATTAGCCGGATACCCCCGGTCACAAAGCATATCATACGCTCTGCCGCCAATCTGGATGCCACTCCGTCTGCGATCGGTACCAATCATACCACGAAACTTTTGAGCGGACCATAACGCGCCATCCGCCCCCTGTTCCCCGCCAACATTTTACGACTGTGTTCTCATGCAAACTGTTGATGCGGCGTCTTGAGGCTTAACCATAAAGGTATTATACTGACGTCAGTATATACAAAGTCTTTGGGCTTAACATACATTTTGACGACGTCTGTGGTAGTGGTTCGAGTGTCGGACTGCTGATCACGAGGTCGTGGGTTCGATTCCCACAGGACACAAATATTTGTGTGATGAGCATAAGTGTTTGTGTTGGTTTGGGTGTTTCTTATGTATTATAAGTATATATAAATAAAAAAAGTATATGTATGTATTATATCCATTGTCTAGTACCCATATTACAAGCTCTGCTTAGTTTGGGACTAGATGGTGCTGTGTAAAAATGTACCAAATATTTATTTATTTATTTATACATAACATAACCAGCCCATTACTGTCCCACTGCTGGGCACGGGCCTCTTCTCAGTACGAGAAGGCCTAGGCCTTAGTCCACCACGCTGGCCTAGTGCGGGTTGGCGGACTACACACACCATTGAGAACTGTATGGAGCACTCTGAGGTGTGCAGGTTTCCTCACGATGTTTTCCTTCACCGTTAAAGCAAGTGATAATCGAATATAAATTCGCACATGAATTAGAAAAGTCAGAAAAAAAAAAAAAAAAAGGTGCAGAGGTGCGGCCCGGGATCGAACTCACACCCTCCTGCATGGAAGGCAAGCGTTCAACTACTAGGCTATCACTCATATCACTGTTGTGATATCTGTATCTTCAGGCTTACTGGGGCCTTATTCCAGACTGGTTCGAGCACAACCAAATCGAGGTAAAGTCAATGTCTTGAGGAATGCAGTACGAATTGACACTAACTCGAATTCAAATTCGATTGATAGAGAACTCTATCCAGTCGAAATGATTCAAATTTGGTTTTTTTTTTAGTCTAATTCGACTTCAATTTGGTCCCGATCCAGAGCCTTACTCCCGTCAACTAACGGCCAAAATTAATATCTAATCTATCCACGATTTACCCTACTAGAGATATAAATTTGACATATTTTGTATGAAGCTTATGTCAAATTCCTATCTCTAGTAGGGCAAATCGTGGATAGATTGGATATTAATTTTTACCACCCGATAAATGTCAACGCCTACATGGCCTAATGTGGCTAATGTACACAAGCGCTCGATCGTGCGGTGGCATGAATTGAAACTAACTACGAACGAAACATTCATTGTGATCAAGAAATTAATACTCCCCACTGGATCGAACAATCGTGGTTCAAATCAAATCAAAAATCAAAATCAAAATCATTTATTCATTCATTGCATTTTGGGTATAATGTGATCACAGGGTTATAGTAGTTCGATTCGAAAAGAAATGTCAAAATACACGATACCAAAATACGTACTTTTTTAGGATCAAGTGACATTGTGTGATTTATTGCGACATTTCTTATTATGATGCTTTATCTTGCGATGTTTTACCTACATGTTCTTATAATAAACCGTATGAACATTATATATTATGGAAGAAGAAACATGTTAAGGATAAGTAGGTAGGTACATATTATTGTCTCATCCGAGCAAATAAAATATAAAACTTTTTAACAAAAAATTGAACCGACGAAAACAGAAACTGAAAAGCGAAAAATAACTAATTATGAGTCGGCGCCAAACGAACTTTTAACAAGCAAAGTGCGTGTAAGTTGCAAGTGGCCGAGCGGAGAACGCATTTTTGGAAAGTTATTGTTTATCGTTGAAAATTTCACGTTGTATTTGATGTGACGTTGTTTTTATTATTTATTTAAAGTAATTTAATGATCTTCGTTGATTGGTTATTTGGCGCCGACTCATAATTAGTTATTTTTCGCTTTTCAGTTTCTGTTTTCGTCGGTTCAATTTTTTGTTAAAAAGTTTTATTTTTCATTTGTTTGTGGTTAATATCTAACTCCAGGTCTCCATTATGTCGTAGTGTCTAGAACTATATTTATGTGTGTCAAGTTTCAACAGAATCGGTTAACAGGTAAGAATTCAGTGGGTGAACAAACACACATCCCCTGTTTTACTACCCTTAGGGGTGGATTTTGATTTTGAAATTTAAATGGGACCAACTTCGAGATATACCCTATCCATTATAAAAAGAATTAATTATCAATATCGGACCACTCTGGAAAAGTTATGCGTGGTCAAACAAATAAAAAAAATAAAAAAAATATATATACGCGTCGAATTGAGAACCTCCTCCTTTTTTCGTCGGTTAAAAATACCTATATAATTAAAATGAATGGCAGTATCCAAAATTCTGCCAGAAAAGCAATTTTTTAAAACGAATGGCTTTATTATACTTTATTTAATATACGTTTAGTAGTATTTTATCGCTGCATCTGATTATTGTTTTCTACGCCGGACTTTTCGACAATCCTTCGAAGGGCGGAGGGGCGGAGGTTAGATGTCGCTACTTACGTATCTAAGGTATTATAATATTAATTTGATCAATATGAGTGCGTAATTAGGCGCCGACTCATAATTAGTTATTTACATTAGTTTAGTTAAGAAAATACTAAAATCTTCATTTTATTTTACGCTTTTCAGTTTCTGTTTTCGTCGGTTCCATTTTTTGTTAAAAAGTTTAATTGTATTTTTTTTTTGTGGCTAAAATCTAATTCCAGGTCTCCATTATTTTGTAGTGTCTAGAACTACTTTTATGTGTGCCAACTTTCAACAGAATCGATTAACAAGTAAGAATTCAGTGCGTAAACAAGCACTTATCCCCTGTTTTCCTACCCTTAGGGGTGGATTTTGATTTTGAAATTGGAATGGGACCAACTTCGAGATATACCCTATCCATTAAAAAAAGAATCTTCTACTCTATAAAAAGTTATGCGTGGTCAAACATAAAAAATAAAGATACGCGTCGAATTGAGAACCGATTTTTTTCGTCGATTAAAAATAATCATTATAAAAACATTTTTTTATGTTTTAGCTGGCCATGAATGTGAATGGTTCATTGGCAATAGGAAAATATGGTAGAAAGAGTAATGATGCATATTTATTTCACTTTCATGATCATTAAAAGTAATCAAACAATTGACTTTTCTGACAGTCGAACGAATGTCGATCTTGGTTCTTTATTCGATTTGGTTCGGGAGTAAGAATTAAGTTTGAATTTGTTTTACTGTTAGTTCCTCTAGGAATTGAAATTAGCTCGATTTGGTTCAGAACTCGAATTATTCGGTAGTAAGGCCCCAGCAGGGCAATTGAGCTATGGAGCGAGCTATGCTTGGAGTTTCTTTTTCCGTAACGAGATTATCCGGAGAAGAACCGGAGTGACCGACATAGCTTGTAGGATCAGTAAGCTGAAGTGGCAGTTGGCTGGCCATGTCTGTCGAAGGACCGATGGCTGCTGGAGCAGACGAGTCCTTGAGTGGAGACCGCGAATCGGCAAACGCAGCGTAGGGCACCCCCCTTCCAGGTGGACCGATGACCTAAAGAACGTGGCTGGGGGGGACTGGATGCGGAAGGCAGAGGACCGAGTGTTGTGGCGCAACTTGGGAGAGACCTATGTCCAACAGTGGACTGTGATAGGCTGAGTTGATAGGGCAATTGTGTAACTGCATCGCAATCAACAAAATAACAATTTTGACGTTTGAATCCGGAAAAATGATACAATTCGAATTGCGTAACTACAAAACTGTTGATTATGATGTCGGAGGGATTCATCATGAAATTGAATGAATGATAAAGCTTAAAACGCATACTTGCAGCAGCTTACTTGCATAACGAAGCGTGATCTAACATACATGACGTCATTTACATCGCAATGGATTTCCCTCCTGACGTCATTTAATTACTTCATAATGAAGTCCCTCTATGTCGTTACACAATTCCAATGTTTGATTGCGATGTTATCAACATCGTCTGCAATTTTACATCAAATGAAACTGTCAAATGAGTTACGCAATTGCCCTGCAGGTCTGTACTTGACAGACATGGCCAGCCCACCACCACTTTAGCTAACTGATCCTACAAGCTATGGCGGTCACTACGGTTCTTCTCCTAGAAGGTAGCTGGGGAGGACTGAATGCGGAAAGCAGCGGACCTAGTGTTGTGACTCAACTTGGGAGAGACATATGTCCAGCAGTAGACTGCAATAGGCTGAGTTAATGATAATGATTGATGATGTTTTAATCCAAGTCTGTTCGTAAAGGTCAGGTAAACGTCTTAAAAAACCAAAAGTTAAATTACCTTACGGTAAGTGTCTCAAAAAACAAAAAATAAAATTGTAGAAAATAAATACGTCACCAAAAACGGATATTAAGTGGACTTTAAATTCGATACCACGAGCAGAGTGTTGGAAACATTAAAATATTATTTTATTTGTGCCCAACTTTCATCTGTCAATCAGTGTAAAACGTCAATCCTTCTCTAATACCTTCTAATACAACTCCGTATCGTTCACATCGTGTTTCACTTCAAGGACCATAATTCTTGCCTTTTTCACAGAGTTCACGGTAACTTAGCGGATAAAACACTGGTGTAGTGTACCGAACCGAGGAGCAGAGGGTTCGAATCCTACTCGTGAGCGAATTATTTTTTTCTACAATTAAATTTATATCTTTACATTTCGGTCCGCATGCGTGATTGCATCAAAATAATAAATGATTAAAAAAATAATCACTGAAAATCTTCAAGATTGCGTCAATTAATAATATTTGACATTGTATGAATAATATTACACGTTCCTATGACATAAATAATTGTGACCACAGATAATATAATAGACTGTGACTGAATATTTCATAAAATTATTGTATTTTAAAGTATAACGACAGTATTGATAAATCTTTAAGTATTGAATGTCCAATATGGGTAAAATGTTAATTTACTAAATAATACTATTTTCAATGTCAACCGCACACTATATTTAACAGTTAAAAAGTATTCTTTACCTGTGGCCTGATTCACAAACGTTCGAAAAGTTTCCGTTTCCGAAGTGAAATTTGACCGGCAAATAAAACAAAACGACCACTTCCTGCGACCATGAACGCTGCAAAGCATTCGAAACGTCAGGAAAACCAATTTTAATAATAATACACGATGTAATTCGGTTAAACTTGTTCTATTAAGAAACAAAACGATTTGAGAACCGAAGGGATTCGGAAATGCAACGCGAAATTCGTGGAAACTCTCCCGTGAGCCATTTGCTTTCGGAAAGCACTCGATGTAAAATTAAAGAACTATGAATAGTGTTTCCGAATGCGTTCGATTCTCAGAACTTTTTTTTTGTAATATAACAAGTTTGACTGGATTACATCGCGTATTATTATTAACATTGCTTTTCCTGATGTTTCGAATGCTTTGCATTATTCGTAGTCGCAGGAAGTGGTCGTTTTGTTTCGTTTGCCGGTCAAATTTCACTTCGGAAACGGAAACTTTTCGAACGTTTGTGAATCAGGCCACTGGACCAAACGCAAAAGCTCGGATGCAGAGCAAAAGAACAATGAAAGTAGACATGTTTAATCTTTGTTTGTGATCAAAACGAAGCTAAAGACTGAATGATGAACTGGAAATATTTCCACTTTTATAAACCACAAAATTATGTAACAAAAGTAAACCGATTTGCAATATGTTATCAAATCATGAGTAATAGTTATTTTGTACGTGACAGTTCTTTAATGCAATAATATTTTTACACAATACATTATCAATATTATTTAACAACCATTTATGTAATTTAACGTAAGGTTTCTGATACAGGGTTCAATATAAACCATTGGCTGACTGCTCAACATCATTCTAGAGTCTATACTTGCTCCAGTAACTAGCACAACAAAGCAAAAATGTCTTCCAAAGTTATCCTCGTCTTCTGCGTTCAAGCCTTATTGGTCCAGGTAATTATTACTTTTAATATAACATTTAACATTATTAATGAGTATAATAAATTCTCAAAAGTTTGCTGCATTTGTAGGAACAACCTGTATCAACACAAATACTACCCTCCACCAGTTTTTAAAGACGGCTCGCGCAGTCACCGGTGTTAGCTCCTTCATAATGTAGCTAAATATTATCTGGTATCTACCCACATTGTACTTATTTAATATCCTACCTTGTTAACTACATTTTTGTTTACCTGTTTGCATTGTCGATGATACTGATGTACGGTAAAACTCTAATGAGTTCATGTTTACATCTTTAGATTGTTTTTGTTATGTATACCACTGAACAAATAAAAAAAATGAAAATAATATGTTTTAGAGACAGTTCACACCAAACTTTTAGTCAGCCGCTGACTGTACGTTCAATTCAATTCATTTATTTTGCGAAAATGGGTACAAAAATCAGATGGTAATTTAAAAAGAAGTAGGTTACATATGCCATATTCTGCTCTTAAGCATGCAAAATTTAATATAAATACATTAATTAAAGTTGCAATGTCATAATACCAAAAATAAACGAAATAAATAATGTCAGTCTCATATTGTCATTAAATTACACAAGTATATAAAATTATCATATGGTGAAATTCTCTCGTCTAAATATTCCTTCACTATAGTAGGCCTTCTGTATCAAATACCCTTTGACCTTACATTTAAATAATGACATGCTTTGAATGTCTATAATTGCATTAGGTAATTTGTTGTACAACTTGGGAGCCATGCAGAACACCCGTTGTACGCAAGATTGAAAAAAAATGTACAAAAATCAGCGAACTATCAATCACTAGTCCACATTCGACGGTTGACTGTGAGACTTACCTACATTTGCGGTTGGAAACGTTGCACCAGCGCGGTCCAATGGAGTTCCCGGAGCTCCTCTATTTTGTGCAGAGGATGGCCACCGTGTGGTTTTAGTCGGTAAGAGTCCGACATACCCCTCCGCCGTCCCCAGACGGAGGGTATCCATTAGGATTTCCCCCCGAAAACAAAAAAAAGGCCAGTGTGTTGGACTAAAGCCTTAAACTTCTCATTATAAGAAGCCCGTGTCCAGCAGTGAGAAAGCAATGATCTGATGATAATAATGATAGCTCTTTGCAATTCTGTCCTGTGACCACAAAATAATATATAAATGTATTTTTTTTTCTAATTTCAGTCCGTCTTCAACCACTGTACCGGCCGCGCAGCTATCGACGCTTCTGGTATTGGACTTGGTGCCCCTTTCGGCATGGCAGGACCTGGCTTTACTGGACCCGGTCTGGGTTATAACAATCTTGCTGCCTCTGGTTTGCCCGGCAGAGGTCTAGCTTGCGATGGTATCCACGCGCCTGCTATGGAGTTCACTGCCACCAGTGGCGGTGCTATGCCTGTTACTAGCACATCTGCTATCGCTCCTACTGGCATTTCAATAGTTTCTGAGAACGCTATTGAGGGAATTCTCTCTATATCTGGTGATCTGCCGTTCATGGGTACTACGGGAATGGAAGGTGCTATGCCTTCTGCTGGTGCTGGTGCCATCAACCACGGTTGCGGTAATGGTGTTACTGCTATGATCAGCGATGGTGCAGCCTTCGCTCCTGGTGCAACAATTTCTCCTATTGCGGCTACTTTCGCTCCAGCTTCCTCTATTGCCCCTGTAGCTGCTGCCTTTGGACCTTCTCCATTAGCAGGCAGAATTGGTGGATGTGCTGGTAACATTGTTTATTAATTTTTTTAGTGATTTGTTGTTTTGTTGACTAAGATGTAAATAAAAAATGTTTTGATTACGTGTTGCCCTTTATTTGTCTGATCATTTATACTATAAAATAAAGCTGAAGCCATGTAATGTGTATTGAGCAATTTAGTACAGATCGAAGCCAGAGACTGGTTGGTAATGGGTTATATTATTATGGCAAGTTGTAAGATTGATGAGAAACATTTGGTTTCTATTTTATTTAATAATGTCAAATGCAGAAATACAAAACTACACAGAGAGAGATTACCTTTTCGGCCGCGATGGCAACTGCGTTTCGCAACCAGTTGCAAAAGACGAATTTTTCTTCCTTCCTGACAACTAGTTGCGACGGAGGAGTGTTTTTTTATAGTATAGGATGGCGAAACGAGCTAAAGGCCCACCTGATGTTAAGCGGTTACCTTTGCCCATAACAACTGCAACACCACCTAGGCTGTTGCCTAAATGGTACCGAAAGTCTCATGTGATTGTAATTTCACCGGCAGCCGTACCCTTCAGACCAAAACACAGCAATGCAAGCATCACTATTTGGCGGAGAAGTAGGTACGGTGGTAGTACTTCCCCGGACGAGCTCTTTCACAAAGGAGCTCTACTAAACTGTTTTTTCCAAAAAGTCTAGTTCCGATAAAAGAGTATCTTAAACAGTATTATAAGGCCATGGTACCTTCATACTTCATCATCATAGCTTCTGTCAGATTTTTATCTTATTAGTGAACGTCTTCTGTCTGACTGCTCAAGGTCCACTCCTAAATGCTGCTGCTGATATTTATGATCTACAAGCTGTTGATCTGGATACGTACCATATTTATAGAGCAAATTATATGAAATGTGCTCGATCATCTAAAAATTAAAAGACGCTGACAACAGCCAAATACCCCAAACTGGCTTCTTTTAAAAACATTTTAGCTGTATCTATTCAGTTTGTGGCAGTGAAAAAAATATAATTATGTTAATCATGACCGTATTTTCTGATCGTATATTGTGCCTAAAACACGTTTTCTTGATTTTTTTTCGATAGAAAAGAATTGTAAACTAAACATGCTTTAAAGCAAACAATCTGGGTTGTTCCGTATTCATCCTATGACGTCTCATCCCAAGAGATTAATATTCTTTACTCGTCCCAAATTGTGTTCCTAACTCACCCCACGACTTTATTTTCTTATTTCATCCCAAATGAGTTCCTTACTCATCCCAAAGCAATATTACCAAAAACAAGCATGAAAAAGTATGGATAGCATACAAATGTTATTTTAAGTAAGATTGTATTCCTAATAAATAAAAAACTTAGGGCCGATTTCACCGTTCGCATTCTTCTTCTTCTTCTGTCGTGTCGACATGAGCTACATAATGATAATAGCTCATACCGTTCACATTAAAAACCGAGTTTAATAAACCTAAGTTCTGCTTAATCAAGTTTAAATGTTGAATTTGATCTGGGTTTACGTCAAACCGATTTCACCTGCTACATTTTGATCGCGATTACGAAAACGAAGTTTACTTTGACATAGAATGTAAAATGTCGTCAGAATCATAGACAAAACGCGATGCGCTTGGAATTTTGAATTTTGCAATATTTGACAACGACCTTTTTCTTCTTTTCTTTTTGTTTTCGGGTGAATATCTTCATAGATACCCTCCGTCTGGGGACTGCGGAGGGGTATATCGGACTCTTACCGACTAAAATCATAAGGTGGCCATCCTCTGCACAAAATAGAGGAGCAACGGGAACTCCATTGAACCGTGCCGGCATAGAATTGGCGCTGGTGCCCCTCTAGTGCTATGCCTTTGGCACGTCCCGGGAAAACAATATTGTTTCCCCCATAGTAGCACGCGACCACCACGTACTGCTGTCCTCCCCAGGGCCGCTTAATAGACGCCTCGAGGCCCCCCACTATTAACGTCCATGATCCCGAAGGTCACCTGCCATATGTGGTGGCAGGGGATGCGGCCCTTCGCCCTATCTGGGCCTTGCACTAGGGTGGTTGCCTCCCTAGCGCCTCCTTCTCTGAGTGGGATTGGCCCTCTCCCGATCTCACTCTGCAGTTTCCTTCATTTGACAACGACCTACTACGATTTTTAAGCAATTGCTTCAGTGTAGCCCGTTGAGTTTTTTTATATTCTATCTCCTATTATTTCTATCTCCTATTATTTCTATCTCCTGAGATACAGGTTTACGCCTAGTTCAGGGGATAGGGTCAAAATCTTGTGCTTCCAATTTAACCACCACAAAATTAATTGTGATGTAACGTGTATCATAAGATTGTAATCTTTAGTGGCGAGAATTTTCAATTTTTATTATTTTATTATTTATTTTTATTATATATTTCAGCTATATTTGCTTGAAATACTAAAAAAAAAAACAAGCAAATATTACTTATTGAGCTAGATTAATGTCTTCCGTGAGTATTATTCAGTAGATATATTGCGTAATACCCCGCGAAATTCAAAATTACCTGCGTTTTTTTTACAAATTGTATCTCTATTTCATTACTATATTGATAGGAATATGATTCGACACAATAATCATACTAAATCCACTGAATAATACTAGTAGAAAACATTAACCTAGATCTAGAAGATTAATTTGCCCGATCATATTAATTTACTATCAAATTATCATTACAACGAAGCTAATATGTGTGCTATTACATTTTTTTAAATTTATTTAATGACAATGTTTTTTTGTCAGACCGTACACACAAACCTTGGTTTTTTTTATTAATCTTTGCAACAGGATGAGTGAGGAATACTTTTGGGATGAGTAAAGAATAGAAAAATTAAATAAATGCTGTGGGATGAGTGAGGACTAGAAATAGGATGAGTAAAGAAAAAATAATGATTGGGATGAGACGTCATAGGATGAATACGGTTATACGGAACAACCCAACAATCTCTGTTGTGTACCAAATATTATAAATGAAATTAAGAAAACATTTAAGAAAGACAATAATCTACATTATAGTTATAATCAAACAAGTTTAACCGGATTAAAACAAAACGGGAAAACCAATTTAAATAATATACGCGATTTAATCCGGTTATACTTGTTTTATTATAATGTGTAGTGATCGCGAAAACCTAAGAAATTATTATACAAAATAGTTGTTTCTGTTTTTCAAATAAGCTTTTAGATTTTTATTAAAAAAATATAGTAATAAATTTCATTCAAGTTGAGCGGCGCACTCGACGCAGCTATGGATCTCGCTCGATTCTTTGTGAAAAATTACACGACTGACTCCCAGTTTCTGGAAGGCTGATCAATTTGATCTACTGTCAAATCTAATGTCAGCTTCTGTGATTGGCCGGCAAAAATATTAACAACCAATCACATCACTTGACCTGAGATTTGTCAGCTGATTAGTTAATTTTTGTGTTGATCAGCCTTTCGAGAACTGGGGGTATGTGCCACGAATCTTGAAAGAGTACGCCACCAGCGTCGTAGCTAAAGACTAGCCGCGGATGCGGCTGCCAGGGGCACACTCAAAGACCTGCAGACCCGCAGGCCGCTGGGCACGGGTACATTAAGAACTTACCCAAAATTAAAAAATTAAAACACGAGTTTATGCTTTACTCTTCCTTCAAAATAAGTTTTGTTTTAGTCGCTCACAATGGGCCTGATAAGAAGGCTCAAAGTCACTCAAAGGGCAATGGAGAGAGCTATGCTAGGAGTGTCCGTGCGTGATCGAATCAGAAATGAGGAGATTCGCAGGAGAACGAAAGTAACCGACATAGCCCGAAGCATTGCCAAACTTTAGTGGCAGTGGGCGGGGCACATTGCTCGCAGAACGGATGGCCGATGGGGCAGTAAAGTTCTGGAGTGGCGACCGCGTACTGGAAGGCGCAGCGTGGGTAGGCCCCCACAAGGTGGGTGGACTGACGACCTGGTCGTGGGAATCCGCTGGATGCGGAAGGCACAGGACTGGTCGTTGTGGCGATGCTTGGGGGAGGCCTATGTCCAGCAGTGGACGTCTTTCGGCTGAAATGATGAATGATGAAGTTTTGGGGGGAGCAAAATTCAAATATTTTCCTTGCCCCTGCCTATCATGAACGCCCAGGGCAATATTTGAGTTTTACCAACTATTAAAAAAAGAAAGAAAGAAAGAAACACATTTATTGGACACAAATCGACAAACACATACACAACAACAATAGCAACAAAAAGACAAACAAGTGTAATAATAAAATTATGACAAAAAAAGAAACAATATTAGTGACGCGCACAACATGAACACAAAAGGGTATAGCAGGGGATGGTACTAGCACGACAGTAACCAGAAGGTATTGCTCTAATTACACATAAGAAAGAAAAGAAATAGGTAACATTACTAGGTTATTGTACATTGCTAGTCTCGCTGTGGCATTATGTGTCCAAAAGGCCATAAGCTCAGCTAATGCTACAGGTCTAACTGCAGCGCTGATTTTCAGCTGAGGCCTCAGGTGACCAACATATTTATTTATTTATATTATTGAGGACCTCCAACAAAAGATGTACACAAAAAATCACAAGTGACAGATACAGGATTCTATCTGGTGTACTCCTTCACTTACAGGAGGCCACAGCATGCACAAATTTAATGACTGAGCTAACTTATAATTAAGGTGAAAGTATCTAACTCAACTAAAAACAAAACAATATGTAGGTAATACATATATCTTCCCGCTTTCAATCGAGTCAGACACTTTTTACATTATGTATATTATTTTTCTATATATATATAAAACAGTTAATTATATTATAATATATATCGATACATATATATCGATATATATATATCGATATATATATATAAAAAATAAATAAATTAAATAATAATATATATATTAGATAGCTAAGTAATATAAGTGTGATAGGAAGACATTTTATAAAACTATATACGAGTGTTTATCATTGATAGTATAATAAGTATAGAACTGTGCTGTACACGGAATGAATACAGTCTAAAAATTAATTACATGAACGTCAAACCAGACAAAAAATAATAAAAAGGTATAAAAAGCATTATTCATCAGTTTTAATATAATATAGTAATGTGGGAGTTGATTTGAGTTGAATAGTATTAGCTCCTCATAAAAATTGCAAAATTAGGTGTATTTTGCGCGACTAAGCGTTGGATCTTTGTGTTTCCAGGAACAAGACTTTTAATTTGGTTCTGAAACTATTGACATTGCATAGGCTACGCAGTGGCGGTGGTATATTGTTCCAGCACTTAGTAGCTGCATATCTAAAGCTACCTCGAAAAGCAGTCGTCCTATGCCGCGGAATAAGCAAGTTGTTAGCTGATGCACGAGTGTTATATCGGCTATTTTCGCGCAACCACTTCAACTTAGCATACAAGTATATCGGCTTTTCTATTTTTATAACTCCAAACAATAGAGTTGCTAAATGTAAATCTCTCCTGTACTGCATTTTTAGAATATTACCTCTATTAAGAAACGGCGTCACATGGCTTCTGGGTGGAATATTACTTTTGTTCTATGGTTTTACGTAGGTACGTTCGGTGTCGTAGCAAAGGTCATCTTTTGCTACGACTTCGTACCACAAAGTAAAGAGAATCAATGCTTCTAAAGAGCGCGCATAACTTTGTTTACTTTTGTATATTGTTTGATAGTTATGCGTGCGCAGGTGGAAGGAAGCCGCCATACAGCCTAATAATAAAAACATACTAAATGGTTTATCCCCTATCTCCCTCCCTTATCTCTTCCCATGGGTGTCGTAAAAGGCGACTAAGGGATTTACCAGAGGATGGGCAGCAGCGTTCTCTGAGTATTTAACTGCGATCGCCAACCCGCCTGCCAAGAGTGGCGATTATGGCATATCCCCCCCTTAATTGGGGGAGGCCTATGTCCAGTAGTAGACGTCTTTCGGCTGAAATGATGATGATGATGATGAAATGGTTTTTAGGGTTCCGTAAATACGGTCCCGTTTGGTACCCAAACGGTGACAAACACGACCGTATTACTCTCGCTACGCTGTCTGTCCGTCCGTCCATCTGTCTGTCACAGGGCTGTATCTTTTGAACGGTAATAGGTACCCGGTTGAAACTTTCTTAGAATATGTGTTGCTATAACTCGTAGCACGACAAATACAAAAAAAAGTCTAACACCATACAACAAACCTCGAAAAATGTGAATTTTTTCAACGTTTTTGTTATTGCTTTATCTTCAAAATGGTAACATACCAGCGTCAAACTTGGTGTATTATTATAGTGCACACTATGTAGTTGATGTTCCGTATGCTGCCGGACGTAAAGAATTGCACCATCCTCTCTCTTCTCATGGGTGTCGTAAAAGGCGGCTAAGGGATTCATCAGAGGATGGGCAGCAGCGTTCTCTGAGTATTTAAACAACCAACTGCGATCGCCAACCTGCCTGCCAAGCGTGGCGATTATGGCATATCGCCCCCCCCTTTGGGGGAGGCCTTTGTCCTTTTGCAGTGGACGTTTTTCGGCTGAAATGATGATGATGATGACACTATGTAGTTTAGCAACAAATACTAAAAATAGGGCAAACATAGACATATGTGATGGTATCTGCGTAAGAAAGAGATGCAAAAATTCATATTTCGCGCACGGTGCGTTGATGTCTTTTGATGAACTCTCGTAAATTCTTTCGGGTATTAGGTTGATGGGTGGTACGGGACCCTTACTGCGTGAGTCCGACTAGCACTTGGTCAGTTTTTATTTTATTTATAACACAAGTTAATTTGTTATTAAAAACAAATAATTTGATTAAATTAAATGTTTATTTATCATTCTTTAAATACGTACCTAGGTACCTGTAATCCAGTTCATTTTAAGCAAAAATGTTCACTATTTTTTAGACACAAAAAAACTTATAAATAAACTATAAAGTAAACATCACTAGTGCGGTAATGATATAGTAAAAACCAGCCAAGTGCAAGTCGGACTCACACAGTAAGGGTTCCGTACCACCCATCGACCAGATACCTCATAGAAACTGATTTAAATTACGAGAGTTCATCAAAAGACATCAACGCACCGTGCGCGAAATATGAATTTACGCATCTCTTTCTTACGCAGGTACCACGACATATGTCTATGTATGCACCATTTTTAGTATTTGTTGCTAAACTACATAGTATGCACTATAATCAGACTAAGTTTGACGCTGGTATGTTTTACCGTTTTGAAGATAGAGCATGAACTAAAAAAAATGCATGTTTTTCGAGGTTTCTTGCATGGGGGTCCCCATTTGGTTTTAAACTTTTTTAGTTTTTAGTATTTGTCGTGATATGCACCATGTTAACATAAATATAGAATATAGAATACTGTGAAAATTTCAACTGGTTATCTATTACCGTTACAAAGTTACAGCCCTGTGGGTACGGTACCCTAAAAAGGACGCGTGTTTTATAAGCTACATTATGAACCTAAAAGCGGTGCAATAAGAGCCACTTTACGAGCAAGTGTGTTGAAAATCCATTGATATTTTGTAAGAATACGTCACATAATTATTGATTAGCTATCGATGTCTTTATGCATTAAGTAGAATATTGCATTACACGATTGTAACATGAAAAATTATGTTTATCAGTAATTTATGTGCAATTTGTAATATTTATGTTAAGGCTGTTTGATATAAAAAGGATGGTAGGCCTAGATAAAATCATTCTAGTGTCAGAACTCGTACAACTAACTACAACACAAATTAAAATGTCTGCCAAGATTATCTTCGTGTTTTGCGCTCAAGCTTTCTTCATCCAGGTAAATTATTTAACAAATTAACGATTTCAACTTTATATTATCGCAACCCGGAGCAGTATCTTTAAATTTAACAGATCTATCCAGCTCCTGCCTAGTTATGTCTGATTCTAATTTATGGTTTTGAGAGTAAAAAATTGGATCCGGAGGACATGTAAAATCAGGGGCCAGATTAAAGAGAACGCCTTCAGCCAACGATTTATCTATATGTATTCTAGCAGAACGATAACCTTTCAGCCATCGCATGCGACGCCACATCTCACTCACCGAAGTGGTTTCATCAACAGAGGAACAAAACGTCCTATATCCCTCACTGCTAGCCTTTCTTGTTAGTCTCTGAGCCTCTCGAGTTTTGTCCTGTAATACTTTTAAATTATCAGGTGTTGCATTTTTCCTAAAAAACGTTAAGGCTAGTCGTCTTTCAGCCACCGCTTTAGATAAAATGGAGGACCAGTAAGGTTTTGGTTTGAATTTACTACTGGGGTTTTGGCTAAATTTAAAATATGGAATGGTTACATCTGCAGCTTGATTGATAATGTCCAAAAAATGGTTAAAAGCCTCTTGAGGGTTGGCGAGTAATGTATACTCAGCCAATCCCTCTTCGATGAACTTACGGTATGCTGCCCAATCAGCTTTTTTGTAGTTCCTTTTTTTAACAATTTGAGGAGTAGAATTGTAGGAGGTCGTTAGTTTGATCATCAAGTGGTCACTGCCTAAGCATTCGTTTGTAACAATCCAATCAAACATTAAGGATACATCAGAAGAGACTATAGATATATCAGGAGCTGTTTCCTGTAAAACCCCATTGACCAACTTTACACGAGTCGGTTTCCCATCGTTCAAAGTAACAAATCTGTTGTCTATCAAGGAATCGAAAATCTGTCTACCTCGTTGATCTGTTTTCGTGGACCAATTGGAATGATGACCATTATAGTCCCCCAATATCAAGGTTTTTGAATGAGCTATAGAAAACATCGAGTCCCAGTCATTTTGTGAAGTATGGACATTAGGTGGGCAATAAATTGAAACAACATTTTGAATGAAATTACAATTAAAAATTTTGACATGTACCAACTCAATACCAGAATTTGAAACAACAGTAGGGCACAGTTGAGCTATGATAGATTTGTGAGTTAAAATGGCGACTCCCCCGTAAGAGTCGGATCTATCGCGGCGAAAAATATTATAATCTTTAATACTGAAATTGCTTTCAAAGTCTCTTAAGGTGAATGCTACAGGGTAGCCCGCGAAATTCAAAATTTCTTGTGTTTTTTGCAAATTGTAGTTGTATTTCGCGTTGTGTATAAATCTAAATATGATTTGCGGTAGTAATAACAATATATCTATTGAATAATACTCATAAAAAATACAAAACTAGTTCTATAAGCTGTACAAGCTCGAAAATCGATAATTTGATCGTAAATTAATATTATCGAGCTTGTACAGCTTATAGAGCTTAGTTAATATTTTTCATGAGTATTATTCAGTAATAATAAAATCTTTATTTTCGGACATAATCCATAATTATTGTTAGTAATACAGCAAAACACTTATAAACTACTGTTAGGAACTACAACACGACAAAACCTTAATTCTAAAACCGCAGCACCGGGCGGAATATCCGATACCAGGGCGCGTGGTTACTTTACTGCATGCAGTCGTATCCAGCGCTCAAGCATCGGAGAATCCCATCGGTCCGCCAATACGCACAAGATGCTGTTGGTACTGCCACGCATGCGCTTTAAGTTGGAGGCGCACCGCTTACGCATGACTGTAGCGAAGCTGTCAACATTCGCCTCAGCAAACATGCTGGAGGCGCTGCAATAACGCGGCAGCCCCATCAGCATCCTGAACGCATTGTTATACTGTACACGCAGGTCGCTATATGCCCTCAGTGTATAGTCCACCCACAGGCTGCACGTGTAAAAGGATTGGCAGTATGCTTTAAACAGCGTGACCTTTACTTGTTTTGTACACCGTGCAAACCTGCGAGCCAACATATTACATCGGACAGCTAACGACCTGCGCTCTCTCTCAATATCAAAACTGTCTTTTAAGTAGATATATTGTTATTATTTCCGCCAATCACATTTTGACCGATATACAACAAGAAATAAAGTTACAATTCGCAAAAACGCTAACATTTTTGAATTTCGCGGGCTACCCTGTAGCATTCACCTTAAGAGGAATGTAGCAGCAAGTGGCGCCCATATCAGTAAAAAAAACAATTACTGGCTGAGTACATAATTTATAGAAAATTAGTTTTTAACAATTGTAGTACAGGTAGGTACTGTAGTTTAATCAGAAACTATAATAGTACATTATGATACAAGTGAGCTAAGTTGACTATTATACTCTAGGCTGGATTGCAGCACGAGCCGAAGGCGAGGGCGTAATGGAGCCGAGAGTATAATAGTCAATGCTCACAGGTGTCATACGACGTTTTTCAACACAATCAAATCAACTCAGCCTATCGCAGTCCACTGCTGGACATAGGCCTCTCCCAAGTTGCGCCACAACGCTCGATCCTCTGCCTTCCGCATCCAGTCCCCCCCGGCCACGCTCTTTAGGTCGTCCGTCCACCTGGCAGGGGGGCGCCCTACGCTGCGTTTGCCGATTCGCGGTCTCCACTCAAGGACTCGTCTGCTCCAGCGGCCATCGGTCCTTCGACAGACATGGCCAGCCCACTGCCACTTCAGCTTACTGATTCTACAAGCTATGTCGGTCACTCCGGTTCTTCTCCGGATAATCTCGTTTCGGATTTTATCCTTCAAAGAAACTCCAAGCATAGCTCGCTCCATAGCTCGCTGAGCGACTTTAAACTTGTGGACTAGCCCAACTGTCAGTGTCCACGTCTCAGCACCGTAAGTCATGACAGGCAAGACGCACTGGTTGAAGACTTTTGTCTTCAAACTTTGCGGTATAGGCGACGAGAAGACTCGGCGAAGTTTGCCAAACGCTGCCCAGCCCAGACGGATCCTTCTGTTGGCTTCTTTCTCGAAGTTGTGTCTACCAAGCTGAATTGCCTGCCCTAGGTAGACGTATTCCGTTACAACTTCGAGTGTCGACCCTTCGACGAATATCGGCCTCGGCATGACATGCATATTGAACATGACTTTAGTCTTGTCCAGATTCATGCCGAGACCGACACGTCGAGAGGCTCCGTTTAAGCTGCACTGTTTCCACTGCTGCTGTTTCCGTTTCAACACACTTGCGAGGAAAAAAACATAAATTACACATTGTAGACAAATATTGAATTTGTGAAAAATGATAAAAATGGCGTGCGGATCGCGCGTTGATATACAGCTATATGCGCGCGCAGGTGGTCGAAGGAAACCGCCATACAGCCTAATATAAAAATATTATAAATTGTTTTTTTTATTTATAACAAAAATTAATATTAATTTGTTGACAAAAATGAATAATTTGATGAAATGAAATGTTTATATAGCATATTTTAATTAATACAGTTGATTTATTCCCAAAAATGTTTAATTTAGTTCAGGCATAAAAACTCTTTGCTGCGATTTAAAAATAAACTGTAAAGTAAAAAGCACTAGTGCAATAATATAATGAAAAAAGCACGCGTGCGTTATAAGCCACATTATGAACCTAAAAGCGATGCAATAAGAGCCACTTTACGAGCAAGTGTGTTGAAAATTACATTATAATAAAACAAAGTTATAAAAAGAAAAGTTAAAAGGAAAATTTAAAGGTAAAAGTTAGTTAAAGTTCATTTTATAAATTACAGTTCGCTGTAGTTGAAGATAGAAAAAATGCGACAAACGGCCACTTTTGGCACTTTTTCTATCTACAACTACAGCGAACCATAATTTACAGAGTTAATAGTTTCTGATTAAACCTAGTACCTGTAGTTCAATTGTTAAAAACGAATTTTCGATAAATTATATTGTAGTGTCGGGAGTAATAATAGACGTGTTGATGGTTATAAGGTCTGTAATATACTAATGAATACATGGAATACATGGTAGAGGCATGTACTACACCACACCTCCACCACAAAAAGAATAAAAAAATTGTTTAAACAATTATTTTTTTATAACTACATATTATTTCTAACATATTCCAATCATATAGCGTAACAAAAAACAATACATAATTATTCCTAATTAGACAAAGCTATAATAAGTAGGTAGGTACTTAGTTTGTTTAAATAACAAATATTAACTTTCAAGTCCAAGTCAGCATTCCGTAATGGGATGCTAGTTAAAGTCCAGAATCGTGTCTCAATGTTCTATTGTCTACGTGGCCATTGTAGACAATAGATAAATACACATTTTTTGTATATAATATGACACATATTCATATTTTTTATAACATTTTCATAATTTTTTATTTATTTATTTCATTTATTTACTTCATTTCTTTTATTTATTTCATCACTTTTATGTATTTTTATTCGACTTTGTATTCTTTCTTTATACTGTTCTCTCACTAACACGGCTCGCGTTGATAATGATCGAGATACAGGGTTATTAATTATACAATATTTATTTTATTATATCTACCTCACATTCATATCGTCATCATTACAGTAATATTTCCCTATTAGAAAAAAAAACCTACAAAAATATTTGATATAATGCTGCAACTCGTGGTTGATCAGACCATTTGTTTACAGTTATATTAAACATAACGTCATATTTAAAAGTACCTAATTCATTTTCTTAGTAACATGTAGTAATGCCACATACCTACATCGTAAACACATCTCCTTATTACACATACCTACTTCGATCATTATTGATCGAAGCATACCTATGACACATTCTTTCGCATTATATGGTAAGCAATAGGACACTCACTGGTGTCAAGTGGCTAATAGCGCTCTGGAACATTCAACAACAACGGAAGTGTAACAAACAACAAAATTAATTTATAAAACTTTCTAACGAATCAAATGGAATGGTATCAAAATATACCAAAAACAATAGAAATATATAATTTGAATGACCTTGGTTAATTGTTATTACTTCAAAGAAACACAAAATAATCTACTTTGCGCTACACATATTTAGTAAGTTCTATAAAATTATTGTCTCTGCCACCATTTTACACTGACACCAACAAATACGCATCACTGCACTTTTTAGTTTATCATATTTCTGGTCACTCGATAATGTGTAGCTTTTGGCCGTAAATTATCACCATTCGCAGCCTGCAGCAAAGTATTTGTCTGAAGAAACAACGACGTGATTTTTTTTTTCTCAGACCCGTCTCAGATCACCAAAACTCGCCTGTCCTGCTCCAAAGTCACTAATGCAGGGAGTATTTTTTTTCTTTTTCTTCTTCTTCTGCTTCATTTTGAATGTGTGGTCCTCTTAGCAGCGATAAACAGTTCTCAGTAATATATTTAATTAGTTACTGCATATTGAAAATATTTCTAATCAAGCGTGTACGCTGGCGTCGCTTATCCTGGCAGGGTCGCCATGTAGTGTCGGGAGTAATAATAGACGTGTTGATGGTTATAAGGTCTGTAATATACTAATGAATACATGGAATACATGGTAGAGGCATGTACTACACCACAATATACTGGCGAGTAATATTTTTTTTTACTGATAGTGGTTCGCCCCCAATGGTGACCTCGTGACGGTTGAAGGTGTTGACGAACTAAATTGACACATTTCTCTCAAATAAGAAAAATATGCAGTCGGCCTGTAAAATTGGTGCTAAGCGTATCTTTTCCAAACATTTAAATATTATTTTTGTTCTATATTGACCCTTGAATGTACAGCAAAGTTCAAAAGACTGGCCAGAATGTGCTAGGGATTTTTATTGTTTTCTCTCACTTGCGCGGAAATTGGTTTATAATAAATAAAAAAAGAATACATCAATCGGATCTTTTCCGTACACAACGAAATAACAGGCTAGCGAAAAAGTCTTTCGTTGAGATAATAATATGTCATTCCCATACACATTGATTTTCTATAGCGTTGACGATTGTAGATTGTCAACTTGGCTAGGGGGGCAGTAGGTAATATCCAACACGATAATAATATAAATAGCTGGACAGTTTTTATTTTTTAAATTATGTTACCGAAGTTTGTAAGTAGGTACACACTTACATTAACTAGGTGTTTTTATGTACAAAATATTTATAATGATAAAGGTGAATGCGTATTTTTTTTTACAAATTTTTGAAAATAGATCATGAACCGCGCGCGGACGAATTGGCGCGAATGAAAATTAGATACTGTTGAATTAATTTGTGTATTGTTTCCTCGCAAATGAGAGAAAAGTACTATACAAGTCTCAGCCGAAATAGCAATTAACGGCCTCGTTTAGTTAAAAAGGACAAAAGGACTTTTAAATAACTTCCATATTACTCGGCCGTCAATTGCTTCATTTCAGGCCTCGACAGTAATATACTATTGCTTTTATTACTTGAACTTTTTCTTACTGATAATTGATAATTTAAGTACAGGATATTACTGAAGTGACTTGAATCACGTGGAGCCATTTTTCAGATACACCCAAAATCATTCTCATTAGTTGAAATCAATTTTAATTTTCAGACTGCATTCAGCCAATGTGCCAGACGCGCAGCAATCGACGCATCTGGATTCGCGTCTCCTTACAACCGGGCTGGATCTATGGCATATGATAGAACAGTTTCCCAAGGCTTACCTGGCTGGGGAGGCAGAGGTTCAGCTTGCAATGGATTCGCTCCTTCCATGGAGTTCACGGCTACCAGCGGCGGTGGTCTTCCTGTAACCAGCATGTCTTTTATGTCTCCTACTGGAATCTCAGTGATATCTGATAATATTTACGAGGGTGCTCTGTCCGTGACTGGTGACCTACCGTTCCTGAGTGCTGTTGCTATGGAAGGCACGTTGCCTACTGCTGGAGCTGGTGGAATTAACTATGGCTGCGGTAATGGTATTGTAACTATGTTGAGCGAAGGAGTAGGTCCTGCTGGTTTCGCTCCTAACGCTGCATTTGGTACTTTTGGCCCCAATTCTGCTTATGGTGCTGGTAACTCTTACGGTCCAGGTGCCTTTGGGGCCGGTAACAGTTTTGGTCCTGCAGCTGGCTTTGCACCTGCCAACAAACTTGGATATGGTGGGTGTGGACGTGGAATGGTATACTGAAATAGTTTTTGAGGTATATATAAGTAAATTAATAATAGCTTTTAAGTTATGTTATTTTAAATAAAAGCATTTATGTTGCCAAACAAGACTTTATATTTAATTGCTACCCCTCATTATTATTATTTTGAAGGCGACTTGATGAGACCTATTGTGACGCCTCTTGCAGCATTACAGCACTTCCTCAAGCTGCAAGTCAATCATGAAGTCGACTATGACCTTGGGGGAGGAGGTTTTGGATCTCCTGCGTTGAGATGACGTGGCCTCCAAGATGCTGGCTTCTTATGTGGTGCACTGCATCACATTCGCATATGATATGGATGGGCGTCTCATCCTTTTCGCGACAAAAACTGCAAACTGTAGTATCACTGAGGCCTATCTTGTGAGGTTGTTTATTAAGCTTGCAGTACCCAGTAAGGGTTCTTGTCTGGATTCTTATATGGTTCCTGTTCAAAGAAAGCGCTTCTTTCGTAAACCTTTTCTTGAAGCCTACAAGTAGCGCTTTCGAGTGTTCTTGGCCTGGGGATTTTTCCCAAAGGCTAACACTTTGGTCAGCTCCCCAGTTCTTAAGGTGGGCTGTAGTAGTGCATTTAGGAATACCACAGATTGACTCCGGGCCCACAGTGGGCCTTTCAGCACCAGCTCTGGCTAGTTAATCAGCGGTTTCGTTGCCCCTAATGCCACAGTGTCCAGGTAGCCATCCTAGTACCACCAAGTTTGCCCCTAACCTACAGTTAATTTTGTTACCTGAATTTTATAGATTTTTATGTAACAAGAATTTTTGGAAGGAATAACGTGATAAGGGAGCGTTGTGGGGTGAAAGAAGATTTAGTGACAAAGATTGAGAAAGGTATGTTAAGATGGTTTGGACATATAGAGAGGATGGACGAGAGGAGATAGACGAAACAAGTATACGAAGCGAGTGTTGATGGAAGAGTTGGAAGGGGACGACCTCGGTGAACGTATCGCGATCAAATCGCGGATGTGCTCAAAAAATGCTAGGTCAAGAGTTCTCTAAACCGACGAGCATGCATGACGAGGTTAATGGACGTAGATGAAGCGAAAGAGGTGTGTCAGGATCGTAGCAGGTGGAAATCCATAGTCTCTGCCTACCCCAATGGGAAACAGGCGTGATAATATGTATGTATGTATGTAAGAATTTTTGGATAAAATATCACGAAATAAATTAAGGCTGTACTTAAAATTACAGTATACATTTATTATGATCTGCGTGATCGAATCAGAAATGAGGAGATTCGCAGGAGAACGAAAGTAACCGACATAGCCCGAAGAATTGCCAAACTTAAGTGGCAGTGGGCGGGGCACAATGCTTGCAGAACGGATGGCCGATGGGGCAGTAAAGTTCTAGAGTGGCGACCGCGTACTGGAAGGCGCAGCGTGGGTAGGCCCCCCACAAGGTGGACCGACGACCTGGTGAAGGTCGCGGGAATCCGCCGGATGCGGAAGGCACAGGACCGGTCGTTGTGGCGATGCTTGGGGGAGGCCTATGTCCGGCAGTGGACGTCTTTCGGCTGAAATGATGATGATGATGATGACATTTATTATTGTATGAATGATTGAATGAATATATTTTTCAAAAGTACAGACGACTGCACACAGTCGAGAGCGTTTCTATGAAGAAAAGACACCGCATTAATGTAGCAGCCAAGTAAAATGTTTGTACGCCGAAAACGGCAGAATATTATGCACATATTATACGGTTTTTTTTTAACTAGTGTGCAAATTTTTTTGGTTGTTCAGTATGAGTAATAGAACACATTTCCAGTAATTGTTCAATACTTTTTTTTTTTTTAATCTGACTTAAAATCAGCGAAATATGGACACAATCTGTTCGTTGGTAATAACATCAATGAAAGCGCGCGACGGCTGGATCACGCGGCCGTCCGGGAGGGGGTTGTACCCCCGATGCAAACCCGCAGCCACATGAGCCAGCCGTCGCGCGCTTTCATTGATGTTATTACGAACAGATTGTGTCCATATTTCGCTGATTTTAAGTCAGATTAAAGATCGCTCACGAGCACACTGTTAAACACCATTTCTTAATAAGATATCGCTGACGTTACCCAAAGATGTACCAAGTGGATGAGTATTTCGTTACCACGAGCAGTGTTCACGGTAGCTTAGTGGCTAAAGCACTGGCGTACTGAGCCAGGAGTCGCAGGTTCGAATCCTGCTCGTGAGCGATTTTTTCTTTCCACAATTTAAAAATCGTTAGATTTCGTTTCGCATGCGTAAAATGCGTTAAAAATAATAAAATAATTTATTACTTACTTTAGTCGTAGATTACTGAAGGAGATTATTAATTCATCGTTCATTTGATCATATAGCTGAACACCAGAGACATAGTAAAAAACCAGCCAAGTGCGAGTCGGACTCACGCACGGCACCCTTATTCCGTACCACCCATCGATCTTATACCTTATAGAAACTGATTTAATTTACGATAGTTCATCAAAAGAACACACGCACCTTGCGCGAAACATGAATTTTTGCATCTCTTTCTTACACAGGTACCACTGCATATATTTGCCCTATTTATAGTATTTTTTGCTAAACTACATATGGATGCACTATAATCAGACCAAGTTTGACGCTAGTATGTTTTACCGTTTAGCATTTGTCGTGATAGGGGTCATCACAACACAATACATATTCTGAGAAAATTACAAACGGCTAACTATTTCCGTTCAAAAGATACAGCCTTGTGATAGACAGACGGACGGATGTATATGTATGTTAGATTATTAAGTAATTTATATAGACCTAAATAGTTGTACACTAAGTTTACCCTCAGCCTATTTTCTACATTCACTCTATAGCTCAAAGGTTTGCTGGTTGAAAACTCATTTTTGAGTTAAGCTCGCCTTGTTACATGTAACTTCTATTTATAATTTAAAACTGTATTTTTTGGTCTACAATAAAGAATAAGAATAAACCACTTCATAAATTGCTCTTGAAAAATCGTTTAATTCAATTTTGTTGACACAAGAAAGTTCAGTAGTATGCGTTTGCACCACAACCGCAAGCACATTGACCAGCGATAGACACGGCACCAGCAGCCGGCACAGCGCCGTTGAAGTTCACAATGCCTGAGATAGGCACCTGACCGGCGACGGCGGTGTTACCAGCGACTGGCAGCTCACCGAAGACCACCACGTTGCCTTCACCAGCACCACCGTAGGCTGCTCCAGCACCACCGTAAGCTGCTCCAGCACCGTAAGCTGCTCCAGCACCGTAAGCACCAAGACCCAGTGCACCACCATATGCAGTACCTATACCGGCACCAAGACCGCAGGGAGCAGCAGGAGCTATGACAGCTTGCCCTCCATACCCGCAACCACGACCGCCGGGGTACTGACCGAACACATTCTGTAGGAAAGATTTGTAGTGAAAACCAGGTACCTCATTGTTTCGTTCAGCCTTCAGATGGCTTAATGATGTTTTTTTTATAGTATAGGATGGCGAAAAGAGCTAAAAGCCACCTGATGTTAAGCGGTTACCTTTGCCCATAACAACTGCAATAGTACCTAGGGTGTTGCCTTAATGGAACGGCAAGTCGGTTCGCCAAACTGAGACATGAAGATAGAAAGTCTCATGTGGTTGTCATTTCACCGGCGCCGTACCCTTTACACCGAAACACAGCAATGCAAGCATCACTATTTGGCGGTGAAGTAGGTACGGTGGTAGTACTTCCCCGGACGAGATCATCCAAAAAGGAGCTTTATTACTACTAAAATGTTAATACAGGAAGGCGATTTTACCTCAGAAGAACCACGAGAAAGAGAAAAAGAATAAGAAGGCACTAAATTCAAAACAAAAAACATTTAAAAGAATACATTCAAGAATATAGATTTTTTGGAACACTCACCTGGACCAAGCAAGCTTGGATGCAGAGCAACAGAACAGCGAAGGTAGACATGTTTGATGGTTGTTTGTGTTCAACGAGAAGCAGAAGACTGAATGATGTTCCTACCGCTAGACCATGTTTATATAGGGCTAAGTTTCTTATCCTAACAACAACGTGATATTATTCAATGTTCTATTGAAACAAAGCCCTTCAATTTCAAGGCTAATTTTTTTACGAAATACAAGCCTATTTTCTATTTCCTTATTTTGATAAAGGTGTGAAAACAATGTTTCAAAATTACTTCAATGTGACTAGATAAGGAATTTATTTTAGTATAAATAAGCGGTCAATTCTTGGAAAAATCATTCTCAAGTTTGCTTCAACACAAACAACAATGTCAGCCAAAGTGATCATCGTCCTCTGCGCTCAGGCGCTCTTCGTCCAGGTATGTTTTAAAACTATTACATTATTTAATATTATGTAATTAATAACTTCATAGGTTTTCGCGATCACTACACATTATAATAAAACAAAGATGCTTAGACGTTTGTCATCTTAGTCTACCAGCGACCACGAAATGCTGCAAAGCTTTCGAAACGTCAGGGAAACCAATTTAAATAATATACGCGATTTAATCCGGTTAAACTTTGTTTTATAATAATTATGTAATTATTTATCTTCGCATCGCAATAACTCTGTGCTTAACTCACGGTCTTGTTCCAAGAACAGATTACAATTTATTTTTATATGGTGAAACATCAACGAGTTTTTAACCTAACCTAACCCAACCTGAGTGGTTTCCCCTTTTTACGGTTCCGTACCGAAAGGGTGCCAAACAGGACCCTATTACTCTCGCTACGCTGTCCGTCCGTCCGTCTGTCTGTGACAGGGCTGTATCTTTTGAACGGTATCGGTAGCCAGTTCAAAAATTCTCAGAATATGTGTTACTATCACGACAAATACTAAAAAAGAAAAAGGCTAAAACCAAAGGGTGTCCCTATACAAGAAACCTCTTAAAACATGCATTTTTTTCAACGTTTTTGTTCCTGCTCTATCTTCAAAACGTTAATACATACCAGCGTCAAACCTGGTTTGGTCATAGTGCATACTATGTTCTTTAGCAACAAATACTAAAAATACGGCAAACAAAGACATATGTGATAGTACCTGCGTAAGAATGAGATGCAAAAATTCAACTTTCGCGCACGGTGCGTTGATGACTTTTTATGGGGTATCAGATAGTTGGGTGGTGCGGAACCCTTACTGCGTGAGTCAGACTCGTACTTGGCCGAATTTTTTCAATTTTCTTATGCATAGATTTATTAAATAAATAAAATTAGTAAATATTTTTGGGACATTTTTACACAGCACCATCTAGTCCCAAACTTGTACTATGGGTACTTGACAATAAATATAATACTTATATACTTTTTTGGTGAAATATAAACAGGCCAGCTCAAACCCCGAAATCACTACCTACGGCTATGAGTAAATAACAACGACTATGGTTATTGTAAATAGCCATCGCAATAAATTACATAAAAAGTGTTTGACACACATGATCGATAAAATAACTATGTTATAATTATATTTACATCGCTAACTGTTATAACTATAAATTACAATTTCATGTTTACAGATTGCATTCAGCCAGTGTTATGGTCGTGGAGCAGGCGCTGCCCCAGCCTTCGGCACCCCTGCTTGTGGATCAATGGGTGCTTATGGAGGCGCTGGTCGTGCAAACCTGGGATTGGGACTGTCTGGTTTAGGTGCTTCTGGCTGTGGACTTGACTACGGTGTTGGATCAGGATATGGTTTTGGAGCAGGCTACGGTGGTCTTGCTATTGAAACTACCAGTGGTGGTGGTCTGCCGATCTCCACCTCTTCTAATTTAGCCCCCAGAGGACTCTCCGTAGCTTCTGATAATGTATATGAGGGTGCTCTGTCCGTGGCTGGTGAGCTGCCGTTCCTGAGTGCTGTGGCTTTGGAGGGCGTGTTGCCCAGTGGTGGTGCTGGTGTCGTCAGCTACACCTGTGGTAACGGTGTTACTGCTATTGAGAGTGTGGGTTCTGGTGCTGGCTATGGTGGTGCAGGTGCCTATGGTGTTGGTGCTGGTTATGGTCTTGGTGCTGGCTACGGTCTTGGTGCTGGCAATGGTCTTGGTGCTGGCTACGGTTTTGGTGCTGGCAATGGTCTTGGTGCTGGCTACGGTCTTGGTGCTGGGAATCTTGGTTATGGAGGTCGTGGCTGTGGAGTCTACTGAGGAATTTAACAAGAATATTGTTAAATTAATCCAATAAAATGACTGATGAATCCAAGACAACTGACACCTGCAAACCACATTTCCAAAAAAATAATCTAATTCCTTTTCTTGCACTCCACATCTGTGAAGTTGATAGGTTTGTTTAATATTTGTGCACCGAAAATGGTGAAATGTGTAGAACTAAAATTTTATTGTAACACCTTTACTTGTACCAAATTTCATGCAAATAAAAGGATTTGATTTGATTTGAATAATTTTCATTTATTTAAAATTGAAAGTCAACCTATCGTCGCCTCAGTGCTTGAATGTCCAACCGACCATTGACCAAATTTTACCGGAGACGTAAATTCAATTTAAGAGAAATGTTTTTTAAACTTTGAAGATTTAAGAATAATGTAATATATACTATACATTATTCGTAAATCATCAAAGTTTTTAAAATATTTCTCTTAAATCAATAATAAACTAAAAAAAACGTCTCCGGTAAAATTTGGTCAATGGTCGGTTGGACATTCAAGCACTGAGGCGACGCTATGCCATGTAAAACTATTTTTTTACATAAAAGTATACATACAGGGCGTCCCACGGATATGCCACATGGAGGGAAAGTACATTATAAATAAAAAAATTATAATTTTATTGACTCCGCCTCACAACATTTTTTTACAAACTTAATTAAAATATACATTTAAGGCAATTTTTAAAGATCGCTAACAAGGATCTGCTGACCCCCAAACTAGGAAGTACCTGTATCTTGGAGGTCAGTAGGTTTTCCATTTCTTAGGCACTGCCCGTGTTTAACATATAATCAAATATAATAGGATGTAGTAAATGACATAACACGAAACAACATGAAATCTAAACTTAAAAAACACCTTTTAGAGGAATTAAAACATAATAATGACTTATAATTATATAGCATTAAAAAAAAGAAACATGCTGTATTTTTGTAAGAAATTTGCTATTGAGAAGTAATATAAATTAGTTGAGGGTATTTGAGAATTTTTGCATGGGGCGAGCGAGCGCGATGCGTCGTGTTCACCCACCCACATCTTGTTGTAATGAATGTCGACGGACCAAGCGGTGTACAGAAAAACCTAAACTGGTTTATGTTCTACACTGTATCTGCCAAATGTATGTATTTTGTTTTTTTTGTGGAAATAAATAAATAAATAAATAAATAGTGCTGCTTTTTGGTACATGCAATAATACGTAATCACGTAAGTAAAACATAAAAAATTAACCTACCTATTACCTTGAATATTGTAGATGGAACATTTTACTGAAAGAAGACATTATTTGAATTTAAAAAAACAATTTAAACTGCATTCATAGATATTTAAATAATTACATGGTTGAACCGGAAATCGAACCCGTTACATGAGAAAAATAATCAACCTGTAGCTTTATCATACCGATCGAAAGGCTTCATCATAAGGATTATTTATTTTATTTCGTTATTTATTAAAGAATATTATTTGTTGTTACATTTGTATATATTGTATATATTTGGTATATATTTATGGATATATATTAGAATTTATTTTATATATTTATACATGTAATATTTCCTATGGTAGGTAAATATTTATTTATTTATTATATTAAATATTAGTAAACTTTATGAAAGTGCACCACATACTGCCCCCATCTATTTTTCACGTCTTCCTTGTCCATCCAAAGGTTGTCTGGAAGATATCGCTATTAGCGATAAGACCGCCAATGTACCCTTATTTTACATGTTAGTCCTAAGTTTAATAATGTTATTGGTGTACAATAAAGAATATTCTATCTATCTATCTATCTATTTTTTGCTCAATAACATAGTGTCACAAATAAAAGGAAGACCATGAATTTTGACATTTTTAATACAAATTAATCAATTTATCAAATGCTCAAAATGAGTCCCTTCCTGTTGAATACAAAGTCGCACTCTTTTGATTATTTTGCTCCCTGTCGATCGGTATGATAAAGCTACGTTCCGTCATGGGTAAAAAAGCTTTTTCAGAATAAGCACAGTAAACGCTACGTTCTTCATCAATCAACTCAGCCTATCGTAGTCCGCTGCTAGACATAGTCCTCTCCCAAGTTGCGCCACAACACTCGGTCCTCTGACTTCCGTATCCAGTCCCCCTAGCCACCTTCTTCAGGTCATCAGTCCACCTAGCGGTGGGGGGGGGGGCTACGTTGCGTTTGCCAATTCACGATAACTAACTTTCTCAAATCTAAACAATATGGTCGTTATTGCCCATCTGCATCCAAATCCATTCAGCTGTTTTAGCATGATTGAAGGACAAACAAACAAACATCCATACTTTCGTATTTATAATTTACCAAAGATGTCAGCAGATGTAATAAAACAGTAGTATTCGGATTGAATTAATTTTGTATTTAAAATAACTACCTATATTAACAGACAGATACTAGACTAACAGAAAAACATGAAACATTTCAACGGACCAATCAAATGCATTTGAACCTAACTGAAACATTATTTGTTCTATGCTAAAACTAAAAATGGCTGCCATATAAATATCTCGTGCCGCGTACCACAGTAATCTCGGCGGATGGAGTCCCTAACGGGATTCTCCGCCATCCGCCCGGTTAAGCAGTTAGGGTATCCATTTTGGGTACCAAACTTGCGAGAGCCCATTTAAAAAAAAAACCGTGGTTTTTTTTTCTCATTAGCATGCGCACGCGCATGGCCCGCAGTCGTATAGATAGTATCGTATAGACACGTAGCTCCGCCCCCAGCGAAGCTAAAATGATGTCTTGCAATGTGGCGGCCTACGCGGGCGCAAGCGAGACCCCAGGGCTGCGGTGAAGTCTACGGTCTAGCTTGCATAGTCGCAGGTGCAGCGCGCGCTGTGTGTACTACTTCAGTGCGCGACCGTGCTCCATCTCGGCCGGACGTATGTGAATTATTAGTAGGATATGATAGCATTTTTGGGGCCCATCTTTGCGTCAGGCACGTTCGCTATTTGGATAGGACGGTTGCGTTCATCGCAGAGAGATAAGTTATGGGGTTCCACAAGGGCTGGTACTCAGCCCGCTCTTGTGGAACCTTGCATATGACACGGTCCTGCGTGTCGACCTCCCCGCTGGCATCAGTGTCGTTTACTACGCTGATAACACTTTCGTGCTGGCTGGCGGGGAAAACTTTGATGGGACTACCCGGCTTGGGGTGGCAAAAGTCGTGGCCAAAATCCGCAAGCTGAAGCTACGAATGTCGCCCCATAACACTGACGCGCTATGGTTCCAAAACCTACGGCGTCGCAGGGAACCACTTAGTTCGACAGTTTGCAGTGGTGATGCGCAAGTCCGGGTGGGTCGATGAATGCAGTACCTTGGCCTCTTCCTGGATATTCGCTAGGCCTTCAAAGAGAATTTCAATCGCCTGCTCCCCCGGATTGAGAGGGTAGCTGGTGCTCTGCATAGATTGCTGCATAATCTTGAGGGATCTTGGGAGGAAGTTTGTCGTCTCTACACAGGAGTCGTGTGGTCCAGGCGTCCAGCGCTCAAGGGTGAAATTCAACAGCCTACAGCGCAAAGTGGCCATACGGATCGCACGAGGATACCGAACGGTATCCTTTGAAGCAATCAAAATCAAATCAAAAGTTTTTTATTTCAAATAAACCTAATTACAGGCACTTTTGAAACGTCAGGCTCTAGTTGCACGGTTCCAAATTGTGGGTCCTATGGAGAAGAACCGGCAAGAAACTCCATGGAGTCTGTCATGGCATGGTTTCTGTTTGGTCTCCGGCCGTCCACGTGGTTGGTTCTGAAGGTCGAAATTTTGAGAACGAAAATGTTGAAACCAAAAACGTACCGTGCTTTCTTTTGCGACACTAGCGCCGTACACATCATTAATCCTTCGAGCTGTTTCTGCAGCACTGGTGCCACGGTAGAACTCGTACTCGTAAATATACCGATATTTCATGTTTTCCATTGTGCGGTAATAAGCGACGCCAAAGAAAAAAATTATGAGGAAAAAACAAATGAATGACTGTTTTCAAAACTCAAATGTACCAGCTAAATGAATTTATAAATTTGCATTTGGAATTCTTAACCAAAGAGGAGATATTTCAGATCAAAGTGCTCAGTACGACATAACGCTAATTTCATATGTAAGGACCTAATATTAGTAGTTCAATATATTTGTTGACACATTAGGTAACCTACTTTTTTCTCACATAAATTAATCAGAAGATTGTAACAATACCACACCACACCACCAAATATTACAACTTATTACTTTTCATTGCAAGGGCTCCTTACAGCGTCAAAGAATTCATTCCTATGCTACAATGACATCCTATGACCTACATTTTTATTTATTTTTTACATGAATTTTTTATTGGTAGTTTTGAATAATACAATATCATATGTTTTATTTTTTATGATTTTTTTTTTTTTAGTATTTGATTATTTATTTATTTATTACTAACCGATATGTACCTAGAATGCTCCGTGGGGCTATTGAAATTAAAAAACATCCTAAATTTAATAGAGAAGATGGTTGGCAGCTACCACCTGTTTGGAACCCAGTCCTAAAAATAATCAAGTCCCAAACAGCACGCAACACTGTAAAAGATAATGATATTGTGAGTGATTACTGCGAGCATCGAAGCGATTTTAATTAATAATATTGTACTGTAGAATAAAATTTTTTTTTAGAAATATCTGTAAAGACGCTTGTCATCTTAGTCTACCTGCGATCACGAAATGCTGCAAAGCTTTCGAAACGTCAGGAAAACCAATTTAAATAATATACGCGATTTAATCCGGTTAAACTTTGTTTTATTATAATATTTACTATCAATTTTATATTTCATTTGACTACCAAAATGTTTATTTTGTATCAATGATAGTTGTTTATTATGTATTATAAGTATATATTTACAAATAAAAAAGTATGTAAGTATTGTATCCATTATCTAGTATCCATAGTACAAGCCCTGCTTAGTTTGGGACTAGATAGTGCTGTGTAAAAATGACCAAAAAATATTTACTTGTTATTTAATAATTAACAATGACGTGTAATAATTATAATTAATTATAATTATTGTTACTAATAAATAATCTAATCTTTATTATTTCAAAAGATTTTCCATAGAGCTTCTTGCCGAGAACTGCAATACATGGCATTCACGACCAATCCAGCGCGGCCCCCTTCAGGGCCTTCCGCTTTCTTCCTAAACTCTCCTTCAGCGATGTCCGGACATACTTGGGACATCACCGCAGCTCGAGGGCCGTGCAATGCGGACGATACACTCTCTAATCTATCACCCGTGGGCCTCTCTTAGGGGGCATCAGGTCACCGTAAAGCCGCCTGCGCATGCTCTTGCGGCGGATTGGATCACTGAGGGAGTTTTCCTCCCTGAACCGCTCCGCCGCTTCCTTCTGCGAGATAAGATCCTTGCAGAAGGATGCGACTGCCTCCCACGCTTCCCTACTGGCAGCCATGGCCCTGACTATGGTCAGCAATGAGAGGTTTCCCCCAATTGCTGAAAAGAGAGCACAATTCTACTTAACCAAGGCAGGCAACTGCGCCAGAGTATGCAGGGCCGCGTCTTTACTACAGCCGTACTGGTGATACATGGGAGTCGCCCCCCGTCTCTCCACTTTGTGCAGGTATTTCTGCCGTGTCACTCGCAGGTCTGTTATCTTAAGATACATGAGTTACGCGTAACAGGTCTAAATCGTATTTTTTCATGATCCTCTATCACCCAGTAAAATAATATTTTAATTAACTATTACCAATTAGTCACAATTGCCTATCACCTAACTCTTGAAACTATGATTTTGCCATTGTTAGTTATGGTAAAATACTGTATCTAAAGTTACATCAATTACGCGTGATAAGTTGCGAGCGCATCGAGCAAATCCTAACTCTGCTAACTACTAGATACAGTATTTATCCGTGACTGTAGTGCGCGTACTAACTGATGATGATGTGGATATTATGAGAGCTTCATTAACAAACATGGTTCTAAAAGTAATAGCCCACGGCAACATGATAGTATTTATGGACCAGCTGAAGAAAAATAACGATTTTTCTGAAATCAATAGGTGGAATAAAAAAATCGCGGTCGAATATGCAGGAGTAATGTTCACAAATCTATTTTTGTTGGTTAGTATATCAGCTTGATGTATCTCATTTACCGGGTTTTTGAAAAGTGTACGTACTTGAAAATAATTTCCAAAAGCCTTCAAAATACGCACTATCTGTTGTTGGATTTCCACTGGTTATTTTATGAAAATGTGTGTTAATCAATTAATATTTTACTACACAGGAAATTAAAGTAAATAGGTCCTAAACAAGGCAAAGAAAAGCCAACTGGCACCTTAAATTATGGATTTCAGTCATGGTTTCAGAGTTTCAGATAATTTCAGAACGCGCGAATTGTGCTTAGATAAAATCAAACAGTTTTTAGTAAATTCGTTGGTAATTTTTACTGTTTGATGTTTATTCAATAACTACAAAATTTGTTTAAAAAAGTGCAGTTATAAATGCAGTTTATGACGATACCCTTTAATCAGCAGTCGACTTAGACCCAAAAAACTGCCACCATTACCTTATTTTCAAAATAATCACCTTATGTTGCTTCGAGGCTAGTAGTTCTGGTCTATACTTTTCTTTTAAGTATTTTTTGGTCTTACTGTTCTGTTGTCTTAGCTGGACCCTAGTTTCATTTATAACAACTAATTTGCGTAAAATTTCTTATATATCGGCATCAAACGAAATAAAAATTTGCGTTAAGTGCTTAGCCGGTTGTGTTTTTGTTCGACTCAAAGGGGCATCGGTATCTTTCTCTTAGATACCCTGGGAAATCAGAATTTATGGCAAATATTGCTTCCTTATCACTTTTTAAAAACATCTATTACCTAGCTATCTCTTTAATATTTCATTATTGATTTCCTACCATCAGATTCAATATATTTTCGGTGTTTTGTGCTATACTGGAAGTTGAAGGCTATTTACCGTAGAGGACATATTCAACGCTCTGTCTACTGGGATTTAATTCAGCTAACTGATTTTTAACTACAGCATCGGATGCAATAGATTCTCCTTATTCCGTCTCTATGTAGTTTTGTGGTATTTTGGAAAAAAAAAAACGGACACGTACTGACAGCGCATTGTTGAGATTTTTTTATTTTCGAATGCTAGAAATTTATCACCTGGCTCTGATTAAATCCTTCTAAGTCTGGAAGCAAAAGTAATACAACAAAGAAATATAGCGTAAAATCATCTGAAGGGTTGACGGTTATAATTAGATTAAAAGCATTTCGATTGCATTATTATTTTTATATAAGACCGCGAACTTTTCAATCCACGTATTTAGGCATTAAGAAAAGTTGAATTTTGAAGATGCTCAACTTACATAGTCGTCAAGAAATCATACGATGAAAAATAATTCAAAGATTTGCATGTGTATTGCAAAAGTGTGTTGGACTTAGTTAAAAAAGAAGTACCCCGGGAAGTAAGGCGAAGGAGTGTAAGTGCAAGAAAGAAAGCAGACTTAAATGCAGATGTAGATTTAGATAAGATCTTACATATCTAGGATTTAGTTTTTTTCTGTATCTAAAATAATTTTGATAATACTAAGTTCTCATTCCAATTTTTATGTTAGTTATGTAGTTAATTAAGTTTATTTGTTTTAAAAGTTATCGAATCTTGGTTAGAAGAAGTCTGAGTTTTCGTTTTAGTCATTAAAAAGGATATTTTAATGCATTTGCAAATTTGAGTTTTTACTAGATAAGTCATAAGTCATTATTCATTTGTTTAGATGAGTACTATTTTTTCTATTCCTTTATAAACTAATTTAATTTAATACTAAACAATCAGTCAGACAAACTTTAGTTAAAGATACCTGTGTTTGGCAAAACATTCCATATTACACTTGTTGCGGCTAAGTCACCTATCTTAAGATACAGAGCACCGCGTAACAACCAATGTATAGAGAGCTTGTTACACCTATCTCTGTTATAGCCAATAACTCTGAAAATTTCAAAGTTTTCAAAAATCTATAAATTGGCCGGTTTTCCTCAGACTTTAATACAACCAATTATGTAAAAATATTTCCCGAAAGTTTTGAAACATTTAAGATAATCGCAATTATCTATAAAAAACTTTAAACGGTGATATCTCAAAACTATGTTTCGTGAGATACAAGAGATAGGCCTGACACGGCAGATTTGCTAAAGCAACCATGCCCCGAGCAACGGCAACGCTGGACTGACCTTATAATTCACCCATGTCTACTAAAACTACACAGACTAGCTTTTGCAAATCCTAATCATTAATTATTAGTAGCCAAAGAGTTAAATGATCATTACAATGAGTCTTAATAGGAAGCAGTTCACCGAGTTGTTCACAAGTTTCTCGGCATTGACCTCAATTTAAATGTAAATAATAAATTGATGGGCTTATGAAAATAATATTGAAATCCCTTACCTGGACCAAGCAAGCTTGGATGCAGAGCAACAGAAAAGCAAAGGTAGACATGTTTGATGTTTTTTTTGTGTTCAACGAAAAACTGAAGACTGAATGATGAACTGGAATAGTACATCTATACATATAAAAGGCTTTGTCCTGAATGACTGACTGACGGATCAACGCACAGCCTAAACCGCTGATCGTAGAGACCTGAAACTTTGAGGGTGTGTTCTTTGTATGACGTAGGCATCCGATAAGAAAGGATTTTCCGAAATTCTACCCCTAAGGGGGTGAAAAAGGGGGGTAAAGTTTGTATGGGACAACGTGATTCCTTGGTCCAATCTACTTCAAATTTAGCATAAATCTTGGCAGTGATTTGCTTCGAAGTTGATATCAATACTCCTTAGTGCTTTTGATTTAAATTACATTTTATTTTGACACATGTTTGAAAACTCAATCCGACTTTATTCAAAAAAGGTTAAAAACATAAGCCAGAGACATGACATTTACCGTTGGTAGAGCGGTAAATGTCATGTCTCTGACATAAGCAAATACTCTTTAAAATTGGAATATCTTGAAAGTCACCGTACTACACTGGCCGTCAAAACTTAGTACCACACTTTTAAAATTGCAATTTCTCCTAAACTATAGAAGTCAGAGATTTGAAATAGAAAACGTTTTGTAGCTAACTTCATCAGCTTTCTTTGAAGTTACAGTTTATTATACATAAGTATCATTTTTAACTAAAAAAAAGAACAAAACCAAAAAAAAATGCTAATTTTAACATACTGGCAAAAAATTCAAACAACATTTTATGAGTTTGATTTACGCCTAATTTACATTTTAATAACTGGTATTACCTCCTCGGGCTCTGATTACAGCTTCGAGCTGGTTTGGCATACTGAAGACGAGGTTTCGGAGGCAATGTTGGGGAATATTCTCCCATTCTTCCATCACGGCCTGTTTTAGGGCGCTGAGGGTAATAGAAGGTAGTCTGTGGCTTCTTACCATCTTCCCGAGCTCATCCCAGGCATGTACAATCGGGTTAAGATTAGGACTTCTTGATGGCCAAGCCATCAAGTTGATACCAACCTCCTGAATGTACTCTTGTACGACCCGAGTGGTTTGTGGCCTAGCGTTATCCAGCATCAGTATCGATCCATCACCCACATATATTTACTAAATATGGCCCTGCCTACTTATTAAGGATCTCTTCCTGAGCATATCTTTCCCCAGTCAAGGTGCCATTTTCTATTGTCACTAGCTCTGTGCAACCTTTTGAAGAGATGTCAGCCCATACGTGTACACTTGAACAGAGCTGTATTGGAGTTTTTCTGTAAAGCAGGCTTTACCAGATCGCCTGTAGACTCTTTGCCTTCCATCGGAAGTGAATAGTGAGAATCGAGACTCAGCAGTGAAAAAAACTCATGCCCATTTTTCTTCACCTCACTGTAAGTGTTCATGTGTTCAGAAGGTTATCGACTATAAAGTTTTATGTAAAAAATTAAATTATTTTTGTAATCCTTTTCATTTCAAACATATATCTTGTGTATTTTAAAAGTTACTGCAATTTTAAAAGTGTGGTACTAAGTTTTGAAGGCCAGTGTATATTAGTACCTCATTTGAAATTTTCTAAGCTTAAAGAGGTTATAAGTATGCACTTTTAGGTAACGGACTCATAGGGACGTAGAGTTCGTGAAATGGTAAGGACTAGAAAATTTTGGTTATAAATTATACGAATTATTCCATATTAAAAAACAACATGTAAAATAAATAAAAATACTATTAGAACCATTTTCGACTTCTACGCGGACGAAGTCGCGAGCAAAAGCTAGTTATGATACAAGTGAGCTAAGTTGATACTCGAGGCTGGATTGCAGCCCGAGCCGAAGGCGTAATGGAGCCGAGAGTATAATAGTCAATGCTCACGCGTGTCATACGACGTTTTTCAACACACTTGCGAGGAAAAAAACATAAATTACACATTTTAGACAAATATTGAATTTGTGAAAAATGATAAAAATGGCGCGCGGTTACATACAGCTATGCGCGCGCAGGTGGTCTAAGGAAACCGCCAAACAGCCTAATATAAAAATATTGTAAACTGATTTTTTTATTTATAACACAAATTAATATTAATTTGTTGACAAAAAATAATAATTTGATGAAATGAAATGTTTACATGGCATTTTTTTATTAATACAGTTGATTTATTCCCAAAAATGTTTAATTTAGTTCAGGCATAAAAACTCTTTGCTGCGATTTAAAAATAAATTGTAAAGTTAAAAGCACTAGTGCGATAATATAATGAAAAAAGCACGCGTGCGTTAAAAGCCACATTATGAACCTAAAAGCGATGTAATAAGAGCCACCTTATGAGCAAGTGTGTTGAAAATGCTGTTAACTTTTTATACTTACCGAAAATTAATTTCAGTATCGCCTATTGAGAATTTTGTTTCATTATTCACGTGTTTGATTATGTGTTAACACTGTGTTTACATTTAATTCTGTTACTAAATACTAACCTTATCTTCCTTTCATAAGAATTACGATTACCTACATATAATTAAAGTTTCCGGAATTTTTTTGTATAGGTTAGTATAAAATACACGATAAGAAGAAGTATAAAATCATTGGAAGCTAGATCCGAAATTATTGTAGTGTCAGCACTTGTACAGTTACTAGTACAACAACAAAAATGGCAGTCAAGGCTATCCTCTTCTTCTGTGCTCTGGCACTCTTGACCCAGGTAATTTTATTGTTTTCTAAAAACGATTTGCAACTTTGCAAATTCTATGCTTCGTCATCATTTGCTGACAAGTGTTTCTGTGTTATTTTAATATGACTAAAATATTTTGCTACTAAAATAAACGTATTTGACCACGTTTTTATTAACTCGCTATCAGTCATGTCTGTCTTCGGTGCAAATTTTGCAATCGATTTTAATCTAACTTCCCGATGATGAGCTAGAGACTTGAAACTTCAAACATAGCTCAGGACTGGATGATAATGCAATATTAACTCACTTTCTGTTTAAAACATGGTTAAAAAAACTTTCACTTGCTCGGAAATTGGTTCATTATTTAAAAAAAATACATCAATCGACTCTTTTCCGTACGCAACGAAAGAACAGGCCAGTAATATCCACACAACAATAATAGAAATTGCTGGACAGTTTTTATTTTTTAAATTATGCTACCGAGGTTTTTAAGTTCACACTTACATAAATGAGTGTAGGTACAAAATATTTATCATTATAAAGGCTGAATGCGCATTTTTTTTTTCAAAACATTGAAAATAGAACAAGAACCGCGTGCGGCCGTATTGGCGCGAATGAAAATTAGACACTGTTGAATTAATTTGTGTATTGTTTCCTCGCAAATGAGTGAAAAGTACTATACAAGTCTCGGCCGTTTGATTATCACTTGTTTTAACGGTGAAGGAAAACATCGTGAGGAAAACTGCACACCAGAGAGTGCTCCATACAGTTCTCGATGGTGTGTGTAGTCCACCAACCTGCACTAGGCCAGCGTGGTGGACTAAGGCCTTAACCTTCTCATACTGAGAAGAGGCCCGTGCCCAGCAGTGGGACAGTAATGGGCTGATTATGTTATGTAATGTTTTTTTTTTAACTTAAATTTTTTATGTTATGTCTCGGCCGAAATAGCAATTAACGGCCTCGTTTAGTTAAAAAGGACTCGGCTGGCGTCTCGTCCTTTTAAAATCACTCGTCTTCATCTCGTACTTCCAATATTACTCGGCTGTCAATTGCTTCATTTCAGGCCTCGACTGTAATTTACTATTTCGTTATTTTTTATTCCCTTGAAGTCATTGTATTCAACTGGGCCTTGACATCGAAATGAAAAAGGAGGTTTCACTCTATAATATTTTTTTTATTTCAGTCCGTATTCATTGAATGCATAAGCCGTGCAGCAGTTGATGCATCAGGAATCGCTGCTCCCTACGGCTGGGCTGGCTCATTAGCTGCTCCTGGCTTCGCTGCCCCTGGCTTCGCTGCCCCTGGCTTGGCATATGATGGATTCACCGCTTCAAGGGCATATGATAGACTTGCGAACCCTGCTGGATGTGCAGGCAGAAGTCTGGCTTACGATTCATTCTACGCTCCTGCTATGGAGTTCTTAGCTACCAGCGGTGGTGCTTTACCCGTCACCAGTTCTTCTGCAATGGCTCCCGTTGGCATCTCAGTTGTGTCTGACAATGCCTATGAGGGTGTTCTGTCCGTGGCTGGTAAGCTGCCGTTTGTGGGTACTACTGCTGTAGATGGTGTATTACCTACTATTGGTTCTGGTGCTATCAACCATGGTTGCGGAAACGGGATAAATGCTATGGTGAGTAAAACTTATAGAAAGAAAGAAAGTTTTTATTTCAGTCTCGGTACATACAGGCGGGAGAAAAAAAATCAAAAAATAACACATTATCAACGACGTCAATATATAGACACGCGATCTCATATAAGCAGCATGTTCCAAATTCAGTTGACGCAACCGTTGATAAAATTTAAGTGAGTTCGCGAGACAGCTGTCAACTGAACTAATGACAGATGACATTGATGATGGTTCCGGAACCACAACTTTGTGTAACCATGTTGTTCGTATAACTTTGACATATCATATATGTCATATAATATACACCGATATGCCGCCGGTGCATATGCACCGATTTGGATGTTTTTTTGTTTGAAAGAGTTTTCTCCTGAGATGGTCCTATTTAAACTGGGTAAAGATTTGATGAAAATCTTCGTAGATAAAGAAGATAATTCTTCAATGGATGACAGCAAATAACTCGTTATTGGGAATCGCGGGAGATTTGCAGCAATCGCTTGTCTATGTATTGTTTATGCCACTCAAAATAGAAAAATAAAAGGAACTTTAAAAAAAGGAAAAATAACTTCAAAAATAATAAAATAATTTGTGTGAAATCGTTTAGGAAGTCGGTGCCAATTTATTCATAAATCAAACCGAATCAAAGCTACCTACTTCCTAACTGTTACACACAAATCATTTTATTCTTTTTGAAATCGGTTTCTAAAATTATTATGCAAGTAAAGATACTTGTTTTTGTACCTGAAGTTTTTTACTATTCAACCACACCTCGGCCACTCAATACAATATAAATGCTAGCACCACCTACATACACAAGATTACGTATGTATACGAACGCACACACAGGTGTAGGTTAGGGATGCTCGCCGCTCGTAGTGCCGACTGGGTTCCAATCGCTTCTCAGTAGTTCTCAGAGATGGCGTGCTTGTATAGCGACAGGCGATTGACATCCATTGTAATGTTGCAATCCAATTGCCGTCAGATTCTAGGTGCGTGCGGGGCGCGGCCGAGGAATCTTAAATTGGCGGGGGGCGGTGAGTGGCCGTTCTGTACGGTAGTGCTATTAGATATTCTGTGATTCAATTGTCAATTTTAAGCTTGTAAGGATTCTGTAATGTTAAAATCCTACTAGTCCTTATAAAGTTTCTGATTCATTAACTCTTTTTATTTTCAGTCTGCCATAAGTGCTACTTCTTCTCCTGCCTCGGTAGCAACGATGGCCGGTCTAGGTTGCACTGCTCCTGATTTAGCATACGATGGACTCTATGCACCTGGTTTCGCCGCTCCCGCTTCAGCATGCGATGATTTGTCGTATTCAGGCACTGGATTGGCAGGCAGAGGCCTCGGTTGCAATGGTCTTGCATACGCTTCTCCTATCGATGCGGTAGAAATCACTCCAACCGGAGGTGGTGCTCTGCCTGTTTCAAGCGCCTCTGCTATCCCACCTACTGGCATCGCTGTAGCATCTGATAACTCTTATGAGGGTACTCTGACCGTGGGTGGTGAGATGCCATTCGTGGGTACTGTGGCTATGGAAGGTGTGGTGCCTTCCGCTGGTGCTGGTGCCGTCAACCATGCCTGTGGTAATGGCAGGAATGCTATGATCAGTAAAAATGCCGCTCCTGCTAGTGCTTATGGTCCTATGGCTGCCATCAGTCCTGCAGCTGCCTTTGGATCTGGTTTTGGTTCTCCTGCTCTCGGCTTGCGCAGTGGATGGGCTGGCAGAAGATGCGGGTGTGCTTTCTAAGCATTCAACATAAGGCTGTTTATTTTTTAACCGTGTTGTATTTACCCAATACATAAAAATTATATGAGTAATATTACTAGCTGCTTTTATTTATTACCTAACACGTGAAAATACTGTCTATTATCACCAAAAAATTGTGAATTCGAAGGGATTAAAATCCCTAAATCTAAAGATCTTAAAACCTAGGTCTATTTTACAGGGGATTTTTAGGAATACAACAGGGTAGCCCGAGAAATTTAAAATTTCTTGCGTTTTCTGCAAATTGTAGCTCTACTTCGCGTTGTACATCAATCAAAATAGGATTCGCTATATCCACTACTAGCTCTATAAGCTGTACAAGCTCGATAATATTAATTTACGATCAAATTATCGATTTTCAAGCTTGAAGAGCTTATAGAGTTAGTTTTATATTTTTTATGAGTATTATTCAGTAGATATATTGTTCTTACTTCCGCGAATCCTATTTTGATTAATGTGCAATGCGAAATAAAGCTACAATTTGCAAAAAAACGCCAGAAATTTTTAATTTCGCGGGCTACCCTGTATTCACCTTAACCTCACATAATTAACTAATATGAAAGAAGAATTTCAACAGTCCCGCGTCGGTACTCAGGCGGGCAGGTCGTGCCTTATCTGTCGCGTTACCTGTCGCTATCCCCCCGTGGACTATCTACGTATTATCACGTGTACCAGGCGTGCGTCGGCGCCGGCCGTGCGACTACCTGTTGCGTAATGCCAACCGAACCGAATGATACAGAAGCGAGGCGTTCTATTAGCACACCACCTCGCTGCGATACACCGTTGCCGACGAATTATCCTGATGTGGATGTGATAGATATGGGTAGCGAGAGTGAGGAGGAGCTGTCTAGAGGGGCGAAGAGACAGCGAGCAAGTAGTAGTGAGGCGGAAGAAGGTTGGACTCAAGTTAAGGGAAAAAAGTCACGTCATGGTAGTAAGAACTCGATAAATGAGGATAAATATGAGGTGTATATATCTTCTAAGGACCGACTTCCTAGACAATTTGCTTTAGCACGAATATTAAAAGAAAATAATATAACCAACATTTGCCTAGTCAAGTATATTAGCCCCTTTAAAGTCCGTCTTCAATTTGAAAACGAAGCTGCCAGCAAAAGTCTTTTTGAGTGCGAAATTCTTTTGAAAAAGGGTTGGCGGTTGCAAAAGGCCACGGAATTGTCTATATGCTATGGTATAATTAAAGATGTAGACCTTGACCTCACCGACCAAGAGATTATCGAAAATATTTCATGTCCCGACCCAGCAAAACTCTTATCTTTTAAGAGGCTAAATCGTCGCAACAGAGATAAAGGAGGGTGGTGTCCCAGCGAAACTATCCGCCTATGTTTTGACGGGGGTTATTTACCAGCATCCGTCCGTGTTTGTGACATTAACGTGAAGGTCATACCCTATATACACCAAGTATCACAGTGTTCACAATGCTGGAGATTGGGTCATACTCGAACAATGTGCCCTGGCAAGATCGTAATTTGCCCCAAGTGTGGCGGGCGTCACGAAAACTGTAACATTACGTTATTTTCGTGCGTTAACTGTGGTGGAGATCATATTTCGATGAGTAAGGTCTGCCCAGTATACAAAAAAGAGAGAAAGCTTAGAGAGATCATGGCCGAGTTTAGGTGTACTTATAGGAAAGCCCTAGAAGTTTACGTTCCCCCTGAAAATACCGGTTTGCCTCAAGCGCCTTTGGAATCAGACTGTCATGAAACATTTCCACCTCTTCGAGATAATTCCACACTTTTTAAGCTTGCCACACCCGATACCCCTGGCTGTTCTTCCTACGCTGAAACTGTTCAGGCGAAGACCTTTATCCACAATGTAGAAAGACATGCCACACCTTCCCACCAGCCTGGTAAAAAGGATTCGAGAGCCCCCACTAAAAAAACATGCCATGCTGAAGAAGACTGGATGCATTTGAACATCGAAGCGGATAAAAAAGATAATATTCCTTTGAAGGACGGAGATGATCAAAAAGAACGACATCCAAATTTTACTGAACTCTTATCTCGCTTAAAAGAAGTCATCTTTCTCCAACAAGCCAGTGTATCAACTAAAATAAATTCTTTTATTCAACTGTGCCTAGAGTGGTGTATGGTAGTTTTACGAAGTTACGTCTCAGAGTGGCCCTGGATGAAAGTTTTGTTTAATTTTATAACACAGTCACTGTGATGGCTAACAAAGCGGTTAAATTGAATATCATCCAATGGAATGCCCAAAGTATAAGACCTAAGTTAGTTTCTTTTTTAGAATTTTTACGCCAGGAAAAGGTCCATATTGCTGCCCTCAGTGAGACGTGGCTCCAACCAGAAAGTAATTTTAATGTAAGTGGTTATGATGTTTATCGTTCAGACCGTGATGACTCTTACGGTGGGGTAGCCATATTGGTACATAAGTCTATTAAATCACTACAGAGACACGTGCACGTTAACAATAACGGTATTGAAATAGTATCTATTCAATTATTTAACTGTTACCCGATCGAGTACATTATCGCAGTTTATTGTCCATCTAGAATAGTTACTACTCAAAGAGATTGGGATAATATCTTAACACTATGGCCAGCCAAAACATTAATTTTAGGGGATTTTAATGCTCACCATGTTAGTTGGTCGTATAAAGACGACCATAGGGGTAGGTTAATTTACGATTCACTTTTAGATAGCAACTTTATTTCTTTGAACGATGGGTCGCACACGAGAGTACGTTTAGTGGATGGCATTTTACAACAATCTTCCCCCGATATATCTTTTGTATCATTGGACATTGCGCTCCAATTTAACTGGACTGTTTTTAATGAAAATCTGGGTAGCGATCATTTAACTATTAAAATTTCTACCATGTCTTTATTACATCTTCCCCCAGTTGTACAGTACTGAACTGTTGTTTGTACATTTCTAGACTAATACATGATATAGCACTGCCAGTATCACATTCCATCGTGACTTCTTTGTCATGTATATACAGGGACATAAATATAGGTCTACACTGGTTAAGGGACAACCGATTAAAATCTACAAAAGTTACCTCTTCGCTTCTGTGACTATATTGACCTTCACTCTCCACTGAAGCTTCATTACAATGTTGATCTGTTACCCTCGGGCACATTCGGCGCAAGTGACCTGATTTATTACATACTCGACACACGTACTGGCTGTACCTACAGCCTGCCGAGTCGTGATTGCCACCGCACACTTTGCACGTACGCAGCGGCCGAGCCCGCTCCCCCTGCCAGGCGGGCGCGGGCGCCGGCGATGCGCGCCCACGTCGCTGCGTTACTCGCGAGCCGGCCTCCCGCGCCGTGTCGCTACCGCCGCCAGCACTCCGCGCGGCGCCCGCCACATTCCACTGTCGTGACGTACCCGCGGTCATTGTTTTACACTCCACAGTTACGTCGTTACTTGGTAACCTTTCGCGACTTTCTACAATGGCTGCGTCTTTTTCAGCTGCTTCCAAATTTACAGCTAAACAGTACGCCTTCGCGAAATCCAGCTTATTTTCCGCGAACAGACGTTGTCGGATCACTTCACTATTGATGCCACAAACAAGTTGATCCCGCAAACTTTCTTCTAGCCAACTACCAAACTCGCATGTTTTCGACATTTTCTTCAGCGCAGCCACGTATTGTAGAATACTCTCCCCTGCTTTCTGTGTCCTACGCCGAAATTTATATCGTTCGGCAAGTTCGCTCGGTCGTGGTTGTAAATGCCTTTCCATGATATCCACAATCTGTAGAAAGGTTTTGTTTTTCGGTTTCACTGGCGTGCACAAATTCACTAATAATTAGTGGTTAAACAAACTTACCTGAAGTGAAGTTTGACCGCAATTACACGAGTCGCTGCATCCGAAGAGATTTACATAATTCACTAAGTAGTACACTCCTCAATGTACTAGGCATCGAACACAATTTTTAGAGATAAACTAGAAAATAAAATCAAATTAGAAACGACTTCTGTGGTAGGTAGGTACTTAGTGGGGGGTATCCCCACTTGCCGCACGCGGCCCGCTACGTTCGCCCGCTCGTCATTCTTTTTAGAGGGCTATTTATCTTAAATGTGTAATCGGGATTGCTTGTAAAGCAGGGTTGGGCGGGTTTGTAAATCTCTTCGGATGCAGCGACTCGTGTAATTGCGGTCAAACTTCACTTCAGGTAAGTTTGTTTAACCACTAATTACACTTCGTCGCTGCATCCTCGAGATTTACATAATTCACTAAGTAGATGTTTGGAGCTTTCTAAGATAAATAGCAATTAAGGTTTTATAGATGAATAATAAAAAACTCAATGTAATTTATATATTAACCTGTTTTTAATGATCCTATCAAATCATTCAACTGATTGTACAAAATCTTATCCTTAATTAAGTATTTACCAATGTATTATTTTAATCATAAACAGCCCGAGCAAAATCATTGTTCTCCTCAGAATGTAGAGGTCTGTTATAGAATTTGCCGAATACTAAAGAATTACCAGACCAGCCAGCAGCCTTTTTAATTACATCAATGGGAGCACCTCTACGATCAGCCGCTGAAGTAGCCGCGTGACGCGTGCTGTGTGACGTAAATATTGTAGTGTCTATTCCACTGTCCTTGAGTGTCTGTTTAATCCAGCGGCTGATTGTAGAGGAGCTGGCGTTGTGGACTGGTCTCTTAGTAGTTAGTAATAACCTTTCCGTATGTTGTTCGTTCCTAAATTTATCCGTTAAATTAATATATGAACATAACGTCCTCCCTGGACATATCTCTATTTTATTAGGAAAAAAAGGAATAATCAAACGGGGTGTTTGTTTACCAGGGGCTGAGGTTTTAATTAAATCTTCAATAGTTATTATGATGTTTGAATCACCAATATTTATATTAGAGAACCGAATCAAAGATAACGTCTGCACACGTTGTGCAGTCGACAATGCGAGCAGAGTTACCAGCTTTTTTGTTAATTGATCTAAAGACAGATTTTCATTTGGATAACAATTAGATAAAAAATCTAAAACTACGTTAGTGTCCCAGGTGGATTGATATCTAGGAAAAACCGGTTTCAGTTTAAAAATCCCTTTAAGAAACCTGTTGACATTATCATTTGAACTGAATTGTCTGCCCAGGATTAAACCAAGTGCAGACCGATAAGTATTTATTGTAGAATACCCGGCTCCTGATTTAAATTCTTTTAACAGAAATTGCAACGCAAGTTGTATAGACGCGACATAACAATCCACCTTGTGACTTTGACAGAACTGCCACCATTTTTTATAAGCTAAGTTATATTGTTTTAACGTATTATTAGACAGGGAAGCACTGATAATTTGTATGATTTCAGGAGTCAATGACTGCCTACAAAATGCTTCCCTGATAATAGGCATGATACCAGGGTAAGTTGCCTCCACAGGGGGTGCTGCGTCCTGAAAGGAGATAAGAGGAGATCACTACTGGGTCCGTGATAAACAGGTTCCGCTATCTGCAAAGTTGAAAACAGCGGATACCATGGCTGGCTAGGCCAATACGGAACAACAAGGATGCCTGTAGCCTTATCATCTATAATTTTTCGTAAGCACTTGAGAATCAAGGAGAAAGGCGGAAACGAGTAAAAAAATAAATTACTCCAATTTAATGTAAAAGCGTCAATGTTGAAAGCGTGTGGGTCTCGTTTCCACGACACGTATTTACGACATTTTGTATCACAATCAACACAACAGATCAATTTCTGGAGTACCAAAATTAAGAACTACTTCATGGTAGGCTGAACGAGATAATTCCCACTCGGTGTCAACATTGATGCGCCTTGATTCTTGATCGGCTTCCGTGTTGTCTTTTGACTTTATATAGGAAGCGAAAATGAGAAGATGACGCTCTTCACACCACTGCCAAATCTCTCGCGCTATATCGTTAAGGTGTGTATATTGGACACCGCCCATTCGATTAATATAGGATATTGCAGTAGTGTTATCTATCCTCAAAAGGATCTCTTTGTTTGCAAGTGTACTAGCAAAACATTTTAAAGCAATGAAAGCTGCTTTCAGTTCCAATAAATTTATATGGTTTTGAGCCTCAACAGTGCTCCAAAAACCACCACTGGTTTCGCCGTCACAAGCGATACCCCAACCTGTTAAAGACGCATCGGAGAAAATCTCTAAATGATATTTATAATGACGAATCGGAGAAAATGTACTCATGATGTTTAATCTCCACCATGAGAAATCGGATTCTAGATTACTAGGTATGAGCATATCAGCATCGTAATCTTCATTCGATCTCTGCAGAGCAAGATATTTAGTTCTTTCGAACCGTTTCGTATAAACCCAACCATAGCCGACAGCCGGGCATGAAGACGTAAGTAATCCCAGAAATTTAGCAAAATCTCTGATAGATACCACGTGTTTACTAGAATATCTATCAATCATCTCGAGAACCTTCAATCGTTTCCTTAAGGGCAATTTTAAGGTCATGTCCACTGAATCTAATTCAAAGCCTAAAAATGTTTTAACTTGACTGGGAATTAAGTCACTTTTATTGAAATTTATTACGAAACCGAGCTTCTCCAACAGATTAGTTATTATTCCTACATCATGAGAACAGCTTTCATATGTTTTATTAATACATAATAAATCATCTAAATAAATAACCAGTAGAATCCCATTCTCTCTGAGGTATGTAGCTACTGGCTTCATTATTTTTGTGAAAATCATCGGAGCTGAACATAAACCGAAGGGTAAACACTGAAATTCATAAGTCTGATTCAAAAACTTGAATCGCAAATACTTTCGACTATTATGATGAATTGGAATAACAAAATAGGCTTCTTTTAAGTCTATATTAGCCATGTAATAAGACTTCGACAACAATTTGGAAGCTGTTCTAACGTCTTCCATCTTAAAATGTTGCGGATCAATAAACTTGTTTAACTTTTTAAGGTTAAGGATAAATCTAAACGTACCGTCGCTTTTAGGTACTAAAAAAATTTTTGAAATAAACTGTTCAGGGATGTCCTCACATTTTATTATCGCGCCTGATAACAAAAGCTTTGAAATTTCTATATTAAGATTTTTAACCTCTTGGAGAGAAAAAGATTTATTTACTGGTTCTGAACACTGAAAAACTGGTCGATCAAAATTTATTTTGTAACCAGAAATACACTGTAAGATCACAGGATCTTTAGTAATGCTTTTCCAAGCTGACATGAAGTGTCGTAACCGACCAGCGTGCTTTATTACCTCTATTCGGGTTTCGGAGGAGCCTTGGGAGCTGTCTTCGCAGGGTGGTAACGTTCTGATGACGTTGGATGTCTCCTCGTGGCCGAGTTGGAGGCCTGCGTTCTGTGCCCACTCGACCTGCCTCTGTGGTTCTGGTGCCGAAATGGGCGCTTCGAGTTTCCCTTACGAAAATTATCATTAAAGCGTGTCGACCAGTTAGAGGTGGATGGCGGAGGCTCAGCCCTCTTTATTTGTAAACCAGACTTTTCAGCAGTCTTGGACGCCTTAATTTTTTCACCTAAATTCTCTCCAAAGAGAAAGGTATCCCGCTTAACCCCTTGAATAATGTTCAGGAATTTCTTATCTAAGCTGAAAGTAACAAGCTTCCTTCTGTTAGCAGTATCCTGGCAATGGAGGTCTAGTAATATCTGGGCTGTCTCTGACAGCTTTTTAATAATTTCAGTTTTTTCCAGATTGTCATCAATTGCTGATGATAACATGTTGGTGATAGCCGCTATGCCAATACCCAAATGGTTTTGAGACTTCTCAAGACGTTTGTCCCTGTTTCTAGCGGATTCTGTTAAGACAGAGGATATTTCTTGGTTAAGTTTTGGCGCCTTTAGAAGTTGAAAATTTTTTGGAATCAAACAGCTATCGAATAGCTTTTGCCTCTGTTCTTTACTAACGCCTTCCATAATAATCTTTCCCCATCGTTGAGAGATCTCTTCTCTGATTTTCGGACCGAAAACCTCATCTTTTTCTCTTGATTCGCCGAGAACATCTAGTATCTCAGCCGGAAGAGCCTCAACGGTTGCTGTTGTGCTGGTGCTGGGGCCGCCAACAACATTATCTGAGACTATGTTTTGTGAAACCGTTACAACAGACCGAATTTTCTCATGAGCCCCATCCGATAGGTCATGCTCGGAGGACTCGAAGTCCGATAGTATGGAGGCAGGTCGTGAGCGCGAGACATCAGATTCAAGATCTGTAACGACAGTTGAATCTACTATAAGGTACAGTTCAATCTTTGATTAAACCAATTATAATAAAAAGATTTGATCGCATCAAATCACTTGACAACAAAGTCACTTATAATAATTAGGTCGTAATCGCATCACGACACTTTTACATTTTATAATGTAGGTAGCTGTGACCGCAATCGCATCGCGGTACTTGTTATTCACTGAGAAATAGGCATTTATAATACCTAAATAAACTGGGACGACTGCAATCGCATTACAGTACAAATTGTCCAATAAATTACTGTAGGTACACACAGAGCTAACCTATACATAAAAAACAACATAACATCGAGCCAATAGTAATAGCCCATAATGCAAAGACATTAAAAATTAAATCTCTTTGCCATAATACGACAACAACAATGTGCTGGTCGCCGCGCAGCCACGTTGTGATGAGTCATACTGCACGTATGCGAATAACAAGGCGCTTAGAAAAAAAAAACGTTACGCTTGATATTAAAAGATAGACTCACCGTCATCGCTGGAGGTGTAGTCGCGTTGACGTTTCTGTAACCGCTTTTCCAGCCGCCTTATTTTCCGTTTAATGGTCCCTGGATCGTCTTCATGACGCCTTCGTCCCATGTTCACACACGTATACTACACACTAAACTATACTGAACTTCATAATTAAAGAATTTTAAGGAATAAATGTTGCGATGCCTGCACAAAAGAAGCGAATGACGAGCGGGCGAACGTAGCGGGCCGCGTGCGGCAAGTGGGGATACCCCCCACTAAGTACCTACCTACCACAGAAGTCGTTTCTAATTTTATTTTATTTTCTAGTTTATCTCTAAAAATTGTGTTCGATGCCTAGTACATTGAGGAGTGTACTACTTAGTGAATTATGTAAATCTCGAGGATGCAGCGACGAAGTGTAATTCGTAGCTTTCAGTACCCATTACCGTTATTAATGTCGGTACTTGCAACGAGTCCGTCACTTCGTTTACTACGAAAAATTGTTCCAACCGTTCCACAAAAATCCTCCAGTCATCTTTATGGATATCGAACTCCGATATTTTTCCGATCGAACCCTTCATTGTTCACAATCAGAATCACACCACTTGCACACACAGTTCGAAATATCTCGTCGCCACTGTTAAGTATGGGAGCCAGTAAAACACGTCTTCGTTCAACTAGGTTTAATTGCCGACAAAGGTACAACAGTCATAGCTTCATATGACAAATATTTAGAAGTACCTACTTAGCTAATAATAATTATCGGTATACCTACATCACACCTACTTATTAAGGATCTCTTCCTGAGCATATCTTTCCCCAGTCAAGGTGCCATTTTCTATTGTCACTAGCTCTGTGCAACCTTTTGAAGAGATGTCAGCCCATACGTGTACACTTGAACAGAGCTGTATTGGAGTTTTTCTGTAAAGCAGGCTTTACCAGATCGCCTGTAGACTCTTCGCCTTCCATCGGAAGTGAATAGTGAGAATCGAGACTCAGCAGTGAAAAAAACTCATGCCCATTTTTCTTCACCTCACTGTAAGTGTTCATGTGTTCAGAAGGTTATCGACTATAAAGTTTTATGTAAAAAATTAAATTATTTTTGTAATCCTTTTCATTTCAAACATATATCTTGTAATTTAAATGATTATGTTTAAGAACTTAACAAAAATTGTAAATTTTAATGTTCAATTAGGTATTTTAATTATTTCAAATCAAATTTCAATTTTAACAAAAACATTTTACAATTCCATACAAATTTAATTTATATAACAAATTATCAATAAAATTGAGATTTAGAAAATTAGTTATTATCAATACTAATCGAATTTCTATTTTTTAATAATTTTATATCTATCATTGCTATGAAACCTATTATTTATAAGTATGTTGCTGTGCCCTTACCGGGTTTCATGTTGAAACCATACTATAAGTACCTACAGGACTTATAAATGTAACACCTATATACACATGAATGCAATAAAAGTTTTGAGTTTGAGTTTGTATTTTAAAAGTTACTGCAATTTTAAAAGTGTGGTACTAAGTTTTGAAGGCCAGTGTATATTAGTACCTCATTTGAAGTTTTCTAAGCTTAAAGAGGTTATAAGTATGCACTTTTAGGTAACGGACTCATAGGGACGTAGAGTTCGTGAAATGGTAAGGACTAGAAAATTTTGGTTATAAATTATACGAATTATTCCATATTAAAAAACAACATGTAAAATAAATAAAAATACTATTAGAACCATTTTCGACTTCTACGCGGACGAAGTCGCGAGCAAAAGCTAGTTATGATACAAGTGAGCTAAGTTGATACTCGAGGCTGGATTGCAGCCCGAGCCGAAGGCGTAATGGAGCCGAGAGTATAATAGTCAATGCTCACGCGTGTCATACGACGTTTTTCAACACACTTGCGAGGAAAAAAACATAAATTACACATTTTAGACAAATATTGAATTTGTGAAAAATGATAAAAATGGCGCGCGGTTACATACAGCTATGCGCGCGCAGGTGGTCTAAGGAAACCGCCAAACAGCCCAATATAAAAATATTGTAAACTGATTTTTTTATTTATAACACAAATTAATATTAATTTGTTGACAAAAAACAGTACAAACATCTCACATACATAACCACATTCTTACAAAAAACATCCCATACACACAAGCACGTCCTTATAACAATCACTCCATGTCCTTACATAATAATACATACAGAACACACTCACCACACCCGCTAACGCTAACTTGTTTAACTCAAAACTAAGTAGTTGAATATTGCAACTAATTTTATTTTATTTTATTTAAGTAATTAAAAAAGAATAAAGAAAAAAGCTAAATCAAAAATTCCTGCTTACTTACAAACTTCTTAGATGCTAATAATTGTCTGCAAACTTTGCATATACTAAATATATTTCTTACACTACCTGCATTTTAGTGCACATTACTTCTGTCAATAAATTGTTTAATGTTTCTGATACCTACCTATGTTGACCTATAATGACCATTATTGTACGTTGTGAGCGAAATAGTTTATGTATAGTGAATTGTTATACGTGTTAGAGGAAGACTGTCCTACCGTGATACAGTTTCGACTAGTACGGAGGACAGTGTGAATCGAAGGCAACAACCTAGTTAAAGTGTTTTTCAGTGTACTTACCTATGTTGATGCAAGAAAGTGTGATACTAGAAATAACATTGCAAGTACTATTCGATAAGAAATTGTAAGGTTGTACTTTTTAAGATGCAAATAAATGATTATGATTATGATTATGATTATTATGAAAAAATAATAATTTGATGAAATGAAATGTTTACATGGCATTTTTTTATTAATACAGTTGATTTATTCCCAAAAATGTTTAATTTAGTTCAGGCATAAAAACTCTTTGCTGCGATTTAAAAATAAATTGTAAAGTTAAAAGCACTAGTGCGATAATATAATGAAAAAAGCACGCGTGCGTTAAAAGCCACATTATGAACCTAAAAGCGATGTAATAAGAGCCACCTTATGAGCAAGTGTGTTGAAAATGCTGTTAACTTTTTATACTTACCGAAAATTAATTTCAGTATCGCCTATTGAGAATTTTGTTTCATTATTCACGTGTTTGATTATGTGTTAACACTGTGTTTACATTTAATTCTGTTACTAAATACTAACCTTATCTTCCTTTCATAAGAATTACGATTACCTACATATAATTAAAGTTTCCGGAATTTTTTTGTATAGGTTAGTATAAAATACACGATAAGAAGAAGTATAAAATCATTGGAAGCTAGATCCGAAATTATTGTAGTGTCAGCACTTGTACAGTTACTAGTACAACAACAAAAATGGCAGTCAAGGCTATCCTCTTCTTCTGTGCTCTGGCACTCTTGACCCAGGTAATTTTATTGTTTTCTAAAAACGATTTGCAACTTTGCAAATTCTATGCTTCGTCATCATTTGCTGACAAGTGTTTCTGTGTTATTTTAATATGACTAAAATATTTTGCTACTAAAATAAACGTATTTGACCACGTTTTTATTAACTCGCTATCAGTCATGTCTGTCTTCGGTGCAAATTTTGCAATCGATTTTAATCTAACTTCCCGATGATGAGCTAGAGACTTGAAACTTCAAACATAGCTCAGGACTGGATGATAATGCAATATTAACTCACTTTCTGTTTAAAACATGGTTAAAAAAACTTTCACTTGCTCGGAAATTGGTTCATTATTTAAAAAAAATACATCAATCGACTCTTTTCCGTACGCAACGAAAGAACAGGCCAGTAATATCCACACAACAATAATAGAAATTGCTGGACAGTTTTTATTTTTTAAATTATGCTACCGAGGTTTTTAAGTTCACACTTACATAAATGAGTGTAGGTACAAAATATTTATCATTATAAAGGCTGAATGCGCATTTTTTTTTTCAAAACATTGAAAATAGAACAAGAACCGCGTGCGGCCGTATTGGCGCGAATGAAAATTAGACACTGTTGAATTAATTTGTGTATTGTTTCCTCGCAAATGAGTGAAAAGTACTATACAAGTCTCGGCCGTTTGATTATCACTTGTTTTAACGGTGAAGGAAAACATCGTGAGGAAAACTGCACACCAGAGAGTGCTCCATACAGTTCTCGATGGTGTGTGTAGTCCACCAACCTGCACTAGGCCAGCGTGGTGGACTAAGGCCTTAACCTTCTCATACTGAGAAGAGGCCCGTGCCCAGCAGTGGGACAGTAATGGGCTGATTATGTTATGTAATGTTTTTTTTTTAACTTAAATTTTTTATGTTATGTCTCGGCCGAAATAGCAATTAACGGCCTCGTTTAGTTAAAAAGGACTCGGCTGGCGTCTCGTCCTTTTAAAATCACTCGTCTTCATCTCGTACTTCCAATATTACTCGGCTGTCAATTGCTTCATTTCAGGCCTCGACTGTAATTTACTATTTCGTTATTTTTTATTCCCTTGAAGTCATTGTATTCAACTGGGCCTTGACATCGAAATGAAAAAGGAGGTTTCACTCTATAATATTTTTTTTATTTCAGTCCGTATTCATTGAATGCATAAGCCGTGCAGCAGTTGATGCATCAGGAATCGCTGCTCCCTACGGCTGGGCTGGCTCATTAGCTGCTCCTGGCTTCGCTGCCCCTGGCTTCGCTGCCCCTGGCTTGGCATATGATGGATTCACCGCTTCAAGGGCATATGATAGACTTGCGAACCCTGCTGGATGTGCAGGCAGAAGTCTGGCTTACGATTCATTCTACGCTCCTGCTATGGAGTTCTTAGCTACCAGCGGTGGTGCTTTACCCGTCACCAGTTCTTCTGCAATGGCTCCCGTTGGCATCTCAGTTGTGTCTGACAATGCCTATGAGGGTGTTCTGTCCGTGGCTGGTAAGCTGCCGTTTGTGGGTACTACTGCTGTAGATGGTGTATTACCTACTATTGGTTCTGGTGCTATCAACCATGGTTGCGGAAACGGGATAAATGCTATGGTGAGTAAAACTTATAGAAAGAAAGAAAGTTTTTATTTCAGTCTCGGTACATACAGGCGGGAGAAAAAAAATCAAAAAATAACACATTATCAACGACGTCAATATATAGACACGCGATCTCATATAAGCAGCATGTTCCAAATTCAGTTGACGCAACCGTTGATAAAATTTAAGTGAGTTCGCGAGACAGCTGTCAACTGAACTAATGACAGATGACATTGATGATGGTTCCGGAACCACAACTTTGTGTAACCATGTTGTTCGTATAACTTTGACATATCATATATGTCATATAATATACACCGATATGCCGCCGGTGCATATGCACCGATTTGGATGTTTTTTTGTTTGAAAGAGTTTTCTCCTGAGATGGTCCTATTTAAACTGGGTAAAGATTTGATGAAAATCTTCGTAGATAAAGAAGATAATTCTTCAATGGATGACAGCAAATAACTCGTTATTGGGAATCGCGGGAGATTTGCAGCAATCGCTTGTCTATGTATTGTTTATGCCACTCAAAATAGAAAAATAAAAGGAACTTTAAAAAAAGGAAAAATAACTTCAAAAATAATAAAATAATTTGTGTGAAATCGTTTAGGAAGTCGGTGCCAATTTATTCATAAATCAAACCGAATCAAAGCTACCTACTTCCTAACTGTTACACACAAATCATTTTATTCTTTTTGAAATCGGTTTCTAAAATTATTATGCAAGTAAAGATACTTGTTTTTGTACCTGAAGTTTTTTACTATTCAACCACACCTCGGCCACTCAATACAATATAAATGCTAGCACCACCTACATACACAAGATTACGTATGTATACGAACGCACACACAGGTGTAGGTTAGGGATGCTCGCCGCTCGTAGTGCCGACTGGGTTCCAATCGCTTCTCAGTAGTTCTCAGAGATGGCGTGCTTGTATAGCGACAGGCGATTGACATCCATTGTAATGTTGCAATCCAATTGCCGTCAGATTCTAGGTGCGTGCGGGGCGCGGCCGAGGAATCTTAAATTGGCGGGGGGCGGTGAGTGGCCGTTCTGTACGGTAGTGCTATTAGATATTCTGTGATTCAATTGTCAATTTTAAGCTTGTAAGGATTCTGTAATGTTAAAATCCTACTAGTCCTTATAAAGTTTCTGATTCATTAACTCTTTTTATTTTCAGTCTGCCATAAGTGCTACTTCTTCTCCTGCCTCGGTAGCAACGATGGCCGGTCTAGGTTGCACTGCTCCTGATTTAGCATACGATGGACTCTATGCACCTGGTTTCGCCGCTCCCGCTTCAGCATGCGATGATTTGTCGTATTCAGGCACTGGATTGGCAGGCAGAGGCCTCGGTTGCAATGGTCTTGCATACGCTTCTCCTATCGATGCGGTAGAAATCACTCCAACCGGAGGTGGTGCTCTGCCTGTTTCAAGCGCCTCTGCTATCCCACCTACTGGCATCGCTGTAGCATCTGATAACTCTTATGAGGGTACTCTGACCGTGGGTGGTGAGATGCCATTCGTGGGTACTGTGGCTATGGAAGGTGTGGTGCCTTCCGCTGGTGCTGGTGCCGTCAACCATGCCTGTGGTAATGGCAGGAATGCTATGATCAGTAAAAATGCCGCTCCTGCTAGTGCTTATGGTCCTATGGCTGCCATCAGTCCTGCAGCTGCCTTTGGATCTGGTTTTGGTTCTCCTGCTCTCGGCTTGCGCAGTGGATGGGCTGGCAGAAGATGCGGGTGTGCTTTCTAAGCATTCAACATAAGGCTGTTTATTTTTTAACCGTGTTGTATTTACCCAATACATAAAAATTATATGAGTAATATTACTAGCTGCTTTTATTTATTACCTAACACGTGAAAATACTGTCTATTATCACCAAAAAATTGTGAATTCGAAGGGATTAAAATCCCTAAATCTAAAGATCTTAAAACCTAGGTCTATTTTACAGGGGATTTTTAGGAATACAACAGGGTAGCCCGAGAAATTTAAAATTTCTTGCGTTTTCTGCAAATTGTAGCTCTACTTCGCGTTGTACATCAATCAAAATAGGATTCGCTATATCCACTACTAGCTCTATAAGCTGTACAAGCTCGATAATATTAATTTACGATCAAATTATCGATTTTCAAGCTTGAAGAGCTTATAGAGTTAGTTTTATATTTTTTATGAGTATTATTCAGTAGATATATTGTTCTTACTTCCGCGAATCCTATTTTGATTAATGTGCAATGCGAAATAAAGCTACAATTTGCAAAAAAACGCCAGAAATTTTTAATTTCGCGGGCTACCCTGTATTCACCTTAACCTCACATAATTAACTAATATGAAAGAAGAATTTCAAAATTAAATACCGTTGATAGACTTATTACCAGTAATGAATATTAGAGAGAAAATAAAAGTCATCAGTCATATTTCATCATGATTATAGTCAAACGCTTTTGTGTACTTTTTTTCCTTATTGAACACAAGGAATGCCTGAATACATTTAAAAAAAAAAAAAGCCTTTATTATTCTTTAATTAATTTGTATGTTTACGTGTGTGAACAGTAATACTGGTACAATATAAATATAATCAATTAAGGACCCCTCGACGGGTATAGGCCTCCTCCAATAACTTCCAGATTTTTCTGTCTGAAGCTTTCTTCATCCATGTTTTGTCAGTTATTTTTACTATTTTGTCTTGCCATCTTTCTATAGGTCTCCTTCTCTTCCTCTTTCCCAATGGGTCTTTCCACGTGGTTGTTCTCTGGGTCCATCTGTCGTCGTCTAATCGCGCCAGGTGGCCCGCCCACCTCCACTTCAATGCTTGAGCGTGTTGAAGGCATCCAGAACTTGTGTCTTCTTTCTTATCATCGAATTTCGTTGTTTCTCTCTAAGTCTTGTTTAAATAAAACTGCTTGTCATCAAATCATCTATAGAAAATACTTTCGATGGTAAAATTTTCGTCATAGACAGTAAAAAGCGTGTTAAGCATGTTAGATGGTTGCCAAATTATCAAACTGTTCATCTACATCATCATCATTTCAGCTGAAAGACATAGGCCTTCCCCAAGCATCGCCACAACGACCGGTCCTGTGCTTTCCGCATCCAGCGGATTCCCGCGACCTCCACCAGGTCGTCGGTCCACCTTGATGTGTGGGGCCTACCCACGCTGCGCCTTCCAGTACGCGGTTGCCACTCCAGAACTTTACTGCCTCACCCACTGCCACTTAAGTTTGGCAATTCTTCGGGCTATGTCGATTACTTTCGTTCTCCTGCGAATCTCTTCATTTCTGATTCAATCACGCACGGACACTCGTTTATGATTAGGATTATGGCATATCCCCCCTTAATTACTTTTTAATTAAATACTAATTACTCCTTAACTGGGGGAGGCCTATGTCCAGTAGTGGATGTCTTTCGGCTAAAATGATGATAATGATGACGGACACTCGGAGCATAGCCCTCTCCAATGCCCTTTGAGTGACTTTGAGCCTTCTTATCAGACCCATTGTGAGCGACCACGTTTCAGTGCCGTAAGTAATTACTGGCAACACACACTGGTCAAAGACTTTCGTCTTATGAAACTGCGGTATTTTGGACGAGAAGATTTTCAAACTGTTCAATAACCGTTAACTCTACGATTTCTAGTTCCCTGATTTATCTGAATAACACTTTTCTTGAACGTAAAATGGTCTCACTAAAATCATAAGAATTAACCATTACAGTGGGGCAATTGTGTAATGCATTCACTTTGACATCAGCTTTCATTTTGAAATTAAAGCAACAGTCATTGCGTGGTACGTAGTTGCCGATAACACGGATTGTCAAAACACACGGAGCAATGAACATTGAAATTGATTGCGAGTGCGAGTGAGTTACGCAATTCGGCAACTGGTCAGACTTAAGGCGGGAATATATATGCCTGTGTGTGCGTCTATACCTTACACGCTTGCCAGAGACCAGTAGTGGTTTAAAACCGGCGAGTCGATGATTGGATAGGATGGGCGTGACTTGAAATCTCGCTGACCCTTTCATACTGAAAGTTATACATCGCGCCAACCAGTGCCGGGCTCGCGATGTACAGTCATCTCGAGAGTACAGTCAGTTGCATTAAGGGCAAAGTAGCAGCCAAGTGCCCCCATCAGTAAAAAACAAATTAATTTATTTAATTTTTTAGGTAACCGCTTAACATCAGGTGGGCCTTTAGCTCGTTTCGCCATCCTATACTATAAAAAAAAACTGCAGATTGGCGGAATAAACACACAATAACGATTTTTATGGAGCTCTCGCAGGTGTGCAGTTATCCTCATATGATGTTTTTCTTCACCATTAAAGCAAGTGATAATCAAATTCTCATCCCAACATGAATTCGAAAAGTCAGGGTTGTGGGCCGGGTTCAAACTCTACCCTCCTGCATGGAAAGCAAATGTGCAACCGCCAGGCTAGGCTATCACTACTTACACAAAACAACACTAGGCTGAGTCGAAAAAATCCAGGTTAAGGGTGATGGTATGGTATTGAAAAAATCATAATTTTGTAGTTATTATTTATTTTTAAGACAATTATCGTACTACAATCTTCAAGATTTAGTAAAAGGGAGAACCACAGCCGCAAGCGCATTGACCAGCAATAGACACAGCACCAGCAGCAGGAATAGCGCCACCGAAGCTCACAGCACCCATGATGGGGACCTGACCAGCAACAGCGGTGTTACCGGTGACAGGCAGCTCACCAGCGACCGCCACGTTACCTTCACCGACACCGCCGTACGCGGCACGTCCAGCACCACAGCCTGCAGCGGGGTATGCACCAGCAAAACCGGCACCAGGGTATGCGAAACTATCATAAGCCAAACTAGATCCAGCCAATCCGTAAGGGGTACCTAGGGCAGGAACACCCATCCCATAAGGACCGGCCATACCAAGAGCAGGAAATCCATAAGGACCAGCAAATGCAGCATCAGTAACAGCTGCGTAGCTGGTGCACTGACTGAAGGCAGACTGAAATGGTAAAAGTATGTTACCTTCTAGCAGATTTGTTTTCTCTGAAAGTACGCAAGAGTACCGTCTAGGCACAGATACAGAATCAAAAATTGCGTTAGAAAATACAAGTTTCTTTACGAAACATGGAAAATGGAGAAAGTATTACAGTCACGATAATTGTTCTTACCTGGACCAAGCAAGCTTGGATGCAGAGGAACACTACAGCGAAGGTATTCATGTTTGATGTTCGTTTGTGTTCAACGAGAAGCTGGAGACTGAATGATGAACTGAATCGTTACCCGTGCTTTTATACTTGACATATTGATGATATCTACCATAAGGAGTTGTCATTTCTAAACGTTACAAAAATCGTTTAATAGTGTCCCAATAATAAATATGTGTTAGTTTGTTGGTAAATTAAAGGCTTATCGGGTTTCACAAGTCTTTAAAACTCATTACTTTTACCTATTTACTAAATGTTCCAAGAATTTGATAACACAGCTTAGTATAAAACAACCTGTAGCCACTTTGAAAATCATTCTTGTGTCAGTACTCGAACTAAACTACAATGTCTGTCAAGGCTATCCTCATCCTCTGCGCCCAGACGCTCCTGGTCAAGGTAAGAAGCATAACTATATAATATTCAGTACAATGTTAAGAAAATCCTGTTGTGTTTTCAAAACCTATTTTAGTTTTTCTATGATTTTCACCAACAGGGCACCGCAATGAAACACTGGTACTTATGCAATATAAACTTTATTTTCAGTCTGTACTCAGTCAGTGCACCAGCCATGCAGCGGTTGCTGATATCTCTGGGTTTACTACGCCCTATGGCTTGACCACCCCCTACAGCTTGGCTGGTCCTGATATGGCCTATAATGGACTATCTGCAGGCTGGGCAGGCAACGGTATTACATATAATGGACTGTCCGCTGGCTGCGCTGGCAATGCCCTGGCTTACGATGGAATCTTTGCTCCTGCCATGGAGTTCACTGCCACCAGTGGTGGTGCTCTGCCCGTCTCCAGCGCGTCTGGCATCGCTCCCGTGGGCATTTCCGTAGTGTCTGACAATGCTTATGAAGGTGCTCTTGCTGTTGCTGGAGAACTGCCGTTCGTGGGTACTGTAGCTATGGAAGGTGTAGTACCCTCTGCTGGTGCCGGCGCCGTCAACCATGCCTGCGGAAATGGCAGAAACGCCATGATCAGTGAGACTAGTGCCTTCTCTCCTGCTGCGTATGGTCCTGCTGGCACTCTCGGTGTCACCGCTCCCTTTGGCTACCGCGCTGGAATAAGTGACTTCGCCTGCCCAGCCACCGGCTGGGCTGGTGCTCCCGCTGGTTTTGCGGCTCCCGGTCTCGGCTACCGTGGTGGTTGCGCTAGCAACTTCGGCTACGCTATCTAAATATCGGATTGATTATAAACGTGACTTTAGTACGGTTATTCCGAAATAAATAAATACAGTTTTAATTACCCTGCTGTTTTTTCATTATATTATGTATACTGCTGTTATAATTGCGAAGGCGAATGACATACACCATCCAAAACCTTTTTTGTATAAACGATATTTTATGGAGCCTTAGTACATTATGGAGCGCAGTAAGTTGTAAAATTACCCGATCATGTTTGAAACACCAAACTTGCGCTCTAAAATGCAAATAGCAGACGTGGTTCAAAAGGCCGCCTAGTTGAAATAGTACTGCCCCCCTAGCCAAGTTGACAATCTACAATCGGCAACGCTAATAGAAAACAATCAAAATGTATGGGAATGACATTTATCTCAACGAATGACTTTTTCTTTTTCGACTTACAGTTGCTTTCTCTGGGGCTCTGACCGCCGGTAGCTTGGACCCTGTTCCCGATGCCGGTGGGCTACTGTTTTTATATTTTTAAATGTTTATTTATTTAATGAATATTTAAAAATGTAAATTACATGTTTGTTAAAGGTAATAAAGGGAATAATACATATTATTAAGGAAATAAAATGAATCGAACGCAACCACATTAAACAATTGCTGCAATGCAGGTGAAATAAATATTGTTAAAATAAAAAAAGATTTTTGGGACATTTTTACACAGCACCATCTAGTCCCATACTAAGCAGAGCTTGTGCTATGGGTACTAGACAATGGATATAATACATATATACTATTTTTTTTTGTAAATACATACTTATAATACATAAGAAACACCCAGACCAACACAAACACTTATGTTCATCACACAAATATTTGTGTGGGAATCGAACCTCGTGATCAGCAGTCGGACCCTCGAACCACTAGACCACAGACGTCGTCGTCGTCGTCGTTGTTGTTGTGTATTTGTTTATTTATTGCTTCCTTTCAATCATAGACCAATAACATCCATGCTTTCAATAGCTGCAATGGATTTAGCGCAGCTCCTGTCCCAACAGTGGGCATCGCTGTATTTTTTCTACAATATGTATGTAAGCAGTATGTTATTTATCTATTTACCACAAAAAAATACATACATTTGGCAGTACAGTGCAGAACATAATCCAGTTTAGGTTTTTCTGTACACCGCTTGGTCCGTCGACCTTCATTACAACAAGATGTGGATGGGTGAACACGACGCATCGCGCTCGCCCCATGCAAAAATTACCAAGTACCCGCCTCGGACGAACAAAAAAAGGTGAACGGAATCTCGCTAAGAAAATATTAAAGCACTTAATTTTTTCCTAAACCCACTATAATTTCGACAGCATTGACATATACTGTTATTTTATTTGTACGACTACGACAGTGACTCGGCGTCACACGAGATTTTTTGCGTAATCGCGGATTTTTGTCTTACTAAGAGTGTGAATGAGTGCGTGCCAGCCCGTACTTTTAAGCGAGCTGTCTTACTATGGGTGCTTCACTTATTGTTTAGCGAGAATCCGTCCGCCTTTTTAGGGTTCCATACCCGAAGTGTGCCAAACGGGACCCTATTACTCTCGCTACGCTGTCCGTCCGTCCGTACATCCGTCTGTCTGTCACAGGGCTGTATCTTTTGAACGGTAATAGGTAACCGGTTGAAATTTTCTCAGAAATTGTATTACTATGAGGTGTATCACGACAAATACTAAAACCAAAAAAAAAAGTCTAAAACCAAAGGGGACCCCCTTTGGTTTTATCCCCCCATACAAGAAACCCCAAAAAACATGCGTTTTTTTCGACGTTTTTGTTCCTGCTCTATCTTCAAAACGGTAATATATACCAGCATCAAACTTGGTCAGATTATAGTGCATATTATGTAATTTAGCAAAAAATACTAAAAATAAGACAAACATAGACATATGTGGTGGTACCTGCGTAAGAAAAACGTGCAAAAATTCATATTTCGCGCACTGTGCGTTGATGTCATTTGATAAACTCTCGTAAATTAAATCAGTTTTTATGGGGTATCAGGTCGTTGAGAGGTACGGAACCCTTACTGCGCGAGTCCGACTCGCACTTGCCGGTTCTTTTATTTGTCCAAGATACCCTAAACTAATTTATATTAATTATTTTAAGAAACACCGTTTCTTATTAAGATAACGCTGACGTCACCCAAAGACATACCAAGTGGATGAGAATTTCGATACCACGAGCAGTGTTCACGGTAGCTTAGTGCTTAAAGCACTGGCGTACTGAGCCAAGAGTCGCAGGTTCGAATCCTGCTCGTGAGCGACTTTTTCTTTCCACAATTTAAATCGTTATTTATATTACTTCTCAATAGCAAATTACTTACAAAAGTACAACATGTTTTTAGGGTTCCGTAGTCCTACAAGGAACCCTTATAGTTTCGTCATGTCCGTTCGTCTGTCCGTCTGTCCGTCTGTCCTAATCCTTTACAGCTTAATAACTTCTACAGTTATAAACATAAGTAAATGAAATTTTATAAAAAAATGGTCTAGGTATAGATCTCAATTTTAAAATAATAAAAAAATCGTGATTACGTATTTTTTTTTTTTTTTTTTTTTTTAAATTAAATTATTTATTCATCATACAAATTTTTTCACAAACAATAAAAAGGTTCCCTGGCTCCCAAACTAGGTTATTAATTATATTAATTAATTATTTTTTACATATGTATGTACCAGGCGCGTGCATTGCATATAGGCAATTAGGCAATACCTAGTGCCTTCCTCATTCAAATTCAATAGTGGTGTAAATTATTATCCTTTTTTCAGAGTACGATGATTATTTATCTTAAAATAGACCTATTAATGCTAAATTAATCTTCATACATAAAAAAATCAATAACTTATACCACAATTAAATTCAAGTGAAGTAGGCCAATGCACGCCACTGGTATGTACGTAGTAAACAAATTTCGGTAGAAAAAAAAATATAGGAAAATGAAATGAAAAGTTAAATTAAGTTTTTTGATTCAAACTAGATTTACAATCATCTGAAGTATAAGTTGTGTGAGAGTGCGATGAGTTAGTGTATGAAAGTGTGGGGAAGGGGGCTGAATGTGGTTGTGGGAGTGCGTGTGTATATGCGAGTGTGAGTGTTTGTGTAGTATTTTTAAGTTGGAGAGAGAAGTAAATCTTCTATTTCATCGTAGTTTTGTTCCATCAACCAAGTTTTCACTGTGGTTTTACATCGATGTAAGTTAAGTTTGTGTATTGAGAGTAATTTATTTATTGTGTTGTAGAGTTTTTGACTGAGATAGTAGAACTGGTGTTCTGCGAAGGTGGTAAAATGTCTTATAGCTGGGAAAACAATATCAGCTCGACGTTTTGTGGTGATTTCCATTGGCACACGATGTTTTCTCAGTATACATTGGAGCACAAACAGTTTTCTAACTGACAAAACTTTGCAGTCCATGTAAAGCGCCGTCGTATGGTATCTGTAGGGCTTGCAGAACATAACTTTGAGAACGGCCCTTTGCGCTCTTTCTAATTTAAGAAAGTGGGTCTTGCAAGCGCCACCCCATGCAGACACACAATAAGCAAGTATTGATTGACAGAGCGAGTAGTATACTAACATGAGAGTATTTGAGCCTGCTGAATCGCGTAATTTTTTAAATATGTAGATAAGTTTTCGCGTCCTTGCCACTAAGTTGTCAATATGAGTATACCAATTAAGATTTTGGTCAATCAACACGCCTAGGTACTTTACATTAGGTGCAAGTGCCAGTGGAGGACATGTACAAGAGAGATGGTTTGAGCGCCCAGGACAGGTGTGAGCCTTGATAAGTAATGGTATTTTTGGCTGGGTACGGATACTAATTGAAAACTGCACTATTTTAGTTTTCTCTGCATTTAGGGTTAGTAAACTTTTAGTAAGCCAATCCATGACCATATTTAGTGCTTCTTGAGCAAATTGTTCGGTTTCTTTCCAGTTATTGCCGTATATTAACAAAGCTGTATCGTCAGCATAGGTAAACACGGAACAGTTAGTAAGGGGGAGTGAGCACAGCTCATTTATGTAGATGAGGAAGAGTGTAGGACCAAGAATGCTTCCCTGAGGGACTCCATTTTCGATTCTGGCCCTGTCACTAATTACTTCACCTATTTTAACATGCTGATATCTATTGTTAAGGTAACTCGCAAAAATTTCTAGTGCAATGCCACGTATACCTATGCGTTCTAATTTCGACAGGAGTAATGGGACAGAGACAGTATTTTAGGGGTGGCACCCATACATGTGAAATGGGGATGAAATTTTTTTTTTGCTGCACCCCCTCGTGTGGGATATCATTGAATAGGTATATTAAAATGAAGGTAATGTTTCATACATCACTTTTTTATCAGGTTTACCATCTGCGAAATATAGCCCGCCAAATTAGCTTGCAATGTGTCCCCCCCTGCCATTTCTAAACTATGCAACGTAGAAACTTATAATCTTCCACATTGATAGACCTTTGTAAAAACTCTCTTTTAAAATTATTTGGAGTATAATGTAATTATAAATTTTTGAGTTATAGAGAGGAAACTGAAAAATACTTAAAACGTCCTAGTTCAAAGGTCATTGACCTTAGAGAAAAATGATATTAGCAAATAATGCTCTTTTAGTTACTTTCTATTTGAAAAAATCACAAAAAGTAACTTTGTGTAATGTTGACATGACACACTTCTTAAATTTGGCGCCATCTAGCGGCTACTAACAACACTCTCTGAGTCGTCGCCAATGCTGCCGTCTATTGCATTTGGCGCTGTATAGCGCGTGCCATCTAGCGGCTTCTAACATCACTCTCTGAGTCGCCAATGCTGCCGTCTATTGCAAAAACTAAAATAGTCATGATTAATATTCGATTTGATTTGTTTGTAACACCTACTTAAGGAACCCTATAATACTGAGCATGGCCCGACAGGCTCTTGGCCGGTTTTTTTTTCTTAGTGTTTTAATATCATGTTATGTTGATATCATGTTATAAAGCGTGTACAATAAAATAAATAAAATGTTACAAATATTAATGACATACATGTTTTTCCAGAAATGTGACCAATTTACAAATAACGTTGATAACGATTTAAAAGTGCTTCAATGTATTGCATGCATTTTTTTCGTGAAATTGCGTCATATAATTATGTCTTTGATTATAATAATGTCATTTAACATTTATAATAAAAAGTCAATAAGTGTCCCTGCGTGATCAAATCAGAAATGAGGAGATTCGCAGGAGAACGAAAGTAACCGACATAGCCCGAAGAATTGTCAAACTTAAGTGGCAGTGGGCGGGGCACATTGCTCGCAGAACAGATGGCCGATGGGGCAGTAAAGTTCTGGAGTGGCGACCGCGTACTGGAAGGCGCAGCGTGGGTAGGCCCCCCAAAAGGTGGACCGACGACCTGGTGAAGGTCGCGGGAATCCGCTGGATGCGGAAGGCACAGGACCGGTCGTTGTGGCGATGCTTGGGGGAGGCCTTTGTCCAGCAGTGGACGTCTTTCGGCTGAAATGATGATGATGATAACATTTATAATGAAATTTATCAGCATTTTTTCTCCAGTCTTAATGTAACCTGCATCAGTTTACTTTGAAAACCTGACATCTAAGGACTGAAGTTGAATTGAAAGGTAGAATTAGAATTATCGTCTCGGATCAATGATAATGAAAAAAAACAATAGTACATTATGATACAAGTGAGCTAAGTTGACTATTATACTCGAGGCTGGATTGCAGCCCGAGCCGAAGGCGAGGGCGTAATGGAGCCAAGAGTATAATAGTCAATGCTCACGCGTGTCATACGACGTTTTTCAACAAACTTGCGAGGAAAAAAACTAAAATTACACATTTGAGACAAATATTGAATTTGTGAAAAATGATAAAAATGGCGCGCGGACCGCGCGGTGATATACAGCTATGCGCGCGCAGGTGGTCGACGGAAACCGCCATACAGCCTAATATAAAAATATTATAAATTGATTTTTTTATTTATAACACAAATTAATATTAATTTGTTGACAAAAATTTATAATTTGATGAAATGAAATATAGTTGATTTATTCCCAAAAATGTTTAGTTCAGGCATAAAAACTCTTTGCTGCGATTTAAAAATAAACTGTAAAGTAAAAAGCACTAGTGCAATAATATAATGAAAAAAGCACGCGTGCGTTATAAGCCACATTATGAACCTAAAAGCGATGCAATAAGAGCCACTTTACGAGCAAGTGTGTTGAAAATATAGTTTTTTCAATCTTGCAAGTGAAAGTTATTCTATTTAAAAACAGCTTTTGACAAAGTGTGCCTCGCGATTTTACAAAAATAATATCTATCCTGTGGGACCTGCGTAAGAAAGAGATGCAAAAATTCATATATCGTGCACGGTGTGTTGATGTGTTTTGATGAACTCTCGTTTCCATGGGGTATCAGGTCGATGGGTGGTATGGAACCCTTACTGCTTGAGTTTGACTTGCACTTGGCCGTGTTTTTTTGGCGACGTCTGTGGTCTAGTGGTTAGAGTGTCGGAATGCTGATCACTAGGTCGTGGGTTCGATTCCCACAGAACACAAATATTTGTGTGATGAACATACCTAAGTGTTTGTGTTGTTCTGGGTGTTTCTTATGTATTATAAGTATGTATTTACAAAATATATATATATATATATAAGTATTATATCCATTGTCTAGTACCCATATTACAAGCTCTGCTTAGTTTGGGACTAGATGGTGCTGTGTAAAAATGTCCCAAAAATATTTATTATTTATTTTTAATTTAACTCCTAAAAGCAGGCGGGGCTCCGGTCCTGAAGGAGCTACAGAGTCTGTTTAGTTCCGTCATCCAACAAGGCTCTACACCGGAGGCATGGAGCGGGAGTGCGGTGGTACTGTTCTTCAAAAAAGGTGATAAAACCCTTCTGAAGAACTACAGACCCATCTCACTCCTGAGTCATGTGTACAAGCTGTTCTCGAGGGTCATCACGAATCGTCTCGCCGGAAGACTCGACGAATTCCAGCCACCAGAGCAAGCTGGGTTTCGAAAAGGCTACAGCACCGTAGACCACATCCATACTGTTCGGCAGATCATACAGAAGACTGAAGAGTACAATCAGCCGCTGTGTATGGCATTCGTGGACTACGAGAAGGCCTTCGACTCTATCGAAACTTGGGCAGTTCTGGATGCTCTTCAGCGATGTCACATTGATGAGCGGTATATAGAGATGCTGAGATGCCTATACAACACTGCTACCATGACTGTTCAGCTCCAGGACCAAAAGACGAAGCCAATCCAACTGCGCAGAGGGGTGAGACAAGGGGATGTGATATCCCCGAAATTGTTCACTAACGCGTTGGAGGACGTCTTCAAGACGCTGGACTGGACTGGACAGGGTATCAACGTTTACGGCGAGAACATCTCACATCTCCGTTTTGCCGATGACATCGTTGTAATGGCTGAGTCGCTGGAACAACTGGGCGAAATGCTGCACAGTTTAAACGGAGCCTCTCGACGTGTCGGTCTCGGCATGAATCTGGACAAGACTAAAGTCATGTTCAATATGCATGTCATGCCGAGGCCAATATTCGTCGAAGGGTGGGCACTCGAAGTTGTAACGGAATACGTCTACCTAGGGCAGGCAATTCAGCTTGGTAGACAAAACTTCGAGAAAGAAGCCAACAGAAGGATCCGTCTGGGCTGGGCAGCATTTGGAAAACTTCGCCGAGTCTTCTCGTCGCCTATACCGCAAAGTTTGAAGACAAAGGTCAACCAGTGCGTCCTGCCAGTCATGACTTACGGTGCCGAGACGTGGACACTGACAGTTGGGCTAGTCCACAAATTCAAAGTCGCTCAGCGAGCTATGGAGCGAGCTATGCTTGGAGTTTCTTTGAAGGATAAAATCCGTAACGAGATTATCCGCAGAAGAACCGGAGTGACCGACATAGCTTATAGAATCAGTAAGCTGAAGTGGCAGTGAGCTGGCCATGTCTGTCGAAGGACCGATGGCCGTTGGAGCAGACGAGTCCTTGAGTGGAGACCGCGAATCGGCAAACGCAGCGTAGGGCGCCCCCCTGCCAGGTGGACCGTCGACCTAAAGAACGTGGCTGGGGGGGACTGGATGCGGAAGGCAGAGGACTGAGTGTTATGGCGCAACTTGGGAGAGGCCTATGTCCAGCAGTGGACTGCGATAGGCTGAGTTGAAAAAAAAATATTGTACAGTTTGGAACCAAAGAGTACACAAAATTCAAGGTGCCGCCACTAGTCATACATTGAAAAAAAATTCGTTTAAAATCGCGTTTTTGGCTGAACTTTGGATTGTCATATTGCTTTTAATTATATGATTGAATTGACTTTGATATTTTATATATAATTGTATGAGTTTAGATAAAATAGTGTATGAAACTGACGTAACTAGGTATTAAAACACTCGTGTGATACTATTAAAACACTCGTGTGATACTATTAAAACACTCGTGTGATACTATTAAAACACTCGTGTGATACTATTAAAACACTCGTGTTTTATTAACCCCTGTTATGCAAAAGTTTCATAAACTAGGTACTATTGTGACACTATGACAATGACTACCGTCACACAAGATTTGTTGCGTGATCGCGGCATTTTGTCTTACTATGGGTGTGAATGTATGCATGCCAGCCCGTACTTTTAAGCGAGCCGTCTTACTATGGGTGCTTCACTTTTTGTTTAGCGAGATTCCGTCCGCCTTTTTTTATTCGTCGAACGATTTTACAAGAAAAATATTCTACGAGTTGAAGAGCATTACCTTTCCTCTTAATCTGTCATTGTATAATATTTATATCATATTTACCTATAACTATATAATTTATATTGATTTATTTAAGTAGGTATCTTCAAAGGTAAGAACAAACTACGCAAAAAAAAGTATTACCTATGAAGGAGCACAGCTATATAATAAATTGCCATCTAATATAAAAAATGGGATGTCCTACGCCATATCGCATAACAAAACATCGAACGTCATTTGATCGAACACTATATATCGAACGTCCAAAAAATCGAACGTTCATAATATCGAATGCTCAAAATATCGAACGCTCAATACATCGAGTATTCAAAATATCGAATGCTTGTTTGATCGAACGTTTTTAATATCGAATATTCTTGTATCCAAATATTGGCTGGTTATTTGTTGAATATTAGTATAATATCAACCACTAAAGGAAAGGAATGAAAGTTAATGTTAGTAAGACAAAAGTTTTGGTTTTTGAAAAGGAAGAAGTTATGACAGAGTGCAATATTTTGATAGGTGACGAAAAGGTGGAACAAGTGAAAGATTTTGTATACCTGGGTTCCATGTTTACGAGAGATGGCAAGCATGTGAAGGACATTGAAAGGAGAGTGAGTGCTGGTAATCATGTGAATGGGGCACTACACACCTTCATGAATAGCCGCAAAGTGTCGGAAAAGGCACGGCTGGCTGTTCATGGGGGAGTGTTAGTGCCTACACTTATGTATGGTAGTGAAAGTTGGGTATGGCAGAAGAAACATGAAAGCAGAATAAATGCAGTAGAAATGAGAGCTTTGAGAAGTATGTGTGGTGTAACTTTGAGAGATAAAGTAAGGAATAACATGATAAGGGAGCGTTGTGGAGTGAAAGAAGATGTAGTGACAAAGATTGAGAAAGGTATGTTAAGATGGTTTGGACATATAGAGAGGATGGACGAGAGGAGATTGACGAAACAAGTATACGAAGCGAGTGTGGATGGAAGAGTTGGAAGGGGACGACCTCGGCGAACGTATCGCGATCAAATCGCGGATGTTCTCAAAAAATGCCAGGTTAAGAGTTCTCTAAACCGACGAGCATGCATGACGAGGTTAATGGACGTAGATGAAGCGAAAGAGGTGTGTCAGGTCAGGATCGTAGCAGGTGGAAATCCATAGTCTCTGCCTACCCCAATGGGAAACAGGCGTGATAATATGTATGTATGTATGTATGTATGTATCAACCACTAAATCAGTAAAAAAGACGGAGATTATTTATAACATTTTAATGTGTAATAATTCAACGTTATCACCGTAGTTTGACAAAAAATACTGGGTGGTGAAACAAAAACAAATATTCGATATTATAAACGTTCGATCAAACAAGCATTCAATATTTTGAATACTCGATGTATTGAGCGTTCGATATTTTGAGCATTTGATATTATGAACGTTCGATTTTTTGTACGTTCGATATATAGTGTTCGATCAAATGACGTTCGATGTTTTGTAATTCGATATGGCGAAGGACATCCGTAAGTGGCATATCATTGTCTTTTTGAAAATAAATTTCTTTAAACCGATCTATTGCTTTATTAGAACTAATTTTAAGTTTGCTATCTTTTTACACACTGTTGTCTACATTTCTAACTTATTTCTCCTCTCGCAGGTCTGCTAGTAGAAAGGACATTGCCCATTCTCTTAGGAGCTTTAGTCCCCTAAAAAAAATTACTATTTCACGGTGGTTTTAGTATTATTTTGTAGACCAAAAATTATCTTTTATCATTCTGCAAACGATTTTAATTTATTACCCTGGTTTAAGAGAAATCTAATTTTTTCCAACTCCATAACTGATTGATAAGTACGCTCCGTGCATCGTTGGGAGATATAACTGAACGCACTTATAAGGACATCCAGACACTATGTATGGTGTTGCAAAATATAATTATTTTGTTAATCGATTTTCAAAATCGATTTTGTTCGTATTTTTTAAATAAAATTGGATAAGCTTTTCAAGTTTTCGGGTGTATTAATTATCGGGTGTATATATTTTCCCCATCTTTGCATATATGGACGAACCCCTCAAATTTATTTATTTTCCAGTTTTAATATCATTTTCGGCTTTGGCTTTGTGAAATTTTAAAGTAATTATATTAACCGAAGTGACTTTACTGGAAATTAATAATTATGGCACAATTTGGAGTACCTACTTACATTTATAAATGATTTGTAGAGTGTCAATGTGACTGAAGTTTGCCTAATATTATTATTTTTGGCTCATATTAATTAACTTTAACTATTATATAACTTGGATTGGAAGTTAAAGTCCTCACAAACGATAGTGAGAAGCCTAGTTAACTAGAGAACTCGCGTTTGTTCATCATCATAATTTCAGCCAAAAGACGTCCACTGCTAGCAGCGTGGACTGCGATAGGCTGAGTTAAAGACATGTGTAATCGTATAAAATCTTCGAGAAGAAGTTTTGGATATTAATTCATCATCATCATTTCAGCCGAAAAACGTCCACTGCTGGACAAAGACTCCCCCAAGGGGGGCTTGCCATAATGCCCACGCTTGGCAGGCGGGTTGACGATCGCAGTTGGTTGTTTAAATTATTTATGATATTAGTTATTATTCAGCAATTCTAATATGGGATGAAAATGTATGCACAAGCTGTAGATATATTGAATCCTGGGAATATTTGACGAGCAAAAGTACAGAAAATATGTTGTCATAATGATTTATTACGTTAAATGTGTTATGAGATTAAATCAGTTCTCATCGGAATATAAGGTTTTAGATACCGCAGCCACAGCTTCTGCCAGCCCAACCACCACGAAGACCAAAACCAGGAGCATAAGCAGCGGCAGGAGCGATGGCAGCAAAAGAATCGTAAGCACCAAAAGGGGCCATTGCGGCAGCCGGGCCATAGGCAGCAGTCTCACTGATCATGGCGTTTCTGCCATTGCCGCAGGCGTGGTTGACGGCACCAGTTCCAGCAGTAGGCACCAAACCCTCCATAGCTACAGTACCAACGAACGGCAGCTCACCGGCAACGGCCAGAGCACCCTCATAAGCATTATCGGATACTACGGAGATACCGACGGGAGCAATGGCAGAGGCGCTGGAGACGGGCAGAGCACCGCCACTGGTGGCAGTGAACTCCATGACTGGAGCAAAAATTCCATCGTAAGCCAGGGCATTGCCAGCACAGCCAGTGGACAGTCCGTTGTATGCCAGACCATTGCCTGCCCAGGCAGTAGATAGCCCATTATAGGCTATGCCAGGAGCACCCAAGCCATAAGGACTGCCCAAGCCGCAGGGAGCAGCAAACCCAGAGATATCAGCAACCGCTGCGTGGCTGGTGCATTGACCAAGTGCAGACTGAAAATAAAGTTGAAATTACATGAGTATCAGTGTTTCATTGCGGTGCCTTGTTGGTGTAAAACATAGAAAAACTAAAAAGGTTTTGAAAGCATAACAGGATCTTATTAACATTGCTCTGAATATTATATAACTATGTTTCTTACCTTGACCAGGAGCGCCTGGGCGCAGAGGATGAGAATAGCCTTGACAGACATTGTAGTTTAGTTCAAGTACTGACACAAGAATGATTTTCAGTGTGACCGCAGGATGTTTTATACTAAGACAGTCAACGACTTTATCAAATTCTTGGAAAATTATGTCAATAGGTAAATTAGGTAAGTTTAATTAGATTAAACGTTTATGAAACCCGATAAACCTAACATTTATCATGAAAGTAACACAATTATTGTAACACAATTAAATGTTTTTTTTTTCAAAGTTTTGAAATGAGAACTCGTTATGATTGTTATCAACAATGTTTCAAGTATAAAATCACGGGCACCGATTCAGTTCATCGTTCAGTCTTCAGCTTCTCGTTGAACACAAACAAACATCAAGCATGACTACCTTCGCTGTTGTGTTCCTCTGCATCCAAGCTTGCTTGGTCCAGGTAAGAACTGTTATTGTGACTTTAATTCTTTTCCCCGTTGTGCCATAATATCTCTTGAAGGAACTTGTTTTTTAATCGTATATTTATTATTCTGTGTCTATGCTCGAGCCGCACCATTGTGGATTTGCAGTAAAAAAAATATTAACTGACTGCTATTAACTTTACTGTTTGCCATAATATAATGAAACTCGTATTTCCTATGTCTATTTTCTGATTCTCTGCTTACACCCAGACGCCAATTATTTGAATCATCTGAAAAAACTGCTAAGTAAATAACTTTACCCTTTCAGTCTGCCTTCAGTCAGTGCACCAGCCGCACTGCGGTTACTAATGCTGCATATGCAGGTCCCTACAGCTTTGCCGCTCCTGGATTTGCGGGTCCTTGTGGCCTGGCTGCTCCTGCTCTAGCTGCACCTTACGGACTGGCTGGATCTGGTTTGGCTTATGACAGCTTCGGATACCCTGGTGCTGGTTTTGCTGGTGCATACCCCACTGCTGGTTGTGGTGCTGGACGTGCCGCGTACGGCGGTGTCGGTGAAGGCAACGTGGCGGTCGCCGGTGAGCTGCCAGTCACCGGTAACACCGCTGTTGCTGGTCAGGTACCCATCATGGGTGCTGTGAACTTCGGTGGCGCAATTCCTGCTGCTGGCGCTGTGTCTATCGCTGGACAATGCGCGTGTGGTTGTGGAGCCCCCTACTACTAGTACGTGCAGCTATAGTGCCGAGTATTTATACTAGACCATGTCCACCTATTACGAGTATAGTAAAAATTTAAAATAAATGATATACAGCAGCAATAACAGCTTTTTCTCAAATTAATTCTCCCTGGTAGGAATGAAAATTAATTTAAATATTATTAATTTTCTTCTAAAGACAAAAAAATTTGCTAAGCTATCCTTAAGGCACTACTAAAAGCTATGAAGTAGTCCCATCAGTAAAAAAAAAATTACTCGTTGAGTACATCATACTGAAAATTCATTTTTACCATTGAAGTAAAGGTATAACTGTAGTTTAATCAGAAAATATCAACTCTGTTAATTATAGTTCGCTGTAGTTGTTGATAGAAAAAATGCGAAAAAATTACTACAGCGAACCGTATTTTACAGAATTAATAGTTTCTGTTTAAACTACAGTACCCTTACTTCAATTGACATAAACGAATTTTCTATAAATGGGATAAAGAAAGAAAGAAAGAAAGAAAAATGGTTTATTTACTACAGCCACACAACACACACAATAACAATAATATACAGTTTTAATCAATATAGACTCCTAAAAGTATAATTGTGTGCCCCGCGGCTGCACCAAATAGGCTCAGTTCAGCAAAAATGCCAGACAACTAGTGTCTGGCGCTGGTTTTCAACTGGACCTTGTTTGAAAGCGTCACGGACGAAAATCAGTTTTACAGTGAGTAAACTAAACATAGATAAAAATAATAAGAAAATTTTTCGCAATAATAATATAATATAAAATATAAATATCGTGATATATATATATATATATATACGTGTTAAAATAGTAATATTAAATAAATGGGAAATAAGTGGAACGGACGTTATCAATTAATAAATACATATACATGTCACAGGTTCGTTTGCACGCATTTACCCACAAATCTAACAATGCGCTGCGGGCAGCCGAGCGCGACGGACATTTTACCGGCAGTTGTTATATTGAAACTAATAATCAACCAAACCTTACTAGAAAAAAGTGAAGTACGAAAAATAATAGATACCCAGCGAGTAATAATTTTTTTACTGACGAGGGCGCCACTTAGCTCTTAGCAGCGCCTTAATATGTTGTAAAATTTTTCATTCTTCAGCAAAAAACAAAACATGGGTAATTTTTATAATAGCTTCCATACAATATTTAAAAAAAAAAAAAAAAAAACTGCTTCTAGTCTAACCAATAGCGCTCGGTAAAACATGGTCCAAACTTCTCATTCTAAGAAAAGGCCCGTGCCCAGTAGTGGGATGATGATGACGAAATCACAGGAATCGAAAATTTGTGATTACATTCTGCGTTCTGTAACAGTGCTCATTCAGATAAGCTAGTGGACTGCTTAACTTTTAATAAAATAATATAACACCTTTATACAAGGTCCCGCAATTCCTTAAAAGCTGCTACCCTATGTTAAAATAATAGTACATTACTGTCGAGGCCTGAAATGAAGCAATTCACGGCCGAGTAATATTGGAAGTACGAGGCGTAGCCGAGTACTTCCCAAGTGATTTTGAAAGACTTTTTAACTAAACGAGGCCGTTAATTGCTATTTCGGCCGAGACTTGTATAGTACTTTTCTCTCATTTGCGAGGAAACACAACACAAATTAATTCAACAGTATTTCATTTTCATTCACACGCCAATTCGCCCGCGCGCGGTTCTTGTTCTATTTTCAAAATTTTGAAATAATAAAAATGCGCATTCAGCCTGTATAATGATGAATATTTTGTGCCTAAAACACCTAATTTATGTAAGTGTGTACTTAAAAACCTCGGTAGCATAATTTAAAAAATAAAAAGTGTCCAGCAATTTCTATTTTTGTCCTGTTGGATATTACCGGCCTGTTATTTCGTTGCGTACGGAAAAGAGCCGATTGTTGTATTCTTTTTTTTGAATAATGAACCAATTTCCGATCAATTGGGAGAAAAAATAATTAAGGACTATTTGAACATTAGGAACATTCAGTAATTATTTTTTATTACTTTAACGCATTTTACGCACGCGAAGCGAAATCTTAAGATATAAATTGTGGAGAGAAAAAAAAATAAAGAAGAAGGGTAGGCACATCTATACGATTTTGAATTAACTGAAAAGTTAGTCGAGTCGGTGATCACTGTTTCTTAATAAGATGTCGCTGACGTCACCCAAAAAAGTTATTAAGTGGAGGTTAAATTCGATACAACGAGCAGTGTTCACGGTAGCAACTATTAGATATTCTGTGACGGTAGCTTAGTGGCTAAAGCACTGGCGTACTGAGCCAGGAGTCGCAGATTCGAATCCTGCTCGTGAGCGATTTTTTCTTTCCACAATAATTTTTTTATCTTTATTCAGTTTTTTTTTTTTCTTTTTTTTTTTTTTTATAATATAGGGGGGCAAACGAGCAAGCGGGTCACCTGATGGTAAGCAATCTCCGCCGCCCATGGACATCCGCAACACCAGGGGAGTCACCGATGCGTTGCCGACCTTTTAAAAAGACGTATGCTCGTTTCTTGAAGGCTCCCATGTCGAATTGTTTCGGGAAAGCCGCTGAGGGGAGTTGATTCCACAGTTTTGCTGTACGAGGCAAAAAATGACGTGTGAAACGTACAGTAGTTGATCGCCAATCATCAAGATGGTGACGATGGAATTTAGATTTATGGCGAGTGGTACGATGGTGGAAGTCAGCGGCTGGTATAAGGTCGAACAATTCCTCAGAGCATTCCCCATTGTAAATGCGATAGAGTATACATACAGATGCAACGTCTCTACGCAAGGCTAGAGGGTCAAGCCGATTGGGAACAATATAGTCGCCGACGATTCGAACCGCTCTACGCTGAATGCGGTCAAGTGGAAGGAGGAGGTACTCGGGTGCTCCAGCCCAGAGATGAGAGCAATATTCCATGTGTGGCCGGATTTGTGCCTTATATAGTGATGAATTATTAAATATATTACTCTAAAAACTTGATAAAAAATTTACAAAACTTGACAAAACACTTCTATACAAGGTCCCGCAATCCCTTAAAAAATTGCTACCCTCATCATCCTCCTGCCCTTATCCCAATTTATTTGGGGTCGGCGAAGCATGTTTTTTTAAATTGCTACCCTATGTTACAAGAAAAATAATTTAAGACTATTTGAAGAACAGCCTGTGATGATTTCAATACACCTATACTTTACTAGAGTGTGTAGAAGTGTGCTTACTGCTCATTACACTTTGAATTTCTTGTTTTTTTGGATATATGTGATATAGCATGCATTTATCCGCGCCCATCAACGAGTTCGAGTTGTCGCGCGCCGACTAGCGTATCGTATGTTATGTTTAGTTATCGTTTTTATCTTGATTTACAGAAATTGAGGATGGCATTGTTGTCATCAGCTCATTCTATTGACACAATTCTTTGGTTTATTTTTTAATAGACCGCGTATAATTCGGCAAATCACAGAATGACTCATCGCGCATCGCTCGTAAGCTTTTTAGTACCTATATTTTAATCCAGGCTATGGTCTATCTGTAGGCTAAATTTAATCCAAATCTGTTCAGCCGTTTCGGCGTGACTGAGTTACGAACTCCCAAACATCTTCACAAACTTTCACATTTATAATATTAGTAGGATAGTAGGATTTAAAATATGATATGACAAAAATGTTCAAGCTGGCTATGACATTGTTGTTGATTTTCTTCTTTACAAACAAAAATTATTGAAACTATAGCTCTCTTTTACTAAAAAAAGATACAAGAAAGTAATGGCAACAGTATTTAGTGCTGACTAATTAGTCGAAAGGACATTGATTAAAATAGCCTTAAACTGTTACAAAGATGAACAATATAGGAAAATTACATACGAATTTTTTCGTTTCATAATATATATTGTTGGTGTAGCGAACGTCCCACCAGCGCCATCTAGCTAGTCTATGGGTCAACTTGGGGGTGACGTTTTTAGCAACACTGCTCGCAGGCATTTTCTACAGTCGCTAACTGATCGCGCACACCGCCGCGTACGCAAAATACTGCTGCGTCGAAATACTTGGTTTTTCTACTATTGAGAACCATCTCCACTCTGGAGCGCAATATTCCCGCATATACACAACTACAAATCTAGCCTAGATACGTCAGTGCATTGTGATCGAATACTGGTGGCCACCACGAAGAAGGAATCAACGGAACCTGCTGAAGATCTCAAGCTGCAGCCAGAAGCAATCCGGTAAGCGAATTACAGATTTGCCAGTTGGCTTTGTTGTTGGATGACCCCTCAAATTCTTTCACATAGGCTAGATAGAATAGACGAAATTGGACTGACACGCATCCTCGTGTTGGTCGTATAAGTTCTCATCCCCGCCACTGGAGTACGACTATTTACACGCCTGCTCCAACATTTGGTCCTTACGAGCCTAGGATAGGTATCAGCTTCATATTTTCTAAAAATATTCATCCCGCATTAATACTTTGGCGCCGTTACATACTTACGTAGGTATTGGTAAGGTAACCGCCATCTCCTACCCTACATATTTTATATTTCATTTCTTAATTTTTCATTTTTTTAAAACCATTAAAATGGCTCCCAATAAGCTTGAAATTGAATTAATTCAGCTTACTGCCAAAAAAGAAGCTATTTTCGAAAGAATTAATCGCTTGTATAATTCTTCGAAACATATTTCTAATTACGATTCACACTCTAATGAGTCATTCTTAGCGCAATCTGAGTCTATTACGGAATTGTATAGTAAGTTTGAAACAATTATTGATCAGATTAACGAGTTACAGTTCAAAATTGATAGCACTCCTCCAGACTACTCGTGTTTAAATTCAACTGAGGATTTATACTCGAGTATTAAATATAAACGTAACCTCATACTTGCAAATAGCAAAACATTCACATCGGATCAGAAAAAAGGTATTGTTAAATTGCCACCAATCCAGTTACCCTCATTCGACGGAAAAACGGACAATTGGCCAATATTTTACGAAATATTTCGTAGTAATGTGCATTTGAATACCAATCTGACGGATGCGCAGCGTGTGCAGTATTTAATTACAAAATTAACTCATGATGCTTTAAAATTAACCGCGGGTATTGTTCCCTCAGGAGATACCTATAACATTATCTGGGACAGTCTTGTCAAAAAGTACCAAGATAAACGTAGTTTAGGTGTTCATTATCTGAATAACATTCTGGACATTAAAAGTTGCCCCGGTACTGCCAGTAGTTTAAATAGTTATATAGAAAAATATTCCGCGTCTGTCGCTGCATTAAAACTATTAGACATTCCCGACCTATTAGATTTTGTCATGTTGCATTGTGGTTTGCGGAAACTTGATTCCCAAACACTACAGCAATTTGAGAATAGTGTTAGTGGGAAAGAATTACCTTCGTACAAGGAATTTATCTTATTTATTCAGGGTTATGTTAAAGTACTCGAGAGGTCGCATAATAATAATTCTCAGGCCGAGCCGCGCGCAAAGCCTAGTGTAGCGAATAGTCGTAACACACAAGACACTCGTACTTCTAAGACCTTTGTGTCAAAAAATGAACCAGTTTCCGTAACACGCTGCCCGCTGTGCGATAGCAATGAAAATGACCATCAGCTGTTTCATTGTTTACAATTTAAAAATATAAAATCACCGCAAGCTCGTTTCGAGTTTATTAAATCGAAACGCGGCTGTGTAAATTGTTTGAGTTTATCCCACTCGTTATCTAAATGCAAATCACGTAACGTTTGTAAAATTTGTCAAAAACAACATCATTCTTTGTTGCATTTTTCTAATGAGAAAAATGATTCACCGTGTGAGCAGTCACCGCCGCCGGTTCAAACCGCGGCTGCACCTATGTTGCCGCAGGATGATACTCGCTCTGTTTCGCTTAGTGCTGGCGCTCGCTCAACGAATATGACAACAATTCTGTTATCAACCGCACAAATCTATGCGCATTGCAATAACCGCGATAAGCTCGTTGTCAGATGTTTGATAGACAACGGGTCTCAAAATAATTTGATTACAATGGATTGTTGTAAACGTTTGAACATACCCGTAATTAAATTACGTAATTCGTCATTGCAGGGTGTTGGTATGACCTCACGACCAGTACATGGTTTTATAAATTTTACAGTAGAATCTCGCATTAATCCGATTAATAAATATTATATTCACGCGTTGGTTGTGGATTGCATTACGGATAAACTACCCGCCAATTTTATTAAAGTAAACGACGACATGTCATACTTGAATAATTTACCGCTTGCCGATTTAACCTGGAATATACCGGGAGAAATCGACGTGGTTCTCGGTGTTCAACTGTTTCCATATATTTATTTGGGAGATAGGGTCGATTCAGGTAATCGCGCACCGCCCGCCATATTAACTAGCTTTGGTTACGTACTTATGGGAGATATTGCAAGTCAATGTGACGTGACTCCTACTAATTCTTCATTCACCGCGCTTGCTAACATTGACATAGAATCCAGTTTGCAGAAATTTTTCGAGTTGGAAGAAATTCCATCTCAACGTTTTATTAGTCCGGACGAATTAGATTGCGAAAATAATTTTAATTCTTCAGTTTTATTTAAAGACAGTAGATATTTTGTCGATTTACCTTTCTCGCGAAATCCCTCTGAGTTAGGCAATTCTCGCGGAGTGGCTCATCGTCAACTGCTTGCGCTCGAGCGCAAATTCGCGCACGTGCCAGCCCTACGCGAAAATTATAATAAAACCATCGCCGATTACATAACTCAGGGGTATTTATCAGAGGTACCCGATTCTGAATTGACAGAAGAGGGCTACTATATAGCGCATCAAGCCGTTATTAGACCGGACAAGGACTCCATTCGGGTAGTTTTAGACGCTAGTGCCAAGACTCACTCAGGGTTGTCACTTAATGACATTTTGCATGTCGGACCTAATTTACAGGCTGACTTGTTTTTATTATTGCTTGATTTTCGTACGTTTCCTATAGCTATGACCGCAGATATTAAACAGATGTTTTTACGTATCGGTGTAAATGAGCACCACCGCAAATACTTAAGAATTTTGTTTCGTTTTAATAAAAATGAACCAATACGCACTTTTAATTTTAACCGCGTTCCTTTCGGACTAAAGCCTAGTCCTTACTTAGCTATGCGCACATTACGTGAACTTGCGTGTGAGCATAGTGACCGCTTTGCTGAGTCTTCTAAAATAGAAACTCAATTTTATATGGACGATTATGTCTATTCTGTTCCCGATGAACAGATTGCAATGAAATTATCTCATGAATTAATTGAGTTATTTAAAGTAGGTTCCTTTGACCTTATCAAATGGGCCAGTAATTCATCCGCTTTATTGGAGACTCTCCCCGAGTCTCACCGCTTACCAGTAGTTTTTTCGGCGATGGATAATAATGTAAATAATTTTAAAATCCTTGGTTTAACCTGGGAACCCGCAGAAGATTACTTTTCTTTGACGACGGTTAAGGTAAATACTAAATGCACGAAGCGCACGATTCTATCGCTAGTTGCCCGCTTGTTCGACGCACTTGGCCTTGTGGCTCCCGTCGTGTTGTACGCTAAAATCCTTATCAAGGAACTTTGGCTAGCTAAAATAGACTGGTATGAAGTTCCTCCGGAATCCATCATCAGTCGCTTTTCCACCTTTGCACGTGATTTCCCCGCGCTCTCTTCTCTGAACATTCCGAGACATATCGGCGTTTTCAGAGAATCTGTAGTGAATATTGTAGCCTTTTGCGACGCCAGCTTCAGTGGTTATGGTTGCTGTATTTATTTACGCATCACCGACCCTGAAGGTAATATCACTGTCCGGCTTTTATGTGCAAAGTCCAAAGTTTCTCCCGCTAAAATAACAACACTAGCTCGATTAGAAATTGTCGCAGCTTTGCTTCTGTCTAAGCTTGTCCGCGTGGTCAAAGAGAAGCTACCCGCTCGCGTACCTATTGCAGGTGTTTTCGCTTTCTCGGATTCCACTATAGTTCCATCATTGGATCCACATCCGGACGTGCTCACGCCGGCGCATTTTTTTAATGTCCAGTCCGCTCACATACTTGCCTTCTTCTGAACTGACAGAAGACAGCAGGAATTTAACGAATCGCAAGAAACTTTTAGACCAGCTCGTATTATCATTCTGGAAAAAGTGGCGAATTGAGTACTTGCACACGTTGCAAGTTCGTCAGAAGTGGTGCACACCCGATCGCCCTATAGAGATCGGTACTGTCGTTCTCTTGGGTCAAGATTACATACCGCCTTTAACTTGGCCATTAGGCATTATAACAGAGGTGTTCCCTGGATCGGATGGCATAGTTCGAGTGGCTTCAGTCAGAACCGCGTCAGGCACATATAAACGTCCTGTTACTAAGCTGTATCCTTTGCCAACACAATAAAATAATTTATAGATTATTACTAGTTAATAATCTCATATTAGTTTAACTTATATTTATATTTATGTCATAATCAAACCGCATTTAACTATCTGGAATATAAATTCAGAGTGCTATTAATTTCCTGATAAATTGTTTCAAGCTACTATTAGTTCTCTGATATTTTCAGACCGCTGTATTTATCTAACTTCACCGCTTAGAGCATCTCTACCCCAACAGGTCCTTAATTGAGTTTCATTTAACTTCATAATTATTTTCTTTTCGAAAGCTCTGGACCTTTCAAGGCGGGGAGTATGGTGTAGCGAACGTCCCACCAGCGCCATCTAGCTAGTCTATGGGTCAACTTGGGGGTGACGTTTTTAGCAACACTGCTCGCAGGCATTTTCTACAGTCGCTAACTGATCGCGCACACCGCCGCGTACGCAAAATACTGCTGCGTCGAAATACTTGGTTTTTCTACTATTGAGAACCATCTCCACTCTGGAGCGCAATATTCCCGCATATACACAACTACAAATCTAGCCTAGATACGTCAGTGCATTGTGATCGAATACTGGTGGCCACCACGAAGAAGGAATCAACGGAACCTGCTGAAGATCTCAAGCTGCAGCCAGAAGCAATCCGGTAAGCGAATTACAGATTTGCCAGTTGGCTTTGTTGTTGGATGACCCCTCAAATTCTTTCACATAGGCTAGATAGAATAGACGAAATTGGACTGACACGCATCCTCGTGTTGGTCGTATAAGTTCTCATCCCCGCCACTGGAGTACGACTATTTACACGCCTGCTCCAACAATTGTATTTAATGCGGACAGTACAAGAACCATTTTTTTTATTTTAAGGAGTATCAATACATTAATGAAGAACCGGATAAAATTGTATCATCTATGATATCTGTGTATCATCCATATTTTTATTTCGATACTCTATAGTCTATGATTCAATATTATAGACTCCTTTTCACACAAGAAATTCCAAAAAATTGGCATCGACTGACAACTTGATCACATTGTAGGTTGTTTGACATAACAAAAAAAGCAAAACATGACATCAAAATAGCACAGATATCTGTGATTATATGTGTCAAAATAGTAAATATTTTAAAATTCTAAAATTATATTTAGTACTGTCCGTGTTTGTGAATGTATTGCAACACATTGGCTTTATTGAGTTGTATATGGTGAGCATCAACTTTAATTTGTAACGCCTTAAGGCGGAGTCACTAAGGATCTTTAGCAACGTCCTTTTAAATGCCCATACAAGTTTAGTCGTGATCTCGGAACGTGCCAACTAAAAGTAAGAAGAATGTAACACGTAAACTAATTTGATAGTTTGAAAATTGTTGCTATCCCTTTCTTGTATCAAAAATTAGTAAAAGAGAAAAGTAGGTAGTTTAAAATAAGCTAAGTTTGTGAATAAGAGAATCGACACCATTTTGTGTCAGTAACCAGACTAATTTACAAAGTGATTCAAATTGTGTATACACAATTATTAGGTTATGTGTCAAATAATGTAAATCACTTAAATAATAATTTAAAAAATTAGTTAAAGAATACTACCTTTCCAAATTGATTGTAATTTATTAAGACATTGCCTATGTATCCAATCTCTATTCTAAATTGTAAGATTATTTATATGTATATTATATATATTTATGATACCTATATGTGTAATATATTTTGTGCTATTTATTTATTTTAGTTTAGTAGTACGCCACGGACTGCCCCCATTATCTAGATCTTACGTCTTCTTTGTCCATCCAAAGGTTGTCTGGAAGATATCTCTTTTAGCGATAAGACCGCCCATGTACCCATAATTTATACGTTGTTCCTGTTTACTACTATTTTCATGGTGTACAATAAAGTATATTCTATCTATTCTATCTTACGGCCAAAATTAATATCCAATCTATCCACGATTCACCCTACTAAAGATAGAAATTTGAGGTATTTGTATGGAGCTTATGTAAAATTCCTATCTCTAGTAGGACAAATTGTGGATAGATTGGATATTCTATATAATTCTAATTTTGGTTTATGGCTCCATCGTGTCAACGATGTAGATTGGATATTAATTTTGGCCGTTAGTGTTCTCACAGTAGTCTGTGACTTAAATGAAAAATAACAAGAATCGTTCCATATGTATTTATTGCTATTTAACAACAATAACATCGCCGTTAAATTTAATTTACTATTTAGATAGCGTAGCCGAAGTTGTTAACACAACCACAACCATAGCCGAGGCCGGGAGCGGTGAAACCAGCGGGAGCAATAGCCCCAGCACAGCCGGCGGCAGGGTAGGCGAAGTCACTTAGTCCAGCGCGGTAGCCAAAGGGAGCGACACCGAGAGTGGCAGCAGGACCATACGCAACAGGAGAAAAGGCACTAGTCTCACTGATCATGGTGTTTCTGCCATTTCCGCAGGCATGGTTGACGGCGCCAGCACCAGCAGAGGGCACTACACCTTCCATAGCTACAGTACCCACGAACGGCAGCTCTCCAGCAACGGCAAGTGCACCTTCATAAGCATTGTCAGACACTACGGAAATGCCCACGGGAGCGATGCCAGACGAGCTGGAGACGGGCAGAGCACCACCACTGGTGGCAGTGAACTCCATGGCAGGAGCAAAAATTCCATCGTAAGCCAAAGCATTGCCAGCACAGCCAGTAGACAGCCCGTTGTATGCCAGACCATTGCCTGCCCAGCCGGTAGATAGCCCGTTGTAGGCCAAGCCAGGAGCAGCCAAGCCATAAGGACTGCCCAAGCCGCAGGGACCAGCAAACCCAGAGATATCAGCAACCGCTGCGTGGGTGGTGCATTGACTAAGTGCAGACTGAAAATAAAGTTGAAATTACATGAGTATCAGTGTTTCATTGCGGTGCCTTGTTGGTGCAAAACATAGAAAAACTAAAAAGGTTTTGAAAGCATAACAGGATCTTATTAACATTGCACTGAATATTATATAACCATGTTTCTTACCTTGACCAGGAGCGCCTGGGCGAAGAGGATGAGAATAGCCTTGACAGACATTGTAGTTTAGTTCAAGTCCTGACACAAGAATGATTTTCAGTGTGACCGCAGGGTGTTTTATACTAAGACAGTCAACGACTTTATCAAATTCTTGGAAAATTATGTCAATAGGTAAATTAGGTAAGTTGAATTAGTTTAAACGTTTATGAAACCCGATAAACCAAACATTTATCAAGAAAGTAACACAATTATTGTGACACTATTAAATGGTTTTTTTTTTCAAAGTTTTGAAATGAGAACTCCTCGTGTTTGATATCAACAATGTGTCAAATATAAAAGCAAGGGCACCGATTTAGTTCATCATTCAGTCTTCAGCTTCTCGTTGAACACAAACAAACCTCAAACATGTCTACCTTCGCTGTTGTGTTCCTCTGCATCCAAGCTTGCTTGGTCCAGGTAAGAACTGTTATTGTGACTTTAATTCTTTTCCCCGTTGTGCCATAATATCTCTTGAATGGTCTTGTTTTTTTAATGGTATATTTATTATTCTGCGTCTATGCTCGAGCCGCACCATTGTGGATTTGCAGTAAATTTTTTATTAACTGACTGCTATTAACTTAACTGTTTGCCATAATATAATGATACTCGTATTTCCTATGACTATTTTCCGATTCTCTGCTTACACCCAGACGCCAATTATTTGAATCATCTGAAGAAACTGCTAAGTAAATAACTTTACCCTTTCAGTCTGCCTTCAGTCAGTGCACCAGCCGCACTGCGGTTACTAATGCTGCATATGCAGGTCCCTACAGCTTTGCCGCTCCTGGATTTGCGGGTCCTTGTGGCCTGGCTGCTCCTGCTATAGCTGCTCCTTACGGATTGGCTGGATCTGGTTTGGCTTATGACAGCTTCGGATACCTTGGTGCCGGTTTTGCTGGTGCATACCCCACTGCTGGTTGTGGTGCTGGACGTGCCGCGTACGGCGGTGTCGGTGAAGGCAACGTGGCGGTCGCCGGTGAGCTGCCAGTCACCGGTAACACCGCTGTTGCTGGTCAGGTACCCATCATGGGTGCTGTGAACTTCGGTGGCGCAATTCCTGCTGCTGGCGCTGTGTCTATCGCTGGACAATGCGCGTGTGGTTGTGGAGCCCCCTACTACTAGTACGTGCAGCTATAGTGCCGAGTATTTATACTAGACCATGTCCACCTATTACGAGTATACTAAATATTTAAAATAAATGATATACAGCAGCAATAACAGCTTTTTCTCAAATTAATTCTCCCTGGTAGGAATGAAAATTAATTTAAATATTATTAATTTTCTTCTAAAGACAAAAAAATTTGCTAAGCTATCCTTAAGGCACTACTAAAAGCTATGAAGTAGTCCCATCAGTAAAAAAAAAATTACTCGTTGAGTACATCATACTGAAAATTCATTTTTACCATTGAAGTAAAGGTATAACTGTAGTTTAATCAGAAAATATCAACTCTGTTAATTATAGTTCGCTGTAGTTGTTGATAGAAAAAATGCGAAAAAATTACTACAGCGAACCGTATTTTACAGAATTAATAGTTTCTGTTTAAACTACAGTACCCTTACTTCAATTGACATAAACGAATTTTCTATAAATGGGATACCCAGCGAGTAATAATTTTTTTACTGACGAGGGCGCCACTTAGCTCTTAGCAGCGCCTTAATATGTTGTAAAATTTTTCATTCTTCAGCAAAAAACAAAACATGGGTAATTTTTATAATAGCTTCCATACAATATTTAAAAAAAAAAAAAAAAAATCTGCTTCTAGTCTAACCAATAGCGCTCGGTAAAACATGGTCCAAACTTCTCATTCTAAGAAAAGGCCCGTGCCCAGTAGTGGGATGATGATGACGAAATCACAGGAATCGAAAATTTGTGATTACATTCTGCGTTCTGTAACAGTGCTCATTCAGATAAGCTAGTGGACTGCTTAACTTTTAATAAAATAATATAACACCTTTATACAAGGTCCCGCCATTCCTTAAAAGCTGCTACCCTATGTTAAAATAATAGTACATTACTGTCGAGGCCTGAAATGAAGCAATTCACGGCCGAGTAATATTGGAAGTACGAGGCGTAGCCGAGTACTTCCCAAGTGATTTTGAAAGACTTTTTAACTAAACGAGGCCGTTAATTGCTATTTCGGCCGAGACTTGTATAGTACTTTTCTCTCATTTGCGAGGAAACACAACACAAATTAATTCAACAGTATTTCATTTTCATTCACACGCCAATTCGCCCGCGCGCGGTTCTTGTTCTATTTTCAAAATTTTGAAATAATAAAAATGCGCATTCAGCCTGTATAATGATGAATATTTTGTGCCTAAAACACCTAATTTATGTAAGTGTGTACTTAAAAACCTCGGTAGCATAATTTAAAAAATAAAAAGTGTCCAGCAATTTCTATTTTTGTCCTGTTGGATATTACCGGCCTGTTATTTCGTTGCGTACGGAAAAGAGCCGATTGTTGTATTCTTTTTTTTGAATAATGAACCAATTTCCGATCAATTGGGAGAAAAAATAATTAAGGACTATTTGAACATTAGGAACATTCAGTAATTATTTTTTATTACTTTAACGCATTTTACGCACGCGAAGCGAAATCTTAAGATATAAATTGTGGAGAGAAAAAAAAATAAAGAAGATGGGTAGGCACATCTATACGATTTTGAATTAACTGAAAAGTTAGTCGAGTCGGTGATCACTGTTTCTTAATAAGATGTCGCTGACGTCACCCAAAAAAGTTATTAAGTGGAGGTTAAATTCGATACAACGAGCAGTGTTCACGGTAGCAACTATTAGATATTCTGTGACGGTAGCTTAGTGGCTAAAGCACTGGCGTACTGAGCCAGGAGTCGCAGATTCGAATCCTGCTCGTGAGCGATTTTTTCTTTCCACAATATTTTTTTTATCTTTATTCAGTTTTTTTTTTTTCTTTTTTTTTTTTTATAATATAGGGGGGCAAACGAGCAAGCGGGTCACCTGATGGTAAGCAATCTCCGCCGCCCATGGACATCCGCAACACCAGGGGAGTCACCGATGCGTTGCCGACCTTTTAAAAAGACGTATGCTCGTTTCTTGAAGGCTCCCATGTCGAATTGTTTCGGGAAAGCCGCTGAGGGGAGTTGATTCCACAGTTTTGCTGTACGAGGCAAAAAATGACGTGTGAAACGTACAGTAGTTGATCGCCAATCATCAAGATGGTGACGATGGAATTTAGATTTATGGCGAGTGGTACGATGGTGGAAGTCAGCGGCTGGTATAAGGTTGAACAATTCCTCAGAGCATTCCCCATTGTAAATGCGATAGAGTATACATACAGATGCAACGTCTCTACGCAAGGCTAGAGGGTTAAGCCGATTGGGAACAATATAGTCGCCGACGATTCGAACCGCTCTACGCTGAATGCGGTCAAGTGGAAGGAGGAGGTACTCGGGTGCTCCAGCCCAGAGATGAGAGCAATATTCCATGTGTGGCCGGATTTGTGCCTTATATAGTGATGAATTATTAAATATATTACTCTAAAAACTTGATAAAAAATTTACAAAACTTGACAAAACACTTCTATACAAGGTCCCGCAATCCCTTAAAAAATTGCTACCCTCATCATCCTCCTGCCCTTATCCCAATTTATTTGGGGTCGGCGAAGCATGTTTTTTTAAATTGCTACCCTATGTTACAAGAAAAATAATTTAAGACTATTTGAAGAACAGCCTGTGATGATTTCAATACACCTATACTTTACTAGAGTGTGTAGAAGTGTGCTTACTGCTCATTACACTTTGAATTTCTTGTTTTTTTGGATATATGTGATATAGCATGCATTTATCCGCGCCCATCAACGAGTTCGAGTTGTCGCGCGCCGACTAGCGTATCGTATGTTATGTTTAGTTATCGTTTTTATCTTGATTTACAGAAATTGAGGATGGCATTGTTGTCATCAGCTCATTCTATTGACACAATTCTTTGGTTTATTTTTTAATAGACCGCGTATAATTCGGCAAATCACAGAATGACTCATCGCGCATCGCTCGTAAGCTTTTTAGTACCTATATTTTAATCCAGGCTATGGTCTATCTGTAGGCTAAATTTAATCCAAATCTGTTCAGCCGTTTCGGCGTGACTGAGTTACGAACTCCCAAACATCTTCACAAACTTTCACATTTATAATATTAGTAGGATAGTAGGATTTAAAATATGATATGACAAAAATGTTCAAGCTGGCTATGACATTGTTGTTGATTTTCTTCTTTACAAACAAAAATTATTGAAACTATAGCTCTCTTTTACTAAAAAAAGATACAAGAAAGTAATGGCAACAGTATTTAGTGCTGACTAATTAGTCGAAAGGACATTGATAAAAATAGCCTTAAACTGTTACAAAGATGAACAATATAGGAAAATTACATACGAATTTTTTCGTTTCATAATATATATTGTATTTAATGCGGACAGTACAAGAACCATTTTTTTTATTTTAAGGAGTATCAATACATTAATGAAGAACCGGATAAAATTGTATCATCTATGATATCTGTGTATCATCCATATTTTTATTTCGATACTCTATAGTCTATGATTCAATATTATAGACTCCTTTTCACACAAGAAATTCCAAAAAATTGGCATCGACTGACAACTTGATCACAATGTAGGTTGTTTGACATAACAAAAAAAGCAAAACATGACATCAAAATAGCACAGATATCTGTGATTATATGTGTCAAAATAGTAAATATTTTAAAATTCTAAAATTATATTTAGTACTGTCCGTGTTTATGAATGTATTGCAATACATTGGCTTCATTGAGTTGTATATGGTGAGCATCAACTTTAATTTGTAACGCCTTAAGGCGGAGTCACTAAGGATCTTTAGCAATGTCCTTTTAAATGCCCATACAAGTTTAGCCGTGATCTCGGAACGTGCCAACTAAAAGTAAGAAGAATGTAACACGTAAACTAATTTGATAGTTTGAAAATTGTTGCCATCCCTTTCTTGTATCAAAAATTAGTAAAAGAGAAAAGTAGGTAGTTTAAAATAAGCTAAGTTTGTGAATAAGAGAATCGACACCATTTTGTGTCAGTAACCAGACTAATTTACAAAGTGATTCAAATTGTGTATACACAATTATTAGGTTATGTGTCAAATAATGTAAATCACTTAAATAATAATTTAAAAAAATAGTTAAAGAATACTACCTTTCCAAATTGATTGTAATTTATTAAGACATTGCCTATGTATCCAATCTCTATTCTAAATTGTAAGATTATTTATATGTATATTATATATATTTATGATACCTATATGTGTAATATATTTTGTGCTATTTATTTATTTTAGTTTAGTAGTACGCCACGGACTGCCCCCATTATCTAGATCTTACGTCTTCTTTGTCCATCCAAAGGTTGTCTGGAAGATATCTCTTTTAGCGATAAGACCGCCCATGTACCCATAATTTATACGTTGTTCCTGTTTACTACTATTTTCATGGTGTACAATAAAGTATATTCTATCTATTCTATCTTACGGCCAAAATTAATATCCAATCTATCCACGATTCACCCTACTAGAGATAGAAATTTGAGGTATTTGTATGGAGCTTATGTAAAATTCCTATCTCTAGTAGGACAAATTGTGGATAGATTGGATATTCTATATAATTCTAATTTTGGTTTATGGCTCCATCGTGTCAACGATGTAGATTGGATATTAATTTTGGCCGTTAGTGTTCTCACAGTAGTCTGTGACTTAAATGAAAAATAACAAGAATCGTTCCATATGTATTTATTGCTATTTAACAACAATAACATCGCCGTTAAATTTAATTTACTATTTAGATAGCGTAGCCGAAGTTGTTAACACAACCACAACCATAGCCGAGGCCGGGAGCGGTGAAACCAGCGGGAGCAATAGCCCCAGCACAGCCGGCGGCAGGGTAGGCGAAGTCACTTAGTCCAGCGCGGTAGCCGAAGGGAGCGGCGACACCGAGAGTGGCAGCAGGACCATACGCAACAGGAGAGAAGGCACTAGTCTCACTGATCATGGCGTTTCTGCCATTTCCGCAGGCATGGTTGACGGCACCAGCACCAGCAGAGGGCACTACACCTTCCATAGCTACAGTACCCACGAACGGCAGCTCTCCAGCAACGGCAAGTGCACCTTCATAAGCATTGTCAGACACTACAGAAATGCCCACGGGAGCGATGCCAGATGCGCTGGAGACGGGCAGAGCACCACCACTGGTGGCAGTGAACTCCATGGCAGGAGCAAAAATTCCATCGTAAGCCAAGCCATAGCCAGCACAGCCAGTAGACAGTCCGTTGTATGCCAGACCATTGCCTGCCCAGCCGGTAGATAGCCCGTTATAGGCTATGCCAGGAGCAGATATGCCATAAGGGCTGCCCAAGCCGCAGGGAGCAGCAAACCCAGAGACATCAGCAACCGCTGCATGGCTGGTGCACTGACTGAGTGCAGACTGAAAATAAAGTTTAAATTGCATAAGTACCAGTGTTTCATTGCGGTGCCCTGTTGGTGAAAAACAGAAAAACTAAAATGGGTTTTGGAAGCACAACAGGATCATATTAACATTATACTGAATAGTATATAGTTATGTTTCTTACCTTGACCAGGAGCGCCTGGGCGCAGAGGGTGAGGATAACCTTGACAGACATTGTAGTTTAGTTCGAGTACTGACACAAGAATGATTTTCAAAGTGGCTACAGGTTTTTTTATACTACGCTGTGTTATCAAATTCTTGGAACATTTAGTAAATAGGTAAAAGTAATTAGTTTGAATACTTGTGAAACGCGATAAGCCTATAATTTACCAACAAAGTAAAACACAATTATCGTGACACTATCAAATAATTTTTCCAAAGTTTTGAAATGAAGGCTCTTTATGGTAGATATTAACAATATGTCAAGTATAAAAGCACGGGTACCGATTCAGTTCATCATTCAGTCTCCAGCTTCTCGTTGAACACAAACAAACATCAAACATGAATACCTTCGCTGTAGTGTTCCTCTGCATCCAAGCTTGCTTGGTCCAGGTAAGAACAATTATCGTGACTCTAATTCTTTCTTCATTTACCATGTTTTGTAAATAAACTTATAATTTCTATGACAATTTTTGATTCTGTGACTGTTTCTACACAGTACCTTTGGGTACTTTTAGAGAAAACAAATCTGCTAGTAGGTAACATACTTTTACCATTTCAGTCTGCCTTCAGTCAGTGCACCAGCCACGCAGCTGTTACTGATGCTGCATTTGCTGGTCCTTACAGCTTAGCTGCTCCTTATGGATTTCCTGCTCTTGGTATGGCCGGTCCTTGTGGCTTGAGTGCTCCTGCCTTAGGTACCCCTTATGGATTGGCTGGATCTAGTTTTGCTTATGATACTTTCGCATACCCTGGTGCCGGTTTTGCTGGTGCGTACCCTGCTGCCGGCTGTGGAGCTGGACTTGGCGTGTACGGTGGTGCCGGTGAAGGAAACGTGGCGGTCATCGGAGAGTTGCCAGTCGCTGGTAACACCGCCGTCGCCGGTCAGGTGCCGATCTCAGGCATTGTGAACTTCAACGGCGCTGTGCCGGCTGCTGGTGCCGTGTCTATTGCTGGTCAATGCGCTTGCGGCTGTGGAGCCCCCTACTACTAGTTTTTGGTACTAGATAACGATGAGTACATAAAACGTGAGAACTGTTTTGAATATTCAAGATTGTTGTATGATAAACTTATTGAAAATAAATAATGTGACTAAAATTTACTTTAAGCTTTCGTTACATTCATCCTTAGCTTGAATTATTCAGACTAGACATGGGCTTACTAGCTCCAGTAAAATATTGGACATGTAATATATCATTCCAAGTAAAGATATGTGTCCGATTAGCATATCCATATCCTCTAAATATATCCGGGACTGAAGTAACTTTACGTTGCATGCTATGTCCGAGAAAGATTACTCCGGCTTGTAAATATATCCACCGGAGTGAGGCTCGATGTAATGTAGCCGATTTGATGGATCCGCGGAACGATTAAATGACCCAGTAACATAATAAATGATTTCCTTTCATACTTTACAGGCTTAGGATTATCTACCAAATAACAAAAATAAAAAGACGTATTTAAAAATCAAGTACATATCTTGTTTATTATATATCAAAATGTGCATATTAATAAGGGCTACAATACACAGAACGTTATTTTTTGTAAAAAAACATTTTTTTTTTAAATCGAAATGTGTATACTCAAAAATGTGGTCTTTTTTTGCTCGCTCTTCTCATGCAAACGCTCATAATTCAAGAAATTACCAAAATTTTTACTAAATGAAAAAAACCCCTAGATATATGGCTGTATTCTACATTTTAAAATTATTTAAATGTAAAAATATTAATAATTAAGACTAGTTAGCTTTACCCTAACGTGGAGCGCGCGCGCGCTTTGATTTATTTTGTGAAGAGGTGCTTATTACGCGATGTGAAAATTGAATTATTTTAATATTTTTGTTTGAATAAATATTAATAGGCATTGGGCCCCATAGTATGAAAATTATACCCACTGCCTTCAGAAATAAAATATTGTAGGATGTATTATGTTACAGTCAAAGGTTAGGCATCTTAGGTTTGACCAACGGCTTTCGGCAAACCCCGAAACATATTCTAATTTCGGCTATTGACTGATATAAATTTTAATCTATCATAGAAATATCTAAACTTGGTAGTCAAACGTCGAAAGTAAAATATTTTGTTTCAAACTTTGCATAATCTATCTTAGAAGTGACTGAAATGAGGCAGCCAAAGGTGGATTTGACTAAGAGGTTGGTTGAAAGTAGTTTTATATAAAATTTTACGCACTCTGACTACACGTAATGAGACTTTGTGCTACCCCTCGAGTGTTTTTTTAATTCGTGAAGCCAGAAGCTCGCAATGGAGTTTCTGAGTGTAACGAGTGCACGAGGCCATAGCGTAGCGAGGGTGCATAGGTGGCGAGCGTAGCGAGCCGCTGACCTCTGAGTGTAGCTCTGGTCGAGTGTGCGAGGGAAGCGAAGGGGGTGACAAAGCGAGTCTTCTGGTGGAGTAAAGTCAGAAATACTTGAAAAAGCTTGCGAGAGAGTTATGTCTGTAATACCGATAAGGTTTTTTTTTGCGACGGAGAAAATGCCTACCACATGCCACACCACCCGGTGAGGCAGTGTGGTTATGTGGGGCTCGCACCCACTAAAAACTCCGCCGTGTACCTACTCTCGCCTTGGTGGATGAGCCGCGAGAACTGCAATGCATGGCATTCGCGACCCATTTCCGGGTCCCTCTTCCTGTACAGACTCTTCTTTGGCGATGTCCGGGTACACTTGGGACATCACTACAACTCGAGGGCTGTGCAATGGGGACGACAGACTCCCCAGTCTATCGCCAGCTGGCCTCTGTTAGGGCGGCATCAGCTCGGCGTAAAGCCGCCTGCGCCGACCCGTCCTCCTGCGGCGAATTGGATCAGCGAGGGAGTCTTCCACCCTGACTCGCTCTGCCGCTTCCTTCCGCCCGATACCTAATTTAGGTCCGACTAGTCAAACGCCGATTTCATCAAATTGAGTTTCGGCGTTTGGATTATCCAAGTTAGTCTCTCCTAGGATTAGAAAAAAATTCGTTTGTCAAATGTTTGCATATTTTTGAAAGTGTCAATGTAACTTAGAATCAAAAGTATTTGTACGCCCCCAGTGGCAAAACATTGTAGCTGCTATAACTACTATTTAAACACCTTACATGCATGTGCTTTCGCATTGTATTGTATACTCATGTTTTAAGCAAATAAATTTTTCATTCATTCATGTCGAAACACATAATAGTTTTTGAATTTGACTTTATAAGTATTATTATCAAATGTTTAAAATATAACACTAGCACAACACAATAACAATATTTATTTACGTTTTATTTGTTTTACGGTAAACCGCGCCTAATAATAATTGGCTGGCACTATGGCGCTAAAAAAGTTGATAAAAAAAGAAAAGGCGCAAGCGCATAGGCGAGACAATTCGCCATGAGCGTATATACGATTGCTTGCAAGTTGAAACACATGCAAAACAACTTATTGTCTGCACATGTGCCGTGTAGGCAGCTCAGTTCATTCTGTGAGTCAGTCAGTCAGTATTATGCCTTCTGTACGCGAGGATTGTCGCAATGTTTTTTTTTTTATATCGAGTAGGTACTTATTGTTTATTTCTTTTTCTAATGCTATAACTGAGTTCATTTTCAATGCACTTCGAAGGTCGTGTAATGCACGAGATCTGTGATTTTTTTTCACTGGTTTGACAAAAATCTGTTCATGGTCCTTATTTCAATTAAATTCAAACTATACAAAAAGTAATAAATAATCAGCTGTTAAAATAAATAAACAAGTCCTGGCGTAGGAAAACCGATATGTACGTAGAACTACTATAGTATGTATAGTACGTCAAACTTGGTTTGATTATAGTGCATACTATGTTATGTAGCAAAAATAATAAAAATAGGGTAAACATAGACATATGTTGTGGTACATGCTTAAGAAAGAGATGCATAAATTCATATTTAATTTAAAAAAAAAAAAAAAAAAAAAAAATATTTTTTAATTTTATTTTATTTACTTTAAATGTGACTTATAATAATTAGTACTATCAATAAATAACAATGAACTATGAACTATTTCACTCACGGTGCGTTGATGTCTTTTTATGAACTCTCGCAAATTAAATCAGTTTCTATGAGGTATCAGGCCGATGGTTGGTACGGAACCCTTACTGCGTGAGTCCATCTCGCACTTGGCTGGTTATTTTTTATTATAACTATACGCCAAAAAGTCTGCCGATGGAATTTTACACGCTCGTTTTCAATCAAAATCAAATAAAACCGTACAAAAAAGTGTGTGCACTAGCGTCATAACACAGGACTCACTGGATATCCTTTCGATTTTATGTTTTTTTTACATAGGTGATATAGCATGCATTTACCCGCACCCACAGACGAGTAAGCCTCAAGACGCCACATAAACAAACTTTTGCATGAGAATACAGTCGTAAAATGTTGGCGGGGACCGGGGGGCGGACGGCGTGTTATGATTGGTCGGCTCAAATGTTCGGTGATATGATTGGTGCCGCTCGCTGACGGAGTGACGTCCCGATTGGTGGCTGGGCGTAAGATATGCAGTGCTACTGCATATGCTTTGTGACTGGTGGTATCTAGCTAATAGGTGTCGGTGTCTAGAGGCTTACTGGTCTGTGCCCGCGCCCATCAACGTGTTCGATTCGTCGCGCGTCGGGTAGCACAACCATAGATCGTAAGTTATAAATAAATAAATATGTTTGTGACATTTTATACACAGCCCCATCTAGTCCCAAACTAAGCAGAGCTTGTAATATGAGTACTAGACAATGGATATAATACTTATGTTTTTTTCTTTGTAAATACATACTTATAATACTTACATAAGAAACACCCAGACCAACACAAACACTTATGTTCATCTCACAAATATTTGTGTCCTGTGGGAATCGAACCCACGATCTCGTGATCAGCAGTCCGACCCTCGAACCACTAGACCACAGACGTCGTCGTAGTTATGTTTAGTTATCGTTTGGATCTAGATTTACAGAAATTGAGGATGGCATTTGAAGCGGCGAAGCGAGGCGGGGTGCGAATTCCCAACAAATTGAGAGTGTGCAACCTATGCGCGGAGTGGACTGTAGATTTGAGCGCTGGATTTAAACTGACGCCTCAGTTGACGTATGAAAAATGCACGAGCGATCTAAAGAGGGCGAATGCACGTACCTTGAGAGCCGCCTGGATAGACGGCCACTGCCAGCGACGCGCACCGGCTCCTCCGGAACTTCTCGTGCGCGGACGGTCTCACACACTATTTTTGTGGGGCTTTTTATGTAATGCGGGTGATGTATGGAAGTGGGTGATATATGGAGCGGAGCGGATGAGTTTTAAATTAATTTATATAATGTTGCGGCGGATCGCACTGATCTCAGAGCGGAATTTTCTTAATCAATTGTTTTTTCACATCTTTGACAAGTCACATTATATTTTTCTATGTGTCAGTAATCGCTGACAGCGGTGCGGTGGCCAGCAGGAAACATATCGCTCATGAGGTTTGCTAGCAAGGAGGATTTAATTTAGATTTAAATCACCTCAAGTGAGAGGGTGGCGCCACCAGCATTGTTGTTATCAGCTCATTCTATTAACAAAATTCTTTGGTTTATTGATCGACTAGACCAGCCCTTCCTAAAGTGGGCGATAACGCCCCCCTGTGGCCGCTGCAGACCGAAGACGGTGTGAAGAGACCTAGAAAAAAAAAGGGTGCGTTGTGTAAAGGCTTGGGGGGGCGATTTTTAATTTCATCTAGCTAGGAGGACTCTTAGGCCCATATTACAGAAGCTTCCTCAAGTACAGTTTAAACTCCAATCACCTGATCACTACTTAAGGATAGAATCGTTACTTGAGTATCGGTCTTATTCCAGAACGGTAATTATAAACTTTAATTCAACAACAGAACATGCGAATTTGACCTGAAATATAATAGAAATCTCTACTCAAGCGTAGTCTGGACCACGCTTGAGTGATTACAGATCAAATATCTGCCCAAATACCGAAACAGGTGACAATATAAAACGAAACTAAACTCGGCTGAACTGTGATCAACAAATCTCTGCTTGAGGGACGTTCTAAAATCAAAGCTCAACTTAAAACTAGTTTTAAACAGAGATCAACGCTTGAGTATCCTTCTGGAATACGGGCCTTAGACACTGACTGAACGCTCGACTTTCGAGTAGACAAAATAAGTTTGGGAACCACTGGACTAGACTATGCCCGCGACCTTACTTAACGCGACTCATCGCTAATGCCTCGGAAGCTTTTAATTGCCTTTATTTTAATCCGCGCCTTGGTATAACTGTGCGCCAAAATTTATTCAAATCCGGTCAGCCGTTTCAGCGTGATGAGTAACAAACATCCAAACATCTTCACATTATTATAACATTGGTGTGACTCTAGGATTAAAAATATGATATTTTGACCTTGGACGAATAAAAAAAGGCGGACGGGAGTGAGGCATCCGTAGTAAGACGGCTCGCTTAAAAGTACGGGCTGGCACGCACACATGCACACCTATAGTAAGACAAAAACCCGCGATTACGTAAAAAATCTCGTGTGACGGCAGTCATTGTCGTAGTGTAATAAATAAAATAACAATATATATATGGTGTGTTAAAATGATGTCTAAATTATAGTGGGTTTAGGAAAAAACGAAGTGCTTTAATCTTTTCTTAGCGAGATTGCGTCCGCCATTTTTATTCGTCCGAGATTATGACAAAAACCCGGCCAAGTGCGAGTCGGACTCGCGCATTAAGGGTTCCGTTCCTCTCAACGACCTGATACCCTATAAAAACACATTTAATTTACGAGAGTTTATCAAAAGATATCTAGGTACAGTGCGCAAAATATGAATTTTTGCATGTCTTTCTTACGCAGGTACCACCACATTTGTCTATGTTTGTCTTATTTTTTGCATTTGTTGCTAAACTACATAATATGCACTATAATCTGACCAAGTTTGACGCTGGTATATATTACCGTTTTGAAGATAGAGCAGGAACAAAAACGTTGAAAAAAATGCATGTTTTTGGAGGTTTCTTGTATGGGGGACCCCCTTTATTTTTAGACATTTTTTATTTTAAGGATTTTTCGTAATAGGCACTATAGTAACACATGTTCTGTAAAATTTTCAACTAGTTATCTATTACCGTTACACAATACCGTTATACAGCCCTGTGACACACGGACGGACGGACGGACAGTGTAGCGAGAGTAATAGGGTCGTGAGCGATTTTTTCTTTCCACAATTTAAATCGTTAGTCTGTGATGTAAAGGAAAAATAACAAGAATTGTTTCCAAATGTTTTTATTGTTATTTAACAACAATAATATCGTCGTTGAATGCGATTTCGTATGCGATTTACTGTTTAGAAACCGTAGCCGAAGTTGTTAGCACAACCGCAACCGTAGCCGAGACCAGGAGCGGCGAAACCAGCGGGAGCAAAAGCACCAGCACAGCCAGCGCCAGGATAGGTGAGGTCACTTAGTCCAGCGCGGTAGCCAAAGGGAGCAACAGCGAGAGTGGCAGCAGGGCCATACGCAGCAGGAGAGAAGGCACTAGTCCCACTAATCATGGCGTTTCTGCCATTTCCGCAGGCATGGTTGATGGCGCCGGCACCAGCAGAGGGCACCAAACCTTCGGTAACTACAGTACCCACAAAAGGCAGCTCACCACCCACGGCCAGAACACCCTCATACAAGTTATCGGACACTACGGAGATACCGACGGGAGCAATGGCAGAGGCGCTGGAGACGGGCAGAGCACCACCCCTGGTGGCAGTGAACTCCATGGCAGGAGCAAAGATTCCATCGTAAGCCAAGGCATTGCCAGCGCATCCGGTGGACAGTCCGCTGTATGCAAGACTGTTGCCTGCCCAGCCGGAAGATAGTCCATTATAGGCCATGCCAGGAGCGGCCAAGCTGTAGGGGGTGGTCAAGCCGTAGGGAGTAGTGAACCCAGAGATATCAGCAACCGCTGCACAGCTGGTGCACTGACTGAATGCAGACTGAAAATAAAGTTTAAATATCATAAGTACCAGTACTTCATTGCGGTGCCCTTTTCGTGAAAAACATAGAAAAACTAAAATAGATTTTGAAATTACCACAGGATCTTAACTGAATATTATATAATTATGTTTCTTACCTTGACCAGGAGCGCCTGGGCGCAGAGGATGAGGATAGCCTTGACAGACATTGTAGTTTAGTTCAAGTACTGACACAAGAATGATTTTCAGTGTGACCACAGGGTGTTTTATACTAAACGATTTTATCAATTCTAGGAATATTATGTCAATAGGTTAGTTTAACTAGTTTAAATGTTTGCGAAACCTGATAAGCCAACAATTTTCTAACAAAGACACATACTTGTTGTAACACTATTAAACGTTTTTTCTAAAGTTTTGAAATGACAACACCTTATGGTTGGTATCATCAATATGTCAAGTATAAAAGCACGGGTACCGATTCAGTTCATCATTCAGTCTCCAGCTTCTCGTTGAACACAAACAAACATCAAACATGACTACCTTCGCTGTTGTGTTCCTCTGCATCCAAGCTTGCTTGGTCCAGGTAAGAACAATTATCGTGACTCTAATTCTTTCTTCATTTACCATGTTTTGTAAATAAACTTATAATTTCTATGACAATTTTTGATTCTGTGACTGTTTCTACACAGTACCTTTGGGTACTTTTAGAGAAAACATATCTGCTAGAAGGTAACATACTTTTACCATTTCAGTCTGCCTTCAGTCAGTGCACCAGCCACGCAGCTGTTACTGATGCTGCATTTGCTGGTCCTTACAGCTTAGCTGCTCCTTATGGATTTCCTGCTCTTGGTATGGCCGGTCCTTGTGGCTTGAGTGCTCCTGCCTTAGGTACCCCTTACGGATTGGCAGGATCTAGTTTGGCTTATGATAGTCTCGCATACCCTGGTGCCGGTTTTGCTGGTGCATACCCCGCTGCTGGCTGTGGTGCTAGATTTGCTGCGTACGGTGGCGCTGGTGAAGGCAACGTTGCGGTCTTCGGTGAGCTGCCAGTCGCTGGTAACACCGCCGTCGCCGGTCAGGTGCCGATCTCTGGCATTGTGAACTTCAACGGCGCCGTGCCGGCTGCTGGTGCCGTGTCTATCGCTGGAAAATGCGCTTGCGGCTGTGGAGCCCCCTACTACTAGTATCTGTACTAGATTACGATGAGTACATAAAACTTGAAAACTGTATTGAATATTCAAGATTGTTGTATAATTACCATATTGAAAATAAATAATGTGACTATTTACTTGAGCTTTCATTTAATTAATCCTTAGCTTGAATTATTTAGACTCAGCCTTATGTTGTTTTCTGTGGATACATAGTACGGTCGACCGCACGTCGGTGGTAACACTTTGACATTAGCAGCATCTTTATTTTCGAATTGAAGTGTTACCACTGTCATGCAGTCGACTGTACATTACTGACGCGGCCGGCAACAGGAGCATTGATGGACGAACGTGAAAATGTGGACCGAGGCGAAGCCGAGGCACACATAGTTACGTGAGTCCATCAATGCCTGGTTGCGGCCAAGGCTTGTTTAGTACTTTTCTCAAATAATGCGTGGAAATTCAAACTAAGTAGTCCCTATTAAACGTAACAATATTCTCTTTGGTCCCTATGTAAATTCTAGAATCATTAACGAACAACATTAATTTTTCACGCGTCAATATGTTAATTTGTTTTTTTTTTACATTAACAGCTCTATTTGCAAGCCAGTTCGAAATTTAAATAAAATCTTTGATAAGAAGCCTCCTTGGTTGCTATATATTTTTCGCAGTAAAAATTTCGTTCCATTTTTAAATAACTCGATAGATATGAGTTTTCATAGTAATTTATTTGGCCGCTTAATTAACAGGACAAATATTACAAATATGGATTTTTATATTATAATTGCTATCCGCTCCTTGCATGTATTTGACCAGTACAGCATTTTAGATGTATCTCGAAGAAGGTTGTCAAAATAATGTTAGAATTTCCTAGCATTTTTGAGAAATATATATTTTTTATATCAAATGGGCTTGCGTTTGACCACCACCTCACCTGATGTTAAGCAATGGTGCGGTAATACCCTCTTGCCCAGAAAAAACCTATTCGCTCGAGTCTTGAAGGCCACCAGATATTTAAATTAGCTCTTCTTCCTCCGAGTCTTTTTTCAATTACGTTGGTGTCGGCTTCCAGTCTTACCAGATGCGGCTGAACATCAGTATTTTACACGGAGCGACTGTCATCAAATGGTGTCGATTCTCTTGTTCACGTAATTCGTAAACTTATTTTATCTACACTCGTATCGTAAAATTCGAATTATGAACTCGAAAGTAATGTCATAATGTCATACTTTACGCCATGAACATTTTATATGTATGTATTACATACATTCCCTTTACGCACATGCACCTGTAATGAATTTAAAAAGTTTCATTACGATACAGTTTGCTGAACAAAACAATGCGGTAATTTTTTTTTTTCCATAACCGCACACTTCAGCCCAACTAAGAAGTTTTTAATGCCATTTCGACCCAACCAAGGAGTTTTCAAACCTTTTTTTTAGCAGTCGTACAGTTTGGCACCAAAGAGTACACAAAATTCAGGGTGGCGCCACTAGTCATACATTAAATAATGTTATCGTTATATTGCTTTTAATTATATTTAGGTGTTTACAGGCATATTTTTGTATGATAAAACAGAGATTGACGGAATCCTGACAAGGATAGAAAATTAGTTCCGATTATAATGTTTTCGCCAGACTATATTTCATTATCTGTGCAGGCGCGCGCCAGAGCGCGTGCGCGGCCGCGCGCCATGACCTACTGGATTTGGTCATCGTTACTTGTAAATTTATTGTTATTGTTTACATTATTATTATGGTTTTGTATATCTAAAGTTTTATTCTGGGCAAAAATATCTGACTATAGCAGTGATACTGAACTGAGGAGAATATGACCCCGCCTGAATTTTTGGATGCAGCAACGTAAATGACGAACAATCTTTTACCAGAAAAATCAAGAAAAACTACGACAATGTTACCAAGATTTTGACTTTGGTATTTTATTTAAAATTGTATGAGTTTAGATAAAATAGTGTATGAAACTGTCATAACTAGGTATTAAAACACTCGTGTGATACAATTAAAAACCTCGCCTGCGGCTCGGTTTTTAAACTTACTCTCGTGTTTTAATAACCCCTGTTATGCAACAGTTTCATAAACTACTATTAAACTATCGCTCTCTTTTACTAAATGTAGAAACAAGAAATGGATGGCTACAATTTTAGTACTTCAAATTAGTTAACGTTTCACATTTCTTTGTATTTTAGTGGGCACGTTCCGAGATCAAGACTAAACTTGTATGAAAACTTCAATTCCGACTCATTTGACAGCACTAAAATTGTTGCCATCCCTTGCTTGCTTCTAGTATTAGTAGAGCGATAGTTTAAAACTTAAAAAAATAAAGTAAACCCCGACATTTTTTTTTTTTTTTTTTTTCTATTTTCGGTGGCAATAACAATAGAAATACAAGCGATTGCTGCAATCCCAGATGATTTGCTGTCATCAATTGAAGAGTTCCCTTCTTTATCTCCGAAGATCTTCATCAGATTTTCACGAAATGATACGATCTGATTGCAAATGCTTAATTATTTATTTATTTATTTCCACAAAAAAAACAAAATACATACATTTGGCAGATACAGTGTAGAACATAAACCAGTTTAGGTTTTTCTGTACACCGCTTGGTCCGTCGACATTCATTACAACAAGATGTGGGTGGGTGAACACGACGCATCGCGCTCGCTCGCCCCATGCAAAAATTCTCAAATACCCTCAACTAATTTATATTACTTCTCAATAGCAAATTTCTTACAAAAATACAGCATGTTTCTTTTTTTTAATGCTATATAATTATAAGTCATTATTATGTTTTGCTTGACTTGTTGATGAAAATGCTAAAATCGCTATGTATGCCTTCAATATTTGAATATTTCCCTCAATTCCACATGGATCCCACTATCAAAACTGAATTTTGATGGACACGATTACTAGTAATACCAACAATCCAACATCCTAATATTAGACCAGTTATCAGACTTTGGGGCTTCTGACTACCCGTAACGACTGCCATAGATATTCGTATGGTAACCGGGGCCGTCAGCTTAACATGCTCTTCAAAGCACGGAGGGATCTCGGTGTTGTATCGAAACGGTCACCCATCCAAGGATTTACCGTGGCCAGTGCAGCTTAACCTTGGAGATCTTGCGATTCACGTGGTTATTAAATTATCCACAAACTCCTCAAATACTTAATTTAACTGAATAATTAATTAAATTATTGTTCTTGATGGTTAATAATTTTATTTTAGTTCGTAAATGGAGAAACTGATTACTAAACATCTGATTCTAAAAACTTCGAAGAAACAGGACATTATAGGTACAGTCTAGGGCATGCAGTTTCATACATTTTCAGTTTCGAAATTGGCTTATGAAATTGGCCTCATCAGTTTCGAAATTTCGAAATTGTGGGTAATGTTTAATTCTTTTTTAATTTAATTCTATCGCAGTCCACTACTGAATAAAGGCTGCTCCTAAGTTGCTCCACAACAAAATAACCTTTATCTTTTCCATCCAGTCCACCCCAGCTACCTACTTTAGGTCGTCGGTCCACCTGGCTGGAGGGCGGGCGCCCAACGCTGCGTTTTTGCGGTATTCACCCAAAGATTCGTCTGCTCCAACAGCCATCGATCTTTTGGTAGACTGGCCTACCCATTGTCACATTAGCTTGCTAAATCTACAGCCAATGCTACTCTCTGGTTCTTTCGGATATTTTTTTCCTTCAAAGAATCTCCAAGCATAGCTCGCTCCACAATCCGCTGAGCGACTTTTTAATTTGTTGTCTAGCCAAACTGTCAGTGTTCGTTCACGTCTCGGCATTGTAGGTAATGACATGCAAGAGTAGTATAAACTAACTACTAGTCTACCAACCTGAATAGAACAGCGAGTACCTAACTACCTATGTAGACACATTCCTGCACAACCTCTAGCGTCGTTTCTTTGAAGAAGACCGCTTGGGCTTGGCACGCTGTGCAACATGCGTTTTGAACATGATCTTGTCTACATATAAATGTAGTAAGTGACAAATTATGAAGTATATTAGCAAAATTCTCTACAGTAACATATAACATTCCATACCAGACACTATTACTGCTTTACAAATCTCTGGCCGAATCAACGATATCCTATGGGTTATCTAGTTACGGGAGAACATTTAAAACTCACCTTGATCAAATATATACACTCCAACTACGTATATTAAAAACCATTGTTCCCTATAACATTAAGAAAAAGTACAAAAATGATTACCATAAATTATTTGAGCACTGTAAAATTATACCAATACACGAAAAAATTGAAATGACATTATTAACCGAAGAATTTTTTAATGAAAATCTTAAGAAAACTAAAATATTACAAAAAAATGAAATGAAAACTAGTAGTGTCACTAATGCCAAATTGTTACTTCCAAAATATTTTAATTTACATGGTAGGAGAACGTTAAAATACATTATACCCTACCTAATTAATCAACTACCAACATCTCTAAGGGATAAAATAACAAAAAAAAACATAAAATTTAAATTAAAACAACATTTCTTGCAAGTTACAAAGACACAATAATAAAAATAACTAGTCAATACAATTAATAACATTATTAATGTAAGTATAATAAATTCTCAAAAGTTTGCTGCATTTGTAGGAACAACCTGTATCAACACAAACACTACCCTCCACCAGTTTGTAAAGACGGATCGCGCAGTCACCGGTGTTCGCTCCTTCATAATGTAGATAAATATTATCTGGTATCTACCCTCATTGTACTTATTTAATATCCTACCTTATTAACTATATTTTTGTTTACCTGTTTGTATAGTCGATGATACTGATGTACGGTAAAACTCTAATGAGTTTATGTTTACATCTTTAGAATGTTTTTGATATGTATACCACTGAACAAATAAATAAATAATAAATAAATAAATAGTCTTGTCCAGATTCATACTGACTAATACACTAAATGACTATATACTATATGCTAAGTAGCATCTCGCTCAGCTGTTTCAGAGACTGCCATTACAATAATGTCATCGGCAAAGTGGAAACGTGAAATGTTCTCATCTTTTCCATTACAACCCTTCTCCGTCTAATCCAGTGTCTTGAAGACGTTCTCCAAGTCATCAGTGAACAGTTTTGAAAGAGTATCGCCCGAAGGCCTTCTCGTAGTACACAAATACACAGCAGCTAATTGTTCTCTTCAGTCGTTCTTCCAACCTTCCGAAAAGAATGGTTTTCGATGCTATCCAACTCAACCCATCTGTCTACTGCTGGACATTTTTGGTCTCTTCCGAGATTCGCCACAATACTCGGTCCTCCGCCTTCCGCATTTATTCCATCCCAGATAGTTTTTCCAGGTCTTCAGTCCACCTGATTGGGAGCGTCCTAACCTACATTTGAAGATCTCCATTCAAGGACTGATTCACTGCTACTTCAGCTTGTTGATTCTACAAGCTATGTCAGTCACTTTGGTATATTTTTGGATAATCTCGTCACGGATCTTATTTTATCCTTGAAAGAAGAGCTTGCTGCGCAAGTTTAAATTTGTGGACAAGCCCAACTGTCAGCGTCCACGTCCCGAAACAGTAGGCCATGACCCGCAGAACGCACTGGTTAAAACCTTCTGTTTTCAAACATGGTTTAGGCGAAGAGAAGAAGGCCAAGTTTGCGAAATGCTGCCCAGCCCAACTGGATCGTTCTGCCTGATACTTATTTGAAGTTGTATCTACCAAACCGAATAACCTGCCCCAGATACCTGCACAACTTCGAGGGAAGTACCTTCAACGAATCTTGGCACGACATGCATAATATGCATATTGAACATGACTTTGGTCTTGTCCAGATTCATGCCGACACGATGCTGTAGCCTCTTCTAAACCTAGTTTTCTTTCGATTCGTGGAGTCTTCTGACGAGATAATTTGTGACGATCTTGGATAACAGCTCGTATACCCAGTACACGTGTTAAATTTCTTTGTATTTTAGTGGGCATGTTCGGAGATCACGGGTAAACTTGTATGGAAATGTTAATTCTGACTAATTTAAAAATGGGTTCTTCGGAAGTTATAAATTCAGCTGCTGATAAAGATTATAAGTCGTTTTCAAATGCAGTCTGCTGGTGGAAAAGCTCTATTTACTAATCTAGAGCAGATGTGGGAGTTCTATTGACAATTTAACATTACAGTCTTTAAATAAATAAATTTCGAAATTTCGAAATTGAAAAACATGCAAATATGGTCCGAAATTTCGAAATTATGAAGTTTCGAAATTTCGAAATGCATGCCCTAGTACAGTCTAACAAAGCAATTTGTTATTTTATTATTTTTAACACATTTACGCATGCGATTTACGCATTTACGCATTCCAAATTAAATTTTGAAAAAAAATTCAAATTGAATTAAATTGTGGAAAGAAAAAATCGTTCACGAGCAGGATTCGAACCTGCGACTCCTGGCTCAGTACGCCAGTGCTTTAGCCACTAAGCTACCGTGAACACTGCTCGTGGTATCGAAATTCTCATCCACTTGGTACATCTTTGGGTGACGTCAGCGATATCTTATTAAGAAACAGTGTTGTGTGTTGTGTTGTGTGAATCCTGCTCGTGAGCGATTTTTTCTTTCCACAATTTAAATCGTTAAAGCAATTATTATTCATATAAACTTTAAAAAAAGTAAAAACCCTCTTCAAAAATAATAAAATAATTTGTTTGATACAGTTTGGGAAGAATAAAACTGAATCAAAGGCACCTACTTCCTTATTTCATCATCATCATCATTTCAGCCGAAAGACGTCCACTGCTGGACATAGACCTCCCCCAAGCATCGCCATAACGACCGGTCCTGCGCCTTCCGTATGCAGTGGATTCCCGCGACCTTCACCAAGTCGTCGGTCCACCTTGTGGGAGCCTACTCACGCTGCGCCTTCCAGTACGCGGTCTCCACTCCAGAACTTTACTGCCCCATCGGCCATCCGTTATAGCTGAATACATTCAAATTTAAATGTTTTTTTTTAAATCTGATACAGATCTCTTGACCGCAATCTAGACAGCAGATGTGGTCGACGATGGAGTGAGCAAACCTATTAGGTGCCGATTCACTCCAGCTTTAAAGGCGTTAGGGTTATAAGTGCCCGAAAATACAGATGATACAGCCGGCAGTGAATTCCACAACTTGGCTGTGCGCATTATGAAAGAGTTCTCAAAGCGCTTGGTTCTGATATTAGGGATTTCAACCAAATATGGATGATATCCTGCAGTGCGTCGTGTAGTCTGATGCAAGAAAGGAGATGGCGGAATAAGCTGATGGAGCTCTTGCGCACACTCCCCAAGATGGTACAGCCTGTAGAACACCAACAAACAAGCAAATGTGCATCTAATGGGCTAAGCTTTGTAGCTTAGATTTTACTAGCAGTTCATCACCAATTAGCCTCTCAGCTCTGCGTTGAATCAAGTCAAGAGCGGCAAGCTAGTATTTGGTGGAGCCATCCCATAAGTGACTGCAATACTCCATACACGATTGGACTTAAGCTTTATACAAAGTTAAAAGCTGTCCAGGACTGAAGTATCGGTTCACTCACTTCACTTTAGTAATTTTATATTTATCAATAATAATTGTATATTTAGTAGCAAATTATTATTAATAAGATACATAAAGAACATTTTTCAAATTCAAATAAAATAAATTATCATACTGACACAGTTTTGCTTCAACAGGTATGACTAACTACAACTACAGGTATGACAAAAAACAAACACAAGACTTGAGAATTTTCATATATTAAAACACAAATGAAAAATCAACATTTAACAATGTACAATACTGTTACAAATTAAAAAACTCCATTGTAACCACAACCAGCGCCGGCGAGACCGTTGTAGCCCAGACCAGGGGCGCCCAGACCTGTGAGACCGGGTCCAGCTAGGCCAGAACCAGCCAGACCAGGTCCGTAACCAATTCTGCCAGGAGCAAGACCAGCAGCAGGGCCCATAGGACCGTAGGCAGGACCAACAGCAGGAGCCACGGTTTCACTAATGATGCCTACAGCACCGTTCCCGCAGCCGTAGTTGATGCCTCCAGCGCCAGCAGTAGGTAAGGCACCTTCCAAAGCCACAGCACCTAAGAAGGGCAGCTCTCCGTTCACAGCCAAAGCACCTTCAATGGCGTTTTCAGAAATTACTGTAATGCCAGTAGGAGCGATGGGAGAAACACTGGTGACTGCGAAACCACCACCGCTTGAGGGTACAAAGGAGTTGGCAGCAAATCTATAGTTGTTTGAGCACCCTGGGTAGCCTAAGGGTCCTTGTGCAAAGCCCCGTCTACCAGCTAGGTTGGAGCCGTAAGCTAGGGCGTTGCCAGCTAAGACAAGCTCTTCAGCAGCTAAGGCAGAGCCAGCGATGTTGTTCATATTACCGACGCATTGTCCTAAGATGGTCTGAAAATTAAAATGGCAAAGGATTAACATATTTCATTATTTCAGTCGGCTCGCCTTTAAATTCAAGTTAAGGAAATATTTCCGTGAAAACAATTTAGCAGATTCAGCTCGACTTTGATTTATCTTGATGTTATATATTTATAGTTTTATATGTAGGTATGTATAATATGTATATTTTATCATATGTATGATGTACATAGGTATTTATCTATTTTTATTATATGTAATTATAAGTCCGTAGTACGAAACGTATTTTACTACTTTACTAGTGCATCTACCTTATTCTTTGTCTCTGCATTACCCTAAGGTTGTCTGGTAGAGAACGCCTATGGCGTTAAGACCGCCTTTGTACCCTGCTGTGCATAAAGAATTAAAAAAAAAAAAAAAAAAATCTTCATCTGACTCTACTATATCTATGTATGCAAAGTGGTATTTAGTCCATTCACGCTCTGACACTCGCCCCGAGAGGTCGTGCTGCTCCGCTCCGTCCTCTCGTGACGAATTAAGTGCTCGAATATTTTTCGCTACGGCTCACCGTAGCGCCCTCCGCAGTCGCCCCGCCGACTGCAGCCCGATAAGCACATTCGCTGTCTTTTTCAAGACAGCGGGCGCGCTTTTGTCTCTTTAGACAGAGTTTCGTCAAAAACGTAGTGTCCCTTCAGGAAAAAACCCACTTATTTACTGTGGTTCTCGGTGGATACCTAACGGTGATAACAAACCGAGGGGCGTTGACCCGACACGCCAGCTGCGCTCCTTAAGGGCAAAGCAAAATTGGAAGAAGCTAGGGCCAGAAGGCCTTGGGGGATCTCCTAGTCTTCCCTAGCTTACCCCCGTTTCGTCCTATCTAGCATTCTCTAGGGGTTTACACCCATTGCACACTAGAGACTTAGGGACCTGGTTGCACATTAAGACTGGCAATCAGGAGTGCAAGCTTAGGGCTCACCAGTAGGCACACAACCTCCCCGTCTATACCCGACGGGGAGCGTTTGAACACACTCCCGGGAACACCCACCCGAGGAGCAAACCCCCATGTTAGTACGCCACTAATTTTTCTCCCCCTCTCGTTGTTGCTAGGCTTGGCTTAGTCACCATCTATATGATGGTGTCTGATGCCGAGTTTCTCAGCATCCTAAAAAACGTCCTCTTCAAGGACCCCACCTTTATCGCCAACTATGGCGACTTGTTTGGCAGCGCTTTTGCCGCCAAACAACCTGACGTCCCCGACTCTCCAGAGTCGCCCGATACCCCCCCGCCCCTAAGGAGGAATAGGCGCCCCGCCCGTTCCGACAGTGATGAGGAGAGGCCGAGGTCTCCGCGTGGTCCGCCTAGGCGTTCAGCCAGCCTGGACCATAAGGACCGTACCCCCTCACCTCTCCCCACCCCAGCCCCCACTCAATATCCTGATCGCTCCCCAATCCCATCAGACCAAGAGATGTCTTCGGACAGTGAGGTCAACTCAGACGAGGCCGGTGCCTTTACCACGGTAGTGGGCAAAGGTAAAAAACGCGGCCGAAAAACAAACAAGGCCGAGGCTCTCGCCTCAAAATCTTTAAAACTCTCCGAGGCAAACCCTGCCCCGGCCCCTACCCCCCGTCCCGCCTCTCACTCCTCCTCGCAGGATAACAGGCCCCCCTCCCCTCAGGAACATACCTCACCTTCCCAGAAGAAGGTGCCCATCCCGCCTCCCTTATTCATCCAGGATAAGGAATATTGGACCAGGATATCCGACTGGTGCAATCAAAATAAGATAAATTTCACTAGTGCCCGCCCCACACAGCAGGGCATTAAAGTAGTTGTCCCCACCCCCACTGATTACCGCAACCTTACCAGGTTGCTACGCGAGCGTGGTGTGTCTTTTCACACCTACGCACTCCCAGAGGACCGACTCCTTAGAGTTGTGATCCGAGGGATTCCGTCCGAAGTCAGCTGCACGGAAGTGCACGCCGACCTCGATCGTCAAGGGATCCCGGTTGCAATAACCCACCGTATGTTCCGTGGTAAGCACGGGGAACCCTATAACATGGTCCTTGTCATTTGCCACCCTGGCGAAAACGCCAAAAACATCTATAATATAAAGACCGTATGCAATTTATCAGGCATCACGGTCGAGCGCCCCCACAAGTCGAACCAGCCTGGTCAATGCCACCGTTGCCAGCTGTATGGTCACTCCCAGCGTAACTGCTACGCAAAGCCCAGGTGCGTTAAGTGCCTAGGCGATCACGGGACTACCGAGTGCGAGCGTCCCAAGGAGAGGGACCAGTGCACGGAGCCCCCTAGCTGTGTCCTTTGCCGCAAAGCCGGGCATCCAGCAAACTATCGCGGATGCCCCAAAGCCCCCAAAATGCGCAACGCCAAAACGGCAAAACGCGCCTCCGACCGCGTTGCGAGGGAAGCCCCCTCCTACGCAGCCCCCCTCCATTACCAACCACCAAACCCTAGAGGCCCACTCGGGCCCTCCCCTAATTTCCACGGCCCACTCGGGCCCAACCCCTGGTTTAAGGGTAATCAAAAGCCCCAATACCCACCTCTTCCGACCTCTCGTCTCGCGCCCCCGGCCTCAGAGCCCCCCGCGCTGATGAACTTACCCATCCCCGCACCTTCTCTCAGGCCCAAAACTGCACCAGCAGCTAAAGCCCCCCCCCCCATGAGAACCCCCCCTCCGGTAAACTACCCCGGCCTTCTGCCGAGAGAATACCTCGAACCCCAGTCAGGGGAAACCCGTATTGACGCCTACTCTAGACTCTGGGCCTTTACCCAAGGCATCCACGAGCAGCGCCTTCAGGTACTTACCAAGTACCAAGACATCTATAGAATACTTAATTCCAATTATAGGCTGATTAGAAACGACAGAACGTACACCGCACTAGGCGGAACGCTAATCTATTACCGCAATTCTTTATATTGCATCCCCATTGATCCCCCAGAGCTAGCATGCCTGGAGGCTTCAATCTGTCGCCTAGGCATGACAGGGCACCAGCCCATCACCATAGTCTCGGCCTATAGGTCCTCAAACAAACCCGCGAGTCTGCTCGAGGACGACCTAAAATCCTTACTCGATCTTAGTAATTCTGTAATTATAGCAGGCGATCTAAACGCCAAACATTGCTCATGGAGCTGTGTCTCCAATAACACCGCTGGTGTTCAATTAGAAGCACTTAGCGACAGACTTTCCTTTGACGTCATCGCCCCGATGCGTCCCACTCACTTTCCCGACACAGTAGGGCAACGGCCCGACATCCTAGATATAGCCCTCTTAAAGCGCGTAAACCTCGGTATTCGCTCTATCGAGGTAATTCAAGAATTAGACTCAGATCACCGACCTGTGATCATTCAACTGGGTCCCCGAGGTGGTCCCTCGGATCCCGGTACTCCACCCTTAACTAAAACAATAACCGATTGGAGGAGACTAGAGGACCGCCTCAAATCTACCTCATCCCCCCAACTAGATTCAATCCCTGACTCCATCGAGACAGTCGCGGATACGGTGGCCGCGATCACCTCGCTCACTAACCATGTACAGTCCGTAGTGGGCGAATGCTCACGGCAGGTTCCGATGCTGGATGACCAGCGTCTGAAACTGCCGGACGATGTAAATGAGTTGAGGACCGAGAGGAACGCGGCCATCCGTGCCTATGACGCTTTTCCCAACGAAGCCAACCGTGCCCATATGCGCTCTTTGCAGAATACTGTAAAAAGACGTGTAGCTCAGGTACGGGAGGATCGCTGGGACAAGGAAGTCAGCGAAATCCAACCGTCTCATTTAGCCTTCTGGGCACTTCAACGCAAACTCAAATGCGAGACCACGGCAGCTATGCCCCCCCTAAATCGACCCAATCAAAGGCCGGCCTTTGATGATGACGAAAAAGCCGAATGCTTAGCCGACAGCTTGGAGTCTCAGTGCACTCTCAGTACGCTTCCCGTAAGCCAAACCCACCTTGACAAGGTTAATTCAGAAGTAGAGCGTAGGTCAGCCCTCCCCCCCCCCCCAATAGATGACCCTGATGACCCGCTCCCACCGATCACCCCTGACGAAGTTCTCTCTATAGTCAAGGATCTTAAGCCCAAAAAAGCCCCCGGCGCAGACGGCATCACCAATAAGGTGTTGAAACGTTTCCCTGCCACCCTAATCGCTCTAATGACCGTCATCTTCAATGCGGCATTTAAAAACAACATCTTTCCCCAGGCTTGGAAACAGGCTACGGTAATCGGTATTTCAAAACCGGGCAAACCAAAAGCCGAGCCGAGTAGTTACCGGCCGATTAGTCTCCTCAATGTCTTCGGTAAAATCTACGAGAAGCTTATTTATAAGCGACTCAAAGATTTCGCCGACTCAAATAAACTCCTTCCCGACGAGCAGTTTGGCTTTCGTACAAAGCACTGCTGCGTTAATCAACTGCACCGCATTGTAGAACACATCAGTGCAGGCTTCGTACGCGGTCAAATGACCGGTACTCTCTTTTTCGACGTAGCAAAGGCTTTCGATAAAGTGTGGCACAACGGCTTATTATATAAGCTGTACACTATGAATGTGCCACATCGTCTCGTGCTCATCATCCGAGACTACTTATCGAATCGTACCTTTTGCTATCGCATAGAAGGGGCTCTCTCCTCCCCCCATCCCATTCACGCCGGTGTGCCACAAGGCTCCGTGCTCTCCCCCCTACTGTTCACGCTGTACACCAGCGATATTCCAAAATGCGGTGCAGCCCGTATTGCCCTTTTCGCCGACGACACGGCAATCTATTACTCCGGCAGGAGCCATGTCGCTATTTCTCGTACCCTCCAATCCGCGGCCAACACCCTAGGTGACTGGTTCCGGAAATGGAGAATCGAAGTCAATCCCGAAAAAAGTGCAGCGGTCCTCTTCGATAAGAGACCCCTGTCACAGTATCGTAAAGAATTAAGCGTACCAGTCTCAATGTTCGGAAAACAGATCCCATGGCAACGAGAAGCCAAATACCTTGGCGTGATCCTTGACCGTAGACTGACTTTCAGACCGCATATCCGCAAGGTGAAAAACCGTGCCGCCTTCGTCCTCGGACGTCTCCACCCCCTACTCAATGCGCACAGTAAGTTGCCCACTCCTCTCAAAGTAAGGATATACACCACCTGTATCCGCCCCATACTCGCCTATGCTAGCGTTGTGTTCGCACACGTTAAGCCGGTGAGAATTCACATACTCCAAACCCTCCAAAACCGTTTCATGCGAAGGGCCGTAGGCGCCCCCTGGTACGTACGCAATGTCGACCTCCACCTAGACCTCAAACTGCCGACCATCAAGCAGTTTTTCAAGCGTGTCTCAAAACGCTATTTCGATTCCGCTCCCAAGCACCCCAACCCCTTGGTCGTGGCGGCCACCGTCTACCAGCCATCTGCTATTAGCAAAACCCGACGTCCCAGACACACACTCATTGAGCCCGATGACGCTATTACACTCCTCCAGGAGTCAGATAAAAGTACAAGCACACTCCGACGCCGTCGTCCAAAATATTGTCCCCGCCGGCGAGGACCGACGCGACACACACACAGAATCCGAGAGTCCGACTCTCGAGAAACAGAAACACATGCCGACGCAGCACCGGCTGCTGGGGGGATCAGTGGCGGGGTCCCCCTGCTGCACCCTGAGTCGAGGTCCGAGCTCCCCCCTGGGGACGCCCTCACGGTGTAAGCAACCGGAGATAATCTCGTCACGCGAGACCGGCCCTATGCTCTAGAGTAGTTCCTAGGAGCAGGCTATTGCGTAGCCACTGGTTAGGTTTTCTAGGTAGGTCTTAGCCTCGCCGGCGAGGCTTGCCGCTTCACGGCGTTTAGCACGTCACCCGATAGGGACCGAAAGTCCGCTACTTTCGAGGAAACCAATTCGATGCAGCAACGGCTGCTAGGGGGACATAGGAACTGCGGGGTCCCCCTGCAATGCCCCAGCGAGGTTCGAGCCCCCCCCTCGGGGGGCGCCCGCTTACGCGCGGTATTGATGCCGCGCGCATCTAGTTTGTAAGTATGTAGGGAAAAAACCTTCGGCGAATGGAGTCCCACATGGGACTCTCCGCCAACTAAGTCCGGTTAAGCAGAAATGGGACTTCGGTCCCACCTGCGAGAGCCCATTCGAAAAAAAAAAAAAAAAAAAAAAAAAAAAAAAAGGTATTTAGTTAAGAATATCGTCGTAAGTCTTTTTTTTTCTGGAAGAATTAAAGAAAAAAGGACCTTGAAGACCGTATGGGCCATACTCAGCTATACAGAGTTGAAAATATATTGTATTGTGCAATAAGCAAAATACTATACAGCTATTTAGCATATATAGCTATATTGGGCCTATAGTTTCTAACCATATCCGCATATGGTGACGACCTCTGTGGTCTAGTGGTTCGAGTGTCGGACTGCTGATAACGAGGTCGTGGGTTCGATTCCCACAGGACACAAATATTTGTGTGATGATTATAAGTGTTTGTGTTGGTCTGGGTGTTACTTATGTATTATAAGCATGTATTTACAAAAAAAAAGTATATAAGTATTATATTCATTGTCTAGTACCCATAGCACAAGATCTGCTTAGTTTGGGACTAGATGGTGCTGTGTAAAAATGTCCCAAAGATATTTATTTATATCCCAGTTAGGTTAGTTACTATCGCATTATACAACATGTAACAAAAACCCTGTTGTTCCTGTGAGGTACGTTATCAGAATCGATATTCATACGTAAGGACACAAGACATTTGGAAAAATTCTTCAATAAAAAATAATCAAATTAAATATTAAATCATTAAGTGATTATACACTTTCAATTTACAATTAATACTGATGAAATATTTAATTTGATTATTTATATAATCGTTTAGCGAGTGAATTTTGAGTGATATAATCACTTTAAATTTACAATTAATAATTATTTAGTATTTACAGGGTTGGAGTGCTGGCCAGAAAACCTCCACGTGAGTCTGACGGCTGCTTTTCCTTCTGGACACGTCTAGAGGTAATGGCAGTTGTTGGGCCGGTGCACCCTGAGCACGGGCAATAAGTCTCCTTTGGACCGGGGGACCTTATTGCCTGTGGCGAATATTCTGGCACGGGAGGAGCCCGTTGTGGGCCAATGAGAAGTTGCTCCGCGTGTCCCTCTGAGAAATCAGAGGGCACTGTGGAGGAGCAGGGGCGGGCCCGGCGTGCACTCACCCTGCCACTGGGCAGGCAGCGGGGGGACTGTCCTTCCCTGCCCCCGTTGATCTGGTAACCCCAGGAGTGCCCGCTGAGTAGTGTTCTCGCGCCTCTTGGGACCAAGGGTCTTGGCTTCACCACTCGGACCGCGAGGAAGAAAACCTCTATAAAAAATTACGGAAGGATGGGGCCTGCGAGCAGCAGACTCGGGGTAGTCTGCTGCCCGACCAGCAGCTGGCGTAGCTAGTGTAGTTGGCGCAGCTGGCGTAGCTGGTAAAGGCCCTTGAGGTGAGGTGGCGTGCAGTGTTCCGTGTGCGCCGCCTAGGAGGGTGCGGCCAACGTTAGGCGGCACGGGGAGAAGGGGCTCGCCTGCTTGTGGCGGGCCGGGACCTGTCGAGGGTGGTTGTGTGAATACTCACGGGTTCCCACGCCCCCGGCTAAGGTAGTTGAAGGAACACCGTGGTGGTTATAGTCGGTAAGAGTCCGACACTGGCCCTGCCTACCCCGGGTGGAGTGCGTGCGGATTTCCCCACGGAAAAAAAGTTTTTTTTACATACTACTGTAATATTAAGTATGAAAGTGTGGATTAAGTTACCTGTGTCAAAAGAGCCTGAGCGCAGAGGATGAGGATAACCTTGGCTGCCATTTTAGTTGATGTTCGTTACTGATACAACTACTCACACTAGAATGACTTTTGTACGAGTTTCCAATGACTTTATACTAACCTACACGGAAACTTTCCTGGAATTATTTGTATGTAGGTAATTGTAATAATTATGAAAGGATGATAAACTTAATGCCATGGCCTAATGTTTAGTGACGTAATAAATTAATTCAAGTGTTAAGACACAATTAAACGTATAATGCAATGAAACGGAGTTCTTCATAGCTGATAAAAGAATGTGTGTTACAAGCTCGTGGATCAGCCAACCCACAGACCACTTCTTATCAGCGGAATGAACGAATAAAGTCACTATGTCTTGTATTTAGAGTCGATTATTATACTTTCAATTCATCATATTTATATTGTAGTGTTGCGTCTTTTACGCCTATTTTTACTTACGGTTAATGTTTATATCATCATTTATATATTCAAATTAAGCAGTAATCCTCTCTAAATTATAATTGTTTACCATCATAGTATAATAACACCAGGTAGTCTCTTCCCGTGACAGCTAGGTCACGTGATTGCCTCCGTACTACGTCATCGGCCGTGGAGCCAATAGCGGGCTGTTAGCGTGACACTTGTCAGTTTGATGTGCTGCCACTTTGTGAAAATAAATTACCCGAGCAAAATGCATTTTTTCATTTACTTTCTTCTATAAATAATCACTTTTCAACTAGTAATTTAATATAGTTTCCTTTATTAACTAATTAGATGAATAACACGAGATAACAAATAGTTAGGCTGGTTAGGAATTTATTTTATATTCATTATGAACAAAAATCTCCTTAAGTATATTGAAGATATCAATCAATGGCAGCACTGATCGTGACGTAGCTTGGAGGCATCGCGCTGTCATTGCGGGAAGAGAATACCTGGTGAAACATCTTATTATACCATGTTTACCATCATATTTATAGTGACGCATGACATGTGTCGTTTGTCTGAATGTTTTCTTAATATATAATAATGGCATCGGTCAGTATAGTAAAGCGTAGTTCACATTGTTCAGGGTGGAATAAATCGTGTTACAGATGATCGGAGCTTGTCGCTATAGCCACTAATGGAAAAAGAAAACAATAATGTTCAAAAATCTACCTTAGTGTTTGGAACAGATCGATAAAGTTGGGGCTGTCAGTGAAAGACTCTACTAGATCTGGCTTTGAGCTGATGTTTCGAGATGAAATATTGAAGGGGAAGTCTGAATCCCGAATTTGCACGGAAGGTTGGATTGTGAGGGACGCCTCCTAATTAGCCGACTCCCTAAAGCTTCCTCTTAAAAAGTTGCAGACAATCCAGACTGAAAATCAAAGGTGCTCTCTGTTTTGCGGTCCGTCTTCTGCGGCCTGCTGTTCCGTTTAGCGGAGGTACCCTTCGCTACCCGGCCCGTACGCAAAATACACGCTTGATCGTGGAGTTGCGGAAACCAGCCCGTTAAACTATACTATACTACCCGGCCCTCCGCTACCCGGCCCTCCGCTACTCTGCTCTGCGTGCTGTGAATATAGGGACATTATTCGGCCAGTGTTTTTTTAGTGATTTTATAAAGTTTTCTGTAGGTATATAATATAATATTTGCTTTTTCCACTAGAGGCATTTTCATTAGGCTCTCCGACCTCTACACTACAATATCCAGTCAATTAAATTATTTAATAAATCTCGTCACTAGCCAACTTGATCATATTATATAATTTTAGACTAATTATCAATTTACTTAACGATGTATCGATTAACAATTTTATCACGTTGGTAACACTGCCCCCCTAGCCAAGTTGACAATCTACAATCGTCAACGCTATAGAAAACAATCAAAATGTATGGGAATGACATATATTAACGAATTACTTTTTCACACCACAGTTAAACTGAGTTTAGCTTTATTTTATACTGTCACCTGTTTCGGTATTTGCGCAGAGATTTGATCTGTAATGACTCTAGTGTGGTCCAAACTACGCTTGAGTAAAGATTTCTATTCTATTCCAGGTCAAATTCGTGTGTTATGTTGTTGAATTAAAGTTCATAATTACCGTATTGGTATAAGACCCATACTCAAGTAACGATTCCAACCTTAAGTAGTGATCAGGTGATTGAAGTTTAAACTGTACTTGAGGAACCTTTTTTAATACGGGCTTAGGCTTACTTAGGTAATGAACATTCCATAATCCACAATACTACACGTATAATTATATTGGCAAAATGTATCTTTAAATAGTACATTACTGTCGAGGCCTGAAATGAAGCAATTTACGGCTGAGCAATATTGGAAGTACGAGGCGAAGCCGAGTAGGTACTTCCCAAGTGATTCTGAAAGGACGAGGCGCAAGCCGAGTCCTTTTTAACTAAACAAGGCCGTTAATTGCTATTTCGGCCGAGACTTGTATAGTACTTTTCTCTTATTTGCGAGGAAACACAACACAAATTAATTCAACAGTATCTCATTTTCATTCACGACGCGGTTCTTGTTCTATTATCAAAGTTTTGAAAAAAAAATGCGTTTTGAGCCTGTATATGTATAATGATAAATATTTTGTACCTAAAAACACCTAATTTATGTAAGTGTGTACTTGAAAACCTCGGTAGCATAATTTAAAAAATAAAAAGGGTCCAGCATTTTCTATTATCGTCCTGTTGGATATTACCGGCCTGTTATTTCGTTGCATACGGAAAAGAGCCGATTGTTGTATTCTTTTTTTTGAATAATGAACCAATTTCCGAGCAAGTGGGAGAAAAGATTATTTTCTAATCATTCGTAATAGGCTCGCTTTTGACCACCATCTCTCCTGATGCGGTCGACAATGCATGTTACACGCTTGCCCAGCAAAAACCTATTCACTCGAGCCTTGAAGACCACCAGATTATACATAACGGAAAACACAGACCGGCAAGGAATTCCATTCTTTAGCGGGTACGTATGATAAAGCTATTAGCAAAAAAATCGCTTCGTTGTTAAGGATAGAATGCCGGCCGACCAATGAGGGTGGCGCATCGCCGTGCGTCTGGTTGTACGATGATGGAACGGGCTTGGGGGAATTAAATAGATAGATAGATAGATAGAATATATTTTTCTACAATTTGCTCGGAAATTGATTCATTATTTAAAAAAAAGAATCGGTTCTTTTTCGTACGCAACGAAATAAAAGGCCAGTAATATCCTACACGATAATAATAGAAATTGCTAACAGTTTTTATTATTTAAATTATGTTACCGAAGTTTTTAAGTACAGACTTACACAAATCAGGTGTTTTTAGGTACAAAATATTTATCATTATAAATGCGGAATGTGCTTTTTTTTCAAAACTGAAAATACGACAAGAACCGCGAGCGGATAAATTGGCGCGAATGAAAATTAGATACTGTTGAATTAATTTGTGTATAGTTTCCTCGCAAATGAGAGAAAAGTATTGTACAAGTCTCGGCCAAAACAGCAATTAACGGCCTCGACAGTAATGTACTTACTATTGATGTACACCATGAAAATAGTAGTAAACTGGAATAATGTATAATTTATGGGTACATGGGCGGTCTTATCGCTAAAAGCGCTAATTAAATAATGTAATTATTTATTATTTTTAACGCATTTTACGCATGCGAAACGAAATCTAACGATTTAAATAGTGGAAAGAAAAAATTGCTCATGAGCAGGATTCGAACCTGCGAAAAGCACTGGCGTACTGAGCCAGGAGTCGCAGGTTCAAGTCCGGCTCGTGAGCGATTTTTTCTTTCCACAGTTTAAATCGTTAAATAATGTAATTCAAACGCGCACTCTCAGAAATGCACTAGCTAACTCTGCGCCTATGCTCAAAGCTTTTTACATTTGTAGTTCGGCATCGAGCGCTTCGTTGCTAGGTTGCTAGGTACACCTCTCTATCCACTCGTTGACTCGACTCTCAGAATAATAGGTACTCGAATTTATTATTTCCAAAAGTGGGGCGGGCAAAGTATCTACTTTGGTGACTTTTGGCTCAGGGTGCATTAGACCTACAACTAGGTAGGTACTTATTACTAATACGATAACCACGGCAGGGGTGTCTAGACCCAGCTGAGCCATGAAGAGAACTTCGTCTTTAAGGCCTTGAACAGCCAAGTTTTACCGGCACGGCTGCACCCGGCTTACCATGTAGAAGGGGTCCACCCCACCACCCTCCACCCGCCCGGGTATTTATGCTACGTTCTTCGAAAACTTCAATAGTGCGATTCAGTCTATTTTGTTATAATACAATCACTGATGACGATTTCAATATTTTTTTGGTGTGGGTAGACAAATATCGGCCTAAGAATGTTCATAACGAGAAGTAAAAATATTATTGCTTGCTATCCGCTAGGTATTTCAGAATATCGCTCTCTTCTTTCAATAATATCATTATTTAGTTGTATATTTAGTAGCATCTCAGCCGAAAAACGTCCACTACTGGACAAAGGCCTCCCCCAAAGGGGGGGGATATGCCATAATCGCCACGCTTGGCAGGCGGGTTGGCGATCGCAGTTGGTTGTTTAAATACTCAGGGAACGCTGCTGCCCATCCTCTGGTGAATCCCTTAGTCGCCTTTTACGACACCCATGAGAAGAAAGAGGGTGGTGCAATTCTTTACGTCCGGCACCACACGGACGTCCGGCACCACACGGACGGTATTTAGACGATATTTAGTAGCAAATAATTATTAATTAGATTCATGAACGTAAAGTTTTCAAATCTAAATAAAAAACATTTTCATACTGACACAGTATTGCTTCAACAATAATAACAATAATTTCTCAAGTTTATTACCCGTTAAGACTATTAAAATAAAAATATAAAGGCTCATTTAATGCAAAAGTAATTTCGAAAACATTAAAAAAAGACTTGCCGAACCTAAGAACCGACCCCGAGCTCGCAACTGAAAGCTTGGCGCACCGCAGCACCTAGTACGCATGCCCGAACGATGCGCGAGTTAGGCGGAAAAGGTCTCTATTTGGGATTAGGCTCAAGGTACTTTAGACCTTATTCTAAGTATTTATTGTATTATAATTGTTCTTCTATACTTGGATAGTGCGATTCAGCACATTTGGCTATAATAACATCACATACATTTTTGGTGCAGGTAACTAAGTAAATGTATCGATCCTAAAAGAACTGCATATAAAAGAAAGGTTATCGTCGACTGTGCAAATACGAATAAGTAATTTTTTTGGGAAGGAAGACTCAATGGAGCGCTTGGTGGTGCAGGGCAGGATTGAAAGGAAGAAACCCCGTGGTCGCTCTCCATCGTGCTGGTCATACCTCTTAAGACCATCACGCATTCCACCATGACACAATGTTCTCGCAGCGCCAATAATAGAGCCGAATGGAGACGCATCGCAAGAGCTGAGCAACTCACCTTTTGAGATCTGACGTAACCAACCACTCTGCCAAAAGCGAACGACTAAGCAGAAGAACTAAGTGAACAACTTAGTAGAGGCCTATGTCCAGCAGTGGACTGTGATAGGCTGAGTTGATAGATATGCTCCACTCTCCTTAAATATGGTTAAGCTACAAGATGGCTGATGCTTGCGTGCATTCATTTAGTACAGCTGCCGAATTGCGTCACTCACTCGCGATCGCAATCATCTGGATTTCAATGTTCATTGCTCCGTGTGTTTTGACAATCCGTGTTATCGGCAACTACGTACCACGTAATGAATATTGCTGTAATTTCAAAATGAAAGCTAATGTCAAATCATTACATAATTGTCCCACAGGTCCACTCAAATCAACCTGGCACTTTCTTCAAAAGGCCAGTCCAGGAGTAATTGCTCTGCATTGTCCTCACACAAATACTTAATACAATATGTCTGGACTTTAAAAGAGACTATGATCCCTGAGTTTGTTTTTCGGAATTTCTTGTGTGAAGTGATAATTTACAATTAATAATGATTTAATATTTAATTGATTATTTTTATTGAATAGTTTTTCCAAATGAGTTGAGTCCTTACGTATGAATATCGATTCTGATAACATAGCTCACAGGAACAACAGGGTTTTTGGTACATACTGTAGAAATGCCGATGCTATCTAGTTTTTAAATAACTGGCATGGAAAAGTGATTTTTAACATCCAATTTGCAGAATTAATGATTTGTATTTTAATTTCCAATTCGTGGCCTCCTCTCAATTTGAGAATCATCTTGGATCATTTATAAATGCAAAAGGTTAACTACAGGTATGATGAAATCCAAACACAAGATTTAATAATTTTCATATATTAAAACACAAATGAAAAATCAACATTTAACAATGTACAATACTGTTACAGATTAAAATACTCCATTGTAACCACAACCTGCACCGGCGAGACCGTTGTAGCCCAGACCGGGGGCGCCCAGACCAGAACCAGCCAGACCAGGTCCGTAACCAATTCTGCCAGAAGCAAGACCAGCAGCAGGACCCATAGGACCGTAGGCAGGACCAACAGCAGGAGCCACGCTTTCACTAATGATGCCCACAGCACCGTTCCCGCAGCCGTAGTTGATGCCTCCAGCGCCAGCAGTAGGTATGGCACCTTCCAAAGCCACAGCACCTAAGAAGGGCAGCTCTCCGTTCACAACCAAAGCACCTTCAATGGCGTTTTCAGAGATGACTGTAATGCCAGTGGGAGCGATGGGAGAAACACTGGTGACTGCGAAGCCACCACCGCTTGAGGGTACAAAGGAGTTGGCAGCAAGTCCATAGTTGTTTGAGCACCCTGGGTAGCCTAAGGGTCCTTGTGCAAAGCCCAGTCCACCAGCTAGGTTGGAGCCGTAAGCTAGGGCGTTGCCAGTTAAGGCAAGCTCTTCAGCAGCTAAGGTAGTGCCAGCGATGCTGTTCACATTACCAATGCATTGGCCTGAGATGGTCTGAAAATTAAAATGGCAAACGATTATAAATTTTCTTGATCTGACTCTACTATATCAATGTATGCAAAGTGATATTTAGTTAGGAGTAGGTCGTAAGTCTTTTGTTTTCTGGAATAATAAAAGAAAAGAGGACTTTATGAAGACTGTATGGGCCATAGTCAGCTGTAAGAAGTTTAAGCTATAGTAATGTGGAATAAGCAAAAATCCTACATATTTTCGGCCAAAGGTTAGCACAGCAAAATCAGCTCGTTACTGTATAACTGATTGCGAGACATGTTCCTCTTTTCGCAATGAGAAGGCTTAATTAAGACCATAGCCTGCCACACTGGCTTTATACATTTTTGCGGACCATCCAGTCACCTCATTTAAGAAGACTATTTGTCTAGCAAAGTTGTTGACATAGCCCAGAGGATAAGGAAGCTAAAGTGGCAATGGTGGTCATATTAGCCGAAGCCGAATTATGACCGTTTGGGCTAAAGGTTCTTTAGCTGAGATAGCGAATCAAAAAACGTAGCGTGAGATGCCCTCAGGTGGAGTGATGATCTACGCAAGGTGGCTGGTAGAAGCTGGATGAAAGTGGCTGAGAAATGAGGTCAGTGGCATGGTTTTAGAGATTCTTATGTCCAGCAATGGACTGCTGTAGGCTGATAATGATGATGCTAGAAAAATGATGATGACGATGAAAAGAAAAATACTTACCTGAACCAATAAAACTGAAGCGCAGAATACAAAGAAAGCTTTGGCTGACATTTTGAATTGTTTTTATTGTGGTATCAAACTACTGAATGATTTAAGATTCAATGCTCCGATATTTTATACTAATATATTACAATATTTCTTCGCAATGGATGGTATAGAAATGCATAGTATACGTGACTTTGATAATAGCAGTTAGTGGAAATGTATTAAATAACCTCTTTTTGATTGCAGATAATACACCTGATTTTTATATGGAACTTGGTAAAAATCACGTTTTTGAGCGATAGAAGAAGTACGTCATAGAGATGGTCATGTCATGAGTTGAAAATATGTCCTTCGAAAAGGTCAGGCAAACGTCAGGTTAGCTTATCATATCATGGTAATCATGTCAAATAATGGAAAACCGCGAATCGGCAAACGCAGCGTAAGGCTGACCCCTGTCAGGTGGACCGACGACCTGAAGAACGTAGCTGGGGGGGACTTGATGCGGAAGGCAGAGGACCGAGTGTTGTCGCGCAACTTGGGAGAGGCCTATGTCCAGCAGTGGACTGCAATACACTTAGTTGATGTCAAATAATGGCATGTGTCATAAGAGTTACATCGTAGATTTTATCCGCAAAAAACGCAATGTCCTTGACCAGAATCCCTGTCAACCTAGTTAAGCTATTGATTTATAAATTGATTGAAGCGAAACACATGTACCGTACCCAGTGGCGGATTTACCAGCAGCACAGATAATATAATACTATACTAGTCCAGCAGGCTGAGTAGGCTGGAGCCTAGGGCGGCAGATTTTAGGGGCGGCAAATTTGGGGCTAAATTTGTTTCATGTCTTACAGAAATTAAAAAGATTGTAGGATCAGTAAGCTGAAGTGGCAGTGGGCTGGCCACGTCTGTCGAAGGACCGATGGCCGTTGGAGCAGACGAGTCCTTGAGTGGAGACCGCGAATCGGCAAACGCAGCGTAGGGCGCCCCCCTGCCAGGTGGACCGACGACCTAAAGAACGTGGCTGGGGGGGACTGGATGCGGAAGGCAGAGGACCGAGTGTTGTGGCACAACTTGGGAGAGGCCTATGTCCAGCAGTGGACTGCGATAGGCTGAGTGGATATTTATATACCTAAATGTTATTAGATCCACACAAAAAATAAAACATGTAGTATGTTTCAACACTTAGATAACCCTAAGGAGACACTTTGACCCATGATTGAGCTTTTATTAGCTCAGAAATATCCAAAAACCCATGCCCAAAAACTATTTCTTGTGCAATCTTAACTCACTTGGATTGTAAAAATAATCTAGGAATAGGAGGAGATTGTAGAGATCATGGTGTAATAACACCAGGTAGTCTCTTTCCGTGACAGCTAGGTCACGTGATTGCCTCCGTACTACGTCATCGGCCGTGGAGCCAATAGCGGGCTGTTAGCGTGACACTTATCAGTTTGATGTGCTGCCACTTTGTGAAAATAAATTACCCGAGCAAAATGCATTTTTTCATTTACTTTCTTCTATAAAGAATCACTTTTTAACTAGTAATTTAATATAGTTTCCTTTATTAACTAATTAGATGAATAACACGAGATAACAAATAATTAGTCTAGTTAGGAATTTATTTTATATTCATTATGAACAAAAATCTCCTTAAGTATATTGAAGATATCAATCAATGGCAGCACTGATCGTGACGTAGCTTGGAGGCATCGCGCTGTCATTGCGGGAAGAGAATACCTGGTGAAACATCTTATTATACCATGATAATATCCTCATTATAACCATGATATAATAAGATGGGTGAAACATCTTATTATAACGTGATTATTATAACCTTTTTCTCCCACTTGCTCGGAAACTGGTTCATTATTCAAAAAAAAATATACACCAATCGGCTCTTTTCCGTACGCAACGAAATAACAGGCCGGTAATATCCAACACGACAATAATAGAAATAGCTGGACAGTTTTTATTTTTTTAATTATGCTACCGAGGTTTTTAAATGCACACTTACATAAATTAGGTGTTTTTAGGTACAAAATATTTATCATTATACAGGCTGAATGCGCATTTTTTTTTTTTCAAAACTTTGAAAATTGTAATAATAATAATAATCGCTGATCGCGATAAGGCCGTCATTTGTACAATAGTTGAAATGCTTCAATGTAATGTTTTTTATGGTGTACGTACAATAAAGCATATATAAATAAATAAAAAATAAATAGAACAAGATTTCGTTATTTTATAGGCTGAATACGCATATTCTTTTTCAAAAGTTTGAAAATGGAACAAGGACCGCGCGCGAATGAATTAGCGCAAATGAAAATTAGATACTGTTTAATTAATTTGCGTATTATTTCTTCGCAAATCAGAGAAAAGTCTCGGCCGAAATAGCAATTAAAGGCCTCGTTTAGTAAAAAAGAACTCGGCTAGCGCCTCGTCCTTTTAAAATCACTTCGGAAGTCCAATATTACTCGGCCGTAAATGTAATGTACTAGTAATGTAGGTACTATTGTTGGCCAAACCTTGTGATTGTTGACATGTCAAATGTCAACCCCCATATGCCCTCTTCCCACCTCTTCAACATCTTCTTGAAGTCTTCCTGGAAGACCGCAATCCAGGGAATATGTTCCTGCGTCACATTGTCATACCGAACCGGTTTCGCACCGCGCCGTGCCGACACCAGGCGCGTTCCGAGGGGGGGGGGGGTCACAGGGGGTCATGGTTTTGGAATTTAAAACTCTACGTAAGCCAAGCTGACCCCCCCCCCCAAAATCTTGGGCTAGAACCGCGCCTGCCGCCACCTCGGACATCGGGCGTCGTCGGGCATTCGGCCATTAGACTCGCTCTCGACGCCATCCCACTGTGCGCACGCATAACAGTTTTCAATAAATAACCAGTACAGAAATACAGTTTGTTTTTACTTACTAGTCAAGACCCCCAGCACACACCAGTAGGGCAATTGTGTAATGCATTCACTTTGACATTAGCTTTCATTTTGAAATTAAAGCATTATTCATTGCGTGGTACGTAGTTGTCGATAACACGGATTGTCAAAACACACGGAGCAATGAACATTGACATCCAGATGATTGCGATCGCGAGTGAGTTACGCAATTCGGCAGCTGTAGCTTGTCATTCAATCACTGTCAAAGTGACATTTCACATATTGTCGATCTCCCTTATAAATTTTATGTGTTGTGTTGCTCTCTTTGACCAAGTATAGTTGAATGTACAATAAAAAAAGTAAAGTTACATAAATTAAATACTAAAATATAGTATACATACTGCTAGACTAGGCTTCATACATTTCTGATTTAACAAATAATGTACTACAATCTTTTCATAAACAAATATTACTTAACGGTATTCCACCTGACTTTGCTTCTTCGGAAAGAATGCAGCGTAGTGCATTTTTGTACTAACTAATGATTCAGCAGTATTTTTGTTAAATGTGCAGTATTACAAAGAATGCAGCAATAAGTAATGTGTCAGCCATTCCATTGCTTACATAATATTTATTATGATTTTGTTCCGTCTTGCTTGATTTTTATTTTTTTATTTTTTATTATAGTATAGGATGGCGAAACGAGCTAAAGGCCCACCTGATGTTAAGCGGTTACCTTTGCCCATGACAACTTCAATACCACCTAGGCTGGTGCCTTAATGGTACCGCAAGTCGGTTCGCCAAACTGAGACATGAAGATGGAAACTCTCATGTGATTGTAATTTCACCGACACCCGTACCCTTCAGACCGAAACACAGCAATGCAAGCATCACTATTTGGCGGAGAAGTAGGCATGGTGGTAGTACTTCCCCGGACGAGCTCTTTCACAAAGGAGCTCTACTATTACTTGCAATTGTCTTATTGACAAAACTGACTGCCTCGGTAGTCTGGTAACTTGGTAACGTGTTTAACTGCAGATCGTGAGGTCCTGGGTCCGATTCCCAGGACGGGCAAAAAGTGTTATTATGATTTTTTCAACACTAAAATTTCTCAGTAGCAGCCTGGAGTCACGAAGTTGGCAGTCACCCCGTGCCTCGGAGAGCACGTAAAGCCGTCGGTCCCTTGCCTGATCTCTCTCCGGTCGTGTCGGATTGCCGTCCCATCGGATTATGAGAGTGAGGAAATAGAGAGTGCACCTGTGTTTGCGCACATACTTGTGCACTATATTATATTGATCTGTATGCGTGCCATATTTAAGGAGGTGACTATACCACTGATACTGAATACGAATCAATAAAAAAAACAATACCAATTGTAGTAAACAAAACAAATTCACCCCGTGTGTTGCGGGCGACACCAAAACACCACACATAACCAAAAACGAACGTGAAGGTTTGTGTGCGAAACCACAAAAAAAAATTGCCACCCTTTGACAATGCCGCTGATGACTTATTGTCAGAGTCGTTCGGAATTTATTCTCAAACCCTCGCTGTTTCTAAGGTCACTCGAGTGGTTATCCACTTGAGTGACCTTGGGTACTGGTAGCACCCAAACGTGTTTTGCCTCAAAGTGGCCTTGGGTACTAGACGTACCCAAGCGAAGTGAATGTGGAGTACCTCATGAATATGCCTAATATTTTTATAACTGGGTTATTCTACGGAAACATTAAGATTGTGTTCACTCGACATAAGTCGTAGCTCTTTGGATTTTAACCACTTTCAAAACTTAATTAATAAACTTCATAACCTTATCTAACACCACGTATAACAATGGTAATTCTTAATTAACAAATTTACTTTACTTTTCCAGTACAGTACGTGATTACTCACGTCCTGTAGAATGTTCGCGACATAGGTTATAACATTGTCGAGTCTGTAAAAAATATTTAAAAATATTCTTTAAGTATATGAAATTAACCAATGTGTAAAGTATATAACAAAGAAACAACCAGTAAAATAAGAAAAAATATCACCAAATATTTTAAAAGTTGTTTAACATTCTACAATGTTCGTGAAAAATAGTCACGCCTGTCGAATTAAAATGTCCAAATGGTATACTTTTATATTTTTCAAGTAGAAACATTAATTCCTATCTATGGTAACCCTTCACTATGTAATGTTTTGTCAGTGTCGGCCATATTTCCGCAAGTGATTGCAGTCCAGAGAATCAAAAAGTTATAAAAGTGTTCTACACCAGTGTAAAAGTTCATTACTCATTCCTGTACTTAACAAAAAAAAGTAAGTAATCAATTTAAAAATACAATTTACGTATAGTCTCATTATTTAGTTGTTTAACTACCGAAATCAAGTGAATCTAGTTTTAATAACTTGAAATTTTGCACTATTTACGTGTTTTTATGATAAAACATCACTTCTGTAGAACTCACTCCTGTTGATGTAGCTTTCTACAGAAATGATTTTATTTCTACAGAAGTGATGATTTGCTTGTTATGCTTATTTATTTTATGTTTTATAAAAATATACACATACATTTATAATTTGCTTAACGTACGATGCTGCCTTTTATTGTGTCTATCGGTGACAGAATGATTTTACACACTGTACTGCTTTTTACTTATCTTTAACGACAGGATTGACTTGTTTTCTACAGAAGTGATTTGCATGGGTATTTTGGTGTTATTTGCAGTTATGGCGGGTAAAAGGAGATCAGACAAAGAAAAAAAAGATCCTTTAAAAGAGCAAAAGAAAGCTTGGATACGAAAGAAGAGAGAAAATATGACTGAATCTGAACTGGAAGAAAGACGTCGAAAAGATAGAGAAAGATACAAAAATAAAAAAGAATCTGGGAATATAAAATTAATCAAAGTCTACACACCATGAGCACAAAAAGCAATAAGAAAAAGTTGGCGAGAGCGTGCACAAACTCATCGTATTAAATTAAAACGATTAAAAGCTACAGAGCAGAGAATTGTGGAAGCAGACACTCCTTCAAGTCTAGTTTCACAGAGATCTACAACATCTTCTAGAGCTTCTTTAGGTAGAAGACTTGCAGACAAAAATAAGCGAAGACTTAAACTAGAAAATATGCATCTCAGACGAAGAATTTTGCAATTGGAAAACTTATTGGCTAATAAAAGGATGAAATTGTTACGACCAAGGCAACATAGTGATACAATAACTGCTGAACCACCTGAAATAAGGATAACGGGTGTTTGATGATCTTGAGGGTTGGAGGCCTTTTCAATGATTTGCGACTGATTTCAGTTAACAGTTTAATCTTCTCATAACAAAGTAAAAACAACGTGCGTACAAAAGTATCGGAAAACAAGAAGTGGCGGACATTTTATTTTAAACATGAATTGCGAGAATAACGCGCTGCTATTGGTCCATCTAGCGAAATCTGGTGCGTTCAGTAACCTCAATTATTTATTATTCTGGATTATGCTTAGACATGCCCCCGGCCTTGGAAGCTCCGTCGTCCAACATCTTGTCATCATCTTCATTGAACAGAGGACAAATTCGTGAAAATGCACGTCTGAAGACTCCTGAGGCTGTCTGGATGTCAGCTACTCGAGAAACTCCATCTTTTCCAGGAAATGTGGATATGATGCGTCCCAGTCTCCACTTCAGCGGCGGTGTATTGTCTTCTTTGATGATGACTAGCGTATCAGGCTGAAGATCAGCTTGGTTTTTTTTCCATTTTGATCGAACTTGCATTTCTGAAATATATTCTTTGTTCCATCTATTCCAGAAGTGTTGTCTGATTTGCTCTAATCTCTGGTAGCGTGTGAGCCGGTGAACAGGAACATCAGTTAGCTGTTCAGTTGCGGGCGCTGTCAGGAGACGACCAACCAGGAAATGAGCAGGACTCAAGGGAAAGAAATCATTAGGATCAGTGGACATGGGACTAATGGGGCGTGAATTCAGAATGGCTTCAATCTGGCATAATACCGTGCTAAACTCTTCAAAAGTTAGGTGTGCGTTACCAACTACTCGTAGCAAGTGGTGCTTGCAAGATTTGACTCCAGCCTCCCACAATCCACCAAAATGAGGCGCATACGGTGGAATAAAAGAAAATTTTATATTCTGATTAGTAGCATATTCAATAATATCACTCGAACAATTTGATATAAATTTTGAAAATTCATTAGCGAGGCCTACAAAATTCTTACCATTGTCGGAAACAATTTCTACAGGTTTGCCACGTCGAGAAATAAATCTCTTTAAAGCAAGTAGACATGCGTCAGAAGTAAGGTCGCTGACGAGTTCTAAATGTATTGCACGAGTTACTAAACAAATGAACAGGCATATGTAACTTTTTATTAATCTGGAGCCCCTACCTTTGCGGTTCAGTACGAGCACTGGTCCAGCATAATCTACACCGCTACGGAAGAATGGAAGACACGGCGTGATTCGCTCCTCCGGTAAGTTGCCCATAATAGGTTGCAAGGTTTTACTTCTCAACCGTGTACAAGTAACGCATTCACGTACAGATTGATTAGCGAGTATTTTACCACCAACAGGCCAGTATGACTCACGTATATTGTATAGCAACGCTTGTGGCGCAGCGTGCTGTAGCCGCTTATGTTCGGCACGAAATAATAATACCGTAAACCAATGTTTTGATGATATTAAATAAGGATGTTTCTTATTAAGGTTAAACCAAGACGAATTTTGTATTCTCCCACCGACACGTATTATTTTATCTTTATCAATAAATACATTTAAGTTGCAAATATTATGTTTGTTCTTCAAACCTTTATTATTAATTAATAATTTATATTCTTCGGGGAAAGACTCCTGTTGGCTCAACCTTACTAGCGTGACGGTAGCATGCCTTAGTTCATCGACAGTCAGAGGTCCGCTGCGAGTATTATTTTTATGGAGTGAGTTATGTATAAAACGCAATGCGATTGCACAAGCTCTATTCATGCGATTAAATTGACTAAATCTTTTGAAAGGAAACACTGACTTAAATGATTTGTCTGTTGAGCTAAGGAATGAGTTTACAGATTTTACTGGTTTTATTTCAGGCAGTTCAGTCTGTTCTGTGTGAGGAATTTTCAAACTTGACTGACTACAGTCAAACTCAAAATCATGAAGGAACTGTGGCCCCTCCCACCATAACGTGGAAGACTTAAGGTCTTCCAGTCCGATTCCACGAGAAACTAAATCGGCTGGATTGTCTTTACCACTCACATGGCACCAAGGAAGTTCTTTTGTGATTTCATGAATCTCAGCCGCTCTGTTCTGAACGAACGTTTTCAATCGGTTAGGGGCCATGCGTAGCCAACCAAGGACGATAGTGGAGTCACACCAAAATATTATATGTCGAAGTGACAATGAAGCGATTTGCGAACTTTATTATATAGCCTAGCACCTAGTAAGGCCCCGCACAGTTCCAGTCTGGGGATGCTAACAGGATTTAAGGGCGCGACCTTGCCCTTTGAACAATACAATCTAACAGTTACCAATGAGTCAGCCCTAATCGTGCGCACATAAATACAGGTTCCGTATGCAGACTCCGAGGCGTCCGTAAAAATGTGTAGTTCAATACGTGTCGGCTCAGTGCACATAACGTGTCGCGGCACGCGTATGTCGTTGAGGATTGGCAGAGAACTCGCGAAACGGTTCCAAGTGCATATGACGTCACGAGGAACTTCATCATCCCAACCTATCTTCAATAACCATAGTTTTTGTAATAAAACCTTGGCTACAATAATTACAGGACTTAATAATCCTAAAGGATCAAATATTTGTGATATATTTGACATAATATAACGCTTAGTAACATACTTGATTTCATTTTTAAATTGCGTATTAAAATGAATTTCATCGCGTAAATGATACCAACTTATTCCTAAAGTTTTGGAATGAACACTCTCGCCTAATGTCAATTCTTTAAATAAATCAGATGAATTGTTCTCGGCTACATCTAATTCAAAATTGAACATCCACTTGCGGAGTGGAAAACAACCCGAATTTAAAATATTTGCTACATCTTGGCAATTTTTTAATAAAGTATCTTGGCTATTGTTACTCGTTATTAAATCGTCTACAAAAAAATCTTCATTAATTATTCTCTTGACGTCAGGATCCGTACACTCAATGGCTAATTGTTTCAGACATCTGCAACTTAAAAACGGTGCAGATGCGGTTCCGTACGTGACTGTATTGAGCTGATAGACGCTAATAGGCTCCGAGGGATCATCACGCCACAAGATCAGTTGAAGGTCACGTTGATCTTCATAAATATGACACTGACGATACATTTTCTCGATGTCTGCGCATGCCGTGTACCTATGCTGCCTAAATCGTAACAATATAGCCAAGAGATCGCCTTGTATCGCAGGGCCCACCATTTGTAATTGATTAAGCGATATGTTATTGCTGGTTGTTGCACTCGCATCGAACACTACACGCAACTTAGTTGTTGTGCTGTGTTCGCGTAGAACACCATGATGGGCCATGATGTAATGAGGCGACCTGTAAATATCAACACGGCTCATATGCCCTAAGCGAATATACTCCTGAATGAAATCACTATAAAGTGTCCTATATTCGGGATTGCGTAGCAAACGTTTTTCAAGGGCTAAAAACCGTCGTTCAGCTTGCGAATATGATTCACCTAATGTGTCGGGACTTTGCTTAAAAGGTATGCGTACAATAAACCTTCCGTCATTTTTGCGCGTAGTATTATCGACGAAATGTTGTTCACACGCACGCTCCTCATCGGTATAAGTATCCCGACATACAGGCATCTCTTCAAGCTCCCAGAACAACCGTAACTGCGAATCGATTGACTGAGAAAAATTACACTGAATGTACCGATCATGACGCGAAATAGAACAAATAGGTCCGGATATTATCCAGCCTAATTTTGTATCTAATAAGAAAGGTCCATTAGGTAATCTTATTTTCTTACTGTTTATTAAATCCCAAAATTTATCTGCGCCTATTAGTAGATCTATGCTTCGCGATTCATAAAACTCTGGATCTGCTAATTGAATATTTTCAGGAATAATAAACTGTGCGGATTGTATCGGTGCAGCCGCAGGCAACACCGACGTAATATTCGGTAAAACGAAACATTGTAAACGCGTGCTGTAAGGGTTTGTGCGCGATTTAATATTCGCATCACATATTTGCGTTGATTGTGTGACAGAATTGCCAATACCCCTTATTTCTTGAGTGGACTGTATGGACGGTATATGTAATAAATCACATAATGATTTGGTAATGAAACATCGCTCACTACTGCTGTCGAGAAGCGCGCGTATTAAGTGATAATTATTATATTTATCACCTATCTCAACTAAAGCGGTCGATAGCAAGACTGGTTTCATTATAACAGCTGATTGAGTGCAGTGAACATTCACGTGAGCTTTATTTGCTTGGATCGTTCCATTCGTTCCTATTGATGACGTCGTCGACGGGCGCGGTGCGGAAGGCGCGGGAAGGGGCTCCGTCGCAGGAGCCACTGTCTCATTATAACAGTTTCCGTACGATGCATGGAATGCAATAGACTGATTATTAGTTAAGTTATCCGAATGAATTATCGAGTTATGTTTTTTGTTGCACATATGACATGGCCCGAAACAACAATTTTCTAACGTGTGACCCGAACGTAAACAATTTATACACAGATTCTTGTCTTTAATGAATTTAAGTTTGGATTCTAAATCGTAATCAAGAAATCTTTGACAAGCATACAGTGGATGTTTAGCGTTACATAATAAACAAGTGATCCTATAAGTGCTGTTGTAGCGTGAATATCGTTCCGGTTGCTTATTGGTGGAAACATTGCAGTGAATTTTAGTGTTATTTTGTGTGTTTACCTTTTTATTATCGTTAACAAAAGTATTTTGGTTTTTCGAAGTATTATAACTAGCCTTATTGTGTGATACCTGTAATGTTTCCAACATGTCAGCCCGGTCTTTTAGGAACTTAACTAAGTCATTTACTTTTATTTGCGTTTTGGAGTCACCATTTTCAGAGAAAAATGTGCCTTTGTATTGCTCCCATTCGCGCTCAGTCGTTTGATCTAGCTTAGAGACGACTAAATAGACAACTAAGGTGTCCCACGTGTCAGTCGACTCGCCTAGTAAATTTAGTGCACGTAAGTTCTTTAACACCGTATCTATCAACTTCCTAATACTAACTGGTGATTCTTTGTTTATTGTTTGCATATTGAACAGCGACTTGACGTGGTTATGCACCAATAACCGGCTGTTATTATAACGGTTCAGAAGTAACTCCCATGCAACACTATAATTATCACCGGAGAACTCGACTGAATTAATTACTAATTCTGCGCTTCCTTTTAGTGAAGATTTTAGGTAATGATACTTTTCGATATCACTAAGTTCCTTAGAATTATGCACTAAGGATCGGAACGTGTCTCTGTACTCTAACCAGTGCTCGTATGAACCATCAAATGTGGGCATAGAAATAGTAGGCAACTTAACTGATTTCCTCTGATGACTATTACATTTAATTGAACTGTCAGCGACCTGATCTTCGTTAAGTAAGTATTCAGCCTGTGATAGAACTGTATAATAACTGTTTTCGAACAATTCTCTTTGCGTCAACTGCTCATCCAGATCCGAGACCGACTCCTCAATCTGGCTTTGAATCACATTAAATTCACTATATAAACTAGTAGCTCTTTGGATGCGTAGCTTGAGATCTATGCGTTTTTGACTAGACAAAGTAGCACCTTCAATTGTGGAAACATAACTTGCAAACTTAGTAAAACGTCCTTTTACTATGCCACGTTTTTTAACTAGCTCCCTACTTAAACTACTCTCCCCACAAGGCGATTTATCGCGGGAATCAGCCGTTGTAGGTTCCTTTCTAGATTCTTTGGGCATTTTGGTGGAAAGTAGTGAAGATGGAGTACTCACGTTTAAAATAAGGTGACGGTAACGACACTTGCACGATAAGCTGGGTACGCACAGAGGTTATCAAGTGAAACTGAAATTAATTGAATAGCACGATATTACACACTGGAAATGGAGATGTGGACGTAAAAGCAGGATGGCTGGTTGTACCTATGCGCGTTTTCAGGTCCTACTACCAGCTTTCTCCCAAATTTTGCGTCTTGAGTCGAGATGTGTTCTCGCGAAGGCGTGTCCTCCAACAATCGATGCTGGCTTGAAGAATATGGCTCGAAGGTCCAAATGTTTGATGATCTTGAGGGTTGGAGGCCTTTTCAATGATTTGCGACTGATTTCAGTTAACAGTTTAATCTTCTCATAACAAAGTAAAAACAACGTGCGTACAAAAGTATCGGAAAACAAGAAGTGGCGGACATTTTATTTTAAACATGAATTGCGAGAATAACGCGCTGCTATTGGTCCATCTAGCGAAATCTGGTGCGTTCAGTAACCTCAATTATTTATTATTCTGGATTATGCTTAGACAACGGGACGTAAAAGAAAACAAATAGAAGTAAAGGTCATTACGGTCGCTCTATCGCCTGAAAAACTTCCTCCCACCAAATACTAAAACAAAGCTTGTACAAGCCTTGATTTTCCCAATTGTTGACTATGGTGATGTGTGCTACTTTGACCTGAATGCAGTTTTTCTCAACAAACTTGACCGGCTTCTTAACAACTGCATTCGATTCGTTTTTAATCTTCGTAAATATGACCATGTGTCTGAGTATCGTTTGCTTCTAAAATGGTTGCCTATCCGCCAACGTAGGCATATGAGGGCATTAACTACTCTATTCTCTTTACTTTTCTCTCCCAATTCTCCTTCTTACTTAACTTCTCATTTTCAGTATCTATGTACAAGTCATACTAAATATCTCCGCTCCACTAATAATCGTCTTCTCCAATGTCCTTCTCACCGCTCTGACTTCGTTCACTCTACATTCTTCGTGCAATCTATCCTATTATGGAATGCGCTTCCTCAGGAAATCAGGATGGCTAACAGTCGGCTCGCCTTTAAAAATAAGTTAAGGAAATATTTCCGTGAAAACAATTTAGCAGATTCAGCTCGACTTTGAATTATCTTGATGTTATATATTTATAGTTATATATGTAGGTATGTATAATATATATATTTTATTATATGTATAATGTACATATGTATTTATCTATTTTTTTTATTTTTTATTATATGTAATTATAAGTCCGTAGTACGAAACATATTTTACTACTTTACTGGTGCATCTACCCTATTCTTTGTCTCTGCATTACCCTAAGGTTGTCTGGTAGAGAACGCCTATGGCGTTAAGACCGCCTTTGTACCCTGTTGTGTATAAAGAATTAAATAAATAAATAAATAAAGGAAGCTGTTCGCAAGTTCTTCAAAAGAGATGAATCTAATCGAATCACGTCTGGGAAAAAAGAGACTATTACGAAAATGAAACAAAAGAAACAAATTCGATAATCAATGACACAATGCTTAATCTATATAAAAAGTTTAAAGAGGAAACTCAGATAAAAATTTCTTACGCTCTTTTCTTTTTCTTTTCTGCCGACATCGTCCTTTTTGGGTTTTAGTTCCAAATGCTAACAAGAGGACACTTGTTTGTGTGTGATACATGCAAACAGAATTGATGGTTACAGCATTAAAAAAAGCAGCAATAATAAATGAACATTCTGTAATCAGCCTAGTAAAAAGTATGTACTGTGTAGGTAATTTAAAGAAGGATTGTGTAGCTAGACAATGCGATCTTTACAAGAATAGATCAATAAAGCTAAATAGATATTCTAATGACATGTTGATTACCTGTGAAAGATGGATCACTAAAAAAGTCCCAATTGTTATAAAAGGTCAGGATTATACCAAAAAACTATCAAGGAATCTTTCTCCTCGAAAAGTAAAATATTTGTTATGATATTCCTTGAAGATAAGCTGCCCAAGTTTATGAAGCACCTTTTAAATATTATAACTCAACATAGAGTTGTTACAACAGTTAAAAGTGAGCTAGCCGAAGATGAAGCACTACTCCATATGGACTTCTTTACTTCGTCAGACGAAGAAAATGATATTTTTTAATGTTCCAACTTTTCAGATTTTTATTCTACAGGAATGTTACGATAACGTCATTTCTGTTGAATATATAATAATATAATAATAATAATAATATGTTGATTTTTTTTAGACCTTTTAGCTTAATTTTAGTATTTTCAATTGATATATTAAGACTGTTGACACCAAAAACAATTTAAACTGATTGTTATGTTTTGCAAGCTTACTTAAATTAGTAGTTTTTAGAAAATTTCTGTCACTCATGGCGAAATTCATATCACTCCTGTCGATGTGATAAAATCAAAATGTGCAATTTTATCATAATATTATTGTGATCGATCTCTTAATCAATTTTTTACATTATTATTACACTAAAACTGATTATATTATCGCAATAAAAAGTTGATTATGTAAAAACAATTTTTTATTTTATTTTAATATCATTCGGTAGAATGACCCAACTAAGAGTTATTTCATTTTGGCAATATTAGCATCTAGTTCCTAATGAATAACCCAACATTTTGAGGTATGGTAAAACTACAATCATTCACTCTAAGATTTAATATGAATATTTGTTATTTGGTCTGTTGTATCTACGTCTCGACTTGGCGGCAAAGAATTTAACTTATTCTCGTATTTTTCGATACAATGTGATTTTATTGTATTTCTACATAAAGAATAATCACACCATGCGTTTTAAACCATAAAACATCTAGGTTAACAATTCACTTTATTGTTAAAGTTGTTTTCATAAATAAGACAAAAAATGCTCAATGTTAATGTTTACAACCGATTATTTAAGTGAAGAGATCATAAATTAAAACAAAACTTTCGAGGGTTCAAATGGCCTATTCATAAGCATTATTAAAAACTTCAATTGTAAGCAAACTTCTTAGAAACAAAGTCATAAATAAAGTTTTTTGTAACATGAGCAGGCCGCGCGTTTTTACTCGGCTGATAACGTAATGTTCTGGTCACTCAACGGTTAAAAGACAGATGCACCCGGTCACTCCAGCGGATAATATAAATATATATATATTTATATTCTGTGTTTCTTGTTTGTTTTAGTAATCTGTAATCTAGTTTGAATTAAATTAATATTGTAGAATTGCCTACCTACTAGGATTTTTAATTTTCCTCTTTTTTTTTCACCGACATTTGTTTACTACAAACATGTTACATACATTCGTAAAAAAATATTTTGGATCAACACTGACTCCCAAGTCACAGGTAATAACCTAGTTTGGGAGCCAGGGAACGTTTTCATGGTTTATGTTTTTTTTTGTATGATGATATAAATAATTTTAATTTGCAATGTGAGGGAGGACACGTACCACGCTTTAGTGGAGTGTGCCCGGATCGGGGCAGAACGCAGAGCTTGGGAAATGGGAATAATGAACTCACGTAGGACGTTGGTATTTGCAATATTATTATTTTCAAATCCTACGTCCAAAGTAGCTATTAAGTTATACTGCTTGATTGTTAAATTAATCAAATTAATTTCTTAGGTTTTCAGGATCACTACACATTATAATAAAACAAAGTTTAACCGGATTATATCGCGTATATTATTTAAATTGGTTTTCATGACGTTTCGCTTGTTGCTTAGTTGCTTGCTTGTGTTTATCACTGTTTTAAATGTTGCGCGTCGTTAACTGTGACAATAAACTATTTTTCTTTCTTTCTTTTTCTTTTCTTTTTCGAAAGCTTTGTAGCATTTCGTGGTCGCACGTAGACTAAGATGACAAGCGTTTTTACAGATATTTCTAAAAAAATATTTTAATATTCCGTACAATCTTATTAATTAAAATCGTCGTCACGACATGAGCTATTATTATTATGTAGCTCATGTCGACACGAAGAAGAAGAAGAAGAATTAAAATCGTTTCGATGCACGCAGTAATCATTCATAATATCATTATCTTTTACAGTGTTGCGTGCTGTTTGGGACTTGATTATTTTTATCTACCAACCATTTTCTCTATTAAAATTAGGATGTTTTTAGGGTTCCGTACCCGAAGGGTGCCAAACGGGACCCTATTACTCTCGCTATGCTGTCCGTCCGTCCGTCTGTCCGTCTGTCTGTCCGTCCGTTCGTCCGTCCGTCCGTCTGTCTGTCACAGGGCTGTATCTTTGTAACGGTAATAGATAATCAGTTGAAATTTTCACAGAATATGTCTCTACTATGACAAATACTAAAAACAAAAAAAAAGAATACAACCAAAGGGGGTCCCCATACAAGAAACCTCGAAAAACATTCATTTTTTTAACGTTTTTGTTCCTGCTCTATCTTCAAAACGGTAGTACATACCAGCGTCAAACTTGGTCTGATTATAGTGTATACGTTTAGCAACAAATAATAAAAATAGGATAAACATAGACATATGTGGTGGTACCTGCGTAAGATATTGATGCAATAATTCATATTTTGCGTAGGGTGCGTTGATATCTTTTGATGAACTCTCGTAAATTAAATCAGTTTCTATGGGGTATCAGGTCGATGGGTGGTACGGAATCCTTACTGCGCGAGTCCGACTCGCACTTGGCCGGTTTTTTTATTTCAATAGCCTCACGGAGCATTCTAGGTACATATCGGTTTTCCTTCGCCAGGACTTGTGGTTTATCAAATCGTAGAAAATGGTTGGGTTTGTCTAGGGCATGTTCACACAAGGCAGACTTTGTGGAGCGTCTGTTCTTAACGTCAGCTATATGTTCTTTAATTCTAGTGGCTATACTACGATTTGTTTGTTTTTTTTTACACACACTTACCTAGCGGACCTTTCGCCCGAATTTTATTATACTTAGATCAGCATAACAGGGAAATAAAAATAGTAATAAATAATTATTAAAATTTTAATACCAAATAATTTTATGTTGAGTATAAATAAATACTTAACTAAATGTAAATATTAATTAATACCCATAGGGCTTGTTGCCATAACCTGGCGTTTGGCCATACGGCACATTTGCGCCGGCATTAGCCCCACAAGAAGCGCAAGTGCCAGTAATTGTAACAACACCACCACAAGGAATATTGCCATTAAAAGCGACTTTGCCAGTTAAAGGTACATGGCCTGTCACTGAAGTCATGCCAGCAACTGGCAAGTCACCAGTGACTGCCACATCACCGTTGCCAGATCCGCCATATGTCGGGTTTGAGATACTAGCAGCGTTGCCATAAGCTTGGTTTGGCTTGCCAGCTCCGCCATAACCTGAATTTAACATAGCAGCACCACCATACATTTGATTTGGTACGCCAACGCTGCCATAAGCTGGATTTGCCATGCCAGTGCCGCCAAATGTTTGAACATTAGGTATGCTTTGGCCAAGTCCTTGATTAATTCCCATCTGGCTAATACCAGATCCTCCAATAACTCCGCCATGTCCTGAATTTATTCTGCCAATTGCTTGTCCTTGTAAAGAACTGCCATGTCCAACATTTGGACCATATTGCAGTCCATTGTTCATTATTGGGGGTCCGTTGATACTTTGACCGATTGCATACTGAAAGAAGAAAAAATATATTTTAAAAAGCCACAAAAGGAAGAAAAAGACACATCGACCTATATCAAGTTTTATATAAAGCACTCGCCCTCTTCTCTCTCCCTCCTCTCACCCCCTCTCTCTCTTCTCTTCCTCGTCTCTCTGGCTCTTAAAAGTCACTATTCAAAAAACCGTTTATATTTTTTTGGTCATCTTTCTGAAATTATGTAAAACGTAGCCAAAGATCAAGATCAAATATTGTATTTATTTTTCTATCATAGATGCAAAAGAAAAACAAGGAGAGAAAAGAGAGAACAGTGACACAATAATCAACATAATAATAATAGTGGACAATCAAGCTGAATTAGACCAAAAATAAAATCAATAAGGCGTCGAACAAACGACGTTCTTTTGGAGCGAATCATTGCACACGGCGCAAAAAGAATGTCAAGAAGCTTTGCCAGATGTCCAGCGTCCTGCCATCACCCTGAACAGGACGCCCAAAATTCCGCTCTTTCATCTAAGTAACCAATTTAGCACGGTAGGTATTAAAAATAATCTTTCAGCGAAGGAAGAAACGCACGAGGAGAGCAGATTGTAACCATTGTTATGCTTTTTTTCGGCCCGATTTTTTTGGTCCAGTCCCGATTTTTTCGTCCCAATCCCGTCACCAGTCACGATTTTTTTTTTTCAATTAAGTTGCGATCCAGAAAGACGTCTCTGTCAGTGCTAATATCAAGTAAAGTTTTTAATGTTTTAAAAGAACGACGTTCTTTAGAGTAGATAACTTACTTGAATTAAGGCGATTTGAACACAGAAGAAGATAATACAATACATGACGATGTTGTTCATAGACAGAAGAATCTTGAATGATCGCTGAATTGGCATGAAAGCCCTTTTATATAAAAAGGCCAAACATTTCGAAATTTTCTTACCATTAATTTGATAAATCATTCGTTTGTCAATAAGCTTCTTAGAAAGACTGATAACGATCTTTTGATATCGATAAAAGAAATCGATTGTAATTAAAACATGTATCAATCGGTACAAGAATTGATAAAATTATCTTCAGTTGATCTAAGTTTTCTGGTTGGCGAATAGATGGCAGCACATGAAACGTATCTAACAAAATATAAGAATCACGCTTATCGAAAATCTGAATTTAAAGGGTGTGTTTGAGCCTGTGTCTGTTTCGTGTGCGGGATGCAGCCAGGGTGCTCTTCAATGAGTGAATTTTATTGTTGAACGGGTTAAAACGTATATTTTGTAAAAACGAAAAATTACAATATAAAAACGTTCAGTTTTAACCGACATGGAACGATCTAGTCGGGGTTCTGAAGTTGCTAATAGTAACGGTGCAAAAACGAATCCGGCGCAACGTTCAGGCCGTTACGTCATCGATGACTGCTGTCGTCGCCGCTAGATGACGCTACTTGTGTCGTTCTTGAACATGCCGGCCGCTTTGGAAGAACCAGGATTCAGTCTTCCAACACGAAGAAATCGATGTGGTTGCGCAATAACTCGACTATTGTACAGGCAACGGACATAGCTTCGAGAAGGCCCGCCGAATGATGCCGGCCGCAGTACGAATTTCAGCGACGCGTGAGATTCCATCATTTCCTGGAAATGATGGAATCTCACGCGTCGCTGAAATTGAAGCTCTGTCCGTTGCCTGTACAATAGTCGAGTTATTGCGCAACTACATAAGAGAAAAGCAACTGACTTATTCCATAACTGAGAAATTGTGGATGTAGGTACTGTTATATAATCATCATCATCATCATCATCATTTCAGCCTTAAGACGTCCACTGCTGGACATAGGCCTCCCCCAAGCAAATGTTGGGGGGATATGCCATAATCGCCACGCTTGGCAGGCGGGTTGGCGATCGCAGTTGGTTGGTTAAATACTCAGAGAACGCTGCTGCCCATCCTCTGGTGAATCCCTTAGTCGCCTTTTACGACACCCATGAGAAGAGATAAGGGTGGTGCAATTCTTTGCGTCCGGCACCACACGGATGGTGTTTTATAATATCAATAAATAAATATTAATAAATATTGTAAATATTTTTGGGACATTTTTACACAGCACTATCTAGTTCCAAACTAAGCAGAGCTTGTGCTATGGTTACTAGACAATGGATTTAATACTTATACACTTTTTTTTTGTAAATACATACTTATAACACATAAGAAACACCCAGACCAACACAAGCACTTATGTTCATCACACAAATATTTGTATCCAGTGGGAATCGAACCCAAAAATAACACCATGTAATTCACCACCACGTGTGTAAAGAAAAAAATTAAAATATACACCGTGACTTTTTAATCACCATCCAAAGGACATCGCCCATGTACTATGGGTATTTATACGTTGTTCCTGTTTACTACTATTTTCATGGTGTACAATAAAGTATATTCTATCTATCTATCTGTCGCTAGGAATAGCCTGAGTCTATTACAAACACAGGCATACCACCACAGAAATAAATAGAATGGCCATGTGGGCAGGGCGCGCGTGGCAGCACCATGCACCATAGTGCAAGATATTTCAAAGCGTTTCTCAGCACGCCTTATGACTTGTTTCTATAAATACTGTAACAAAAACCCGCAAAAAAGCCTTATTGTGCTGTTTCAACCCTGCAGAAACAAAAGCTGTAAAGTACATAACATAACCAGCCCATTACTGTCCCACTGCTGGGCACGGGCCTCTTCTCAGTATGAGAAGGCTAAGGCCTTAGTCCACCACGCTGGCCTAGTACGGGTTGGCGAACTACACACACCATTGAGAACTGTATGGAGCACTCTCAGGTGTGCAGGTTTCCTCACGATGTTTTCCTTCACCGTTAAAGCAAGTGATAATCGAATATAAATCCGCACATGAATTCGAAAAGTCAGAGGTGCGGGCCGGGATCGAACTCACACCCTCCTGCATGGAAAGCAAGCGTTCAACCACTAGGCTATCACTGCCTTTTAGGGTTCCGTTCCCGAAGGGTAAGAAAGAGATACAAAAATTCACATTTCGCGTACGTCGTTGATGTCTTTTGATAAACTCTCGTAAATTAAATCAGTTTCTATGGGGTATCAGGTCGATGGGTGGTACGGAACCCTTACTGCGTGAGTCCGACTCACACTTGTCCGGTTTTTTTGTTATAGTAGCCGGATAGATATCGGCAGATCAGATTATCGGCAGATGCCGGGGATTCTTCGCACCCCCTGCCCCGCCGTTACCTAGGCCGTTACCGTAACCAGGGCTAGCGGGGCCGCCGGGGACTAGGGGCCGGTTTGTTTTTGTGCTGATCTATTTTGGGGGGATATGCCATAATCGCCAAGCTTAGTAGGCGGGTTGGCGATTACAGTTGGTTGGTTAAATACTCGGAGAACGCTGCTGCCCATCCTCTGGTGAATCCCTAAGTCGCCTTTTACGACACCCATGAGAAGATATAGGGTGGTGCAATTCTTTTACGTCCGGCACCACACGGAACTATTAGCCATAAATAATAGAAGTCAGAACTACTTACAAAAATCATAAAACTAATTACTTACAAAACCTTATCAACTGCTGTAAATGTTCTTACAAAATTATTACAATTAAGTACATGACTTCATACTGATGACACTAATTAATATAAATACTTCGATATTGAACACAGAAATCATTCTCAAGATTGTATCCACACACAGGCAAACATACAAAACTAAAATGGCCGCCAAGTTTCTCCTGGTCCTTTGCGCCTCAGCTTGCTTTGTCAAGGTAAAATCTAAAAAAAAATAAGTGAGAAGCACTGAAGTCAAATCTCGAGATTTGAAGTGCTACTTCAGTGTCTAAATTTATTTATTCAGTTCTGTAATAGGCGCTACTGAGATCTAAGTGGCGCCCCTATCAGTAAAAATGGTGCTGTGTAAAATGTCCCAAAAATATTCACTATTTATTATTATTATAATTGGTAAAATCGAACTTTCGATAAATGATGTAGGTATTCAGCGAATATTTTTTTTTACTGATAGTGGCGCCACATGGCTGCTACATGCACCTTAAGTAAAATCTCTAGATTTAAAGTACTTTTCACTACCAAGTCTAGATTTATTTATTCAGTTCTGTCATTTGATTTAACTAGTTGAATGTGACAATTCCTGACGTGATTAAAATTCTATTGTGTTGCATAATATCGAGGGGCTCGTAGCGATGCAACGACTGCGCGGATTTTACGATCTGCAAGGTTAAGCTGCACTTGCCGCGGTCAGTCTGTGGATGGGTGACCGTTTCGTTACACATCGAGACCCCTCCGTGCCTCGGAGAGCACGTTAAGCTGTCGGTCCCGGTTGTCATACGAATATCTATGGCAGTCGTTACGGGTAGTCAGAGGCCTGAAAGTCTGACAACTGGTCTAACCTCCGAATGTCAGTATTACCCAGTAACTGGGTTGCGGGGGTCTGATGGCAGTCGCTCCGTGTAAAATACTGATGTTCAGCCGCATCTGGCTAGACTGGAAGCCGACCCCAATATAATTGGGAAAAGGCTCGGAGGATGTGTTGCATAATATCACGTCTGCGAGTTCAGGGGTCAAAACAACATGCAACAACTACAACAACAACATGCTCAATATGAATGGTCGTTGGTAATTTATAGGAAGCCTTTTCTAGCTGCGCATTCAAAACATCATACTCCAATTGAAAATCGGCTTGCCTGACTCAAAATCTTCATGAAAAATCTTCCAAAAGACAATTAACACAATTCCTCTACTTTGTGCTCCTTTTTGACTGCTGTTCTTAGCAGAATTGTACCTTTTTCACTAAGCTCCCAACTAAATTACTATAAAAATTCACAGATCATCTCAGCCCAATGCATCGGTGCCATGAACAATGTCGCTGGCACTGCCTTAGCTGCTGAAGAGTTGGCTATAGCTGGCAATGCTCTCACTGGCAACGCACTGGCATACGGAGTTGGACGCGGTCTCGGAGCACCTCTAGCAGGCTACGGAGCAGGCCCAGCTTTAGGCTGCGGTTTTGCTGCCAACTCTATTGCCCCAACCAGCGGTGGAGGCTTTGCAGTCACTAGTGCTTCTCCCATAGCTCCTACAGGCATCACTGTGATCTCTGAAAACGCCATCGAAGGTGCTCTCGCTGTGAACGGAAACCTGCCTTTCTTGGGAGCTATTGCTTTGGAAGGCGCCTTGCCTACTGCTGGCGCTGGAGCTATCAACTACGGCTGCGGGAACGGCGCTGTGGGTATTGTGAGTGAGGGCATCGCTCCCGCTGTCGCCCCTGCAGCCTACCCTGCAGGACTTGGCTATGCGAACGGTCTGGGCGGTGGTCTAGGATATGGCACGGGTATAGCTGGTGGTCTCGGCTACAACGGGCGCCCAGGTCTGGGTCTGGGAGGATGCGGAAATGTTTATTAGATAATTGTACATAATTTGTTAAATATTGTTGCTTATGTATACTTACTTAAATAAAAGTTATAATTTGTATTAATTACATTTTGATTTGTATGTGCTATGGAATAATACTTCAATGGTTACTTCGCTATTTCTCCCATCATGAGAGGTGGGTACAAACACACTTGGAATGTGTACCAGGTGTCTGCGATATTTCCCCTGGTTTTCGTAGCACTCGCCAACTTCACCGTCGATACTCACCACATAGAGATATTATATTATCATTTCATTTGTTCATCTTTAGGTACACTTATTAGTTACATTTTTAAATATTTCTATATTTATATATCTAAAATAAAACATAAAAAATACAAAAAATAGTAGCCCGCCGGCATCGGGAACAGGATCCAAGCTACTGGGGGTAAGCACGGAATAAAAAATAAGAGGGAATGGCTATTACGATTACTTAATACGAGAACCAATGTCGCCAAACTCACACATTTCTTACTGAAATAGTACATTACAATACACGAAAAACCACGACGTGATTGGGTCCCAATTTAAAATTCAAATTGGGCCTTAAACTCAAACAGTGTTTATTTAATTCAATCTTAATGCGAGTTTTTAAAATTTGTTTTTAAAGATCATTCATAATCACTTAAGATGTTTTTCCATTCTAATCAAATCATACGCAACAACTAGTGAGTTCAACTACTCGAAGTCAGGAGGCGCTTCATTTAAATGACGCTATTTTGCCCTCAATGATATTAGAAATAGATATTTTATTCGCATGCATGCTGGTTAGCATAGCAGATAACTATTTCTTGCAATAACCAACGAGTTCAACTACTCGACGCTAGAGGGTGCTTAAACTATATTACGCCATTTGCACTCAATGACATTGGAAATAGATGTTATATTCGTATGCATGCTGAGTAGCGTGTCTACTACGGCAATGTCATTCAGCGAACCAACGACTAGTCATTCGCGTAACCATACATTGCTTTCGTAAAAGTATCGCAGCTTCGACCTCAAGGAATATTGTACGTAATGAATATTTTTTAAATTGTATTTTGCTAAGAAATCTTTTTCAAAGACAATTACACCATACACACCACACTTACACCATACACACCACACTTTCACCATACACACCACACTCACTAAGTACACTAACACATAAATAACTGAACATATGCTCATCCACCCTCACATCCGTATGAAACCCTTTTATTTTCTTGAATTTTCCTCAAATTTGCATTACCTATTGTCAATTAGAAATTAGGAATAGCTTTGCTCACAATTTATTCACATTTGCTGGAACTTTTTATGTATTGTGTCATTCATCATTCACTTATGTTTTATTGTATTTTTTTCTCGAATACCTAATGGGAGTAACTAATCCCTATGTGACAGGAAATCCTAGTGTAGGGATTAGTGTTCTAACCTTATAAGCACCTTTATTGTTATGCGCACTCACGATGCGTTGATGTCTTTTGATAAACTCTCGTGAATTAAATCAGTTTCTATGGGGTATCAGGTCGATGGGTGGTACGGAACCCTTACTGCGTGAGTCTGACTCACACTTGGCCGGTTTTATTATTTGTCTTATTTATGAAAACAACTTTAACAATAAAGTGAATTGTTAACCTAGATGTTTTATGGTTTAAAACGCATGGCCTTGGGTACTACTAGTACCCAAGGCCACTTTGAGGCAAAACACGTTTGGGTACTCCCAGTACCCAAGGTCACTCGAGTGGTTATTAAGGTGTTTAGTACTCGTCGGTGAAAATAAATTTGATGTACTGAGTACTAGGGATTTTTGCTTTGCAACTTATACAGCACAGGACGGCATTTTAAACTAATAATAGCCCAGCTTTGTATATCGATGTTCCGCGAGCAACTATTTAGTAGTTATTTAGGCGTCGTTTGAGCATATTATTAGGTTATGAGCATAGGTATGAGCGTCATGTTCAAAGTAGCGGCGTGCCCGCCCCGCCCACTTAGCCTTTCTAAAGTCTTCAGGGCTTCAAAGAGTAGGGTTGCCAACTGGTTTTCGGAAAAATATAGCATTTTTCAAGTATGAAAACATAGTATATTGAAAGAAAATATAGTATTTTAAGGAAAGAAGACAAGAAAACCTGTAGAAAGCAATAGCGGGAGCGTTGCGAGCGTATTAATCAGAGCGTGGTAGAGCGTGGCCGAGCGTGGCAGAGCGAGACCACGCGGGTCCTCGATGGTTGGTGCGGGATTTTTGTATCCGTTTTGCAATGTAATAAATACTTTACTCATGCAGCAATAAAGTTTAATGTTGTAACAGCAAATATTTCGATTCTCGCCTCGCACATCCTCGTGCATCCAGACTTTTCACACCAAAGATGGGTGTGACGAGAATTTAAATTTTGCCATAAAAAATTTAATTCTCGCTCGGCTCATCCACGCCACGCCTCGCCAGTGTGAAACCACCTTATTTCATATGCCATTTGTACATGTAGATTTAAAATAGCAGCAATTAATTTCATAGAAAGAAAAACAAAGAAAATGTATACTCATAATATGTATTTTCCGGTGAACCAACATTAAGGCTAAAATCGCTTGCGCTTAGTGTTCGATGGCAGCCATAGGTACGTGTAATGTAGCAGGATTCGTTCAAGGGATTTTGTCAACAAAATGTACCACCGCGAAAGATCGTATATCGAATGCGCCGGAGGACACGTACGTAGATACGTCGAAGTAAGAACTCTTTTTGATTTTTATTAATATCTAGCTGGTCTGGGTGTTTCATCACGCCTGTATTTCTCCGAAGGGGTAGGCAGAGGTGTAATAGTACACCCACATTTCGCCAGTTATGTTATAGTCCCATGAAATAGGGGGCGAGCCTATTGCCATTGACCGGGCACAAATCCAGACTCCGGGCTGCTACTGAGAATTTCCTAATGAAAAAACCCAATAACACTTGACGACCCGGGAATCGAACCCAGGACCCCACGCTCAGCAGTCGCGTTTGCGACCACTAGACCAACGACGCAGTCATAAAAAAGAAGTATGTAAGTATTATATCCATTGTCTAGTACCCATAGTACAAGCTCTGCTTATTTTTTTATTTTATAGTATTGGATGGCGTGACGAGCTAAAAGCCCACCTGATGTTAAGCGGTTACCTTTGCCGATAACAACTGCAATAACACCTAGACTGTGGCCTAAATGGTACCGCAAGTCGGTTCGCCAAACTGAGACATAAAGATGGAGAGTCTCATGTGATTGTAATTTCACCGGCACCCGTACCCTTCCGACCGAAACACAGCAATCCAAGAATCACTACTTGGGGAGAAGTAGCTACTTTTTATTTATTTATTTATATCTATCTTATATACTTATGAAGACAGATATCCTGACTGACTGATTCATCAACGCAAAGCCTAAACTGCTCAAGTTAGAAACACGAAATTTGGGCAATAAGTTCATTTTGTAACGTAAGCACTCACAAATAAAGGATTTTTGGAAATTTCAACCCTAAGTGGGCAAAATAGTGTGTTAGAGTGTGTATGAAAAATCTTTTCTCCTGGATCGTTCACTAAAAAATCTTCGGAAGAGTAATCTTAAAAGTAAATAATGAAACAATTATTTTATATATTTTTTAAATTACTCCAAAAAAGATGGTGCAATAAGGTTATACATTTTGTATTGCAGAATACTATTGCGTGGCTGGATTTAATCGAAAATAGGTATAAATAATCTATATAGCAATTAATGAATTATGTGTTTTTGAATTTATCGAAAATTTTACTCAACGGAGGTAAAAAAAAGTTTCTATGAAAAATCTTCCCAGGGTCGCACTTAACACAACATAACAACATAACATAACATCACGCCTGTATTTCCCTGAAGGGGTAGGCAGAGGTGTAATGGTACACCCACATTTCGCCAGTTATGTTAACTTAACAGAAATACTCTTCAAATCCAATATTAATAAAGAATTATGTATTTTTTAAAACTACGACGGAAACATTATAGGTACGGGGCATTTTAAAACTTTTTACGCGGGCAAAGCCGCAAGAGCACTGCTTGTTCTATACATGCTGAAATTTGAGTCGCTTAAATCCCGAAAAGGGGTCATTGTACTTCTCATTATGAACAACATTTTATAGGAACCAACCCTGAAATAGCGAAAAAAAAATCGGGAGGTCCCTACATTTTTTTGATTTAAGTGAACACAAATGTAGGGACCACCTGATTTCTTTTTCGCTATTTCAGGGTTGGTCCCATAGTAAAAGTTGTTCATAATGATGAGTACAATGACCCCTTTTCGGGAAATAAGCGATTACAATTTCAGGGTGTATAAAATCGTCACGAGTTCAATGTTGTAGCAGTGTAATATTTTAAAACTTGAGGGTTCACCTATTAATGACGCTGTGTGTACACCTCAAACACGTTCCTAGATATTACAAAAGAACTTGTATTATTTCTCCAATTACTATATGTTTTATCACGAACGTTTATTACCTAAATGACTGTTACAAAACTTCCCTGAATAGTATTTCATATTACGTAAAACAAATCATACCTAATTATAACACAATAATAATTAAGACATAGATAAATTAAAACAAATAATTGAGTATAAAAACTTCAGGAATATTGTCAACAATATCATTCACAATTATTGTGTTCAAGACAACACTACAACAACAAAAAAATCAACATGGTCGCCATAACCATCGTTTTAATTGCTTCAGCGCTTTTCGTTAAGGTATGTACCTATTCGTTTCTTTTGCTCAATATTTTAAAATCTGAAAAGTTCCATACAAATTTAACAAAGCACTATCTAGTCCCTAACTAAGCAGAGCTTGTACTATGAGTACTAGACAATAGCCCAATCAGTTTGGTGACTTGAAAATACCATTTAGGCATTAACCCAGGTGGTATTGTAGTTTTTATGGGCAAAGATGACCGCCTAACATCAGATGGTCGCTTAGCTCCTTAAGCCAACCCAAATAAAAAAAAAATGAATTGCTTTGACAAAACTCTTCTTCATTTCGATAACAGTCGCTAACATTGGTCCATAAACTTCTAGTGTTGATAATGGCCCTCAGCATCACCGTCAAATGAACAGTCAAAGGCTAAGAAGGGTCATGGCAATTTTTTTTTACTTATAAAGCATCTGTCTTATTTATATTACAATCTAGCCTAAAGACTATTAAGTAATTTAATTTTAACTTAAACTTCTAAACAATTTAGTTCTAGGCATGCGTTATTACACTTTTCTTCGTTTTTAATTAATTAGGCGAAGATACTTTGTTAATTTGTTCTTATATAACACTTTGGCCCGTATTATAGAAAGTTCCTCATCACTGTTTAAAACTAGTTTTTTTTTTATAGTATAGGATGGCGAAACGAGCTAAAGGCCCACCTGATGTTAAGCGGTTACCTTTGCCCATAACAACTTCAATACCAACTAGTCTGTTGCCTAAATGGTACCGCAAGACGGTTCCCCAAACTGAAACATGAAGATGGAAAGTCTCATGTGATTGTAATTTCACCGGCACCCGTACCCTTCAGACCGATACACAGCAATGCAAGCATCACTATTTGGCGGAGAAGTAGATACGGTGGTAGTACTTCCCCGGACGAGCTCTTTCACAAAAGAGCTCTACTACTACTAAATGATTATGAGTTGCGATTTAATTTTAGAACATGCCTCAAGCAGAGATTTATTTATCACAGTTCAGCTGAGTTTAGCTTTTGTCACCTGTTTTGGTATTTGAGCAGAGATTTGATCTGTAATCACTCTAGTGTGGTCCAGACTACGCTTGAGTAGAGATTTCTATTCTATTTCTGGTCAAATTCGTGTGTTATGTTGTTGAATTAAAGTTTATAATTACCGTATTGGAATAAGATCGATACTCAAGTAACGATAGGTGATTGAAGTTTAAACTGTACTTGAGGAACGATCTGTTTTACGGGCCTTAGATATTGTATTGCACTCTCACTAACTATTCACAAACTATCTCGAAAAAAACTCTTCGAATTAGTTTTTCATGACAATGAGACTATTTTGTGTATGTGACTACAAGTTTCCTTTCCTTTACAGACCATCTCAAGCCAGTGCATCGGTAATGTCAACAGTATCGCTGGCACTGCCTTAGCAGCTGAAGAACTTGCTTTAGCTGGCAACGCGTTGGCTTACGGCCCCAACTTAGGAAACCGTGGCCTCGCAGCATCACCCTTAGGCTACCCAGGAGGCAAAAACATCTATGGACTGGCTGCCAACTCCTTCGTACCCTCAAGCGGTGGTGGCTTCGCAATCACAAGCGTTTCTCCGATCGCTCCTACTGGGATTACCATTATCTCTGAAAACGCCATCGAAGGAGCTCTTGGTGTCAACGGAAACCTGCCTTTCTTGGGTGCTGTGGCTTTCGAAGGTGCCTTGGCCACTGCTGGCGCCGGAGGCATCAACTACGGCTGCGGGAACGGCGCTGTTAGCATCCTGAGTGAGAGCATTGCTCCTGCTACTGGTCCTGCCTATGGTTCTATGGGTCCTGCTGCTGGTCTTGCTCCTGGCAGATTCGGTTATGGTCCTGGTCTCACAGGTCTGGGTGCCCCCGGTCTGGGCTACAACGGTCTCACTGGCGCCGGTTGTGGGTTCAACGGAATTTATTAGTTTTTTAAATTATTGTTCATTGTTATATGTTGATTTTTCGTTTGTGTTTTAGTGTATGAAAATTAAATACCTCAATCAAAAAAATTGTCTTTTTACTAAAAACCCATTTTGTCTTCGTAGAATCATGTGAGTTAACGAGGCTACACTCGTTATGCTGCTCACCTTATTTGGTCTTCCTGGCTATCTTATTTATAATACTTCATCACTTCAAATTCAAAATATTAAATTATTCCATAATTGTCTATTTTCACTTAAAACAATGGACTTATATCGCAGACTCGGCCGAGCACGGACGTGCCCGACCATTAACACAGTATTTTTTTAACCTCAGAGTTCCGTACCTTCATACCTCTGAGTTCCGTTCCTGCAGTTCCTGACTACCAGTTCTTGAGTTCCTGATCACGCAAGTTCCCGTTTGTAACCGTGTCTTCAAGCCTCCGAACCTTTGACCCTCCGAGCCTCCGTGTCTGCTTGCCTCCGCTGTCTCCGGGTTACTACTACATCTCCTACTCCTGTCTGAGCTACCCTCACCCAGAAGATACGACGTGACACACTTTGCAACATCTAGAATCTGCCATTATTGATACGAGAGAATGCAGTGTGGAACACATGCCCGAGCCAAAGGACATTGCTAAAGTTCCATAATGGAATGGCCTTTGGAAGTTACAAATAAAAGATGATGCTCACTATATAAAATCCGATGACGGCAATGTGTTACAATCTATTTTAATAAACAGACAGTACTCCACAGATGTTAATTCATGAAAATATTAACTATTTTGAGGTTATGCTTTGCTTACAAAACTCATGTCATACAAGTGGTTGCCTAGCAACTTAACAGTTTTACTCTAACAGTTTAACAGTTTTCTATTCATGTAGATGTAAGATGCTAAAAAATTATTCATCTTTAACAGTGGTGCCAACATATTTTTTCACAAAACCATAGAATACTTACAAGGGATTGGTCTAAAATATGAAGTCAAATGGAGTATCATGGCTGCTCACGTTATTATTAAAAATGTTTACTGTAATGTCTGCGTAAAATACGATGAATAGTAAGTAATGAAAAAATATGCATGTAACTGTTTTTTTTTTTTTGTAACAGGCTAGGGATGTCCTTACAAGTAGAAGGAAAATCAATTGGCCAGATGTAAATAAAATAAAATAAATAAAAAATGATTTATTGTGCCAAAAAACATACATAACATTGGTTGAAGCCCTAGACCTCACACTAGGATTCCCTGTGTCGTGGGGTCTAGTCTCTTTCAGTCCAGAAGACATAGTTGACACGGTTTAGAATGAATTTAATGGTCAATGAGTTATAAATAACAAAAACAAAAAACAAAAAAACAGCTAAAAATATTGGTTGTTGTGTGTGTTTTTTGTGTGGGGGGTGTTGTGTGTGTTGTTTGTGTGGGGGTGTTGTGTGTGTTGTTTGTGTGGGGGGTGTTGTGTGTGTTATTTGTGTGGAGGGGTGTGGAGTGTGTGTTGTGTGGGGGTGTGTGTGTTATTGTCCAGCCCTATTTAGGTATGACCAGGATGTCCTCAGTTTGCATATAATTCAAATTCAGTAGCCACGTCATTACTTTACTCTTACATGGCTTTTTTAGTAGTGTAGCAATTTTCAGCTTGGAATCTAATTTTCCATAGATATATGGTCCCATAAAAAGGAATGACTTTTGACCGAACGACTTGTAACAAATAATCGTATCCTATTTCAGTAAACGTTTTGAGCGTGATTTAGCAGTGCTCGTAAGGCTACTCCTATGAAAGCGCAAGGTAATAGACATAATGTACAGCTGCCTTACCCTTAGTACTTGAGTCCCCTGATACAAAAGGTCAGTTGAGTATTTGTACGGACGGCCGTATGCACATTTCAGCAACGCGCGCTGTGCTCGCTCTACTTTAATTAAGTAGGTCTGTGCAGCCACTCCCCAGGATACAATACAGTACCCCAAAATCGATTGGCATAGCGCGAAATATATAGTTTTAATAAGTTTGTCATTGACTATTTTCGCCAATCGTTTGAATATGAAAAGAAGTTTCCTAACCCTGGTACGCAGTGCATCTACATGCTTGGACCATCTCAGGTGGCTGTCCAGGTAGACACCTAAGTATTTAATAGTAGTTGTGTTTTTAATCACAGGACAGCCACAGCTGGTGCGGTCCAGACAAGAGTGTAGTTTAGTAAGTACTGGTACTTTGGGACTAGTCCGCGCAGAAACGCTAAAGCAGATGGCTTTAGTTTTCTCGATGTTTATGGTAAGTAGGTTACTATTTAGCCAATTGGCAACCACTTGTATGCCAGTTTCTGCCCTATCGTGAACTTCAGGCCAGGAGTCGCCGTGGAAAACGATTGCAGTGTCATCAGCGTACGTAATTCTTTTTGCTGCCGCTAGTGTTAGCGAACACAGGGCATCGATGTATATAATAAAGAGCGTAGGTCCGAGAACACTTCCATGTGGCACGCCAAAGTGGACTGTGGAGATGTCACTGCAATGGATCCCCACAACAACCCTCTGTTTCCTGTCATTAAGGTATGAACCGAACCATTCATGTGGACCGCCACGGATACCAAGAATTCTCATTTTTTCCAGCAGTATTTTTCGGGACACAGTATCAAACGCTTTTGCGAGATCGAGGAAGACGCCAATACATGCTTTGCCACTATCAAGTTTATGTGTTATGTAATCGACGGCACTTGTTACAGCGTCCTCCGTGGATCTCGCAGCCCTAAACCCATACTGGTTGTCAGATAACAGTTAATTTTTTTCTAGGTAGGCTAGAAGTCTTTTGTTAACGACCTTCTCCAGAATTTTTGAAATGCTAGAGACAGTAACAGCTAAATCTAAATTATAATATATATTTTTAACCGGTTTACATTGCGTATATTATTTAAATTGGTTTTCCTGACGTTTCGAAAGCTTTACAACGTTCGAACGCTGCAAAGCTTTAGAAACCTGTCCTGCCCACATCTGTTCTATCCGTAGAACATAAAACAAAACATAGATCATTGTCTTTTACGTGTTGCGTGCTGTTTGGGACTTGATTATTTTTAGAACTGGGTTCCAAACAGGTGGTAGCTGTCAACCATCTTCTCTATTAAAATTAGGGTGTTTTTTTTCATGTTAGTGATTACTGCGTGCATCGAAACGATTTTAATTAATAAAAATTGTACGGTAGATTATAATGATTTTTATTATAATGTATCATTATTGATCGCAAAAACCTAAGAAATTATGAGCTAAATTTAAATTATTTATGGCACTACACACTTCCATAACAAAATATTCTTGTGTAAACGCATAGAAATTGTGAAAAACACCAGAAATATTGTTGCTTGTCAACGCCATATTGACAGTTTTAATTTCAGCGCCAGGTGACAGACAATTCAACAAAATTTAAATGTCTCGTCTAGGCAAGTTGTTCTTCGTTATCCAACCAAGTCATTGAATGGCTGAATATCATTCAAGCCGCTACTTGAACGTCGCCGTTTAGTTAAAAGGCTAGGCTATTAATTGAAAGGCCAACAAATCAATAATCAATAATAATTAATCAATAGGTCGACCAAAATCAGTGGTCTCGATCGTCAAAATGCAAAATCGGTATAGCTGCCCCCAAAAATCGGTATATTTGTATCTAAAATCGGTATGACATGTAAAAATTAATATGTTATCGAATATCTCATTTTAAACCTTCGTTATCCTTGTAAATTATTAGAAACTTACATAATTCACCATACAATTTTACTGGATTACATCGAAATAATCAATAATACTTTTAAAAATGTAACAGAAATAAAAGAATAATAAATTTTTTTTCGGTATTTCTACTCATATCGGTAGAAATACCGAAAAATCGGTAGGTTCGAGGCCACTGACCAAAATACTGACGACATCGACTAATCACATCGCGTAAGTAGGTAAATAAAACTCTGCATGGAATAATACGATCATGACAGAGATTTTTTTTTTTTTTACGGTGTTGCCCATTTATTTCACTGCAATGTTAGCATGGTTATTTGACAGTTGGAAGCATAGACTAATATACAGGGCGTCCCACGGATATGCCACATGGAGGGAAAGCATAAAGGTATTATACTTTACGTCAGTATAGAAATGTCTTTGAGGGAAAGTTCCTTGAATATTGTAGATGGAACATTTTACTGAAAGAAGACATTATTTGAATTTAAAAAACAATGTAAACTGCTCAAAATGAGTCCCTTCCTGTCGAATACAAAGTCGCACTCTTTTGATTATTTCGCTCCCTGTCGATTTTTTGATCTTGTTGTGGTGGATATTTAGAATAATACGTCTAAGATCTGCTTGTAGCTAGTAGGTAATAGGTACTTATGATAATGTCAGTTGTATGTCCTTACGGCAATGTCAGCTTTTCTGAACAAAATTTCACATCAAATGTTAAAATTCATGGTCTTCCTTTTATACAGGTGATTATTTTTTTCATGTAACGGGTTCGATTTCCGGTTCAACCATGTAATTATTTAAATATCTATGAATGCAGTTCAAATGGTTTTTTGAATTCAAATAATGTTTTCTTTCAGTAAAATGTTCCATCTACAATATTCAAGGTACTTTCCCTCCATGTGGCATATCCGTGGGACGCCCTGTATAATATGGTTGGAACAGCGACAACACTGGGTTGGAAGCATGAGTCCAAGGTTGGCGGGAAAATTCGTAAAGATCATGTTGTGGATTTTTTATCATTTTCCAAAATTTGTGTTTCTTCGAGTGTTAATGTGTAATAATGGTGGATTGTTAAATGTTAGATGCTCGTTAAAGTGTGTACAAAAGTTGTTTGTTTACAAGTGTGGATAAATGGTACAAAGTTGAAGAACATGACTTTCGTATTATCTCATCATCCCCTCAGAAACCTAGTAAAGTTTCCATCACTTTACTAGGATACAAGTATAATATATTCAATTATTACGACTGAAGGACATGTATCCATGGTCAGGAATAAATTTAAAAATTTTTTTTTAAAAAAAAGCATGAGTCCACGCTTAGATTCGTCTTTGAATGTAAGCCTCACAGACACAGACTTTGATTTGATTTGAGTTATTGGACAACTCGGCCAACAAAATCTCGGCCAGGTGGCCGAGTTGAGACGATTTAATTTGTACCAGGCCCCTCAGAAAGTATTGCGAAAAAAAGTTTTTATATATGGGAGACTGGCCAGTTATAATGTTTTTCGAAAATATGATTATTTATAAGTAAAAATAAGTAAGTTCCAATTTCAAAATTTCCCTCCACATTTTTTGCGAGTTAATTCAAAGTATTGTGTCTCACTGAAATATGGATCTGCGCCGGGAACATTTTAGAGCTATGATTTTATACGATTTCAAGTGTCGCCTGAAACCGGATGAATCGTACGATAGACTTCAAATGGCATTCATGGATGAAGGCCCTTCCAAGGCAACCGTGTATCGTTGGTATAACGAATTCAAGCGCGGTCGACCAACTTTGGGGGATGACGAAAGAAGCGGTCGCCCTTTGACGGCTGTTACCGAAGAAAACGTGCTAGCAGTGAAAAATTTAATCCAAGACAATAGGCGAATTACATATCAGGAGATTCAACACATATTGAAGATTGGATCGGGAAGCGTTCACGAGATTCTACACAGCCATCTCCGCGTGAGGAGGATAGTATCACGCTGGGTGCCGCACAACCTCACCGATGCTCAGAAGCAGGCCCGGGTGGAATGGTGCCGTGATATGCTTAACAAATTTGAAGCAGGCTCGTCTCGGCGTGTTTATGACATCGTTACAGGTGATGAGTCCTGGATTTATCAATACGACCCAGAAACCAAGCGCCAGTCGACTGTTTGGGTGTTTCAAAATGAGCCAACGCTTACCAAAGTGAAGCGATCTAGAAGCGGGGGTAAGATTTTGATCGCTAGCTTTTTTAATTTGACTGGCCACTTGGTATCAATTCCCTTACGGGATCAAAGAAGCATTAATGCCGAATGGTATACTACCAAATGTTTGCCAGAAGTTTTCTCTGTTATAAGCAACAAGCGACCAAACACAGGGCTCCGCGGGCTACTGCTCCACCACGACAATGCACCTGCGCACACCGCACTCAAAACGAGGGACTTCCTGGACAGCACGCCAGTCAAACTCCTGGGTCACCCTCCTTACAGCCCTGATCTAGCACCGTGTGACTTCTTTTTATTCCCAAAAATAAAAAATCAGCTCAAAGGGATACAATTTTCGTCGCCGGAAGATGCGCTGGCTGCGTTCGAGCAGGCTGTAAACGAGGTGTCTGCGGCGGACTGGAAAAAGTGTTTTGAAAACTGGTTTAGGCGCATGAATCTTTGTATAGAGGCTGGTGGAAAGTACTTTGAAAAGATTTGATAAAAATATATGTACAGTCAACAAATCGGAATCATGACCCACTCAGCTGATAATTCGTTAGAAATCGTCAAAACAGTAAGGTTTTCTTCTATGCTGCACTTAGGACATTTTGAATATTACAGAAACTGCATTAAAACGGGTCGGAGGTCTGTGCCATTTTGAGCTTTGTTATTAATGCAATAGATTTATAATTGGATTGGAAATTATGTTTTTGATAAAGCAGGAATTATGTTTTGAATTTCGAATTAGCTGTCGTTTCACGTGGTTTTCCTACAAACAACTATATTTTTTAAGAAACCTATACTAACTTCTTCGATTACAGACCATTAATAAAATAAAAATAAAAATTAAGAAATAATAAAACGTCAAGTATGAAAAGGTGTCAAACAATACTCTTAACGGCTAAGTATGTGGAACCTCTGACGAATAAAAAAGGCAGACGGAATCTCGCCATTCAATAAGTGAAGCATCCATCGCAAGCCGGCTCGCTTAAAAGTATGGGCCCGGCACGCACACATTCACATCCATACTATGCCAAAAAGCCGCGATTACGCAAAAAATCTAGTGTTACGGTAGTCATTGTTGTAGCGTCATAAATAAAATAACAGTATAAATCTGGTGTGTTTCAAAATTATAGTGGGTTCAAGAAAAAATTAAGTGCTTCAGTCTTTGTTTAGCGAGATTCCGTCCGCCTTTTTTATTCGTCCGAGTGTGGAACATACATTTAATTTATAATATCCTCTGTACCATATTTCACGCAATGAATGATAAATAAATAAATAACAATATTTAGAGTTAAACGTCAAGAATAAAATTTAGAAAAATAATTTTATTGGTAAACTAGCTGTAACTATGTAACTGTCAATAGCTAACAAAATTGATAACAAGTCAGTTGCCAGGGAAATATCTGTTTAAGCGAAATTCAACCCAATTGTATTAGAATGTCTGTAGGATATTAAGCTTATCGTGGGTCATGATTCCGATTTGTTGACTGTACGTATAGAACAATTTTTTTTAGTTTCGCAAAACTTTCTGAGTGTCCCACGTATTGGACAACCCGGCCAAGCATCTAAAGTACAGTCGGTTGCAGAATACGTCAATATTATTTTGAAATAAAAACAATTACTATCTCGTTCCATAGGACTATCTATTAATGTTTCGTGCGTCTTCAATTTATTTAACAACAAGAATGGTCGCGATTCGGATTTCATAACTACATTATTTTTTGACCAACAACTCTTTGATTTTGAGCGAAAAGTTCTAGTACAGAAATAATTTTCCTTGCCTAAAATTGATATTCTGGACAATCGTTTCAGTAAATTCTGATGATAATAAAGCAAGCTTGTAAAAGCAGTGGGGTTAATCTTGAAATCATTCCAATGTCAAAAAGTGACCAGAATGTATGGGTATTATTAAATATTCACTGTACACAATACACAATTATAATTCTAATAAGGTTCGTTTCTTTCTAAAGTATAGTACACCCACATTTCGCCAGTTATGTTGTAAGTCCCATGTAATAGGTGCCGAGCCTATTGCTATTAACTGGGCACATATCCAGACTCTGGGCTGCTACTGAGAATTTCCTACTGAAAAAATCCAATAACACTTTTCCCGACCCGGGAATCGAACCCAGGACGCTCAGCAGTCGCGCTTGCGACCACTAGACCAACTAGTTAAACGAGTTAATTCTAATAAGGTTTGATTAATTCTAAAAACACAATATTTTACACAAATGTATTGCTAATTTTGCATTTAAAAGTACGAATTGACATTTAGCTAGTCCAATAGTATTCATCGAAATTATTTTCAAGAGTAAGGCAGCTGGTCCTGTTAATAGCCTAGAAAACAGAAAATAATAATAAAATTTATTTCTCCAACAATACACGTGATAATTTAATAAAACATTATATTCTTGCTACATAATTAATTACCATAGTTCGTGATGATTCGTCCGTTATAAAATCAATAGGTACTATCTTTTAAATTATCTTCTTCACGTTACGTAAATTTATGAAGAAATAATTAAGTATAAAACGTTCTAGGATGAACAATTGAAGTCATTACAATTGTTATTACTATTTAATTATCATGTCCTCTTTTATTATTTTATCTGTTGTCGTCTGTTTGGTTCAGGTATGTTTTTTAATTATTTAATAGTAACAAGAAGTTGCCCAATGGTCGGAATTCCTTAAATTTTTATGGTTGAACTATGCCGAAAAAAAAAACGATTTTCATCTCACTAGCTCCGAAAGCAAAGATATTTAAGTGCCTACAGATTTTTTATATATTATTCTTAACGGGCTTGCGTTTGACCGCCACCTCACCTGATGTTAAGCGATGGTGCGGTCGACGATAGTACACGCTTGCCCAGCAAAAACCTATTCACTCGAGTCTTGAAAACCACCAGATTTTACTTCTCGGGAAACTCTGACCGGCAAGGAATTCCACTCTTTGGCGGTACGCATGATAAAGCTGTTAGCAAACCGGTTCGTGCGTAAGGGTGGAATATCTACCATATAACGGTGGCGCATCGCCGTGCGTCTGGTCGTCCGATGATGGAAAGGGCTTGGCGGAGTTAAATTGTGCAATTCCAACGCACACTCGCCGAAATGCATTCGATAAAAAACCGATAGGCTAGCAACTCTGCGCCGTGGCTCGAGACTTTGTAGTTTGGCATCGACCAGCGCATCGTTGCCAACGAGCCTCTTGGCGCGCCTCTCAATCGACTCGAGAGCCGCCAGTTGATATATAGCCGAACCATCACAGAGATGAGAGCAGTACTCCATACAGGACCGAACTTGTGCTTGGTACAAATTGAGCAGCTGTTCAGGTGTGAAGTACCGTCTCACCTTAGAGAGGATGCCCAGCGTAAGGCGCCGAGCAAGACCGGTGACAAAAAAAATGCCGTCGTGTGTGTACACAAAGTGTTCCAATTATGACGCGAAAGTATCTTGAAGTAACCAATTTACTTACTTTGTACTACCTAGTTTATGTGTACGCTGCCGCTGCGTACGGAACTTTCTTTCGTTGATTTTGTTAGGGTATGGCATATAAATATCACTGTCGGAAAGGCTTTCTTTATTCTTCAAAATCTGCGCGCAAAAGTCCATTTTATCCGCTAGCATGGAAAAGTTATTCGAAATTCGAACGCACAGACAAGTAAGCCTAAGATGTTTACTGGTCTGTGTTCGAACGTGATGAACTAATGTTGTAACCAAGGAACTTATATATCAAGCTGGAAAGCGGACGGCTGACTAAAATTCGGTCCAATGATTGGGGAGCCCTTTGTCTCTTTCTATAGGGTGTCGATACATGCAGGAAAGGGACAGCGGGCTCTCGGTAATACAATTTGAGAACACCGGGCTAGACCGGTATTTTCTCCCTGATTTTGATAAAAGATTTTGGACCTTATATGAACGGGATATTATTAATTTTTGAAGTTCTTAAATTTCTCCGTCCGCATTCTATCTTGGGTAAAAATTCTTTGGTTGTAACAAACTTTTTTTCTTTCTTCAATGACACGTTCAGAAATGTAGTTCGACCTTATATATTCAATAATTATGTTAGTGATCTGTCGATAGGTACACTTTATTTTTAATACCATTGAATTTAAAATAATGCTTCGTTTCAGTTTTATTATATTGTTAATATAGTTCAGTTCGTTAAATTATAAAGATACAAAAGAACAAGTAAAACGTAATTTTTGTTCTAAGAATTTTAAATTGGTATGGTGCAAATTCAGAACGAACCCGAAAAAAAGACCATTTAAAAAATGATTTTAATTCACTTAATTTTGGTTTATTTTGTGATAAACTTGAAGGAAATTATAAAATATGAGTGAAATTATTCCAGTAGCGATGAAGATATAAATTTAAAACCTGCAGAGTTACGGGAAACTAGTGGAAACGGTACATAATTTTTTTTTTTCGATGTAGTGAGATGAAAAGTTGTGTGTTTCGTACGGCTGCAAAGTTATTTGCATCTCGTACCTTTGAATCCTTTGCTTGCTCGGAATTCAATACAAGCACTCGCACTAAATAAAATACATATTTTACAATATTTCTAAAAAGAAATAAAAAGAAAAAGTATGTGTCATCTAATAGGTAATTGTTTTTTTTACAGTATGCATTCGGCCAAACCTGTGGGTTTGGTAATGGATTTGGACTAAATGGACTGCCAAGTGGACTAGGACTCGGCAATGGACTAGCACCCAATAGCCTACTAAGCAACGGACTAGGTTTAAATGGCTTAGCCGGAAATGGTCTGCTGAATAGCCTAGGTACAAATTTTGGTAGCAACAACTTTGCTGCAAATAATTTTGGAGCAGGAAACTTTGCAGGAAACTTTGCAACAAATAATTTGGCAGCAGGAAATTTTGCAAACAACTTAGCTGCCGCAAACTTTGCCCCCAACAATTTTGGTGCTGGAAACTATGCTGGCAACAACTTGGCCAACAATTTCGCCACTAACAATTTGGCTGCTGGCAACTTTGCCAACTACCCGCTCAACAACAACTTCGCAATTAATGGTTTAGCTGCAAACAACAATGCTGCCAATGCTTTTGGTAATGGCTTGGCAGGCATGCCAGCCAATACTAATATTGGATATGGCGATGTAGCAGTAATTGGTGAATTACCAGTAGGTGGTAATACGGCAGTAGCTGGCAATGTGCCAGTAATTGGCTACGTGACGTTTGAAGGCTCCGTGCCAGCTGGTGGTTTAGTCAGTGTTGCCAATAATAATTGCGGCTGCAACCAGTATTAATAATAATTGATAGTTGTAGATTTTGTATAATAATGTCGTCACCATCACTATGTTTTTGTGTAACAAACAGTCTTAAATGTATTTCATTGATATGCATTTATTTAGTCATGTAATAAATAAATTTAATTTATAAATTTCAGTATTTTATTTATTTTATGTATTGTGTTGTAAGAGGCAGTGGGCGGGGCACATTGCTCGCAGAACAGATGGCCAATGGAGCCAAGGAGTGGCGACCGCGTATTGAAAGGTTCAGCATGGATAGGCCCCTCACAAGGTGGACCGATGACCTGGTGAAGGTTGCGGGAATCCACTGGATGTGGAAAGCGCAGGACTGGTCGTTGTGGCGATGCTTGGGGAGGCCTATGTCCAGCAGTAGACGCCTTTGGCTGAAATAATGATGATGATGTGTTGTGTCATAATAAATAGGCACCAACTTTGTACCGAGCATTTTAGATAGTTGTAACTAGTAAGCACACCATCATCATCATTACCATCACGGCATCATCATCATTACCATCACCATCCTAATTAGTCTACTGCTAAACATGGGTCTTTTCAACAGCACGACTATGAAATCGATCCTCAGCCACTTACATCCAGCTTCTAAATGCCACCTTGCCAATATCATCACTCGACCTTTTTTTTCGTGAGGAAATCCTCATGGACGCACTCTGCCCGGGGAGGTGGAGCGAGTGTCAGACTCTTACCGATTACAACCACCACGGTGTTCCTCCAACTACGTTTAGCTGGGGGCGTGAGATATACATTCTCTAACCAGCCCCGACAGATACCGGCTCACCATTTGTAGGCAAATCCCTTCTCCCCGTGTGGCCTCAGATCTCCTAACTGGCGCTCACGGAACACAACGCACCACCGTCACAGGCCTTGACTGGTCGGGCGGTGGGCTATCCCGAGTCCACCACCCGCAGGCCCACACCTAGGGTGCGGATGGGGAGAGAGGTCATCGCATCACATACCCACTCCGCCGCCTCCTCCGCAAGCATCACCTCCTCGCAGAAGGAGACGACCCCTTCCCATGAGCTTTCACTCCCGACCATGGACAGAACCACAGCTGGAAGAGGTTGCTGCCACTTACTGCATTGATGAGGTCATGGCGCCGCGTGGCCCAAGCTGGGAACTCCGCCAGATCATCACTCCACCTAGCTTGAGAGAGTAGGACGCTCTCAGGCTACGTTTGCCACACCACATATTGCATTTGTTTGCCACTTCTCACATGAAGCTTAAATGATGCTAAATCATGGAAAATCTATAGGAAATCAAGTTAGTAAAACCCATATCCAGAGTTTATCTTCATGTATTATTTGACATTGTTAAATATAAAGAGAGATTAAAGTGGAAAAACGGTAGGACAGAAAATAAAAAAAATTGCATCATATGAAAATGGTTTATTTTCAATTTAATTGAGTTATATCTAAACAAGGGGTTAAACGCTTGCCTTTCATGCTGAGACAAGCTGCTGAAAGTTGCAAGTTGCTGCTTTCGGGTTTGAGTTCGAACTCGGCCCGTATATCTCATCAACTCAGCCTATCGCAGTCCACTGTTGAACATAGGCCTCTCCCAAGTTGCGCCACAACACTCGGTCCTCTGCCTGCCGCATCCAGTCCCCCTCGGCCACGCTCTTCAGGTCGTCGATCAACCTGGCGGGGGGGCGCCTTGCGCTGCGTTTTCCGATTCACGGTGTTCACTCAAGGACACTCCGGTTCTTCTCCGGATAATCTCGTTGCGGATTTTATCCTTCAAGGAAACTCGAAGCATAGCTTGCTCCATAGCTCGCTGAGCGACTTTGAATTTGTGGACTATTCCAACTGTCAGTGTCTACGTCTCTGCACCGTAAGTCATGACAGGCAGGACGCACTGGTTAAAGACCTTTGTCTTCAAACTTTGCGGTATAGACCTGTATCTCCGACATTTGAAATTCTTGTGCAGATCAGAATTTGATTATCACTTGATGATAATATCGGTAGTTGCTGGTCATGAACTGTTTTTTAAAAATTAATTGTTTTTTCTCGAGGTTAAAGTTTTAACCCGCAATTCAATTTGACAAAACATTTGGCGCGAATATTCAAGCCATGATGCGTAAGAAAGCAGGTTCCTTTTTACAGCGCTTGCATAATACTCGGAACAGCATCCTCAAAATGCCAAAATGCTTGTTGAAAGTCCGCAGATTGTCCTATCCAAACACACTGAGGGTGCTATAGGTGCTATACATGTAAATAATTGTTCAGTAGATATTTTAAGTAGGTACTTATAACACTAATACAACATTTAGGACCTAACTGCCAATTAAAATAATACAATAGTTAAACAATGGACGTTATCTTTAAGAAGTTGTTTGGCATACGCGATAAAATCAGCTGTTCCCTACATTTATGTTCACATAAATCAACAAAATATAGGGATCAGCAGATTTTTTTTATTTTTTTATTTTCGTGGTTTCTGCTTTGGTCCAATAGTAAAAATCATTCATACTGATGAGTACAATGACCCCTTAAGGGGAATGTGGCAGCCAAGTGGCGCCCCCATCAGTAAAAAAATATTACTCGCTGAATACATCATCTATCGAAAATTTGTTTTTTTTGAACAATTGAAGTACAGGTACCTACTGTTGTTTAACCAGAAACTATTAACTCTGTTAAATATAGTTCGCTGTAGTTGTAGATAGAAAAAATGCCAAAAGTGGCAGTTTTTCGCACTGGGGTTAGTGCGCCACGCTCATCACATCCCATTTTATACAGCTACACAGTGTGTGTGTAGCTGTATAAAATGGGATGTAAATGCAGACATAGTAAAAAATATAGACTAAGTGCTTCGAACAATCATAGTGAAGCCAATAAAACCGTGCTCCTCCGTGTACAAACCAGCGCTCACGCACACACATGCACCTTAAACCGTGCTCACCCCTCTCAGTTCACATGTCGCGGCATCGTCCAGTAAGCATCGTGAAAAAAAATATCCTTCAGGTGCATGGTGTATACGTGAGCACTGGTTGTACATGAAGGAGCACGGTTTTTGTTGGCTTCACTATGGTTGTTCGCAGCACTAAGTCTATATTTTTTACTAGGTCTGTGCACACACATAAGAACTGCCATTAGGCGGCCCATACACCTACAATTTCATTTCAGCGGAAAGAAGTCCACTGCCGGACATAGGCCTCCCTCAAAATGGGGGGATATGCCATAATCGCCACGCTTGGCAGGCGGGTTGGCGATCGCAGTTGGTTGGTTAAAGACTCAGAGAACGCTGCTCAGAGAACCTTCAAAATAATTGTGCAATAATTAGCAATTGCGCAATGATATTGAACGTTTAGGAGAAAGATTGAAATGGTATTGAAGATAAGGGGCGATTAAAAAATAATTACGCAATATAATTATTGCACAATTATATTGTAGGTGTATGGGCCGCCTTACATTGTTTTTTAATTAATACTTCAAAATAAAAGTAATTTCCCAGCAATTATTTTTTCCACAAATTTACTTGGTTTGATGTATAGCTTGCCTAAAATTAAAATTCTTCTTTTACTTATTCACCTAGTCTATTATAACTTTTTTTTCTATATTCAATTGAAGAAAGCATCATTATATTGTCATCATTACTCTCCAGACTTACTCATACATACTCATACATACTCTAATATGTCTTGTTGTGGCAATAAATCATTTTCCTTTCTTTATTTCTTTCTTTCATACTTAATTTCAAGGAAATAACCTTTTACTGAGTCACTTTTAAAAAATAAAAATAAAAATTCAAATTAACTAATAAATATCTTTATTACAAAAATAAATAAATTACTTAAATTAACATTACACGCCGTTTGGTGATCCACAACTATAATTCACAGACGCGCTGCCTTCGTTTGGCACATTGCCATTTATAGCTACTGCGCCAGATATTGGCATTCTGCCCATTACAGAAACTGTGCCACCCACTTGTAAGTTATCTGCCAAAATTTCAATACCAACGGGTAGGTTTGTAGGCAACCCACCAATAACCGTTATCGGGATGCCATTATTGCCAAAGCTAAATGTTGCACCATTCGGTTTGCCATTTGCCATGGCAGTGTAAGTTATTTTACTGGCGCCGTTGCCATTTTCTATGTATGGGTTGTAGATTGATTCAGCAAAATTGGTTGCTGGTTTTCCAGCGCTTGCTATAAAATTTGTATTTGCCATGTTTTTACTAGCTATTGCTGCTCCTGCTATGTCGTTTGCTAAAACTTGATTACCTAAGTTTGTCTCTACACCATTGGCTATATTATTAGCTGAATTAAATCCAGGCATGTTATGAACCGGATTAGTATTTGCTCTATTGGTATTCGCCAAATTATAATTTGCGAAATTGTCAAAATTTGTATTTGCCATATTTTTGGCAGCCTTTGGCATGTTACTAGCAAATTGGTTTTGGCCTAGTGGCATTCCGTTGGGCAAACTTCTGCCCATTGCTATGCCATTCGGCGTTCCTCTGGCGTTATTGGCATAATTTAGAGGCCTGTTTGGCATGCCTCTTAATGCTTGTGCTGATGAAAACTGCAAAAGAAGAAAAAATGATTATTTATTTCATTACAGGATATTCTTTACTATAAGTATTTGAGAAGATGGCTGCTAACAGTTTTCAAATAATTAGAAACTAAACATTTTTTCTGTTGAATTTCATGGTTGAAATAAAAATGTATTTTTAATTTATTATTGATCTGTAAACCAATCCTCGTAATTTAAAATCGTTCAAAAATTTCAGTTGGTTGGTCAAATACTCAGAGAACGCTACTGCCCATCCTCTGGTGAATCCCTTAGTCACCTTTTACGACACCCATGAGAAGATATAGAGTGGTGTAATTCTTTACGTCCGGTACCACACGGAATTTTACATATCTGAACCATAAAAACATTTTCGTACCTTTCCAAAAGTGGATCACGTGTTCAAAATGTAAGTAATTCCGATTCAGTCTCAGGTCAATGTAGTTAACGTCACAAATGGTATAAATTTCTCAATACAACAAACAGCAAACAAATAGCGCCAAACGTAAAATTTGATTGAAATGATAATTACATAAATTACAATTATATTGAAATTACAATCACATGGGACTTTCCATCTTCATGTCTCAGTTTGGCGAACCAACTTGCGGTACCATTTAGGCAACAGCCTAGGTGGTATTGCAGTTGTTATGGGCAAAGGTAACCGCTTAACATCAGGTGGGCCTTTAGCTCGTTTCGCCATCCTATACTATATAAAAAAAAACAAATCTCAATGCTTTGAATCTCAATCTCCTGAGAGTAGATGTTTCTGATTGCCGTTTATTGGTGACATTAATGACCTAAGTGTCACAAATAAACGGCAAACAGGAACATCTACTCTCAGGAGATTGAGATTTAAAGCATTGAGATTACTTTGAAAATATATTTTAATTACGAGAATAACCTTCTTGTTTGATTGATTTGGTTAGCAAAAAAAAAAGAATTAAAAATAAAATTTTGTTTTGTAATAATATGATTAACTATTAAAATTCTACGAAATAATTTACCTGTACAACAGCAGCCAGTAATAAAAAACACCACGCATTCATCTTCTTTTACATAAAATAACTAATTAACCGCATCACGTACGATGCAGACTTTTTATACTTCAAATCAATTATTATCACGAAGACGTGTTCTCAACCTGCTCAAAAGTTTATTATCGAAAACGATGACATAATTTTTATTTAAAAAAAAACGACAGTTTTACAATACCTATCAACTATGTTGCTACATAGGTTTAAAAACACTGATTTTATTCGATTCCATTCGATTCCAATAAAGTTTATCGTTAAGATTTGATTGAATGATAGGACATGTTACGTGTGATTATTAAACAATTGATTATGTATAAAGATGCTTAGATAGTACCTAATATCATGGATTTCTTCGATTCAATTTCATATAGAATCTATACTTATAAAGAGAGATGCCCTGACTGATTCGTCAACGCAGAGCTGAAACTACTTGAGTAGTTAGTTAGTTCGAAATATAAAATTTGAACCGTAGGTTCCTTTTTTAACCGACAAAAAAAAGGAGGAGGTTCTCAATTCGACGCGTATATATATATATATAAATATATATTATTATTTTTTTTATGACCACGCATAACTTTTTACAGAGTGGTCCGATTTTGATGATTCTTTTTTTAATGGGTAGGGTATATCTTGAAGTTGGTCCCATTTAAATTTCAAAATCAAAATCCACCCCTAAGGGTAGTAAAACAGGGGATGAGTTTTTGTTCACCCACTGAATTCTTACCTGTTAACCGATTCTGTTGAAACTTAACACACATAAATATAGTTCTAGACACTACGACATAATGGAGACCTGGAGTTAGATTTTAACCACAAAAAAATGAAAAATAAAACTTTTTAACAAAAAATTGAACCGACGAAAAGTGAAACTGAAAAGCGAAAAATAACTAATTATGAGTCGGCGCCAAACAACCAATCAACGAAGATCATTAAATTACTTTAAATAAATAATAAAAACAATGTCACATCAAATACAACATGAAATTTTCAACGATAAACAATAACTTTCCAAAAATGCGTTCTTCGCTCGGCCACTTGCAACTTACACGCACTTTGCTTGTTAAAAGTTCGTTTGGCGCCGACTCATAATTAGTTATTTTTCGCTTTTCAGTTTCACTTTTCGTCGGTTCAATTTTTTGTTAAAAAGTTTTTAACGTAAGCACTCACTAAAAGAGAATTAAGAGTAATCTATTGAGCAAAACATAATTGTTAGGCTCAATTTTAATTTTAAATAGAACCAATCACAAATGTTTTTGTGTAAAAAAGAGAAAGAAATAAATGCTAATCTATTCTAAAATATAATGTTTTTTAATAAAACAAAGTTTAACCGGATTAAATCGCGTATATTATTTAAATTGGTTTCCCTGACGTTTCGAAAGCTTTGCAGCATTTCGTGGTCGCAGGTAGACTAAGATGACAAGCGTCGTTACAAATATTTCTAAAAAAATATTTTAATCTACCGTACAATATTATTAATTAAAATAACAAGAACAGACGCTCCACAAAGTCTGCAGTGTGTGAACATGCCCTAGACAAACCCAACCATTTTCTTCGATTTGATAAACCACAAGTTCTGGCGAAGGAAAACCGACATGTACCTAGAATGCTCCGTGAGGCTATTGAAATTAAAAAACATCCTAATTTTAATAGAGAAGATGGTTGGCAGCTACCACCTGTTTGGAACCCAGTCCTAAAAATAATCAAGTCCCAAACAGCACGCAACACTGTAAAAGATAATGATATTGTGAGTGATTACTGCGTGCATCGAAACGATTTTAATTAATAATATTGTACGGTAGATTAAAATAATTTTTTAGAAATATTTGTAACGACGCTTGTCATCTTAGTCTACCTGCGTCCACGAAATGCTGCAAAGCTTTCGAAACGTCAGGGAAACCAATTTAAATAATATACGCGATTTAATCCGGTTAAACTTTGTTTTATTATAATGTGTAGTGATCGCGAAAACCTAAGAAGTTATAGTAATATATAGTTTTTTATTACTAACATCATCAAACCCTAGTGAGTGAGTGCTTAGAGCAAGGATTACAGATGTATAAAGAGCTTGCTATGCCTTTGGTATAAAGAGATGTAAATAGGGTTAAAAAAACTAGTTTCACATATTCGTCATTCACAATTTTCGGCGAATTATGTTTTTATTCAATAAAAAAAAAATCGTAACTTATGTAATTATAACATAACTATGTTACCACTGCCTAACAATAAAATTTATAACAACAAATGCTAGTAAAAATATTCTAGTAACTTTATAGGCTCAAAAAAGGCAGTCCAGTTATAGGCAATATTGAATCCTTTTTATTGCATCAGGAGAAAGTTTTACAAATCTTAACTTTGCCAGATGCTGGTAACATGCCACTAAACGACACTGGCCCTGGCACGCTTGGATCTATCTCGCTTATCAGTGTAATATAGCTAGGCTCTATAGCATTTGCTTTGGTTGCCATAGCTACCGGCATTGGAGTTGCTGGTACAGTTACTGTAGGTTTGTTCACTACGATTGGCAAGGCGGCCAAAGATGGCAAAGCAACTAGTGGCAATGTTGTGATGGCTGGCAAAGTTGAAACGGTTCGTAATGCTGGCTGAGAGGTTACTAAGATTGTCGCAGTATTCGGTGAGCATGGTGATGTGCAGGCTGTCAAAAAATGAAAAGAAAAGATATAAATTATGTTATAGTCTCGCAGGGGCACAGATAATATAATACGCAGGGGTGACAAAGTTAGTACTATTGATATTGAAAGAAGTCAGTGAAAAGACTATTGTTCATACCACAAACAAAGCTGAAGCGCTGCTTTATAAACAAAGTTTGTTAATACAGGTATCTATAAATGCGATTGATGGTTAAGAACTGGTATTATTAAAGAAAGCATCTGAGGAAAACTGGTCGTGATTAATAAACTTTACAATTCATCTTTGTCTTTCACTTGTAGTTTCACAGTTGCGCGACGGTGACAAATGAGCTCTATACAAATAAATGGTCAAAATTTCTGATGGTCATATCTCCTAAACTATAGCTCTTAGACCCATGGTGTTGCTACTCTTATTGTGTAATGTAAATAAATTAAGAAATTATTTACTAGCCCGAAAAAGAGTGTATACTCACTATCATAGCCTTGGTTACCAAACTTTCCAATTATCTTGACTCCTCCTTTTGCTCTAGCTGGGTCCCCAAAGGACACTGGTCCTGTAGTAGTAGTAGGACGGTATGACCAGGCTTCTTGTAGAAGCTTGTTTTCATAGTTTCGAGGACCTGCGTATTGGAAGTTACCGTAATATGGTACGGGAAACGCCATTCTCTGTTGAAAATGAAGAGAGGCTCTTCAATGCTTAGTAAAACACCCGATTCATTAATATAGACGGAGCCATATGCAACGTGTTATTGGAATAACTCAAAACCTCAGACACCCCAACGAGTTTTAATCATAATAAATTGATATGGAAAGTAATTATTAATACTAATTTATTAATGTAGAAGATATTTGTAATTTTTGGTATCATGGTTACTCTAATCGATTCATAGCGCTAGATTCATTCACGAACGTGCGACGCTCTCGACGCTATTGTGTCGGGAAGTGAATAATCTCTTAAAATTAAGATAAGTTTTAATATTATAGTTTTAGGAAGCAAACGTTACCCAAATGTTTTATCACACTTTTCTACTGGGTCTCGTTCGCCTTTGCGCTCAGCGCCGCGTCGTCGTATGAAACTTTTAGAGTCGGCATGGTATGAAAATATTTTTTTGGCAAAAATTTTCCTATGTTAAAAATTAGTGTCATGGATTCTACTTTCGATTCTGAACAAACTAGTTTCAGGTTTTGAGTTAAAATAAAATAAATAAATAAATATCTTTGGGACATTTTTACACAGCACCATCTAGTCCCAAACTAAGCAAAGCTTGTGCTATGGGTACTAGACAATGGATATAATACTTATATACTTTTTTTCGTAAATACATACTTATAATACATAAGAAACACCCAGACCAACACAAACACTTATGTTCATCACACAAATATTTGTGTCCTGTGGGAATCGAACCCACGACCTCGTGATCAGCAGTCCGACTCTCGAACCACTAGACCACAGAGGTTGTCGGTTTTGAGTTAATTCAATAACACGTTGTAGACGGAGTAAGTTTAAATAACTTTAGCTACTTAGACGATATGGTGCTGCTATCAATCCCTACAATCATTGGAGTAAGAAAATTACTCTCCATTTGTGAAGTGTATGCTGAGCAGCATGGACTAAAATATAACCCTAAGAAAAATTAGCTGTTGGACCTGTTGGTATTTAGAAGTTACAATAAAAGTCCATTCACTTCACTTTTGCAGAGAGTAACCCAATTTAAATATCTGGGCCAAATTGTTACGGAAGACCTTAAAGATGACCTGGATATGGAAAGGGAAAGCAGGGCGCTGGCTGTGAGGGAAATATGGTGGCTTGAAGGTTTGCTGGTTACACTACCGGTTAAATTAATACAATTCAAGGCATGAATGACAAGGGGTGCTGGCCAAAAAAAATCCACGTGTGCCTGACGGCTGCTTGTCCTTCTGGACACGTCTGGAGGGAACGGCAGTTGTTTGGCCGGTGCATCCTGGGCACGGGCAATAAAAGCCTTTCGAGGGATTAACCTTTGGGGGATTTTATTGCCTGTGACGAATATTCTGGCGCGGGAGGAGCCCGTTCTGGGCCAGTGGGGAGTTGCTCCACGTATCCCTCTGTTGCCAACAGAAGGCACAGTGGAGGAGCAGGGGCGGGCCCGGTGTGCACTCACCCTGCCACTTGGAAGGCAGCGAGGGGACTGTCTTTCCCTGCCCCCGTCGATCTCGTAACCCCAGGAATGCCCGCTGAGTAGTGTTCTCGCGCCTCTTGGGACCGAGGGTCTTGGCTTCAACGCCCGGACCGCGAGGAAGAAAACCTCTTTAAAAAATTACGGGAGGTAGGGTCTGCGAGCAGCAGACTCGGGGTAGTCTGCAGCCCGACCAGCAGCTGGCGCAGCTGGCACAGCCGGCGTAGTTGGCGCTACTGGTAAAGGCTCATGAGGTGAGGTGGCGTGCAGTGTTCCGTGTGCGCCATCGAGGAGGGTGCGGCCGACGTTAGGCCGCACGGGTAGAAGGGGCTCGCTTGTTTGTGGCAGGCCGGTACCTGTCGGGGGTGGATGTGTGAATACTCACGGGTTCCCACGCCCCCGGCTAAGGTAGTTGTTGGAACACCGTGGTGGTTTTAGTCGGTAAGAATCCGACACTGGCTCCGCTTACCCCGGGCGGAGTGCGCCCATGAGGATTTCCCCACGGCAAAAAAACAAACATGAACATAAGAGAGGATGGACGAGAGGGGATTGACGAAACAAGTATACGAAGCGAGTGTGGATGGAAGAGTTGGAAGGGGATGACCTCGGCGAACGTATCACGATCAAATCGCGGGCGTTCTCAAAAAATGTCAGATTAAGAGTTCTCTAAGCCAACGAGCATGCATGACGAGGTTAATGGACGTAGATGAAGCGGAAGAGGTGTGTCAGGATTGTAACAGGTGGAAATCCATACTCTCTGCCTACCCCAATGGGAAACAGGCGTGATTATATGTATGTATTCTACTCATACTGTCAAAAATTTTACACCAGCAGCCTTTTGGCTAATTATATCCAAAAAGCAGACAACACCATGCGCATCCAATACAAAAATTCCTTCAGGGCGTTGTTGAGACTTCCACCTTACTTCTTCTTCTTCGTGTCGATGGTACAATATCATATCCTGCTGGCCCAGAAATTGGCCACCTTAATTGCATTGTCTGTAGCGTTATTCAGATCGCTCAATGTGCAGGTGTAAGGGCAAAGAGAACAACATAACAGATGTGGCATTGATTGAGGATCAACGCCACAGGTACAAGCTGTATCCGCTTTGTCTACGTAGCCCCATTTACTCATGTTCAGCTTACATCTGCCTACCTGGGTCCGCAGACGGTTTAGGGACTTCCATGTAGGCCAGGGGAGATTATTACCTGCAGGGAGCTTCTCACTGGGTTGGATGTAATTTACGGGTGGAGCTAATTTTTCCAACCACAGTTTTCGACGGGCCTCAATTTGACAACCTTGTAGGGCCTCTGTCGATTTAAAGAAACTGTGGCGGCTCTTTAGGCGTTGGGTCTGTAGCTTAGCGCCAAATAGTGAGTGTCTAGGGTCTGAATCCTGCTTTTTTTTCTCCACCGCACATGCAACGTCCCTTCGAACTTTTGGGGGTGCTATGCCGGCTGTTGGAAAAAGCACATTGAGCGGCGTTGGTTTGAGGCAGCCTGTAATAGTCCGACATGTATCGTTAAGGGCAACATCAACCTCTTTTGCGTGGGTGGAGCGATGCCACACAGGGCAGGCAAACTTACCGGTAGAGAAGCTGAGTGCCAGACCTGTGGGACGGAGCTCCACCTTACTGTAATGCATCAGGTGTGTTCGCTGATGCTCACACTGATGTTTACTTTTCAATAATGCGCAAAGTTGCCTCAGTAATGCGCAGAGTGAGGGGAAGCACCAACAGCATCATGAAGGCTGCAAAGAGGCTGGATAGGCCGATAGGCCTACAATAGGAAGGTTTGTCAAGCTAGATGTGCATGGAGCTTCTATACTGGATTTTTGCATGCTTAATACAAGCAGAATATAGCACTGTTCCTAAACCACCAACTTTATATCTGGTACACACGGCTACACATCAAGCTGTACATTTCCAGTATAAGCTGACCTCGCGTTTCAAAGAAAACCTATACAATTCGAGGTCAGCTTATACTGGAATTGTACAGCTTGATGTGTAGCCGTGTGTACCACCTGTATTCTACGCAAATAAATGATTCTTTCTTTCTTTCTTGACAAAGCTTCCTGTGATTGTGATGTTTGTGTTGTAATGTATTGTTTATTAAAATAAATAAATATTTTTTGGGACATTTTACACATCACCATCTAGTCCCAAACTAAGCAGAGCTTGTGCTATGGGTACTAGACAATGGATATAATACTAACATACATTTTTTTTGTAAATACATACTTATAATACATAAGAAACAACCAGACCAACACAAACACTCATGTTCATCACACAAATATTTGTGTCCTGTGGGAATCGAACAGGACACAAATATTTTAATAATATTTTAATATTTTTTATTGTTTCTTAATGTTCTTATCCTAACATTATCATCTCAGCCGAAAGACGTCCACTACTGGACATAGGCCTCCCCCAATTAAGGGGGGAGTATGCCATAATCGTGGCTGGGGGGGACTGGATGCGGAAGGCAGAGGACCGAGCGTTGTGGCGCAACTTGGGAGAGGCCTATGTCCAGCAGTGGACTGCGATAGGCTGAGTTGATGCCATAATCGCCACGCTTGGCAGGCGGGTTGGCGATCGCAGTCAATTGGTAAAATACTCAGAGAACGCTGCTGCCCATCCTCTGGTGAATCCCTTTGTCGCCTTTTACGACACCCATGAGAAGAAATAAGGGTGGTGCAATTCTTTAAGTCCGGCTCCACACGGATCTAATAATCCTAACATAGTTTTAAGTAATTCGTAATACTAACACGCTATTAGTCTCGATGCCTGACAATTTTTATTATTTTAGGAAACTAAAATTTTCTTACCTGTGATGACAAATAAGCAAATTCTTCTAGAGGTATGTACGCGATTACGTAGTCTTTGTATGGGTAGGCTGTGACACGCTGGAATAATGATTAAAATCGGTTTGATAATTTTCTTCATCAGACATGAGAATCTAGGTACCCTAGAATGCTCCGTGAGGCTATTGAAATTAAAAACATCCTAAATTTAATAGAGAAGATGGTTGGCAACTGCCATCTTTTTAATAGAGAAGATGGTTGGCAACTGCCACCTTTTTAATAGAGAAGACGGTTGGCAACTGCCACCTTTTTAATAGAGAAGATGGTTGGCAACTGCCACCTTTTTAATAGAGAAGATGTTTGGCAACTGCCACCTTTTTAATAGAGAAGATGGTTGGCAACTGCCACCTTTTTGAAACCCAGTTCTAAAAATGATCAAGTCCCATACAGCACGCTACACTGTAAAATAATAATGACATCGTCAGCGATTACTGCGTGCATCAAAACGATTTTAATTAATAAAAATTGTACGGTAAATTAAAACAATTCTTTAGAAATAAAATATCTGTAAAGACGCTTGTCATCTTAGTCTTCTTGCGACCACGAATGCTGCAAAGCTTTCGAAACGTCAGGAAAACCAATTTAAATAATACTGTGTGTCAGGGAAACGCTTCCGAAAACGAAGATAGGTGATAGTGCTGGTGATTACACGAAAAAAACGAACCGAAACTAATACGAAACCACAAAAAAAAATGCGATTCTATTTTAAGATATTTTAATATATTTTTTTGCATTTTTCATACACGAATAGCTTTGCGCAGTTAAATAAAACTGATTTGCCAAAAAACTCCATTTATTTACAAATTTTTTTAAAGTTCGCAATGTAATTCAAATAAAATATCAGCTGGCGCTAGGGGTGAACGACAGCCGCTCGCATACGCAGTCCGTGTCGTAGCGAGCGTAGGTAGGTTAGGTACGCGCGGCATTGATCCCGAGTTTTGTACGCTTTACATTGCGGGTTTGTAAAATATCAAATCACTAAAACAATGAGTATAAGGCTAATGGTTATTGGTATTCGATTGTGTTTAGGTAGTACAATAATGGCCTTTCAGTTTCAGGAGCGTTTCCCTGACACCCAGTATACGCGATGTAATCCGGATAAACTTATTTTATTATATTTTATATCCTGTTCTTACATGCTATACGATTATTTATTAACTTGCCTCTAACGTAAGCACTGGTAAAGCAAAGAATATAAACGGAAAACACATTTTATACTATTCTGTCACATTTACACTAAACACGACTCTGTTACGTGACCTACTTTTATAAGCAGCACCCTATTATCAAGTGTTCATAATTGTTTTATTTAATAAATAGAAAATGAAGGCGTCTGTCTGTCTGTCTCAATATTTCTTGAATAGTCTGTACAGGAAATGTGGACACATTCAAAGACAAAGACATTTATTGCTCAAACTTTGTAGTACATAAATAAATATAATAAATATCTTCGGGACATTTTTACATAGCACCATCTAGTCCCAAACTAAGCAGAGCTTGTGATATGGGTACTAGACGATGGATATAATACTTATATAACTACTTCTTTTTTTGTAAATATATACTTATATTCCCGGGTCGGACAAAGTGTTATTGGGTTTTTTCATTAGGAAATTCTCAGTAGCAGCTCGGAGTCTGGATTTGTGCCCGGTCAATGGCAATAGACTCGCCCCCTATTACATGGAACTATAACATAACTGATGAAATGTGGGTGTACTATTACACCTCTGCCTACCCCTTCAGGGAAATACAGGCGTGATGTTATGTTGTTGTTATAATACATAAGAAACACCCAGACCAGCACACTTATGTTCATCACACAAATATTTGTCCTGTGGGAATCGAACCCACGACCTCGTGATCAGTTCGAACCACTAGACCACAGACGTCGTCAAATAGGTATTTATCAAAGTTTGGTATCAACAGCCTACACAGTCGGGTGTCAGTAGCAATAGTAGGTACTATCAGCAAACTTTCCGGTTAACCACCACTAAGGCTAAAATCGCTTGCGCTCAATGTTCGACGCACATAAATAGAGAGAATTGAAAAGTGGGCAGGGCGCGCGTGCCAACACTCTGCATCATAGTGCAGGGCATTTCAAAGCCTAAAAAGAATAAAATAGAAATAGAATAAAGAATAGAATAGAATAGTATAGAATAGAATAGAATATAATAGATTAGAATAGAATAGATTTGATATACTCTTTTTAAAATAGGTTATTGTTTATTACATCAAATGTATTCAAATAATGTGAGTATAATCATAGAATAGGTAATAATACTCTTTTCTTATGGTATAATGTAGGTTAGTGTCAGAAATAAACAAGAGTTTAAAAGTGAGAATATTGCCTTTAGAAATAAACGTAAAAAGAGTTGTATATAGGATACATATATAGTATGTAGGAGCTGACCTGCTCCCCGATTCAGCAACACACGATAACCAGTTGTCGATCGATTCGGTTTTTTATCTCTTTTTCTCTCGTTGCGTGAATCATCAGACGAAACGAGATAACAAACCGAACCGGTCGACAACTGGTTACCGTGTGGTTCTAAATCGGGGGGCTGTCCCGACAGACGGCACCCGTTCACGAGCATGACGCGAGCATCCGTCATCGTTTAACTCAACCATATTGAAGGGAACTTAACGACCTGACACTAACGCCACCATCAGCATGACATTTAAGTGAGAATTAACCACCATTTGTATAATCAATCTGGAAAAGTGTTTTTAAAATAATACTGCTCTTGGGAACTATTTGACCACGTTCTAATTAACTCGCTTTCCATCCTGTCTGTTTGTTCGGTACAAACTTTGCAGTTTTTAAACTGATTTCACCAATTTTTATGGAAAGTTACTTAAGTCTAAGTTATATTATACCAGACCTAATAAACAAACTACCACCAAAAATAAAAAATTACATAACACGAAACAACATAAAATCTAAACTTAAAAAACACCTTTTAGAGGAATTAAAACGTAATAATGACATAATTTTATAACATTAAGAGAAAAAAAAACGCTGTACTTTTGTAAGCAATTTGCTATTGAGAAGTAATATAAATTAGTTGAGGGTATTTGGGAATTTTTGCACGGGGCGAGCGAGCGCGATGCGTCGTGTTCACCCACCCACATCTTGTTGTAATGAATGTCGACGGACCAAGTGATGTACAGAAAAACCTAAACTGGTCTATGTTTTACACTGTATCTGCCAAATGTATGTATTCTTTTTGTGGAAAATAAATAAATAACTAACTTTCCGATGACTTGAAACTTTAAACATAGCTCGCGCGCGTCGTTGCGCGTCGTTAACTGTGACAATAAACTATTTTTCTTTATAATAAAACAAAGTTTAACCGGATTAAATCGCGTATATTATTTAAATTGGTTTCCCTGACGTTTCGAAAGCTTTGCAGCATTTCATGGTCGCAGGTAGACTAAGATGACAATCGTCTTTACAGATATTTCTAAAAAAAAATTTTAATCTACCGTACAATATTTATTAATTAAAATCGTTTCGATGCACGCAGTAATCACTCATAATATCATCATCTTTTACAGTGTTGCGTGCTCTTTGGGACTTGATTATTTTTAGGACTGGGTTCCAAACAGGTGGCAGCTGCCAACCATCTTCTCTATTAAAATTAGAATGTTTTTTTTATTTCAATAGCCTCATGGAGCATTCTAGGTACATATCGGTTTTCCTTTGGCAGAACTTGTGGTTTATCAAATCGAAGAAAATGGTTGGGTTTGTCTAGGGCATGTTCACACACTGCAGACTTTGTGGAGTGTTCTTGACGTCAGCTATATGTTCTTTAATTCTAGTGGCTATACTACGCTTTGTTTGCCCTATGTATGATAACCCACAATCACAATCAATCTTGTAGACCCCTGCATCTTGTAAGGGTATTTTTCTTTCTTTTTCTTTTTTAAAAGAAAGGAAGTGATTTCGTAAGGAAGAGATGTCTTTCTTACGTAGGTAGCACCACTGTCTATGTTTATCCTGTTTTTAGTATTTGTTGCTAAACTATATAGTATGCACTATAATCAGACCAAGCTTAACTCTGGAATGTATTACCGTTTTGAAGATAGAGCAGGAACAAAAACGTTGATGAAATGCATGTTTTTCGAAGTTTCTTGTATGGGGACCCCATTTTGTTTTTTTTATTTTTAGTATTTGTCGTGATAGGCACCATAGTAACACATATTCTGAGAACTTTCAACTGGTTATCTATTACCGTTACAAAGATACAGCCCTGTGATAGACAGACGGACAGACGGACGGACAGCGTAGCGAAAGTAATAGGGTCCCGTTTGGCACCCTTTGGGTACGGAACCCTAAAAATACATAGGTGTATCAAAGTCCATAGCTAGATCATATGGTGTAATGCTAGATAAAACCTACTTATTTCCAATTATTTTTTATTTTTCTCAAATTTCATTACTATCATGAGATATGGGGTGCATTAAAAGAGCCTCCATGAGTGACGATATTTAATTAATCGTCCGGCGTACCCTGGGGTCCCTGGGCAGTCAGCCCCGCTTTTTCTCTCGTCATTATGTATGTAGCTCATGTCGACAAATAGAAGATTACTATAATTATTACTTTTCTCGAGCTTGTGTATTAGTATATTATAATAAAGAAAAGTCACATGATTTAGTATAACTAATTTATTAAACAATACGTGACCAGGGACAATAGTACTTTTCATATCAGTAGTTATGTCGAAATACTAACTAATTCACGTCTCTTGTCCTTCTACGGAATTCATTAGAAAGAGTGACACGAATAAACCTATATCTTCATTCATATTAACAAAGAAAGGCGGAATTTATAAATTACAAGCGACCCGCCTCGGTTTTTTTTCGAATGGAATAGTATAGTTCAATAAACCGACGAGCATGCATGACGAGGTTAATGGACGTAGATGAAGCCAAAGAGGTGTGTCAGGATCGTAGCAGATGGAAATCCATAGTCTCTGCCTACCCCAATGGGAAACAGGCGTGATAATATGTATATGTGGAATATCTCGCAGGCGGTACCTAGGTAACCTAGCTGCTCAACCGGACTTGTGTGGTGGAGAGTCAGTAAGGGTCTCGATTCGCCAGAAAAGTTTCCCTAACTTACAAAACTAAAATAAAATCGTTGTTGCAATACCACATAAGGGCATACCCCAGGGAAGGGCTCGGACCTCAGCTTAGGGCATTGCTGGGGGACCCCGCCTCTGGTCCCTCGCAGCCATTGCTACATCGGGAAGGTCGACCCGCCCTAGCTTCGCCATTTTATTTTATACAAACCTTGTCCTAACAATTACGAACAATTTCACGATTTTGATTTTGAAAAAAAAAAAACAGTCGAGCCGTTCTCAAATAAAATAAGAAAGAAAGAAAGAAAACTTATATTTGGCACAGGACAGTGACAACACAATAATAACATCAATTAAATGACTAAAATTACAGAATGTGTATCTAATTTCACTATGCACAAAAGATAAATACTATTAATGATATAAATGTGATGTGAAGGTGTTTGGATATTTAGATGTTTGTTACTCAATTACGCTGAAGCGGCTGAACGGATTTGGATGAAAGGACACTGCTAAAGTTCCATTAACCCAGCCCATGGAAGTTATGCATAAAAGATGATGCTTGACCATATAAAATTAAAAAATTCGATTAGGGCAATGTGTTGCAATCTATATTAATAAACGGACAGTACTCCACAGATGTATCCTGCTGCCTGCTGTCCTGTATGGATCGGAATATTGGGCTACGAAAGGAATTAATGAAAGGCAAGTGCATGCAGCTGAGATGAGAATGTTAAGAGGAATGTGTGGTGTAACGAGAATGGATAGGATAAGGAATGAATATGTAAGAGGGAGTCTGAAAGTAGCGCCAGTGACAGAGAAGTTAAGTAGCAACAGACTATCATGGTATGGACATGTGATGAGGAGGAATGAGGAGCATGTTACGAGGAAAGTTTTAAGTATGAATGTTGATGGCTATAAGAAAAGAGGGAGACCGAAGAAAATATGGATGGATTGTGTGAAAGATGATATGAATAGAAAGAAAGTAAACACAGAGATGACGGCTGATAGAGATGTATGGAAGAAAAAAACATGCTGCGCCGACCCCAAATAAATTGGGATAAGGGCAGGAGGATGATGATGATGATGATTAAAAAATTTGAGGTAAATGTTTTGCTTACTGTGAGTTTGCACTGACGAAACATTCACATAAAGACATGTTTAAAAGTCAGTTTTCCGTCAATGTATCGAATCGCGTTCGCATTATCACACAACTTGTTGAAACGAAACTTTTTTGACATTTCATAGTCTATTGACATGTTTCACAATTAATTTCGATACACTTCAAAGTATCTGCTTTCGGCCATACATGTTTACCGACCTCATTGGATAACACAAAAAACGAGATTTATACAAGTTTTGACACATGATTAAGCATCAGTGCGAACGTCAGCCGTGACAAATCTACAGACAAACATGTCAATGTATAAGTTTTTAGTCAGTGCAAACACAGTCAACAACAAATCTTGAAATCTGTCAAAGAATTTACCCAGTTTTCTGCAGTGCGAACGTAACAATCAACAAAACAAGTTGTGACATTAGTTTCATATGACAAGTTTCGAGACATTATATGTTAAATGTTTTTTGGTGCAAAACCCACAGTTACAAAACTTATGTCAAACAAATGGTTGCCTAGCAACTAAACAGTTTGACTCTTGTATTTCTGTAGGTGTAAAGCTGTTCAAAAGAGATTGGCTAACTTTAACAGTGGTGCCAATATAGTTTTTCACAAAACTATAGAGTACTCACAAGGAAATTGACAAAAATATGTAGTCCAATGGAGTACTGTAGCTGCTCACGTTATTATTGTGTTGATTAACTCTTTAAAATGAAAAATATTTATAGTACTGTCCGCATTAAATACGATAAATAATCATCATCATCAACTCAGCCTATCGCAGTCAATGGACTGCGATAGGCTGCAGTGGCTGGACATAGGCCTCTCCCAAGTTGCGTCACAACACTTGGTCCTCTGCCTTTCGCATCCAGTCCCCCCTAGCCACGTTCTTCAGGTCGTCGGTCCACCTGGCGAGGCCGCCCTATGCTGCGTTTGCGGATTCGCGGACTCCACTCAAGTAGACATGGGTAGTTCGCGAACGAAAGATAAAAACGAACTAGTTCACTTGCTATGCATCAATCTATCTCTCGTTCACCTGCTCCCAAATCGTATCAGTGTATCCAAATGTATCTCCGTATCACGAGACATGTATGCAATAAAAAATAGTGAGAGTACCTAACTCTACTAATTTCATAGGAAACAATAAATTAAGCCTTTTTTATGTAATAATAAACTACATAAATAAGTTAGAGAAACATGGACGATATTTATGATTCGTTTTGTCTCAGACGTTTAGTCTTTTTTATGAATTTAATTAATACTGTCTTACTGAACTACTGATAAGAAGATAAGTGTACTGAGAACACTGAGCTAAATCAACAGCAGTGCGAGAACTACCTCTATCCTACTGAACGGAATGAACTAGTGATACAAATGAGTGATACGTATCTTTTGACCGAAATGATACGTATCTCTCTTTTCAGTTCAGTGATACATTTATTGCATATCTACACTCAAGGACTCGTCTGCTCCAGTGGCCATCGGTCCTTCGACAGACATGGCCAACCCACTGCCACTTCAGCTTACGATAATAATAAGTAATGAAAAAATACGCATGTAACTGTCGTATATTTTGTTTGTAACAGACTCGGACTATTCCCGCCAACGTCCTTTGGCACATAGATAGACCATACCTCTGATAAAAATAGAGGATACTATTCCAGGGAAGATAAACAATCCCATAGCGTTGCGCGATAAGTCATAAACAATCCCATAGGGATGCGCGGTAAGTCATTCTGTGATAAGCTGAATTATACAGGTTTTTTTTTGGTGGTTCGGTATGAGTAATAGAACATCGGGGGTACAACCCCCTCCCGGACGGCCGCATGAGCCAGCAGTCGCGCGCTTTCATTGATGTTATTACGAACAGATTATGTCCATATTTGGCTGATTTTAAGTCGGATAAAAATATAAAAAATATTATTGAACAATTAATGGAAATGTGTTCATACTGTGTACCACTAAAAAAAATTGCGCACTGGTAAAAAAAAAATCCTGTATACGGGCGAAGCCGCTGGCATAGTCTAGTAATCATTTGCCTAATTCTCTCCTCCAAATCTGTAATAACAATCTATTCAAGAATAACACATAACATAACATGTGTTGTGTGTTGTTCAAGAATAATCTAAAGAAATTACATATTACAGTGTTAAAGACATCAGTTTCCTAGTGCTGACATCACCAGCACTCTCTTACATATAACTTATATTTCTCTTAAATCAATAATAAACAAAACAAAACGTCTCCTGTAAAATTTGGTCAATGGTCGGTTGGACATTCAAGCACTGAGGCGATGGCATGCGAAGCGAAATCTTACGATTTAAATTGTGGAAAGAAAAAATCGCTCACGACCAGGATTCGAACCTGCGACTCCTGGCTCAGTACGCCAGTGCTTTAGCCACTAAGCTACCGTGAACACTGCTCGTGGTATCGAAATTTTCATCCACTTGGCACGTCGTTGGGTGACGTCAGTGATATCTTATTAAGAAACACTGTTTCTTAATAAAAATAAAATAATTAGTTAGGGTAGGCATATCTATACGACTTTAAATTAACTGCAGTTAGTCGAGTCGGTTAAGAAACACTGTTTCTTAATAAGATATCGCTGACGTCACCCAAAGACGTGCCAAGTGGATGAAAATTTCGATACCACGAGCAGTGTTCACGGTAGCTTAGTGGCTAAAGCACTGGCGTACTGAGCCAGGAGTCGCAGGTTCGAATCCTGCTCGGGAGCGATTTTTTCTTTCCACAATTTAAATCATACTTAATTGATTGTTTTGTAAAAATGTTTAATGGCGAAAGCGATGATTAATATTATTATAAAATTTATAAAACCATTTTGTACCCATGTTAGCAAATAAATAAAATTGAATTGAATTGAAAATAAAACAAATATTTAGAACATTTATTATACCAGTGATAATTATAAACTATAATAAATTAAATAAATAACTTCACAACTTATAACTACTTGACTAAGTAACAAAATTATGTGGTAATTTAATTTTTAATAACATCGTCATAGGCTCGCCCCTTATTACATGGGACCTCAGATTAATACATGGGACTATAACATAACTGGCGAAATGTGGGTGTACTATACACCTCTGCCTACCCCGTCGGGGAAATACAGGCGTGATGTTATGTTATCGTCATTTAGCGAAAAGAAATAAGTACTTTATTTTTACTTATAAAAATAACTACATTAAATATACACGCCGAAATTTGAATCGCTTATTTCCCGAAAGGGGGTCAGTGTACTCATCATTATCAACAACATTTTCTATGGGACCAACCATAAAATCGCAAAAAAAATATCAGGTGGTCCCTACATTTTATTGATGTAAGTGAACACAAATGTAGGGACCAACTGATTTTTTTTTCGCGATTTCAGGGTGGGTTCCATAGTAAAAGTTGTTCATAATGATGAGTACAATGACCCCTTTTCGGGAATTAAGCGACTCAAATTTCAGCGTGTATATTTTAAATCCATCTGTTCATACTACCTATTTAAAACAGTTACTGATTCAGTAATGCCAGCAACTGGCAATCCATTAATCATTGGCAAATTGGTAAAACCTTCTAATTGCAAATTATTTATTAAGTCCTGTGCCAAATTAAAATTATTTGATGCCAAACCGGATTGGAAATCAGATGGCAGATTTGTAAGCACTGGTAATCCGTCTTGCAATAAATTTTGATTTGCTGGCGTATTTGTTCTACCAAAGTCATATTGCATGCTGGTGACTGGCATTTGAAGATTTCCAAATTGTAAATTGTTGTTTAAAAATCCGTTGCTAACACCATTTTGTAAGATAGGTTCTGGCAAATCACTGGTACCAAACAGTCCGTTATTTACATATCCTCCATTGTTCATCATCATATTAGAAACTGGCAATGCATTGTTCATAGCGTTTGCTGGCCATCTGTTGACATCTGGCATGCCTGTATTTACTGGAAAATTATTGGCAAGAGCATAACCATTATTAAATGGATTATTATTGTTGACTAATTGTAGTTCGTTGATTGGCATCATATTGCTGTTCTGAAAATTATTGCTGGCAACTGTCAAGCCATTGTTTAATAGCATATTGTTGATGTTTTGTCCTCCACTGGTTGCTGGAAAATTGTTTATGTTAGGCAAACCGTTGCCAATCGGAACATAATTCATGTTTGAAAATAATATATTATTAAACGGGACATCATTTGGTAATCCATTGGCAGAAGGTACATTATTTAAACCTATAAATTCATTTTGTATCGGCAAATTCTTAATGTTTGGTACATTATTATTCACAATGCTCGGTGGTGTATTAAAAAGCTGCATATTATAATTATTATTTGATAATCCGTTGCCATTTTGTAAATCATCTGAGTTAGTAAATCCATTGCTAATTTGAAATTTTTTTGTACTAGAAAATATGTTGCCAATTTGTGGATTATTTATACTTCCAAATCCATTTCTAATTCCAAAACCTGTTATTTGAAAGTTATTCAAATTGGGCAGTGGATTGTTGAATGGCAAATTATTTGGCGACGGTAAATTGCCTCCTGGCAAATTATTTAGAGGCAATACATTGCTTGGTGGTATTAGTGGCAAGGCATTGCCTGGAAAGTTGTTGAAATCTGGCAAGCTGTTACGATTTGGCATGTTATTAATATTAGGCAATATGTTCGCAGCTGGCAAATTATTTAAGTTCAAAAAATTATTTCTAACTGGCATATTATTAAAATTCTCTAATCTATTCATGACTGGCAGATTGTTAATATTGGGCATATTATTTATAGCTGGCAATCCATTAGGCACATTATTAAAAGGCAATCCGTTGTTGTTGATGCCATTCATGTTAGACAATACTCTGTTAACTGCGGCGTTGTTAAAATTAGAAACTGGCAAATTCTGTTGTCGATTATTCGGCAATCCAGTGTTGAATGGCAAGATGTTCGGCAATCCAGTGTTAAATGGTAAATTATTTGGAAATCCGTTGTTTATTCCCAAGCCATTTGGCAATTCATTGCCACGAGGAAAATTGCCAAATGACATACCATTGCTAAACGGCAAGCCATTGGAAGGGCCGTTTCCTGGTGAATTTCCATTTTCTGGCAAACCTCCTGGTGTGTTATCAGTCTGTCTTCTATTTCTGCTAATAAATGCCGATGGACTAATTGGAATTGCCAAGTTATTCTGCCATGGCAGATCTTGAGCTACAATACAGGCTGAAATAACCTGTGAAAAAAAACATCAATATATATATTTACTGGAACAAAACATACACACATTTACACATTAAAGTAATTTTTCTTTTCAATTCTCCTGTCGCAGGTCTGCTGAAAGAGATTACTTTAGAAATAAGCAGTACCTTTGTAGGTACGGTATAACAAAGCAATTAGTATCAGGGTCGCCAGATATGGATAAAGATTTCTCAGGAAATTATTATAGAACGGTTTGAATAGGGTTTGTATAACTTTATCCGTTATTAATAGTACATTACCGTCCAGGCCTAATAATAATAAAGGTAATTACAATCACATGAGACTTTCCACCTTCATGTCTCAGTTTGGCGAACCGACTTGCGGTACCATTTAGGTAACAGCCTAGGTGGTATTGCAGTTGTTATGGGCAAAGGTAAGCACTTAACATCAGGTGGGCCTTTAGCTCGTTTCGCCATCCTATACAATAAAAATAAAAAAAGGCCAGAAATAAAGCAATTGACGGCCGAGTAATATTGGAAAGACGAGGCGAAGCGGAGTACTTCCCAAGTGATTTTAAAAGTCCTTTTTAACTAAACGAGGCCGTTAATAGCTATTTCAGCCGAGACTTGTATAGTACTTTTCTCTCATTTGCGAGGAAGCAATACACAAATTAACTCAACAGTATCTAATTTTCATTCACGCCAATTTGTTCGCGCGCGGTCCTTGTTCTATTTTCAAACTTTTGAAAAAGAAAATGCTTCTTCAGCCTATAAAATAATAACTATTTTGTACCTAAAAACACCTAGTTTATGTGTGTACTTCAAAACCTCGCTAGCCTAATTTAAAAATAAAAACTGTCCAGCAATTTATATGTTTGTTTTGTTTATATGTTGTTTGTTTTGTTGTTATGTTATATTATTTATATGTTATGTTATTTATATGTTGTTTTTTATGTTATGTTTGCAATGTTTTTTCATTAGTACAGGTACCAACGTTACCTTTTTTTCTGTAAAGATATTTTATGAAAATAAACATTTTATTTTTATTTTATTTATATTACTGTCGTGTTATTTCGTTGCGTACGGAAAATAATAACCTTTTGATGTACCTGTTTTTTTAAAAATAATGAACCAATTTCCGACCAAGTGGGAGAAAAATGATATTTCACTCGAAAACATGATTGACTTTTGAGATGATTTTCTGAGAAAACTTCGTTTATATCGTGCGACCCTGGATACTAATTGCTTTGTTAGACTGTACTTGTATTTTCCTAAACTAATTTTCTGTGTAACTTTCTGTGTGAATAAATTGTTAAATAAATAAATTTATTTTATTATTTTTAACGCATTTACGCATGCGAAGCGAAATCTAAAGATTGATCGCTGAAAGAAGAAGAAGAAGAAGAAGAAGAAAAGAAGAAGAAGATTGAAGATTGATTTGATTGATTGATTGATTGATCGCTGACGTCACCCAAAGACGTATAGTGGAGGATAATTTCGATACCACGAGCAGTGTTTACGGTAGCTTAGTGGCTAAAGCACTGGCGTACTGAGCCAGGAGTCGCAGGTTCGAATCCTGCTCGTGAGCGATTTTTTCTTTCCACTATTTAAATCTTTAAATAAATTTAGCTTGAAAATAAAATGTTGTTTTTTGATCACCCAAAAAAAATTGATAATAGAATTAAATAGAATATTATGAATGTGATAACTAAATAAATAAAACTAAGGGCCTTATTGTGAGCTCTTAAAGACAGTAATTTCACACTTCTAATGGGACTGGCAACTGACTAGCACTAAGAGAAAACTAAACAGAACATTCTAGAATTTTTTTTCTTCGTCTTATCGAGTACATGCCAAATGTAGTCAAATTTTATTGGCCCAGTGTTCCACAACGCGCACTGCATTTTGGTTGGCGGTTCTAGTATTGAAGAAATAGCTTGGAACTATAGAAATCGAAATAATTAGGTAATAGAAATGTTATCCAATATCTTTTATACCGGAACACGTCTCGCCGGTTTGCCAACACATAAATACGCAATTACGGCCACCATGTTCTAGCAGTCAACAGTCAACGCAAAAGAAATAAAGCCTTAAAAAAAATTCCGCTGTAAAATAATCCATCCATGCTGTTCATCCTACGGATGCCTGGAAGAAATCGCTGATTGCGATAAAGCCGCTGTTTTTACAATAGTTTCAATGCATATTCAATGTAATATACAGGGCGTCCCACGGATATGCCACATGGAGGGAAAGAACCTTGAATATTGTAGATGGAACATTTTACTGAAAGAAGACATTATTTGAATTTAAAAAACAATTTAAACTGCATTCATAGATATTTAAATAATTACATGGTTGACCCGGAAATCGAGCCCGTGACATGAGAAAAATAATCAACCTGTAGCTTTATCATACCGATCGAAAGGCTTCATCATAAGGATTATTTTTTGCTGAATAACATACTGTCACAAATAAAAGGAAGACCATGAATTTTAACATTTGATGTGAAATTTTGTTCAGAAAAATGAAAAGCTGACATTGCCGTAAGGACATACAACCGACATTATCATAAGTACCTTTTACTAAAAAATGTACCCATTTGAGAAGTACGCATCATTTCCCTATTATAATTTAAGTGCATGATAAAATGATAAAGAGATACGTAATTAATAGGTACCTGGTTGTATGCAACAAATCGAGCCGTATCCTGAGCCGGAAGACGCGTAAATTATTTTGTCCATCGCAATGCGGCTGGCGGATTATAAAGAAATAATTCAAAAATGTGTTCCATTTTCAAACTTTTATTCTTTTGTTTATGTGATTTTCATTGTAGGATTATTGCATTGTATTGTGAATTTTTTACATAACCATGGCGTAACGAGCGAACGGTTCGCACACTGGTGTCCTACGAGACACCTGCACACGGCGACATGTTTATGTGCCGTTATCACTTCTATTACCTTATCATTTCGATTTCTATGCTTGAAACCAAAATAAATAAAATTATAAAAACAGATTGAAAGTTTGTCCGTACCTGTACTAAAATCAGTTTTGTAATAGCAAAAACTGTTGAAACCATTTTTCTATTTCATTTACATAACAGTCAATATCTGATTAAAATTAAATCAGGTTGTTTTTAGTTTTATAGACGTACTTATCAATTAATTGATGATATATTCAGAATACGCGTTTTATCTCTATTGAGAATTATAACATATGAGTTTAGATTCTTAGATTCATCACTCATTATCTTAAAGACGTGATTTTTAGATACCTATTGGGAATGTCAATTTTAATATTACTTATAGCAATGTTCTTTGTTTACTGACATGACGTTAGAATTATATTGCGTAAACTTTTTAATATTGTGAAATATATGTTCTGAAATTCGTTGCATATACCACTAAATATCGCCATGATTACCAGGCTAGAGGCAAAAACACGTTGCGGTCCATCCCGCTTGCTACATAATTATGTCTAAGTTACTTTAAAGACTTCAGAACAATAAAAAAAGCCACAGAATCCTTTATAACAAAGGAAATAAAGCAGTGAAGACAGCCACTGAAGGTAAGGGGGCGTTTTCTTTACCACAGTATTTTTTTTTGTCCTTTGTTCAACTCGAGTACCTACATAAAAATGTACATACATTTAAATACTTAGAATGATATACAATATGGTGCTTGGGGTAACTACAGAAGAGTAATTCCGATTATATTTGACGCAGTGTAGCGAAATTTTTAATTTAGCCCTCGAAATATTGTTACGATAACCGACGAAAATCCATCTTAAGTGGAATGTATTGTATGTGTGTATTTTACTACTTTACTGGTGCATCTACCTTATTCTTTGTCTCTGCATTACCCTAAGGTTGTCTGGTAGAGAACGCCTATGGCGTTAAGACCGCCTTTGTACCCAGTTGTGCATAAAGAATTAAATAAATGTAGCTGAGCAGCCAAACGCCCACATCAGAAAAAAAAAAAATATTCGCTGAAAACATCATTTATCGAAAATACTATTTTAAAAATTGAAGTCCAGGTACCAACTGTAGTTTCTACAAGCTGAAATTTCAATCGCATCTTTCCCGAAAAGGGGTCATTGTACTCATCCTTATGAACAACTTTTACTATGGGACCTACCCTGAAACCGCGAAAAAAAAAAAAAAAAATTTGACATACACATCAAACACGCTTGCAGACGCTCAAACAATTTGAAAGACACGTACAACTTGCCAAATTATTTGATCGTCTACAGATCTTTAGAAAGTCCCAATCTGTTCATGAAAACTCATTTGCTTTTAACCGACTTCAAAAATGGAGGAGGTTATGTATTCGGCGGGTTTTTTATACAAAAACTCAAACAGTCTCATAAATGGTTCTACCGTCGCGACGTCATAATATGGTTTGATTGCGTCATCGTTCTTTTACTAATAATTAATATTTTGCAGGTTTAAAATAAGTTCGAGTAATGCGAGTGTAGATAAAGAATGACAAATAATTGATCACGTAAAAAAGTTTTTTTATGAAGGTTCTAGTGAACATAAAAAGGTTTCCAATATAATTCAAAAGTTCAGGCTGATTTACATGAAAAAATCATTTTAGAAGCCATTAAATTACAAAGAACAAATAAATTAAAAATGAATCTTTAATGGTTTTTTTTTTTACACTTTATGGCCAGCAGCTATTGCATTGATTATTTTAACTAAGAAGGTCTTAATAGTCGAGCAATTTTATGAAGAAAAATTAAAACGTTAGAAAAGTATAAATTAAATATAAATTCTACTCATTTGAAGAGCAAACAGAATTAAAATACCGCTATAAGTAATAGAAAAATAAATAAAAAATATGTACGAATAAATGCTGGTGATGGATGATATATGAATAAAAGCTCTGAAAATTCTAAAAACCACAAGGAATTAGAACAAGGTCACTGTCTGTAACTAAAGGCCAGAGTATCCTCGTCACAAGGTCAAACCTTGAAACAGAATGTCCTTCTTTGAACTACATTTTAGAGATAGACCTTGTGGCATTCGAATGAAGGTTAGACCTTGGTAAAGAATAAAGCTCTCAGGTTGCTGTTTAGATATTTACTGCGAGTACAATACAAAAAAAAAAAAAAACTGTTACCAATGATATTTAAAAGTACAGATATTTTACTAGCGCTCGCAATCTGAAGACTCGAAAACGTCCTAATTAGGACGTTTTTCTATTAATCCGCGTCAAGTAAGGCGCCGAGCGTGACCAGTAACAAAAAAAAAACTAAAATGCCGTCGTGTATGTACAGAAAAAGTTCCAATTATGACGTGAAAGTAACTTGAAGTAACCAATACTTTGCACTAGTTTATGTGTATTGTGCTGCCGCAGCGTTGGCAATTTTTTTAGTATGTTTTGTTAGGGTATAACATACCTATACTTTTAAATTGTCTGTTACATTTTTAAGTCAGTCCGTGTTTTACCAGGCAACGATTGTGCCTTTTATGAACAGCCACAGACCAGTAAGCCTCTAGACGCCGCCGATTAGCCGGTCACCAAGCATATGCAGTAGCACTGCATATCACCCGCCCCGCCACCAATCGGCAAGTCACTTTGTCAGCGAGCGGCACCAATCATACGGAATCATACCACCAAACTTTTGAGCCGACCAACCATAACGCGCCGCCGCCCGTCTACCCTCTGATTCCCGCCAACATTTTGCGACCATGGTTTCATGCAAAACTTTGTTCATGCTGTAGTTTGTGTGAATAGCTGTCAAAGCGTTTTAGCTGAGAAATAATGGTATAATATTACGTTAGTACGAAGGTAAAAAGAGTGTGAATGAAGAAGTTTATATTGCAGGACTAAAATTATTTAAAGCTGTCAGGTAGAGGCTTAAAAACATTAAGGGTCATTGATATTTAAAATTACAGATATTGTACTTGCGCGCATAATCTGAAGACTCGAAAACGTCCTAATTTGAACGTTTTTCAATTAGTACATGTCAAGCAAGGCGGCGAGCGTGATAAGTGACAAAAAAACTAAAATGCCGTCGTGTGTGTCCTAAAAGTGAACCAATTATGACGCAAAAAAACCTTAAAGTAACTAACTTACTAACTTTGTACTAGTGTATGTGTATGTATGCTGCCGCTGCATACGGAACATTTTTTTCGTTTGTTTTGTTATGGTATAACATCTATACTTTACAATATCATTGTTAAGCAGTGGCGGATCCAGGGGAGGGGCTAAGGGGCTCAAGTCTCCCCCGCCAAAAGCATCTGGATCCACCCCTGACAAATCTAAAATTATACTTGATATTAACCTACTTTCTTATTACACTACCTACGGTAAAAAAATTCATCACTTACCTATCCTTATTTAATCTAGTTCAGTTGTAGTTTACTGTTTATCTTGATAAAGCCTACCCTCAGCTGGGTCAAGCCCCTCCCAAATCAGAATCCTGGATCCACCACAGTGTAAAATTCAAAATTATTTATTTGTCAAACATAGGTATGATGCACAAGACATGGTGTTAATTTTTAAATAATCCAGTATCACTATGTTTTGCCTTGACAGGCGTACAAATTTGATAACATAAAGATAATATTACAGATTTTTGAAAATTAATTGTTTAATAATAATAACAGTTTTTATTGATTTGTATTAATGACAATGTATAAATTACACTCTTTTTTTTTGGGCTGTCGTGTAAAAAGAAATATATCTTTCTTATCTTTGGGACATCATTACACAGCACCATCTAGTCCCAAACTAAGCAGAGCTTGTACTATGGGTACTAGACAATGGATATAATACTTATACATAGTAGTAGTAGAGCTCCTTTGTGAAAGAGCTCGTCCGGGGAAGTACTACCACCGTGCCTGCCTACTTCTCCGCCAAATAGTGATGCTTGCATTGCTGTGTTTCGGTCTGAAGGGTACGGGTGCCGGTGAAATTACAATCACATGAGACTTTCCATCTTCATGTCTCAGTTTGGCGAACCGACTTGCGGTACCATTTAGGCAACAGCCTAGGTGGTATTGCAGTTGTTATGGGCAAAGGTAACCGCTTAACATCAGGTGGGCCTTTAGCTCAAAAAAAAAAAAAAAAACTTATTTTTTGTAAATACATGCTCAGAAATCGGACTCTTGTGACAACAAGAGACAATAAGAGTCCGAGAAAAAAGTAAGAAATATCTTACTTTTTTCTCGGACTCTTATTGTCTTATTTATTTATTTAACAGCTGTCTACTGTACTTACAGTTGCCCAACACGTACAGTAGGCCAAGTTATAATTTAGGTACATATATATATAAGTCTAGGGGATGCAACGACTGCGCGGATTGTACGATCTGCAAGGTTAAGCTGCACTTGCCGCGGTCAGTCTGTGGATGGGTGACCGTTTCGTTACACATCGAGACCCCTCCGTGCCTCGGAGAGCACGTTAAGCTGTCGGTCCCGGTTGTCATACGAATATCTATGGCAGTCGTAACGGGTAGTCAGAAGCCTGAAAGTCTGACAACTGGTCTAACCTCCGAATGTCAGTATTACCCAGTAATTGGGTTGCGGGGGTCTGATGGCAGTCGCTCCGTGTAAAATACTGATGTTCAGCCGCATCTGGCTAGACTGGAAGCCGACCCCAATATAATTGGGAAAAGGCTCGGAGGATGATGATATATATAAGTCTAATTATAATCAGTTAAAAAATTATGACAAAAGCTGACAAATTGGTTAATTTTGGTGTAAAAATATCGACTTCTGGTTGTTGAGCAATCAGAGCGTTGAGCAATGAAACAGCATTATTATTTGGAGCATACTGGGAAGTGCATGTGCATGACAGTGGCGCCGCCAGTAGATGGCGCGATGTGTACTTGTCGGGTGCTGATAGGGAACAGCGAAACACATAACACATTACATCTTATAGCGTAGTATACCTACCGAAAATGGGTATTTTGTGGCTGCGAAAACGCAACTTCAACGCAATACGAACACTGCTGGCGACCTTGTCGACGCTTTTGTTGTGTTTTTTTCTAGTACGCACTGCTACATATCAAGCTATGACAAACTTGACCTTGGGTGTGGCCACGCCCCTTTCTTATTACTTGCGTTTAAAAACTATATTTCTCGCTATTCTACTATGAAACCTATATGAAACGTATTCGTTATAATCTCTGAAATATTTCCTATCTGTTTTTATAACTTTGATGTCATTAGGCGAAAAAATTAAATTTAAAAAGAAAAACTGCATAATGAAGACAATTTCCACAATTTTCCGCCGCTAGGCAGCAAGCAGCATTCCACCGCGATTGGAGTTGTGCTGTCAGGTAGCATACAGCCAGCGCGGGGTTATACTGGAAATGTATAGCTTGATGTGCAGCCGTGTGTACCTACGGCTACGCTGCCTTCGCACGCCATATGTTATTTCTCAACTTTTGCATGCCAAGCTGGCATAGTTTTGTGAAAATTAAATTATGAAACTCTTGCGAATTCATTCATTCTTATTTTTTATTGTACACACATAATATGCATTGATGTTACAGTAGGAAAGTTTATGTACATCGGCGAGCTTAACTCAGAACTGAGTTTTCTAACAGCAAGCCTTGGAGCGATAGAGAGATGTTGATATAAGAGGACTGAAACAAGTGTACAACGGAAACTAAACCATTCATTCTAAAGACATTTGTATACTGTTACCTAACTTTATGATTCATTCATTACTTCATTCATCCATTTGAAAAGACCCATAACAGTGTCTCGTTCCCAAAAAATACATCATTAATATTATTTTATATATTATTATTTTAAATACGACCTTCTTAATATAAAAACACAACGGCTACCTGGCCACTAGTAGTAAAAATAATCAAGAAATGCCATTAAGTTTTATTTTTTATTTAATTCTTTTCTCGTGAAAATGGCTTTCTTATTCGTTTTGAGGTTTATAATCTAAGTTCGTTTTAATGAAAATCAGTCAATGTTTTCTGTATTCAAACAATGCAAACTTTTTACTTAAAACCTCTGTCAAATTTTGTAATTTATTAACTGTTAAAATAATTATGTAAATTATGTAACTGTAATAAAAAGTTTATATTACTTGTTTAGTTTAAGAGAATTTGATATAAGCTGCAAACACACAGCGAGCGGGACGCAACTGAAGCGTATCGCCGGCGGGCCTGCTTCGTCGTATTGTAATGAACTGATATTAGATAATGCACACAGCGGCCTCCTGCCGGGCGTTTTGACGACGTGACCAATCCGACGCCGCCGGCCCGGGTGGAAAGACAACGCCGGGCGGTGCGCGACCGATACGCTGGCATTGTACTATATCATCCATATAATATTTAGAAATACATATTAGTAGTCACACAGGTATCTAGGCAGCGGAGCGTGTTCTTCTGTGCACAGAGTACATTTATATACTAGTCAAAACAAAATAAAGGCCACTTATAAATTTCGTAATTAGGAGAGATTTATTGATAATTAGCTGAATCCATGTGGCAAATTGCATAGCGTATGGTTATCTTAATTGTTCCCAAACTATTTTACAGCATTTAATTTGCAGTACCGTTTTAAATGGGTAGATTTGTAAAAATTGTTGATACCACTTAATTTTACCCTATTTTCAACGTTAAGTTTATAAATAAATATCTTTGAGACATTTTTGCACAGCACCATCTAGTCCCAAACTGAGCAGAGCTTGTGCTATGGGTACTAGACAATGGATATAATACTTATATACATATTTTTTTTGTAAATACATACTTATAATACATAAGCAACACCCAGACCTAAGCCTTAGCCTTCTCGTACTGAGAAGAGGCCCGTGCCCAGCAGTGGGACAGTAATGGGCTGGTTATGTTATGTTTTATGTAACACCCAGACCAACACAAACACTTATGTTCATCACACAAATATTTGTGTCCTGTGGGAATCGAACCCACGACCTCGTTATCAGCAGTCCGACACTCGAACCAATAGACCACAGAGGTCGTCGTTATGCTCATTTAACCGTTTTATCTGTTGTGAACAGTTGACTTTTGCCAAATTGGTGTATACATCAACATTTAAAAAAAGCAATGCTGCGTAATTTTCAACATATGGACTTGACTAATACAGCAATAGCCATAACACTTATTCGAGAAGGCTATTTACAGCGGTATGTAGCTTTGCAGCTGGGTTTTTCGCGGCGAGCAATTCAAAATGCCTGGAATCGCTTTCAAACTAGCATACAGTGATAGCTCAATGACACGTCGAAGAGGTCATAAGACCCCACATGGTGCCATTTGCATAGCAAGCAGGTACAGGATTCAAGCTGATACACGACAATGCACGTGCTCACACTGCAAGAGCTACGAGAGAGGCCCTAGAAGAGGCTCGTATACAAGTGTTCCCGTGGCCTGCGTACATTCTCGACTTGAACATGATAGAACACATGTGGAATCTGTTGAAAAGAAGCGTCAGAGAAACAAATCAGTCAGTATACAATCAAATACAGCTCATAAATGTCCTGAAAACAAGTTAGGAACAAATCTCTCAAGAAACAGCGCGGCATCTGATTGAAAGTATGCTCTCCAGGCTTTAAGAATGTGTCAGAAAAAGAGGAAGACACACCAGATATTATTCAAAAAGTAAGAATGAAAAAAACACGGTGCATTTCATTTTTAGGGTTCCGAAGTCCTACGAGGAACCCTTATAGTTTCGTCATGTCCGTCCGTTTGTCCGTCTGTCCGTCTATCCGTCTGTCCGTCTGTCCGTCTGTCCGTCTGTCCTAATCTTTTACAGCTTAATAACTTCTACAGTTATAAACATAAGTAAATGAAATTTTGTTAAAAAATAGTGTACATATAGATCTTAATTTTAAAAGAATAAAAAAATCGTTTTCACGTATTTAAGGGGTGGCGTCCATACATGTGAAATGGGGATGAAAAATTTTTTTTCGCTGCACCCCCTCGTGTGGGGTATCATTGAATAGGTCTACTAAAATGGAGGTAATGTTTCATACACCACTTTTTTATCAGGTGTACCATCTGCGAAATATAGCCCGCCAAAGTGGCTTGCAATGTGTCCCCCCCCCCTGCCATTTCTAAACTATGCAACGTAGAAAGTAATAATCTTCCACATTGATAGACCTTTGTAAAAACGCTCTTTTAAAATTATTTCGAGTATAATGTGATTATAATTTTTTGAGTTATAGAGAGAAAACTGAAAAATACTTAAAACGTCCTAGTTCAAAGGTCATTCATTGATCTTATAGAAAAATGTTCATAGCAAATAATGCTCCTTTAGCTACTTTATATTTGAAAAAATCACAAAAAGTAACTTTGACATGACACACTTCTTAAATTTGGCTTCTTGAATTTATCGCTAGATGGCGCTACTAACAACACGCTCTGAGTCGCGAATGCTACCGATTATTGCAAAAACTAAAATAGCCATGATTAATATTCGATTTGATTCGTTTGTAATTACACCTACTTAAGGAACCCTATAATACTAAGCATGGCCCGACATGCTCTTGGCCGGTTTTTTACTTCATTTTTAGTCCAGTTAGTTTTTTGCTGAAAATGCAAGAAAATGCACTTGTCGTCAAAAATTTCCTAACTTGTATTGTAATGTGTAAAATTTAAACCTATTTCATTAAAAACAAATCATTGCATCTAATTTTATCATTTACAAACACCAAAACCTCATAATTTGCCAGGGATATCAAAAATACATGTTGGCCCTTATTTTGTGTTGACTAGTATACATACGCTTCTGTGACAGTGTGGCCATGCACGCCCCGTCCACGTTCGGTTGACGCTACGTTGACGCTCCGCCTCCGTTCCGTCCCGCCCACTGTGTGGTCTGGAGCTTAAAAATATTTTTTATACTTCCAAAAAAAAGCCATTGTTTGGTAAAAAATATTGTTGTTTTTTGGAAAAATTAAAAGCCCGATATAACAATGGATAAAAAAAACTTAGGTACAAATCTAAAAGACAAAATAATCAAAGAAATAATTTAATTCCAATAAATAATTTACAAAAAATCCTATTCTAATATTTTTTAACTATTGAACATATCTGAAATTTACCGCCCTATTAGTCATGACATCATTACCAACTGTCGATTGAGGCTGAGGCAAAGTTATTATGTTTTCAGTCTGTAGTGAGGACTTGCATGCGTTTGCCGCAAACATTAAACTCTCTAAGGCTGACTGTTTCAATGCCTCGGCCATGTAATATCCTTTATTTACTCTTCCTCCATTGATTGGCGGCATTTTTTGAATGACAGATGCAATGGCGCTAATTTTTTCGACAAATGGCATATTTGACGTAGATAATAAAGAATTGATTAATGGCGGCTGGTTATAAGGAGCATTTTGAATCTGTTGTGGGCAAGGCATGTTTTGGATTCTGAATTGAGCGAAGACATTCTGAAAAAGATAAAAATTGACATTATTTTACGTTGTGTAAAATAAAGAAAAGTGGGTAAAATATTACGTTACGAGGATGAGCTGCTTGAAATAACTCGTCTGCGGTGACCATACGAAGTGCTGCGAACAATCATAGTGAATCCAAAAAAAACCGTGCTTTTTCGTGTACCACCAGCGCTCACGCACACACCAAGCACCTGAAGGATATTTGCTTTCGCGATGCTTACTGGACGATGCCGCGATATGTGTACTGAGAGGGGTGAGCACGGTTTGAGATGCATGTGCATGAGCGCCGGTTGTACACAAAGGAGCACGGTTTTTTTTTTTGCTTCACTATTATTGTTCGCAGTACTTTGTCTATATTATTTATAATGTCTGTGTCTGCGAATAATAAAATACTGTAGGCACCAACTCGTTTGTCAAGCTTACGCTTCTATCCTTACGGATACTAAAATAAAATAAATATCTTTGGGACATCATTACACAGCACCATCTAGTCCCAAACTAAGCAGAACTTGTACTATGGGTACTAGACAATGGATATAATACTTATATACTTTTTTTTTTGTAAATACATGCTTATAATACATAAAGAAATACACTCAGACCAACACAAACACTTATGTTCATCACACAAATATTTGTGTTCTGTGGGAATCGAACCCACGACCTCGTCATCAGCAGTCTGACACTCGAACCACTAGACCACAGAGGTCGACGTTGTCGTAATTACAATTATTATGTGACTTTTCACTATAAAGTGGACCATATTCAGTTTAAGTGGACCATATTCAGTTTAAGTGGACCATATTCAGTGGAAGTGTACTATATTCAGTGGAAGTGGACAATATTCAGTGGAAGTTGTCCTTATTCAGTTGAAGTTAACCACATAATACACTTATTTTAATGGAATAATTAATTTTGTAGGCTAATCAAATAATTTATGATAGATTTGTTTTAAATATCTAGGTACCTAGGTACTTACACTGAAAAATAGGGTTTGTATCATTAGTACACAAAACAGCTTCATAATTTTGGTCATTTTCAATTACTCAGTGATAGCTTTTGAGATCAAAATATTTATAAAAATATTAAGATTTTTTTATTAGTATAAAATAGTATTTAATTAATTTGAATAGTAGATGACTTTTTAGTTTTGCTTTTAGGAAAACTTTGATTTGGACGTGGATGTAAGTACTTCTTCTTATCACTGAGTTTGAGTACAGTTAAAAATTGTCTGTGGTACTGGTTTATGTATCCATATTTTATCTGTAAATGTTATCTATAAAATCTAAGAATTAAGTAAAAGTTATTATTTCATTATTAATTTGATAAGATATACAAAATATTACAACATATACGCCGAATGGTGTGGTAATCATAGAGCAGTGGCGTGCATTGCATATAGGCAATTAGGCAATACCTACTGCCTTCCTCATTCAAATTCAATAGTGGTGTAAGTTAATATATTTTTTTCACAGTACGATGATTATGTATCTTAAAATAAACCTATTAATGCTAAATTAATCTTCCTACATCAAAAAATCAATAACTTACACCACAATTAAATTCAAGTGAAGTAGGCCAATGCACGCCACTGTACATAGAGGGAGGCTTTTGCGCAGCTGCGTGATGACATAGACCTCTCTTCCCACCAGCAAGAGACCTCTCTTCCCACCAGCAGGAGACCTCTCTTCCCACCAGCAGGAGACCTCCAGCCACCCTAGGAGTGGGCCTGCGGGCGTTGGACTCGGGGTAGCCCACCGCCCGATCAGTCAAGGCCCGTGACGGTGGCGCGTCGTGATCCGCACATGCCAGTCAAGAGAAGGATGCGGCCGACGTTGGTGCCGCAAAGGGAAAAGGGGCTCGCTTGTTTGTGACAGGCCGAGACCTGTCGGGGGTGTTTGTGCGAATACCAACGGGTTCCCACGCCCCCGGCCAAAGGTAGTTGAAAGAACACCGTGGTGGTTTTAGTCGGTAAGAGTCCGACACTGGCTCCGCCTTCCTCGGGTGGAGTGCGTCCATGAGGATTTCCCCACGTAAAAAAGGTGCGGGATGACATATTTGGTTATATTCTTTGAAAACTTCAACTGACTACCAAATATTTGTGTGATGAACATAAGTGTTTGTGTTGGTCCCAGACCATGTTTTTTATATATAAGTATGTATTTACATCAACAAAAGTATATAAGTATTATATTCATTGTCTAGTAGCCATAGCATAAGCTCTGCTTAGTTTGGGACTAGATTAAAAATTATTTAAAAAATAAACTTATTACGGTTAAAAAGATCGGTTGAAAGATTATCATAGAAAGTTGACGACTTCTTCCTTCTCCATGGCATGCTTGTAGTTTTTACCGTTCTTAACATACTTGTTAAGTACCTAGAAGTAAATCTCTTCATCATCGTCTTCTTAAGCGGTTAAAGTCATTATCATCTTTGCATTAGTCTATGCCTTGTAGCTTTTTCCCAAAAAAAAATGGATAAAATGTTTTCATTTCTCATACTCGGAAAGTTGTGTTTGTTTGATCCGAGTAGCGGGGGGAAAACGCTGATTCCCTCCCTAGGGCGGGAATGAATTTTAAAAATAGAACTAAGATAGTCGGCTACGAATTTATTTTCTTAAATTAAGAAAAATATCGACAAAAAATGCCGTGGTCTTGTGATTTTATAAACAGCCAGTGTGAATTAAAAAAAAACCCTATTAAGCGGGACGGTCCGGGCGCCGGTGGTGACGCGGTGTATTCCATATTTAAAATTTAAGAAAGACTATACAATTTGCCGGGATACTAACTTTGTCTGTACCGAAATTTAGTCTGTATTGAAATTCAAAATCTCAGTTTTATAGACTAATATTTGATTAATAAAAGCTTGTAAAAATGCGTTCAAGCAATTTTGAAATGTTGACCAAAGATTCGGTTAAAGACGATGCAAAAACAGTAATCGAAAATCTTTTGCCAGAAATTTCAAAGTAACGATACTTAATACATACAATGATTTTATGAAGTAGCTAACATACAAGAAAATACATATTTTAGAAAAACTACTATTTATTACTTAACATAACATAACATAACATTACGCCTGTATTTCCCCGAAGGGGTAGGCAGAGGTGTATAGTACACCCACATTTCGCCAGTTATGTTGTGAGTCCCATGTAATAGGGGGCGAGCCTATTGCCATTAACCGGGCACAAATCCAAACTCCGGGCTGCTACTGAGAATTTCCTAATGAAAAAACCCAATAACACTTTGCCCGACCCGGGAATTGAACCCAGGACCTCACGCTCAGCAGTCGCGCTTGCAACCACTAGACCAACAAGGCAGTATTTATTACTTTCCTTTGTTTAACTCGGGTGAAAGTCATCAATTCCTACTCGGACTAGTCTAAATACCTCGTATGGGAATTGATTCCTTTCGACCCTTGTTTAACAATCTACTATTGTTACCCCAATGCTATTTAAATGTACAGATATGTTACTTGTACTCGCAACTGAAGACTCGAAAACGTACTAATTAGGAAGTTTTCCTATTAATCCGTGTCAAGTAAGCCGCCGAGCGTGACGGGTGACAAATAAAAATTAAAATGCCGTCGTGTATGTACAGAAAGTGTTCTAATTGTGACGTCAAAGTAACTTGAAGTAGGTAACCAACTAACTTACTTTGTAGTGGTTTATATGTATTGTGCTGCCGCTGTGTACGGAACATTTTTTTCGATAGTTTTATTAGGGTATGGCATATCTACAGTTTTAAATGTCATTGGTTACCCCCTTAATCCTATCTTATCATTATGTCGACAATATAAGAATTATGAAACAAATCTTTATCAAAAATAAAAGCTAGATAGCTTTGCAATACTAGTAATATTTAGTAGCCACAAGTTAAGTGATTAAAATTACGAAAATTTTCGATAAATCAATACAAAATCATTGATAATAATTTAGTATTTAAACAAAGTTCTATATGATTGACCACAGTTCATTTACAAAATGATTTCTAATATTTTAATTATATTCTGCATTTTTGTCAGCGTAAGTATTACTTTTCTTTTAAATTGACTTGTTTTGTTGTTTTCTTACTAATTGATTAATTAATTTGTAACTAACTTGTCAAATATTTGTATGCTTTTGTAGCCAGACATGGATGAACTTCACATATTTGTAACAACCTGTGTTTACAAATAAATAAATAATATTCTATTCTATTGTATTCTAAGATCTAACACCTATATTCTACGTTTTGTCCTCAAATACAATATTTTCTCTGTAGTATTCTCAGTTCCAAAAATTCTCCGTCACTTAATAGTTTTCCTTAAGGCCCTGTCCCTGCACGAAACGTCTCGGGGTGGACTGCGGGGCGCAGTGGGGAGCTGGAGCACTGAGGCGCCCGTGATAACATTAATGTAATTTTATCTTCTTTTTTTTTCTGTAATGGATTACTTGGCTTGCGATAAAATATATCGTGTAAGTTTCAAAATCATGTTCTATATAAATTTTCGTCATAAAATGAATTCAAAGTGTCAAAAATTGGCTATTTTTGGTTTTTTTTTCTATCAAGCGAAGTTATTTAAATCGTGTATCGATATTTCAAAATGGATACATAAACTACTCAACTCCACCATATATTTTTTCCATTCTCCCTACTTCAAGAAATGATGAAGAAAAATGGAAAGAAACAATGTATTTTTTTGGAATTCGTGCAGGGACAGGGCCTTAATCAAGACGATTAAAGTGAGGAAGAACTCAAGGTACTCATCGCGACCAACTTTAAGACTTCCTCAAGACTAGAAAAGTGTCATTCGCAACGTGATTATTGTTGTCTCTATTCTGAAAAAAAAAAAAACCGTTTCGACGAATTTATGGAATATATCGCACCCCCAGAACAATACTGCACTAAGTCAAAATAGCTCATTTTTCAGAATCGACGAAAAACCGTTATCTCATGTTACGTCAAAGTTATTGCAAATGTTTTGAACATTGCATGTGAAGAATCCAATGCGTATCAGCATTATGTAGTTCAGTCGATTCAAAACGCGTTAATAAAGCCAAATAATGCATTTTTTTACTTAATTCACTGTTGTGAAATGACTGAACAAAATAAAAAACAATTATTTCGAGTTACGTGCTTTTTACTGATTGATTCTGAAATAATGCACTATTATTCTACTGTTTTTTACTGAGATTCAATATACAATAACGGCCTAATTTATCACTTGAGAAGTATTCTCTTGTAGTTTGAGTTCTTAGGTAATGATACTCTATTCTAGGAACAGAATTTATGAAATTAGTCACACTATCTTTTATTTCAGAGTCTATTTTGCGGTGATTGGCGTGCATCAGATTTCATAAAACCACTATCTGTTTTCTTTGAAACCGCCGTCTTAATATCATAATTTCAGCCGGAAGACGTCCACTGCTGAACATAGGCCTCCCCAAGCATCGCCACAACGACCGGTCCTACGCTTTATGCATCCAGCGAATTCCCGCGACCTTCACCAGGACGTCAGTTCACCTTGTGGGGGGCCTACCCATGCTGCGCTTTCCAGTACGCGGTCGCCACTCCAGAACTTCATAGCCCCATCGGTCATCGGTTCTGTGAGCAATGTGCCCTGCCCACTACCACTTAAGTTTGGCATTTCTTCGGGCTATGTCGGTTACCTTCGTTCTCCTGCAATCTCCTCACTTCTGATTCGATCATGCAGAGACACTCCGAGCATAGCCCTCTCCCTTTGAGTGACTTTGAGCATTCTTATCAGGCCCATTGTGAGCGACCACGTTTCAGTGCCGTAAGTAAATACTGGCAATACACACTGATCAAAGACTTTCGTCTTGAGACACTGCGGTATTTTGGACGAGAAGATATTGCGTAGCTTCCCGAACGCTGCCCAACTGGGTTGGATTCGACAATTGACCTCTTTCTCGAAGTTGGACCTACCTACCTAACTGGACAGTTTGTCCTATGTGTTTTTTCGGTAATCGTCAACAACTTCGAGTGTAGATTCTCTTATGTTTAAGAAAGGAATTCGACATAACCTTTGTCTTGTCCATGTTCTTTTAAGACCTACTTAATATCATATCTATCACAGATTTTCAGAGTAGCCTTAAAAACTCTTTACATGCCCTAATCCTGTTGTTATTTATTTCAAAATAGTAATCCGGATTTGACACTCAGCGATTAGTTTTGTAAGGTTTGTTAAAGAAACATACGCTTTTCCTGTATTCCGCAAAGTTTTCTTAGCAATCTTACACTTCTAGCCAGCAGGATTTCTTATTCTCTTTCTACTTAACTTGGGTTCGATCACTGATGGAGCAGTATCAATGGCAGAAGAAGTTGATGGTGCGTTTGTCGGAGTAGAATTGGAATCTCCTTGAGTATTCGCTGTAGAATGACCCGCTCTATTAGATTCTTTATCAGATGAACTACTTGAGCTGCTGGAGCTTGACGATGGCGAGCTGGAGTCTGACGAGGAGTTCGAAGAGGAAGAAGAAGATAATCTTCTAGGGATTAAAAGAGGCCAAGGTATTTGTTTAAAAGGCAGAAAAAGTGTATCAGAGTAAAATATTCTTTTCTTCATCGGCTGATGCTGCCAACGCTGATCTTTCATCGGTTGATGCTACAATAGTTATCCTTTTCCACGCTGTTTTGTTGAACAGAAGGTCAGGTTTCTACTGTGGTTGCTTGCATTGCCTTTTTAATTAACAGGAGACCACAACCCCTCATCATCTGCCAAATAACAATTACAAATTTTTCAAATTCAACAATAGTGCATTATCTCAAAAAAAGATGATTAATCTTCTTGTAATTAAAGAACAACATAAATTGTAAATACATTTCTTTTAAATATAATTCAAGTAACAGTTCTGCGTATAAAAAATATATTTATTATGTTTTTTTAATAAAATTAGGACATCATTTATATTTACCATCAATAGTGCATCATTTCACAGATATTCACCTTTTACGAACAACACTGAACCATTTTGGAATAATCCAAAAAATCTGACATACCTTCGTCAACAACAGAGTACTATTTCGAAATAATATCAAATACGTTGTATAAGCACAGTCACCAATACTGAATTAAAACTAAATAATTCGGAGTAATTTTCGTACTACATTCAACAACAGTGCATTATCACAAAATAATTCACTGTTGCGTAAAGGGTATGGTGCTGTTCTCTAAGGTGGACAAGTTGCATCTAGAAATAGTTTTGTGTTCGTGGTATGATTCTGGCAGCGCGTCTTCACCAATAGAGAGTTAGCGTGCCATCTGTAGGACATTTTTGTAAATAGAAATACGCCTGTCTTCGTGGTATGCGCGGCAAATTTTTGGCTATTCGTCCATAGACATAACTCAATTTTGAGATTTTTCGACATAATACAGTGTTGTTCTGGGTGTGCGATATGTAATTGTCCGTCGCGGGGTTATTTATTTCCTCTAGATACATTGTGGGAATGTCTAAGAATACAGATTTTGATATTATTTGTAGGAACCCATATAGGCATCCTTGTCTGAATTTATGTCTAAAAACGTTTGAGGTAACAGCTATGGGTGTAAGTTATTGAGATTTCTAGCACAAGAAAAACCTCTTTCTTTCTTCCCTTGGGTTTCATAAAATGTTGAGTCATAGGATTTTAGAAAGTACAAAGACCTATGTTCAAAGTATTAAGGTACAGGCACAGCGGACGGGCCGGATCTGAGGCGGAGCGGCGACCGAACGTGGACGGAGCGTGCATGTCACACTGCCGGCGGATCGCGCGCGGGATGAACGGCGGCGGTATGACAGCGCCAGAACCACACCCGATATACCGAAAGTCCGTCACTTTCGAGAAAAAATTCACTCCTGATGCAGCAACGGCTGCTAGCGGGACATAGGAACGGCGGGGTCCCCCTGCAATGCCTCAGCGAGGTTCGAGCCCCCCCCCTTGGGGGACGCCCGCTTGCGGCATTGAAACCGCGACTTTAGTTTTTAAGTATAGGATTAGGGAAAAACCTTCGGCGAATGAAGTCCCACATGGGACTCTCCGCCAACTAAGCCCGGTTAAGCAGATATGGTACTTCGGTATCTCCTGCGAGAATACATTCGAAAAAAAAAAAAAAAAAAAAAAAAAAAAAAAAAAAAAAAAAAAAAAAAAGCGCCAGTAGAAAACGTCCCGCTACCTGTGTGACTACTACTATGCATTCCCATATAATACAACACTAATGTATCGGTCGCGCACCGCCCGGCGGAGCGACGGCGGAGCGACGGCGGATTGATCACGCCGTCAAAACACCTGGCAGGACGGGTCTGTTTGCACTGTCTAATACAGTTCAGCCCCCCTAGCCAAGTTCACAATCTACACAATCGTCAATCGTCAACGCTAATAGAAAACGATCAAAATGTATGGGAATGACATATCTCAAAATCTCAACGAAAAAATCATTCGTTCAGATATGTCATTCCCATACATTTTGATTGTTTTCTATTAGCGTTGACGAATGTATGGGAATGACATCATCATCATCATCATTTCAGCCGAAAGACGTCCACTGCTGGACATAGGCCTCCCCCAAGCATCGCCACAACGACCGGTCCTGTGCCTTCCGCATCCAGCGGATTCCCGCGACCTTCACCAGGTCGTCGGTCCACCTTGTGGGGGGTCTACCCACGCTGCGCCTTCCAGTACGCGGTCGCCACTCCAGAACTTTACTGCCCCATCGGCCATCCGTTCTGCGAGCAATGTGCCCCGCCCACTGCCACTTAAGTTTGGCAATTCTTCGGGCTATGTCGGTTACTTTCGTTCTCCTGCGAATCTCCTCATTTCTGATTCGATCACGCAGGGACACTCCGAGCATAGCCCTCTCCATTGCCCTTGGGAATGACATATCTCAACGAAAAAATAATTCGTTCAGATATGTCATTCCCATACACTTTGATCGTTTTCTATTAGCGTTGACGATTGACGATTGTGTAGATTGTCAACTTGGCTAGGGGGGCAGTACATTACAACACGATGAGACCCGCTGACGATAAGCTTCAGTTCCGTCCCGCTTCAGTTCCGTCCCGCTTCAGTTCCGTTCGCTGTGGGTTTGCAGCTTTAAGGTTCTTTTTAATTAAAATAAAGGTTGAATTTCAATATCTTTATTTACAGGTACAATGCCAGATATTCGCGCCATATCCAAGAACTGTGCCAGCAGGAATGCCAGGATGCCCATGTGCAAATCCCGCACCAATGCCAGTTATGAAAGTGCCATATGAACTATCATACGCATTACCAACCCCTGCAGCAGTACCAAGAGCTGTTGGCAACTCTCCTTTAGGTTGCTTAGAACCTTCTGTGACATCTTATGGCACAATCGCCGAAGTGCCATTGCCGTTTGCTCCGCCACTAGGTAATCCTTTCTTGCCGGCCGCGTCACCAGTTTCTGCAATGATGCCATTTTCGCCATTACTGCCGCCTGCCAATACTTGCAGTAGATGCCAGTACTTGAAGAAAATACCTATTCCGCCTCCTTGTATTTGAGTTAATTATTGCTGTGAATAAATTATTTTGTTAATTTAATTATTTTCTGTTGTTTATTTCTTGAACTATCCTATATTGGTAGTGGTTTTAGTAGTAGTAGAGCTCCTTTGTGAAGTGCTCGTCCGGGGAAGTGCTACCGCCGTGCCTACTTCTCCATCAAACAGTGATGCTTTCATTGCTGTGTTTCAGTGTGAAGGGTACGGGTGCCGCTGAAATCACAATCACATGAGACTTTCCCATTTTTAACCGACGAAAAAAAAGGAGGAGGTTCTCAATTCGACGTGTATCTTTTTTTTATTTTTTATGTACGACCACGCATAACTTTATACAGAGTGGTCCGATTTTGATGATTCTTTTTTAAATGGATAGGGTATATCTCGAAATTGGTCCCATTTAAATTTCAAAATCAAAATCTACCCCTAAGGGTAGGAAAACAGGGGATGAGTGCTTGATTCTTACCTGTTAACCGATTCTGTTGAAACTTGGCACACATAAGTATAGTTCTAAACACTATGACATAATAGAGACCTGGAGTTATATTTTAACCACAAAAAAATGAAAAATAAAACTTTTTAACAAAACATTGAACCGACGAAAACAGAAACTGAAAAGCGAAAAATAACTAATTATGAGTCGGCGCCAAACAAACAATCAACGAAGATCATTAAATTACTTTAAATAAATAATAAAAACAACGTAACATCAAATACAACGTGAAATTTTCAACGATAAACATAACTTTCCAAAAATTCGTTCTCGCTCGGCCACTTGCATCTTGCACGCACTTTGCTTGGTAAAAATTAGTTTGTCGCCGACTCATAATTAGTTATTTTTCACTTTTCAGTTTCTGTTTTCGTCGGTTCAATTTTTTGTTAAAAAGTTTTGTCATATAATATGACAGTTTGGCGAACCGACTTGCGGTACCATTTAGGTAACAACTTAGGTGGTATTGCAGTTGCTATGGGCAAAGTTTTTACCCGACCCGGGAATCGAACCCAGGCTTACTAAACCTTCAAAACAATGGCTTTCAACTAACGACTCTTCTTATAAACAAAAAACTATTCTAATAAAAAACCGGGTGCGACTACGCAAAGCAAAGCATGTCTCACCTGCTTGCATGCCCGGTTTGTCCCACCTGCTCCCGGGAGGATAATGCAGGGGAATAGCGTGCCACTTTTTAGGCAAAGTCCATCTAAGTCAAAGCCATTGACATATAAAAAGAACTGACAGAGACCCACTTATAGCTATGAAATACGACTGATATTCAACTTATTTAGCCCATGTTTAATAGCTCCTCTCGCTAAGCCATGAGGCTTGCCGACCAGCTCGAATGAGAAAACCCCTTTAAAGACCTTTTACGCCATAGTCACGAGCAAATACGAGTAAATACCTATAGATACTGTTCTACACTCGTAGAGTATTTATTTATTTTTTATTATTATTTAATTTAATTTTAAATTAAAAAAAAAGAAAAGAAAAAATATTTATTTGCTTCAAAAGTGACGCACAAAATTACCAAAAAATTCAAGAACACAACAAATACAGGTACAGAGCCAAGAAGTGTGGTAAGATATGCGTCACATCCGCGCAAAACGGCCACCGCTCAGCATATTGACAAAAAAAATACATTTTATTGGTTATACTTGGCTTTGACATTTTATTACCTTGTATTTAGTTTGTAGATTGACATTTGTATGTTTCCTTTGACATTTTTTATTTGGTATTGTTAATGTTTAAATTATCATCTCCTTTTTTATGAAATTGACATCTGATTGTTGTGTAATTTTAAATTGACATTTATTTTCTAATTTTATATATATATATATTTTTGAAGAGATATTAAATTAACATTTTATTTTTATACTGTACTATAACATTCAGTTATAATACAAGAATGACGTGTAACTCAAATTACCAATAAATGACTATTGACTATTGACTATTGCAACGTTACGTAGCCCATAGCTCTTGCCATAAGTGCATAGGTTCTGCAGCATATGCAGAGATGGGGGGGGGTATTCCCGTTGTCCTCCAGTCGTTTGCCCCCACTGGATGAACGAGAATTTTATTGCCGTTGGCCCCCAATATTTTTTTTGGGGGTCAACGGGAACAAATAAATTCCGTTGGCCCCCACTTAAATATTAACATAACAACATAACATCACGCCTGTATTTCCCCAAAGGGGTAGGCAGAGGTGTAATAGTACACCCACATTTAATAATAAATAATATAACATATATTTAATAGGTGTAATAGGGGGCGAGCCTATTGCCAAAATACTTAAATATTATGGTTTATTTTTTACTAAAATTAGATTAGATTTGGTTCGATGCCGACATTTTACATGAAAATCATGATATTATTATGAAGACACACATTTATTATGATCACACTGCTTGTTATGTTATCTATATTTACTAGAGATAGGACGGCATCAACACAGATTTATTTAATTTTAATTAATGTAAGTATATAATGCTTTGTTTCAATGTACCTGCGCCTAAAATACTACCTGCCGCCTACTGTTTTACCCCTTCCCGCGACACAAAAGGGAATGCAATTTGAAATACCTACCTATAATCAGAATATTTTAATGAGACAACAGGAATAAAAATTCCCACTGTCTCCGCTGGGGACACAACGGGAAAAAAAATCCCGTTCGCCCCCACTGTGGGCTGGGCGGGGAGGACAACGGGAATAACCCAATGGGGGCCTTTTTTGGTCTTGTAAACATAATTATTTTATTATTTTTAACGCATTTGCGGAAAGAAAAAATCGCTCACGAGCAGGATTCGAACCTGCGACTCCTGGCTCAGTACGCCAGTGCTTTAGCCACTAAGCGATATCTTATTAAGAAACACTGTTTCTTAATAAGATATCCGTTTACTTATTAGCATCTTTGTTTTCTGTGTATGTGTTGTTGAATGCAATAAAATGTTTTGAGTATTTAAGAACTGGAGCTCAGCTAAAACACTGATCTTGTTCTCCGAAACCTTTATCTTGTGTCTGAAGAACTGAGCAGCGACCTAATTCAAGATTGAACATGATCTTGTACGGTCGACCGCACGTCGGTGGTAACACTTTGACATTAGCAGCATCTTTATTTCATAAGCAGTAAGAGCGGTTTTCGAATTGAAGTGTTACCACCGTCATGCAGTCGACTGCACTTTGTGTTTGAGTGAATCATTTTTGATAGCGTCGGGCAATTATGAGATAATACTAATGAAATCATTCGATTATGAAGATGTCTCGAGATATCTCGATTATAGCAAGTTAGTATTTACTAATTACCCGACTGCGCCAGAAGGAGGGTTATGTTTTTCGAGTGTATGTATGTATGTATGTATATTTCTTTGGCACGCTCTGTGGCCTAAACGGCTTGATGGATTTTAGCTTGAGAGGTGTCGTTAGATTCGTCTTAATTGTGAGAGAGACACTGGGTATATCAAAATTATAAAAATCAAAATGGCCGCTTTTTGGAGCCATATTACGTCATCAAAAAAATTTTTTTTTCATCAAAACCTGTCGAGTGGGGTATCAAAATAAAGGGTTTTATAAATGCTTTACAAACATATATACAACATATATGTTTAAATGTAATTTGGAATGAGAAATGCTAAAAAACAACAAAATATTCAACGTTAAAAATGAATTGGGTAGGTACCCTATATATTGATGTGTGACTTTAAAAAAATTACATTAATAGCGCGATAAAACATGACAGAACTAAAAATTTTGAAATAAAAAAGTTAATTAACAAAACCAAAAAACCCTACTGCGTGTAAATATAACTGAAAAGATGTAAACAAGACTTGTGTAGGTATATCTGAAAGTATCAAATCAACACGCAGGCGGAGGCTACCTATGAACTACATATGTAATTAATGACCAAAAACATACGTAGCCTCCGTCTGCGTGTTGATTTGATACTTTTAGATATAAATTCAAATTCAAATCATTTATTTGCGAACATAGGTAAAATAAAATAGGTGTTAAGTATAGTCTAATGTGTCTCTATGTCCTACCTTGACGGTGTACAAATTTATCGAAAAGAAATTAATACAATCATAATATTACCAATGATTAAAAAAAAACATTATATTAGATTTAAAAGTAAAATAAAAAATTGTTATTGTTATTTGTTGTTATATACCTACACAAGTCTTGTTTACATCTTTTCAGTTATATTTACACGCAGTCGGGTTTTTTGGTTTTGTTAATTTAATTTTTTTTTTTTTTTTATTTTTTTTTTTTATTTTTTTTTTATTTAGTTCGTAATCGTGATCGCGAGTCAACGCAGAGCAGAACGAGCGAAACACGATGGTCGGTCGGGTACCTACACTAAATGATAAGTTTGTTGTATTCGTTTTGTTGAGTTAATAGTGATCTAAGAATTCATAGAAATTTATCAATAACACAAACAAGTAAATATACTGTTAAATGACTCCACCAAAAAAGCCAAGTCTCTCTACTTTTTTTACAACAGGTGTCAATATCAAATGCATTAAGCTCCAAAAATCATAAGTAGTACTGCTTTAAAATGAAACACCACATACTCAGAACGTAGACATATATTAATAAAAACTCAACACTCCAGTACTATGCGTGGTAACGAAACCATATCGCGATTTAGCCTAGAGTAACAGCGCCATCTAGGGAAGTGAGGTGAAAACTTTATTCTACCTACTTAATAATCTTAACATTCCGCCCACCAAGGACCTAGTCCTTTTCCACCCAAAAGGGAAATAATAACAATTGAAGTCCTTGGTAGACAAAATCACACAAATATCCTTATCTTTTATTTAATGTAAGAAATCTAACAGAATATAACAATAATCATAGATCTGATTGATGCCTATCTTGCCACATGGCCAAACAGATCCGCAAAAACACGTTGAACAAATAAACATTAATGATGAGTGGACTGTATATTAAACATAACAAAAAATTAAAACCTAAATATGTAAGTACTAGCTAATAACTTGCATCTTCGTTCACAGGCAAAATACATAGTTTCGAAGTTGGACGTTTGATTCGAGAGTCCTTGCACTGAAGAGTCACTACACGAACTAAACTATCCGTCCCTGGGTGTAATTCGATAACCCTGCCGTACAACCACTTAGCAGGTGGAAGATTGTCTTCCTTTACGAGAACAACATCACCAACCTTCAGATCACGCGTACGTTTGGCCCATTTGTGTCGTTGAAAAAATATACTTAAATACTCTTGAGACCAACGTCGCCAAAACTGTTGAATCATTCTCTGTGTCAATTGCCAACGTCGCAAATTACTCATCGGTGTATAATCTAAATTATAATCTGGTGCTATCACCAGTGGCTGTCCCACAAGGAAATGACCCGGAGTTAGCGGTGTAGGATCCGATGAATTGGCACTAGACTGCGACAGAGGTCTGGAATTCAGACAGGCTTCTATCTGCGACAAAATAGTACTCATCTCCTCAAACGTCAGAGTGGAGTCACCTATTACGCGCTTCAGGTGATGTTTAGTGCTTTTTATACCAGCCTCCCAAAGACCTCCAAAGTTGGGAGCATGTGGCGGGATGAAATGCCATTCCGTCCCATTATTCGCTAATACAGCCGCGATTTCCCGAGGTAAGTTGGCTAACTCATCACGAAACATTGCTTTTAGCTCCCTTGAAGCCCCTACGAAGTTGGTACCGTTATCACTCCAAATATGACTACAGTGTCCGCGTCTAGCTACAAAACGCTTAAAAGCAGAAAGGAAACCTTGTGAGGTCAAGTCAGAGACTGCCTCTATGTGTATAGCACGAGTTGCCATACATATAAAAAGACATATATAGCCTTTATATGCTTTGTGACCTCGACCCTTTGACGTTCTTATCTGAATGGGCCCAGCGTAATCAACACCTGAATGGAGAAAAGGCTTATTTGGTGTGACTCTGCATGATGGCAACTGTCCCATCAGTTGATTTTTTGTAATAGCTGCGTGACGTATACACGGTACACAGTCGTGTATATGTGCCTTAACAAGATTCTTGGCCCTAACAATCCAATATTTTGTACGCACGAAATTAAGAGTCAACTGAGGCCCACCGTGTAATACTCGCTCATGTGCGTCTGTTATAATTAACTTTGATAAATGCGACTGATAGGGAACAATAATGGGGTGTTTCATGTCATCGCTGAATGGAGCGTTTTGAATCCGGCCACCGACTCTCATGATATTTTTATCATCCATGTAGGGATTCAAAGAAATCAATCCGCTGTCTTTGCTACTGTCCTTTCCAGCCCGAATCGTTTTGATATCTGCCTTGAACCACGTTTCCTGACATTGCCGAAGACAAGATTCTAATGTTTCTCTCATTTCAGAAGCGGTAAGGTATGGTTGTGATTGTGCTTCTCTCCCTAATGAAGTCTTGAATTTCAAGAATCGCCGGCAGAAGGCCAATACTCTAATCAACTTTCGCAGAGAAGAAAATCTACACCACATCAGCTCACTTGGATGATCATCCACTTCTGCTACATGAACCTTAATCGATTTTTGTTCCAGCTTAGTCAATATAGACTTAGGCCTCGAGTATTCTATTACCTCCTTTAGTAACCACATCGGACCAGCCTTCCAAAGAGAATCGTTCAAAAAATACGATGGTGCTACACCTCGAGAAGCGATATCAGCTGGGTTATCTTTCGACTGAACGTAATGCCATTGAGTGGCATCCAGTGTACTGAGAATTTCAGACGTTCGGTTGGCAACGAAGGTCTTCCATCGACAAGGGTGATCACTCAGCCAAGCCAATACCACTGTTGAGTCTGTCCAAGCATGTATATTAATTTTAGGTACGTCCAAAACCTCAGCTACTTCTAACAGTAATTTAGTAACCAAAACGGCCCCACACAGTTCAAGTCGTGGGATAGACACTTGTTTTATTGGTGCTACTCTTGTTTTGGCAGTCACAAGACTTGCATGAACAAAACCTTTCGAGTCGATGACTCGGATATAAATGACAGCAGCATATGCTACACTCGAAGCATCCGAAAAGCCATGCAGTTCAACAGTACGATCATCCTCTCTTCTTCCGAGCCATCTGGAAATCCGAAAATTGTTTAGTATCTGCAACTCTCTGCGATATAATTGCCATTCTTTCAGGATATCAGGTGGCAGCTCATCGTCCCAGTCTAAACCAGCAATCCACAGCCTTTGGATAAAGATTTTAGCAGTGATTATACAAGGCGCGATCCAACCTAGTGGATCGTACAAACGCGATATTTCCGAAATAACCTTTCTTTTTGTTTCAGGTACAGGTGGCGTCGGTGACTGTAACATTGACAACGATGACGGCGGTAAGTGTACCGAGTAATGAAATTGATCGGTATTGCGATTCCAGGTAAGTCCTAAAATTTTAGTAATTTCATCTTCTTTAATCTCTAGATTTCTTCCAGTATCTTGTTCTATCTGTTTTAATAACCCTACACTGTTACTTGTCCATTTTTGTAATGTGAAACCTGTTGTGTTTAATAGTTCATTGAACTCCTGATATATTTTAACAGCCTCGTTTTCAGATTGGCAGCCTGTCATGAGATCATCCATATAAAAGTCTGTCATTACTCTCTTGGCAGCCAATGGATATTTATGACCTTCATCAGTAGCTGTTTGCTGCAACGCTTTGACTGCCAGGTAAGGAGCACACGACGTGCCGAACGTTACTCTCAAAAGACGATATTCCTCTATATCGGAATGAAAATCCTCGCGCCATAAAATCCTTTGATAATCCACCTGGTCATCAGCTATTTTAACTTGGCGATACATTTTGACTATGTCTGCTGCCAGACATATTGGATGTTGACGCCACCGCATCACTGTATGACGTAAATCTGCCTGCAGAAGTGGTCCTACCATTAAGGTCTCATTCAAGGAAACGCCGTTGGATCCCTTGGATGATGCATCAAATACCACCCGTAACTTTGTTGTCGTCTTATCTTCCCGAATAACAGCGTGATGCGGTAAGTAAACAGTATCAGCTGCGTTCTTCTGAACTTCATTATAAATCTTCTCCATATGGCCTAGCAACAAATATTCATTTATTACTGATGTATATTGTTTTCTAAGCTCACAATTTTTTGTTAGCTTCCGTTCAAGGCCGTTTAGTCTTTTAACAGCGACTTCCCTTGTATTACTAGGTGTTTCACAGGACCTGATGGGAAGTCTCACAATGTAACGGCCAAAGTCATCTCTACGCGTTGTGGCAGCAAAGTTATCTTCACATACCTGCTCCTCTGGGGTAAGTATCTTTTCAGTGCGTAATGGCTCAGCCTCAATTTCCCAAAATCTTTTCAAGATTTCGTTTTCTTGGACTTGGGTGTGCATGCTTACAACGACATTATGACAGGACTGCAAAACATCCTCATCGCTGACTTCACCAGATATGATCCAGCCAAGGTAAGTATCTTGAGCTATTGTTTTACCCCTAGGATCCTTAATCAAACCTTCCTTTAAAACCTTGCAATAGACTTCTGACCCTAACAAAATGTCAATTTTGTTTGGCGTATTAAAATGGGGATCGGCAAGTTTAATTTTACTAAGCTCTGGCCAGTCTATGAGAGAAAACTTCCTTTCAGGTAAAATAGATGTCACTTTACCCAATACATAAGCTTTCACTTGTATATTAAAGTTAGGATCATGGAGCGACTTAATATTCAACATAACCACGTATTTTGACATTGTGCTGCTCTGCCCGTCACCTAAACCTGAGATGGTGGTTTTAATCGGTATCTTTTTCAACTTTAATAACTGAACAGCAGATTCGGTTACAAAGGAGGCTTGAGAGCCTTGATCAAGTAGTGCTCTCAAAGGTTGAGAATACCCATTTCTCGCTTCAGCCTTTATAATAGCAGTAGCCAGCAAAACCTGACTATGAATATTTTTTGCGAAATGTGTAGCAATATGAGGTTCCTGAGTGGTCTCGTTCTGTGTTGAATCATGAACCTGTGATGATTCATTCTGCGTACAAATGTGAGTTGAGGTGGAACTTGTCCCAGGATTATCATCCATTTTAGGATGCAACAGTGTATGGTGTTTTCTGTTACATATTCGACATTTAGTGAGCACGCGACAATTAAAGTTAAGATGATTTCCGCGGAGACAATTGAAACATAAACCGAGTGACTTAACAATCTGGCGACGCTGATCAACATCTTCCTTTGCAAACTCCTTACAATTACACAAGAGGTGATCTTCAGAGCAATGCGGACAAGACCCGTTGGAAACTACGTGCAATGCTTTAGTATTATTTTTAAATTTACTACTCTGAGGTTCCACCACTTCTAAAGCTCGAAAACGTGTCTCCAAAAAATCTTGAAATGACTGGAAAGTGGGGAGATCCTCGCCTGACTGGCTTACCTGTAATTCCCACTGTTTACGAGTCTCAACGTCCAACTTTGAACTAATTAAATAAATAACAATAATATCCCAAGTATCTACCTTGACTCCTAAATTTGACAATTCATGCAAGCAATCATTGGTTGTATCCAAAAGTTCTTTGAGAGCATTGGATGACTCAGCCGACATATTTCGTTGACTCAGGAGGCGCTTGAGAATACAATTTGACATAAATCTTTTATTGTTATAGCGACTAGTTAACACATTCCAACATTTGTTATAGTTCGCCTGTGTTATTGGTATATGCCTAATAAGTTGTTCTGCCTCACCTAACAGCTGCGTCTTCAAATAATGTAAACGTTGTACGTCATCAAGACTCTGATTATTGTGAACTAATGATACAAATAAGTCTCTGAATGTTGACCATTCATGATATTTGCCATTAAAAACGGGAATTGATATTTTTGGTAATTTGGCCATAGATGAAGTTTTTGAACTGTTAGTTGAAGCATCACCCTTCTGAGACGTATTTCTTGGCAAAGCATTTTTTAGTTCTACCTTATAATTTACAAAGCTATCCGTAACACTTTCAAAAACATCGTTCTTTATGTAACTTGTTGTTTGTAACATGATATTATCGTAATTAATAATAAGTTCTTCATGCTTCTTAGTAAAATCGTTAAATTGTTTTTCTAATATTTCCAATCTAGTCTCCACATATGTTTCGGTAACTCTGTCTTTTGGTGACTTTTTAAAGTTAACTCTTCCTTTCTCTATTTGGGTTTTTAGATGTTCCAATACTCTCAAGTGTGCTTCCATAATGTTTATAAATTGTTAAAGATTGGTATAAAACAAACAGTTCAATTTGTTCTTCCAAAAAAGTTGTGAAATTTTCTAAGTGTCAACTTTTTTTTCAAGTGTCTTAAGGCGTCGTATTTTTCTAAGTGTTTCAAATGTACATTGTCTCGGACCGCAATCGGGCGTGGATTCCCCGTCTTTTCAATATTTTATGAATTATTCTAAGTCCCAAATTTCTTCACTCAAATTTTTCTAAGTCGATGCAATAACTTTAAAATTTTACAAGTCTTTGGCACTGATTACTTTATAAAGAAATTGTACTCACAGTTTTACGTTGCACTTTTAATTACCACTTCATTAAAATCGCTTCGCAACTTGTTCCGCTTCAGCTCAGCTCCAAACTCGCTCAGTTCCCGTATAGCTCCGACCTCGCTCCGCTCCAGTACAGCTCAGACTTAGCTCCGTCATAACACTCAACTCGGATAGGAAGATTTTTCTAACTTCCTTGTTCAACACTACTAACTAATGATATAGAGGGCGCTTTTTCTTAGTTATTTCAAAAAACGTTCCGGATCGTAGGACCTTATGTCAATATCAAATGCATTAAGCTCCAAAAATCATAAGTAGTACTGCTTTAAAATGAAACACCACATACTCAGAACGTAGACATATATTAATAAAAACTCAACACTCCAGTACTATGCGTGGTAACGAAACCATATCGCGATTTAGCCTAGAGTAACAGCGCCATCTAGGGAAGTGAGGTGAAAACTTTATTCTACCTACTTAATAATCTTAACAACAGGATTAGTAGTACAAATTAGTAACGTCATTCGATTATGAAAATAAATTAGTTACTAATTTCATAATCGATTATCAACATTAGTATTACAAATTAATTTGATTACCTATACTAAACATTCATATTCAGTATTCAGCCACCAGTATTTTTGTACCGAAGCTATCATAGAACTTTTTAGTTCCAGACCAACAGACCAACAGTTGTAGAGCTGACGCAAGTCTATCACTTAAAATTAATTCTATTCACTCCAAAACAAAAAAGAAATTGAAGAAATACTCATTAAAAATGTAAGTTGACTTCATAGAAGAAGAATGACTAGCAATGCAAAGAAGAATGTTTTTCCTTGAATGTCGAAGAGATCAAACAGAATTCTTAGATGGAAATGGAACTATACAGCTTTAAGAATAAGTATATATGAAATAGTCGGGAAAATGTCATAACAAGCAAACTCTATTTTTACAGCAAAATTATTTATTTCACAAATAATAAATCCAAATAAATTATCTTAAAAACTAGGAACTTTACACAATATAAAAAGCGATGACAACATCTCTATAATTGACAACAAAAGCTTCACTAATACAATTTTTCGCCAATAAGAAATACAGAATAAATAATCTTAACCAATAATCATTTTACGAACTACGAATTAGTGATCATCTTAGCTAGTTGGATAAGCCAATATCTGTCACAAAGATGGTGGTGGAATCGGTATCTTCCTCAAAAATTGTCCTCTAGACTGTGGCAAGGCTGGAGGCAAAACATTTGATGATGATGCTGCGAACGCTGAAATGAGAGATGCTGCTGGTAAGAAAGAATTTACTATTTTCTCTGGCACTGCAACATACTCTGTCAATTGAGGTTGACTTCTCAATACTTTTTGTTGAACAGCTGGTCTCATTTGTGGTATTCTTAGAGAGAAATCATTACCATTTTGTACAACCACTCTTTTTGGAATTTCGTTTTTCCTTGGCATTGCTTCGGCACTTCTTTGAATCTTTACATTCTTTGGCAGAACTGTTTCAATTCTTCTTTGTACAATCATGTTTTTTGGTACAACCATTTGATTACGATTTTGTAGTTGTTGTACTACAACATTCTTCGGCAAAGCCATTTGTTGTGGCCTTTGTACAATTACTTTATTAGGCAAAGCTTCGCTCCTCACAGCGGTTCTTGGGAAAATGTCAGCGATGGCAAATCTTCTGTTGACTCTCACTGGAATATTTGACATCGCCATCTTCTTATTGGCAGCAGTGGACTGCATTTCGATGGCTTGGTCTGTACTTCTCGGTGATAATATGCCTTGAAGTAATGACGTTACTGCATTTTGTGGTATATTTATTGCTTTTGTTGGTGCTAAAGCGATCGTTAGGAGTAGTGTTAGGTGTGTTAACTGCATTTTTCTCTGAAACAAAGGTTTAGAGAATTTATAGTTTTCATTGAATACCTAAGTATAACCTAGGGGCTCGTAGCGATGCAACGACTGCGCGGATTTTACGATCTGCAAGGTTAAGCTGCACTTGCCGCGGTCAGTCTGTGGATGGGTGACCGTTTCGTTACACATCGAGACCCCTCCGTGCCTCGGAGAGCACGTCAAGCTGTCGGTCCCGGTTGTCATACGAATATCTATGGCAGTCGTTACGGGTAGTCAGAAGCCTGAAAGTCTGACAACTGGTCTAACCTCCGAATGTCAGTATTACCCAGTAACTGGGTTGCGGGGGTCTGATGGCAGTCGCTCCGTGTAAAATACTGAAGTTCAGCCGCATCTGGCTAGACTGGAAGCCGACCCCAATATAATTGAGAAAAGGCTCGGAGGATGATGACCTAAGTATAACCTAATCATTAAGAAAATAAATAAAGTTAAGATGATTTTCTTATACTACTAGCCCCTAGACAAAGTATAATTCCACAATAAAATTGTTAATGCTTATAAAAGTTAATAAAAATTACACTAAAAGTTATCTCGAGATTTAATTAATTATACTTTCTTGTACACACATATACACATTATTATTACGGTAGGAAAGCTTAACTAAAGCTTAAGTTTAGCTTAGGGAGAATTTTGTTAATTAGAAGGTAGTGGACTGAAAAACAGTGCAATTACAAAAAGAAATAGGTATAAAGTAAAATGATGTTACCTTTAATACACAGCTTAGTTGAATATACTCGTGATCTTTATGTTAGTCTATTTATATTACATGAACAGTTAATTTATCTGTTATACAGCAATTGATTCTCAGATATAGTACCAAGATAGTATCGATTATTTAAACATCGAATCGAGTCGTGATTTATCTCCATTTCTCCACATGATACTGTAGTGTATCTTCATTGGCCAAACATAATTTATGAATACGGATGTTGTAATAAGCATAATCAGTCTAATAGAGTACATACATACATACATATTATCACGCCTGTTTCCCATTAGGGTAGGCAGAGACTATGGATTTCCACCTGCTTAACACACACACACCTCTTTCGCTTCATCTACGTCCATTAACGCCTTGCCTGCTTGCCTTAACCTGGCATTTTTTGAGAACGTCCGCGATTTGATCGCGATACGTTCGCCGAGGTCGTCCCCTTCCAACTCTTCCATCCACACTCGCTTCGTATACTTGTTTCGTCAATCTCCTCTCGTCCATCCTCTCTATACGTCCAAACCATCTTAACATACCTTTCTCAATCTTTGTCACTACATCTTCTTTCAGTCTAATAGAGTAGACATGGGCTAACTGGCTCCGGTAAAAGATTAATTTATATCATTCCAAGTAAAGATGTGTCCGATTAGCATATCCATATCCACTTATTATATCCGGGACTTAAGTAACTTTACGTTCAATTCAAATTATTTATTTGCTAGAATATGGTACAGTCAACAAATCGGAATCATGACCCACAATAAGCTTAATATCCTACAGACATTTAATACAATTAGGTTGAATTTAGCTTAAACAAATATTTCCCTGGCAACAGACTTGTTATCAATTTTATTAGCAAGTGACAGTGACAGTTTACCAAATATAAATGTTCAAAATGTCCTAAGTGCAGCATAGAAGAAAACCTTACTGTTTTGACGATTTGAAACGAATTATCAGCTGAGTGGGTCATGATTCCGATTTGTTGACTGTACATAGAATAGGTGTTACACATAGAATTAGTGTTACAAAATGTTTGTGTTCTAACATAATTATCCTGTCACATATGACATGCGATCGCCAACCCGCCTGCCAAGCGTGGCGATTATGGCATATCCCCCCAACATACATATGCTTGGGGGAGGCCTATGTCCAGCAGTGGATATCTTTCGGCTGAAATGATGATGATGATATGACATGCAAACATACTTGGGGTGCATAATAGAAATATTAAAAATAACTAAAAATAATAAAATGTCAACAGTAATGAAATGTAATGTTGTCATAGTCTATGTCAATGTGTGTAAAATGTCGTTGCATGCTACGTCCGAGATTGATAACTCCGGCTTCAGCCGATTTGATAGATCCGCGGACGGAACGATTAAGGGCGGAGTTCGCGGACATTGAAATAACCACTGTTTGCAAAATCAACCTGTTATTCAACAACAGATGTTTAACCATGACGTGGGAATTTTCATGTTCACGACTCCAATCTGATCCTTGATTCTGAAACCGACCGTTCTGGGAATGGAAGAGCGAATGATGTAACACGATTAATCAAAATGGTAACTAAATGGCAACAACACTATGAAAAGAACGACAATTTATAACGGTTGCATATTAGGTAACTCTTCCAAAATTAAAAATCCTAGTATAATGCTACTCTATACATGTGACATATCTTTTTAATTTGGCAGAATAAGCGGACTTGGTTGTCATAGCAACCAATAAAATACACCATTTTGATGTTTGAATATTAGGCCGCTTACACACTCGAAGTGTATCGGGCGGGCGCGTTTCTTCAAACATGATAAAATTCTGGTAGTTGTGCTTAGCCAAAAGTAGTGGTAACATTGTGCAGGTTTCGCGTGAGCATCGTTTATAAGCTGCATCAATTTTAATTTTTATTAATTATACAAAAAATTATAAATGAAAAAATAACGTACTACCTCAATACGACAAAAACAGTTATGTTTACACATCTTTCATAAGTTTTCTCAAAGCATAAGCAATATGCTTGTTCATGTTCGTAAAAGAAAAATGCACGCTCGAAAAACGGCAACGTGTTACGGCCCTAATTTTATTCGTTTTTTATTGTAAATTTTACGAATATGGTAAAATGCAATTGTTTTGTTATCTTGGAGAGTAATGATCCTAATATTAATATTTAATGCAGCATAGACTCTTCTAAAATTACGAAAAACAATCAAATACAGAATATCGATGAATAACCTCAACAATTTCAACCATCAGACGTCAAAAATATCTTGTTTAAATACCCGGTTAGTACTTAAACGACGTCCCCGACTTCGGTTAGAAAAATCGATTGATTATTGTGATATAACAGTTGGTTATCGTTGGCGAACACCAAAGTTCGGGTTAAACATCTGGTTTTTACATAAACATCTGTTATCTTCTGGGTGAACTTGCCCCTAAGTGTCACAGTAATATAATAATATAATAATTGATTTCCTTTCATACTTTGGTTGAGTTAAGCGATAGCTGATGCTCGCGTCACGCTCGTGAACGGGTGCCGTCTGTCGGGACAGGTCAGCTCCTACATACTATGGAAAATTTTTACGTTTATTTCTAAAAAAATGCAGAATGCAATATTCTCACTTTTAAACTTGTTTATTGCTAGCGTTAACATACATTATACTCACATTATTGACGTTGACTCACCTGATGTTTCAAAAGTGCCTGTAATTTGGTTTATTTGAAACTAGCTGTGCCCGCGACTCCGTCCGCGTGGATGTCGGAAAATAACATCGTGTCATAATTATGAACACAATATCTTCAAATATATACATATAAGCGCCTACACAGACGATTACACTATTTACCGACCATACTATATTTTGTTTTTACAACCAACCGGCTAAGGTGATGGAATTTCATGGAATTAGCCCTAAACTCCCTCATTCTGAGAAGACGCTCGTGCCCAGCAGTGGGAAGTAATTGGGCTGATTATGTTATTCTATAACACTAACCACATCTCTTCTTATGCTGAGAAGAGGCCCGTGTCCAGCAGTGGGACTGTAATGGGCTGGTAATGTTATGTTATTCTAGAATACTAATAATATCCAGTTCATTAACTCTTCTCATTTTGAGAAGAGGGCCATACCCAGTAGTGGGACCATAAAGGTATTATACTGACGTCAGTATAGAAATGTCTTTGAGTGTGACAGTAATGGGTTGACTACGTTATGTTATTCTATATTTTCTAGTTTCTTAACTCTTCTCGTTCCGAGAAGAGGTCCGTGCCCAGCAGTGGAGCAGTAGGTAATGAGCTGATTATGTTATAATAATCTATTACACTAACAATATCCAGTTCCTTAACTCTTCTCATTCCAAGAAGAGGGCCATGCCCAGCAGCGGGACAGTGATGGGCTATGTTATGTTATTCTATATTTTCTATAATAATACTAATAGAATCCAGTTGTATTTTTAGGAACCTGCAACCTGCATCCAACCAACAATCATGACCTCTACTTTGTATGCAACTTAATACAATAGAGGGGTCAAGCTGTATCGCTGGATCTACTCAACCGATTCAGATAAAACATACCCTATATTTGAAGTTAGACTAATACCAATACAAATGCTAAGTTTTATTACGATCCGTTCAGCCGTTTTCACGTGATGAGGTAACAAACAGACAGATAGACTAAAAATTTTTAAACGATTGATTCGTGTTCTATAGCTTATTTCTAGTACCCCTGGCCGGTTTTCGCGAAAAAAAACTCAATGTACAGACTTTTCGACCTTTACAGTTTTATTATAGTATATATAGAAGATAAAAAACATTTGAATTTTTTGAATTTCGACTTTACAGACTTAGAACTGTCTACTAAATGAAAAAATTAAAAACGTATTTAAAAATCAAGTATTATGTATTGTACAATGATTATTTAAACTTAGTTTTTCCGGATATCGTTGTCGTCAGTGTCAAATGTCGGGCGTCAGAGTTAATCAGATATAGGATATGTTTATTTTTTTGAAAGTGAAGGAGTAATACATATCCGCTTTGGGATATATATATATCCGAAGATATAGATGTGTCCGGAGTTACCCATGCCTATAATCGCAATTCCTTCAACTTCTATTCGGGACTCTGTACGACTCTAAAACCTGAAACGTAGAAAGAAGAAAAAAAATTCGATAAAAATTTTGCTCGCTAGGAGCACCCACGCACGAGATAACAAAAAAAAATCGTTATATCAGTATTAATGAATATTAAATACTTACTTTAAATTCGGGCGCCAATTTGTAACGTAAAAAATAATGGAAGAAAACACTTTTCACATTACATAAACACGTTTAATTTAGGTAAAAAAATACAGATGGAAATGTTTAAAAAGAAGGTACAAAAGGGTAAAAAAAGATAAAACGAAAAAAAGGCATTGCAGAGTCGAGATTTTACGTATAGATTGACCGGGATGTTAATCGAGCTAAACAAAACTGTCTCGAAAAAAATAAAAGATTGCATGCAACGTTTCGTTTTTCCGTCCCCTTACATAAAATAAAATGTTATATACCGCGGATGGCGAAAAAAGTAAAACAATTTTAAATAAGTAACCGAACAAACAAGAAAAAAATACGCTGTTATATATCACTACATTAAAAGAAAATAAAAGTAAGGTCTTGAATAAAACAGCCGTCCTTGTGAAGATGGTAGGGATCAGGGTTGTTGCGAATATCAGCATCAGCATCAGCATCCGCTGATCATCAGCATCATTTTCAACATCAGCATCAGCATCAGCATTCGCATTAAAAGATGCTGATATTTATGCTGATGTTCATGTTGTAACGAGACCGAAGGGGGAGGGGCTTATGGCACATTTTTTTGTTTCGGTTGTGAGTTTTGACCGCTAGGATAGTTATTAATCTGAGGCTAGTATAATAAGTTTATGGGTTTGACCAATCATAGCATAGATTAGTGCACTTCGGTGATTTTTAGCAAAACCAAAACAAACTTGTCTATTACGACAAATGTCAACAGCAGACAGTACAGTTGAAAGAGGCGTTCTAACAAAAAGGACAATGTGGAGCTATTATAGTCAGCTTCTTCTTCTCCGGGTCAATGGCTCTCATGTAGTTCACACTGTATTCATGTGGTATTTGGCCACCTCTATGGCGTCGTTTGTGGCTTTGTTCAAATCGTTTCTTGTGCAGGTAGCAGGGCACAAGGGACAAGTGAGCAAATGTGCCATGGACTGAATGGGGGCCCCGCAGCTAATAAAAAGCCAAGGATGAAAATAATTTATGCTGGATTGCCTTTGCTGGTTAAAAATAACCAAGCTCTTCATTAACGATTGCAAATCATAACAGAAGCATTAAGATAATGAGGGGAACTCTACATTTTTAAAACAAAGAAATATTGGCGTTTGCGTTCGCGCTGCTCCTTTGTGCGCTCAAAGTAGGTCCATCATTCAACATCATCATGTCAGCCGAAATCCACTGCTGGACATATGCTTCTCCAAGCAGTTTGGGTGAATATGCCATAATCGCCACGCTTGGCAGGCGGGTTGGCGATCGCAGTTGGTGCGTTAAATACTCAGAGAACGCTGCTGCCCAGAGGATTCTAGTGAATCTTTTAGTCGCCTTTTACGACACCCATGAGAAGATATAGGGTGGTGCAATTCTTTAAGTCTGGCACCACACGGAATAAAGTAGGTCCAGTTTAAATAATTTCACTTACAAAAGGTTTCTTTCTTTATATGCAAAAACTTTTGTATGTTTATCTCTCGTTTATTTAAGCACAGTGAAAGAAAGCTCAAATGCTTTTTACATAAAAAGAAAAGCCTTAAAACTCCTTTTTAAATGCGCCTAAAATGGAGTAAAGTTTTCGGTAATCCTAAAAATAAATTGCGCTCGCTACGCTCGCGCTAGTGTGCATGCAGGTTTCTTGCGGGTTTGTCTCGTGTACATTTTCAATGTTCATGTTATGTTTTTCATAATTTACCAGATTTTAGTTAATAATTCGTAAATAAAAATGTAGGGTCGCGATTTTTTTTCCTAGGGCTGAAATGAAAACATGAAAAAGTTTCGTTTGTTATATTATTTTGCCCTTAATTTTAAATTTTGATTAATCACCGTAAAAGTTTAAAAAAGGCACTATTTTTAGCCTTTAACCAATATCGGATTTTTATAAAAAGGTATATTATGTAAATAAATTCAAATTACATTTTTATTTAAATTCATAAGGATCAGTACACATTTCCAATTCAAAAAAATCAGCATCAGCATCAGCATCCGCTGATGTCAATGTCAAAAATCAGCATCAGCATCAGCATCCGCTGATGTGATAAAATTCTGGATCAGCAACAACCCTGGTAGGGATATCGCAATCCCGGAAGGCAATTTGGGTGGAGTACAGCGACGAAGATTTGGCTCTTTCTTCCTCAAATCTGCCGTCCTGGAACCTCAGCAACACTGCTTTGGTGCCGGATCAAAACCAGACTCCATGCAGCTGGTCCCACGGGGTGAAGCCGAAATCCGGCTTGTGTACTAATATGAACGTCTGAGGACAAACAAATAGGACGTTCAGACAAAGGACACAAGCAGAATCTTTTGAATTATTGGGAGAATGAATAATTAGTAAATGGGATTAAATAACAGAAAAAAAATATGAAATACATACCAAAATAACAGGAGAGAACAAACTAACATCGACACCTTTTTACAAATATAAAATGTAGCCGACTGGATAACCAAACAATGGTGTAAAACCGGACAATTATGATCACATCAGCAAAATTTTGGTGTAAATGAACGAACACAAGAAGAAAACTAGTTCCGATGGCTACCAAATCTGCAATGACGCGCTTTGAAAATAAAAAAATCACTTTGCGTGTCATTTTTGAACTTCGATTTCGTAAATTTCTATCGTCAATTTTTTATTTTCAAAGCGCGTCATTGCAGATTTGGTAGCCATCGGAACTAGTTTTCTTCTTGTGTTCGTTCATTTACATACATACAGATTCTGCTTGTGTCCTTTTTCTGAACGTCCTATTTGTTTGTCCTTAGACGTTCATATTAGTACACAAGCCGGATTTCGGCTTCACCCCGTGGGACCAGCTGCATGGAGTCTGGTTTTGATCCGGCACCAAAGCAGTGTTGCTGAGGTTCCAGGACGGCAGATTTGAGGAAGAAAGAGCCAAATCTTCGTCGCTGTACTCCACCCAAATTGCCTTCCGGGATTGCGATATCCCTACCATCTATACAAGGACGGCTGTTTTATTCAAGACCTTACTTTTATTTTCTTTTAATGTAGTGATATATAACAGCGTATTTTTTTCTTGTTTGTTCGGTTACTTATTTAAAATTGTTTTACTTTTTTCGCCATCCGCGGTATATAACATTTTATTTTATGTAAGGGGACGGAAAAACGAAACGTTGCATGCAATCTTTTATTTTTTTCGAGACAGTTTGTGTTTAGCTCGATTAACATCCCGGTCAATCTATACGTAAAATATCGACTCTGCAATGCCTTTTTTTCGTATTATCTTTTTTTACCCTTTTGTACCTTCTTTTTAAACATTTCGATCTGTATTTTTTTACCTAAATTAAACGTGTTTATGTGATGTGAAAAGTGTTTTCTTCCATTATTTTTTACGTTAAAAGTCCCACTGCTGGACACGGTTCTCTTCTCAAAACAAGAAGGGTTCAGACCTCAGTACACCGGGCTGGTAGTATGGTGTGGGTTGGCGAGTTTCACACACCATCAAAAACTTTATAGAACCCTGTCCAATGTGCAGATTCCCTAATGGTAATTTCTTTCACCGAGAGTAGAGTAGGTATACCACTATCTTATCCATATAAAAAGCGCTAACTGTTTCCCACCCCTAAATGTTATGAGAATCCGATTATTTTTTAGGGTTTCGTACCCAAAGGGTGCCAACGCGACCCTATTACTCTCGCTACGCTGTCCGTCCGTCTGTCTGTCTGTCACAGGGCTGTATCTTTGTAACGGTAATAGATATCCAGTTGTAATTTTCACACAATATGTGTTACTATGGTGCCTATCACGACAAATACTAAAAACTAAAAAAGTCTAAAATTAAAATGGGTCCCCATACAAGAAACCTATAAAAACATGCATTTTTTACAACATTTTTGTTCCTGCTCTATCTTCAAAACGGTAACACATACCAGCGTCAAACTTGGTCTGATTATAGTGCATACTATGTTGTTTAGCAACAAATACTAAAAATAGGGCAAACATACACATATGTGGTGGTAACCTACGTAAGAAAGAGGTGCAAAAATTCATATTTCGCGCATAGTGCGTTGATGTCTTTAGATGAAGTCTCGTAAATTAAATCTGTTTTTAAGTGGTATCAGGTATATGGGTGGTACGGAACCCTTACTATGTGAGTCCGACTCGCACTTGGCCGGTTTTTTTAATATGTTATCAACACCGTAAAAAACTATTCTAACAAGTTTATTTTTTTTGAAGTTTTGCAATATTTTCATCGTTATAGGCACCTAACATTTTTTACGTCAAAATTATGACATAGAAAAGTCGTTTTTATTCAACTCAGCCTATCGCAGTCCACTGCTGGACATAGGCTTCTTCCAAGTTACACCACAACACTCGATCCTCTGCCTTCCGCATCCAGGCCTCCCAGCTACTTTAATCAGGTCGTCGGTCCACCTGGCTGGGGGCGCCCTACGCTGCGTTTGCCGACTCGCGGTCTTCACTCAAGGACTCGTCTGCTCCTGCGGCCATCGGTCCTTCAACAGACATGGCCTGCCCACTGCCACTTTAGCTTACTGATCCTACAAGCTATATCGGTCACTCCGGTTCTTCTCCGGATACTCTCGATACGGATTTTATTCATCAAAGAAACTCCAAGGATAGCTCGTTCCATAGCTCGCTGAGCGACTTTGAATTTGTGGACTAGCCCAACTGTCAGTGTCTACGTCTCGGCACCGTAAGTCATGACAGGCAGGACGCACTGGTTGAAGACCTTCGTCTTAATCTGCTCTTTGTTTTTATTAGAATAAAGGTACTAAGAGTTTTTATTAAGATTATAATCTATCCAAGCGATTGACAGCAAAAACAAAAGTTTTTGTTATGTATATCCTAACAAAAACATTTGTTTGCTGGGGGTGAAAACAGTTTGCACACGAACCTAGGTCGATACATTTCATTAAAAAAAAAGGGAAAATTGGAGCCAACCCTTATTTATTTATTCATGCTTTATTGTACACCTTAAAATACAACAATACAACCTTACATCATCATCATCATTTAGCCGAAAGACTTTCACTGCTAAACATAGACCACCCCCAAAAGGGGGGGATATGCCATAATCGCCACGCTTAGCAGGCGGGTTGGCGATCGCAGTTGGTTGGTTAAATACTCAGAGGACGCTGCTGCCCATCCTCTGGCGAATCCCTTAGTCGCCTTTTACGACACCCATAAGAAGAGATAAGGTACATAACCATGTTATAGATAAATATATTTAGTCGCAAAAATAATGCGACAGGACTTTCTTCTTAGCGCAAGTATTTAGTTATCAAATTCGTGTCAATTAATGTTGCAATACCAAAGAATATATACTAACGACAAGAAGCGACACTTAAGCATGTGTGCTCTTAAAATTGCTCGCGGTTGTGTGTGCGGGTCGGGGCGAGCGCGGGGGCCTTGCGCGGTGCGCAGCGTGTGGAACGGGCAGTCCCTCGGCTGCCCCAGCCAAGAGCCGCTTCTCTCGCTATTTTACACAGAGTACTTACAGTATATACTTACATTATGTTTAATGGTTTTACTCTGCGGGCAACGCAAGTAGTACGTCACACGATTTGTGTATTTTATAGTCACACGCCGGAAGTTCATTATTGTTGCAGTCAAAACAACAATATTTTTGGTGTTCTCTTACACAAATTGTTGAGCTGCTTGACGCTGATTGCACCTACTTACTAATAAAAATCAGTCCTACCTATTTCATCGAGTTTTGATGTTAGAGAACATAATCTAATTAACATAAATAAAACTTACCTATCTTGAGTAATATAGGTTATATTTACTTCAGTAAGCGGGCGAAGCCGCGGGCAAAGTCTAGTAATCAATATAATAAAAATGATGACAGTTTTGACAAAGGTTTTGTTTTTGCTTACCTCGACTAGTAATAATGATATCTAAGTATATTAATATGTACAATTAATAAAATATAATACATATGTATACGCAAGTAGGTGTGTTTTAGAGGCTGGAGAATGCACATGTAAATACCATTCATTCTGTCATATTGGCTGAAATATAGTTTATACCACAGAATAGATAGAATGAAAAAGTGGGCGGGGCGCGCGTGCCAACACTCTGCACCAGTGCTAAGCAATTCAAGACCTTTCTCAGTACGCCTTATGACTTGTTTCTGTAAATACTGTAACAAAAACCCGCAAAAATGCCTTATTGCGCTGTTTCTAACTGCAGAAACAAAAGCTGTAAAGTAAATTTGATTAACCAATTTAATTTATTTAAATTAATGATGTCAACATAGGAGGCGTGGTTTTTCCGAAAGTTGCCACGCATGAATCGCAAGTAAAATTGTGATTACAACCATTCTATCTATCTAATTCTGTGGTTTATACAGTCTAGTGTAAAAGTAGATCTATGTTGACTATCAGATTAACATCGATACCAGAGTTCATTCTAACGATAGATACATTGGTATAGACTAGGTATAGATGTATTTCCTATGTACTTTTTTGTGAAATAAATGATTATTTATTATAATTTTGTTGTGTTCCTATAACATTGTTGCAATAGACAACAAAGGAGTTTTTCTAAAAAAATGTGCATTGGTATCATTCGACTATCAATTATTTTTCCAACTGATTATGACAAAAAAACTCCTTCGTGACTATGATGAAAAACCGGCCAAGAGCATGTCGGGCCATGCTCAGTATTATAGGGTTCCTTATACTTAAGGAACCCTATAACCCTAGGACCTACTGGTTTAATTACAAACGAACCTGCTATTTTAGTTTTTGCAGACAGCGCCACCTAGCGCTAAGTTTAAGAAGTGTGTCATATCAATATATGACACACTTCTTAAATTTAGCGCTAGGTGGCGCTGTTGCTTTGTGTTATCAATATAACACGAAGTTTCTTTTTGTGATTTTTTTAAATAGAAAGTAACTAAAGGAGCATTATTTGCTAAGATCATTTTTATCTAAGGCCAATGACCTATGAACTAGGACGTCTTAAGTATTTTTCAGTTTTCTCACTATAACTCAAAAATTTATAATCACATTATACTCGAAATAATTTTAAAAGAGAGTTTTTATAAAATTCTATCAACGTGGAAGATTACAAGTTACTACGTTGCATAGTTTGGAAATGGCAGGGGGGGGACCCATTGTAAGCCACTTTGGTGGGCTATATTTCGCAGATTTACATTATATATTATATTTCGAACATTACCTTCATTTTAGTAGATCTATTCAATGATATCCCAAACGAGAAAATTGAGATCTATATCTAAACCATTTTTTATCAAAATTTGATTTACTTATGTTTATAACTGTAGAAGTTATTAAGCTGTAAAGGATTAGGACAGACGGACAGACGGACAGACGGACGGACGTGACGAAACTATAAGGGTTCCTTGTAGGACTACGGAACCCTAAAAAGGTAACCATATGCTAGTGTAATCATAATAATATGCATTATAAAAAAAACAACAATAAATTATTCATATTTAACATAATTTATTTACAATTTCATTAATTATTGTGCACATGCGCAGAAGCGGACTAGCAGTCTCCGCCACCCTAGGCCGTTTAGTAGTCCTAGACGTCCCTTTCTGCTGCTGGTTGGTCAGTTATCTAGTCGCCCTAGGCCCGAGCCTAGTCAGCCCAATGGAAAGTCCACCTCTGCACATGTGTATTACTCTATCGTTTATAATAATTACAAAAAAATCACAAGAATGGTGGTTGAAGAGTAACTTGGCGTAAATACTTGGGGCTACATCCACAACCAGGTACCCCACATCCGCATCCACAAGATGGCACCTCTATCGCAGGCAGCTGACATCCATAAGACGGCATTTGGATGCCGGGACACCCGCAGGGTCCTGAACATCCACAGGACGGTACTTGTAGTCCGGAGTAGCTGCAGGGGCCACTACAACCGCAGGATGAAAGAGGCATTCCTGCACAACCACAGGGGCCGATACAATCGCAAGACGATATTGGCAGTACTCCACAGCCACAGGGACCGGCACATCCACAGGAAGATACCTGGATTGCAAAGCATCCACAAGGGCCTAAGCAGTCACAGGAAGACAATGGTATTCCTGCACATTTACAGGGCCCGGAACATCCACAAGATGAAATTGGTATTTCTAAACAGCCACAGGGCCCGGAACATCCACAAGATGACATTGGTATTTCTAAACAGCCACAGGGCCCGGAACATCCACAAGATGACATTGGCATTTCTAAACAACCACAGGGCCCGGAACATCCACAAGATGACATTGGTATTTCTAAACAACCACAGGGCCCGGAACATCCACAAGATGACATTGGTATTTCTAAACAACCACAGGGCCCGGAACATCCACAAGACGATAATTGGATTCCGGAATATCCACAGGGACCCACACATTCACAAGAAGATAATGGTATTCCCGCACACCCACAGGGGCCTTGACATCCGCAAGGACTACCCCCACGACAACCACAAGCAGGTTGAATTAATCCAGGTCCATATGAAGGCAATTCAATTACTGAACTGATACCATAGGTATAAGTGGGAAGCTGAGGGCTTTTAGACCCACATTTAGTAGGGACGTCAATCGTCGCTACGGATCCATAAGGACAAGCTGGGAGTTTGACAGCAGGAGCCCTACATCCACATTTAGGCCCAGGACATCCACAGGGTCCAGAGCAGGTACAGGAGCCGGAACATCCACAAGGCAGGTCTAACGCTGGTGCAAAGTATTCTAAACTTGGTACAGACATAGGTGGCGCAAGAAATCCGTAGCTTGGTATTTCGATGGCAGGGAACAGGCATGCTAGGGGGTTCATTTCGATGGGGTCTACGTATCTGTAGTTAGGCACGTCTATCACAGGCCCTGGGCAACTAGGAATGGCTAGTTCTATAGGTGCGTATACAGGTTCAATGGTAGGTCCTCGACATCCACAGTTAAGGATGTCTATGAGAGGGTTTTGGCATCCATATCCAGGTAGACCGAGGTTCGGACGGTTTGATTTTTTGGTTTTCGTTTTCGTCGTTTTTCGTCTTAGAGTTTTTTGGGCGTCGATCTGAAATAATTAATTATCGTTATTGTGTTTTACTCTCGAGAGGCTTCTTGGCTTAGGAAATGTTTTAGAGAACAGTTATGCCGTTGGTCTTGGGTGAGGTTTTTTGCCGGTATAATGGAATTTTATTTATAAGTGTATTAGGTACGACATGTGAAGAAGACGGATGAAAGAAGATAGCATCAGCAGAGATGAGAATTTTGAGATGGATGTGCGGAGTAACAATAATGGATAAAGTAAGAAATTAATATATCCGAGAGAGTTCGAAAGCGGCACTTAACTAGTAATAGAAAAGTTGAAAGCAAATCGTTTGTGTTGGTATGGACATGTTAAGAGGAGTGATGAAACTCATGTTACCAAGAGAGTGATGAATATGAATTTTCATGGATGGAGAGGGAGATCAAAGAAAAGATGGACGGATTGCGTGAAGAATGATATGGCCGAAAAGGGAGTAAATTATGAGATGACGGCTGATAGACAAAAATGGAAGAAGTCGTATTGCGCCGACCCTAAGTAATTTTGGTACCAGCAGGGCAATTGCGTAACTCATTTGACAGTTTCATTTTGATGTAAAATTGAAGACGATGTTGATAACATCGCAATCAAACATTATAATTAGGAAGATAGTATATAATAAATTAGTAGAGCTCGAAACTAAGAACCGATCACTTTTTTTTTCCTACCTTGATGTTGGCACAATCATCGAAAAACGATGCAGCCATAACTATAAAAATTTAATTGAATTGAATGGTAGGAAGATCATGATGACATCATAAGAGCTGTCTTTTTGCACCGTGATTTGATATGGTACCTCTGGGTGATATACTAACACCTATGACAAGAAAAGACTTTCAGACAAAAATTATGCCTCATCTCAATATTTTCAAATATTGCGCATACTACAATTCAACTAAATTATTTAACAAACTGCCAATAGAATTAAAGAATATATTGTATCATAGTGAATTTAAAATCAAGTTAAAGCATTTTCTGTTGAATTGATTTTCTTTTTTTTTTCTGTTGAATTTGGTTGAAGGTTGAAGCAGTGTTATTACTTTCATATATATAAAAGTACTCTGTGGTTATTACTCTGTAAATGATTTGTAGAAGAATGTGACTGACATTTAAATCATTTGACATTAAACATCATTTTACATCATTTTTTTTGACTGAGATTACTATTCTAATTAATATGTGTATTAACTTCTTATTATGACTTTTATGGTGTAGCTATGTGTGTGACATTGATTTTATTACTGTGACATAATAAAATATTGTTATTAATTATGAATGATGATGATGTATATTTGGAGGTTATATTATTGTGTATTTTCTAAATTAATGTATTTACCTAGTAATTTTTACCTAATAATTTTGAATTATTGAATTGTAACTGAAGTGATTATATTTCAAACACAATGTAAAAATGGTTTCTGAATAAATTGAATTGAATTGAATTTACATTCGGGTTTCTCAAAGAGGTGTGCGCAAACCCCTAGGGGTTCGGGGCAAGATTTACGTTAAAGCGTCTGATAGACGTTTAAGAACTAAAAACTGACTCCAATACCGATGAGAAAAGGCTAGGCAGGTGATGATGAAAAATAATAATTATTATACTTACGGCGACACATGACGCAATCAAAAGAATAATCGAATACTTTCCGAAAATCATTTTAAATTAATAATTTACTTATTAAGCCTCTAATAACAATTAATACCCAAGTACATAATGTTAAAACAAAAACAATATTGTCTTATATATGCCTAATGTTTGTCAATATTTTTACTCGAAAATAGATATCGATTTTCATAATCTTCAGTAATCGATTCAAAGTTTGTAAATTAATTATGAAATAGATGGGTTGTTGTAATTACTTACTGAGTAACTTACTAACAATTAATATTATCAGAACTCATTTGTTTTGTAACATATTTGATCGGTAATATTTTTATTATTAGTATTTCCTTTGTGAATATAAATAGATGAATCTACAATAATTTACATTTTTAAATATTTTTATAACAAAATATATAAAAAAACATTTAAAAAAAAACGCAAAATACGTATTTTTTACATTTTTTTATATTTTACAGACAAAAATAAATAAAAACATTTAAAAAAAAAAAATCCCTTTATTCACTTTATACATCGTATCATTTACATTTTTTTAAATTAAATACTTGAAAAAAAACATTTAAAAATATAATAAATAGTAGCCTACCGGCATCGGGAACAGGGTCGAAGCTACGGCGGTCAGGACCCCAGAGAAAGGAACCTCCTCACAATGCGTACCGTTTCAAGGAGTACTACCTTCTGCATCTGGCCTTTGATCCAGCCGCTCAACGAGAGCCTCCCCTTCCTCCTTAGGTGTTGGTCATGGCTCTTGGCTATTAAGCCATTGGCCGTAATGACTATCAGCACAATGACGGCTGAGTCCACATTCCACATGTGGACAACCTCGTGAGCTAAGTCAATTATTATTATTATTATGCCTTAATTTTGTGATCATCATCATCATTTCAGCCGAAAGACGTCCACTGCTGAACAAAGGCCTCCACCAAGAGGGGGAATATGTTATAATCGCCACGCTTGGCAGGCGGGTTGACGATCGCAGTTGGTTAGATAAATACTCAGACAACGCTGCTGCCCATCCTTTGATGAATCCCTTAGTCGGCTTTTACGACACCCATGAGAAGAGATAAGGGTAGTGCTATTCTTTAATCTTTATGTCCTAAAGTTAAGGCTGAATTCATGGGGGGCAAGTGTACTAATGTTCAATAGACTTGTCATGCCGAGGCCAATATTCGTCGAAGGATTGGCAATCGAAGTTGTAACGGAATACTCATTCAGCTTGGTAGACGCAACTTCGAGAAAGAAGCCGACAGAAGGATCCGTTTGGGCTGGGCAGCATTTGGCAAACTTCGCCGAGTCTTCTAGTCGCCTATACCGCAAAGTTTGAAGACAAAGGTCTTCAACCAGTGTGTCCTGCCTGTCATGACTTACGGTGCCGAGACGTGGACACTGACAGTTGCTAGTCCACAAATTCAAAGTCGCTCAGCGAGCTATGCTTGGAGTTTCTTTGAAGGATAAAATCTGTAACGAGATTATCCGGAAAAGAATCGGAGTGACCGACATAGCTTGTAGGATCAGTAAGCTGAAGTGGCAGTGGGCTGGCCATGTCTGTCGAAGGACCGATGGCCGCTGGAGCAGACGAGTCCTTGAGTGGAGACCGCGAATCGGTAAACGCAGCGTAGGGCGCCCCCAGCCAGGTGGACCGACGACCTGAAGAACGTGGCTGGGGGGGACTGGATGCGGAAGGCAGAGGACCGAGTGTTGTCGCGCAACTTGGGAGAGGCCTATGTCCAGCAGTGGACTGCGATAGGCTGAGTTGAAGTGTACTAATAACCTATGTAGGTACTTACAGAAAAAAAACCGGCCAAGTGTGAGTCGGACTAGCGCACATGTCTTAATATACCTTGTTTACCACGTTTTTATTTATTTAATTCGCTTTCAGTCATGTCTGTCTGTTTGGTACAAATTTTGCAATCGATTTTGTACTAGACGGAGTGCTGCGAACAATCTATTGAAGCCAAAAAAACTATGCTCCTTCGTGTACACCAGCGCTCGCGCACACATATGCACCTCAAACCGTGCTCTCCCCTCTCAGTACACATGTCGCGACATCGTCCAGTAAGCATCGCGATAGCAAATATCCTTCAGGTGCATGGTGTGTGTGTGTGTGTGTGTGAGCGCTGGTTGTACACGAAGGAGCTTAGTTTTTTTTGGCTTCACTATGATTAGAAGTGGGCATTTAAACAAAAAGCGCTTAAAAAAGTCTAATTAAAAAAAAAGCGTATAAGCACGCTTTGTGATTAAAGCAGATTTCGTTTAGACCTTTTCGTAAACCAAACTTATGCTTTCAATAGTACGATTGAAATGTAACCTTATATCTATGAACATAAGACTCAATTTCAAAGTTGACTGGTGGTGGTTTGAAACCGGCAGAATTAAATTTTATTCGTTTACGTAAAATTTGTTTAGAGAAAGCACTTTTTTATTTTGTTGATTATTTTCGTATCGTTTAAACATTTTAAACGTTTTTGACCTTGATTGATTTGCTTTTGCTTTGGCGCTTAGTTTATTTTTCGTCGTCAACGAGTGAATGCGTTTTTGAATGTTCTCCTTGGTAATTACGCGACGATTGTAGTTTGTTTGTATAGTTTTTAGTGAACTTTGTAAATAGTTTAAATGTAAATAGAATAGTGTAATGTAGACAAATAAAAGTCAATTTTTTTAGAAGTGAAAAACGAAAAGCGGCAAAAGCGTAAAAAAATTCGTTGGCAGAAAAAAGCACAACGTTAGAACACGCTTACGATTTTAAGTCGTTTTTCCCAACTTTAACTATGATTGTTCGCAGCACTTTGTCTATATTTTTTACAGTCTGTGATTTTAAAGTAACTTCCGGATGAGCTAGAGATTTGAAATTAAACATGATTGGATGACAATGCAATATTAATGCGCTTTCTTTTAAACAAAAATAGTCTTGAAAAAATATTTTTCCTCAATTTATTTTTAGTATTAACATAGAATAGGAAAAAAAACGAGTATATAAACGAATCTGTTTCGTACGGCCCCAAACGCCGCCATATAAATACCTACTTCCCTCTTCAGCTCCTAACGTCCCTCTGTCGTCCGAGCGTGCTGCCAGGGCTGTTACCTATTTTACATATTTAGATAATTTGCACTAAATTAAATGAGTACAATACCTATAAATGACCTACGAACGAGAAAAAACAGTAGTTGTCATTTATACTTTTGACTTACGAATAATAAAAATGATTTATGAACAGTAGAATAAATGATAATTGTGAAAATATCACTTAAATTTCCTAATTTTTAGGCAAAGTCTGGCGTTGTTTTTGAGTTACTGTTACACCCAAATACATCGCAATATTTTGGCGCCATGACCGGACTGCATCTGGCGGCACGCGCGTGCAAGCGTGAGGCGACGCAAGCCCCGACCACAGAGAAAATAATCACTACGTTACAGCCCCGACTGTTTGATTTCGGTATATTAAAAAGTACTCTGTGCTGTTTGATCCCTTTAAAGGTACGCTAGACGGTAAGCTATCATCGTGGATTTGAACGCGTCTGGGGCGCGAGCTTCGCTTCTACTGTTCTCTTTTATTATGGTATTAACTCGCTTTCAGACTTGGCTGTCTGGTCGGTACAAATTTTGCAAGCGATTTTAAATTAACTTCCCGATAAGCAAGAGACTTGAAACTTTAAACATAGCTCAGGATTGGATGAAAATGCAATAAAAAAAACAAAGGAATTCGATTCAATATTTATTATTTTCTAAACTGTACATAAAGTTATTAAGATCCTACTAAATAATTTTATACAATGGCAACATTTTATTTCAAAATAGTTTTTATGTAGTTACCATATTTATGTTTATTTTACTTTAATAAGTCTTCTCTGTTTTGTATAAAATATTAAATGCTCATAACTGTAGTACGGTCGACCGCAGGTCAGTGGTAACAGTTTGACATTGACAGCGTCTTTATTTCGTAAGCCGTAAGTAAGGGTGGTTTTCTAATTCGAGTGTTACCACTGTCATGCAGTCGATTATACCATAAACTTTTAAATACATTCAAGTTTCGTAGTATTTAACCATTATAAGTATTATAGTTAATTTTATAAGTTAAGTGCAATAAATAAAAATATAATCGCGGCACGCTATGATAGCGTTTTTGACGTTTGCCTGCTCATGAAGATCCGCAAAGATTGACAGCTACGTATGAAGGAACAATTGCCGTACTTTATTGTCAATAGTGATGCACTACTACAGCAATATTATTTTTCGAATTTCGAATCTATTATTCAAATAATTCCATTTATTTCTACTATTTTTTATGTATGTCACAGAAAATTTGATTAAATAGCGATTAAACAAAATGGCTAGACGTTATGATCATTGAATAATTTGATAAATTATTTACTTTATGTAGATATTATTCATAATAGCGAGTTGGAGTTGTTCAAAGTAATAAACCCGGTCCCAATCGCTAATAATTCGAAATGTGTCACAACACTATTGGAAAATGTCAAAAAGCCATCATAGCGTGCCGCGGATTATAATAAGATAACACAACCAAAACATGTAACAAACATAATGAAAAAGTTACTTTTTGTAACTTGTGTACCTAAGGTCACCACATCATCATCATTTCAGCCGAAAGACGTCCACTGCTGGACATAGGCCTCCCCCAAGCATCGCCACAACGACCACATTGCCATTAAAATTATAATATGTAAGCATAGTCGACCATGTAAAATAATTGCTTCACCATTTTTAACAACAATTTCCAGTAAGTTAAAATTGTTCACATACTATCTATTCTTGTAAAGACAGATGTCCCGATTGACTGATTCATCAAGGCAGCCAAAACTACTCAAGTTAGGAACATGAAATTTGGACAGTAGGTTCCTTTTGTAACGCAAGCACCCACTTAGAAAGGATTATTGGTTTAAACCTTTAGGTGTTGAAATAGGGTGATAAACTTTGTATGAAAAATCTTTTCTCCAGTAGGTCTACTCGCGTTTTACGAACGACAAACGAAGTACGAACTTTCGTTCCGACTGATACTTACATAATAAAGATAAACACATTAAAAAGGCACAGTTAAGATAGACTATGGTTCATAGTCGTATACAATTTACCGGAGATGAGAAAAACAAACGTCAAAACACGATCATCGCATGCGATAAGGAAACGATGGTTGACCGGAGTAGCAAATTGTGCGATGAATCGTACGATTTATCGAATATCGTCGAACGGGAGTAGACCCCCTGGATCGATTCACTCAAAACTTGGGAAAAAAGTAAATAATGAAACACCTATCCTTTCTTTTTATAAAATGACTCCTAAAAGAGTGTGCAACAGGAATATATTGATTTATTTGGTAAATACAATTTGCAAGATATATTAAATATCTTCAGAATACCTTGACAGGAAAAAATAAAACAAAATGTCACATCAAATAAGTAGATTACAGTCTGCTTTTTCTCTCTTGTCTATTTAGTAAACAATCTTAGCACGTCTCTCTATTCAAATAACTACTGATCAAATATAATTACTAGTTCTGCACATGTTAAGGCTAATTAGGTTAAGAAAATTTATTTAGTTAGTATAATTGTGAAAATAATGTCTTTTAATAGTTATTACTGACGAATTGCAATAAAAAGACATGCTAAAATTGTTTACTAAATAAGACAAGTACGAAAAAACAGAGTATATTATACTCTTCAAGTCAGCTATAAACTTTTTTACAGTAAAAATGTTCAAATACTCATATGGAAAAGTACAATATAACATTGCATTGCAAAAACTCCTGATTTCACAATAATTTTATTAGGCAAATCCTTGGCAGCTTAGAGTAATAAGACATAGAGTGATAATTGTATTCAAAGTTTTGCTCAAAGTTGAAGCACAAAAAAAATTGATGTGGCCCTCAAGCAGCACGTAAAATGTTCACCGACACACACAAACACACGTTAAATGTACTCAAACAAAATTATTTTTATTTTGTGTTTATTATAGGTACGGTCGACCGCACGTCGGTGGTGACACTTTGACATTAGCAGCATCTTTATTTCGTAAGCAATAAGGGCGGTTTACGTAGCCTTTAAAGGGCAACTTGAATTTGCTTCACTCCATGTGTGATTACTGCAGTTCTACACAGTTTTTTCTTACATGCCTTATTTACTAAACAATCTTAGCATGTCTTTTTAATTCAATTTGTCAATTATAATTATTAAAAGACGTTATGTTAACAATTTTCTATACCAAATAACATTTTTTAACATAATTACTTGTGCAGAACTAGTAATTATATTTTATCAGTAGTTATTTGAAAAAAGAGTCATGCCAAGATTGTTTAATAAATAAGACAAGAGTGAAAAAACAGACTTTAAGCCTAATTATTCTAAGCTTGGCAGGTATTCAGATAAAAAAAATTTTTTGTTTAAATCGGTACACACTGAACATTCTTTTTACACCAACAAATTAAACAACTGTCATGTTTGGATCTTGTTTTCTCGGCCCTATATTTCTAATTTTCTGTACACTCACTGTAGAAAAACTTTGAGTTTTCAACCGTTAAACGTACACTTTCAACTACAGTTTGAAACCGTTCAGCACAAACACATCACTATCACTATTTGAAGTCCTCATTCGGTCTTCGGCGGCGGAGTCTTGCCACTAGCCAGCACAGATTTCATAGTCTTCATCATATTTGGAATAATGCCAATGTGCTTGTCAACGCATTTGACTGCACACTTCTCGAATTCTATCGTACATTTGTCGATCTGTGGAAGATGTTATAAAAATTTAATAAATAGGTACATAATAATTCTTAAGATATAAATTGTGGAAAGAAAAAATCGCTCACGAGCAGGATTCGAACCTGCGACTCTCTTCTCTCTTTATTTTTTTCTTTCCACAATTTATATCTTTAGAATTCGCTTCGCATGCGTAAAATGCGTTAAAATAATAATAATTCTTCTTGAGCAGAATACTGAAAAGGCAACAAGGATATCAATGACAGAGCAAACTGGAAACTGCTTAGCTAGAATGTGAACTATACGACTCTACAATGTGTTATTGGAATAACTCAAAACCTCAGACACCACAACTAGTTTTTATTATAATAAATTGATATGGAAAGTAATTATTAATTATCATTTATTATTGTAGAAGATATAATTGTAATTTTTGGTATCATGGTTACTCTAATCGATTCATAGCGCTAGATTCATACACGAACGTGCGACGCTTACGACGCTACTGTATCGGGAGGTGAATAACCTCCTAAAATTAAGTTAAGTTTTAATAGTTTTAGGAAACAAATGTTATGTTTCCATCACACTTTTTTACTGGGTCTCGCTCGTCTTTGCGCTCAGCGCCGCGTCGTCGTATGGAACTTTTAGAGTCGACATGGTATGAAAATATTTTTATAGTAAAAATTAACCTATGTTAAAAAGTAGTGTAATGGATTTTACTCTCGATTCTGAACAAACTTGTTTCAGGTTTTGAGTTAATTCAATAACAAGTTGTGTACACTATTTTTTGTTACTTGTCTTATTTAGTAAACAATCTTGGCATATCTTTTTAACCGACGAAAAAAAGGAGGAGGTTCTCAATTCGCGGCGTCCGTTTTTTTTTATTTTTTTTATGACCTCCCATAACTTTTTACAGAGTAGTCCGATTTTGATGATTCTCTTTTTAATGAATAGGGTATCTCGAAGTTCTTCCCATTTAAATTTCAAAATCAAAATCGACCCCTAAGGGTAGGAAAATAGGGGATGAGTGCTTGTTGACCCACTGAATTCTTACCTGTTCCTTGAGTTAGGTTTTAGCCACAAAAAAAAAAACAACTTTTTATCAAAAATTTGAACCAACGAAAACAGAAAACGTAAAGCGAAAAATAAAATGAAGCTTTTTTAGTCTTTTCCTAACTAAACTAATGTAAATAACTAATTATGAGTCGGCGCCAAACAAACAATCAATTAAGATCATTAAATTACTTTAAATAATATTAATAACTACATAACATCAAATACAACGTGAAATTTTCAATGATAAACAATAACTCTCCAAAAATGCGTTCTCTGCTCGACCACTTGCAACTTGCACACACTTTGCTTGTTTGTTTGGTGCCGACTCATAATTAGTTATTTACATTAGTTTAGTTAGAAAAAGACTAAAAAGGCTTATTTTATTTTTCGCTTTTCAGTTTCTGTTTTCGTTGGTTAAAATTTTTGTTAAAAAGTTTTATTAATGCAATATTTCAACAATAATTTTATTATTAAAAGATTTTATTATTGAGAGATTTTATGTTAACAGTATATTATGAATGACTGAATATTAATATTATGTATTAATGGATACTACCTACTGAGAACATTTTAGAAAATTAGGCATACCTACGAACTAGTGCTGCCGTTTTGTCGATTATCGTTAGATTTAAATTGTGGAAAGAAAAAATCGCTCACGAGCAGGATTCGAACCTGCGACTCCTGGCTCAGTACGCCAGTGCTTTAGCCACTAAGCTACCGTGGACACTGCACCCAAAGATGTACCAAGTGGAAGAGAATTTCGTTACCACGAGCAGTGTCCACGGTAGCTTAGTGGCTAAAGCACTGGCGTACTGAGCCAGGAGTCGCAGGTTCGAATCCTGCTCGTAAGCGTTTTTTTTTTTTTTTTTTTTTTTTTCTTTCCACTATTTAAATCTTTAGATTTCGTTTCGCATGCGTAAAATGCGTTAAATATAATAAATGACTATCGTTAGATCTAGCGCTTTTTTACGGCTTTAGCGACTTATTAATCTGATTTAGCGACATAAATAGTGTATATTTTATATGGGTAAAATATTAAAACATACCCTTTCCTGGTTAGGATCAGGCCCCAATTTGTCTCTAGCGTAATCATTGCAGTCCATTACACATCTCTGTAGTCTGTTCTGTAGGTGGTTGATCTCGCCCTGAAAATTATTATAGTAATATAAGTATAATGACTAGGCCATACTCAAGTTGTAAATGCATAGGGAATTTAGTAACTATTTAGTAGTAGTAGTAGAGCTCGTTTGTGAAAGAGCTCATCCGGGGAAGTACTACCACCATATCTACTTCTCCGTCAAATAGTGATGCTTGCATTGCTGTGTTCCTGTCTGAAGGGTATGTGTGCCGGTGAAATTACAATCACATGAAACTTGCCATCTTCATGTCTCAGTTTGGCGAACCAACTTGCGGTACCATTTAGGCAACAGCCTATGTGGTATTGAAGTTGTTATCGGCAAAGGTAAGGTAGGCTTTACATCAGGTGGGCCTTTAGCTCGTTTCACCATCCTATACAATAAAAAATGAAAAATCTGCATTAAATGTTTAAATTACAAACCATAGAATATTTTTTTCATTGAAGTAAGTTTCAAATAAGTGTTGTATCGTCATCATCATCATTTCAGCCGAAAGACGTCCACTGCTGGACATAGGCCTCCCCAAGCATCGCCACAACGACCGGTGCTGCGCTTTCCGCATTTAGCGGATTCCCGCGACCTTCACCAGGTTGTCGGTCCACCTAGTGGGGGCCTACCCACGCTTCGCGTTCCAGTACATTGCTCGCAGAACGGATGGCCGATGGGGCAGTAAAGTGCTTTATAAATTTTGTTTCAAAATTTTAAACTCACACAAGTAAGTTTTAATTCAATTATTTTTAAAAAAAAAATGGTTCTTATTCCTCTTTTTCGTTCATCATTTTTTAATCATTACCTGCACATAGTTATTGGCTTGGTTAAGAGGTGTGGTACAGTTGTCTATGCAGCCGTGCACCCGTTCTAATGAGGACTGTGGGTCATCACAGCATTTGGCGGCACATCTGTGCATGTCACCCTGAAAATAACATTATTTTGTGAATTCCCAGTCCTCCAAATTCTTTCCAATTGTACGTTCAGACTACACTATATTATTATTATTATGAGCCTGTGCTGTCCCACTCCTGGGCAAAGGCCTCCCTGCATTTCTTCCACTTTTCCCGATCCCGTGCCTCTTCCTTCCAGTTTTCATAATGCAAACTAAGACTATACTATAACTACGCTAAGTATAATATAGCAAATATTATATAGCACAAAAATATCACTCAGCATACATTTTATTTGAACACATTCACACTATACTATACTATATACAGGAAAAAATTTAAACGAGTGCGCAATTTTTTTTTGGTGGTTCTGTATGAGTAATAGAACACATTTCTATTAATTATTCAATTTTTATTTTTTATTTTTATCCGACTTAAAATCAGCAAAATATGGACATAATCCGTTTGTAATAACATCAATGAAAGCGCGCGACGGCTGGCTCATGCGGCTGCGGGTTTGCATCGGGGGTACAACCCCCTCCACATTTAACCTAGTTTGGGGATCAACGTTCATCTGAATTATAACATGTTACTTATTTTGGAAAATAAATAAATAACAAGTAATAATTGCAGGCTGTCGAATAGGTACTGTATTTGTATAATAATATCAGTGATAAATTATCAAAATAAGCCGTTAGAAGACCGCTTAGCAAGCAATTAAAGGACCAATATCCTTGAGTTCACTATTACATTTTTCTAGGGGAAATCGACTGACGTTACAATCGTTTTGTCATACTTCCCGCACTAAATACATCATAATTTCTAATCCTATCAAATAAGACATGACTTATCTATCTCTATATTAAAATTATTGCATAAGTCTTGCGTGCTATCAGGAACATAACCTAACTTACTTGCATTCTTCGTAAATAACTCTTGTCCAATTCATTGACGAGGTTCGTCATCTCCTGCTCGATCCTGAACTTCTGTGCTTCAACCATTTTGGTGGCTTTAAGTCAGAATTCAGAAATTATGAATAAAATAACAGAATTTTGGGATTTATTCCGATAAACGAAATCGCAGATTTTTTAGACAGACAGTGACAGCCCAGGCAGTTTCCTTTTTGACATTGACATATTGACATGTGACATGTCACTCAATGTAGGGATGGCGATCTGATCGATTAATCGAAGAATCTATTTTTCACGCCCAAAAGATCGATTTTTTAAATCGATATGCAGTACTGAGGCGATTTAGCGAATTGATATTTCACCCTTGAAAAGAAAACCAATATTTTTGATGTTGTTAGAAATGCAGTTTTTCCCAGAATATTGTCATTGTATTAAAATAAGAAATAGAAATTACTTAAGAGGATAGCCATAAATATTGTAAGAATTTACGATCTAGTTGTTATAAATTTAAGTAGTTATAGAAGCTCTAGAAATATATTTTTGAAACCATAATGAATACAAATTATTGTAATAAAAAATCAGACTTTGATATGGTAATAAAAATAATTGTTATTGCTGTCGATTCTCTTGTTCACGAACTAAACTTATTTTAAACTATCTACGTCATTTTAAAATAATTAAGAGTTTGGTATCTTGGTATTTTATCACTATTTCTTATTAGAAGCTTTTCATTCTAGATAAAGATAAAACTTCGCCTCAGTGCTTGAATGTCCAACCGACCATTGACCAAATTTTACCGGAGACGTTTTGTTTAGTTTATTATTGATTTAAGAGAAATATTTTAAAAACTTTGATGATTTAAGAATAATGTATAGTATATATTACATTATTGTTAAATCTTCAAAGTTTTAAAAATGTTTCTCTTAAATCAATAATAAACTAAAAAAAAGTCTCCGGTAAAATTCGGTCAATCGTCGGTTGAACATTCAAGCACTGAGGCGACGAAAAGTCGACCAGAAAAGTAAAAAAAAAACATTTAGCTGACATAACAAGGATAATTTTTTTAGAATCTAAATTGTGTTCCTTTTATCATTTCATTGGTGCCGATACTCTTGTTCACTAACTAAACTAATTTTAAACTATCGCCGTCTTTTACTAATAGTAGATACAAGAAAGGGATGGCAACAAAATCAGTGCTGTCAAATTAGTTTAGGTGTTGCATTTCTTTGTATTTTAGTCGGCACGATCCGAGATCACGACTAAGGTATAGAAATTTTAATTCGGACTAATTTGACAGCCCTAAAATTGTTGCCATCCCTTTCTCGTATTTCTTATTAGTAAAAGAGAGCGATAGTTTAAAATAAGTTTAGTTCGTGAACAAGAGAATCAACACCATTGACCCATTGTCAAAGTATTTGAGAGATTTCTCGATAAGTCATTCCAGAGTGGAACGATTTCTTGTTCTTCTCCCACTAGAAGCATCTGTTAGAACAGATTTCTATTCTGTCGAGAGTAGAATTATACAAAATAAGACAATGATCGGTATAGGTCGGCGGTAAATGTCATGTCTCTGGTATAGGTACCTAATGCAATTTTGCTTGATTTCATGACAATATCTTAATTATGGATATGCCACAAAAGCACTGGTATATTACTAGTTCTTGGCGTATTTGTAATCCCCAAGATTACAAAAGAAAGACGCTAAGAACTGATTACATTTAATTCTCAATTTCAAAGAAGTTATGAGAAAATACCTATATTTTAATAACCTAATCCCGTAGTCCCGCAGGTGTATCATACTCATATATTATTTAAGATTTTCAATAACAGTTATTATTCTTCTTTCTCTGAGCCTTTTTCCCAATTAAGTTGAGGTCGACTTCCAGCTTAACCAGATGCGATATTTTACACGGAGCGACTGCCATCAAACCTCCGCAACCCAGTTACTGGGTAATACCGATATCCTAAGGTTTGACCAGTTTTCAGACTTTCGGGCTTCTGACTACCCGTAACGATTTCATTGCCATAGATATTATATGGCTACCGGGATCGACTGCTTAACGTGCTCTGCGAGGCACGGAGGGGTCTCAATGTGCAACGAATGGTCACCCATCCAAGGACTGATTGTGGCTAGTGCAGCTTAACCTCGCAGATCTTGAAATCCACGGCTTATTACCATAGCCATAACAATTATGTCTATTTATGACATGACAACTAACTACCTATTATTGTAGTGAAAAAAAAAAACATGATTTCAATAATATTTATTTTTTAATTACTTTTCCCTTTAGTAACAATAACAATAATTTTCAAAACTCAAAGGCTGAATATTTTAAAACTATAATCCAATGCCAGCCAAAAACCCATCTAATAATTCTTGATCAAAATTAAATATCGGAAGTTTTTTCATCATCTTTGCACATGATTCACATACCGTAGATTTTTCTTCAGATTCTCCTAATCGACTAAACCGATCCTGTATTATAGTAGGAACTTTATCTATTAAGTCTGGCAACCCAGTCAAACATGGCGGCGGTGCTGGTGGGAAAGTTACACGACTTGTCGTTTTATTTGGAGGCGGGAAAGACAAACTTGAGGACACTTCCTTTATAATATTTGAAGCAACTTCGCGGTTTACATTCAAATTCGGAGGTAAATCTTTTGAATTAAGATTTAAAATTGTTATTTTTGGCGACGATGGTGGTGCTGGTAAGAAATAAACTGAAGCAGTTTCTGGATAACATTTTGGTGTTATTCGTTCGAATGTTGGTGAATTTGTTGGTGTTGGTGCTGGCATTGGAACGGGTGCTGGTTTCGTTGGCCGCTTAGCACCTAATGCTGGTGTTGGCGGTCTTGGCGGTGCGTTGGGCATACCTCGCTGTCCTCGATTACTGAACTGAGCATGACTTATCTGTGAAAGTAGAAAGATTGCATAAAAGTTATCGTAAGCACGAAATTGATAATGAATAAATTACGAAACACAATTAGTTTTGCGATTTAGTTGCCCCAACCATTCATAAATATCTGATGATTTCAAACCATCAGAAATCAGCGGTCGCATTTTCAGACAATAATAATACTCCTATCAATCAGTTTCCTTCGGTGAACTTTTATAAGGTATGTAGATATACAGAAGATCCAAGGAATATGATCAACTTTATTCAGAGCACTAGTCACAGACGGCTTATCACAGGAAGACGTTATCGGGCATCCCTTGGAAACTGTTTATCTTCCCGGGATTAAAAGTAGCCTACCTATATTGTGTTAGTCCGGGATATGACAAAGACAACAAATATTTATTGTTCAAACTGTGTACTTAAATGTTAGTACCATAGTTGGTTGTTAGTTGGTTGGTATGTTGGTGTTGGTTGTTGGTCTACCTGTGTGCCCAGTTCCATCTTAATCAGTTCAACGGTTTACGCGTGATTGATAATAACAAACATCCAAACATATTTAGGATATGTAACAATATTATGATTGCCTGCATCTGACGAAGAGCTGGCTTTTATTATTATTTCCGATAGAAAATAAATAAAATAAATATTTTTGGGACATTTTTACACGGCACCATATATTCCCAAACTAAGCAGAGCTTGTACTGTGGGTAATAAACTTTTTTTTTTTTTTTTAGACTGGATTCTCGCAGGTGGGACCGAAGTACCATTTCTGCTTAACCGGGCTTAGATGGCGGAGAGTCCCATGTGGGACTCCATACGCCGAAGGTTTTTCCCTAATCCTAAATACTTACAAACTAAAGACGCGGTTTCAATACCGCAAGCGGGCGTCCTCCAAGGGGGGGGCTCGAACCTCGGCGGGGCATTGCAGGGGGACCCCGCCGTTCCTATGTCCCCCTAGCAGCCGTTGCTGCATCGAATTGATTTCCTAGAAAGTGGCGGGGGACTAAACAATGGATATGATACTTATATACTTTTCTTGTAAATACATACATAAAATACACAAGAAACACCCAGAACAACACAAACACTTATGTTCATCACACAAATATTTGTGTCCTGTGGGAATCGAACCCACGACCTCGTGATCAGCAGTCCGATCCTCGAACCACTAGACCACAGACGTCGTCAAACGTCGTATTTATTGTGGATATAAAATTTTATTAACCAGTCCATACTTTGATGGATGGATGGATTGTGTGAAAGATGATATGGATAAAAAAGAAAGTGAACACGGTGATGACGGCTGATATAAATGTAGGTATGGTAGAAAAAGACATGCTGCGCCGACACCAAATAAATTGGGATAAGGGCAGGAGGATGATGATGTTGACTTTGGGTATTACAAAGTTCCTTTCTATTTAACTTTTATTAGGTAGGTACTTACATTGAACAATAAAACATAATTTACAAAAAATAACAATAATATTTTCGTCATTTCCCGATCAGTCACAGAAACATAAAACCGGAGAATATAATTTTCAGCCTTATTTATATCTTATTTTATCTGAAAATTGACAGGTAATTTATCTATTTAATAACAAACTGCAATACCTAATAACATGCAACGTCTTATATAGAATCAAGAATTGTATTAACTACCTAGATTATGAAAGGGATTCTTGTATAAATAGGTACTACCAGGTACATACCTAGCTTACATAACATTATAATTATTCCTTAGGTAAGTAATTACATGATTACTTAAATATCTAATATTTAATAAGGCAATAATGCCGCCATTTGTACAATAGTTTAAATGCATATTCAATGTAATGTGTTTATGGCATACAATAAAGCATATATAAATAAATAAATATTTGATTTCAAAAAAGCACGTCAGTTTTGCAAAAAATGTAGTTGGTATTTGCTCATGAAAAAAAATCATGATGATAACACAGTCTAAGGAACTCTAGCTCCGCTCTTTCTTAATTACGCTGTGATTATAATAAGTACTACATCCTTGTTGTTGACCCCTTAAGTTCCTATTTAACAATAAGTGCACACGGCTACACATCAAGCTATACATTGCCAGTATAAGCGGACCTCGCATTGCCTTCCGTACTGTCTTAGAGGTCAGTTTATACTGGAAACGAACGTATAGCTTGATATGTAGCCGTGCGTACATACATTCCAGTTTTTTATTGATTCCCCGCGTACCCAGTGGTGTCCTTAAATGCGACCTCCTTGAAGCACCGGCGTACCCTCTGGTGTACGCCGTCCCCAGACGAAAATAAACTCTATCATATAATATATTTGAGGTACTAATTCGATTACTCAAAAATTCGTAAAAAAACATAAAAATATATTTCTTATGAGTCGTGGCGAACCATGCCCCACGGAGTCTGTGCCGCAAAAGCGCACGGTCCCAGCAGTCCTCGGTAGGCCTAAATAGCACCACAGTAAAATTAAAGCTAAAGCAGTAACGAAACTACGTACAAACGCTCGAAACGATCTTATGGATCCATTACGATCCACAAGATCTTTTCAATGCGAAAGATTGGGCATCCCTACTGCGCCTCATCCAGACCCCTAAGCGGGTTTTTACACTGACAGCACAGCAACGTCCGCTTCGAGCCTTGTTGAGACGTGCCAGTCAGACGTCAGTGTGAGTGCCATGTATCGAGCGTTTATACGTAAGTTTCTTTACTGCTTTTGCTATGTTTACTGTGATAGCACGATGCATTAAATGTCCTCGTTACTACAAGAACAATAAGCGATAGGTTATTTCCACCAAAAGAAAATAAGGTAATATAAAGAAGACCATACCAGATCCATTACTCAAAAAAAATCGCTATTGGGTTGTGTAGTAAAATGAAAATAAATGTTTTACAAAATTACAATCTATTCATTATAAATGCATACGAAATAAATATTAGGACATCAATGTTGCCTATTTGATAAAAGGGTATAAATAAGTAACTTGGCATAATTTTTATTTGATTTCATAAAAATCATAGTCATTATGGACGTCAAATTTCTATTAGTTTTACTCTTTGCAATAAATGTAAGTACCTTTAAAAACTTTTTGTGTGTTACGAAATACTTCAGTGCAAACCTGGAAACTTGAAAGCATTTTTCAGAAACATTAGGAGAATCGATTGGGACAGATTAGTATTTTTTCTTCATATTTAATCAGAAAGAATCGCTAAAACTAAAGGTTATTATGGTTAAATTCAGTACATCAGTGGATCGTGAATAGGTCATAAAGTTCAGCTCGATGAGCTCGTGCTTCAGGTAGCCCCTGCACGATATTCTTCACTTTCTCCGCTACCTCCTGGGAAACTCATAGGCTAACTAACTTACTCAAAGCATGTAATACCTACTTATAGTAACTAAAAAAAAATACAAAAAAAAACCAGTCCTTTTGGAGTTTTTGGAGTATCTTTTTGGGGTTTGAAACTAACGTTTAAAATGCCCAGATCTTTTTGTATACGTTACCAGCAGTGCTCTTGCGTTCCATGTGGTGAAGGACAGTTCTGTGTCGTGCCGGACATAAAGAATTGCAACACCCTATCTCTTCTCATGGGTGTCGTAAAAGGCTACTAAGGGATTCACCAGAGGATGGGCAGCAGCATTCTCTGAATATTTAACCAACCAACTGCGATCGCCAACCCGCCTGCCAAGCGTGGCGATTATGGCATATCCCCCCAACATGCTTGGAGGAGGTCTATGTCCAGCAGTGGACGTCTTTCGGCTGAAATGATGATGATGATTATTTTTTTAAATATTATTTTTTCCAAGTTTTGAATGAATCGATCCAGGAGAAGAGATTTTTCATACAAACTAAAACACGCTATTTCACCCCTTTAGGGTTAACTTTTTCAAAAAATTATTTTTAATGCGTGCTTACATTACAAAAGAAACCTACTGTCCAAATTTTATTTTTCCAACTAGTCTGCATTGATGAATCAGTCAATTAAGACATCTTTCTTTATAAGAATGGATAATATTTCTATCTCTCTAATGATTAGAGTCTAATAAAAATCAAACAACATGAGCCTTTCGACTTCCCACCGACCTATCGTCCTGAGCCCGTCTCATTCATGGCCCCCACTATATTTCCTAAAATGGCAATGGTAGAACCATAATACAGTGATCGAAGTGACATTTTCTTCAATATGAAGATTTGTAGACACATAAAAATAATATTTCTTCCACACTACACTGATGCAAGTACCATTTAGTAGCAATTTCCTTAGGAAGGACAATCTGATGGTGATGGCTCATTTGTTTTTGTACAACAAGCCCAAAAACGGTTCTCTTATTTTCTAGCAAAGATGCAAATGCGATTTGGATCACTATGTAATGGTTCTACCATCGCCAAATGTAATCAACCTGCTTATTTCCACAGGCAACTACAGCTCGTGCAAGAAGAATCTTCTGTCGCGGCCCATGCTCCTGCCCTCGGGAATCAAGACCGTGCCCACCGAAACCAGTATATTTGTCTAATCTAGCAACACTTGTGCCCGCTTGCATCGAAACCATAGACTACATTCCGAAAGTTCGAAAACCTTGTTGCAACGACCAACTCATTCTGCCACCTTTACAAGCTGAATTGCTATATGGTTTAGGATATTTTCCTTCAGCTTTGCCGTTGGTAGCCAAATCTTTTGCTCCAGCCTTGGATTTTTTGACAACAGGAGCTTACCTTCCGGTAGCTTCGCCTTGTGATTGTTTGACGTTAGCTGCGCCTGTAAGCCCTGAATATGCACCATTCGTTAAACCGATTATTTTGTGATTGAGTAATATACTTCTTTGTAATTAATGTGTGTTGTTTTATTATACCCATGATTTAATAATATGTTTCACCAAGTAATTCACCTATTTACTGCACTAAGGCGCCATGTTTTGGTCGACCAAGTCGGTCATTAATTAGTTGACACAAGTTACACAGACAGTGCGACGTTGCCAGACTTACATGAGCAATCTCTTTTACTATAGACAGAGAAAACAAAATCTCGTTTGACACATGGATACAAGAGCGGCAACAGGTTATGGCGGCATCCATGAATTCTATATCGATGCACTAGGTAAGTACTCTGAAGTACTCTCTTCCTATAACAGATAGGTCACGTGATTAGCCCAAGACTATGTCATCGGTTGTGGAGCCAATAGCGGGCTGTTAGCGTGACACCTGTCAGTTTAAACTGACAACTATAATGTAAATAAATTACCCGAGCAAATACATTTATTACTATTTATTACTTATTATTTATTCACTTACTTGCTTCTATAAAGATGCACTTTTGAACTAGTAATTTTATACAGTTTCTTTTATTAACTAATAAGATGAATAACAAATAGTTAGGCTTATTAGTTAGCAATATATTTTGTATTCATTATGAATAAAAATCGCCTTAATTATATTGAAGATGTCAATAAATGGCAACACTGATCGTGACGTAGCCTTGGACCATCGCGAGAAGAGAATACCTGGTGAAGCATATTACTAATATCATACCAAGCGTCCATGCCCTACCCTACGATTCTGTTATTTAGCATGACCAGAAAAATAAATATCTACCCTGGGGGTGCCCGAGCACCCCATTAAAGGAGATGTCCAGAAACGGTTTTTTCATCATCATCATCACCATTTCAGCCGAAAGACGTCCACTGCTGGCTGGACATAGACCTCCCCCAATTAAGGATATGCCATAATCGCCACGCTTGGCAGGCGGGTTGGCGATCGCAGATGGTTGGTTAAATATTCAGAGAACGCTGCTGCCCATCCTGTGGTGAATCCCTTAGTCGCCTTTTACGACACCCATGAGAATAAATAAGGGAGGTGCAACGGTTTTTTAATCATCTAAAATTGTAACTTTTCTAACCCGGGTAAGTTAAGAATATTTGGATCAATCAACTCAGCCTATCGCAGTCCACTGCTGGACATAGGCCTCTCCCAAGTTGCGCCACAACGCTCGGTCCTCTGCCTTCCGCATCCAGTCCCCCCCAGCCACGTTCTTTAGGTCGTCGGTCCACCTGGCAGGGGGGCGCCCCACGTTACGTTTGCCGATTCGCGGTCTCCACTCAAGGACTCGTCTGCTCCAACAGCCATCGGTTCTTCGACAGACATGGCCAGCCCACTGCCACTTCAGCTTACTGATCCTACAAGCTATGTCGGTCACTACGGTTCTTCTCCGGATAATCTCGTTACGGATTTTATCCTTCAAAGAAACTCCAAGCATAGCTCGCTCCATAGCTTGCTGAGCGACTTTGAATTTGTGGACTAGCCCAACTGTCAGTGTCCACGTCTCGGCACCGTAAGTCTTGACTAGCAGGACGCACTGGTTGAAGACCTTTGTCTTCAAACTTTGCGGTATAGGCGACGAGAAGACTCGGCGAAGTTTGCCAAATGCTGCCCAGCCCAGACGGATCCTTCTGTTGGCTTCTTTCTCGAAGTTGTGTCTACCAAGCTGAATTGCCTGCCCTAGGTAGACGTATTCCGTTACAATTTCGAGTGCCGACCCTTCGACGAATATTGGCCTCGGCATGACATGCATATTGGATATGACTTTAGTCTTGTCCAGATTCATGCCGAGACCGACACGTCGAAAGGCTCCGTTTAAGCTGTGCAGCGTTTCGCCCAGTTGTTCCAGTGACTCAGCCATTACAACGATGTCATTGGCAAAACAGAGATGTGAGATGTTCTCGCCGTTAACGTTGATACCCTGTCCAGTCCAGTCCAGCGTCTTGAAGACGTCCTCCAACGCGTTAGTGAACAATTCGGGGATATTACTTCCCCTTGTCTCACCCCTCTGCGCAGTTGGATTGGCTTCGTCTTTTGGTCCTGGAGCTGAACAGTCATGGTAGCAGCGTTGTATAGGCATCTCAGCATCTCTATATACCGCTCATCAATGTGACATCGCTGAAGAGCATCCAGAACTGCCCAAGTTTTGATAGAGTCGAAGGCCTTCTCGTAGTCCACGAATGCCATACACAGCGGCTGATTGTACTCTTCAGTCTTCTGTATGATCTGCCGAACAGTATGGATGTGGTCTACGGTGCTGTAGCCTTTTCGAAACCCAGCTTGCTCTGGTGGCTGGAATTCGTCGAGTCTTCCGGCGAGACGATTCGTGATGACCCTCGAGAACAGCTTGTACACATTACTCAGGAGTGAGATGGGTCTGTAGTTCTTCAGAAAAGTTTTATCCCTTTTTTTGAAGAACAGTACCACCGCATTCCCGCTCCATGCCTCCGGTGTAGAGCCTTGTTGGATGACGGAATTAAACAGACTGTAGCTCCTTCAGGACCGGAGCCCCGCCTGCTTTTAGGAGTTCAGTAGTAATGCCGTCATCGCCCGGAGCTTTGTTGTTCTTAATCTGCTCGAGGGCCGCCCCAGTCTCGCCCTGGTCAACGTCCGGAAGATCCTCGGTGTAATGGCGCGTAAGCTGGGCTCTTTTGTCGTCATTGGTAGGAACCGCTGGTCTCGCCGTTTTTGTGGAATACAAATGCCCATAAAAGTTTTCGACCTCATCAAGCATCTCGATCTTAGAAGTGACAATTTTGCCATCCGCGGCTTTCAGTTAATATTTGTTGTTAATATTTGGATAGAGGTCTTCAAAACTGGCATTTTACAATAAACTGTATATTTTAAGTCTTCCAATTTTTTGAAAAACTTCATTTTATTTCAATAAGAATTTACGCCTAATAATTAACACACCTTTTTGAATCATCAAGAATATTAAAACGAACGCACCGAAAAAATAAGTAATATTGTCAAAATTGGCAGTTGTCACTGTCTAATCTGACTGTCATGTGTCAAAATTGACAGGAAAACTTGCAAACTTTGCAAATTCACTTATATCATTTATGTGCAAATTATTTCCTTAGTCAAAGGCAAATTACAGCAGATATTGACAGTTGACAACACGTTGACAGCTCAATCTGACAGATGATTAATGTTAGATTATTTTTTTTTTATAATTTATTCATGACCATGGATACATGTCCTTCAGTCGTAATCATTGAACATATTATACTTGTATCCTAGTAAAGTTAATGTTAGAGTCGTTTTTGTGTTGCCATCTGCTACTCAAAAATATCTACTATCATTATTAGCTACTTGCTTTTCTTTTAAATGGAGGAGTTTAAAATATTTTTTTCTGTTGTTTCAAGATTCTTATTTTTGCTGCTTTTATAGCAGTGTAATTTGAATAATCTCGGAATAAAAAACCAACGTCCATACAAAAACGGACATCTTTGGTTTTCTCATTGGAAAATAAACAACACATTGCAGAATTATTTCATTATTTTTACCGCATTTACGCATGCGAAGTGAAATCTGTCGATTTAAATTGTGGAAAGAATAATGGCCAAAACTAATATCCAATCTATCCACGATTTGCCCTACTAGAGATAGGAATTTGACATAAGCTCCATACAAAATATGTCAAATTTCTATCTCTAGTGGGGTAAATCGTAGATAGATTGGATATTAATTTTGGCAGTAAATCGCTAATCGAAAGTGGAGGTTAATTTCGATATCACGAGCAGTGTTCACGGTAGCTTAGTGGCTAAAGCACTGGCGTACTGAACCAGGAGTCGCAGGTTCGAATCCTGCTCGTGAGCGCTTTTTTCTTTCCACAATTTAAATCGTAACACATTGCAGCATTGTCCGTGTGGTGCCGGACTTAAAGAATAGCACCACCCTTATCTCTTCTCATGGGTGTCGTAAAAGGCGACTAAGGGATTCACCAGAGGATGGGCAGCAGCGTTCTCTGAGTATTTAACCAACCAACTGCGATCGCCAACCCGCCTGCCAAGCGTGGCGATTATGGCATATCCCCCCTTTAATTGGGGGAGGCCTATGTCCAGTAGTGGACGTCTTTCGGCTGAAATGATGAATGATGACATTGCAGCAGAAGAGCTCGCTGCAGGTTTATAATATTATTGCTGTAAATAAAGGTTTGACTATCGGTACATCGAAGTGTTAAAGTCTTTGTATGAAAACGCCACTATGTCAGTCCGATTACAGGACCAAGCCTCGAAACCTATCCTTCTGCAGCGAGGTGTGAGACAGGGAGATGTGATCTCTCCGAAACTGTTCACTGCTGCATTGGAGGATGTCTTCAAGATTCTCGACTGGAAGGGGCTAGGCATTAACATAAACGGCGAGTACATCACTCACCTTCGGTTTGCCGACGACATAGTAGTCATGGCTGAGACCATGGAGGACCTCGGTACAATGCTCGATGACCTCAGTAGAGCTTCTGATAGAGTGGGTCTTAAAATGAATATGGACAAGACAAAGGTTATGTCGAATTCCCATATGGCACCCATTCCCGTAAACATCGGAGAATCTACACTCGAAGTTGGAAAAGATTATGTATACCTAGGACAAACTGTCCAGCTAGGTAAGTCCAACTTCGAGAAAGAGGTCAATCGTCGAATACGACTCGGTTGGGCAGCGTTCGGGAAGCTACGCAATATCTTCTCGTCCAAAATACCGCAGTCTCAAGACGAAAGTCTTTGACCAGTGTGTGTTGCCAGTAATTACTTACGGTACTGAAACGTGGTCGCTCACAATGGGCCTGATAAGAAGGCTCAAAGTCACTCAAAGGGCAATGGAGAGGGCTATACTCAGAGTGTCCCTGCGTGATCGAATCAGAAATGAGGATATTCGCAGGAGAACGAAAGTAACCGACATAGCCCGAAGAATTGCCAAACTTAAGTGGCAGTGGGCGGGGCACATTGCTCGCAGAACGGATGGCCGATGGAGCAGTAAAGTTCTGGAGTGGCGACCGCGTACTGGAAGGCGCAGCGTGGGTAGGCCCCCCACAAGGTGGACCGACGACCTGGTGAAGGTCGCGGGAATCCGCTGGATGCGGAAGGCGCAAGACCGGTCGTTGTGGCGTTGCTTGGGGGAGGCCTATGTCCAGCAGTGGACGTCTTTCGGCTGAGATGATGATGATGATGAAATAAAAGTTAGTAAAGTTATATTTTAATTATATATATTTTAATTATTATTATATTCACGGCTAATCACGAATAAGTTTTCATCGAACTCTTTCATAACATAAAAGCTAATCAAAATTCCTATAATTTTTGCAATATTTTATCGAATCACTAAAAAGCATCGATAAGACACGATTCTCAGATAAACATCGAATAAATAATAAGAGTACATTTATTACTTTTTCTTTCAACAAAAGCAGTTGATATAAAAACCTTTTTATTATTGTTTAGTTGAATTTTATTTTTAAAATGAAGTATTTTATAATTATTACGTTGGTGACTTTACAAAATCAGGTATCCATTTAAATGTTAATTAAATTTTTGAACATAAAATTCATTACATGAATTATTTTTACATTGAATTATTTAGATACAATTTTATGCATTTATACTTTACAATATTGTTAATTGATGATAATAATAAGACCTGCTGTCCTGTATGGATCGGAATGCTGGGCTACGAAAGGAATTAATGAAAGGCAAGTGCATGCAGCTGAGATGAGAATTTTAAGAGGAATGTGTGGTGTAACGAGAATGGATAGGATAAGGAATGAATATGTAAGAGGGAGTCTGAAAGTAGCGCCAGTGACAGAGAAGTTAAGTAGCAATAGACTATCATGGTATGGACATGTGATGAGGAGGAATGAGGAGCATGTTACGACGAAAGTTTTAAGTATGAATGTTGATGGCTATAAGAAAAGAGGGAGACCGAAGAAAATATGGATGGATTTTGAATAGAAAAAAAGTGAACACGGAGATGACGGCTGATAGAGATGTATGGAAGAAAAAGACATGCTGCGCCGACCCCAAATAAGTTGGGATAAGGGCAAGAGGATGATGATGACTTTACATTATTGTAAACAAACTGTTTTCTCTATAGAGAATACTAGTTTTTTTGTGATAAGTAAATAAAATTGCACCCTCCATAATTTACGGTTTCCTGGGTTTATTCAAACTTTGCAATGGTTTCCTTTTTTTTTATCCAATGAAAAGTCGACTAAAGACAGCCATACAAAGATATATAATTATAAACTATAATCACACTTTACCTAAGTATTCTTATTCCTAGTAAAAATAATATCTTACCATATCTAATACATTGCTCTTTTTACAGCTAGTGACGTCACAAATGCTTCGACAAACACCATTTAACTTGTTCAACCGACCAATAGGAGAAAAGCTAATCGAAACTGGGAGTTTCGTCAACCCGCCACCACCGCCTACAGTGATCACCGAACCGCTTTGCAACAGTATGGTCCCTGTTCCTAGCACCGCAACTTCGCCTAGCACTACCATCATCACCGATTGTTCTCCTTCAGTCTGTCAAAACCTAGCAAATACAATACAATTGATGATTGTTTGCAATTTACTGCAGAATAGCAAGAGTTCTGAATTAGCCATGCAGTTGGCAGGACCTATTTTAAATGAAGTTATGTCAGCGCCTACTTTGTCCTGTGGATGTAATAATCCGCTGTCAACTGGCACCATTTCTCCTAGCATTATTGCTCCTAATGTTGCCACTCCTAATTTTATTACGCCTAATTTTGGTCCCAATGTGAATTCCCCTAATTTTGCTGGCCCTAATATTTATTCCCCTAATTTTGCTGGCCCTAATATTTACTCTCCTAACTTTGTTAATCCTAACGTAGTCTCTCCTAATGTTATTTCTCCTAAAATGGTTCCATTCCCTCCTAGAGTCGTTGCTCCTACAAACGGTTGTCCTAATAAAGTTTTGTCTGGTATGGTTAACCAATTAGGTCCTAATTCGCCTCTAGCAGGTCCTGCAAACGCGAATATGTTAAATACAATAATAAGTATGTTAGGTAATATTCAAGGTTAATATTAGAATAAATGAGTTTAGGAGTTAAGTTCTAATTTATTTCTGTATATGAACTATTAAATTATTTTTGAATATAATCAAACGTGTCTAATTTTTCAGTTTTTTATGATTTTGTGAACCTTGTACCACACAATGCCATTGTAAATGGAAAATCCCGACTAGGTACTGTGGGTACTCTCTTTTCGGCATGAGTCAAGCGAGAAAGGGTACCTACTGAAAAGACACCTACGCCAATCGAGAAAGATTATGCATGCAATAAATGCACGATATTTATAACTGTTTATTGTGGTAGAAATCTAAATAGATAGATAGATAGATAAAACGTTTATTTAGTACAAAACAAGACACAGGACGTACAGTCAACAAATCGGAATCATGACCCACTCAGCCAATAATTCGTTTGAAATTGTCAAAACAGTAAAATTTTCTTCTTATTAGCATCGTGCTGCACTTAGGGCATTTTGAATATTAAGGAAACTGCGTTAATACGGGTCAGAGGTCTATGCAATTTTGAGCTTTATTATTAAATGTCTTGAATTTCGAATTAACTGTCGTTCCGCATAGTTTACCTATAAAAAAAAGTAAACAAATTTTTTTTTTTTTTCAAAAACCTATACTAACTCTTTCAATTCCAGAAGAATATTAATGAAATTAAAAGAAATTGGTAAACTAACTGTCATTGCCCAGTAAAATTGAGATCAAGTTTGTTGCCAGGGAAATATCTTTAAGCAAAATTCGACCTAATTGTATTAGAATGTTTGTAGAAAATTAAGCTTATATGGTGGGTCCTGATTCCGATTGGTCGAGTGTACAAGTAAAAATACAATAAAAAGAGTGATATCTGTCTCAGTATTGTACCAAATGGGTGTCCAGCTCAGCATGTGCTGGGTATTATACCTGACGCTGGTATTCTGCTGGATCCCTGCAGTGACATACGGACGCCGAGCAGACCAGATACATGAGAAAAATTAAGAACGATTACTTTGTGTTTGTGTGTTGTTTTCGGTGTGAGTATAATATCCACAAACAAAAACATATATACAAATAATAAGGTTATAGAAATGTTATCTACTGTCTTGTACTACGGAAACGCATGTCGCCGGTTTTCCGCCGCCAACACATAAATACGCAATCACGCCATGTTTCTAGCATTCAATGCAAATTAAGTCTAAAAAAAACCGCTGCTAGATATGCCGCAAAATACAATTTTAGTGACTCTGCGTCCAAAACAACACTCATGATCAAGCAAACTAGTCGCGCACTGGTGTCCTAAAAGACGCGGCGCGTCGCCATAGAATATATATTATACAAATGGGTCGCGCACTGGTGTCCTAAAAGACGCGGCGCGTCGCCATAGAATATATATTATACAAACGGGTCGCGCACTGGTGTCCTAAAAGACACGGCGCGTCGCCATAGAATATATATTATACAAATGGGTCGCGCACTGGTGTCCTAAAAGACGCGGCGCGTCGCCATAGAATATATATTATACAAACGGGTCGCGCACTGGTGTCCTAAAAGACACGGCGCGTCGCCATAGAATATATATTATACAAATGGGTCGCGCACTGGTGTCCTAATAGACGCGGCGCGTCGCCATAGAATATATATTATACAAACGGGTCGCGCACTGGTGTCCTAAAAGACGCGGCGCGTCGCCATAGAATATAATACTAACGACAAGAAGCGACACTTAAGCATGTGTGCTCGTAAAATTGCTCGCGGCTATATGTGCGGATCGGGGCGAGTGCGGGGGTCGTGCGCGGTGCGCGGCGTGTGGAACGGGCAGTCTCTCGGCTGCCCAGCACAGGCACAGCGGTGACAATTGCATTCACGCACTCGCTCAAGGTCACCGGCGAGCGAGCTCACACGTAGACGGAGTGTCACCGCTGGCGCTGTGGCGCTGGCGTCGCGGCGTAAGCAAGTTCACGTGCCTTGCCACTTCTATTACCTGTAGTTAGATTTCTATGGCTTATAAGCTATCGTGACTTTTCTGATTCGATTTTTAAACAGGGTTATTTTTAATTCATTAATAACCCTTTAAGCTTAAGGAATGATTAGTACTCATAAATTTAAACAACTTTTACCATGGGACCAACTCTGGAATCGTAAAAAAATGTTTCTTGTAGGTACTTGGCCAAAATGTATGTAGGTATCTGATTTTTATAGTAAAAGTTGACAAATTGATAAGTAAAATCACCCCTTAAGGTGCTGCATTGAATTTGCAACCGTCCCTTTCTAACATATGGCAAATTGCGCGTGTGAGAACAGAGCGGAATCGCGCTGTTTTGATGTTTTTTTACATTTTTGTAATTATCTCGGCGAATAAACATTTAAATCAAAATCTGTTACACTAGAATTTTGATATGTACAAGATATATCTTATTTACAAAAAACAATAGTACAAACTATTGGAATTTCTAAATGCAATGCGAAATAGTGCAAAAACAGACCTTACTTTGGAAAATAAACCTATCCAGCAAATTTAATTAAATCGTGTTTTCCCTATACCAAAATCTAGTAAATATAATGAAAATTCTCAAATATGAAAATTAGATCAACGTCGTATCCACAAATGAAAATATTTTGATTCTAAAATCCCTATTTTTCCAATGAGGCGCTACTAGAAGCTTAGTGGCGCCCCTATCAGTGAAAAAATAATTGACGACGTCTGTGGTCTAGTGGTTCGAGTGTCAGACTGCTGATCACGAGGTCGTGGGTTTGATTCCCACAGGACACAAATATTTGTGTGATGAACATAGGTGTTTGTGTTGGTCTGGGTGTTTCTTATGTATTATAAGTAAGAATTTACAAAACAAAAGTATCTTATTTAATCGTATGGCATCTTTATAGGCTATCTATACATCTATATTATTTTATTCACAATGACAAATTGAGATTCTTTAACCATATGGTGGCGTCAGGTGTAAGGGTGAAAAGATCCTCTGGAGAGCCAGGGTACGACAATAAAGGACATCGTTGGATTATATGGTCCACAGTCTGGTCCTCTTCGCCGCACTCACAGAGGCTGGAGTTGCTCCATCCCCACTTGTATTTGAGATAATTACATCTTCCGTGTCCCGTTCTCAGTCTGTTCAATCGACACCACAAATGTCGGGGTAAGCCAAAGCCAGGCAACTTTGCAGTGGGGCTTATGGTTTGCACGCCCGAACCAAACGTTGCGTTAGCCCACTCAGTCTTCCAACTTTCCATGATGTCAAATTATGACAGATTACGTGCCGTTAGGTATGGTGGATGGCGAGATTTAAGTCGGTATGGTGGAGGGTGTGCAAAGTAGTGAAAAATAGGCAACTTAGGGTTCTCATAGATCTTAGCGGCTTCTCTTAAAAGTCATTCATTCATCATTTCAGCCGAAAGACGTCCACTGCTGGATATAGGCCTCTTAAAAGTATCTAAGTATTATATACATTGTCTAGTACAATGTTTACTGTACTGTACTGGTGTTTTTCTGCACTATATTTAGATCTATATTTGCTGTCAACAAGGATGATAAAATTGTGCATCTATTTTTTAAAGAATTCGGTAATAAAAAAAAACAATTCCAAATCCAATCACTAAGTCCAGTTATTAAATTCAAGAAATTAAGTCTTTTTTTTCCCGTGGGGAAAATCCACATTACCACCTATCTACCTGGTCTACCTGTTCTCATAGGCTCCATGTAACACTTGCTTCGTGATATGACAATTTCATCAATTAAGTAATATTAATCGTTGGTCTAGTGGTCCCAAGTGCGACTGCAGAGCGTGGGGTCCTGGGTTCGATTCCCGGGTCGGGCAAAGTGTTATTGGGTTTTTTCGTTAGGAAATTCTAAGTAGCAGCCCGGAGTCTGGATTTGTGCCCGGTTAATGGCAATAGGCTCGCCCCCTATTACATGGGACTTATAACATAACTGGCGAAATGTGGGTGTACGATGCACCTCTGCCTACCCCTTCGGGGAAATACAGGCGTGATGTTATGTTATGTTATGTTTATAATACATAAGAATACATCGTCTTTAAGGTCGGCGGCAAACGCCGTGAAGATGGACCCGAGTTACGTGTGAACGGCTCAATAATAAATAGAGTGTGTAATATTACTTAACATAACGTAACATCGTTATGTTAAGTAATATTAACAATTTACCCCCACATTCTGGAGGGCTGATCAATTTGATCTGTTGTCAAATCTCATGTCAGCTCCTGTGATTGGCCGGCAAAAATGGTAACAACCAATCACAACGCTTGACCTGAGATTTGACAGCTGATTAGTAAATTTTTGCGTTGACCAGCCTTTCGGAAACTTGGGGTTTGTCAAGGAATAAGCAACTTCTGTTATAATTGGTGGATCAAGGGGTAGGTATAATTCTAACCAAAATATAATATAAAACTTGTTTTTTTATTTTTCATCTTTATTTAATGAACTTGTGACATAGGTTAAGTAAAAGTCAAAAGTCAAAGTATTTTTTTTTTGTTCAAATAAGTATTTACTTGCACTTTCAAAACTTTAATTAAGAATCTAGTTGCACGGTTCCAAAAAGTTGGTCCTATGGAGAAGAGCCGGCAAGAAACTCCATGGAATATACTCTTTTCAAATAATCAAAATTAATTAATTTAATGGAGCTATGCTTGGAGTTTCTTTGAAGGATAAAATCCGTAACGAGATTATCCGGAGAAGAACCGGAGTGACCGACATAGCTTGTAGGATCAGTAAGCTGAAGTTACAGTGGGCTGGCCATGTCTGTCGAAGAACCGATGGCTGTTGGAGCAGACGAGTCCTTGAGTGGAGACCGCGAATCGGCAAACGCAACGTAGGGCGCCTCCCTGCCAGGTGAACCGACGACCTAAAGAACGTGGCTGGGGGGGACTGGATGCGGAAGGCAGAGGACCGAGCGTTGTGGCGCAACTTGGGAGAGGCCTATGTCCAGTAGTGGACTGCGATAGGCTGAGTTGATGATGATGAAATGGTAAATGAAAAGCGACCACGTCATCCTGATTCCAAACGTCAGAGTATTTAATTCCAGTAGTAGTAGCATGCTGTAGACAAGCGTTTTGTCTACGAAAGAAAAGACAAAATGACTGATAAAGATCTATACAATGTAATTTTATCTATTCTTCCGTAGACAAATCTCTTCTCTACAATGCTCATGCTACGCCTGCAGGTATTATAAAATAGAAATTAATAGTTAGGTACATAGATCTGCTTATGACAATTAATTTTAATCAAAATAACCAAAAAAGGGAAAATAGATACCAGAAGACAAATTAAACTAACATTATTTTCATTTTTTTTATTTTCTATTATCAACAACAAAAGAACATTTTAAATTAAGAACCAACATTAAAAAAGTGTTGATCGAATACCAAAAACTTTAAATTAGTAGTATACACTATACTTATTGGGACAAGAACAAGAATCGATTATGCCAAAAGGCTCAACATTAATGCCTACAGGTAAACTAGGCAAACCACAAGTACTACAGAAACCACAGTTATAATTATTATTCTTTTGAGGGAACATCGGTCCATCACAAGAACTAAACTTAGGTCCCAATACATTGGATAAAAGTTCATAACCAATGTTGGGTAGACCATAATTATTGCACCCGGAGCCAGAGTTTGAGAGACCAAATTTTGGGCCGCAAGAATCGCAACCACATCCATTGTTTGTTAAACCTAAGTTAAGATTGCAAGAATCATAGCCGCAACCGATATTAGGAAGACCAACACCACTGCACCCGCAACCAACGTTCGGGACACCAACACCATTGCACCCGTAACCAATGTTCGGGACACCAACACCGTTACAGCCACTACCAATATTTGGAAGACTATTGCACCCACAACCAACGTTCGGTAAACCAAAGTTAGCTCCATAACCATCACAACCAGTGTTAGGCAGACTTAAGTTTGGCAGACCATATTTCGGACCACACACTTCACAAAGAGAACCAATATTTGGCAAAAGATAATTAGATCCATAACCATCACAACCACATCCATAGTTCGGCGCTCCAAAGCTTGTCACATAGTTTGGTACATCACAACCACAACCAATATTTGGCACTGGTAAAATTTCTGGGTAGCAAATATTTGGGATGATTTCAATTGGTTCACATGGAGATATGATATCACAAGGAGTGATTATAGGTTCGCATGGTAAATATGGTTTGATGAAGTCTACCCTAGGCATTGTTGGAGAACACACAGGGGTAGACTCACAGGCAGGAGACAAAGCACAGTTAGGCTTCATAGTATTCTCAATGAGGTTACTGACAATTAGCAGTTGGAGGGCATTGGCGAGGGCGTTAGAGACAGAATTGTCGATAACAGTGGTGGCTACCACTGGTGATACCACTTGCTGTGGTGTGGTGCAGATTGTAGGTTGATTACAAGGTTGTATTGGTGTTGTTCGTGGTAGACATTGCGCTTGCGTCTGGAAAAAAGATAATTTGGGTAAGTAGGTACAATTATTTAAAATATTGAATCAGATTATTATTTGGCCCTGGCCTAAAATCTTCCAATCTATACAACATGTTGATCTGTATTCGTGAACATTGTGTGAAAGAATCAGGAATAATTTACCGAAAAAGTTTTGTGTCCCGCTAGATTTCCCGCGTACCACTGGTGTCCATAAATGTGACCTCCTTTGAGCACCGGCGTACCCTCCGGTGCACGCCATCCCCAGGCGAAAATAAACTCTATCTCATAATATATTTAAGGTTCTTATTCGATTACACGAAATTTGAAAGTGTGGCCCTCTAAAAATTTCGTAAAAAAACATAAAAATATATTTTGATTTTGAGGCGTGGCGAAGGCGAACGCGTGACGCACGCCGCACGCGTGACGCCTGGGCTCCACGGAGTCTGAGCCGCAAAAGCGTACGGTCCCAGCGGAAAAACCACGTTTTTTAAAAGAAAGCGAGTTAATATTGTGTTGTCATACAGTCCAGAGCTATGTTTAAAGTTTCAAGTATCTAGCTCATCGGGTAGTTAGTTTAAAATCGATTGCAAAACTTGTACCGAACAGACAGTCACGACTAAAACCGAGTTTATAATAAATAAAAGCTTGTAAAAACGTGGTAACATGGTCTTCTTCTTCTTCGTGTCGACACGAGCTACATAATGATAATAGCTCATGTCGTGGGGAAAAGATTAGCCAGTCAGCAAGTTGGTAGCGGGTCTAACTGCCCAGGGTGCGCCGGACGATCAATTAAATATCGTCACTCGTGGAGGCTCTTTTAATGCACACAACAAAAAACACGGTAAAACACTAAACTAAACTAAACGGTAACATGGTAAAATACTATCTTGATAAACACACTTTTTAACTTTTGCTTAAATTCTGGCGTAGGTCAACACTATTAACATTTAATCTGCCATTAACTGTCCCGCTGCTGGGAAAGGCCCTCTTTTCAACAGGAGAAGGGCTTGACGCTGGCCTTTTTTTATGGCAAAGTCTCGTGATTGTATTTCACTGGCACCCATAACCTTTGCACCGGAAGAGCAATGCAAGCATCACTGTTTGGTGGCAGAAGTTGGTACGGTGGTAGTACTTCCCCGGACGAGCTCCTTCACAAGGAGATCTACTACTACATCTATCCACTACTGGCCTAGTGCGGGTTGGTGTACTCAAATACAACACCTTAAAAACATAAAACTACAGTAAGCCTTTTTTAAAACTTCAGCTTACCTCACAAGCCAATACACCGAGGACAAATAATAATAACACTGCCATCTGGGAAAATCTAATTATGATAGCCGTACAAACTCTTTTTATACCATATTTGCTATGATTACATAAGAAAATGTTAAAATATTAATTTCGTAAATATATTATCGCTCTTAGCTGGGAAATACTTAATAAAAGCAATCAGGTAAATAATATCAGAGGCTTATCATATAAAAATTGTAACATATAGCGAATATGTGTAACGCCAAATGATAATATTCAAAATGAATAGTAGGTACATTACTGTCGAGGCCTGAAATGAAGCAATTGACAGCCGAAGGTGAAGTCGAGTACTTCCGAAGTGATTTTAAAAGGACGAAGCGCTAGCCGAGTCCTTTTTAACGAAACGAGGCTTGTAATTGTTATTTAGGCCGACACTTGTATAGTACTTTTCTATCATTTGCGAGGAAACAATACACAAATTAATTCAATAGTATCTAATTTTCATTCGCGCCAATTCATCCGAGCGCATCATTGTTCTATTTTCAATGTTTTGAAAAAAATAATGCGCATACAGATACAGCCGTGCATAATGCGTGCATGCGTTAATAATGTAAATATTTTGTACAAATAAACACCTAATTTATGTAAATATGTAATTAAAAACCTCGCCAGCATAATTTAAAAATAAAAACTGTCCAGCAATTTCTATTATTGTCGTGTTGGATATTACTGGCCGGTTATTTCGTTGCGTACGGAAAAGAGCCGATTGATGTATTCTTTTTTTAAAATAATGAACCAATTTCCGAGCAAGTAAAACATTGTAACAGTCGACTGGTGGATAAAACACAACGCTTTCCTCTTTTGCTCTCATCTACTCACTCCCCTTTCACACAGAACAGAAGAGCAGCGCGACAAAAATATTGAAGTGCTACATTTTATAAAGTCGAGCCGTCATTACAATTTTCTGTCATATACGGGACACAAATGTACTGCCTCTTGAAAGTCCTACTCAACACTAACTCATATGGGAAATGCCGATGCCACCTGGTTTAAAAATAAACGACCTAGAAAAGTGATTTTTAACATCCAATTTGCAGAATAAATGATTTGAATTTTGTAAATACCAAACCAGGATGCTGGAAACCTTCATTTTTTCGTAGAACACTCTAGTTGTAAAAAGATTGAATCAGCATCTCTTAGAGATAGGACCAGTAACAAGAAGAGATAATTATATTATTATTTTTAACGCATTTACGCATTTTTTCTTTCCACAATTTATACCTTATGAAGAGATAAATCACACATTATTTTTATCTAATGATGTTTATCTGATTACTATCACGCCATAGTATACATATGGAAGATAAAAATTAGTTATATCAATGAGATAAATTAATAATGATGATTATAAAATTTTATACTCTGAGTCAATATGGCGCGGGAGATCTTTTGTTATTTATTGGTGCAATGTTTAATTTGTAAGGTATGTGTATAATTTTGTATCACTTTCTAATGGGTTGCTTTCGAGAATAATTCCGATTCGTCGATGGCAGTATTTAATTTTACGCAAAATCGAGCGTTTGATTGGATTGAGAACGAAATTATTTTGCAAATGTAATCCTATAGTTCATGTGTTCATTTCTTAGCATGTTTTCTACATATAAACATGACATAAAATTTATCACACTGTGGCCATTGCAAAAGGTCTGCTTTAAGGCAATATCATTTTCTTCAAGGCCTTCGTCTTTTTGTGTTTCAGGTAAATTCACTAAATTATTATTTCTTATAATATCATCATCATCATCATCAGCCTGTAGCAGTCTATTGCTGAACATAGGCCTCTCCAATAGCACACCAAACACCAACGACATCGATCCTGATAATATGTTATCCGTCAAACATTTGTATGATTAATTATATCAGAAAGACTAATATCATAACAGAGACTGATCATGTGTTCTGTGTGAAATTCTTAGCCTTCTATCTTGGCTATACTTAAAATATCCCCTTCTCTTTTTCAGGTCTTATCAATTTACGTACAACCAACGATCCAGCAATACCTTCACTTGACAGGATCACCGCATACAACACAAATGTTTGCAGTACCAGCAGCCCAAAACCCAGCAACAACGAACCAAGTAGCTGTTACCAACTACAGAGCCAGTCAACCGAGACCTTCGAATGGACTACCTTCATTCTCGGCCCTAGCTCTACCTAATCTGGTGTCTAGCTTACAACAGCGGCCTGATTATAATAGACCTGTGACCGGTGTACCTACACACCCCACCTTAGGTGTACCTAACATGGTACCTGAACAACCTAGACCTTCAACTGGATTACAATCCTTCCCTGCCCCAGCTCAACCAAATCTGGTTTCTGGTTTACAAGCGAGACCTGCTTGTGTAAAAAATGAAAATCCATCAAGTATAGACTCAAATTTGCTCAACAATTTAGCAATAGCACTGCAGTTATTGATTGTTAGTAATATTTTGAATGCACCAACACCAGGAGATACTGCAAGTCCAAAACCAGGAAAAGAAATACCCGCTCTTGCTGAGCCAATTCCAAATACTTATTATTCTCAATACGAGACTCCTATGCCAAATTCTAAATTCTTAGGCACTTCAAGTTATGCTGAACCAAATTTGGCCCAAGCTTACAAACCTAGTAGACATAGTATGTCTTTAATGTCACCATACGAAGCTTTGAGTCCACGTTCACCTTATTCGGATCCAATTTTGTCTCAATATGGCTCTGGGAATCCGAGGCAAGACTTTCAATCGCCTTATTCAATGATAGATAAGGATTTGTTTTCTACGAATGAACTGTTTTGATTTTAAAGTTACTTACAAGTAATTCTAAATATCAATCATGTATTTTCTTGACAAAGTTTGTTCTAAGCTGATCATCAAATTATTATCATGAATCAGTTATTGTCAAGGAGAACCAAAGTTTCTAAGATTGAATAGAGACTTATTGGTTTCTACGTTCATAACAAAGACATAGTAAAAAATTTAGACGAAGTGCTGCACGAAATCATAGTGAAGCCAACAAAACCGTGCTGCTCCATGTACAAAACCAACGCTCACGAACATACATGCACCTGAAACATATTTGTTTTTGGTGATGCTTACTGAAAGATGTCGTGATATGTGTAGTGAGAGCGGTGAGCACGGTTTGATGTGCATGTGTGTGCGTGAGCGCTGGTTTGTACACGGATGAGCAAGGTTTTGTTGGTTGTTTGTCGGCTTTACTATGATTGTTCTCAGCACTTCGTCTATTCATAAATATTTCATTGATCTCGAAACGTACTATTCATACTGGCTATGCCAGTTCAATAACTCTCCGATTGGATATTATTTCTTTCATCATTTGCCTTCTTGAACTTGTGCTCAATTTGTTATTATGATTGCAAGGTATAATGGCCCATTTTATTATACCTGTACCGTCTAATGTGGTCATAGTTACTATTTAACTATAAGGTTATTTATTGTAAATAAGTGTTAAAAACAAATAAATTATTGTTACTTAAAAATAGTTAATAACTTTTTTATTTCATAGTATTTCACACACACCTCTTTCGCTTTATCCACGTTCTATCTTCGAATCTTACCTGAAAGATAGGATGCAAGCCACAGTCATTGAAACTTATAATAAAACCACAAAAACGATAGTTTCTATTCAATCAAACTTTCAAAAGGTATTATTAGGTGTTTCACAAGGAAGCATACTGGGCCCACTTTTGTTTTTAATTTACGTGAATAACCTTCCCGACATAATTAATCATTTATGCGTTATGTACGCTGATGACGCAACAATTTTTATATCTAACGATAATTTAAATGGAACTGAATACAGAACTGAGATAATGACACTTTAAAAACGGTATCTAGCTGGCTAAAATCTATTAATCTAAAAGTAAATCTTTCAAAAACAAAGCTTATGCAATTCAGAAATTATAAAAATAATCCTTTACCACTAAATATATACGAATCTAGCACAAATATCGAAGAGGTTGATCAAATTAACTTTCTCGGCGTTACAATAGATCAGCACTTAAACTGGAAAGGTCATATAGAAAAAAAAATTAAAAAAATTCAAGCTACTGTTACGCTCTATCGATACTTGTTGAAACAACGTCAGAATGTACAGCGAAATCTGCATATTTTGGCTATGTGTACCCTCTTTTAACTTACGGAATCATATACTGGGGCAATTCTTGCATGATACAGTCTACATCATTTATTCTTCAAAAAAAATGTCTTCGTATTATTTATAACATGCAAAACATCGAATCGCTGAGATCCGTTTTTCAAGAAAAGGGTTTCCTCACCTTAACTGGTATTTACATATTGGAGCCGTGTTTATTTGTCAAAAATAATATTCATTTCTTTAATCAAACGTGTAACTCTAAACCAAATGTACGTAGTCAATATAAATATGATTTAAATTTGCCAAATATAAATAATATAATCTATTACAAAAGTACATATATCACAGCTATACGAGTATTTAACCATTTGCCTGTAGACATAAAAAAACTAGATAGTAAGTCATTTAAGAGAGCTTTAAAAAAATGGTTAATTCAAAAAGTATTTTATACTATAAATGAATATTTTGGTATAAATTGATAGTAATAAGTTAAATATTTAAATATGTTATTGTAGTGTCAGACTTCATAGTTTGTACCTACTATTGCTACACCCGATTGGGTAGGCTGTTGATACCAAACTTTGATAAATACCTACCTACATTTATGTACACAGTTTGAGCAATAAATGTCTTCGTCTTTGTCTTTGTCTCTGTCTAAAACTTACATTTGCTTGCTTGTCAGAGCACTGAATGTGGCCTTTTTTGCGAACGTCCGCGATTTTCTCTCTGAAAAGAAGAACTACATATATACCATATTAAATGACCATTGTATTGACTAATACTCCTAAGCTTGACTTCAACAATCAGACAAATTTTATAGTAGCCATTTAAAATCCATCTAAAGTAAAAAATTCCACTCCAGAATCACACAATTCGCTTAATCTTAAATTACTGTAATTTTACCGTTAAACCGTTTGTAATATTTGTAATTTTACCAACCGTGATATTGTATTTGAGTTTTGTTAAAATTAGCAACAATTTGTAAGGATTAGGCGTAAACTTTGGTGTATTGTCGCGAATTTATGCGTCTTTTGAAGTTTATGTTTTATAATTAAAGAGTAAAACTTTAAAATTACTTACTTTCTTGTTTATTTCTGACATTAACCTACATTATACTCACATTATTTTAATAAATTTGATGTAATAAACAATAAACTATTTTAAAAAGAGTTTATCCATGGAGTTTCTTGCCGGTTCTTCTCCATAGGACCCACAATTTGGAACCGTGCAACTAGAGCCTGACCTTTCAAAAGTGCCTGTAATTAGGTTTATTAGAAATAAAAAACATTGAAATTGAAATTGAAATTGAATGTCCTCCACGAGTTCCACGACATGTGTTTTCGTTTTGTTTGTGGCTGTTTTAGCTTTGGTACAGGTACATAATTATTTTCTCATTCTTATTTTATGTACATATATCTATAAGAAACTATGATCTGCAATTATTGATACTTTTATCAAGCTGGACGGTATCATTGAAAAAGTTCGATTTGGTTTTAAATTCAAATGAGGCAATTGTGCCTTTCAGTTAGGATTTAAAAATAACAGCGAGAGCCAGGATCGCTTAAAATGTATAGGATTATGATAGGATTGTATCAAGAAGAAATGATACTTCTTTAACACTGTTGTCTTAATAAAATATATGGACTGCCAAAGACCGTGCTTGCTATCGTTTTGAAAACAAAAAAACATACTCGTACAACCTGTAGATAATTTTATTTTGAGCTTAAACGGATCTTCAATATTGGTGCTTCCACGGATATCTTACAAGGCGTACTAATTCATTCTTATTTTATGTAGTTTTAAATTGGTATTACTCACTTACTTGTCTTCTATCAAGAAAGTTATTTGTAGATACGCATGTATGCGTGAAATTTATGCTATATTTCTATTAATTTATTATTTAGATTTCTATCTATATATTTCTTTTTCACCATTATCAGAACCAGCTTCATGGCTGTACCGCTCTCTGAATCAACTAATTTACCGCCCTATAATATGGTACATACCTCCTACAACTACAGAGTATAACACAGGTAACGGCAATGGCTGGTCCAAACTAAAGACGTGGCCGTGGAGTTTCTAAAGTTAATAAAAAAGTATTAAATTATAAATTTATTTATTTTATTATTTATATGCCTGCCAGCTAGTGTTCTCTCGAAAGTACAAGCACAGTCTCCAAACATTCGTCCAACGCGAGAGTTAAATGTCCCAAGCTGACTTCAAAACTGTGAAACGATGTCCCGAGTTGCCTTTAAAAACTGTCAATGTAAATTTTCGTTGAACCACTGTATGGAATGGATAATTAGTTAATTACACTGTGGTACAAGTATCAATAAGGCGTCCTCAACTCTCGGTACGCGTCTAGAAGGTTTATTTCTGCTTGCAGCTAACGCCTGGGATTATTATTAAAATGTAGGCTAATAATGCGCAGGTATTTTCCCTTTTGTGTGGGAGTCACGTATCTGTTACGTAGTAACTATTATCTAATCTGTGACAGCACTCATCTGCAAACTTAATCATTATAATTATTGTTGTGTGGTAACCAATACGGTTACCACACAACAATATTTACAGAAATGGGTTACTTTGAGAGTCGAGTATGGCGTAATGCAATAAAAATACAATAAGAACTGCTAATCAATAAATGCACACATACACACACACATATACACTGAATGAATTTTTTGATGATGACTTTATAACGTGATTCCTTTGTTTTGAAGACATTTGTTATTTAATTTTTACTGTTTTTTTTTGACATTTTGATTTCATTTATTATTCAAAGAATTATTGTTTGATGATTAACTACTTTATAATTTTACCTATCTGGAGACATTTATTTAAATTTTAATTTGTGACATTATTTATTTTACAAGAATTTAATTTTTAAAGATGACTGAAGCATTTATTATAATTATGACATAGAATTAATTGCTATTTACTTTAATGATTTATATTAACTAATGCTACTATTCAAATTGTTGTGCCCGACAGGGTCCATGTGGACTTGTAATATTATTAAGACCTTGTAAATACACATGGTAATGCAATAAAAAATTGAATCGAATTGAATACCCATCGCAAAATATATAGTGGACAGAAAAGGGTCTAAAGAATAACTTTTTCTGAATAGAATATTAAAAAGTAGTTTGTCATAAATATGTATGTGCACCTACATAAAGATTAAGATCTTCTGTACCAAAATCACACCAATAAAGATTATATTCAATTATATTCTATTTGTTATTCCCAATAAAAAATTAATAAGTTACTTCACAATAGACGCTGGACTGGACTGGACAGGGTATCAACGTTAACGGCGAGAACATCTCACATCTCCGTTTTGCCGATGACATCGTTGTAATGGCTGAGTCGCTGGAACAACTGGGTGAAATACTGCACAGCTTAAACGGATCCTCTCGACGTGTCGGTCTCGGCATGAATCTGGACAAGACTAAAGTCATGTTCAATATGCATGTCATGCCGAGGCCAATATTAGTCGAAGGGTCGGCACTCGAAGTTGTAACGGAATACGTCTAGATAGGGCAGGCAATTCAGCTTGGTACACACAACTTCGAGAAAGAAGCCAACAGAAGGATCCGTCTGGGCTGGGCAGCATTTCTTCTCGTCGCCTATACCGCAAAGTTTGAAGACAAAGGTCTTCAACCAGTGCGTCCTGCCAGTCATGACTTACGGTGCCGAGACGTGGTCACTGACAGTTGGGCTAGTCCACAAATTTAAAGTCGCTCAGCAAGCTATGGAGCGAGCTATGCTTGGAGTTTCTTTGAAGGATAAAATCCGTAACGAGATTATCCGGAGAAGAACCGGACTGACCGACATAGCTTGTAGGATCAGTAAGCTGAAGTGGCAGTGGGCTGGCCATGTCTGTCGAAGGACCGATGGCCGTTGGAGCAGACGAGTCCTTGAGTGGAGACCGCGTATCGGCAAACGCAGCGTAGGGCGCCCCCCTGCCAGGTGGACCGACGACCTAAAGAACGTGGCTGGGGGGGACTGGATGCGGAAGGCAGAGGACCGAGCGTTGTGGCGCAACTTGGGAGAGGCCTATGTCCAGCAGTGGACTGCGATAGGCTGAGTTGATTGATTGACTTCACAATAAAAAAAAACTTTGGCGTCGAAGTTTTCTCTATTTTCAGAGACATTTTTTTATTTTTTTAAGAATATGATTGACATAACTTTACATTGAAAGATTTTATGAACAATTATTCAATTTATTGTGTACTAGCGGCCCGTCCTGGCTTCGCACGGGTGGACATGAAAATATAGCCTATGTTACTCAGGGTGAATGTATCTTTATAATGGTGATTTTTTTTTTAAATCGGCACATTAGTTTTTGAGTTTATTCATTACAAACATACACACAAATATACAAATGTTTCCTATTTATAATATTAGTGTAGATAGTGTAGATTTTCTGAATAATCTAAAGAAGGATTTTTTTTTAATTATTAAGAGAAATTAAATCAGAGTGGATTGGCACAAGAGAGGAGCTGCTGGGTCGATAGGTCAGGATCTCAGGATCTACAATGGTGACCAACCAGAAAAACGCCAAAACAGCTCAGCGTGTGTGTCCCGGGGAAAGGAATGAACTGTCTTGGAACTCGCAATGAAATTAATCAAATCTATACTACTATACAAGTCACTATTAGTTATTAAGTACTAACATAGTTTAAGGCATTATGTTACTAACACATTCGAACTTAGATCCAATTGTTGTCTGTTCCAATAATAAAAAACAAAATAAAAAATAAATATACCTACTTATAAAGAGAGATGTTCTGACGGACTGCTGATCACGAGAGTTCGATTCCCAGAAGACACAAATATTTGTGTGAACATAAGTGTTTGTGTTGGTCTAGGTGTTTCTTATGTATTATAAGTATGTATTTACACAAAAAAAAAGTATTTAAGTATCATATCCATTGTCTAGAACCCATAGCACAAGCTCTGCTTAGTTTGGGACTAAAATTGGTGTTGTGTAAAAACGTACCAAAAAGATTTATTTATTTGTACTGGGTAATACTGAAATACTGACATACCTTAGCCGGGGGCGTGGAAACCCGTTAGTATTCACACAACCACCCCCGACAGGTCCCGGCCTGCCACAAGCAGGCGAGCCCCTTCTCCCCGCGCGGCCTGACGTTGGCTGCACCCTCCTAGACGACGCGCACGGAACAATGCACGCCACCTCACTTCAAGGGCCTTTACCAGCTATGCCAGCTGCGCCAACTACGCCAGCTACGCTAGCTGCTGGTCGGGCAGCAGACTACCCCGAGTCTGCTGCTCGCAGGTCCCATCCTCCCGTAATTTTTTATAGAGGTTTTCTTCCTCGTGGTCTGGGCGGTAAAGCCAAGACCCCCGGTTCCAAGAGGCGCGAGAATACTACTCAGCGGGCACTCCTGGGTTTACGAGATCGACGGGGGCAGGGAAGGACAGTCCCCCCGCTGCCTGCCCAGTGGCAGGGTGAGTGCACACCGGGCCCGCCCCTGTTTTTCCACTGTGCCCTATGCTGGCATCAGAGTGACACGTGGAGCAACTCCCCATTGGCCCACATGGGGCGCCTCCCGTACCAGAATATTCGCCCTAGGCAATAAGATCCCCCGACGGTTACTCCATCGAAAGGATTCCATTACCTGTACCCAGGATGCACCGACCTAACAACTGCCGTTCCCTCCAGACGTGTACAGAGGGACAAGCAGCCGTCAGATACACGTGGACCTAAGATTAGACCAGTTGTCAGACTTTCGAACTTCTGTCTGACTACTTGTAACAAATGCCATAGATATTCGGATGGCTTTGGGGCAGGGACTAACTTTCGACAAAAAATATACACAAACGGTACAAAATTTCGATTTCAAATCGATTTTGTTTGATAGCTTACGAACTAGATAACAATAATTTTGCAAAAGATTTATGATAAAAACTAAGAATTCCTTATCAATTATTGAATAAAACATACTTTATTACATAACTTCTTCAACAAATATTCGAAGAAGATTTATGAAGCAATTTTCCGATAAAACTATAAACTTCTAGATAAAACTTTGGTATATAAAGTTGTTTTAAATCTGAATTGTCATTGTATTCAATTCGTTTATTGATTTAACTAATTAGAGACCAGAAAAAAAATGGCGGCGAAGATCATTGCTTTTGTCTGCTTGCAATTAGCAGTGTTCAATGTAAGTATTACCTTTCAATCCTACCATTATTATTACAAATGCGAAAATATGGAAGTTTGTTTTTCCTTTAGTCACGCTGAAATGGCTGAACAGATTTGGATGAAATTTGCACACATATAGACCATATCCTGTAATAACGTATAACAGAACGGCTCGCGTCATGCTCGTGAACGGATGCCGTCTGACGGGACAGTTCAGCTCCTACATATAGTGAATTTGTCTGCTTTTTTTTATAATATAGGATGGCGAAGCGAGCTAAAGACCCACCTGATGTTAAGTGGTTACCTTTGCCCATAACAACTGCAATACCACCTAGGCTGTTGCCTAAATGGTACCGCAAGTCGGTTCGCCAAACTGAGACATGAAGATGGAAAGTCTCTTGTACCCATCAGACCGAAACACAGCAATGCAAGCATCACTATTTGGCGGAGAAGTAGGTACGGTGGTAGTACTTCCCCGGACGAGCTCTTTCACAAAGGAGCTCTACTACTACTATAATGTACTGAATTAAAAATGATTTGTTTTTTACAGGATACTATTTATCAATATACCACGGGATCAAAGCCGCGGGTTTCAGCTAGTTTACCAGAATAAAAATACTAATTGTCTTGTTTTTTTTTCGCAGACTCTCAACGCACAAAGCCTGAACCGTATCATGCCAGGATGCGGGCCAAACCTCCTTCCAATGCCGCTACCAGCAGCCGAATCTTTCATCCCCAATCAGATGGTGATCGGCCCCAACTACTCACCGTTCATGGAGGTTCCATATGGCATGGAAACTGTCATATCCAACCCCGTGGCCATGCCGGCTACGACTATTATCCAGGATAGTACTGTAGCCAACAATTTAGCAAATGCCTTGCAGCTTTTGGTTGTCAGTAACTTGCTGAGCAATACCCTGCCTTCTGCTGGCGAGGTAGTAGTTCCAGGATTCCCAGGCTATGGATCTCCTTTGGACTATGGACTCATGGCTCCCTTGAGCCCAGTCATGTCGCCAATAAGCTCTTGTGGATACGGCCCGTATAATTATGTTTATTGATCTTAAGTTACTTATTTATTTTTTGTGATAAGTCAGGTTAATAATATATTTTTAAAATTAATAAATGCGTGTTCTTTTATTTATCATACCTTTTGACCACGATTTTATTAACTCGTTTTCTTGTCTACCTGTTTCTTTGTCAGTGGGGCAATTGTGTAATGCGTTCACTTTGACATTAGCTTTCATTTTTAAATTAAAGCAACATTCATTGCGTGGTACGTAGTTGCCGATAACATGGATTGTCAAAACACACGGAGCAATGAACATTGAAATCCAGATGATTGCGATCGCGAGTGAGTTACGCAATTCGGCAGCTGTTTGGGAAAAAATGGCTACTTTTAAATCTAAATCCTTTTGCTTCTTAATGAGTCTAGTCTGATGGGAATTCCATTGAGATCGAAATAAAAAACATCTTCAACTAGTTATTTTATTATTTTTAACGCAATTACGAATGCGAAGCGAAATCTAAAGATTTAAATTGTGGAAAGAAAAAATCGCTCACGAGCAGGATTCGATTTCGATTGTTTCATTCCACAATTTAAATCTTTAGATTTCGCTTCGCATGCGTAAATGCGTTAAAAATAATAAAATAATTAGTAAGGGTAGGCATATCTATACGACTTTGATCTAAATGCAAAGTTAGTCGAGTCGGTTAAGAAACAATGTTTCTTAATAAGATATCGCTGACGTCACCCAAGACGTATAGTGGAGAATAAATTCGATACCACGAGCAGTGTTCACGGTAGCTTAGCGGCTAAAGCACTGGCGTACTGAGCCAGGAGTCGCAGGTTCGAATCCTGCTCGTGAGCGATTTTTTCTTTCCACAATTTAAATCTTCAACTAGATTACATTTTGAAAAGAGAAAAAGCATCAGATAAAACTATAGAAAGGTCCCTGAAAATTAAACCTTTAATAAAAACTTTTAACAAATGGATACTTATGCCCAAGGCATGATCGGTCGATCGTTAGTACAAGATGATGATAAAGAAACCAAGAAGACAACCATTCAACCATACATAATACATACACACTTAAGTAATGAAAGTACACACTGACACTCAGCAAGATTTGTTATCTTCATCTTGTCCACTCGAAATGTTCACCTTAGACACAATATTGACTTGAAACATGTAATTAATACTTCCTTAGATAGCATTAAAGGCTCAAAACTGCAGTGTCAGAGTTATTCCTTAAAATTCGAAGTTTTACATGAATTAAATGGAAAATATTGTGGTTATTACGCTATATTCACCGACGGTTCTAAAACAAAAAGCGGCCTCGGAGCTGCGTATTATGATCTAGTCACAAAAAATAATTGTTTGTTTAGATTAAAGAAATATATGTCTATTATGACTGCGGAGCTTTTTGCAATGTCAAGGGCTTTATCTTACGTTTCCACCTTAGAGGTACGTAAAGTCGTCATCTATACAGACAGTCAAAGTGCTTTACTCCATATTGCTCGATGCGCCTCTGGTACCAGAGGTGTTTCGATAGCATATACAATTTTAGAGCAAATAAATAAAGCTAAAAGTAAAAGTGTCACCTTAGCACTGCAGTGGGTTCCGTCTCATATAGGTATTTCAGGAAATGAGGACGCAGACAGGTTAGCTAAAAGAGCTGTAAATGAGGGCATTGAAGCGAATATTTTACCTAACTATTTAGAAGTATTTGGAAAATTCAAGTCTAAATGTCATATTGCTTTTAAAGAATACTTTGATGAAAGGTCCAAAATCAAAGGCATATGGTACAAAAGTATTCAATGTGAACCTCCTCATATTCCATGGTTTTTTGTTACAAAGTTAAGCCGACAGCAAGTAGTGACTGCATGTCGATTTCGTTCTGGTCACATTCCAGGTAGGAAATTTGCCTTCTTAATCAATCAACTCAGCCTATCGCAGTCCACTGCTGGACATAGGCCTCTCCCAAGTTGCGCCACAACGCTCGGTCCTCTGCCTTCCGCATCCAGTCCCCCCCAGCCACGTTCTTTAGGTCGTCGGTCCACCTGGCAGGGGGGCGCCCTACGCTGCGTTTGCCGATACGCGGTCTCCACTCAAGGACTCGTCTACTCCAACGGCCATCGGTCCTTCGACAGACATGGCCAGCCCACTGCCACTTCAGCTTACTGATCCTACAAGCTATGTCGGTCGGCCTTCTTAATGAATAAAGTAAATTCACCCCATTGTGAACAATGTGGGACACTGGATGATGTGCAACATCGACTTGTGGAATGTGTCTGTAACGCCGATAAAAGAGCCCAAATCGTCATTAAATTTAATGTTAACTTAAGTAATGTAGGTGCTTTCCATAGCATTCTAGCTGAACCAAATACTGATGCAGCTAGAATGTTATTCTCATTTAAAATTTAAAAAAAAAAAGTTGTCTACCTCTAGATAGTGTAGATTTATTTAGAATAAGGTACGATGGGATTGGCATCGTCATTTCTTATGTACAAAAATCCCTTATAATAAATAAAGAAATAAAAAAATAAAAAAATAAAAGTAATGAAAGTTTCGGCACCTCTCGATATTATATGTGGCAGTTGTGGTGATGTTTTGACCTCTATGTTGGTTACAATAAAATGAAATATACGGGCAAAGATTGTGAGCAGGAAAGCTGCTAGTTTTACGAAACTTCATAATTTCAGCCGAAAGACGTCCACTGCTGGACATAGGCCTCAGATAAAACTATCGAACTATAAGTAGTTACGAAACTTATAATATTAAAAATAATAAACTTATAAATACAGTGTGAGCTTTTTAGAATATACAGGTAAAATAAAATAGAATAGAAATCATTTATTTATAAATAACTTAGTAATGTTTGGAGCTTGAAGGATAAAATCCGTAACGAGATTATCCGGAGAAAAAACGGAGTGACCGACATAGCTTGTATTGTAGGATCAGTAAGCTCAGTACTTGTACGTACTGCTACCTAACATTATGCTGAGCTGGTGGCCCTTTGGCACTCACATATGTTTTATTTTTTATGTTCTTTTTAATTTTTGTTAATTTGATTGTTTGTGCCAATAAACACATTTTCTTTTCTTTTTTCTTTTCTGAAGTGGTAGGGGGCTGGCCATGTCTGTCGAAGGACCGATGGTAGCTGGAGCAGACGATTCCTTTAGTGGAGACCGCTAATCGGTCGTAGCGTAAGGCGCCCCTCAACCAGGTGGACCGACGACCTGAAGAACGTGGCTGGGAGGGACTAGATGCGGAAGGCAGAGGACCGAGTGTTGTGGCGCAACTTGGGAGAGGCCTATGTTCAGCAATGGACTGCGATAGGCTGAGTTGAATGCTTTGAGTTGAATGCTACAGCTGTTACAATAATAATTACACACAATTTTGACATATACACATTTTTTTTCTTGAATTTTCATGCATCTATTTTAGTAATCTATATTTAAATGATTTTCTAGTTTATTAACAATATGTTAATATCACGGACCCCTCTCAGGTCAAGGCCTCTTCCAAAGATTTCCATTTTTCTTTTAGTTTTTCTGTTTGTGTCCACTTTTTTCCTGCGATCTTCCGTATATCATCCTCCCATCTTGTGCACGGTCTCCCTACATGTCGTTTGCCTGGCGGGCCCTTCCATATGGTTACACCTATAGTCCATCTGTTATCTGTTTGTCGTGCAACATGGCCAGCCCATTTGAATTTTAATTTTTGGGCGTATCTCAGCGCGTCTATTACATTTATGTAATTTCTTATTATAATGAAATTAAATATTAAATAATTATTAAAAGTGATTATAACACTTTCAATTTACAATTAATAATGATTTAACATTAAATTAAATTATTTTTATTGATATAGTCACCAAGTGAGTGAGTTTCGAGTGATAAAATCACTTTCGATTCACAATTAATAATGATTTAATTTTATTATTTTTATTAAAGAGTTTTTCAAATGAGTTGTGTCCTTACACATGAATATTGATTCCGATAACGTAGCTCACAGGAACAACAGAGTTTTTGTTAAATATTGTATACAAATTATACATGCTGAAATTTGAGTCGCTTAATTCCCGAAAAGAGGTCATTGTACTCATTATTATGAACAACTTTTACTACGGGACCAACCCTGAAATCGCGTGAAAAAAACCAGTTGGTCCCTACATTTTGAGTTAAGCGATTCAAATTTCAGCGTGTATAATACTATAAAAGCTAAACTAACATTGATCATCGACTAACCATCTTTTTGTATTTTCAATTTTTAAGTTTCTCATGTTATGTGAATTTCTGGAGCTCATATAATTGTGTTTCTCGAGGCGGGCCGGGACCTGTCGGGGATGATTGTGTGAATACAGAGGGTGCCCTCGCCCCCGGCCAAAGGTAGTTGAAGGAACACCGTGGTGGTTTTAGTCGGTAAGAGTCAATCACATGAGACTTTCTATATTCATGTCTCAGTTTGGCGAACCGACTTGCGGTACCATTTAGGTAACAGCCTAGGTGGTTTTGCAGTCAATGGTAACCACTTAACATCAGGTGGACCTTTAAGTCGGTTCGCCATCCGATACTATAAAAAAAAACCGGCCAAGAGCATGTCGGACCATGCTCAGTATTATAGAGTTCCTTATGTAGGTCTAATTACAAACGAATCAAATCGAATATAATCATTGCTATTTTAGTTTTTGCAAACAGCGCCACCTAGCGCTAAATTTAAGAAGTGTGTCATATCAATATAACACAAAGATTCTTTTTGTGATTCTTTTAAATAGAAAGTAACTAAAGGAGCATTATTTGCTAAGATCATTTTTCTCTAAGGTCTCTCTATGAACTAGGACGTTTTAAGTATTTTTCAGTTTTCTCACTATAACTCAAAAATTTATAATCACATTATAATCAAAATAATTATAAAAGAGAGTGTTTATAAAGTTCTATCAATGCGGAAGACTATAAGTTTCTACGTTGCATAGTTTAGAAATGGCAGGGGGGGGACACATTGCAAGCCACTTTGGCGAACTGTATTTCGCAGATGGTACACCTGATAAAAAAGTTATGTAAGAAACATTACCTTCATTTTAGTAGACCTATTTAATGATACCCCACACGAGGGGGTGCAGCAAAAAAAATATTTTCATCCCCATTTCACATGTATGGGCGCCTCCCCTAAAATACGTAATCAAGATTTTTTTATTCTCTTAAAATTGAGATCTATATCTAGACCATTTTTTAACAAAATTTCATTTACTTATGTTTATAACTGTAGAAGTTATTAAGCTCTAAAGGATTAGGACAGACGGACAGACGGACAGACGGACAGACGGACGGACATGACGAAACTATAAGGGATCCTTGTAGGACTACGGAACCCTAAAAAGTAAAAACCGACTTCAAAAAGAACAAAATAATTTGTGTGAAACAGTTTAGGAAGTAGGTAGGTGCTTTTGATTCGGTTTGATTTAAGAAAAAAATGGCACCGACTTCTTAAGACGCTGACAACAGCCAAATACCCCAAATAAGCTTCTTTTAAAACATTTTTAGCTCTATCTATTCAGTTTGTGGCAGTGAAAAAAATATATGTTAATCTTGATCGTTTTTTTTTTTGCCCGGAGTCTGGATTTGTGCCCGGTCAATGGCAATAGGCTCGCCCCCTATTACATGGGACTATAACATAACTGGCGAAATGTGGGTGTACTAATACACCTCTGCCTACCCCTTCGGGGAAATACAGGCGTGATGTTATATTATGTTATGTTGATCGTATTTTCTGAAACTGTATTGTGCCCAAAACACGTTTTCTTAAAGTTTTCTCGATAGAAAATAATTGTAAACTAACCTCTTAAAACATGCTTTAAAGCAAACAATCTCTATTATTTACTAAATATTATAAATAAAATTAAGAAAACATTTGAGAAAGACAATAATCTAATCATTTGTTTCTGTTTTTCAAATAAACTTTTAGTTTTTTATTAAAAAAATATATTGTTGATTTTCATTCAAGTTGAGCGGCGTATCCGACGTCCCTCGGCTCTTTGCCTCTCTTTCAGTTCTGTACGAAACGACAGTGACCGCAGAGGTCTGATTTTTTAGGTGTTGTCAGCCTCTTAAGGGGAATGTAGCAATAGCAGCCAAGTGACGAAACTATATAACTATATAACTTAACTATAACTATACTATTAGGACAGACGGACAGACGGACAGACGGACGGACATGACGAAACTATAAGGGTTCCTTGTAGGACTACGGAACGTAAAAATGACGAACTGTATAAAGTATTACGGTCGCCAAATAAACGGAAATCATAATAACTTCTTAGGTTTTCGCGATCACTACACATTATAATAAAACAAAGTTTAACCGGATTAAATCGCGTATATTATTTAAATTGGTTTCCCTGACGTTTCGAAAGCTTTGCAGCATTTCGTGGTCGCAGGTAGACTAAGATGACAAGCGTCTTTACAAATATTTCTAAAAATTATTTTAATCTACCGTACAATATTATTAATTAAAATCGTTTCGATGCACGCAGTAATCACTCACAATATCATTATCTTTTACAGTGTTGCGTGCTGTTTGGGACTTGATTATTTTTAGGACTGGGTTCCAAACAGGTGGTAGCTGCCAACCATCTTCTCTATTAAAATTAGGATGTTTTTTAATTTCAATAGCCTCACGGAGCATTCTAGGTACATATCGGTTTTCCTTCGCCAGAACTTGTGGTTTATCAAATCGAAGAATATGGTTGGGTTTGTCTAGGGCATGTTCACACACTGCAGACTTTGTGGAGCGTCTGTTCTTGACGTCAGCTATATGTTCTTTAATTCTAGTGGCTATACTACGCTTTGTTTGCCCTATGTATGATAACCCACAATCACAATCAATCTTGTAGACCCCTGCATCTTGTAAGGGAATGTGACACTTCATCGAAACGATTTTAATTAATAATATTGTACGGTAGATTAAAATAATTTTTTAGAAATATTTGTAAAGACGCTTGTCATCTTAGTCTACCTGCGACCACGAAATGCTGCAAAGCTTTCGAAACGTCAGGGAAACCAATTTAAATAATATACGCGATTTAATCCGGTTAAACTTTGTTTTATTATAACGGAAATCATGTTTTTTTTTAAATATATAGTATAGGGTGGTGAAACGAGCTAAATGCCCACCTGATGTTAAGCGGTTACCTTTGCCCATAACAACTGCAATACCACCTAGGCTGTTGCCTAAATGGTACCGCAAGTCGGTTCGCCAAACTGAGACATGAAGATGGAAAGTCTCATGTGATTGTAATTTCTCCGGCACCCGTACCCTTCAGACCGAAACACAGCAATGCAAGCATCACTATTAGGTGGTATTTGGTTTATGTGTGTCTGTAAAGGGCATAACATTACTGTGTAACAATTTCTTTCTTTCTCATATCACAGACATAGTAAAAAATATAGACGAAGTACTGAGAACAATCATAGTGAAGGCAAAAAAAAAATATGCTCCTTCGTGTACAACCAGCGCTCACGCACACACATGTCGCGACATCGTCCAGTAAGCATCGCGAAAGCAAATATCATGCATGGTGTGTGCGTTAACGCTGGTTCTACATGAAGGAGCATATTTTTTTTGGCTTCACTATGATTGTTCGCAGCACTTCGTCTATACTGGGTGTCAGAGAAACTCTTCCGAAAACGAAGATAGGTGATAGTGATTACTGATACGAAACCATTAAAAAAGTTACAGCTTTAGGGAGTTAGAAAACTGATTTGCAAAAAAATCACATTTAATTACTTAATTTTTTAAAGATCGCAATGTAATTCAAATGAACGCTGGCGCTAGGGGTGACCGACATCCGCTCGCATACGCAGTCCGTGTCGTAGCGAGCGTAGGTAGGTTAGGTACGCGCGGCATTGATCCCGAGTTTTGTACGCTTTACATTGCGGGTTTGCAAAATACCAAATAAATAAATATCTTTGGGACATTTTTTTACACAGCACCTTCTAGTCCCAAACTAAGCAGAGCTTGTATTATGGGTACTAGACAATGGATATAATACTTATATACTTTTTTTTTTTTTTGTATATACATACTTATAATACACTAGCGGACCCGGCAGACGTCGTCCTGCCCGGAAAAGCAGCGCCACATATAATTAAAATCGTCCCTGCCATTTAGGAGAAGATCAGTGACATACAGACAGAAGGGCCACCTACCGGATCCAATTGTGTTTTCACACCATCCAGGAAACCATTGAAATATTCACAAAAAAATTCATCCAAATCGGTTCAGCTGTTTAGGAGGAGTTAGGCGACAATCAGATGTACAGAAGAAATAAATATTCGCGACTTCACTCGCGTTAAATTCTGCTAACCCACGTGACGGATCCTGTTAATTCAGTCCAGTCCAGTCCAGTTCCATCCATCCATCCATCCATCCTTTTATTCGGACCGTCCAGTCCAGTCCAGTCCAGTCACTATCCCACTATCCCACTATCTCACCCCATGTCCAGTCCCGTCCCATGTCCCGTCCCGTCCCATGTTAAATGTCCCATCCCGTCCCATGTCCAATGTCCCATCTCATGTACCATGTCCCGTCCCGGCCCATGTCCCTTCTCAAGTCCCGTCTCGTCCCATGTCCCGTCCCCCATGTCACATGTCCCGTCCCGTCCCGTCTCATGTCCCATGTCCCGTCCCGGCCCATGTCCCTTCCCATGTCCCGTCCCGTCCCATGTCCCGTCCCCCATGTCACATGTCCCGTCCCCCATGTCACATGTCCCGTCCCCCATGTCACATGTCCCGTCCCGTCCCGTCCCATGTCCCGTCCCCCATGTCACATGTCCCGTCCCCCATGTCACATGTCCCGTCCCCCATGTCACATGTCCCGTCCCGTCCCGTCCCATATCCCGTCCCCCATGTCACATGTCCTGTCCCGTCCGTCCCATGTCCCGTCCCATGTTATCAATTGTTCAGCAAATGAAATTTGGTGACACAACGACTGCAGCGCCACCTACCGGGTAAATAAATAAATGTAGCTTATATGACACGTTCGTAGATTTACCATAGCAGCGCCATCTATTCATTACTTACTCAACCCAGTCGAAAGGTATCGACATCTGTTAGAATCATTTGGAGTTAACAGATAATTGTGACTGTCAAATAATAAGAGACAAATAATTAGCAATAAATTAAAATTGCGACTATAATTTGAGATTTAAACTATCCTATCTCTCAAGTTGGATCGAACTCCACATGGTGTGCGAATTTTATTATAATCGGTTAAGTGGTTTAGGAGTCCATTGAGGACAAACATTGTGACACGAGATTTATATATATTAAGAATAAGCAACACCCAGACCAACACAAACTCTCATGTTCATCAGTTCATCACACAAATATTTGTGTCCTGTGGGAATCGAACCCACGACCTCGTTATCAGCAGTCCGACACCCGAACCACTAGACCACAGAGGTCGTCACATCACTAAAACAATGAGTATAAGGCTAATGGTTATTGGTATTCGATTGTGTTTAGGTAGTATAATAATAGCCTTTCAGTTTCGGGAGCGTTTCCCTTACACCCACCCGTATGTTTTACTATGTCTGTGTCTAATAGGTTTTTTAAATCAATATTTCGTAATAATTACCTATATACTGTGGAGTAACAAATTATAGATAAGTATAGTCTTAATAAAAGTCACGTAGAGTTTACACAATTGTAATGAAACATCTATAGATTACTTAATATTTTAGTATCCATAATTATATTATTGCAACGGAAGCTTCGTTATCTTCATTTTGATATAATGATACTACTTTTATTTTTTATGAAATAATGTGCTATCTAGTAGATAGAGCAGAAAAAAATATCGTTGTATTATTTCTTTACGCTCGCTGTTATTATCAGCTGTATTATTTAACTAGCTGTTCCCGTGGCTTTGCTCACGTTATCATAAGGTATAAACTTTCAAATGAGTCAAATTTCAAAGATAATGGACAAATGATAGCAATAATTATTTTTTTGCCATTATTTTTTTGTTAAGGCGCTGGGCGCAAAGTCAAAGACTAAAACGTAAACCTAGAACCTAGGTCACACACAAACAAATTTTGAGCAGAATTTACAAAAATAATACAGAATGATATGAATGTATACAATAAAACGCCTTTTTACAAAACTTCTCTTTAAACTATATTCGAGGTTTTACCTTCAGCAGCCAAAATGTACAGACTGTCAGGGCTGGTGACGCGAGAGCAAGCGACGTACAGTTGTCCATGTGAGAAGCAGCTGGTCCTGAGGTCGCCTTCAGTGTCTGCCCCTCCGACTTATTGATAGTCATCGCGAAGCACAGACTCACAGGAAACTGTATGCGCTTGAATTGTATATTTTGTGTATGTGTGGCAAAATAAATGGTTTAAATTGGAAAGGGTAATTGTGGGTAATCAGTGGTATACGTGGAATAAACACCGTCTCGCTAACGGCACACCCAGTGAGAATCTCTGCCTCTTTAATGTGCCTCTGCAAGGATATGACTTTGAGTCGGGTCCCGTTACACAGCTTAGGCGATGTTAAGTTCCGCAAAAGCATAAACGGGACACCGACTTTAAGTTTGATAAGATGGGCAGGAAGTCCACTTGCAGAGAGAGAGTTAAGGAATTCTACTGAGTAGTGAGTAGCGTCATCTAGATCTATAACGGTGTTTATAGAAGTATAAACCACTTCATTCCCTTAAATTTCTGAGAGAATGCTATCGTTAATGGCAGCGGCTTGGTCATTTTTTGGTGTTAAAATGGCCCTCTCACACAACCAAGAATTCTGCTGGTGCGAGATTTGGCTGATGTCCCCATGAACAGAACGAATTAGATCCTCTACCGTAGGGATCACTATACAAAGCGTTTCCGGTAGGTCCACCTGGCCACTCTCCTCTGGATAAGTTCCTACTCCAATGTTTAAAAGGACATCAGTGAATTCTTGAGCATGTGAATTCCAGCCAAGCCTTGAGAGCACATGTTGACCGTCAAGCACAATCTGTGAACTTGCGGCCAGAGAATGTTTTATTTTATTTATTGAGGGATAATAAACAGCTACAACATAAGACATCAATTATTAGACGGGTTAGGAAATTTGAATATGAATAGAGAGTTTTAACGAAGCATTCACCTCATCAGCCCTAGTACCTCGCGTCACCACAGGCAGCGTCTGCCAAAAATCGCCGCTAAAGAGAACTGTTACCCCACCCATGATGTTGTGGTTCCTGCGGATGTCTTGCAGGGTTTGGTCAACAGCCTCCACTGCCTTTCTGTTCGTAATCGTGCATTCATCCCATTCAATTAAAGAGCAGTCTCGTAGAACAGCGGGCTTGTCACTGTTTCGTGAAACTGCGCAAACGGGCGTCTCGTTGCTCTCCAAGTTTGTGGGGATCTTAAACATTGTGTGCGCAGTTTTGCCACCAGGGAGCAGTGTTGAGGGCTATTTTTCCTCGCCTTCTGACCTCTGCAAGGATGCCTGAAGTAAGAAAGGTTATGCCTGTTCCTCCAGGAGCATCCAAAAAAACATTTTCCCTTGGCAGAGTTCAACGCTCTGCAGGATAATTTCGAATAGCTGTCTTTGCTCTGAGATAAAGTTTTCGACGTGGTCGTTAACAATGACAGACATTGCGCCCGGATTGTAGTCAGTTTCGGCGGCGTATTCACGATTAACGCCGGGATGATGAGCCACAGGTTGGGGAGTCGGTAAACCGTACTCACCCAATGAATTTCAGCCGATCGAAACGACCATGTCTTGAAGTGAACAAAGACAGCTATTCAAAACGCGTTCATTATATCAACATAGGTCCGTAAGAATCGCCAATTGGAATGGTGTAAAATATCGCAATTCGTAGGTACTAAGTATTTCAAGACAGTCGAAGAAGCAAACACAAAGACAAAAAAAGTAACCCCCGTTTCTCTACCAATAACATCAAATTTTTTGAACGAAACCATAGCGCGATCTAATTCAACGTTAACGCCATCTGGTTAGGAAAGAAGTATTTTAAATTAAATTAATTATTTTACAAAACTAAGTAAGCGGGAGACGTAGTCGTAAATTGGTAATATTTTCCATAGGTTAAGGATAACAATACAAATAAATTTTCACGCTTTTTTTTGGTTAGGGGACTCAGCAGTTAGTACAATAAGTGGTTCAATGGCACTTTTTGCACCGATTTCAATATTTTTTTCACTGTTAAATAGGTAAAGCACTTTTTAGCAGACAATACTTTACTAAACTACTGTTAGATAACTACTGTTTGTGGTAGAAAGTAAAATAAATAAAAATAAATACGGAAGCAGAAAATAATCAACACAATGCACTGTTGCTCACCCCTCATACCAAATAGCGTGATCATTAATTGTTTTATAACTTAATAATCCGCTATTTAGCGGACGTTGTTGCTAAATAACTTAATTTGTTGAAGAATGTTGAAGTTGTTTTTTTTAATAAAAAAATTAAAAAAAAAAAAAAAAAAAAAATAATGTTGAGGCTGAGATTCGATCTTAGAAGAACACAACCGTGATCCAGACGCCAAGCCACCAGGATGAGTAATTATTTAAGGGAAACTACGAAATAAGCATTTTCATTGTTAATATCTGTCGTTTAGCTCCCTTTATACGTGGGACACTCAGAAAGTTTTGCGAAACTAAAAAAAATTGTTCTATACGTACATATATTTTTATCAAATATTTTCAAAGTACTTTCCACCAGCCTCTATACAAAGATTCATGCGCCTAAACCAGTTTTCAAAACACTTTTTCCAGTCCGCCGCAGACACCTCGTTTACAGCCTGCTCGAACGCAGCCAGCGCATCTTCCGGCGACGAAAATTGTATCCCTTTGAGCTGATTTTTTATTTTTGGGAATAAAAAGAAGTCACACGGTGCTAGATCAGGGCTGTAAGGAGGGTGACCCAGGAGTTTGACTGGCGTGCTGTCCAGGAAGTCCCTCGTTTTGAGTGCGGTGTGCGCAGGTGCATTGTCGTGGTGGAGCAGTAGCCCGCGGAGCCCTGTGTTTGGTCGCTTGTTGCTTATAACAGAGAAAACTTCTGGCAAACATTTGGTAGTATACCATTCGGCATTAATGCTTCTTTGATCCCGTAAGGGAATTGATACCAAGTGGCCAGTCAAATTAAAAAAGCTAGCGATCAAAATCTTACCCCCGCTTCTAGATCGCTTCACTTTGGTAGGCGTTGGCTCATTTTGAAACACCCAAACAGTCGACTGGCGCTTGGTTTCTGGGTCGTATTGATAAATCCAGGACTCATCACCTGTAACGATGTCGTAAACACGCCGAGACGAGCCTGCTTCAAATTTGTTAAGCATATCACGGCACCATTCCACCCGGGCCTGCTTCTGAGCATCGGTGAGGTTGTGCGGCACCCAGCGTGATACTATCCTCCTCACGCGAAGATGGCTGTGTAGAATCTCGTGAACGCTTCCCGATCCAATCTTCAATATGTGTTGAATCTCCTGATATGTAATTCGCCTATTGTCTTGGATTAAATTTTTCACTGCTAGCACGTTTTCTTCGGTAACAGCCGTCAAAGGGCGACCGCTTCTTTCGTCATCCCCCAAAGTTGGTCGACCGCGCTTGAATTCGTTATACCAACGATACACGGTTGCCTTGGAAGGGCCTTCATCCATGAATGCCATTTGAAGTCTATCGTACGATTCATCCGGTTTCAGGCGACACTTGAAATCGTATAAAATCATAGCTCTAAAATGTTCCCGGCGCAGATCCATATTTCAGTGAGACACAATACTTTGAATTAACTCGCAAAAAATGTGGAGGGAAATTTTGAAATTGGAACTTACTTATTTTTACTTATAAATAATCATATTTTCGAAAAACATTATAACTGGCCAGTCTCCCATATTTAAAAACTTTTTTTCGCAATACTTTCTGAGGGGCCTGGTATATAGCGTGATGGTTATTTCTTTAAATATTAATTTTGGCGTTCTGATAACGAATTATTTTAGTCTTTTTTAGTCTATAAATTATAACATTTCAATATATTAGCTGTAAATCATAACTTTGCAGACAATTTGTGAATCTACTCACCTCCCATGTACAAAAGCGTGATGATTTGTAGCCTATAACCTGACCCGGTCTGTAACCGACTTTTTTGCCAAATTTCAACTAATTCTGTTCAGTAGTCTTGGCGTCATGCTCAAACATACAAACAGATAAACAGACAAACAGACAGAAATTCTAAAAATTGTTGTTTTGGCATCAGTATCGTTCCTAGAATAAAAAATATTCAATGCACAGTTTTTTCATCTCTACGATTTTATTATATGTATAGATTACGAATATAATAAAAAAAATCACCACCACCACCATCGCACTATTTTTGCCTCGTACAGCAAAACTGTGAAAACAACTCCCATCAGCGGTTTTCCCGAAACAATTCGACATGGGAGCCTTCATGAAACGAGCATACGTCTTTTTAAAAGGTCGGCAACGCATCGGTGACGTGACACACACATTTGTGATAAATACAAAAATCTATTTATTATATTTTTAATATTAGCCTGTTCGGCGGTTTCCTTCCACCACCTGCGCGCGCATACAACAACAACAGTCATGGCGCGCGGCGTACGGTTACAGAAATCCGAGCGCCATTTTTCACAAATTTAATTGTTGAGGACAACCCAAGGATATGATAAAAGAAACGAACGATCTGTTGAAAGGCACTTGCCATATGTATTAAATTGAAAGTACACTCGTTCCTACGTAGCTCTGTTCTAGGCGACTAATACGTTATTCTTTCTTCAGGCTTCAGGGTTCAGGACGTCAGGATCAGTTCTTCATAGGTTGAGGTCTTGATCTGAAGCGTAGAACGAGTGACGATCGAATGAAATATTGCCCACACAAAATGCCGCTTATTCACCCGCTTAAGTAGTATTCAGCGGGGCACAAGTGGCGCGTAGTGCGCCCTGCGGCTGCTCTGTTCTTCCAACATTTTTACAAGTCATAGCTAGTTGTAGTTATGTATGGCTTATGACCTGTGATTGGTTCATGGTTTATGACTCATCAAACTGTGATTGGCTGATGATCTGTACCTAGCTATAGTGTGATTATAGCTAGATTTCATGCCCTTGTTACTTTGTGCATAACGTTTCAGCTGTGTTAGCACAAGTTTTCAGTTACATTAATTAAGTTCAGGCTTGCGTCCGCAACAGTCTCCCCCCGGCATAGCCTCGCGAGCCTCTCCCTTCTGGTCGAGGACGATAAGCCTTCTTACTGGCCTTCTAAAAAATGCCACCCCGAGTTCGCACATCCGCACTCCGCACAACACCGTCCGTACCTACTATCGCGCGCACAACAAGGCCCCGCGGCCACACATTCCGCGGTAATAAGCCGTCAGCGATTATGATGACATTGCCTTCTTTAATTTGTTCAGCGTGATTAGATCTGACGTCACCGCGCGGTGTCAGTGTCGGTAGATACTCTTTCATCCATCTTGCCCAGAATCGATCTGCCAGCGCTTGGGCCGCTCGCCAAGCGCGTTTATCAGCTACGTCACAAGTTCCAGTGACCGGTAGCCCTGCTGATGACCCCAACAGGAAATGATTCGGCGTTAACGCTTCCGCGTCTTCCGGGTTCACAGATACGTGAGTGAGCGGTCGCGAGTTCAATATGTTCTCTATTTCAGCCATTACCGTTATTAATGTTTCTTCCTTTGGCATTCGTTCTTTCAATATTACAGCGAGGGCTGTTTTCACGCTACGTATGAGCCGCTCCCAGGCTCCCCCCTGGTTTGGTGCACCAGGGTCGATGAAACGCCAATCGGTTTCCTTATTAAGGGCGTAATCCTTAAGTTCAGTCGCCCATTCTTTGTAAGCGTTTTTTAGTTCGACGTCAGCTCCACGGAAGTTCGTACCGTTGTCTGACATTATTGTGCGTGGCCATCCACGGCGCACGGCCATTCTTCTAAGGGCCATGATCGCACTGTCAGTACTGAGACTCGGTAACAGTTCTATATGCACGGCCCTAGTTACCAAACAGGTAAATAACATGCCCCAGCGTTTTTCTCTACGTCTTCCTATAGTGATCGTCATGGGACCGAAACAATCAACACCGCTGCGAGTAAAAGGGCGAGCGTATGCATCAAGCCTTTCGCAGGGTAAGTTTTCTTTCACCGGTATAGGTGGCGCTTTACGTCGCATGCGACACACGATGCATTCGTTCAGCACGGCGCGCACACTCGTTCGTAATCGTAATATCCAAAATCGCTGACGCAGGTTATTGACTACGTGCTCTCGGCCTGCATGCCCATTCTTCTCGTGTTCACGTTTTATAAGTAGGCGCGCAAGTGGATGCCTGCCGTCTAAGATCGGTGGCCTCTTCCTGTACTCTGGTACATTCGCGTTGATTCGTCCGTTCAGTCGAATAATTTTATTTTCATACACTGGGTCTAGCTTGCTGAGCCGGCTCGATCTCTCAACGCTTTTTCCTGACGTCAATCTCTTAATTTCTTCAGAGAAACTGTCACGTTGCGAATCTCGTATAAGCATTAGTTCGGCTTCTTCGAGATGACGCACGTCCATCGTTGTCGCGCGTTTACGACATTTTTCTATAAAGAGCAACACGCTTGCCATAGCGCGCAATGCTCGATCATATGAGGAGAATCGTTTCAGGTCCATAACGTTCTCCTCGCCTCTAACATGGGCTACTGTTTCTTCCTCGCCCTGGTTCTCTTCGCTAGGCCACTGTTCTTCCGGTTCACGTAAGAAGGCCGGTCCGATGAACCATCGATCGTGTTTATTGAGGCTCGTTCTGCCATATCTAGTTGCGTCATCAGCTACGTTCTGAGCGGTCGGCACCCAGCGCCATCGTTCAGCGGGGGTAAGTTCGGCTATCTCGCTCAGTCGATGCGCAACATATGGCGTATATCTCGCAGAGTCGTTTCTTATCCAATGTAATGCCGTCTTAGAGTCACTCCAATAGGTTACTTCGGCTTCCCATCTATGCTCCTTGCGTATCTCAGAGGCGAGTCGTGCGCCTATCAGGCACGCCTGCAGTTCCATGCGTGGGATACTCTGCGCTTTCATCGGCGCTACTTTAGCTTTTCCCGCTACTAACACGACGTCTATCGATCCGTCGGGCCGTGTTAATCGCCAATATGCTGCAGCGGCGTAGGCTTGTTCACTAGCGTCGGTGAATACATGCAGCGATCGCTCTACGGTCATGTGATTCGCGTAGCATCGGGGGACTCGCAAGCCCGCCACGCTCGTCAGACCATTTATCCATTCGAGAAACGCGATAGCCTCTTCGGCGGGTAGTTGCTCGTCCCAGCCGATGTTGTTTCGCCATAGCTCCTGTAGAGTGATCTTTGCCGTAATCGTAAAAGGGCTCAACAGGCCCAACGGGTCAAAGATCGACATTACAGCCCCCAACATTTCACGTTTAGTGGGCGTTCTCGTTCCATCGCGTACTTCGTTCGGTACACGGGGCATAGCTGTGTTGAATGCAAGCTCATCGGTCTCTGGCACCCACATCATACCCAGCGTCTTGCCATATGGGTGTGCATTCGCACCTAGTTCTTTCGGGGCGTTAGCCTTATCCTGTTCTAGGATATGAGCGAGTAAGTGTGGACGATTCGAATTCCACCCGGCGAGTTCAAAGCCGGCTCGCTCATGAATACGCTGCACCTCTTTGATCGTGAGGGCGGCGCTTTCTTCCGTTTCAAAACTGTCGACCCAATCATCCATGTAATGGTTCATTGTTATTGCATTGCATAGAGGGCGCGCGGGTGCGCGTCTTGACATTCCTCAGCGTTTCTGTTTCTAACGCTGTGAGCTAGGAAGGGTGAACTCCGAGCGCCAAATATCATAGAATTCATCACGTATTTCTGAGGCGGGCTTTTTCGGTCATCACCACGCCACAAAAATCGTTGCGCTGCTTTGTCTTCTGGTCGTATTTTGACTCGCAAGAACATTTCGCGTATGTCTGCCGCTATAGCAATTGGCTTCTCTCTGAATCGGAACAATATTCCGTAAAGCGTGTTCAACATATCGGGCCCGGCGAGCAGTTCGTCGTTCAGACAGCGCCCGCCTGTACTCGCGGCTGCGTCGAAGACAAGGCGCACCTTTCCTGGTTTGTTCGGATTGGTCACAGCGAAATGTGGGAGGAGCCAATCAATTGCGCTGTCGTCCGTGTCCTCGACTCGAGTTGCATAACCTTTCGCCAACAAGTTGTCAACTTGTGACGTGTATGCTCTGCGAAATTCCGTGTTTCGATCCATTTTACGTTCCATCGAGCGCAATCTGCTTAGGGCCATATTATAACTAGGCGGCAGGCGAGTATCGTCTGTACGCCATGGCAGGCCGACTTCGTAACGTCCGTCGACCAATCGCGCTGTTCTATTGAATATTTCTTTAGCGCGCTCGTCTTCCTTCACAGGTTTATTTTTGGATGATATTCCGAGCGCATCGATCTTAAAATGTTCTGTGATTAGTTCATGTAGTTCATCATCATGATCAAATCGTTCTCTATGCTGAGGCGCACGTATGTGCAGTACTGTGGCGCCATCTATCGGGTCTTCCTTCGCCACTATCGTTCGTGGCACCGTACCGTGCACTACCCATCCTAGCATAGTTAGTGATGCGGCCGGCTCGTTCCATTCTCCGGTCAGGAGTTTTCGCGATACTATTAAGTGCCAATGGTCTGCACCTATTAGTATGCGCGGTCTTGCTTGTCCATAGCAGACCTCGTTCTGTGGTAGCTGTTTCAAGTGTTCATAGTTCAAACACTCAGCTGCGATCGCTTGACTGGTAATGTTGAGACTCTTGACGGTTCGCGCCTGTATTGGATGGAAGCTAGTTCGTGCTCCCCGTATCTCCAATGACACGCTCTGACTCTCGGGTTCTTGCCGCGTTGCAGTTAATCCATGCAAACGCAGCGCGCATTTCGTTCCTTGCGCGTTCACTGCTCTAGCGATTTCCTCATCGATCAAGGTTATCGTAGATCCCTCATCGAGTAGGGCGTGAGTTTCAACTTCCAGTCCATCGGGCCCTCTTATCGTGATAGGGCATATTTTTAATAACACCGCGCCAGCTGACATTACGGTGTTAGCCGAGGCGGTGATCTCTTGATCGTTCTGTTCGCCTCCTGGCGCGGCTTGCGGTGCGCTGTGTAGCAATACATGATGAGGATGGCGACACTCATCTATACCGCATTTCTTTGCGGTACAACTGGCACGGCGGTGACGGCTATTCAAGCAACGAAAACATACGCGTGCTTCTTTTGCCCATTCCCACCTCTGTGGTAATGTCATCGCTTCCAGTTTCCTACATTTCACCGTATCATGTTCGGCCCCGCAACATAGACACATCTTTACGTTTTTATTTTCGGTTGCAGTGTACGCAGCACCGCCTCGCTTCTTGCCTTCCTGGCGTTTAGACGAACTACTGGTCTTAGCTGCTGGCGCATTACGTGCTGGCTCCTTTGTTGAGCTTCCTGCAGCGGAGTACGCGAATCGTACGGCACGGTCAGCCTCTCTCATGAGGAAACGAGACAGCGTAACAATCTCAGGTTCGCTGCGACTTCCATACTCTTCTGCGTAGTCGCACCATCTCGCTCTAATATGCGGACTTAATTTTTCTGTAACTTGCCGGGCCAACATAGGATTCTGTAGGTACCCCTTCTCATCTATACAAGTGAGTACACTGACTATATTCTGAAGCCGTATCGCAAACGCGTTCAGTTCGCTAGCTGTTGTTCCGGGTCGCGGTAACTTTCTTAAGTCGTCCAGCGTTTTATCAATAATGATCTCAGGGCGGCCGTAATACTGTTCAAGTGTCTGCATTATAATTGCGGGATCGGCAGCTGTGCACAATAAAGCTGCTACTGTTTCACGTGCTTCACCTCGTACACATGTTCGGAGACGTGCCAGGTTCTCAGCTTTTGTATAGCTATACATTTTGGTCGAATCTCGCATCGCTGCTTGGAATAGTAGCCATTCGTTCGGCGCGCCGTTGAAGACAGGCAGTTCTTGCGCTTGTCTAGGCGGCGGGCGTTTCAAGGCCATTCGTTCTAAGACCTCGGCTAATCTATCTATTCCTCGTTCTCGGGACCGTGCTGGCGTAGGTGATCTGTCTCGTCTCGGATTGGGCGTAGGTGATCGGTTGCGCCGCGGAGTGTCGATCGTGACTCCTCTTTGTTCTTGCGGCGGTGGCGCATATCTATAAAAAGAGTGGTGTGATCGTTGCCCTTCGTTCTCGCGCTGGTAACACAATGTGGCTCCGTTGTCGTCATGTTCGATACGTCGTCGTTCGTTCTGCGGTGCGCGCTCGGTACGTTCCCCCTGTGGTTCGCACAGGGCCGAGACGCGGACCGCTGATGACATGTCTTCATATGACGTCATGTGGGGTCGTTCTTCCCTTTTGGGTTGTGTGTTATTTAGCCAATCAGCGATTCGGTTGTCCACTTCTATTGTTTCACGGGCGATGACGCTCTCGCGGTCAGTCTCCTCCCGTATAGTGGCGACGTCCAAAGCTAGCCTTTTCTTGATAAGTGCTGCTTCTAATTGCAGCTCTTTTCTCTGGATCTCGGCTAGACGTTCCTGGGCTTCGAATTCAGCTAATCTTATTCGGGCAACAGCGCTGGCAGTTGATCTCTGAGAGCGCACGGACGGCGCCCTCGATCTCCTCTCTTCTCTAGTATCAGGCGCAGCGGCGGCGGTGGTGGCGGCGGCGGCGCGTGACCTTATTGCGGCTATGCTGGGGTCTATTTGTGCGGGTAACGCGGGCACGCGGGGGTTCGGTTCGGCATGCGCGCGCGACGTGGTAGCGGTTTGTGCGGACGCGGACGCGGATGCTTGTGCGGACGGGGACGCGGGGGGGTCTTCGTACACTCTTGCTGTCCTCTCCTCAGCTGCTTGGCTTCTTGTAGTCGGCATCTTCGGCATTTGACGCCCCTAACAGCCCTATCAATCCTTTTGGAGGGCCCGGGTTTAACCAGGATATGCTCCGCCAGGGATGGATACGTGCAGGATTGGACAGGTGGGATCTACCCAGCAGAGGATTGTGCGCACTGTGGGGTGCTCAGGGCCGGTAGGAATACCCGGACCCGTCAGCAGTGCCTACAGTCCGGCCCCCACACCACGCACGACCTTACCGGCGTAGTGTACTGGTTCGGTTCGCGCCTTGAAAAAGGCGCTCTTGATGAACCGGTGGTATCGCACAATACCACACCGCCTTGTTCGGCGTTTACTCTGGCCTCCACCGTTTGACACCGTTAGGTGGCAGAGACACAGAGCCGCGGTCCACCCGCTAAGAAATAGTGACACGTTTTAGACGATCTTTACGTTCGAAGACCACCAGCTGATGCTCGCAGACACGGTCTTTCCTCTTGAGCTCCCGGCGCGAACGTTGACTTGATCTTCACGTTCTTGAGCTCCCGGCACCGTGTTCGTTCTTGGTCTTGGATCTTGAATCTTGCTATTGAATCTTCAATCTTGCTATTGATTCTTCGATCCGGCTTCTGAAGGACCAGAAAACTTGGTCTTCGTCAGCAAAACACAACAAATGATCTCGTTCGAAGACCACTTGTCGTATTTATTAAAATTGAAAGTACACTCGTTCCTACGTAGCTCTGTTCTAGGCGACTAATACGTTATTCTTTCTTCAGGCTTCAGGGTTCAGGACGTCAGGATCAGTTCTTCATAGGTTGAGGTCTTGATCTGAAGCGTAGAACGAGTGACGATCGAATGAAATATTGCCCACACAAAATGCCGTTTTTTTTTTTTTTTTTTTTTTTTCGAATGGGCTCTCGCAGGTGGGACCGAAGTCCCATTTCTGCTTAACCGGACTTAGTTGGCGGAGAGTCCCATGTGGGACTCCATTCGCCGAAGGTTTTTGCCCTACATACTTACAAACTAGATGCGCGCGGCATCAATACCGCGCGCAAGCGGGCGCCCCCCAAGGGGGGGGCTCGAACCTCGCTAGGGCATTGCAGGGGGACCCCGCAGTTCCTATGTCCCCCTAGCAGCCGTTGCTGCATCGAATTGGTTACCTCGAAAGTAGCGGACTTTCGGTCCCTATCGGGTGACGTGCTAAACGCCGTGAAGCGGCAAGCCTCGCCGGCGAGGCTAAGACCTACCTAGAAAACCTAACCAGTGGCTACGCAATAGCCTGCTCCTAGGAACTACTCTAGAGCATAGGGCCGGTCTCGCGTGACGAGATTATCTCCGGTTGCTTACACCGTGAGGGCGTCCCCAGGGGGGAGCTCGGACCTCGACTCAGGGTGCAGCAGGGGGACCCCGCCACTGATCCCCCCAGCAGCCGGTGCTGCGTCGGCATGTGTTTCTGTTTCTCGAGAGTCGGACTCTCGGATTCTGTGTGTGTGTCGCGTCGGTCCTCGCCGGCGGGGACGATATTTTGGACGACGGCGTCGGAGTGTGCTTGTACTTTTATCTGACTCCTGGAGGAGTGTAATAGCGTCATCGGGCTCAATGAGTGTGTGTCTGGGACGTCGGGTTTTGCTAATAGCAGATGGCTGGTAGACGGTGGCCGCCACGACCAAGGGGTTGGGGTGCTTGGGAGCGGAATCGAAATAGCGTTTTGAGACACGCTTGAAAAACTGCTTGATGGTCGGCAGTTTGAGGTCTAGGTGGAGGTCGACGTTGCGTACGTACCAGGGGGCGCCTACGGCCCTTCGCATGAAACGGTTTTGGAGGGTTTGGAGTATGTGAATTCTCACCGGCTTAACGTGTGCGAACACAACGCTAGCATAGGCGAGTATGGGGCGGATACAGGTGGTGTATATCCTTACTTTGAGAGGAGTGGGCAACTTACTGTGCGCATTGAGTAGGGGGTGGAGACGTCCGAGGACGAAGGCGGCACGGTTTTTCACCTTGCGGATATGCGGTCTGAAAGTCAGTCTACGGTCAAGGATCACGCCAAGGTATTTGGCTTCTCGTTGCCATGGGATCTGTTTTCCGAACATTGAGACTGGTACGCTTAATTCTTTACGATACTGTGACAGGGGTCTCTTATCGAAGAGGACCGCTGCACTTTTTTCGGGATTTACTTCGATTCTCCATTTCCGGAACCATTCACCTAGGGTGTTGGCCGCGGATTGGAGGGTACGAGAAATGGCGACATGGGTCCTGCCGGAGTAATAGATTGCCGTGTCGTCGGCGAAAAGGGCCATACGGGCTGCACCGCATTTTGGAATATCGCTGGTGTACAGCGTGAACAGTAGGGGGGAGAGCACGGAGCCTTGTGGCACACCGGCGTGAATGGGATGGGGGGAGGAGAGAGCCCCTTCTATGCGATAGCGAAAGGTACGATTCGATAAGTAGTCTCGGATGATGAGCACGAGACGATGTGGCACATTCATAGTGTACAGCTTATATAATAAGCCGTTGTGCCACACTTTATCGAAAGCCTTTGCTACGTCGAAAAAGAGAGTGCCGGTCATTTGACCGCGTACGAAGCCTGCACTGATGTGTTCTACAATGCGGTGCAGTTGATTAACGCAGCAGTGCTTTGTACGAAAGCCAAACTGCTCGTCGGGAAGGAGTTTATTTGAGTCGGCGAAATCTTTGAGTCGCTTATAAATAAGCTTCTCGTAGATTTTACCGAAGGCATTGAGGAGACTAATCGGCCGGTAACTACTCGGCTCGGCTTTTGGTTTGCCCGGTTTGGAAATACCGATTACCGTAGCCTGTTTCCAAGCCTGGGGAAAGATGTTGTTTTTAAATGCCGCATTGAAGATGACGGTCATTAGAGCGATTAGGGTGGCAGGGAAACGTTTCAGCACCTTATTGGTGATGCCGTCTGCGCCGGGGGCTTTTTTGGGCTTAAGATCCTTGGCTATAGAGAGAACTTCGTCAGGGGTGATCGGTGGGAGCGGGTCATCAGGGTCATCTATTGGGGGGAGGGGGAGGGCTGACCTACGCTCTACTTCTGAATTAACCTTATCAAGGTGGGTTTGGCTTACGGGAAGCGTACTGAGAGTGCATTGAGACTCCAAACTGTCGGCTAAGCATTCGGCTTTTTCGTCGTCGTCAAAGGCCGGCCTTTGATTGGGTCGATTTAGGGGGGGCATAGTTGTCGTGGTCTCGCATTTAAGTCTGCGTTGAAGGGCCCAGAAGGCTACATGAGACGGTTGGATTGCGCTGACTTCCTTGTCCCAATGATCCTCCCGTACCTGAGCTACACGTCTCTTTACAGTATTCTGTAAGGAGCGCATATGGGCACGATTGGCTTCATTGGGAAAAGCGTCATAGGCACGGATGGCCGCGTTCCTCTCGGTCCTCAACTCATTCACATCGTCCGGCAGTTTCAGACGCTGGTCATCCAGCATCGGAACCTGCCGTGAGCATTCGCCCACTACGGACTGTACATGGTTGGTGAGCGAGGTGATCGCGGCCACCGTGTCCGCGACTGTCTCAATGGAGTCAGGGATTGAATCTAATTGGGGGGATGAGGTAGATTTGAGGCGGTCCTCTAATCTCCTCCAATCGGTTATCGTTTTTGTTACGGGTGGAATACCGGGATCCGAGGGACCACCTCGGGGACCCAGTTGAATGATCACAGGGCGATGATCTGAGTCTAATTCTTGGATTACCTCGATAGAGCGAATACCGAGGTTTACGCGCTTTAAGAGGGCTATATCTAGGATGTCGGGCCGATGCCCTACTGTGTCAGGATAGTGAGTGGGACGCATCGGGGCGATGACGTCGAAGGAAAGTTTGTCGCTAAGTGCTCCTAATTGAATGCCAGCGGCGTTATTGGAGACACAGCTCCATGAACGGTGTTTGGCGTTTAAGTCGCCTGCAATAATTACAGAGTTACTAAGATCGAGTAGGGATTTGAGGTCGTCCTCGAGCAGACTCGCGGGTTTGTTTGAGGATCTATAGGCCGAGACTATGGTGATGGGCTGGTGCCCTGTCATGCCTAGGCGACAGATTGAAGCCTCCAGGCATGCTAGCTCTGGGGGATCAATGGGGATGCAATACAATGAATTTCGGTAATAGATGAGCGTTCCGCCTAGTGCGGTGTGTGCTCTGTCGTTTCTTATCAGCCTATAGTTGGCTATATTGGGATTACGACAATGGGGTTTGAGGAAAGACTCTTGAATGAGTAAAATATCGATTTGGTGCTCACGCAAGAAGACGGCTACGTCGTCGCGTTGACCACTAATGCCTCGGGCATTGAAAAAGCCTAAAATTAGGGAACGGGGTTTGAATCTTTTGGGTGGGGCCGTATTATACATTATAATTGGAATTAAGTATTCTATAGATGTCTTGGTACTTGGTAAGTACCTGAAGGCGCTGCTCATGGATGCCTTGGGTAAAGGCCCAAAGTCTAGAGTAGGCGTCAATGCGGGATTCCCCTGATTGGGGTTCGAGGTATTCTCTCGGCAGAAGGCCGGGGGAGTTTACCGGAGGGGGGGTTCTCATGGGGGGGGGGGCTTTAGCTGCTGGTGCAGTTTTGGGCCTGAGAGAAGGTGCGGGGATGGGTATGTTCATCAGCGCAGGGGGCTCTGAGGCCGGGGGCGCGAGACGAGAGGGCGGAAGAGGTGGGAATTGGGGCTTTTGGTTTCCCTTAAACCAGGGGTTGGGCCCGAGTGGGCCGCGGAAATTAGGGGAGGGCCCGAGTGGGCCTCTAGGGTTTGGTGGTTGGTACTGGTAGGGGGCTGCGTAGGAGGGGGCTTCCCTCGCAACGCGGTCGGAGGCGCGTTTCGCCGATTTGGCGTTGCGCATTTTGGGGGCTTTGGGGCATCCGCGATAATTCGCTGGATGTCCGGCTTGGCCGCAAAGGACACAACTTGGGGGCTCCGTGCACTGGTCCCTCTCCTTGGAACGCTCGCACTCGCTAGTCCCATGATCGCCTAGGCACTTTACGCACCTGGGCTTAGCGTAACAGTTACGCTGGGAGTGACCATACAACTGGCAACGGTGACATTGACCAGGCTGGTTTGACTTGTGGGGGCGCTCGATCGTAATGCCTGATAGGTGGCATACGGTCTTTACGTTATATATTGCCTTAGCGTTTTCGCTGGGGTGGCAGATGGCGAGGACCATGTTGAAGGGGTCTCCGTGCTTTCCACGGAACATTCTGTGGGTCTCTTTAATGGGGATACCTTGACGAACGAGGTCGTCGTGTACTTCCTCGCATTTTACTTCGGTGGGGACCCCTCGGATTACGACTCTGAGGAGTCGGTCCTCCGGGAGGGCGTAGGTGTGAAAAGACACACTACGCTCGCGCAACAACCTGGTAAGGTTGCGGTAATCGGTGGGGGTGGGGACAGTGACTTTAATGCCCTGCTGTGTGGGGCGGGCACTGGTGAAATTAATTTTGGACTGGTTGCACCAGTCAGAGATTCTTGTCCAGTAAGCCTTATCCTGGATGAATAAGGGAGGCGGGATGGGTACCTTCGTCTGGGAAGACGAGGTATGGACATGAGGGGAGGAGGGCCTGTTATCCTGCGAGGAGGAGTGAGAGGCGGGACGGGGGGTAGGGGCCGGGGCAGTGTTAGCCTCGGAAAGCTTTAAGGACTTTGGGGCGAGAGCCTCGGCCTTATTGGTTTTTCGGCCGCGTTTTTTACCTTTACCCACTACTGTGGTAAAGGCATCGGCCTCGTCGGAGATGACCTCACTGTCCGAAGACATCTCTTGGTCTGAAGGGATCGGGGAGATCTCGGGGTTTTGAGTGGGGGCTGGGGTGGGGAGAGGTGAGGGGGTACGTTCCTTGGGGTCCAGGCTGGCTGAACGCCTAGATGGACCACATGGAGACCTCGGTCTCTCCGCATCGCTGTCGGGACGGGCGCGGGCGCGGGCTTCGAGGGCGAGGCGCCTAGCCCTTTTTAGGGAATTTATCCTTATGGGTGGGGGGGAATCGGGCGACTTTAGAGAGTCGGGGACGTCGGGTGGTGTTTGTTGCTTGGCGGCAAAAGCGCTGCCAAACAAGTCGCCATGATTGGCGATAAAGACGGGGTCCTTGAAGAGGACGTTTTTTAAGATGCTGAGGAACTCGGCATCAGACACCATCGTATAGATGATGACTAAGCCAAGCCTAGCAACAATGAGAGGGGGAGAGAAATTAGTGGCGTACTAACCATGGGGGTTTGCTCCTCGGGTGGGTGTTCCCGGGAGTGTGTTCAAACCCTCCCCGTCGGGTATAGACGGGGAGGTTGTGTGCCTACTGGTGAGCCCTAAGCTTGCTCTCCTGTTTGCCAGTCTCAATGTGCAAACAGGTCCCTAAGTCTCTAGTGTGCAATGGGTGTTAACCCCTAGAGAATGCTAGATAGGACGAAACGGGGGTAAGCTAGGGAAGACTAGGAGATCCCCCAAGGCCTTCTGGTCCTAGCTTCTTCCAATTTTGCTTTGCCCTTAAGGAGCGCAGCTGGCGTGTCGGGTCAACGCCCCTCGGTTTGTTATCACCGTTAGGTATCCACCGAGAACCACAGTAAATAAGTGGGTTTTTCCTGAAGGGACACTACGTTTTTGACGAAACTCTGTCTAAAGAGACAAAAGCGCGCCCGCTGTCTTGAAAAAGACAGCGAATGTGCTTATCGGGCTGCAGTCGGCGGGGCGACTGCGGAGGGCGCTACGGTGAGCCGTAGCGAAAAATATTCGGGCACGAAACTCGGCACGAAAGGACGGAGCGGGAGCAGCACGACCTCTCGGGGCGAGTGTCAGAGCGTGAATGACAAAATGCCTTTTTTTTTTTTTTTTTTTTTTTACGAATGGGCTCTCGCAGGTGGGACCGAAGTCCCATTTCTGCTTAACCGGACTTAGTTGGCGGAGAGTCCCATGTGGGACTCCATTCGCCGAAGGTTTTTTCCCTACATACTTACAAACTAGATGCGCGCGGCATCAATACCGCGCTTAATCGGGCGGGCGCCCCCCAAGGGGGGGGCTCGAACCTCGCTAGGGCATTGCAGGGGGGCCCCGCAGTTCCTATGTCCCCCTAGCAGCCGTTGCTGCATCGAATTGGTTACCTCGAAAGTAGCGGACTTTCGGTCCCTATCGGGTGACGTGCTAAACGCCGTGAAGCGGCAAGCCTCGCCGGCGAGGCTAAGACCTACCTAGAAAACCTAACCAGTGGCTACGTAATAGCCTGCTCCTAGGAACTACTCTAGAGCATAGGGCCGGTCTCGCGTGACGAGATTATCTCCGGTTGCTTACACCGTGAGGGCGTCCCCAGGGGGGAGCTCGGACCTCGACTCAGGGTGCAGCAGGGGGACCCCGCCACTGATCCCCCCAGCAGCCGGTGCTGCGTCGGCATGTGTTTCTGTTTCTCGAGAGTCGGACTCTCGGATTCTGTGTGTGTGTCGCGTCGGTCCTCGCCGGCGGGGACGATATTTTGGACGACGGCGTCGGAGTGTGCTAGTACTTTTATCTGACTCCTGGAGGAGTGTGATATCGTCATCGGGCTCAATGAGTGTGTGTCTGGGACGTCGGGTTTTGCTGATAGCGGATGGCTGGTAGACGGTGGCCGCCACGACCAAGGGGTTGGGGTGCTTGGGAGCGGAATCGAAATAGCGTTTTGAGGCACGCTTGAAAAACTGCTTGATGGTCGGCAGTTTGAAGTCTAGGTGGAGGTCGACGTTGCGTACGTACCAGGGGGCGTCTACAGCCCTACGCATGAAACGGTTTTGGATGGTTTGGAGCATGTGAATTCTCACCGGCTTAACGTGTGCGAACACAACGCTAGCATAGGCGAGTATGGGGCGGATACAGGTGGTGAATATCCTTACTTTGAGATGAGTGGGCAGCTTACTGTGCGCATTGAGAAGGGGGTGGAGACGTGCGAGGACGAGGGCGGCACGGTTTTTCACCCTGCGGATATGCGGACGGAAAGTCAGTCTACGGTCAAGGATCACTCCGAGATATTTGGCTTCTCGTTGCCATGGGATCTGTTTTCCGAACATTGAGACTGGTACGCTCAGTTCTTTACGGTACTGTGACAGGGGTCTCTTATCGAAGAGGACCGCTGCACTTTTTTCGGGATTTACTTCGATTCTCCATTTCCGGAACCATTCACCTAGGGTGTTGGCCGCGGATTGGAGGGTACGAGAAATAGCGACATGGGTCATGCCGGAGTAATAGATTGCCGTGTCGTCGGCGAAAAGGGCCATACGGGCTGCACCGCATTTTGGAATATCGCTGGTGTACAGCGTGAACAGTAGGGGGGAGAGCACGGAGCCTTGAGGCACACCGGCGTGAATGGGATGGGGGGAGGAGAGAGCCCCTTCTATGCGATAGCAAAAGGTACGATTCGACAAGTAGTCTCGGATGATGAGCACGAGACGATGTGGCACATTCATAGTGTACAGCTTATATAATAAGCCGTTGTGCCACACTTTATCGAAAGCCTTTGCTACGTCGAAAAAGAGAGTGCCGGTCATTTGACCGCGTACGAAGCCTGCACTGATGTGTTCTACAATGCGGTGCAGTTGATTAACGCAGCAGTGCTTTGTACGAAAGCCAAACTGCTCGTCGGGAAGGAGTTTATTTGAGTCGGCGAAATCTTTGAGTCGCTTATAAATAAGCTTCTCGTAGATTTTACCGAAGACATTGAGGAGACTAATCGGCCGGTAACTACTCGGCTCGGCTTTTGGTTTGCCCGGTTTGGAAATACCGATTACCGTAGCCTGTTTCCAAGCCTGGGGAAAGATGTTGTTTTTAAATGCCGCATTGAAGATGACGGTCATTAGAGCGATTAGGGTGGCAGGGAAACGTTTCAGCACCTTATTGGTGATGCCGTCTGCGCCGGGGGCTTTTTTGGGCTTAAGATCCTTGACTATAGAGAGAACTTCGTCAGGGGTGATCGGTGGGAGCGGGTCATCAGGGTCATCTATTGGGGGGGGGGGGAGGGCTGACCTACGCTCTACTTCTGAATTTACCTTATCAAGGTGGGTTTGGCTTACGGGAAGCGTACTGAGAGTGCATTGAGACTCCAAGCTGTCGGCTAAGCATTCGGCTTTTTCGTCGTCGTCAAAGGCCGGCCTTTGATTGGGTCGATTTAGGGGGGGCATAGTTGCCGTGGTCTCGCATTTAAGTCTGCGTTGAAGGGCCCAGAAGGCTACATGAGACGGTTGGATTGCGCTGACTTCCTTGTCCCAATGCTCCTCCCGTACCTGAGCTACACGTCTCTTTACAGAATTCTGTAAGGAGCGCATATGGGCACGATTGGCTTCATTGGGAAAAGCGTCATAGGCACGGATGGCCGCGTTCCTCTCGGTCCTCAACTCATTTACATCGTCCGGCAGTTTCAGACGCTGGTCATCCAGCATCGGAACCTGCCGTGAGCATTCGCCCACTACGGACTGCACATGGTTGGTGAGCGAGGTGATCGCGGCCACCGTGTCCGCGACTGTCTCAATGGAGTCAGGGATTGAATCTAATTGGGGGGATGAGGTAGATTTGAGGCGGTCCTCTAATCTCCTCCAATCGGTTATCGTTTTTGTTATGGGTGGAATACCGGGATCCGAGGGACCACCTCGGGGACCCAGTTGAATGATCACAGGGCGATGATCTGAGTCTAATTCTTGGATTACCTCGATAGAGCGAATACCGAGGTTTACGCGCTTTAAGAGGGCTATATCTAGGATGTCGGGCCGGTGCCCTACTGTGTCAGGATAGTGAGTGGGACGCATCGGGGCGATGACGTCGAAGGAAAGTTTGTCGCTAAGTGCTCCTAATTGAGTGCCAGCGGCGTTATTGGAGACACAGCTCCATGAACGGTGTTTGGCGTTTAAGTCGCCTGCAATAATTACAGAGTTACTAAGATCGAGTAGGGATTTGAGGTCGTCCTCGAGCAGACTCGCGGGTTTGTTTGCGGATCTATAGGCCGAGACTATGGTGATGGGCTGGTGCCCTGTCATGCCTAGGCGACAGATTGAAGCCTCCAGGCATGCTAGCTCTGGGGGATCAATGGGGATGCAATACAATGAATTTCGGTAATAGATGAGCGTTCCGCCTAGTGCGGTGTGTGCTCTGTCGTTTCTTATCAGCCTATAGTTGGCTATATTGGGATTACGACTATGGGGTTTGAGGAAAGACTCTTGAATGAGTAAAATATCGATTTGGTGCTCACGCAAGAAGACGGCTACGTCGTCGCGTTGACCACTAATGCCTCGGGCATTAAAAAAGCCTAAAATTAGGGAACGGGGTTTGAATCTTTTGGGTGGGGCCGTATTATACATTATAATTGGAATTAAGTATTCTATAAATGTCTTGGTACTTGGTAAGTACCTGAAGGCGCTGCTCATGGATGCCTTGGGTAAAGGCCCAAAGTCTAGAGTAGGCGTCAATGCGGGACTCCCCTGATTGGGGTTCGAGGTATTCTCTCGGCAGAAGGCCGGGGGAGTTTACCGGAGGGGGGGTTCTCATGGGGGGGGGGGCTTTGGCTGCTGGTGCAGTTTTGGGCCTGAGAGAAGGTGCGGGGATGGGTATGTTCATCAGCGCAGGGGGCTCTGCGGCCGGGGGCGCGAGACGAGAGGGCGGAAGAGGTGGGAATTGGGGCTTTTGGTTTCCCTTAAACCAGGGGTTGGGCCCGAGTGGGCCGCGGAAATTAGGGGAGGGCCCGAGTGGGCCTCTAGGGTTTGGTGGTTGGTACTGGTAGGGGGCTGCGTAGGAGGGGGCTTCCCTCGCAACGCGGTCGGAGGCGCGTTTCGCCGATTTGGCGTTGCGCATTTTGGGGGCTTTGGGGCATCCGCGATAATTCGCTGGATGCCCGGATTTGCCGCAAAGGACACAGCTGGGGGGCTCCGTGCACTGGTCCCTCTCCTTGGGACGCTCGCACTCGGTAGTCCCGTGATCGCCTAGGCACTTAACGCACCTGGGCTTTGCGTAGCAGTTACGCTGGGAGTGACCATACAGCTGGCAACGGTGACATTGTCCAGGCTGGTTTGATTTGTGGGGGCGTTCGACCGTGATGCCTGACAATTTGCATACGGTCTTAATGTTATAGATATTTTTGGCGTTTTCGCCAGGGTGGCATATGACGAGGACCATGTTGTAGGGATCGCCGTGCTTACCACGGTACATACGGTGAGTAATTGCAACCGGGATCCCTTGACGGTCGAGGTCGGCGTGCACTTCCGTGCAGCTGACTTCGGTCGGAACCCCTCGGATCACAACTCTAAGGAGTCGGTCCTCTGGGAGTGCGTAGGTGTGAAAAGACACACCACGCTCGCGCAACAACCTGGTAAGGTTGCGGTAATCAGTGGGGGTGGGGACAACTACTTTAATGCCCTGCTGTGTGGGGCGGGCACTAGTAAAATTGATCTTATTTTGGTTGCACCAGTCGGAGATCCTGGTCCAATAAGCCTTATCCTGGATGAATAAGGGAGGCGGAATGGGTACCTTCATCTGGGAAGATGAGGTATGTTCATGATCATGAGGGGAGGAGGGCCTGTTATCCTGCGAGGAGGAGTAAGAGGCGGGACGGGGGGTAGGGGCCGGGGCAGAGTTTGCCTCGGAGAGTTTAAGAGTTTTTGAGGCGAGAGCCTCGGCCTTGTTGGTTTTGCGGCTGCGTTTTTTGCCTTTACCCACTACTGTGGTAAAGGCATCGGCCGCGTCCGAGTTGACCTCACTGTCCGAGGACATTTCTTGGTCTGACGGGATAGGGGAGCGATCAGGGTATTGAGTGGGGGCTGGGGTGGGGAGAGGTGAGGGGGTGCGGTCCTTATGGTCCAGGCTGGCTGAACGCCTAGGCGGACCACGTGGAGACCTCGGCCTCTCCTCATCGCTGTCGGAACGGGCGGGGCGCCTATTCCTCCTTAGGGGTGGGGGGGTGTCGGGCGACTCTGGAGAGTCGGGGACGTCCGATTGATTGGCGGCAAAAGCGCTGCCAAACAAGTCGCCATGATTGGCGATAAAGACTGGGTCCTTGAAGAGGACGTTCTTTAAAATGCTGAGGAACTCGGCATCAGACACCATCTTAGAGACGGTGACTAAGCCAAGCGCCTAGCAACAATGAGAGGGGAGAAAATTAGTGGCGTACTACCATGGGGGTTTGCTCCTCGGGTGGGTTTTCCCGGGAGTGTGTTCAAACCCTCCCCGTCGGGTATAGACGGGGAGGTTGTGTGCCTACTGGTGAGCCCTAAGCTTGCACTCCTGATTGCCAGTCTTAATGTGCAACCAGGTCCCTAAGTCTCTAGTGTGCAATGGGTGTAAACCCCTAGAGAGTGCTAGATAGGACGAAACGGGGTTAAAGCTAGGGAAGACTAGGAGATCCCCCAAGGCCTTCTGGCCCTAGCTTCTTCCAATTTTGCTTTGCCCTTAAGGAGCGCAGCTGGCGTGTCGGGTCAACGCCCCTCAGTTCGTTAGCACCGTTAGGTATCCACTGAGGACCACAGTAAATAAGTGGGTTTTTCCTGAAGGGACACTACGTTTTGACGAAACTCTGTCTAAAGAGACAAAAGCGCGCCCGCTGTCTTGAAAAAGACAGCGAATGTGCTTATCGGGCTGCAGTCGGCGGGGCGACTGCGGAGGGCGCTACGGTGAGCCGTAGCGAAAAATATTCGAGCACTTAATTCGTCACGAGAGGACGGAGCGGAGCAGCACGACCTCTCGGGGCGAGTGTCAGAGCGAGAATGATCCCGACAAAATGCCGCTTATTCACCCGCTTAAGTAGTATTCAGCGGGGCACAAGTGGCGCGTAGTGCGCCCTGCGGCTGCTCTGTTCTTCCAACATTTTTACAAGTCATAGCTAGTTGTAGTTATGTATGGCTTATGACCTGTGATTGGTTCATGGTTTATGACTCATCAAACTGTGATTGGCTGATGATCTGTACCTAGCTATAGTGTGATTATAGCTAGATTTCATGCCCTTGTTACTTTGTGCATAACGTTTCAGCTGTGTTAGCACAAGTTTTCAGTTACATTAATTAAGTTCAGGCTTGCGTCCGCAACATTAATATTTGTCTAAATTATGTTTATGTTTTTTTCCCTCGCAAGTGTGTTGAAAAACGTCGTGTGAAATACGTGAGCAATGTTCATTATACTCTGGGATTAATTACGCCATGATGTGTGTGTGAGCGCTGGTTTGTACACGGAGGAGCACGTTTTTTTTTGGCTTCACTATGATTGTTCGCAGCACTTCATCTATATTTTTTACCGTCTGTGGCTGAGTACTTTTCAGCTATCTTACTTAGTGAGTAGATAATAGCTAGAATATAACTAAGTTAGTTCTGTAACTACATAAGAATCCAATTAAGGGTTGCAATGAAAATGGATATTAAACTTCGAAGTCTGCAAACTGTAATGAAAATGCAGGGTTCAACGAAAAAGTAATTTCGAACTACAGCGTCGAATTTATTCGAGGAAAGTTAAATAATTTTTTTTATTGGTAATCTCGAAACTCCTTTATGAAATAAAAGCAACAGTGAAAAAAAACTAATGAAATATTTTTTCAACACACTTGCTCGTAAAGTGGATCTTTTTGCACCGCTTTTAGGTTCATAATGCAGCTTATAACGCACTCAACTCTCAACCCAGCCTATCGCAGTCCACTGCTGGACATAGGCCTCTCCCAAATTGCGCCGCAACGCTCGGTCCTCTGCCTTCCGCATCCAGCACGCGACCTTTTTACTTTAGATTATTGCACTAGTGCTTTTTACTTTACAGTTTATTTTTAAATCTCTGCAAAGATTTTTTATGTCTAAACAAAATTAACCCTGAAATGCATATTGTTGCCAATAGGGAAGGTGACTATTTTTTTTTTTTCATTAGTTTTTATTAGAAATCTCGAAACTTTTTCAAGAAAAATAAGCAATAGTGAAAAAAACAACAAAATATTTAATTAATTGTCCAAGTTATAAGCGATTTAAATTTGTTCACAAGACAGAGAAAGCACTATTGAATAATGACGTCATTGTTCAAACCTTCATAGTAACTTGACAACTCTCTGAACAATGTCTGTTTCGCTCGAGAAGGACAGAAAATGCCCCTTCCAAAAACTTAATAAGCGTGTATCTCTCCCATTTTTTTATGGATTTTGTTTATACTTTCTACAATGTTGTCCTTTCTGTGCCTTCTTTTGAATAATATAACATTTTTGGTAATTTTGGACTGTAGTCAACTACCGGATTGTCTACATTCATTTTCACGTAAAATTTATTCAAAAACCTGAGTGTCTGCGTTATTAATTGCGTTCAATTACATTTTTGTGAATAAATCAACCGTGTAAGTTAAAATATGATAAATAAACATTTCATTTCATATTTTTTTTAATGTTTGTCAACTAACTAACATTGATTTGTGTCATAAATAAAAAATCTATTTATTATATTTTTAATACTAGGTCGTTTGGCGGTTTTCTTTCACCACCTGCGCGTGTTTAGCTAAAGTCTGTTTTTTCTCTCTTGTCTTATTTAGTAAACAATCTTGACACATCTCATTATTCAAATAACTACTTAAGAATTACTTGGAATTTCCAATCTTGCGTATTTATTAAATATTACACATTTTATCTCGTATTGTATTTAATCTTACTTATTTATTTTTTAAGTTTGGCAATTCTTCGGGCTATGTCGGTTACTTTCGTTCTTCTGCGAATCTCCTCATTTCTGATTCGAATTTTCATTTCATTTTCTGATTTCTTGTGGGCGGGGCACATTGCTCGCAGAACGGATGGCCGATGGGGCAGTAAAGTTCTGGAGTGGCGACCGCGTACTGGAAGGCGCAGCGTGGGTAGGCCCCCCACAAGGTGGACCGACGACCTGGTGAAGGTCGCAGGAATCCGCTGGATGCGGAAGGCACAGGACCGGTCGTTGTGGCGATGCTTGGGGGAGGCCTATGTCCAGCAGTGGACGTCTTTCGGCTGAAATGATGATGATGATGATTTATTTTTTATCGTTATTTACCAACATCACGCCTCACTGATCTACGTTATTGTGTCGACGCCAGCTGTCGCTGAAAACCAGCGCTGTGTCTTTGCTCCGTGCATGAGGCACAGCAATATGCAGAGCGGTGGCCGTTTTGCGCGGATGTGACTCATATCTTACCACAGTTCTTGGCTCTGTACCTGTATTTGTTCTGTGTTCTTAAATTTTTTGGCAATTTTGTGCGTCACTTTTGAAGCAAATAAATATTTTTTTTTCTTTCTTCTTTTTCTTTTACTGATAAAATATAATAACTAGTTGTGCACATGTAATCAGGTAAACCATCCAACAAACCAACTGTGGTCGTCAACCCGCCTGCCAAGCGTGGTGATTATGGCATCATGCTTGAGGGAGTCCTATGTCCAACAGTGGAAGTCTTTCGGCTGAAATGATGATGATGAATGGTGAATCAAGTAAAAAAAAATTGTGTTTAAAATTGTTAAAATAATGTCTTTTACGATTTTTTAATTACGAATTGCTTTAAAAAGACATGCCAAGATTGTTTACTAAATAAGACAATAACGAAAAAACAGAGATTATACGTCACCGTGCGATTACAATAACCACGCCATTTTTCACAAATTATGTCTAAAATATGATTATATTATAATAAAACAAGTTTAACCGGATTACATCGCGTATATTATTTTTTATTATTTTATGTGTAGTGATCGCGAAAACCTAAGAAATTATTATATGATTGTATGTTTTTTAATAATAATAAAATAATAATAAATAACGTTTATTTCACCAACAATTTATACAACCACTTATAGCAAAACTTAAGGGCTAATATTTACGTATACAATATGGAAGCCGACCCCAATATAATTCGGAAAAGGCTCGGAGGATGATGATGATGACAATATGGGAGCATCTGTATCCGAAGTAGGACAGGTCCTGTATCTCGGTATATACTACAGCGCCATACTCCTCAAACATAAGGCAAAAATAACAATAATAACAGCCAAAACTGACATGTAAAGATGCAGTAATATTCTAGACTTAAAATGCTTGTCCAAAACAGAAGATGTGGGTGTAGGTGTGTAGTGTGTGTGTGTGTGTGTGTGTGTTTTGTGTAGTGAAGAGTGGGGTAAGGTTGGGGGATTCTTGAGTTATAAGTAGTGTGTTTTTAATACCGAAAAACAAAAACACACAACAAGTGTGTTGAAAAACGTCGTATGACACGCGTGAGCATTGACTATTATACTCTCGGCTCCATTACGCCCTCGCCTTCGGCTCGGGCTGCAATCCAGCCTCGAGTGTAATTGCCAACTTAGCTCACTTCTTAGTTCAAAGTCGCTCAGCGAGCTATGGAGCGAGCTATGCTTGGAGTTTCTTTGAAGGATAAAATCCGTAACGAAATTATCCGGAGCAGAACCGGAGTGACCGACATAGCTTGTAGGATCAGTAAGCTGAAGTGGCAGTGGGCTGGCCATGTCTGTCGAAGGACCGATGGCCGCTGGAGCAGACGAGTCCTTGAGTGAGACCGCGAATCGGCAAACGCAGCGTAGGGCCCCCCTTCCAGGTGGACCGATGACCTAAAGAATGTGGCTGGGGGGACTGGATGCGGACGGCAGAGGACCGAGTGTTGCGGCGCAACTTGGGAGAGGCCTATGTCCAGCCGTGGACTGCGATAGGCTGAGTTGATAGCTCACTTGTATCATAATGTACTGTTACAACTTAGGTCATCATTTACTTTTTATGACTTCGTACAGTCAACCACAATGGCCTAATGGTTGACCCTACAAAAGCATTACTTATGTAATAGTTAATTTGATTGTTGTATATGTTATGTATGAATTACAAAAGAAAATTTCGAACACACAAATAGCTTTATCACCGAATTACATAATTGAAATTAGGTAGGTAGGTATTACAATTTGTAATTAAAGTTATTATGTGGTGGTCACACACAATATTCCTGGAATCGGTTTGATAATTACAGCATGTAATAAGGTTATAAATAAATGTTGGTAGGTTATACACCATTTCCAAGTAAGCAGTATGGGGGTCAAATGGTTGCTTCTTTATGTGATATATCAGGTATGTTATTTTCATTTTTTAAATCTGTACCAATTCTATCTCTATATATATCAATTCTAGTGAATGAACTATCATCGGTGAGCGATATTTTCTATATCAATTATAGTGAAAGAACTATCATCGGTGAGCGATATTTTCTATATCAATTCTAGTGAATGAACTATCATCGGTGAGCGATATTTTCTATATCAATTCTAGTGAATGAACTATCATCGGTGAGCGATATTTTCTATATCAATTCTAGTGAATGAACTATCATCGGTGAGCGATATTTTCTATATCAATTCTAGTGAATGAACTATCATCGGTGAGCGATATTTTCTATATCAATTCTAGTGAATGAACTATCATCGGTGAGCGATATTTTCTATATCAATTCTAGTGAATGAACTATCTGTGAGCGATATTTGCGATGGTACATGACTACCATATAAAAAATTGGTCTAATTATTTATTTATTTGACATCAAATAAGTCCATAATTAGAAAGAAGAAAGAAAGAAAGAAAGAAAAACTTTTATTTAGCACAGAACACAGGACAGCACAACAATAACATTAATAAAAATACTAAAGTTAATAGGTAAATAAAATATGAAGTTGCTGCCGGGCATGCCCATGCCAAAAGGGTCACCAACTCAGCATGTGCTGGCGTGGAACATCCAGCGCTGATTTTCAGTTGGCACCCTGCAGTGACACACGGACGAAGGAACTGTGTTTATAGATAATAATAACTAAGTACATGTATCGGTCTAGGGTAAAAAAATGTGTTAAAATAAATAAAAGTTCTTTAAAAAAATATATATTAAAACAATATTGAAAATGTATATTAAAATAAGGCATAAGAATAAAAAGGAAAATGCGCTGGATGCGGAAAGCGCAGGACCGGTCGACGATGCTTGGGGGAGGCCTATGTCCAGCAGTGGAAGTCTTTTGGCTGAAATGATGATGATGATGATTATTATTATATAATTATTATTTTGGTAATCGTAATTGTATTATTTTGATATTTTATTTATAAATATTAAAATTAATTAGTTAAAAGATTTGTCAACATTAATTGCATTGTATTCGATTTGAGAGGTAATATATAATTAGTTGAAAGCTCTGATTTCTAAATCTAGCCTGTGTGTCAGAAATCAGTTCCATTCCCGCTTAAATGACACGAAAAGATTGTACAGTCGACTGCATGACAGTGGTAACATTTGAATAAGAAAACCTCCCTTACTGCCACTGAAGTAATATGTACTACGTACTAGAGAAGACACCTTGAATCGAATGTTTGTAACACGTTTTAGAGCACCTGCACTCTCACTCACTTAATAATAATAATAATTCATTTATTTCAGGCATCTAGGCCCATAACAAATACTTAAAACCATATACAATATTATAAAGTAGGTACAATAATGTAAAACATAAAAATATAATAATCTACATCTAAAAATTAGGTAATAGTGGCTTAGCCCCGCTCACGCCGCGCGTGCTCTGCGGCCAGCAAGGTGCGCGATATTTTTTGTTCGTAACGTCTACTCTAGTACGAAGTACATAATACCTCAGTGCTTACTGCTTACTGCTTACGAAACAAAGGCGCTGTCAATGTCAAACTGTTACCACTGATCTAGCAATTAGATAAAAAAAAAAATTGTATGTAGTTATGGTAAAATTGTGAACAAAAAAAAAAAAAAACAACCGAGCGGGTAAAATTGTGAACATAATGTCTTTTTTAGGGTTCCGTACCCGAAGGGTGCCAAACGGGACCCTATTACTCTCGCTACGCTGTCCGTCCGTCCGTCCGTCTGTCTGTCACAGGACTGTATCTTTCGAACGATAATAGGTAACCAGTTGAAATTTTCTCAGAAATTGTGTTGCTATGAGGTGTATCACGACAAATACTAAAAACAAAAAAAAGTCTAAAACCAAAGGGGGTCCCCATACAAGAAACCTCAAAAAACATGCATTTTTTTCAACGTTTTTTGTTCCTGCTCTATCTTCAAAACGGTAATATATACCAGCGTCAAACTTGGTCAGATTATAGTGCATATTATGTAGTTTCGCAAGAAGTACTAAAAATAAGACAAACATAGACATATATGGTGGTACCTGCGTAAGAAAGAGATGCAAAAATTCATATTTCGCGTCAGTGTGCGTGTACGTTGATGTCTTTTGATAAACTCTCGTAAATTAAATCAGTTTTTATGGGGTATCAGGTCGTTGAGAGGTACGGAACCCTTACTGCGCGAGTCCGACTCGCACTTGGCCGGTTTTTTTTAAAATTATTATTAACGAATTGCATAAAAAATACATGCCAAGATTGTTTACTAAATAAGGCAAGTAAGAAAAAACATAGTGTAGATCAGAGGATGCTGCTGTCCCTTTATTAACTTTAAGGCTGCGCTAGTCACCTAAAAAATAAAAATAAAACATAAAATCGAAAGGGATAGACGCAGTGATATAAGACACACACACACATACACACTCTCGTACGGTTTTGATTTATTTATATAACCATAGAAATATAACACATAGAACCACAATAGACACATGCAGAGTGACGCGGTTTCAAGTTAGCCTTAAAATGATAAGTACGCCTAACAACGCATCAGTGGATGGAGTCCCTAACGGGATACTCCGCCACCCGCCCGGTTAAGCTTCTTATTTCAGGAGTATACAACCTGGAATGTTATATTCTTGAGTCAAAACACAAAAATAATTTATAAACTTGACAGACGCCATTAATATAATAATAATATTTTTGAGACATTTTTACACAGCACCATCTTAGTGCCAAATATAGTTAAATGAAAATGTTGCTAGTTGTGCGAAAAATATTTTTGGCTGATCTGTTAAAGGAAACTATCAGTCTAGGCGTTATATGTCTATGTTTATAACGAAAACGAGTGCGGTAAATTTCATTGTGACACATTTTCAATTCAATTCTTTATTGGCGATGGTAAAAAAAAAAGTTATAAAAAAAAAACGTTAACGTTATTAATGTTATTGTTTTTGGGGGTTATTAAAAAAAACTACTTCATGTAGGTATCTATTCAAAATAAATGTATTTGAAGTTTCCATCCTACTTCCTCCCTACCCTTGGCGACGCCATTGATTGGTGTGTGCTTTGCCAGACTCTCCCCGCCATAAGAAAATCGTCACCAAGCGCCTCTGACCAAAGATTAAAAGGATGTTGACGACGTCTGTCGTCTAGTGGTTCGAGTGTCGGACTGCTGATCACTAGGTCGAGGGTTCGATTCCTAATTTATGTGATAAACTTAAGTGTTTGTGTTGGTCTGGGTGTTTCTTATGTATAATAAGTTTGTATTATATTTAAAAAAAAAAGTATATAAAGTATATAATAAAACAAAGATAAACGTTAATCTTGTTTTATTATAATGTGTAGTTATCGCGGAAACCTAAGACATTATTAGATGCAAAAGTTCCACCAGAAAATAAAAGCTTATCTAAAAAGATTTATGAAATCATTTATTTATTTTAATGTCCAGACTATAACACGTAACGACATTCTGTCAACTAAACTCGTCCCTTGGGCATCGTAAAAGGCTGACAGAACCAGTTCCAATTGCCAAACATTAAGTCCAGATAGTTTTTTTTTTTTTTTACTGACAGTTGCGGTTTTACGTATTTCCCAAGGATTGGCTATAAATTATTTGCCGCCCTTTTTTCCTAGATCATTTTTAAAATCCAGCAATTTAATTGTTTGTTTTTAATAATTGTTAGCTAACAACCTAGTTTACATTATTTTATTTAGAGGTTAAATACAGTTAAGTTAGGTACTGTGTTTCTACCTCATCATCCTCTTCACCTTTTCCCAACTTGTTGGGGTCGGCTTCCAGTCTAACCAGATGCGGCTGAATATCAGTATTTTACACGAAGCGACTGCCACCAGGCCCCCGCAACCCAGTTCCTGGGTAACACCGACATTCGCTGCTACCATGACTGTTCAGCTCCAGGACCAAAAGACGAAGCCTATCCAACTGCGCAGAGGGGTGAGACAAGGGGATGTCATATCCCCAAAATTGTTCACTAACGCGTTGGAAGACGTCTTCAAGACGCTGGACTGGACTGGACAGGGTATCAACGTTAACGGCGAGAACATCTCACATCTCCGCTTTGCCGATGACATCGTTGTAATGGCTGAGTCACTGGAACAACTGGGCGAAATGCTGCACAGCTCAAACGGAGCCTCTAAATTCATGTTCAATAGGCATGTCATGCCGAGGCCGATATTCGTCGAAGGGTCGGCACTCGAAGTTGTAACGGAGTACGTCTACCTAGGGCAGATAATTCAGCTTGGTAGGCACAATTTCGAGAAAGAAGCCGACAGAAGGATCCGTTTGGGATGGGCAGCATTTGGCAAACTTTGCCGAGTCTTCTCGTCGCCTATACCGCAAAGTTTGAAGACAAAGGTCTTCAACCAGTGCGTCCTGCCTGTCATGACTTACGGCGCCGAGACGTGGACACTGACAGTTGGGCTAGTCCACAAATTTAAAGTCGCTCAACGAGCTATGGAGCGAGCTATGCTTGGAGTTTCTTTGAAGGATAAAATCCGAAACGAGATTATTCGGAGAAGAACCGGAGTGACCGACATAGCTTGTAGGACCAGTAAGCTGAAGTGGCAGTGGGCTGGCCATGTCTGTCGAAGGACCGATGGCCGCTGGAGCAGACGAGTCCTTGAGTGGAGACCGCGAATCGGCAAACGCAGCATAGGGAGCCCCCCCGCCAGGTGGACCGACGACCTGAAAAACGTGGCTGGGGGGGACTGGATGCGGAAGGCAGAGGACCGAGTGTTGTGGCGCAACTTGGGAGAGGCCTATGTCCAGCAGTGGACTGCGATAGGCTGAGTTGATGATGATGACCGACATTCGGAGGCTAACCTCTGGTCTAATCCAGTTGTTAGACTTTCGGGCTTCTGACTACCCGTAACGACTGCCATAGATATTCGTATGGGAACCGGAACCGATAGCTTAACGTGCTCTCTGAGACACGGAGGGGTCTCGATGCGCAACGAAATGGTCACCCATCCACGGACGGACCGCGGCTGGTGTAGCTTAACCTCTCAGATCATACTATCTTCGTAGCTACTGTGGTTATATCTAAAGGTGATATTTTGTGAAATGTTAAACGTGATATAGATTTAATTCAGCTAATTATTTTGTTTTTCAGACGGTCATCACAACATCACTTGGTGGTGTCAGCTTACCATTCCCAGATTGTATGGGAAAAGTTACACCAGTAAAGCCAAAACCCTTAAACCCTTTGACTTTTTCACCACTATGTTCATCGAGAGAATCGCTAGTCATCAAACCACCAACAGTACGGGACTGTGAAGATAAACCAACATTGTCTTCACCAGCTGCAGGAGTAAAAAAAACATGTCGTAATTTTTCCTCACCTATAAAACTTACTTCAACATCGAGACCTCTGCCAGTTCCGAAGATGGATTCATCTCCAATTTCAAATCTAAAATTTCCAGAAATGTGTAGTAAGAAATTATTACCATCGAAAGTCAAATCAATACCATCAGTAATCCAAAAAATATGTGACGCTGCTATTTTAACAAATGCTGGTCCAGATATTCGTATGCCGGAAATATTATTACCTTACCAAAACCCTTATTTATCACCTCCTGAAATACTAACAAATGCTTTACCATCTTATTCTTCACCAGATATGTATCTATCTTCATTGAATAAACAATTATCATTACCAAGTCTCAAGTCATTACCCACTGTTCCTATAGAGCCTTTAAAAAGAAAATACATTGATTCATTTTCCGAAACTAACCATTTGTTGATATCACCAACCACTAATACTAGACCAACTCCAAACACATCTTTACCGTCTTTAGCTTCAACTTTCGACACTCCACTGATTTTTGAAGCAAGAAACTCTGCAATTATGGCTCCAGAACCATATCCGTTGTTCTATAAATCTATGTATCTACCAAGAGTTACTCCAGCCGACATCGTGTCATTAAATTATAGACCTATGTCTTGCAAGGGAGCTGGAAACTTAAATGTTCCAGCTCAATCGAATTCTCAAAATGTATTAAGTCCTAAGTTCATTTGTACTTCTACATGTCCAAGTTCTCCTTTCGAAAGAAATACGTTACATACCACATTACCAAAATCTGAACTTGAATTTATATCACCATGTGTAAGCTCTATTAAACCAGAAGTATCCTTCCAACCTGTACAAATACCCAAGATACCTACTATGCCATTTTCAACTGAATTCTCCTCACCATATGCTCAAGTAAAAAATGCATGGGATCTATTAAAATCGAGTTCTTGCACGGCTTCCAATGCGTTTGTGTCTAAAGTTGTAGCACCTCAGTCTTTGTCACCTTTATTTGACTCGAGCAGCTGTAAAAATTACGCACCTTTTTTAAAATCGAATCCATATACAATTGCAGGTATAACACCTGATTGTCTCCCATTGGATGCTACTCCAATAGTTATGCCTAAAATACCATTTGCTTCTCCTGAAATGTGTACCACATGTGTGCCACCTGTTTTACCCTCAAACTTTTTAGGGTTCCCTATATTGCCTCCGGCATGTATTTCACTGCATAACTTTGAGGTAAATCCTTGTAATTTAAATCCAATTTCTTTTGACGTTGACTTTTTACCAAATTGTATAAATAACGTTAAGATTACCACAGATTGTTTAAGAACTATTGACATACCTAACATATTACCTATAGTAGATGTTTGTATAGAGACCATAGGTAGAATAAATAGTTATGATATTTCCAGAGATTTACAACCATGTGTAGATTATGAGAACGACCCTTATTTATGGCGAACAAATATTCCTAAAACATGTACTGGCCGAACCATACCTGAGATAAATTGTTGTCAATTACCACCACAGCCGGAGCTTACTATTCCACTTCTGCCTCCTAATATTTACTGTCCAGAAACACCTTCTACTACAGTACCTTATATAAACACGTCTCCCTGTTCTTCTTTTTCTCAATCTTCCTCCAATATAGTGTCTTCTATCAACGATTTAGTGTCAAATATCGCCCAAAACGTCGTATCTTCTTATAAAACTTATTTGACATCAGCACCGAAAAACGTATTCATGAGTCCTAAACCAAATTCTTTTGTAAATTGTGGGTATAAACCTGATCAATCATTTTCAGTTCAACAGCCCTTACCACCTGTAAATCTAGTAAACACTATTGATTTCCTAAGTCCTTCAGCTATGGACTCCAAAATACTTTTAACATTAGATGCACCTACAGCATATACATCATCAACTCAAGAAACTTTTTCAAATATGCTGTCACCTACTTATTCATCAAAGCCTATCACAGCAACTATATCACCTTCAACATCTTTGATAAACTATTCATCACCTCAAACATGTCCATCATATTTGCCATCACCAATTTTACCTTCATATCCAATAAAATCATCACCATTTTATATGGAATCACCAGTTTTGAAGGTGGGCTCTTCAAGTAACAGTGGAAAAGACATCGATAAATTATTGGAGTTGATGTGCATTGTTGAGCTATTAAATAACGATGAGAGTTTCGATTGGAATGATTTGGATACATTTCTGGCGTTTTTATCCACAAAATAAGTTTTTATAAAAAGTAATGCAGCTGTCTCGTACAACTAAATAATTAATGTCCCTATGGTTCACGATAACAGGAGTTTACAGATTAAGTCCGTATGTAGCAGGTGACAACCAAGTTTTTTTCGTTTTAATTTGTAAATAAAATTAATTTGTTAATTAAATGTTGTTTTATTTGATAAAGAAGTGACACCTAGCTTTTCAAAACGATTAACCTAGAAGGTTTAGTCTTCACCTTGGCGCTAAATAAAAATACTGAGGGCCGATCAGAATGGAGCTCACCTTTTTAGAGTGGTGGCCTGACGTTCAAACGTCATCCAGCATTAGGATCTAGCATCTGCAATGCCCATGAAATTGCTATGACAGTTAGATGAACTGGTGTAAGTACTTGGTCGTATCGTAGCAAGAGACGTTAAACAAAAAATAAGTAAGGTAAGTGATGAAATGCTGCATCACTAACTGGTTACCAATTGGCTTTCCTGCAAGTAACACTGTTAGGAGGGCAAACGATATCTTAGGAAGACACACCTGCTACATTCTTAATAAATAGTGGTTTACCCCGAAAGGAGACCTCCGGATAAAAGATTTGATAAACTAAATCGACACATTATCCTCAAAAAACTTAAAAAATAGTAAAAACAGACTTCAAAAAGAATGAAATAATTTGTGTGAAACAGTTTAGGAAGTAGGTGCCAATTGTTATTTTATTAAATCAAACCGAATCAAAGGCCTTCTTTTGATTCGGTTTGATTTAAGAAAAAAAAACTTGAATTCTTGAATCTTTGAGGGTTTACGTAATAAGTGAGATTTTGAAGTAATTGTATTATTTGGATTGGAAGTCACAATGTTCTGACAGACAAAAAGACGGACAAAGTGCTGAGCGGCCTAGTTAACTCAGAGAACTCGCTTCGCTCGGTCAAAAATCACAAAGTAGGTGATAATAATTGATCACCCTAAATACCTACTCATTTATTACTTAACACAATTTTACTGATAGTATTTCGTTCATTATTTAGCAAGAGAATAAATACCTAAGAAACATCAAATACAAACATTCTCAAATTACGACCAGCTTCTTACAAGCCCTAAATAAATAATAAACAATTGAGACTCAGTGAGCAACCAACCAAATTAAATATTTATAGTGTAAGGGTCAGACGGAATTCTGAGAAATATTGATAAAGATACGGTCTTTGAGTCAGACGCCAAAGACCGTGAACCTCGAGGCTGTTTTTGTATCATATTTGTATAAATCTAAGGTTGTGCTTCCAACCGTCCAGTTCTGCAGGAACGATTTTATATTGGTTCCCGCGTGACTATCTATTATATTTATTCACATACATGTATCATATGGTAGCAGTTAGTTTGAAGACAAAGGTCTTCAACCAGTGCGTCCTGCCTGTCATGACTTACGGTGCCGAGACGTGGACACTGACAGTTGGGCTAGTCCACAAGTTCAATGTCGCTCAGCGAGCTATGGAGCGAGCTATGCTTGGAGTTTCTTTGAAGGATAAAATCCGTAACGAGATTATCCGGAGAAGAACCGGAGTGACCGACATAGCTTGTAGGATCAGTAAGCTGAAGTGGCAGTGGGCTGGCCATATCTGTCGAAGGATCGATGGCCGCTGGAGCAGACGAGTCCTTGAGTGGAGACCGCGAATCGGCAAACGCAGCGTAGGGCGCCCCCCTGCCAGGTGGACCGATGACCTAAAGAACGTGGCTGGGGGGGATTGGATGCGGAAGGCAGAGGACCGAGTGTTGTGGCGCAACTTGGGAGAGGCCTATGTCCAGCAGTGGACTGCGATAGGCTGAGTTGATGTATCATGTAATAATAATATGTAATAAAAGTCTATAAAAGCCTGCCTTTTGCGGGAATTCGGCAGATGCAGCAAAAAATCGTATACTGGACGTTCGTGCGAATATTTTAATTAAAATATGTGTGATTAAACTGGATTATGTGTTTTCCTGGATACCGAGATCCAGTTAGTAGACTTTGTAGTCGCAAAACCGATTAATAATATTTGGCCGGATCAGTTTTTTTGCAGGATTCCGCAAACGGGATGCTCGTGTGTGTATGTAGTCATCATCATCCTCTAAGCCTTTTCCCAATTATATTGAGGTCGGCTTCCAGTCTAGCCAGATGCGGCTGAACATCAGTATTTTACACGGAGCGACTGCCATCAGACCCCCGCAACCCAGTTACTGGGTAATACTGACATTCGGAGGTTAGACCAGTTGCCAGACTTTCAGGCTTCTGACTACTCCTAACGACTGCCATAGATTTTCTGTTGTAGTATTATATTATCCGTGGTTTCTGTAAATAACAAGATGCCTTCGTGGGACGTTGTTTAACTCTTCTTATTTTGAAGTAAATTATAGTACTAATAAAAATATGCGTGATTCTACGTAAAAAGCGCGTGCATTCAAAATAAAACTAACGTGACAAAAAAACTAAATTAGCATAAAAATAATTTAAAGCAGTTGCAAAAACGATTAAAAGTGCGAATGGAAATATTATATTTAATGTTGTTCATTTAACATAACAACTGTTAAACGATGTACACAAAAACCCTACAGGTGATAGGTGAATTTATTTTTAAGTATGTATGTATACTCATTGTCATAAAAATAATGACAGACGAACAGCTTGCCGTTACACAGATAGTCCTTAGCGGTTTTCGTGTACGGAAATATCATTGTATATTGTATCATGTAAAATAATGCATATCGGAAATAGGTAAATAAATCTATCTACAATATCATAACCAAATTTCTTTTTTAAAGTTCCTTACCCAAAGGGTGCCAAGAGGGACCCTATTACCCTCACTACACTGACCGTCCGTCCGTCACATGGCTGTATCTTTTGAACGTTAATAGGTAGCCGGTTTGCCGGTGGCAGCATTCTCTGAGTATTTAACCAACCAACTGCGATCGCCAACCCTCCTGCCAAGCGTGCCTATTATGGAAATAAAGAAAGAAAGAAAGAAAGAAAAACTTTTATTTGGCACAGAACACAGGAAAGCACAACAATAACATTAATAGAAATACTAAAGTTAATTATAGGTAAATAAAATATGAAGTTGCTGCCGGGCATGCCCATGCCAAAAGGGTCACCAACTCAGCATGTGCTGGCGTGGAACATCCAGCGCTGATTTTCAGTTGGCACCCTGCAGTGACACACGGACGAAGGAACTGTGTTTATAGATAATAATAACATGGCATATCCCCCCTATATTTGGGGGAGGCCTATGTCCAGCAGTGGACGTCTTTCGGCTGGAATGATGATGAGGTAGCCGGTTGAAATTTTCTCAGAATATGTGTTGCTATAAGGGGTATCACGATATATAGGTACTAAACATAAAAAAGTCTATATAAATGAAAAGGGGGTCCCTATACAAGAAACCTCAACCGTAACCTCAACGTTTTTGTTCCTGTTCTATCTTCAAAATGGTATGACATATCAGCGTGAAACTTGGTCTGATTATAGTGCAAACTATGCTGTTTATCAATAAATACTAAAAACAGGGCAAACATAGACATACGTGGTGGTACAGTCGACTGCATGACAGTGGTAACACTTCAATTCAAAAATCGCCCTTACTGCTTACGAAATAAAGGCGCTGTCAATGTCAAAGTGTTACCACTGACGTGCGGTCGACCGTACATGCGTAAGAAAGAGATACAAAAATTCATATTTCGCGCTCGGTGCGTGTCTTATGATAAACTCTCGTAAATTAAATCAGTTTATAAGGGGTATCAGCCCCCCTAGCCAAGTTGACAATCTACACAATCGTCAATCGTCAACGCTAATAGAAAACGATCAAAATGTATGGGAATGACATATCTCAACGAAAAAATCATTCGTTCAGATACCAGGCCCCTCAGAAAGTATTGCGAAAAAAAGTTTTTATATATGGGAGACTGGCCAGTTATAATGTTTTTCGAAAATATGATTATTTATAAGTAAAAATAAGTAAGTTCCAATTTCAAAATTTCCCTCCACATTTTTTGCGAGTTAATTCAAAGTATTGTGTCTCACTGAAATATGGATCTGCGCCGGGAACATTTTAGAGCTATGATTTTATACGATTTCAAGTGTCGCCTGAAACCGGATGAATCGTACGATAGACTTCAAATGGCATTCATGGATGAAGGCCCTTCCAAGGCAACCGTGTATCGTTGGTATAACGAATTCAAGCGCGGTCGACCAACTTTGGGGGATGACGAAAGAAGCGGTCGCCCTTTGACGGCTGTTACCGAAGAAAACGTGCTAGCAGTGAAAAATTTAATCCAAGACAATAGGCGAATTACATATCAGGAGATTCAACACATATTGAAGATTGGATCGGGAAGCGTTCACGAGATTCTACACAGCCATCTTCGCGTGAGGAGGATAGTATCACGCTGGGTGCCGCACAACCTCACCGATGCTCAGAAGCAGGCCCGGGTGGAATGGTGCCGTGATATGCTTAACAAATTTGAAGCAGGCTCGTCTCGGCGTGTTTACGACATCGTTACAGGTGATGAGTCCTGGATTTATCAATACGACCCAGAAACCAAGCGCCAGTCGACTGTTTGGGTGTTTCAAAATGAGCCAACGCCTACCAAAGTGAAGCGATCTAGAAGCGGGGGTAAGATTTTGATCGCTAGCTTTTTTAATTTGACTGGCCACTTGGTATCAATTCCCTTACGGGATCAAAGAAGCATTAATGCCGAATGGTATACTACCAAATGTTTGCCAGAAGTTTTCTCTGTTATAAGCAACAAGCGACCAAACACAGGGCTCCGCGGGCTACTGCTCCACCACGACAATGCACCTGCGCACACCGCACTCAAAACGAGGGACTTCCTGGACAGCACGCCAGTCAAACTCCTGGGTCACCCTCCTTACAGCCCTGATCTAGCACCGTGTGACTTCTTTTTATTCCCAAAAATAAAAAATCAGCTCAAAGGGATACAATTTTCGTCGCCGGAAGATGCGCTGGCTGCGTTCGAGCAGGCTGTAAACGAGGTGTCTGCGGCGGACTGGAAAAAGTGTTTTGAAAACTGGTTTAGGCGCATGAATCTTTGTATAGAGGCTGGTGGAAAGTACTTTGAAAAGATTTGATAAAAATATATGTACGTATAGAACAATTTTTTTTAGTTTCGCAAAACTTTCTGAGTGTCCCACGTATGTCATTCCCATACGTTTTGATTGTTGATTGTGTAGATTGTCAACTTGGCTAGGGGGGCAGGTCGATGGGTGGTACAGAAACCTTACTGCGTGAGTCCGACTCGCTCTTGGCTGGTTATTTCATATCTAATGGGCCTACGTTTGAATGCCACCTCACCTGACTCACTCACTGGACGCATATTTTCGAGAATATTTTGTCATACTCTGCATTAGGTATGGTTGAAGTTTTAAAATTAAACATACATCATCATCGTTAACTCTGAAAAGAATAATTAGAACAAAAAAGAAGTAATGAAAAAAAATTATACTTACATTTAATATAATAATAAATTACTTAAACCTATTTACTTTACCACTGCCCTTTGTGTCCCGAAACCTGTAGCCTGGGTGACCTTTGCGTTGCCACTGATAACGCCGTTGAAGTGGCAAAGTTTTGGGCTTGCCAAATCTGACCCAAGAGATTACATAAATACTATACCATCGACACGAAGAAGAAGACTTAAACCTAATTAAATTGTGTGCAACATACTAACTTAATACGATAACCTCGGACGAATAAAAAGGCAAACGGAATCTCGCTAAATATAGACTGAAGCACTTAATTTTTTCCTAAACCGACTATAATTTCGAAAACATTTTAACACACCAGCCCCCCTAGCCAAGTTGACAATCTACAATCGTCAATGCTATAGAAAACAATCAAATGCTACAGAAAACAATCAAATGCTATAGAAAACAATCAAAATGTATGGGAATGACATATCTCAACGAATGACTTTTTCGTTGAGATATGTCATTCCCATACATTTCGATTATTTCTGTAGCGTTGACGATTGTAGATTGTCAACTTGGCTAGGGGGGCAGATTTATACTGTCATTTTTTTTGTGACACTACAATAATGACTACCGTCACACTAGATTTTTTTCGTAATTGCGGCTTTTTGGCATACTATGGATGTGAATGTGTGCGTGCCAGCCCGTACTTTTAAGCGAGCCGGCACATTATGGATGCTCCACTTATTGTTTAGCGAGATTCCGTCCGCCTTTTTTATTCGTCCGAGACGATAACTTTAAAATTCTCTCTTTTCTCCTCAGCTCAAATTCCTTCTCTACCAAAATGACTCTGGATAATCCATTGATGTTGCCAGCACATACGTGGTTCCACCATCTTTGAAATATGTTTCATCTGTCAAAGCTTGATTATTGGTATTTGCAAAAGAGTTATCTTCTTCTGGAGTATAGACAGGACCGTAATTTACCACTTTTGATTTAGCAAACACAGTTTCAATATCGTTGTGTTTCTCTTTAGGCGATTTTATACCATTTTGTTTAACTCCAGAGTAGTATGGAGTTTTGGCTTCAGAAAAGCTAGATGATTTATGTTCAACAAATTGATGATTTGAGTCTAAATTTTCATCATAAAAGTAGTGGGGTTCTGGCTTTATTTCACTTCTTTCAACTTTCCTAGTTTGGAAATCTGGTGATTCTAAATGTGGTGGACTGCGGAATTGAACTTCTTCTTCAACTTTATCCTCTAAATCAATTTTGAATGCTTTATTTATACCTTCTGTTTCTATATCATCGAACTCTTTATTTATTTCGTAATCTTTTATTACGTGTTCTGGTAGTCTGAACTCTTCAATCCTTCTTGGGTTTATAGAAGCTGCATTTGCTTTATCAGTTGTATAGTAATATTTGGTATCACCCAAGTTTTTGATGTAAACTTCTTTTTTGTTTGCAGTATAAGCTGCATTATCTGTAAAGAGTGGATAGTAGTCATCAATATATCCATAACCTAGGTATTCATGTTCATTATTTGGATCTTTGTCATTCTTTGGATCAGAATATTGTGTTATTTTTTCATTTAACTTATCCTGAAATTCTTCATTGCCTTGTGTATCTTCTTTTACATCAGAAGGCTTATCAAAGGATTTTAAGCCCTCATCTTTTGGAATAGGGTCAATGTTTGCACGCGTTTTTTCTTTAATGACAATAGTTCTTTCTGTTGTTACTATATCTATTTTAGGATTAACTACAATGATATTGGGCTTTGATAAAACAGTAGCATCTTCAGTTGAGTTTCTGTTATTTTGCTTATTTCGTTTTCTATTCTGTTGTCTACGTTTCTTTGGATTTTTTCTCTTATTTTCTATATGACTGTTTGTTTCCATTCTATTTGACAATGATTGACACATTTTCTCATAGTCAGCAAGGAAATTACTCATCATAGGATTATTCTCGAATTGTGGTAATCCTTTCATAAAATTGCTACCGATATTTTCAGGCATGTTAGGAATAAGTTTTAGAAAATCATTACCATCATGTTCAGGATTTCTGGGTAACCTATTCTCTTCAATGACTCCTTCGTTAAAATGCGCTAAGTTTATGTTATCTTTTATTTTATTATTGTTTTCTATATTTTCTTTGTCTGACTTCGGTTTTTTCTTATGACGTCGTCGTGGTTTTGAATTTTCAGCTATAGTTCCTTCATCAATAGGGATTTTTGTTTGTTTACTGTCTTTACTTTTTCGTTTTCTAGTTTTAGTTTTCTTATTGCCTTCATTTTCAATATTAGATTTTTCAATATTTTTAGAAAAAGATTCAGCATTCTGTTTACTAGACCGTCGTCTTGATTTTTTATTGGTTGTCTGAATGTTTTCTACATTTTGTATATTACTTACATTTTTGCTCTTATCTTTCTTTCTAGATTTAGAAGATCTTCTTTTATTAGTCTTCTTATGTTTCTCTTCTGTTTTTAAATCAGCCAATTTACCCCCTTTATTTGCAGCAGTCGCTCTATTATTCAAATACTCTGTAGGAACTCCAAAATAATTGTTAACGGGATTTGGTGCAATTGGATTATTAGGAAAACCAGCTAAATTTGAACTGTACCCGCTTACGTTTGAGTCCACAATCGTTTGCACTGAAGGGCTCGATATAATTCTGTTCAATAACATTTGCCTTATGTCAGAAGGTGATAAGTTCAGCTGCGGCGATTGATTTCGAGCCACCATATTTTGTAAATAAGGTGCATAATCGCTTGGTTGGTTGGCATAGGGATTCACATAGCTATTTTGTTGGTAAATAGGATATGTTTGAGCAGATATTACCGGGAATCCTATGTTGGTAGAAACCTGGAAAAAGATGATTTATTATTCATGGAATTGTACAAGTATTGTGGATAAACATGCAAAGATATAATAATAGTATACGTTCCTGATGGAACATTTTATATCATTATCTGGAGTTTCTAGCTTAGGCTTTATAAATGGCTGAGTTTTCAAAGTAATGATACTGGTAATAGTACCAGTATCATTACTCTGAAAGGATACGAATAGTTTCACATTTGTGCCCCACCAAAGTGATACAATACAAAAACAAAAATGTATATACAAAAAGTACAAAAAAACAAGTAGTTTTAGCTTAAAGTTGATTAACATATTGACCACCAAATCTTATTGTTTCTGAAAGTATTAAAATGTTCCATCAGGAACGTATATATTGCCATAACATAATAAATATAGTTATTCAATCGCTAATAGGTAGGTAGTTATTACCTACGTAATTCAAATCACAAACACCAATTATCTAGCATTAATAGTAAACAAAACTTCGAATAGTCGTTATTTTTGGTCTTTATCGCACCATTTACAAGATAGGTATGTGCAACCTACTAAAAAAAATACGCTAAACCTTTTACGTTCAATACCAAAATGTTTTTTGCACCACCGTGTTAAGTTTTCTTTCGATTATAATAAAACAAAGTTTAACCGGATTAAATCGCGTATATTATTGAAATTGGTTTTCCTGACGTTTCGAAAGCTTTGCAGAATTTCGTGGTCGCAGGTAGACTAAGATGACAATCATCTTTACAGATATTTCTAAAAGAATATTTTAATCTACCGTACAATATTATTAATTAAATCGTTTCGATGCACGCAGTAATCACTCACAATATCATTATCTTTTACAGTGTTGCGTGCTGTTTTGGACTTGATTATTTTTAGGACTGGGTTCTGGGTTAGGTGGTAATATTTTTTTAGAAATATCTGTAAAGACGATTGTCATCTTAGTCTACCTGCGACCACGAAATGCTGCAAAGCTTTCGAAACGTCAGGAAAACCAATTTAAATAATATACGCGATTTAATCCGGCTAAACTTTGTTTTATTATAATGTGTAGTGATCGCGAAACCCTAAGAAGTTATTTTCTTTCGATGTTATTAAGGTTCTACCGCTAAGGTATCTACCACATTAATAATAATAAATTATAATCAAGTTACTATTTAGTCTTTGGCATAATTCAAAAATGATATGTTTTTATTTTCGTTCTATTATTGCTCATACACACAATACAGTAAACCATATTTAAACTTTTTTATATTCTTCTATCGTGTCGACATGAGCTACACAATGATGATAGCTCATGCCGTGGGGAAAAGATTAGCCAGTCAGCAGGTTGGTAGCGGGGCTGACTGCCCAGAGTGCGCCGGACGATCAATTAAATGTCGTCACTCGTGGAGGCTCTTTTAATACACCACATTTTTTATATTAAAACACTATTATTCTTTACTCATGAAATCAAAACTTGAAACGAAAACAAAGTCGACGCGCTAGATGTACGCCCTTATCTTGAGCACTGGCTGAGCCGGTATAAACCGGTATCTCTGCGTACGCGACAAAGCCGCCAGTGCTCACGCACCACGCGTCTCAAGCTTGTAGTAGTATACCTATTATAGCGTGGTTGTATGAAGCTTATACTCTGTTCGGTTCCTCTGTGGCCGTAGCGCCGTACCGTTTCGATCGGCCGGCGTCCAAACAAACATTCTTTAAGCTAGGTTCATATTGCTGTGTTGGGGTGTGTCGGGGCGCTATCTGTTGTGGCGCTGAGTATTCACATTGATGTGTCGTGTTGTGTCCGGGTGTGGCGCGTTATAAGATCATTGTCAAGTCAGATTTTAGGTAAAACGCACGTATAAAATGTTTTCTTCAAGTAGTGACAGTGATTTTGATGAAGATATTCAATTTCTTTTAATGACGAATCTTGTTAAAAAAGATGAACAGAAAAGAAGATATTGGGTACATCCTTTAAATACATTATGGGAGACTTTTCACTGTCTCGTTCAAGAATTAGAAAGTGATGGTGAAAGATTTCACCGATATTTCAGAATGAATAAAATGCATACAACACGACGTTACCCCTCGCTTTAACGCGTCGTACTGCTAGATTCACATCAGTGTGGTGCGATGTGTCGCGATAGATCCCCCACCACCTCTCTGGCGCGTCCGGGAGCCGAGCGATGTGTCTCGCGACACACGTCGCCATAACACGTTGCGACACACCAATGTGAATCTAATCACAATTTATGAACGAAACCGATAGCATTCTGTCGCGCCACGACACACCCCGACAGAGCAATTTGAACCTAGCTTAAACGGATCGGAGGTACGGTACGGACAAAAGAACATATCTGGACGCACCGATTATTTTTTTCAAACATTAATATGCTAAACTTCTTTTTTTAAGACCGTCCGGCGCACCCAGGGCGCTGGGTAGTTAGCCCCGCTACCAACCTGCTGACTGGCTAATGTTTTTCCCAGGTAAATAAATAGCCATGCGTACTGTTAAAAATAAATAAAAGAATACTCACCAATACCGTATATAAGAAATACAATAATATTTTTAAAATCATCTTCTCTTATAGTCATTCTTCAAAACAACTCTGAGCAGACATCAAAAACACACAATTTTAATTGTATATTAAAGTAACACTTTCCCGAACAAAACCTAGCATACAAATACGTGCCTATTATATAATATTGTATATATATTATTGATATCGAGTGATAACAGTATCAATTATCGATATTATGATCGATATTTTTTCTCGATTGGGCACGCAGTTGGCTTTTATCAGTTTCTCGTTACATTGCCTTTCTTAATTATGATGAAATTTCATTTACAGGCCTAGGTTTAGGTTTAATGATATTTATTCTCAATAAAAACACAATGTCGCTTACTTGAGAACAATATTAACTTAAGCTATGATGGTTTACATAATATTAATAATTTCTTAGGTTTTCGCGATCACTACACATTATGATGGTTTAGATCGTCGAATTTAAAAAATAAAAAACCGCCCAAGAGCATATCGGGCCATGCTCAGTATTATAGGGTTCCTTAAGTAGGTCTAATTACAAACGAATCAAATCGAATATTAATCATTGCTATTTTAGTTTTTGCAAACAGCGCTACCTAGCGCTAAATTTACGAAGTGTGTCATATGAATATACTGCTGTTACTTTGTGTTATCAATATAACACAAAGTTTCTTTTTGTGATTTTTTTAAATAGAAAGTAACTAAAGGAGCATTATTTGCTAAGATCATTTTTATTGACCTATGAACTAGGACGTCTCAAGTATTTTTCAGTTTTTTCACTATAACTCAAAAAATTATAATCATATTATACTCGAAATAATTTTAAAAGAGAGTTTTTATGGAAGTCTATCAACGTGGAAGATTACAAGTTTCTACGTTGCATAGTTTGGAAATGGCAGGGGGGGGACACATTGTAAGCTCCTTTGGTGGGCTATATTTCGCAGATGGTACACCTGATAAAAAAGTAATGTATGAAACATTACCTTCATTTTAGTAGACCTATTCAATGATACCCCACACGAGGGGGTGCAGCGAAAAAAAAATTTACATCCCCATTTCACATGTATGGGCGCCACCCCTAAAAAAAGTTATCAAGACTTTTTTATACTTTTAAAATTGAGATCTATATCTAAACCATTTTTTAACAAAATTTCATTTACTTATGTTTATAACTGTAGAAGGTCTTAAGCTGTAAAGGATTAGGACAGACGGACAGACGGACAGACGGATAGACGGACAGACGGACAGACGGACAGACGGACAGACGGACAGACGGACGGACATGACGAAACTATAAGGGTTCCTTGTAGGACTACGGAACCCTAAAAATGAAAAAATTGTTCTGTACCCATCCAATGCATTCATTAATTTACAAAAGAATTGTCTGAAATTACTGCTATGTATGTATGAAATTAGTGCTAGCTCAGTTTTGAATTCATTCAATGAGCTTGGATTTTTAATACGTGATGGAATTTTATTATAAAGTTGTGCTCCTGCAATAGTTATTGTTTTTTTTCGCCTCCATTGCTTTAACTAACTCTACAACTATGTTTACCTGTATCATGGAGAAAAGAACCTGTATATATTGTATATCTATGTTTTCGTGAGTAAATTTAATAATTTAATTATAATTAATTATACCATTCATTCATTTATATACATATTTTTTTAACTCCCAAATACTCCCAAATAAAAAAGAAAACACATGATTTTTTTTAACCTCATAAAAAGTCAAATTCCTTAATTTTCTCCACGTATATATACTACAGATTTCGAAAAAAGCGCAATGTCTGCTATTCCGAAAACATTTCCTGAAGCTCGCATTCAAGGTTGTTTGTTTTTTTCATAGATTTTTATGGAGAAAAGCAAAGCATTAGCACAAAAATGTATATTTTTAATAAAGATATTTTTGATTAATTCGTGTCACTTTGTCACGTCGTGGTCTCGGTGAGGGTAGCTCAGGCAGGAGACTCGGAGGGTTGAAGGTTCAGAGGCTTGAGACACGGTGACAAACGGGAACTTGGTGAACAGGAACTAGTGGTACAGGAACTGGTAGTCAGGAATTGCAGGAACGGAACTCAGAGGTATAGAGGTACGAAGGGTACAGAGGGTCGGTAGTACGGAGGGTCGGAGGAGTAGTAGGTAGGTAAACTCCGTCGGTGAGCTGCTTGAGCTGCTGCTATGGAAGTGCAGCTAGCTCTGGTTGGAGGCAGGAACCAGGTTGATAGGTAGGTAGATATGTAGCTCGGCACAAACACAATAAAACACAAGCAGGAACGTTTTTGGTATACTGTATGATGCAGATTGGATAACACTGATAAAATACACTGTACTGATCATGTAAAATAATATAAAAAAACTGTTAATGGTCGGGCACGTCCATACTCGGCCGAGTCTGCGATATAAGTCTGTTGTTTTAAGTAAAAAATAGAAAATTATAAAATAATTTTAAATTTTGAATTTGGATAGGTGAAGTTATAATAAAGTGGCCAGGAAATCCAAATAAGGTGGTGAACCTCGTTACACTTTCATTAAAAAATATTATTACTTCTATCACCTTTGTGCGCTACAGTACTTTTTTCGTAAGTTTATTCCATAAAAAACAATGTGTGCAAATCGCCTACTACTTAAATGTGAAGGTGGCGATCCGCACGAAAATAAATTGGCTTCGTGCGGATCGACCCCCACAAAATTCATAATATTAAAAAGTGGCGAACCGCACGTTTCGTGCGAATCCAATTAGTGCGGATTGAGCACTAACCCAAATAATTGGCACCGACTTCCTAAACTGTTTCACAAAAATTATTTTATTCTTTTTGAAGTCGGTATTTACTATTTTTAAGCATATTTTATTATAATATTAATAAAGATTATAGATTGTGTCTTCGTAAAAATTGTGTACACGAGCGTCAATCTTTTTCCCTAAAATATTACTTAACATAAAACCGTGTTTCCTGACAGTTGTCATAATTCACGAACTTGTAAAAGTCCATTGCAAAACTCTCCCTCGCCGTAAAGTCAAAACAATTTACTACACTCTCATACTTCATCTTTTTCTAGGGTTGCCAGACGTCCGGAATTTTCCGGATATGTCCGGAAATTTAGTCCTTTGTCCGGAATGCGGGGGATTTCTAAGATGTCAGGAATTTCTTTACTCCAACTTCGATCTCCCATACCTGCTCCACAAATGCATCGCTTTATGCAAGAAGTAGACAGACATACCGCGAAATTAGAAATTTTAAAGAAAATGTCCGGAATTTACTGCAAAAGTCCAGAATCTTCTCCGGGTTTTGTATTTTTGATCTGGCAACCCTATCTTTGCGATAAAGGTGATGAGAAGACTTGGCGAAGTTACCGCAAAGTTTGAAGACGAAGGTCTTCAACCAGTGGATCCTGACTGTCATGACTTACGGGTGCTGAGACGTGGATACTGACAGTTGGGCTAGTCCACAAATTCAAAGCCACTCAGCGAGCTATGGAGCGAGCTATGCTTGGAGTTTCTTTGAAGGAACTTTGAAATAAAATCCGTAACGAGATTATCCGGAGAAGAACCAGAGTGACTGACATAGCTTGTAGGATCAGTTAGCTGAAGTGGCATTGGGCTGACAAAGTCTGTCGAAGAACCGATGGCCGTTGAAGCAGACGAGCCCTAGAGGGGAGACTGAGAATCAGCAAAGAAGCGTAGGGCGCCTCCCAGCCAGGTGGACCAACGACCTGGTGATTACGAAATAAAGTCACTGTCAAGGTCAAACTGTTACCAGTCTGAGATCGACTTCGTTCTACAGGGCTGGTCTTGAATATAATACCGATCTCAATCCTCCAATTAAAAAAGAATAGGTAAGTATCTGGGTATTTTTGAAAAAAAAAGAAGTATACCTTAGTAGGTAGGTACAACAGCAATTATGAATGATCAGTAATAATTTCGATCAATCATAATCGCAATAAAGGTGCAGGCACACAGTGGGCGGGACTGCGGACTGAGGCGGAGCGTCGACCGATCGTGGACGGAGCGTTGACCGAACGTGCATGTCACACTGCCCGGCGGATCGCGCGCGGGACCGAACGGCAGCGGAATGACAGCGCCAGAAGAAAACGTTCCGCTGTCTGTGTGACTACTACTATGTATTCCCATATAATACAACGCCAGCGTATCGGTCGCGCACCGCCCGGCGTTGTATTTCCGCCCGGCGAAGCGGCAGTGGATCTGTTACGTCGTCAAAACGCCCGGCAGGACGGCGCTGTGTGCACTGTCTAATACAGTTCAGTACATTACAACACGACGAGACCCACCGACGATACACTTCAGTTCCGTTCGCTGTGGGTTTGCAGCTTAAATGATTATGGCTAATTAATAGAAAGTAATTTTCATTCTACAGTGCATGAGAAAAATAATAATATTCTTAGTATCATCTTTTTCTTTCTTTTCTGATTTCTTTGCTTCATTTCATCATCATAATTTCAGCCGAAAGACATCCACTACTGGACATAGGCCTCCCCCAAGGCTGGTTATGTTGGGGGGATATGCCATAATCGCCACGCTTGGCAGGCAGGTCGGCGATCGCAGTTGGTTGTTTAAATACTCAGAGAACGCTGCTGCCCATCCTCTGGTGAATCCCTTAGTCGCCTTTTACGACACCCATGAGAAGATATAATAGCGTGGTACGATTTTTTACGTCCGGCACCACACGGAACTTTTTTCGGAACACGAAATTTCTTAGCTTAAAAGTATTTAATTAGTTTTGAAACCAAATACTGTGTCACTTTCGAATATTGCAGGTTACTTACGCCGGTGCTCACCAAAGTATATTCTGTAATTAAATGGCCGATTACTTGAAAAAATAATGTACTGGAATAGAATAGTGGCATACGGTCAATTAACCAAAGAATTACCGTTGGTGAAATCAAACATTAATTAACACTATGTATTTAACAAACCGTTAATAAGTTAAATGAAAAATTCAACACATTATTTAAAAACATACTTTATTTATTTAAATAACAACAAAAACAACCTAAACCAACAACTTCTCCAACTCAACAACGATACTGGTGATCAACTTGATTAAACTAGCCAACAACCCAGTACCATCTGTCAAACCGCTTAATAAATTCAACACCAAATTCAGTACTTGAGATACCAATCCCAACAACAGTCCAGGTGCTGCCAAAACATTGGAACGGAACAACGAAATTAGCACACTTATGTATAGGAAAAGTACTGAAGCCAAATCTGTTAGAGTCGCGTACAGAAGGGGTAAAGTACAGCCGAAGTATGGGAGCAAAGCTGGTGTCAAATTCTGGACGATATTTGATAAGTTGTTTAAGTTGTTGATCAGGTTAATCAAGAATGGTATTAGAAGGCAAGCGAGCTGATTGGCCACTGGCAGAACTGTTGATATTTCGTCGAAAGCCAATCGGAGAGCTGAGATGGAGTATGCAGGTATCATCGCTTCGCTTTGGCCGATCTGTAAAAGAAATAGTAAAGGTTAATATTGGTAAATGAAGTATTTATAATCAACTCAGCCTATCGCAGTCCACTGCTGGACATAGGCCTCTCCCAAGTTGCGCCACAACGCTCGGTCCTCTGCCTTCCGCATCCAGTCCCCCCCAGCCACGTTCTTTAGGTCGTCAGTCCACCTGGCAGGGGGACGCCCTACGCTGCGTTTGCCGATACGCGGTCTCCACTCAAGGACTCGTCTGCTCCAACGGCCATCGGTCCTTCGACAGACATGGCCAGCCCACTGCCACTTCAGCTTACGGATCCTACAAGCTATGTCGGTCACTCCGGTTCTTCTCCGGATAATCTCGTTACGGATTTTATCCTTCAAAGAAACTCCAAGCATAGCTCGCTCCATAGCTCGCTGAGCGACTTTAAATTTGTGGACTAGCCCAACTGTCAGTGTCCACGACTCGGCACCGTAAGTCATGACTGGCAGGACGCACTGGTTGAAGACCTTTGTCTTCAAACTTTGCGGTATAGGCGACGAGAAGACTCGGCGAAGTTTGCCAAAGTATTTATAAGCTGTTCAATAATACTACACTCCTTGTAGTGCCATAAGAGATGGGTAAGGGAATCTAATTCTTTTTCATATCAGACTGATGGAATTACGCCTGTTTTTTATTCTTAATGGGCTTGCATTTTGTCGACCATAACATAACATCACGCCTGTATTTTCCCGAAGGGGTAAGCAGAGGTGTAATAGTAGACCCACATTTCGCCAGTTATATTATCAGTCCCATGTAATAGGGTGCGAGCGGGGCGAGCCTATTGCCATTAACCGGGCACTAATCCAGACTCAAATTACTCTCGTAATTACTTACGGCACTGAAACGTGGTCGCTCACAATGGGCCTGATAAGAAGGCTCAAAGTCACTCAAAGGTCAATCGAGAGGGCTATGCTCGGAGTGTCCCTGCGTGATCGAATCAGAAATGAGGTGATTCGCAGGAGAACGAAAGTGACCGACATAGCCCGATGAATTGCCAAGCTTATGTGGCAGTGGGCGGGGCACCTTGCTCGCAGAAATGATGGCCGATGGGGCAGTTAAGTTCTGGAGTAGTGACCGCGTACTGGAAGACGCAGCGTGGGTAGGCCCCCCACAAGGTGGACCGACGACCTGGTGAAGGTCGCGGGAATCCGCTGGATGCGGAAGGCGCAGGACCGGTCGTTTTGGCGATACTTGGGGGAGGCCTATGTCCAGCAGTGGACGTCTTTCGGCTGAAATGATGATGATGATGAATCCAGACTCCGGGCTGCTACTGAGAATTTTGTCGACCGATTCTCTTTTTCTCTCGTTGCGTGAATAATCAGATGAAACGAGATAACAAGCCGAACCGGTCGACAAAAGGTTATGGTGTGTTTTTGAATCGGGGAGCTGATCTTAAGCCGCGTCTTCAGCGACCATATTTTTGTTATTTCTAACCTCTTAACGTGTTTCTCTAACAAAATGGGGGCGTGGCGTATCAGTTTGACTACATTTAATTGGCCTTGGCAAAATGTTAACATGTTTTGATAGAATGTTTTGTTAGATTTTGGTCGCAGGAGACACGGCTTTATGTGATCGTACAGTAAAAAAAAGAGAAAAAATAAGCTTGTTTGTTTGTTTGTTGTTTGAGTTTTGATAAAAGTTTTTCTTTCTTTCTTTCAATATAAGTTGACAGGCCTGAAGTTGTCACAAGACCGTCGCAATAATCGTGTTATTGGTGTCAATGGTGGATTGCGAGTAATAATAAGAAAAAATATATCTATTACAATACGCGCAATTAACTAAGTTTGGCACTGCACATATTTTCCCGCCTCCCGCATCCATCTGATGCCCATAAAATTATTACTGCGGCGGTTTTGTGAGAACTTCACTCCGGCCAAGTTATACTGCACTTCTTTCCGTTTAGAAAAAACAAAATATACTAACCAGCACCGCCACAGACACACCAAAGACAATAAAACAACGCATATTGAACGTTATACTAATTCTAAATATAAATTACATTTGTCTATTCCCACTTAGTTTACTCTTTATAAATAAAATTGTTATCTTTTAAAAAGTTGTGTGCAATTGTGTTACAAAAATCTTTGTGTAATGATTTCGATTTGCTTTGATTATTTGTAACGAAATTATGTTATCTGTATATTCAGGCAGATTGTTTAATATTCGTGCTAGCTAAAAATTCTTTGGTGAAGGCTAGCTCTTTCTTTCCGTGATGCGTCCGTGCTTGTAACAGACCACCTTGAGCTTTTTGACGTGTCACTAATATACACCCTCAACTTTGGCTCATACATCGAGTCCAAGGCTCAATTAGCTGCCAAAAAGTTAGGCATCGTCTCGAAGAAGAGACGGTAATTTACACCGGAACCACAGAATATCTAATAGTACTATCATACAGAACGGCCCCTCACCGCCCCCGCCAATTTAAGATTTCTCGCCCGCGTCCCGCACGCACCAAAAGTCTGACGGCAATTGGACTGCAAGATCGCAATGGATGTCAATCGCCAGTCGCTATACAAGCACGCCATCTCTGAGAACTACTGAAAAGCACTTGGCATTACGAGCGGCGAGCATCCGACCGAGATACGCCGGAATAGAGCAGCTGCTCAATTTGTACCGAGCACATGTTCGGTCGTGTATGGAGTACCTACTGCTCTCATATTTGGGATGATTCGGCCAAATACAGCTGGCGGCTCTCGAATCAATAGAGAGGCGTGCCAAGAGGCTCGTTGGCAACGATGCGCTGGTTGAAGACAAACTGCAAAGCTTGGAGCGTCGGCGCAGAGTATCTGACCTGTTATTTTTTTTTTTTTTTTGTTTTTGGGTGGAAATCCTCATGGATATTATCCGTCTGGGGAAGGTAGAGGGATATATCGGACTCCTACCGACTAAAACCACACGGCGGCCATCCTCAACAAAAAACAGAGGAGCTCCGGGAACTCCAATGGACTGCGCCGGTGCCCTCTAGTGTTATGCCTTTGGCACGTCCCGGGAAACAATACTGCTTCCTTTACAGCAGTACGTGACCTCCACGTACTGCTATCCTCCCCAGAATCGCTTAATAGACGCCTCGAGTCCCCCAACTCTTGGCGTCCATGATCCCGGAGGTCCTCTGTCAGATGTGGAGGCAGGGGATGAAAAGTTGAATAATGCGTGAGGCTCGAACCAGCATCCTACGCATTCGCTGTCAGCACCAAGAAACGCTAGGCTACCACCACTGTCAGATTGGCTAGCCTATTGGTTTTTTTTATCAGATGCGTTTCAGCGAGTGTGCGTTGGAATTACATGATTTTATTCGTCCAAGCCCTTTCATCATCGGACAACCAGACGCATGGCGTTCCGCCATCCATATATGGCAGACATTCCATCCTAACGCACGAACCGATTTGCTAATAGCTTTATGATAAAGCTACCGGTAAAGAATGGAATTCCTTGCCATCATCTGTGTTTCCAGATAAGTATAATCTGGTGGTTTTTATGGCTCGAGTGAATAGGTTTTTGCTGGGCAAGTGTGTATCATCGTTGACCGCACCATCTTTGAACATCAGGTGGCGGTCAAACGCAAGTCCATATTGTTTTTTTTTTCGTCAATCAATCAATCAAATCAGCCTATCGCAGTCCACTGCTGGACATAGGCCTCTCCCAAATTGTGCCACAACACTCGGTCTTCTGCCTTCCGCATCCAGTCCCCCCAGCCACGTTCTTCAGGTCGTCGGTCCACCTGGCAGGGGGGTGCCCTACGCTACGTTTGATTCGCGGTCACCACTCAAGGACTCGTCTGCTCCAGCGGCCATGTCCTTCGACAGACATGGCCAGCCCACTGCCACTTCAGCTTAATAATCATACAAGCTATGTCGGTCACTCAAATATTCGTCGAAGGGTCGGCACTCGAAGTTATAACGGAATACGTCTACCTAGGGCCTGAGAAAGAAGCCGACAGAAGGATCCGTTTGGGCTGCGCAGCATTTGACAATCTTCGCCGAGTCTTCTCGTGGTCTATACCGCAAAGTTTAAAGACAAAGGTCTTCAACCAGTGCGTCCTGCCTGTCATGACTTACGGCGGCGGCGCTGAGACGTGGACACAGTTGGGCTAGTCCACAAATTTAAAGTCGCTCAGCGAGCTATGGAGCGAGCTATGCTTGGAGTTTCTTTGAAGGATAAAATCCGTAACGAGATTATTCGGAGAAGAACCGGAGTGACCGACATAGCTTGTAGGATCAGTAAGCTGAAGTGGCAGTGGGCTGGCCATGTCTGTCGAAGGAGCAAACGAGTCCTTGAGTGGAGACCGCGAATCGGCAAACGCAGCGTAGGGCGCCCCTCCCGCCAGGTGGACCGACCGGTGGACTGCGATAGGCTGAGTTGATGATTGAGTCGATGTCGGTCACTCCGGTTCTGCTTCGGATAATCTCGTTACGGATTTTATCCTTCAAACAAACTCCAAGCATATCACCTATTAAAAATTATCTAATAATAAAAACGCTTGATAATCATAAAATGGACATTCCACCACGCTAAGCAGGTCAAACCAATGTTTACTTACTAAGCAAAATAATAACTGTTTTACAAGCTCAGCAGATTCGAGCGCGGTTCAAGTTCAAGGTCAATTTGTATAATATTAAATTAATTGAATGGACAAATTTGTTATAGTTGGGAACGATGCGCTGGTTGATGCCTTGAGCGAGACCCAGATTCGAGCATCGGCGCAGATTTGCCAGCCTTTTTTTGGTAAAATCCCGTCACACTTTCCCAACCACTGCAACTCCTGCAGGCCAACATCTACAATAGCGACCAACCAGAAAAACGCCGAAACAATGAAGCTCGGCGCGTCCTGGGGAAATGATTAAACTGTCTTGAAACCAACAACGAGATTAATCAGAAAATAAATTAGGAGGAGTACGAAGAAAAAGTTGCCAGCTTATCGGTTTTTATCGGATGCATTTCAGCAATCCCTAGCTATCTAATTCCCCCAAGCCTTATCTCCATCATCAGACAACCAGACGCACAGCAATGCACCACCCTTATATCTTAGATATCCCACCCTTAAGCATGAAACAATTTTCTAATAGCTTCTATCAACGTATCGCAATTCGCAACCAACAAAAAAAAACTAAATTCAATTTTTTATTTTAAATAGACCTACAGGCACTTTTGAAACGTCAGGCTCTACTAGTTGCAGGGTTCCAAATTGTGGGTCCTATGGAGAAGAACCGGCAAGAAACTCCATGGATATACTATTTTTAAAATAGGTTATTTTTTATTACACCAAATTTATTCAAATAATATGAGTATAATGTAGGTTAATGTCAGAAATAAACAAGAGTTTAAAAGTGAGTGCCTTTAGAAACATTATATTACACATTAGGCATCTATCAGCCTGTATGGTCGATGCACAGGCCCAAACACTTCTTATTCCGAGAAGAGGCCCGTGCCCAGAAGTGCGGCAATAATGGGCCAATTGCTATCTACTATTCAAAGAAACATAATCTACTACCATACTAGAAATAATAAAATTACGCAAAAAAATTGCCTGACAAAATTAGGTAATTATTTGTAAAACAGAAAAGATAACAGATTACCTTTTGATTATCATTGTATATTAGAAATATATGAAGTAACTTTTATATATATAAAAGTGTTTTTACGATAAATAAACATTGTAAATATTATTTTAGGGGTGGTCAAACATATTAATTGAATATGTCGAAGATAATTTTAATTTTCGTGTGTTGCGCAGCTGTTTTTATTACGGTAAGCATTTTAATAACTATTCTAACAGTGACTTATATAATGCTACTATAATACCATAAATGCTACGTAGTGTTTCGCCTGTAAAAAACCAAAAGTTCTTCAAAGATGAATAGAATAGATATTTATTCGCAGGAACAGTTGTCTTACAAGGTCTTATAAAATTAGTGTCGATAGAATCATGTTCCACCTTATAAAAAGGCAGGCAAATATTTTATTACAATGCATGCAAATCTTGATTGCTAAAATGTCACATTTTCATTACCATTTACATAATCATGTCATCATCATCATCATCATCATCATTTTAGCCGGAAGACGTCCACTGCTGGACATAGGCCTCCCCCAAGCATCGCCACAACGACCGGTCCTGTGCCTTCCGCACATAATCATGTCAACTCAAACTTAAATTTAATAGATGCATTTTACAAATTAAACCAATTATTTTAATAATGATATAGATAACATAACATAACATCACGCCTGTATTTCCCCGAAGGGGTAGGCAGATGTGTACAGTACACCCACATTTCGCCAGTTGTGTTATAGTCCCATGTAATAGGTGGCGAGCCTAATGCCACTAACCGGGCACAAATCCAGACTCCGGGCTGCTACTGAGGATTTCCTAATGAAAAAACCCAATAACACTTTGCCCGACCCGGGAATCGAACCCAGGACCCCACGCTCAGCAGTCGCGCTTGCAACCACTAGACCAACGAGACAATATAATAATTATATAGATGTCAAGAGTAATTAATAAGGAAATCAATTCCATTGTTAAAATAATAGTCATAATACATTCTAGTTAGTTCCTGAAATTCATAAATTCGATTATCGTGTAGAAGAAACTTTCTAGTAGCCAGGACTTTAGTTTACTTTTAAATTGACGCAAGGGAAGATCTCTGATTGTTTTTGGTATGTTGTTAAACACTCTAATAGTCATTATTAAGTAATTTTTGTCATGAAGGGTGCTTCTACAAATTTTCATTACTAGTTTAGTTAGATCCCTTTGAGTAAATCTGCTGTCATCACTGACTTTTCGAAAAAGATTGGTATGTTTCCGAACAAACATTCCAATTTCTAAAATATACATAGACACTAGAGTGAATTTTTTTTTTTTTAAATAATGGTCTACATGTATCAAATAGGCCCGCACCACAAATAGCTCATACGCATTTTTTTTAATTATAAGAATAGAATAGAATAGAATAGAATAAAAATATAAAGACTTTATTTACCTCCGTTGAGTTATAGACCGTATCGTAGTGCCGAGCCGACATGTCCATAATATGCCGTGATGACAAAAACATTGAGGATTTTGCTGGTTTGGGCTCGAATTTTCAGTCGAAAAATAGCTCAAATGAGTTCTACTGTTTATAACAAATTCTAAACTATAGCTGATATAATTGAGCCTAAAAAATTCGAATGAATGAGGGTATTTACTACCATTTTTATGATGATACAGTCGAACGCATATCTATAGTGAAAAAACCACTATAAGCAGGGCCTGACTTGTATGAAACTTACAAACTAAGACAGTTTCACTTAAAATGGTTATTGTTACCATTGTGCCCGTGACTGTACCTAACGTAGATAGATAGATAGATAGAATATTCTTTATTGTACACCATTAACATTATTAAACTTAGGACTAACATGTAAAATAAGGGTACATTGGCGGTCTTATTGCTAATAGCGATATCTTCCAGACAACCTTTGGATGGACAAGGAAGACGTGAAAAATAGAAACGTAAACGTTAAATTAAATGATTATTTCATAATTTCAGCCGAAAGACGTCCACTGCTGGACATAGACCTCCCCCAAAATGGAGGGATATGCCATAATCGCCACGCTTGGCAGGCGGGTTGGCGGTTGCAGTTGGTTGGTTAAATACCCAGAGAACGCTGCTGTCCATCCTCTGGTGAATTCCTTAGAATCTCCCTTAGAATCTGGTGAATCTTTTAGTCGCCTTTTAAGACACCCATGAGAAGAGATGTGGGTGGAGCAATTCTTTATGTCCGGCACCACACGGAACAAATAATATAAATAATTAATTAATAATAATGTATGTCATACAACAGTACAGCGATGAAAGTCGTGCACACTTTTCACAACTGATTTACTTGTCGCTGCTACAAGAATAAATTAGTAATATTACACGTAAAAATATTTTATTTTAATATCACATTCTCTTTTGATTTATCTGCACGATCTGCACGTAACACTGATAAATCTGCCCCCCTAGCCAAGTTGACAATCAACAATCGTCAACGCTAATAGAAAACAATCAAAATGTATGGGAATGGCATATCCCAACGAAAAATTTGCGATATGTCATTCCCATACATTTTATTGCTTTCTATTAGCATTGTCGATTGTAGATTGTCAACTTGGATAGGGGGGCTGGTTCATAAAGACAGGTGGCGCTTCCTATCGGTATTCTGGTACTCTGAGAGCACTACATATAGCTCTAGCCCTTAGAAAAAAATACTCTAAGATGAAAAAGAGGTCTAACTTAAAATTAACCAAAATAACATTAAAACCTTTTGGGTGTAGAAAAATTACGGTCAGATGAAAGGAAGCAAAATCCTATAGTGCTATAAGAAAAATATACCAAATTTATCAAATCGTTTACAAAAACACTATAAACAAAAGTGGTGGCGGTAAAGAGCAGGCCCGTTAAGAAAAAAAATAAAATAAAATATGATTGCGGTTGATAAAAAGACAGTTTATGTTCAATAGAAGACTATACACACACACAGCACAGGCTAATAATATCATATAATAATTTTCTCTCCCTTTTCCAGCAACCAGTATCAGCAACAAGCGTCCAGCTCCCAGCGGTCTACCCCTTAGTCAACATACTTCTCCCACTCTTAAACAACGTATACAACCTCCTTCTATCCCTCCTCTCAATCTTCGATACCCTACCTGCAAACATCAGTTGCTTGATACCTGTCGACCTAGGAGCATTGGAAACTTCGCTACTCAAGCTATATTCGCAAGCCCTGGCTATTGTAAACTTCCTAAGAGGTCTTCCTGAGTACGCGATTGGAGCTAACCCCAACACTCCGCCTGCGAATGTGCTAAATTTGCAAGGGTTGTTGACGACGTTAATATCTTTGGTGACTGAGTTGACGGATGATTTGTTGACGACCATAGGAGGTGCATTACTGCCTGGGTTGTTGCAGTTGGTTGTTATGGTTGTGCAAGCGTTATTGAGTTTGTTGTTGTAGTTTTATTTAAATAAAATATTAGTAGAATTGTGATTAGTATTTTTTGTTTTTCATTTCCATTTTATTATTTAATAATTTAGAAATTAACGACGGTAAAAATGTATTTGCAAGCCCTCGCTATAGTAAATTTTCTAAAAGGTATTTCTAAGTACCTAGGTACGCAATTACAGCTTACCCTAATACTCCTCTAGCTAATGTAGTAAACTTGCCAGGGTTGTTAACGACGTTAATATCTTCGGTGACTGAGTTGACCGATGATTTGCTGAGGAGCATAGGAGGCACACGGCTTCCTGCATGGTTGCAGTTGGTTGTTATGGTATTGAAAGCGTTGTTGAGTTAGTTATTGTAGTTTAATTTAAATAAAATAGTAACTTCTTAGGTTTTCGCGATCACTACACATTATAATAAAACAAAGTTTAACCGGATTAAATCGCGTATATTATTTAAATTGGTTTCCCTGACGTTTCGAAAGCTTTGCAGCATTTCGTGGTCGCAGGTAGACTAAGAAATGCCAAATGCAAGTTGGTGACTGAGTTGACCGATGATTTGCTGAGGAGCATAGGACGCACACGGCTTCCTGCATGGTTGCAGTTGGTTGTTATGGTTTTGAAAGCGTTGTTGAGTTAGTTATTGTAGTTTAATTTAAATAAAATAGTAACTTCTTAGGTTTTCGCGATCACTACACATTATAATAAAAGAAAGTTTAACCGGATTAAATCGCGTATATTATTTAAATTGGTTTCCCTGACGTTTCGAAAGCTTTGCAGCATTTCGTGGCATTTCTTAGTCTTCCTGCGACCACGAAATGCTGCAAAGCTTTCGAAACGTCAGGGAAACCAATTTAAATAATATACGCGATTTAATCCGGTTAAACTTTGTTTTAAATAAAATATTTTATTCAATCAATCAATCAAATTTTTTGTTTTTTCTATGTTATGTAATTTTATTTTTATTGTAATTTTAGAATTAATTGTAAATGTATTATTATCTCTATAGCATTCTATAGTATACTTATAATAAATAATGATACAATGTAACATATTTAAATTTTATTTTTATTTTACTGGCCACCTGGTGGCACCCTTGCTGCTTTTTAGGGTTCCGTACCCGAAGGGTGACAAACGGGACCCTATTACACTCACTACGCTGTCCGTCCGTCCGTCCGTCCGTCCGTCCGTCCGTCCGTCCGTCCGTCTGTCTGTCACAGAGCTGTATCTTTTGAACGGTAATAGGTAACCAGTTGAAATTTTCACAGAATATGTGTTGCTATGAGGTGTATCACGACAAATACTAAAAACATAAAAAAGTCTAAAACCAAAGGGGGGACCCATACAAGAAACCTCGAAAAACATGCATTTTTTTCAACGTTTTTGTTCCTGCTCTATCTTCAAAACGGTAATACATACCAGCGTCAAACTTGGTCTGATTATAGTGCATACTATGTAGTTAAGGAACAAATACTAAAAATAGGACAACCATAGACATACATGGTGGTACCTACGGAAGAAAGAGACGCAAAAATTCACATTTCGCTTACGTTCGTTGATGTCTTTTAATAAACTCTCGTAAATTAAATCTGTTTCTATGGGGTATCAGGTCGATGGGTGGTACGGAACCCTTACTGCGTGAGTCTGACTCACACTTGGCCGGTTTTTATTGTTTAATCTGTGGATAATGTAGTGGGCAGCAATATCACCTTATACAAATTCGTAACGCCTATAATTTAAGTCTTATGTTGTATCTGTTTATTATCCCTCAACAAATAAAGCAAAATAAAATTAACTCCACAAACAGAAACTTGGTAAATTGTCGAAAATATCTCATCTAGAAGAACATCAAAGGTTGTCTGGAAGAGATTGCCTTGTGCGATAAGACCGCCCATTGTACTTATTTTAATCTTTCTGTAAACTATTGTTCGTTTCGTGTAATGTACAATAAAGAATACAATAAATAAATAAAATTAATACCGACAGATCTGCCTACCCCACAATCTATAAAGGGATGATACTATATGAAGACGCTCATCAAACCTCTACTGACGTCAGGTATATTTTGGTGCTTCCATTACTGATAAATAAGGGCGATGTTATACAGAAGAAATTTATTACGCGACTTCGCAGACAAATTCTACCAAAGAAAACAAAATGATGAAATTATTATTTATTATTTTAACGCACTAATGCGGAACGAAATCTAAAGATATAAATTGTGAAAAAAGAAAGAATAGAAAAAAAAAGCATTCTCCGAAACAACAATTTTGCAAACAATATTACTTCTGCCTAACTGTAAGGCAGTTTGTTGGCAGATGTAGCTCCCTTATAGAAGTTTTTAAACTTTCGCGAATTTCACTCATATACAGGTCCCTTATTTAATAAAATATGGATGGATTGTGTGAAAGATGATATGAATAGAAAGAAAGTAAACACAGAGATGACGGCTGATAGAGATGTATGGAAGAAAAAAACATGCTGCGCCGACCCCAAATAAATTGGAATAAGGGCAGGAGGATGATGATGATACAGGTCCCTTATTTATTACATTTTAATATTCAACACTTTTTATTCACCTACAAACTAATAAAAAAATTAAACTACTATAATTAACTGCATTTTACCATACAAGAAGGGTGACATTTGTGAATTTGTGTACCTACTGAACATAAGAAATTTATGTTTCTTCAATTTTTGTTAATTTTTAATAACCTTACAGTTGATTTAGAAAGCAGTTGTACCACAAAAACAACGTTTAAAAATAAGGTAGTTAAGTATCTTTTTAGTAACGTTTGTCAAAGCCTCACTATAGAAAATGCATAAAGATTACATACATTTCTTATGTTCAGTAGGTACACAAATGTCACCCTTCTTGTATGGTAAAATGCAGTTAATTATAGTAGTTTAATTTTTTTTGTTAGTTTGTAGGTGAAGAAAAAGTGTTGAATATTAAAATGTAAGAAATAAGGGAGCTGTATATGAGTGAAATTCGCGAAACTAATTTTCACTAGCTCACTGAAAAAATATTTTACCAAACTGGAGTGACAACCAAAATTTTCGTAATACGTTACTAAAGACAAGTTGATTTAACAAAACTGTTTATCTTTAAATAACAAAATTTTGGTTAGGTATTAGCTGACAGTTATGTGCACTTTTTTAGGGTTCCGTATCCAAAGGGTGCCAAGCAGGACCCTAGTACTCTCGCTACGCTCTCCGTCCGTCCGTCTGTCTGTCACAGGGCTATATCTTTATGACGGTAATAGATAACCAGTTGAAATTTTCAAAGAATATGTGTTACTATGGTGCCTACCACAACAAATACTACAAATTAACCAAAGGGGGTACCCATACAAGAAACCTCGAAATACATGCATTTTTTTTCAACGTTTTTGTTCCTGCTCTATCTTCATAACGGTAATACATACCAGCGTCAAACTTGGTCTGATTATAGCGCATACTATGTAGTTTAGCAAAAAATACTAAAAACAGGGCAAACATAGACATATGTGGTGACACTTGCGTAAAAAAGAGATGCAAAAATTCATATTTCGCGCACGGTACGTTGATGTATTTTAATGAACTCTCGTAAATTAAATAAGTTTTTACGGGGTATCAGGTCGATAGGTGGTACGGAACCCTTACTGCGTGAGTTCGACTCGCACTTGGCCAGTGTTTTTAAGTTACAGGTAGCAAAAGTTCGGCTACATTTAACAAACATTTTTTTTTCAGTGCTGGATTCGAACCTGCGACTCCTGGTTCAGTACACCAGTAATAATAATTAATAAATAAATAAATATTTTTGGGACATTTTACACAGCAACATCTAGTCCCAAACTAAGCAGAGCTTGTATTATGGGTACTAGACAATGGATATAATACTTATATACTTTTTTTTTTGTTGTAAATACATACTTATAATACAATAAGAACACCCAGACAAACACAAACACTTATTGTTCAACATACAAATATTTGTATCCTGTGGGAATCGAACCCACGACCTCGACCCAGTGCTTTATCTGTTAAGCTACCGTGAACTCTGATTGTGATACCTCCACGCTCCGTGTACAATCTAGCGCTCACGCACATACATGCACCTAAAAGATAGTTGTTTTTGGCGATGCTTACTGGACGATGCTGCGACGTGTGTACTGAGAGCGGTGAGCATGGTTGGATGTGCATGTGCAAGTGGCTGCGTGAGTGATCTTCTTCGTCTTCTATCGTGTCGACATGAGCTACATAATGCTAGCTCATGCCGTGGGGAAAAGATTAGCCAATCAGCAGCTTGGTAGCGAGGATGACTGCCCAGAGTGCGCCGGACGATCAATTAAATATCGTCACTCTTGGAGGCTCTTTTAATGCATCCCAATGCAAATGTGAGCAATGATTTGTACACGGAGGAGCATGGTGTTGTTGGCTTCAATATGAATGTTCGCAGCACTTTGACTATATTTTTTATAAGAAACCCACGACATAAAAATCGCATCGTCTCAGCCACCTTCCTGTCAAACGCACTGCCTTATACTCCCACTGGACCGCACCCTATGCCCTCCCTACCATGCGCAATAGGAGACTCGGTATGGATCGCCAGTTCAACACGGGACGCTGAAGAGGGTAGTCATGGATCGGTGAGTACACCCCTTATATATTTTTGTTAGATTTTGCAACACTTTTTCCTCAAAAAAATATCGAAAAAAAAGTAGCTTTATTTTGTGAATAGGATTCTTTACTGTCCTTTTTTTTTGCTGTGTTCATAAAGTGATTTCGAAAATCGAATTTCAGATATAAAAAAAGTTGGGATTCATTTTCGTTATTTTGGATTTAGAAAAGTTTTGAATTAAGAATTTTTTCATTGTATTTTTTTATTCGGCCGCCACTATTTTCTTTTTAGGTTATACAAAAAAAAAATCTTTTCGCGCGACTATGCCCGCGACTTCGCCCGCGTGGATGTCGTTTATCACGCATCCCTCGGGAACTGTTCATCTTCCCGGCATAGAAAGTAGCCTATATATTAATCGGGGTTATGTTCTAGCTGTATGTCAAATTTCATCCAAATCAGTTCACCCCTTATAGCGTGATTGAGTAACAAACATCCAAACGTCTCCACAAACTTTCACATTTATAATATCAGTAGGATTAGTAGAATAATAAAAGTGTGCGGATTTTAATTTATGCAAAAATTGACTTTTGACGTTTATGGTATTTATGCCAATCTGAATAGCAATGGAAGAAAACGTTTGGTAAACTCATAGACCAAGGGTAAACTATAACGTCTAAAATTATCGGGCACGTACCTAATCTCTGTTTTTTCTTGCTTGTCCTAATTAGTAAACAATCTTGTCATGTCTTTTTAATGAAATTCGTCAATAATAATTATTAAAAGACATTATGTTAACAATTTCAAACACTAAATATTTTTTTTAATCTAATTACATGTGCAGAACTAGTAATTATATTGCATCAGTAGTTATTAGAATAAAGAGACGTGCCAAGCTTATTTACTAAATAAGACAAGAGAGATAAAACAGAATATACCTATTTTGTTTAAAAACGCATTTAATTTTTAATTACTCTATAGATTAAATGCTTTTAAAACTGCGTTTTAAACACATGTGATAAAGAAAAACTAAATTATTATTTTCGCGCGCAAAATTCTAAATACTTTACATAATATTTTCAACCAATACGAAAGGTTAGATAAAAAAATAAAAAAATAAAACATTTTATCGTTTTATTTAATAAAAAAATTGTCTGATGTAATTTTTTATTTAAAATGGCTTTTCTTGTTTATCCTTTTTTTACCAATTCATCGAACAAATCTGCCCTATACAACGTGTATCAGAAATGCGAGGTCATATTTTAATTTGATTTGATTTGATTCGAAAAATTATCAGCTGTACCCTACTAAATCATCGATGTCGCTTGACAAAATGTAAGAATCTACCTGTTGCCTTTAGAAAAATCAACACATTTTCATGTCTTAGGTTTTCGCGATCACTACACAATCTAGTAAAACAAACGACCACGAACGCTGCAAATAATTAAAATGTTCAAAACATCAGAAAAACCAATTTTAATAATATACCTACGTGATGTAATCCGGTTAAACTTTTTTCTATTTTTATTTCGTAACTCCGAGGCTTTTTAGTTAAACATTAATGCTATAAGAATCCTCAGCTAACGTTTAATATAAAACGAACTCGTGAATTTAAGATGGCGGGTAAGCGCGCGGTTGAAATTTTTTTTATTGTTGGATATTTAAAAATGGAATAGGAAGGGATTGTAGCTGGTTTATGAGTTTTTAAACTAACATGGTCATAAACCTTATATTAAAAAATAAAAAAAGATTAGGGCTTTTATTGAAAAAGGATTTACATATTAAAGGTAAATATCCTGTGACATTAAATAATATAAGTTGTTGCTGGATGATTCGGCTAAAAATAATAATAAAAACTATAAGGGTTCCTTATAGGACTACGGAACCCTAAAAACCGACCAAGATTTAGCAAATTTTTATTTAATTTTAATCTAGTATTTCACGTAAGCGATCGAGACATCGTCGTGTCGCAGCGCGAAATTAAGTGCGATTAAGTGAGTGTTGCGCATCAGCGCTTAATTGAGCCACGCGTGCGGTAGTCGTTGGGCACTTATATACTGGCCATCTTCTGTTCTCGCCTTGGCGTTGAGTTTAGGGACACCTGTTTTGGCTGAAATGATGATGATGATTGACGTACATTTGTACCATTTAGTATTTGAAAAGAGTCTATCCATCTTTTTGGAACCGTGCAACTAGATTCATAATTAACGTTTTGAAAGTAGGTAAACGCTTATTCGAAATAATAGTACATTACTGTCGAGGCCTGAAATGAAGCAATTTACGGCCGAGTAATATTGGAAGTACGAGGCGAAGCCGAGTACTTCCCAAGTGATTTTGAAAGGACCAGGCGCAAGCCAAATCCTTTTTAACTAATAAACGAGGCCGTTAATTGCTATTTCGGCCGTGACTTGTATAGTACTTTTCTCTCATTTGCGAGGAAACACAACACAAAATAATTCAACAGTATCTTATTTTCTTTCACGCCAATTCGCCCGCGCGCGGTTCTTGTTCTGTTTTCAAAGTTTAAAAAAAAAAATGCGTATTCAGCCTGTATAATGATAAATATTTTGCTGAGTTGGTGACCCTTTTGGCATGGGCATGCCCGGCAGCAACTTCATGTTTTACTTATATCTATTTTAGTACTTTATTTAATGTTATTTGTTGTGCTGTCACTGTCCTGTGCCAAATAAAATCTTTCTTTCTTTTCTTTCTAAGAATACCTAATTTATGTAAGTGTGTACTTAAAAACCTCGGTAGCATAATTTAAAAAATAAAAAGTGTCCATCAATTTATATTATTGTCCTGTTGGATATTACCGGCCTGTTATTTCGTTGCGTACGGAAAAGAGCCGATTGTTGTATTTTTTTTTTTGAATAATGAACCAACTTCCGAGCAAGTGGGAGAAAAAACTTTTACTTTGACTTTGACCCATAAAGCGTTCAAGTAAGATTGCAAGAAACGTCCATACATACATACTCAAAAGGCAAGCAAATACTAATTTAATTAGCAACCCTCCAGGGCTTCAACAAACAGTATTTTATCAAAGAAACCGTATTTAATTATTAAAATCAAGATAAATAGATCCCCGGGGCCTGTTACAAAAGCGAACCGTTTTAAGGAAGTCGTATTAGTTAAATATTAAACGGAAGAGAAATTGGCTGAACCTTAAGGGATGGAATAATTCAGTGGGTTGATAGTAGGTACTTAAACACTACTCTTAAAAAAATCGCAATGGTGAATAAATACTGATTTACTTTTTAGGGTTCCGTATCCAAAGGGTGCCAAACGGGACCCTATTACTCTCTCTACGCTGTCCGTCCGTCCGTCCGTCCATGCCTGTCCATCCGTCCGTCCTTCTGTCTGTCACAGGGCTGTATCTTTGTAACGGTAATAGATAACCGGTTGAAATATATGGTTCACAGAATATGTATTACTATTGTGTCTATCAGGACAAATACTAAAAATAAAAAAGTCTAAAACCAAAGGGGGTCCCCATACAAGAAACCTCGAAAAGCATGCATTTTTTTTCAACGTTTTTGTTCCTGCTCCATCTTCAAAACGATAATACATACCAGCGTTAAACTTGGTCTGATTACAGTGCATTGTGCATACTATGTAGTTTACCAACAATTACTAAAAAAAGGCCACACATAGACATATGTGGTGGTACCTGCGTAAGAAATAGAGGCAAAAATTCATATTTCGCCCACGGTGCGTCAATGGGTGGTACGGAACCCTTACTGCACGAGTCCGACTCGCACTTGGCCGGTTTTTTACTTTAAGGCGCATGTATTAGCCAAGTAGCGCCCCATCAGTAAAAAATTTTATTGAAAATTCGAAAAACAGCAACTTTTGCACTTTTTCTATCTACAACTACAGCGAACTATAATTTACAGAGTTAATAGTTTCTGATTAAACTACAGTATCTGTACTTCAGTTGTTAATAAGGAATTTCCGATAAATGATGTATTCAGTGAGTAATTTTTTTTTTACTTGGCTGCTACATGCGCCTTAAAAACGTGGTATGAAAAAATAAAGTATCAAATTATTCATTCCACAATTTATGTCTTTAGATTTAGCTCCGAATGCGTTAATGCATCAAAAGAATAAATAATTTTAATTCTCATCATCATAACAGCCGAAAGACGTCCACTGCTGGACAAAGGCCTCCCCCAAAGGGGGGGGAATATGCCATAATCGCCACGCTTGGCAGGCGGGTTGGCGATCGCAGTTGGTTGTTTAAATACTCAGAGAATGCTGCTGCCCATCCTCTGGTGAATCCCTTAGTCGCCTTTTACGACACCCATGAGAAGAAAGAGGGTGGTGCAATTCTTTACGTCCGGCACCACACTGACGACGTCCGGCACCACACTGACGACGTCCGGCACCACACAGACGATTTTTTTATTTTAATTCTAAATAATGTAAATTAATATTCTAATTCTAAATCAATTAAAGATTAATTCACAGTCGAGAATCTGTCTGATATCTCTTTAACTCACTCAATCAATTAATTTGATCCAATTAATTAAAACCAGTCAACTGTGCTCAAATGACAATTTGATTGGATGGTTATTTGAAAATTATTTTAAGTGGAATGATATTATGGCGTTATTCCCTTATCTCTGCTCATGGGTATCGTAAAAGGTGACTAAGGGATTCCTCTGGGATGGGCAGCGTTCTCGGAGTATTTAACCAACAACCAACCAACTGCGATCGCCAACCCGCCTGCTATGCGTGGCGATTATGGCATACTCCCCCAACATGACCAGCCGTGTGGGAAGCGTAAGTCCAGCAGTGGCCGTCTTTTGACTGAAATTATGATGATGATGATGATATGGCTGATACTGTTCCCAGTTTGTTGGTAGAGGCCATACAATCTTTATGACAAACAAACAAAAACTTAGTACACCAATTCGTTTTCAACAATTGAAGTACAGGTACTGTAGTTTAATCAGAAACTATTAACTCTGTAAATTATAGTTCGCTGTAGTTGTAGCTAGAAAAAGTGCCAAATGTGGCAGTTTTTCGCATTTTAGGGTTCCGAAGTCCTACAAGGAACCCTTATAGTTTCGTCATGTCCGTCCGTCTGTCCGTCTGTCCGTCTGTCCGTCTGTCCGTCTGTCCGTCTGTCCTAATCCTTTACAGCTTAATAACTTCTACAGTTATAAACATAAGTAAATGAAATTTTGTTAAAAAAAAGTCTGCATACAGATCTCAATTTTAAAAGAATAAAAAAATAGTTTTTACGTTCTTTAAGGGTGGCGCCCATACATGTGAAATGGGGAAAAAATAATTTTTTTCGCTGCACCCCATCGTGTGGGGTATCATTGAATAGGTCTACTAAAATGAAGGTAATGTTTCATACACCACTTTTTTATCAGGTGTACCATCTGCGAAATATAGCCCACCAAAGTGGCTTGCAATGTGTCCCCCCCCCTGCCATTTCTAAACTATGCAACGTAGAAACTTATAATCTTCCACATTGATAGACCTTAGTGAAAACTCTCTTTTAAAATTATTTTGAGTATAATATGATTATAATTTTTTGAGTTATAGACAGAAAACCGAAAAATACTTAAAACGTCCTAGTTCAAAGGTCATTGACCTTAGAGAAAAATTATCATGGCAAATAATGCTCCTTTAGCTACTTTCTATTTGAAAAAATCACAAAAAGTAACTTTGACATCAATCAGACTTCTTAAATTTGGCTTCTTGAATTTATCGCTAGATGGCGCTACTAACAACACGCTCTGAGTAGCGAATGCTGCCGATTATTGCAAAAACTAAAAATAGCCATGATTAATATTCGATTTGATTCGTTTGTACACCTACTTAAGGAACCCTATAATACTGAGCATGGCCCGACATGCTCTTGGCCGGTTTTTTCTATCTACAACTACAGCGAACTATAATTTACAGAGTTAATAGTTTCTGATTAAACTAGAGTACTTGTTAACTAACCTCGACGTTTGGGCCCATAGATTATACACTAATATGGAAAAAGTTGAATGAAAGTAACCGACATAGCCCGAAGAATTGCCAAACTTAAGTGGCAGTGGGCGGGGCACATTACCCGCGGATTTAGCTCGTTTTGCTAGCATATACTATAAAAAAAAAACCGATGGGGCAGTAAATTTCTGGAGTGGCGACCGCGTACTGGTAGGCGCAGCGTGGGTAGGCCCCCCACAAGGTGGACCGACGACCTGGTGAAGGTCGCGGGAATCCGCTGGATGCAGAAGGCGCAGGACCAGTCGCTTTGGCGATGTTTGGGGGAGGCCTATGTCCAGCAGTGGACGTCTTTCGGCTGAAATGATGATGATGATGATGGAAAAAGTTGCATTGGTCGTGGTCACGAGCATACTGAAGTATGCGGGTGTCATAGTCTTGAGCGGCGGGTGTTTTCTCGAACTACCCGCGGTTGGTTTTTCGTAACGTCGCTGTCCGTAACATGATATGCTGAATCACGACACACAATGCTGACAGTTTCGGCGGACATACATGTAGACATACCACGACGCGAACACTTCTCGATTACCGGATTCCACGAGGAGGACAACCTATATCCATCTTCCCGATTGAATTTTTTATATTTCTTTATCTCAATCGCTTCTCGTACAGTTCTGGGATAGTAATGACGATCAGTGGAGAGGATTATTATGAGTTAAATTCGCGAAAGTTTAAAAACTTCTGTTATAGAAGTAGGTCTTATAAACTTAGTTGCCTCAGGCTTTGCAAAAATTTGGTACTTATTATAATTACAATTTAATCTACTTGATATTAGGTATATGTACATATTAAGTATTAATAACTTTGACTGCCTCGTTGGTCTAATGGTCGCAAGCGCGACTGCTGAGCGTTCGTCCTGGGTTCGATTCCCGGGTCGGGCAAAGTGTTATTGGGTTTTTTCATTAGGAAATTCTCAGTAGCAGCCCGGAGTATAGATTTGTGCCCGGTAAATGGCAATAGGCTCGCCCCCTATTACATGGGACTATACCATAACTGGCGAAATGTGGGTGTACTATACACCTCTGCCTACCCCTTCGGGGAAATACAGGCGTGATATTGTGTTATGTTATATTATGCTAAGTATTTATATTAAGCTTATAATAACCACTTGCGGAATAAATATCATGAAACCTGGTGGGTACCTGAGAGGCTCCAAAGTCCTATTTCTATTAACTGCTTTGTTCTGCAAGCTTCTCCATTCTAACCCTTTGTCCCTCCACAGCACCACGATGGCTGTAACTGCAGTGCTGGTGCTGAGCGTGGCGGGCGCTGCCCACGCGTGGGGTGGACTGTTCAACCGGTTCAGCTCCGATATGCTGGCCAACCTGGGCTACGGGAGGTCTCCGTATCGCCACTATCCTTATGGACAGGTGAGAATCATTATTTAAGACTGTACATAGTATTATATTATTTGTGACTGTACCAAAAAATGGCCGGCATGGATCACTCGGTCATGTGACCCGCGAAACGGTATAGTCTACGCAAAGTCTAGTGTACCTACATTCTATGCAAATAAATTATTATTCTATTTTATTTTATTCTACTGGGTGTCAGGGAAACGCTCCCGAAACTGAAAAGGCTATTATTATACTACCTAAACACAATCGAATACCAATAACCATTAGCCTTATACTCATTGTTTTAGTGATTTGGTATTTAGCAAACCCGCAATGTAAAGCGTACAAAACTCGGGATCAATGCCGCGCGTACCTAACCTACCTACGCTCGCTACGACACGGACTGCGTATGCGAGCGGATGTCGTTTACCCCTAGCGCCAGCTGATATTTTATTTGAATTACATTGCGAACTTTAAAAAATTAAGTAAATAAATGGTTGGTAATAATGGTGGGTTCGATTCCCACAGGACACAAATATTTGTGTGATGAACATGAGTGTTTGTGTTCGTCTGGTTGTTTCTTATGTATTATAAGTATGTATTTACAAAAAAAAAGTATATAAGTATTATATCCATTGTCTAGTACCCATAGCACAAGCTCTGCTTAGTTTGGGTCTAGATGGTGATGTGTAAAATTTCGCAAAAATATTTATTTTAGTAATTTTTTTTTTTTTGGCTAATGAGTTTTATGTAACTGCCCAAAGATGGTTTTGTAAGAAAAATGCAAAAAAATATGAAAAAAATCTAAAAAAAGAATTGTTTTTTTTTGTGGTTTCGTATCTGTAATCACCAGCACTATCACCTATCTTCCTTTTCGGAAGCGTTTCCCTGACACCCAGTATATGCGGCAGGCACCCTTACTCGACACTTTGCAGTCAGTTAGTTGACGTCATTCAGTCGAATATAAATTCTTTTCGATGCGTGCAAGGTACAAAATGGCTAGGGAAAATTTTTGTAGGTACTTTTTTGTAGTGTTGTGACACTTGTGACCGATTTTCAAGGGAGTGATTCTTCTGTTACGCCAGTAACATTTTTTTAATTCTGTGGTAATGGATGAAATTAATAAATCGATCAAAATTCCATCTTTCGCACGCTATTTTTTGCTTCGTACAGCAAAACTGTGGAAGCAACTTTCATCAGTGGTTTAAGAAAAGAGCAATACATGCTGAAATTTTAATCTCTTCTTTCCCGAAAAGGGGTCATTGTCCTCATCATTATGAAGAACTTTTACTATATGACCAACCATGAAATCCCGAAAAAAAAAACAGTTGGTCCCTATATTTCTGTTAGCTTAAATCACAGACTAGTAAGCCTCTAGACGCCGATCAGCCGGACCCCCGGTCACAACACATATGTAGTACTGCATATCATACGCCCAGCCGCCAATCAGAACGTCAGTCCGTCAGCGAGCAGCATCAATCATACGGAATCATACCACCGAACTTTTGAGCTGACCAATCATAAATAAAATAATAAATAATAATGATAATCGCGGTTGCTCGCACAGACTACTTCTATGCAGTCATGCGGAAGCGATGTGCATCCCTGGTCCGTAGGGTTCGGGCCAACAACAACAGCATCCTAATGACGCTAGCTAGCAGGCTAGACTGTGTGTTTCTGAACCACTGCTGCAAGGTTTCAGCTGGACCTGTAACCTTGCGGTAGTGTTCTCAGGAACGGTAATAAAAATGTACATACTAACATAGTTTCTAAGCAATCTGTTACTAACACTATGAGTCTATGTTACTCGAATAAATAAATTTAAATTAATTAAATTATAACGCGCCGTCCGCCCCCCGGTCCCCGCCAACATTTTACGACTGCGTTCTCATGCAAAACTTTGTTTATGCGGCGTCTTAGGCTTAGGCTTACTGGTTTGTGGCTTAAATTGATAAAATGTAGGGACCACCTGATTTTTTTTCGCGATTTCAGGGTTGGTCCCATAGTAAAAGCTGTTCATAATAGTGAGTACAATGACCTCTTTTCGGGAAAAAAGCCATCAAAATTTCAGCATGTATATTATTGTTACGACGGAGGGTTAGGCAGAGTGGACTGAAATACTTCAACCTCGATTTTCCTGGACTTAGAGACGTTTTCAGCAGGCTGAAATGCATTTTCAGTCCGTATCAGAGGAGGCTCTATCACATACCAAAGAATCGAAATTTTGAGTAAGTTGCCGTCAAATCCGATGCCGACATTTCCTGAAAACCCATTTTCAGGCGTTTTCAGGACCCCTTATGGCCATTTGACACCCACATGTAAAATCGTTGATGAGTGAGCGAGATAGAGCTAGATATCAGACAAGGATAGACGAAGAACCTTCTGGAAGAGAGTGAGCAGGATAGAGCTAATATAAGACAAGGATAGACGAGATTCGACAAGCTTCGAGAACATTCCATTCTAGAAGTGAGTGAGTGAGATAGAGGATAGATGAGGTTCGACGAGGTTCGAGAACTTTCTATTTCGAGAATGTGCAAGTGAGAAAGAGTTATCTTATGACAAGGATAGATGACGTTCGAGGACTTTCCAGTACCACGACTCGCGGCCTATATAAACGGCGCAGCTGAGCGCCAGTGAAGTTCAGTTAGAGTTCAGTTTGGATCAAGCGATACAAGCGATAACATCGAAGCGATATTCGGAGCGATTTAACTAGTAACTTTGTGTGTTAATAAGCGATTCAGTGGAATTGTTCAGTAATAAAGTGTTCTCTACGCATTTAATCGGCTTTCTATATACGAACCCCCAGCTCGTAACATTTGGTGTCAGAAGTGGGATAGAAAATGCCGATTACGCCAAGAGAGGAGGAACCAGCTGGTAACGAAACGCCGAGTCGGATGCAGACGAGACAGTTAACGGCAAGACAGACAGCTCAGGACGCATCAAGAACTATGAGTCAGGAGGAGGTCGTGCAACAGGGACCTCAGCCTCAAGGTGGGAATAACGATATTGCCAGCTTATTCAATTTGATGCAGCAAATGGCAAGAATGCAGGAAGAGCAAGACGCAAGGCAAGAAGAGCGGTTCTGTAGAATGGAGAAGATATTTGAGCGAGGATCAATATTGGAGGAACTCTATCTTTCTTCTAAAAATAAACAAGATGAGGTAGAGATTAAGGTTGATCAAGCTGTCGTTAGTGAAGCAGACATATCCGAACAAGATGATGCCAATAAGAGCCAGGAATCGGACGATGACGAATATGAAGCAAATGATGGTGAAGATGAAGTTAACATGTGTCAAGAAACTGAAGATGACTCAGAAGACACAGATGGCACGTTCAACCCGAGCGGGTCGGAGGAGGACGATAGCAACTTCTACCCGGAGGTGGGCAAGGGAGTGGTGGGCGCCACACAGCGCCGCAAGTCGTTGAGCCGCTGCCGCTCCGCTGGCGAGCCCGCCACGCACGGCCGCAAGGTCAAGGGCAAGAAGGGATGGCCAAGTAACCTGAGTCACGGTCGAAAAGCAGAGTCAGACAGCGAAGAAGAAAGTAAAAAGTCGAAGAATGAGAGTGAGAACGAGTCCGGAAGCGAGACAGAGGAATCTGAGCAGGAAACCAAGTCGAAGCGTGGGCGGACAGCGGCAGCAGCGCCGACCGTGGAGAAAGGCCGCAAGGGTGCCCTAGCTAAGAACGTCAGAGCTAAGGCCACGCCCGTTAAGCGGAAAGCACCCACACCATCCGCAGAGAAGAAGGCACCCACTGCCAAAGACGCGGGGCCACCAGCGAAGAAGAACAAGAAGGCTTCCTCAGACAAGAAGTACGGCGAGGGCAGCGTGAAGCTCAAGGAAGAAGGTAGCGCCGAGGAGTCCAACACGCCCGTCGACGAGAAGACCAAGTGGCCGTCCACTGACGAAGAGATCAAGACGTATGACCCTGGAGGGTGCAAACCTAATTGGGATGGGCCGTCACGAAGATCAACGACGTCGCTTACCGAATTTGAAAGGACGGACGTAATCAACCGAAGATTGTACACATTGATCGACTGGTCCGGTACTACGGAGATAATGATGCTCGGGACGAGCATGTCTTAGGAGGGGGTAGTGTTACGACGGAGGGTTAGGCAGAGTGGACTGAAATACTTCAACCTCGATTTTCCTGGACTTAGAGACGTTTTCAGCAGGCTGAAATGCATTTTCAGTCCGTATCAGAGGAGGCTGTATCACATACCAAAGAATCGAAATTTTGAGTAAGTTGCCGTTGTTTTCAGGCGCCTGAAACATGTTTTCAGGCCGTTTCAGGAGCCAACAAATCCGATGCCGACATTTCCTGAAAACCCATTTTCAGGCGTTTTCAGGACCCCTTATGGCCATTTGACACCCACATGTAAAATCGTTGATGAGTGAGCGAGATAGAGCTAAATATCAGACAAGGATAGACGAAGAACCTTCTGGAAGAGAGTGAGCAGGATAGAGCTAATATAAGACAAGGATAGACGAGATTCGACAAGCTTCGAGAACATTCCATTCTAGAAGTGAGTGAGTGAGATAGAGAATAGATGAGGTTCGACGAGGTTCGAGAACTTTCTATTTCGAGAATGTGCAAGTGAGAAAGAGTTATCTTATGACAAGGATAGATGACGTTCGAGGACTTTCCAGTACCACGACTCGCGGCCTATATAAACGGCGCAGCTGAGCGCCAGTGAAGTTCAGTTAGAGTTCAGTTTGGATCAAGCGATACAAGCGATAACATCGAAGCGATATTCGGAGCGATTTAACTAGTAACTTTGTGTGTTAATAAGCGATTCAGTGGAATTGTTCAGTAATAAAGTGTTCTCTACGCATTTAATCGGCTTTCTATATACGAACCCCCAGCTCGTAACATTATTAAAAGGTCGGCAACGCATCGGTGGACTTGACTCATTGCATGAATGCTGCGCCCCGTCGAGTTGCGCCCAAGCAGTCGTAGTGACTCAACGTAGGTGTACTATCATCACAAAATGAATAACGACACAACAGATTCTTCATCCTCCAAAGCCATTGCAATAGCTGCTAATTCCAGATCGTCAAAATCGAACCAACGTTGGCTCGGACGAAAGTAAACTGCATCACCACTACCTGTTATATTTTCTTGTACATTTCAAGTCCATCCAATGGTTGTCTGGAAGAAATTGCTTTTAGCGATAAGACCGCCAATTGTTAGTACTGTGCTCATGTTTTTATAACTTTATTTTTATTTTTATGGTGTGCAAACAATACAGTATACTCTATCTATCTATCTATCATCATGGCCCCGGCTTCGACTTTGACTGCGCGTTAGTGAGCTTGGTTTAGGCCCGATATTGTGAATTGCAGCCACGGAATGACTCGGTGACCGTGCTACGGCCGAGCCTGGATTGAGACTCGGCGTAGCGTGAGTCATCCTTAAGCTTCAAAGTCTCGTCTGTTTTTGTTTGAAGCGGGTCAATAATCCATCCGCAAGATTGAGTTGTCACCTATCACAAGTGATTTAGCTACAAGTTCCTCTAATAGATAGACAGTACAAAATTATTATTCTACAAAATCGCTAACAAATGACCTTTATCTAATCCCTTAAAATATGACCCTCTTTTATTAACACAAAAAGCCTCTTAATTAGACCGTAACACCTGAAACACCGATATTAAAAACTCGTAAATTCAAATCTTGCCACGTAATTACGGCGCGTAATTCCGTGGCCATTTGACGCGTAAATCTGTGGCATTTTACGGGTCATTGCGCATTACTCAGGCTTAAAGGTCCTGCCCTTTGTACATGATCCCGGTTAATTAGTATTTATAGTATCAAGGATTTTGTGCGTATTGTGATTTGTTACGTAATAATTCACGCTCTAATTCTGATGGACGCTTTAAGCGCTGGGAGCGACGAAGAGACAAAGGTCTGACTATATAGCGAAATTGAAAATGTAGATCTTTACTAAATACTGTTATGGCCCAACAGACAATGTTCTACTCTTTCCGGTAGGTGGCGTGATGAGTTTGATGATTTTTAAGTCTCTGACTCTTTTTAAGTTTATTTCTAAAGGCGATATTCTAACGTTTAAACCCTTATAATAAAACAAAGTTTAACCGGATTAAATCGCGTATATTATTTAAATTGGTTTCCCTGACGTTTCGAAAGCTTTGCAGCATTTCGTGGTCGCAGGTAGACTAAGATGACAAGCATCTTTACAAATATTTCTAAAAAATTATTTTAATCTACCGTACAATATTATTAATTAAAATCGTTTCGATGCACGCAGTAATCACTCACAATATCATTATCTTTTACAGTGTTGCGTGCTGTTTGGGACTTGACTTGACTTTTAAAAGATAATGATATTGTGAGTGATTACTGCGTGCATCGAAACGATTTTAATTAATAATATTGTACGGTAGATTAAAATATTTTTTTAGAAATATTTGTAAAGACGCTTGTCATCTTAGTCTACCTGCGACCACGAAATGCTGCAAAGCTTTCGAAACGTCAGGGAAACCAATTTAAATTATATAGTACGCGATTTATTATAATGTGTAGTGATCGCGAAAACCTAAGAAGTTATTATGTTTAAACTCTTGTTTATTTCTGACATTAACCTACATTATACTCACATTATTTGAATACATTTGTTGTAATAAACAATAAACTATTCAAAAATTGTATATCCGTGGAGTTTCTTTCCGGTTTTCTTCTAGTACCCACAATTTAGAACCGTACAATTAGAGCCTGACGTTTCAAAAGTGCCTGTAATTAGGTTTACTTAAAATAAAATACATTTGAATTTGAAAAAAAATTAATTTGAATTTAACCGTTCCTTCCTCCACCAGGAACCTGAAGAGGTCTACGCCGAGGCTCTGGAGGGCAACCGCATTGATGACGTGATCGACGAGCCTGCCCACTGCTACAGCGCCCCCTGCACTACTAACGGTGACTGCTGCCGAGGTCTACTCTGCCTGGATACTGGTAAGTACTAAGTATAAGCACCTCGGAGTGTCCCTGCGTGATCGAATCAGAAATGAGGAGATTCGCAGGAGAACGAAAGTAACCGACATAGCCCGAAGAATTGCCAAACTAAGTGGCAGTGGGCGGGGCACATTGCTCGCAGAACGGATGGCCGATGGGGCAGTAAAATTCTGGAGTGGCGACCGCGTACTGGAAGGCGCAGCGTGGGTAGGCCCCCCACAAGGTGGACCGACGACCTGGTGAAGGTCGCGGGAATCCGCTGGATGCGGAAGGCACAGGACCGGTCGTTATGGCGATGCTTGGGGGAGGCCTATGTCCAGCAGTGGACGTCTTTCGGCTGAAATGATGATGATGATGATAAGCACCTGAACAAACATACATCAGAAGCCAAGCTGAGCCACCGCAAGCCCGTTTTTGCTACAGCGGAACGTACGTAAACCCGTTGGTGAATACGTGCACACATCGCCGCGCTATGTGTGAGTGTACCATAGCGGCTAGCTTTGGCTCCTGTATGGATGTTGTTAATTTTTATGAAATAGGGTTGTCCAGAATTTTCATTGAAAAACTCTTTGAACGGAATTCGGGGAGAATTCTACAATATCCGGAATTGTGACAAGGCGTAGGCTACTATTTAATTTTGAAGAATATGACCGGATTTTTCTACAAATATCTGGATTTTTTTCCGAAAAGCTATTTTATTGAGCTGAGAACCCTAGATTAAATATAACCAGCAAAGATGGCTGTTCTAATGTTCTGATTGATTAATAAAATTACAATTTTTGAAACGTATTATGAGGATTGGGAGTTAAATTGAACTGTTATTGTTAGCCTGTAATATCCCACTAGTTGGCAAAAACGTCTCCCTTTATATCCTATCCACATGGTTTTATACCAGCATGATGGCCGGTTGTTATTCAAGTAGCTAAGGATGGAGAGAAGAGGATGGATGGAGGCGTTCCATCAGTAAAAAATACTGGCTTATTACATCATTTATCGAAAATTCGTTTTTAACTAGGTATATACGGGTATTTTAGTTTAATCAGAAACTATGAACTCTGTAAATTATAGTTCGCTGTAGTTGTATATAGAAAAAAAATGCGAAAATCGACCACTTTTGGCACTTTTTCCATTTACAGCTACAGCGAATTATATTTTAAAGAGTTAACAGTTTCTTATTAATCTTTATAAATCTTTATTTCAATACAATACAAAAGTACATTACTGTCGAGGCCTGAAATGAAGCAATTTACGGCCGAGTAATATCGGAAGTACGAGGCGAAGCCGAGTACTTCCCAAGTGATTTTGAAACCTCCTTTTTAACTAAACGAGGCCGTTAATTGCTATTTCGGTCGAGACATGTATAATACTTTTCTCTCATTTGCGAGGAAATACAACACAAATTAATTCAACAGTATCTCATTTTCATTCACGCCAATTCGCCCACGCGCGGTTCTTGTTCTATTTTCAAAGTTTTGAAAAAAAAAATGCGCATTCAGCCTGTATAAATGTATAAATATGTTGTACCTAAAAACACCTAATGTGTATGTTAAATGTAAATGTGTACTTAAAAACCTTGGTAGCATGATTTAAAAAATAAAAAGTGTCCAGCAATTTATATTATCGTCCTGTTGGATATTACCGGCCTGTTATTTCGTTGCGTACGGAAAAGAGTCGATTGTTGTATTATTTTTTTTGAATAAAGAACCAATTTCCGAGCAAGTGGGAGAAAAAATTGTTACATCTCGCATACTACATTTGTTACTGCTTGCGCACTACGCAAGGGATTAAGTAGATACGTCTAATCGCAGCGGGTGTGCAGAAAGACTACCCACTCCCATGCTAGGAGTCCACCTGTGTTACGAGTAGTAGGAGGCTGCCCGTCCACCCACTGACAACTAGCGATTATACCTATCATAACAGTTATACTATGTAGCATTACTTGATTAACTTGAAACCCAAACTAGGCATGCCTGTTCATTTGGGAATCAGTACAAAAGAAAGAATATACAGTTTTTTTAAACTAACAAGAAACACGCTTTTAGAGGTACCTACTGTAGTCCATCATCAGATCCGCTCGATGGTACCGAGTTATTGTATTGTTATGCGTATTACACATACTTGCAAAGTTTCAAATCGATACGACAATAATTGGAAGTAGGTTAAAATCGACTTCCAAGATTTGCTTTTAAACTACAGTAATTGTACTTCAATTGTTAAAAACAAATATTCGATAAATAACAGAGAACGCCTATGGCGTTAAGACCGCCTTTGTACCCAGTTGTGCATAAAGAATTAAATAAATAAATAAATGATGTACTCAGTGAGTAATTATTTTTTTTCTGATGGGAGCGCCACTTAGCTGTGCACATGTGCCTTATGCATATACGCTGAATTTTTTGTCGTTCTTGAAATGGAGAACATAGTCTCCATATCAATCATAAAATCGATTGGTAGTGTCAATTTGAAAACATAAACAGCCCTAGCCAAGTTGACAATCGTCAACGCTATAGAAAACAATCAAAATGTATGGGAATGACATATCTCAACGAAAAAGTCATTCGTTGAGATATGTCATTCCCATTCATTTTGATTGTTTTCTATAGCGTTGACGATTGTAGATTGTCAACTTGGCTAGGGGGGCAGAACGTTTAATTAAACAATTTTTCAAGAAGAACAGAAGAAACACAGAATATATAAAGAAAAAAGAATAAGAAACATATCTACGGTCAGAATCGTGGACCCCAATAAAAGTCCATATCCTCAATATGGAAGTTTATCGGCGTTTAAGGTTCTGCAGACTTCAGACTTCATTCCAGCATCAAAGAAACACAGCTGCAAGAGTATTAGAGTAAGCATTATACACGTTGACTGCCTCGTTGGTCTAGTGGTTGCAAGCACGACTGCTGAGCGTGGGGTCCTGGGTTCGATTCCCGGGTCGGGCAAAGTGTTATTGGGTTTTTGATTAGGAAATTCTCAGTAGTAGCCTGGAGTCTGGATTTGTGCCCGGTTAATGGCAATAGGCTCGCCCCCTATTACATGGGACTATAACATAACTGGCGAAATGTGGGTGTAATATTACACCTCTTGCTACCTCTTCGGGAAATACAGGCGTGATGTTATGTTATGTTATTATACACGTACACGACCAAATTTTGTTTATAGCACCGAAAAACTTTGATAAAATTAAAATGGCTAACTCAATGATATTTAAAAGTATAGATATGTCATAGCCTAACAAAACCAACGAAAGTAATTTTTTTTTTATAGTATTGGATGGCGAAACGAGCTAAAGGCCCACCTGATGCTAAGCAGTTACCTTTGCCCATAACAACTGCAATACCACCAAGGATGTTGCCTAAATGGTACCGCAAGTCGGTTCGCCAAACTGAGACTTGAAGATGGAAAGTCTCATGTGATTGTAATTTCACCGGCAATGTTCCGTTTTAATGTTCCGTACGCAGCAGCAGAACAGTACACATAAACTAGTGCATAGTAAGTTAGTTACTTAAAGTTAGTTTCGCGTAATAAATAAAAATAAATAGTAATAATATATAATAGTAGTAATAGTATAGTAATAATTATATAGTACACTTTCTGTACACACATGTCAGCAATTTTGTTATTTTTTTATTCACACGTCACGCTCGACGCCTTGCTTGACGGAGACTAGTAGATAAACGTCCCAATTAGGACGTTTTTGAGTCTTCAGATTGCGCGCGCAATAACATATCTGTACTTTTTAAAATATCATCGGGCTAACTACATAAAATTAAACGCTACCTATACTTCATCACTAGAAATGTCCTCGGAATAATAGGGCGCCATTTTTAAACGGATGGACTTTACCTAGATACGTTTTTTGAAATATATTTAAAAAGGTAACAGATTTTTTCTATACAAAAAATGTGTAGGTTTAAATGTGTTATTCTTTCAGGAAACTTATATATTTTTTTATGTATATGACACATAATAAATTAAAAGTCAAAAAAACATTTTAATACTCACTCATAATTATTTATTTTTCGCTTTTCAGTTTCTGTTTTCGTCGGTTCAATTTTTTGTCAAAAAGTTTTATTTTTCATTTTTTTGTGGTTAAAATCTAACTCCAGGTCTCCATTATGTCGTAGTGTCTAGAACTATATTTATGTGTCTCAAGTTTCAACAGAATCGGTTAACAGGTAAGAATTCAGTCGGTGAACAAACACTCATCCCCTGTTTTACTACCCTTAGGGGTGGATTTTGATTTTGAAATTTAAATGGGACCAACTTCGAGATATACCCTATCCATTAAAAAAAGAATCATCAAAATCGGACCACTCTGTAAAAAGTAATGCGTGGTCATACATAAAAAAAAAAAAAAAAAAAAAAAAAAAAAAAAAAACATATATACGCGTCGAATTGAGAGCCTCCTCCTTTTTTTTCGTCGGTTAAAAACAAGCTTATATTTAAATGAGCTAAGGCGCATTGCATTTCAAGCAAGCGGTATTGCAGTTGGGGCCTTTAGCTCGTTTCGCCACGGAAATGCTGTACTACACTTAGCTCGTTTCGCCACGGAAATGCTGTACTACACTTAGCGAATATGCAGGTTTTTTTTCGTATTTGAAGCTAAAGTCTACGCCAATCCAATAATATAGAATGGTAAACAAACGGGTTATTAACGGGTTACTTAAATCTTTAGATTTCGCTTCGCATGCGTAAATGCGTTAAAAATAATAAAATAATTAGTAAGGGTAGGCATATCTATACGACTTTGAATTAACTGCAAAGTTAGTCGCGTCAGACGTACCATAGTGAAGGATAATTTCGATACCACGAGCAGTGTTCACGGTAGCTTAGTGGCTAAAGCACTGGCGTACTGAGCCAGGAGTCGCAGGTTCGAATCCTGCTCGTGAGCGATTTTTTCTTTTCTCAATTTAAATCTTTGGGTTATTAACAGTTAGTCAGTCCGTCAGTTTGTCAGTGACAGAGAGTTTAGTACCTATTAGGATCTCCAATTGTAGTGGCAATTAGAAATCAATTAAATCAACTAATTCATTGAATGATTCGATTTGATTCATTGAATGAGTTAGAAACATATATTATGTTGCTTTTTTGAACTTTATAAGTTTTTTTTCTTGTAACAAGCTACCGAGTGAATTTCCAAAAACAATTTAAAAATGATATTGTTAAAATAGAAATTGTTGGAAAAAGTGGTGAGCTACCAAGTTGAATCCTTCAAAATACGGATGAATGTGTTATTAATTCTATTTAGTGAGTGATTGTGTGATCATTGTAACGAGGCTAAACTCGTTACGCTGCTCACCACCTTATTTGGACTTCCTGGCCACTTTATAAAACTTTACCTATCCAAATTCAAAATTTAAAATTCTTTCATAATTTTCTATTTTTTACATAAAACAAGAGACTTATATCGCAGCCTTGGCCGGGCATGGACGTGTCCGACCATTACAGTTTTTTTTATTTTATTTTACTTATTCAGTTCTATATTGTACGCTGAAAGACACTCATGTGTCTGTGACTGTATCTTATAAACGTTATATTATTTTATTAACAATAGTCAATGTATCAGTATACCAGTTAAGTGAGATACAGTATACCAAAAACGTTCCTGCTTGTGTTTTTATTGTTTGTGCCGACCAACCTACCTACCTACCTACCTGAATCCAGCCCGAGCTCGCTGCATGGACATAGCAGCAGCCCAATTGTTTTATAGTCGGAGTTGACCTACCACTCCTCCGGCCCTCCGTACTACTGACCCTCTCTGCCCTCCATACCTCAGAGGAGTTCCATAACTCCATACCACTAGTTCCTGCAGTTCCTGTACCACTAGTTCCTGTCGTTCCTGAGTTCTGTTCCTGTAGTTCCTGTTCTCCTCCTACTTCCGTGTGTCACCGTGTGCCAAGCCACCGAACCTTTGACCCTGCGAGTCTCCTGCCCGAGCCACCCACACCGGCCACGACGTGACACTGGCGCCCAACGAGCGAGAAAAAAATTGCGTTTGAGCGCGAAATTGGGTTTGTTTACCTTTCTATTTAATTGGATTGACATAGACTATAAGTCTGACGCCGACTTTAGTCAAAAGACTAGCTAAATAACGTCAATATATCTCGGCTTCAAAGTCACCCCCCACACTACGAATGGGAAAAACAAGTTTTCAGGCGTTTTATACCCCTTCAACGGTTAGTTTATTGCCAGCATAAACGGCGTAAAATATTGAAAACTTCGGAAAACTGTAGCAGGCTTACGAGGCTAAATTATGAGTGGGAGTGAAATATGTTTGCAGTACTTATGGAACTCGATAGATTATCACTTTCACGTGTTTTTGGACCGAATTTCCTTATGGGCTTGCGATAGGTGTGAGTCGGGAGAAAATGTAGCGTCACGTCATGCTAAGATTTGAGTTATACCCATAGAATACAGTTGACTGCATGACAGTGGTGGGTTACGCTTCAATTCAAAAACCGCCCTTACTGCTTACGAAGTAAAGATGCTGTCAATGGCAAAGTATTACCACTGACGTACGTTCGACCGTACATTGAATATACGAACATAGATTTGTCAGTTGACCTCACCTTTAACCGCCATCTGGTGGGTAACGTCAATGTTACAGCTATATTTAAATAAAATATACCAAAATACATGTTAGTATAGTATAGTAGTATAGTATAAATGAATTTAATTGAATAACGGGCTGGTTTCCGCAACTCCACGTCCAAGCGTATATTTTGCGTACGGAAAAAAACATGTTTTACTGGAGATCGAACCTGGGCCCTGTGGTAGCTAAGTCCGACGTATGATGTTTCCTGCCGTCTGCTTCTATTATAGTTGTGAAATGCACCGACAATTATCGTCGACACGCCAATGTTGAACGATGCTTGACATCGCCATTGGCCGGCAGACGCTATCGTATCAGCGGTAGTCGCGGCCGTGTTGATGGCAGCCGCTGACGCCGGTGACGCCGGTGACGATTGCAGTTATCTCTGTCCTCGTCAAAGTGCCGCTCGTCTGTTAGAGATCTTATTTATTTATTTATTATATTCTTTATTGTACATTACACCAAACGAAAACAAAGACAATAGTTTACAGAAAGATTAAGTAAATACAATGGGCGATCTTATCGCACAAGGCAATCTCTTCCAGACAACCTTTGGATGGACTAGAAGAATGGGAATCGATCGTGGGTAGGTACGGTGTAAAAGTAGGTACGTTTCGTACATAATAAACCTACTTAAATATAATAATATAAAATACATGGAATTTACTTAAATAAGTATGAGAAATATATATCATATAATATACTAATAAATACAAATATAAAGTGTAGTAGTTGAGCAATTTCAAGAAGTAGTGAAACAGATTGACAAGTAGTGTTCCTTTACTATTTTTTTAAAAAGCGGTAGTGATTGTGCTCTTCTGTTAGAAACATTGTATTTCTCACTCCAAAATGAATTCGATCGAGTTTCCGCTCAAGACACATAGTAAGGGACTACGCAACATACTCGCTTATGTAAGCAAAGTACTCTCATATTTCATTTTGATAAAATGCAAAGTGTTTACACGTTTCTGTTGTTTTCCACACTGGTTTCACTGCAGAAGAAAATCCTTTTCACATATTTACCACTGTGGAAAATAAATGTTGAAGAATGTTTAGAGGAAATGTGCCAAAAGTGGCCGTTTTTCTCTATACAACGTGTATCAGAAATGTGTGGTCATATTTAAAGAGCTTATCAGGGGATTCTATCGAACAACTTTTACTATGACACATAATATCTAATAGTACTAACGTACAGAACGGCCACTTACCGCCCCCCGCCAATTTAAGATTCCTCACCAGCACACCGCACGCGCCCGTAGTTTGACGACATTTGGACTGCAATCGTGCTATGGATGTCAATCGCCAGTCGCTATACAAGCACGCCATCTCTGGGAACTACTGAGAAGCGCTTGGAACCCAGTCTCAACTACGAGCGGCGAGCATCCCTAACCTACACGGGTGTGTGCGATCGTATACAGACGTAATTTTGTGTATGTAGATGGTGCTAGCGTTCATTTGTATTGAGTGGCCGAGATGTGCTATGGGATCAACCCTGAAATCGCGAAAAAAAATCAGCTTATCCTAACATTTTGTCGAGCTACATCGATGATTTAGTAAGGAACAGCTGATATTTTTTTCGCGATTTCAGGGTTGGTTCTGTAGCCTCCTCACGTTAAATTATATATTTTAATATTCTATAATTTCAAGATATTATAAATTTACTTATTTACAAACTATATACAATATTTTATTATTAATATCTATTTACAACTATTATCTATACACACAAAACAATGACAACTTAAATTATCCATTAGTATATTGTTTACATTCACAAGTTGTGCATTGGAAACGAGCTAGCCACCCCGCGCCGGCGAACCCGTTACGATCACGCGGCAGGCGCGTGCGCATACACGTGCCGCCTCCTCGCCGCCGCTCATGAGCCACCAGTCGGCCCACTACCATCGTACGCGAAGCCCGTGTCGCCTGCTACCGCGCGCATACCGTTATTTCGTGTCGCTAATATTTACCGTTCTATGTTTTGCGTTAATCTTTACTCTGTCGCTAATATCTTCCATTCTACTCCTTCAATCTCTATAGCTTTTGACTTTGTGTTGTGTTGTGTGACTGTCTATTCAGTGTTTGTAACTGTGACGTTAGTTATTATATACTGTGCTACATACTCGGCCTTTATTTATTTCACCGAGTGACCTACACGCTTACACCACACAACCACAATAACTTTCCACTATATCTGCTGGATGCTATAGTTCCATTGTAAGAGTTGTCCTATAATAAGAATAATAATTCATTTATTTGTCAGATTACATCGATCCATTATTGTTAGTAAACATATTTTTTAAATGGCTAGTAGATTAATACATTATAAATTGGAATTAAATTACACATGATTGCAATTAGAATAATAAATAAAATAATATGAATACGTTACAACACATGAAATTTTATAATATTATTAATAAATGGGTAGTCTACCCTGTTCGCTATCATTTTCAGGATACTGTTGGCGCTGCCGCGAACCCAGGCAGGGTTCCATGGAAGCAATACGCTTACGCATAATCTCATTAAAACCATCGACGCGCGCCTCTGCGAACATACCAGAGGCACTGCAGAATCGCGGCAGCCCCATCAGCATCCTGAATGCATTATTATATTGTACTCGGAGGGCTCCGTATGATGCGCGAGTATATGAACCCCATAGGCTGCATGCGTAGAATGATGTGCAATACGCTGTAAATAATGTTGTTTTAGCTCCAGTGGAGCAGCGCGCAAACCTATGGCATATCATATTAGCTCCAGTGGAGCAGCGTGCAAACCTATGGCATATCATATTAGCTCCAGTGAAGCAGCGTGCAAACCTATGGCATATCATATTAGCTCCAGTGGAGCAGCGTGCAAACCTATGGCATATCATATTAGCTCCAGTGGAGCAGCGTGCAAACCTATGGCATATCATATTAGCTCCAGTGGAGCAGCGTGCAAACCTATGGCATATCATATTAGCTCCAGTGGAGCAGCGTGCAAACCTATGGCATATCATATTAGCTCCAGTGGAGCAGCGTGCAAACCTATGGCATATCATATTAGCTCCAGTGGAGCAGCGTGCAAACCTATGGCATATCATATTAGCTCCAGTGGAGCAGCGTGCAAACCTATGGCATATCATATTAGCGCGCACCGACAAAGCCCTCCGCTCCCGCTCAATGTCCAAGTCATCACGTAAATCAGACGTTACAATATGACCTATGCTATGCTCTGAATGAGCTCTTAAAATATGACCCCACATTTCTGATACACGTTTTATATAACTACAGCGAACTACAATTTATAGAGTTAATAGTTTATGATTAAACTACAGTACCTGTACGAACGTAACGAATTTTAGATAAATGATGTATTGAGCGAGTAATATTTTTTGTACTGATGGGGGCGCCACTTGGCTGCTGAAGTCGTTGCCAATTTTTAGGGTTCCATACCCGAAGGGTGCCATACGGGACCCTATTACTCTCGCTACGCTGTCCGTCCGTCCGTCCGTCCGGCAGTCCGTCCGTCCGTCCGTCCGTCTGTCTGTCACAGGGCTGTATCTTTTGAACGGTAATAGGTTCCCGGTTGAAATTTTCTCAGAATATGTGTTGGTATGAGATGTATCACGACAAATACTAAAAACAAAAAAAAAACAAAAACCAAAGGGGGTCCCCATACAAGAAACCTCAAAAAACACATGCATTTTTTTTAACGTTTTTGTTCCTGCTCTATCTTCAAAACGGTAATATATACCAGCGTCAAACTTGGTCAGATTATAGTTCATAGTATGTAGTTTAGCAACAAATACTAAAATAAGGCAAACATAGACATATGTGGTGGTATCTGCGTAAGAAAGACATGCAAGAATGCATATTTCGCGCGCTGTGAGTTGATGTCTTTTTGTAAACTCTCGTAAATTAAATAAGTTTTTATTGTGTGTCAGGTCGTTGAGAGGTACGGAACCCTTACTGCACGGGTCCGACTCGCACTTGGCCGGTTTTTTTCTTAAATCAAACCGAATCAAAAGCACCTACCTACTTCCTAAACAGTTTCACACAAATTATTTTATTCTTTTTGAAGTCGGTTTTTACTTTTTCTACGATAATAAACTCAACTAGTAAAAAGTCAACCAAGTTAGGTTATTATTTTCCTAAAATAGCTAGGCAGTTGTTTTTCTTCTAAGAACAAAAATTTTCCTTGAACTTTAAACTCTAACCTTTGTCAAGTAAACACGCGACTCAATGAAGAAAGAAACGTTAATGGCGTGGGTGGCACTTAAGGGGGGCACTTAGGGGGCATCCAGTAACATTCTACGAAAACTGTGACTTAATAGTGGTATAATGACACTGTGTTGTTGATTTTCTTCCAAGAATAAAATGTTCCTTGAGTTTCATACTACAACGTTTGTCGGCTTATTCCCGCGCGCTCCAAGATTTCCATCCCACGGGCTCCAGAACGAAAAAATATTGTAATATTAATTAAAAAAATCGTTCCCATGAGCTCCAAGGATTTCAAAGTACAGATTGCATAAAGTTGATACGTTAAAAATGTATTAAATTTTTAATTTGACGAAGCAATCATACTAACGAACGGAGAACTGCGAGATGCGAGTCTGACCATGCAGTCCACACCGCCATCGTCGCTGCGTCTCGTTACGTTTTTTTGTATAGCATAAGATCGATCGAAGATTGTGATATCCAAAACTGTTTTTTTTTTACTTTTGTACAATTGATATTTTATGTACCTGACCAGTAGCATAATCTGCTACTATTATAAAATTGTTAAATGTCAGTTGTCTGTTTGTTTGTTTGTTTGTTCCAGCATCACGATAAAACTACTGCACCGATTTTGTTGAAACTGTTTGTAACTAAAAACTTACGATTTGACTTAAAAACTGGTATGTATTTTACCTCGCGACGATGACGGGAACCGGTGATTATTAATTATATTTTTCTACAACATTTTGCATACAATAAGGCGCTCATATCCAGCTGTCATTCGCACGCATGCGCTCTAGCGCGCGCCTCCATAGACAAAATACGGCTGCTAAAGAAATTGCATTAAAAACTTTTTGGTTGGGCCGAATTGTACTGTGTAGAAAAAAAAGAATCCTGTCGTATATAGGTGGCGCCAGCTTGGAAATGCGCTCTTTTGAGCCAACCGAAAATCAGAATCTTTCGACTTACAGACAAGGACCGGAAGCTAACTCTAAATTGCGATTTCTCTAATTTTTTGTATGAAAAGCAATAAAATTATGTTAGAATTACCAAAACGTTGTTATATTGTATCCATCTTAATCTTAACTATTATAAAATTGTAAATGTCTGTTTGTTTGTTTGTTCCAGCATCACGCTAAAACTACTGGACCGATTTTGATGAAACTTTTTTTGTTTGAAAGCTGATGATCTGACTCAAAACTGGTATGGGTTTTGAGAAAGAAAGAAAGAAATAAAAAAATCGTGGGGTGCGTCAGACAGAATCGAAGCTTCTACGCATTTATTTGCACGAGCGAGCGGGTAGTAATGCACGATGATGGATGGATGGATGGCTGGATGACTGGATGAGTGAGTGAGTGAGTGAGTGGGCGAGCGGGCGAATCCCCAATCGCCCGCTCACCACCACTCCCCAGTGGGCGAGTGGGTGAGTGGGCGAGTGGGCGAGAGGTAGGCGAGAGGTGGGCGCGAGGTCGGCGAGTGGGCGAGTGGGAGAGTGGGCGAGTGGGCGTGAGGTGGGCGATTGGTGGGCGAGTGGGCAAGTGGGTGACAGGCCAGTGGGCGAGTGGGCCAGTGGGCGAGTGGGCGGGTGGGCGAGTGGGCATATGGGCAAGTGGGCCAGAGGTCGCGTGGTAGAGTGGGCGAGTGGGCGAGTGGTGGGCGATTGGGTGAGTAGGTGACTGGGCGAGTGGGCGAGAAGTGGGCGTGTGGTGGGCGAGTGGTCGAGTGGGTGAGTGGGCGAGTGTGCAAGTGGGCAAGCGGGTGACAGGCCAGTTGGCGAGTGTGCGAGAGAGCGGGTGTGTGGGCGAGTGGGCGAGAGTGGGCGAGTAGGCGAGTGGACGAGTGGGCGTGTGGGCGAGTGGGTGAGTGAGTGAGTGAGTGGACTGGAACTTGGACTGGGACTGGGACTTGGACTGGGACTGGGACTGGGACTGGGACTGGGACTGGGACTGGGGCTGGGACTGGGACTGGGACTGGTACTGGGACTGGGACTGGGACTGGGACTGGGACTGGGACTGGGACTGGGACTGGGACTGGGACTGGGACTGGGACTGGTACTGGGACTGGGACTGGGACTGGGACTGGGACTGGGACTGGGACTGGGACTGGGACTAGGACTGGGACTGGGACTGGGACTGGGACTGGGACTGGGACTGGGACTAGGACTGGGACTGGGACTGGGACTGGGACTGGGACTGGGACTGGGACTGGGACTGGGACTGGGACTGGGACTGGGACTGGGACTGGGACTGGGACTGGGACTGGGACTGGGACTGGGACTGGGACTGGGACTGGGACTGGGACTGGGACTGGGACTGGGACTGGGACTGGGACTGGGACTGAGACTAAGACTGGGACTGGGACTGGAGTGGACGACTGGATCGGGCTGTATCGGACTGGATCGGAAAGTGTAACATTTTAGTACAGCGTAACTTCTTATTCTTAGAGTGGCGACCGCGTACTGGAAGGCGCAGCGTGGGTAGGCCCCCCACAAGGTGGACCGACGACCTGGTGAAGGTCACGGGAATCCGCTGGATGCGGAAGGCACAGGACCGGTAGTTGTGGCGATGCTTGGGGGAGGCCTATGTCCAGCAGTGGACGTCTTTCGGCTGTAATGATGATGATGATGATGAACTTCTAATAATATCAGAAACTGCTTTTTTTTCTTTTTTTTTATACAGCATCAGATCGATCGAAGATTGTGATAGCCGAAACTGTGTTTTTTACTTTTATACAATTAGTACCTGACCAGTAGCATAATAATACCTTAGATCGTCGTGTTATATCAGAAACTGATTTTTCATATTTTATTTACTTATAAATCATTTTAATTTTAAATATACATAAGGCCGATTTCTGATATCAGAAACATTTATTACTGGCTATTTTTACTTATCTGTAATTGATGTTTATAGATTTTTAGGTCGATTTGTGATGACAGAAATTTCACACTATAATTGTAACTTACGGTCGATTTGTAACTGATACCTTAAACTATATTCAGCAAAGTATAAACATGAATGTAAGCCATAAGCGTTTTATTTTGCTAACCATACACAATTTCGCTTGGAACTCTCGGGACAGAAATAGGTAGGTATATTAATATTTATTTAGTTTGTTCTACAAAATTTGGAGCTCTCGGGAACCAATGTATGAAAACATTTTTTGACGAGAACAATAGATTTGGAGCTCATGGGAATAAGCCCGTTTGTCTACCTTTTTATACCATGTTTTATGCAAATAAATATATTCTATTCTATTCTATTCTAGTAAAAAACATAAGTTAATGTAGAAAGTAACATAATAGGTGATTATAATGTAAGTATCATGTAGCCATTAATGTTTTTACATATATTATGCCTATTTATTGTCTAGCAGTATGAGCCTGTCATGCTCACTTAGATGTCATGCTGATGGTGGCGTTAATATCGGGTCGTTAAGTTCCTTTCAATATGGTTGAGTTAAGCGATGGCTGTTGCTCGCGTCATCCTCGTGAACGGGTGCGTTTTTTACGTGGGGAAATCCTCATGGACGCAATCTGCCCGGGGAATGCGGAGCCAGTGTTGGACTCTTACCGACTAAAACCACCACGGTGTTCCTCTTCCAACCATTGGCCGGGGGCGTGGGAAACTTGTATTCATCCAACCATCCCCGGCAGGTCCCGGCTCGTTACTAGTAGGCGAGCCCCTTCTCCCCGTGCGGCATCATCGTCTGCCACACTCTTCTCTTGACTGGCGCGTGCGGAACGCGACACGCCACCGTCACGGGCCTTGACTGATCAAGTGGCGGGCTACCCCGAGTCCGTCCCGCAGGCCCGCTCCTAGGGTGGCTGCAGGTCGGCGTACGCCCTCCTGCGACGCCCGGTCCTTTTCCTGCGGGTGAGAAGAGAGGTCGCTGCCTCTTGGACCCTTTCCGCCGCCTCCTTAGCGAGTATCACCTCCTCGCAAAATGAGACGACGCCCTCCCAAGCGTTCCCGACCATGGTACAGGTCAGCTCCTACATACTATGGCAACTCTTTTTAGGTTTATTTCTATAGGCAATATTCTCACTTTTAAACTCTTGTTTATTTCTGACACTAACCTACATTATACTCACATTACTTGAATGAATTTGATGTAATAAACAATAACCTATTTTAAAAAGAGTATATCCATGGAGTTTCTTGTCGGTTCTTCTCCATAGGACCCACAATTTGGAACCGTGCAACCTGAAGTTTCAAAAGTGCCGGTAATTAGGTTTATTTGAAATAAGAAACATTTGAATTTGAAACTGGGTGAACGGCACTTACGGGGGGCACTTAGGGAAGGGGGGCATCCAATAACATTCTTTGAAAACTGTGACGTAATAGTAGTATAATGATAGTTGCTACAAGCTGTGCCCGTGGCTTCGCTTTGATATTTCATATCCCAATTCTTGAGGAAAGTTATACGGTATTTAACATCACGCTGCGACCCTTAGGAGCCGAGCAAAATTTAAAAAAAAAACAGAAAGAACGCTAAACGAAAACTAAGTAAAACCGTGGGCGGGCGGGCGACCGCGGGGTACAGCTAGTAAACTATAAAGTTAAATTGGTAGCAGGTGGCAGTGGCAGCATACACTCAGGTGCCAAGTCATTAAATATCCATTTAGCACAATAAACCTGAAAGTAGGCAATATAATGTGTGTGTTTTTTATGCGTATGTGTGTAAAATGTTTATTGTTACTTCGTTTTCATGCTGGTTTTCCATTAATAAGTAAATGCGTGTCGTCAGAACATTGTTGTATTGTTGTGAACGTTTTGGAACATCTTTTTGCGAATATAAGTATGTTTATTGAAACTGAAACAAGCTTTTTAAAACACAATGTGTTATTGAAATAACTCAAAATCTGAAACTAGTTTTGAATCAGGGACTGCGATAGATATTCGTATGGTATTCGGGGCCAAGAGCCGTGCTCTCCGAGACACGGAGGGGTCTCGATTAGTAACGAAACTGGTCACCCATCTACGGACAGCCCGCGGCTAGTGTTGCGATGCGGGCCGGGATCGAACTCGCACCCTCCTGCATGGAAGGCAAGCGTTCAACCGCTAGGCTATCACTGCTCAACAACTTTCTGTGTACAATAAAGAGTATTTATATTGTATTGTACAACAATACCGTCACACTAGATATTTTGCGTAATCGCGGCTTTTTGGCATACTATAGATGTGAATGTGTGCCCGTACTTTTATAAGCGAGCATACTATGGATGCTTCACTAATAACACATAAGCTTGCTTTTTTTGTTTGTTTTTTTTTTTGCTTGTTTAGCGAGATTCCGTCTGCCTTTTTTGTTCGTCTGAGCTCTCAGATAGTTTAATAAAATACCAAAACAATCTATATCTAATATGATTAACAACAATAACTATATTTAACTACTAATAGTGATTTGACAGCCATCATCTGACTTATTAGCAAAATAAAATATCAGCAATGCGAAGAACAGAACCAATAGACGTACCATATTCATATTAAATTCGGAAATCATGACAGAAGGTAGTAGGTACATCCAAATTTCGCCATTTATCAGTCCCATGTAATAGGGGGCAAGCCTATTGCCATTAACGGGGCACAAACCCAGACTAGGTACCATTTAGGCAACAGCCTAGGTGGTATTGCAGTTGTTATGGGCAAAGGTAACCGCTTAACATCAGGTGGGCCTTTAGCTCGTTTCGCCATTCTATACTATAAAAAAAAAGATAAAAAAAAGATTCCAGGCGGGCTGCTACTGAAAATTTCAAAACACACACATAATTACATAAATTTTTATTATCCCCTTGGCGTCTGTAGACGACAATGTAATTTGGTACACTCATGTACAATATTATACACATAAAATAATATTTTACGAGGCTGTATAATGTTATTACGTATACAATTCACGTAGGTACGAGTTAGATACATGTACAAATTGACAGGGATAATCAGATTATCTTGTTTCTAATTTAATATTGTATACTTAATCTTATGTTTGAGTTTGTGTATTGGAATATTAAATAATATACCGATGTTTGGTTTTTAAACCGTTTTTGTTGGCTTTTGTATAGGAGTTTATTTTTATTTAATAATTTTATTGTAATTGTTTTAAGTACCTTTTTAGTAGTCTGTTGGTGTGTTGACCACGCCATATTCTACTTAATTTATGATGTGTTAGACTGCTTTACTGAACTGTTTTATATGAATTAACATAATATTTGATGGATGTTAGACATTTAAATTTTATTTAGTTAGAATAAAAATATTGTTTACAGGACCCTACTTCAATGACTATGTATTTAATTCAATTAAGCATAAATTTCATTACTCACAAATTTCAATCAAAGTGCCTAAAACTCATAGCGATAACAAAACAGTTGCCCAAAAAGTACGTAATTAAATTATCTGTATTCGTAATTACATGAAAGCCTTAATTAATTATTAAATCTGAATAATTTTTACACGATTGTAATAAAGATAATACATTTCGTAGGCATTTTGGTTAAAAACACGTCGTTAGCAGTTTCGAAAGATCAAAAGGAATAGGGAATGTTTATACCTATATTTTTCTTTTTCTAACAAAGGAAGGCATTCTCACTTTGAATGTACTTGTGTTTATGTGTATTTTTCGTTTGTGTTATTTGATATTTCTGCGACCACAGACGCGACAAAGATTTCGAAACGTCAGTAAAACCAATTGTAATAATATACGCGATATGATCTGGTTAAACTTGTTTTATTATAATAACCTCATATTTTATTTTTGGTATTTCTAACGGATACTATAAACTGTTAATCTGTCTATTTATGTATATAAAAATAAATGTTTCTTCGTATGTTTGTCCTTCAAGCATTCCTAAACCATTCATCCGATCATGATGAAACTTTGGTGAGTTGTTCTGCGCCGGTGAAGATTCCTGGCCCAAAAAAAGAATGCATTGCAAATTGCAACGGCACAGCTAGTTATTTATAAAACTAGTCATTAGGTACTTTATACTTTTTAGTATTTGTTAAGAGGGTTTAACTTAAATTGGATCTGAATTGGAAAAAGAGAGATGGAAAATCTTCTACAAAGGCAAACGTACAGCCCTATACCATTGACGAATAAAAAAAGGCGGACGACATCGCGCTAAACAATAAGTGAAGCACCCATAGAAAGAAGGTTCACTTAAAAATACCGGCTGGCACACTGGCACGCCCACTTTCACACCCACAGTAAGACAAAAAGCTGCGATTACGCAACAAATCTCGTGTGACGGTAGTCATTGTTGCAGTGTCACCAATAAAAATAACAATACTTATATACCTATCTGGTGAGTTAAAGTGCTGTTTAAATTATAGTGTGTTCGCAAATCAGGGGGATTCCCCGATGATGCGGAGATGGATGCAGCTCCACACTGTATTTTAAATAAAACTGTGTACCTGATTTTATACTTACTAACACTAGATATTAAGTGAATTGTAATAACACAACTATGGACTCTGTTTGAAATAAACATTTTTAATAATTTTAATAACTTTTTATAATGGGTTTAGGAAAAAAATAAGTGTATCAATATTGTCTTAGCGAGATTCCGTCCGCCTTTTTTTATACGTCAGAGCCCTATACATATAAAGAATAAATTCTCATCAAGCTAAGTTAAGCCCTCAGAATAAACCCAGCTTATGCTTACGTTCGTTTGTCTCGATGGAAGTTCCTCCAGGCTCCAGGCTCCAGGCTTAGCTCAAAGGCTTACCCATAATTAAATTACCTTCTACCCGCAAACAAAGTGCAAAATAGAACAAGAAAACTATAGAATAATAATGGATGTCCTACGCCATATCGAATTACAAACCAGTCAGCAGGTTGGTCGCGGGGCTGACTGCCCAGAGTGCGCCGGACGATTAATAAATATCAAATTTGTAGGTACCTCAAAATCAGTAAAAAAGACGGAGATTGTTAATAACATTTTAAGTGTAATAATTCTACATTATCACCGTAGCACAGTTTTACTATCTATATGTTAAACTGTGACCGTAGTTTGAAAATCTCAATTCGAAAAAAAAAATTGATAAGGCCCATCACGCACTGCGGATTTTTCGGCCCGCGGTTTTGGCGGCAAGAAATGTAGCCAATAGGGTTTCTCAATTCAAGTGCGGAAAAAAATTGAAAATTTGAATTTCAAAAAAACAAATTATTTGAAAACTTTTTAAATAATTTGATTACGACGGTTTTGTCATAAGCCTTTATTGCTGCTTGACTCAATATTATCAAAATAAAGAGAAGAGAGACAAATACCTTTAAATATTTAATACCTTATAATAATATAATACCTTCACTTTTTAAATGTATTTATTTGGCATTAAGTCATGGCCCCCCATCTCGGGTATAGACTTCCTCCAACTTTCTCCATCTTTCTCTGTTTTGTGCACAGACATAGTGAAAAATATAGACGAAGTACTGCGAACAATCTAGTGAAGCCAAAAAACTATGGTGAAAAAACTGGTGTATGCGTGAGCGCTGTTTGTACACAAAGAAACAAAGTGTTTTGGCTGCACTATGATTGTTCGCAGCACGTTGTCTATATGTGCTAGTTCTGTCCAATTTCCACCTGTTTACTTTTTGTAAATCATAAGTCTAGCGATCCTTGGGTTTGCTTCTTGGTCTTCTACCTTCTGGGTATTTCCACACTTACTTTTCCACCAGCTTTGTCCATCTTTCATCTGTTGTGCGTGCCACAATATGTCCTGCCCATTTGCACTTTAAGCGCTGTGCACAAGAGAACGTTACTGTAATAGTACACAAACAATTGACGGCCGAGTAATATTTGAAGTACGAGGTGAAGCCGAGTACTCCCGAAGAGATTTTAAAAGGACGAGGTGCCAGCCGAGTCCTTTATAACTAAACGAGGCCGTTAATTGCTTATTTCAGCCGAGACTTGTATAGTACTTTTCTCTCATTTGCGAGGAATTAATACACAAAATAATTCAACAGTATCTAATTTTCATTCGCGCCAATACGACCGCGCGCGGTTCTAGTTCTATTTTCAAAGTTTTGAAAAAAAAAATGCGCATTCAGCCTTTATAATGATAAATATTTTACACCTAATCTATGAAAGTGTGAGTACTTAAAAAGCTCGGTAGCATAATTTAAAAAATAAAAACTGTACAGAAATTTCTATTATTGTCGTGTTGGATATTACTGGCCTGTTATTTCGTTGCGTACGAAAAGAAAATATATTATTATTCATCATCTAAAACCGCGTAAACAGGTGCGTCCCTTTTGATAAACAATTCATTGAGGAACATCAGGCCTTTGAATTTGGAAGCGTGAGCATTACAATTTTAAACAATTTTCAGAAGGCTTGTGTCCCAAATGAATTAGTAGGTAGTTAGGATGTTTTAGAGGAAACCACGAGTTTATGAAACATTTAAAATTCATTTGACTTCCATGAAGGGTCTGTTTCATATTTTTTTAATCAAAAAGATGGTATAGGGATGACGTTTAAAGTAAGTAATTAAAATTGCTTAGTGTTGTGCCTGTATAGTAGCGATGGGACGAATCGTGTTTTTATCAACTCGAATCATTTACGGCCAAAATTAATATCCAATCTATCCACAATTTACCCTACTAGAGATAGAAATTTGACATATTTTGAATGGAGCTTATGTCAAATTCCTATCTCCAGTAGGGCAAAACGTGGATAGATTGGATATTAATTTTGGCCGTTATTCATCATAGGTCTCTCTCTCGGTCTTCGTACTAAAATTTGGATAAACGCGGCAGTCCACAAACATTTTTTGTGGCATTGGTATACAACATGTTATTGGAATAACTGAAAACCTCTTAAGGGGTCATTGTTCTCGTCAGTATGAACAACTTTTACTGTGGGACCAAAACTGAAATCACGAAAAATAACAGCTGTTCCCTAAATTTTGTTGATTTATGTAAACACAAATATAGGCAACAGCTGATTATTTTTTGGCGATATCAGGGTGATCTTTAAAAAAGTTCTTAATTAGAGCGAGACGGTTGTGAAACGTAAAAGGCCTCTTAAGGACGATTTTTGGATTAGTCACATAGTAAAAGTTGTTCATAATGGTGAGTACAATGACCCCTTAAGAGGTTTCAGTTATTTCAATTGTACGTTGTAGTATGTAGTTCAAAAGATGACAATTTAACAACAGAACTTTTTTTTTTTGTATTGTCAACTCATTAAAAGCCACAGCTAAGCAAATCCCTTAACCAAAACCTTTGTTCTCAGAAGATGGAGGCCGCTGTCTGCCAGCCTTCGCAGGCAGGAAGCTAGGAGAGATCTGCAACAGAGAGAACCAATGTGACGCTGGACTGGTTTGCGAGGAGGTGGTACCGGGTAAGTTTACATTAGTTTAGTTTTTTTTTTAAGTTTTTTTTTTGTTTTGGTTTAATTTTTTCTGTGTTCTTGAATTTTTTGGTAATTTTGTGCGTCACTTTTGAAGCAAATAAATATTTTTTCTTTCTTTCTTTCTTTTCTTTCAGTGTACTGTAGGCTATGGTTTACTGTGATAGAAGATCCGCCAAGACTTGACTATTATTCCACTCATCTATAATTTCTCTAAAAAAAGCTGTGATGGACATTCGGTGATAAATTGATTATTCATACAATCATATTTAAATTCACTTAATTTAAGAAACTTTTTGTGTGTAAATTCATTTGTTTTGATTTCATACAGACCATAAATGGGCCACTTTATTTGCATCACTGTAAATTTGTTGTTTTATGTAAGTAATTTTTGTATTCATATTACTTGCGCTTATTGTATGGCATACGGTGCTCTACTGTAAGTAATGACAATGAGGCACTATATACACAACTTACTTAAGGTTTTCTGGTACGCACGGCTACACATCAAGCTGTACATTTCCAGTATAAGCTGATCTTATGTATATTAAGTATGTATTTACAAAAAAAAAAGTATATAAGTATTATATCCATTGTCTAGTACCCATATCACAAGCTCTGCTTAGTTTGGGACTAGATGGTGTTGTGTAAAAATGTCCCGAAGATATTTATTATTTATTATTATTATTATCTCGCATTGTACGGAAAGCCTATGCAATGCGAGGTCAGCATAAACTGGAAATGTACAGCTTGATGTGTAGCCGTGTGTACCAACTGAACAGTGTGTGAATTGGTGGGACTCTAATAGACTCTAATGTTTTTAGACATTTATATTAGAGCCTCTGTAACTGTACCTACTCTACATTTATTTATTTATTCCCTACCATTCACTTACTCCCTCATACTACATCAATGCCGCTTACGGGGTACGACCTCCCTCGTCTCCGTAACGCGACAGTTTGGCGAGTCGGGCTTATGGCTTCAGGCGCTTCCGTCACCCAACATTGGCACCATGTTGGGTAATACCACGTTCAAAGTCGCTACATGCCTTCGTTTGGGGGCTCCCTGCTTTGCTCCGCATCGCTGTCACTGTGGTGAAGCTGTCGATAGCCTCGGTCACCACGGTCTGTCTTGCAGCAGGAGTGCAGGTCGTACGGCACGGCACGCTAATATAAATGACATAATCCGTCGTGCTCTTGTCACCGCTGGCGTTCCAGCTGTTTTAGAACCAAATGGCTTGGTACGTGACGATGGCAAGAGACCAGATGGTATGACTGACTGTGACGATGCCATGGAAAGTGGGCAGGCCTTTGGTGTGGGACGCAACGTGCGTCGATACCCTTGCGCCCTCCCATCTTCCCAGGTCGGCGGGCTGTGCTGGCGCTGCCGCTGCGGCTGCTGAGACCCTCAAGTGGCGAAAATATGATAACATAATAAGTAATCATATTTTCGAGCCGTTTGGGGTTGAAACACTCGGATCGTGGGGTCCGAGTGCTCGTCTCTTATTCAAAGCCATCTCCAGGCGGTCGGTCGACACTTCACGTGACCAGAATGCTGGCCTTTTCTTTGGTCAAAGAATAAGCATTGCCATACAGCGTGGCAATGCTGCCAGTATTCTGGGCACGCTTCCGGTAGAAAGCGATGCGGGGGATTTTTTGGATTTTTTGTAGCTTTTAGTTTTGTTTTATTTATTTTGTTTATTCATGAGGCACTTAGATTAAGTTTGAAATGTGTCTATTTTTTCATGTACAGTGTAATTTTTGAAGAGCCAAATAAATAAATAAAGAACAGCCAGGCCACGCAAAACAGAAATTTAAAAAAAACCTCTCACAAGACCTTAGACCAGGGGTCTCCAAACTTTGAAGCCTTAGGCACAGCGGTGACACTCCGTGTACGTGTGAGCTCGCTCGCCGGTGACCTTGAGCGAGCGCGTGAATGCAATAGGCCTTGGCTAGGCAGCCGAGAGACTGCCCGTTCCACACGCCGCGCACCGCGCACGACCCCCGCGCTCGCCCCGACCCGCACACATAGCCGCGAGCTATTTTACGAGCACACATACTTAAGTGTCGCTTATTGTCGTTAGTATATATTCTATGCCTTAGGGCTATAATGATTTTTTCAGTATGTTTCAAGGGCCAAAACAGTTACTTTAGTTAAGTTTTCTATGTAATTGTTTCTGTCGTTAAGTTTAACCTTGCAAGTAAATCAATCAACTCAGCCTATCGCAGTCCACTGCTGGACATAGGCCTCTCCCAAGTTGCGCCACAACACTCGGTCCTCTGCCTTCCGCATCCAGTCCCCCCCAGCCACGTTCTTCAGGTCGTCAGTCCACCTGGCGGGGAGGCGCCCTACGCTGCGTTTGCCGATTCGCGGTCTCCACTCAAGGACTCGTCTGCTCCAGCGGCCATCGGTCCTTTGACAGACATGGCCAGCCCACTTCCTCTTCAGCTTACTGTTCCTACAAGCTATGTCGGTCACTCCGGTTCTTCTCCGGATAATCTCTTTACGGATTTTATCCTTCAAAGAAACTCCAAGCATAGCTCGCTGATCGACTTTGAACTTGTGGACTTGCAAGTAAATAAAATCGAGTAATTATCATTTCGTGTTTTCTTCTTCAACTTATCACAGCAATCGTAACAACTATAAGACATTGGCTGTCGCGGGCCAGATTGATGAGACTAGTCTTAAGCTGTCGCAGGCCGGATTGATGGCACTGGCGGGCCGGATTTGGCCCGCGGGCCTTTGTTTGGCGACCCCTGCCTCTAGGCATGTATGGTCTACCATACAGCCCATTAGATGCCTAATGTTGAATAAAATGCACTGTGTTGAACAATACTGCAATCTGATTGGCCCTACCAAGGCGGCTATTGGCTAATCACTAACGTGGCAGTTTTGGCGGCTTGTGTAAGTGGTTGAAACTGATTTGAAGTTTTCAAGCGGCATATAGTGGCGACCTACATTAGTGAAATTTCATAAATGTGTTGACTAGACATCGGTCACCTATTATGAGGCATCTATGGAGTGTATGGTCGATGCTCAAGACAATTTTTTTCGTACTGCTCCTAATTTATTTTCTGATTAATTTCGTTGCGAGTTTCAAGACAGTTAATTCTATTCAACAAGACGCGCCGAACTTCATTGTTTTGGCGTTTTTATAGTTGGTCGCCAATGTAGATACTGGCTTACAGGAGTTGCAGTATTTGCGAAGGTATGGCGGACTTATCCCAAAAAAGGACCGGCACAAGTCTTGCTATAGAAGCAACCCATTACTGTCCCACTGCTGGGCATGGGCCTCTTCTCCGAGTGAGAACGCTGGTATAATGTGGGTTGGCGGACTACACACACCATCGAGAACTGTATGGAGCACTCTCAGGTGTGCAGGTTTCCTCACGATGTTTTCTTTCACACTTGCTTTACAAGTGATAATCAAATTATACTGAAGCTTGAAGAGTTGCAGTGATAGCCTAGCGGTTCAGCGCTTGCCTTCCATGCAGGAGGGTCTGAGTTCGAACCCGGCCCACACCAATTCCAATTCATATTTGTATTAGAATTTGATTATCGCGGTGAAGGAAAACATCGTGAGGAAACCTGCACACCTGAGAGTACTCCATACAGTTCTCGATGGTTTTTTTTTTTATTGTATAGTATGGCGAAACGAGCTAAAGGCCCACCTGATATTAAGCGGTTACCTTTGCCCATAACAACTTCAATACCACCTAGTCCGTTGCCTAGATGGTACCACAAGTTGGTCCGCCAAACTGAGACATGAAGATGGAAAGTCTCATGTGATTGTAATTTCATCGGCACCCGTACCTTTCAGACCGAAACACAGCAATGCAAGCATCACTATTTGGCGGAGAAGTAGATACGGTGGTAGTACATCCCCGGACGAACTCCTTTACAAAGGAGCTCTACTAAGTGTGTGTGTCCACCAACCCGACCTAGGCCAGTGTGGTGGACAAATGCCTTAACCTTCTCATTATGAGAAGAAGCCAAGAAGAAGAAGTGAGACAGTAAGGGGCTTATGATGATGAATGAAATTCTAATCAGCATTTTAATTTGAAAAGTTAATGGGTTTTTCTAGGTTAGGTTCTAAGTCTTGATAGGTTATTAAAAATTACTAAATATTTCCTTCTATTGTTCAGGAGAGATGCACGTCTGCCGCCCTCCGTCCGCCGGGCGCAAGCAATACAACGAAGACTGCAACTCTTCAAGCGAATGTGACGTCACCAGAGGCCTGTGCTGCATCATGCAGCGGCGACACCGGCAAAAGCCTAGGAAGGTAAGATACCCTAGAACAGCGGTTCTCAAACTTTTTTGGTCACGGAACCCTTTTGACAAGCAAAATACTTGACGGAACCCTACAATAAAACAATAGTTTTTAAAAGTGTATTCTTTATTATATAAGCATAATAAAAGTACAATGTAACAGTTACTAATTATTACTTACTTTAACCACATGCCAAGTACAATAATAGAAGATATTAAAAATGAAAAAATCTTAACTAATGGGAGGTATGAAACTGTTTTTTATTTTTCATCAATTGGTTGATATCAGGTTTGATAGAAGACATTTGAAGTCTCATATCAGGTTGGGCGTCCAGTCTATTGCGATATTTTGTTTTCGTGGCTGCATAGGTTGAGAATCCTGTATCGCACAAATATGTTGTTGGGAACGGGAGAAGAATATTCGGAGCCATTCTGCCAAGCATTGGATATTCATCACGGATTCTGCACCAAAAATCGTTGAGAGGCGTCGTTTTGAACAGTGACTCCATACTTGTGTCTGATGACATTTCTAAAAGAGATTCATATATCTCGTTTGACATACTTTCGGGCTTTTGCAAGTTGGGTAAAAAAGGATTATGAATCCATGAATTCAGCTTCATTTTTGTATTATGTTCTTCGGGAAAATACTTTACAAAAGATGCGCGCATCGAAGTGAGATATTGGACCAATTCTTCAAACACATCATCTTGAAACATTTCCGAGTCGTTATCGCTAACAAACTCACTGAGTGACGTAAAGCTTTCTATTTCTCTCTTACCAACGCAAATAATCCAAAAATCTATTTTTTTTTTGAAGGCAGTTATTTTGTTATAGGCCTGGAACACTGTTGTCTGTTTACCTTGCAATGATAAATTCAATTCGTTCAGTTTTTGAAAGATATCCGCCATAAAAAACAATCGGAACAACCAAGTTTTATCATACAAACGGTCTTTCAAATTAAAAGAAACTGTATCTGCTGAAAGAAACATTTGTAACTCGGCTCTAAGTTCAAATAGCCTTGTTAAAGTTTTACCCCGAGACAGCCATCGCACTTCTGTATGGAGCAGCAGTGTTTTATGTTTGCTGCCATAATCTTCACACAATAATGAGAACAATCGGGATTGTAGTGGTCGTGATTTGATAAAATTAATTATTTTTACCGCTTCATCCATAACTAATTTTAGATTTGACGGCATTTGCTTCATCGCAAGTGCTTGTCTATGCAGAATACAATGGCTGGAACTACAATTAGGCGCTTTACTTTTTATTCGTGATACTGCTCCTGCTGTTTTACCTGTCATCGCCTTGGCCCCATCTGTACAAATGTCAATGCAATCGTTCCAACTAAGATTATTTTCTTTAAAAAATATGTTTATTTTATTAAAAATTTCTTCCCCGGTAGTGTTTGTGGGCAGCGGTGAACACATAAGCATGTCTTCTTCAAAAGAACGTTCATATGGATATCTCACGATAACCAGCAAGATAGCCAGACCAGTGACATCAGTTGACTCATCCATTTGCAAGGCGAATCGTGTTTTTTGTAGACGTGCAACTAGTTCTTGTTTGACGTAGCTTGCCAGATCATGGATTCGCCGTGAAACATTTGATAGCGGTACAGTAGAAAGATGCTTTGCAGATTTTTCATTGAGCATACATTTTGTTATGTCTAACACACATGGCTTTATTAAATTCTCAGCGATAGTGTGCGCTTCACCTGCTTGTGCAATGCGATAGCTAACTAAATATGATGCCTCCGTGGCCTTTTCATTGATAGTTTGTGTTACATGCATCATATTTTTTTGACTTTCCAATAACTGTTCTTTTTTACGAACAAAAAATTCTTTATTCTTGTCTTTAGACTCGGGGTGTACAGTTTCTAAATGTCTGCGTAATTTGGCAGGTGCCATGGAACTATTAGGAAGCAGTTTACTACATAACATGCAGAGAGGTGAGCCGTTGGAATCAACAAATCCGAAACTGATATATGATTCATCATACTTCCTTTTTTTCGTCTTTGAAACCGTGGAGCTTGACGTCGTGGCATCATCGTCTGGATCGGTAATTGCTGTATTCTCCGCGCGTACTGCTTTTGAACATTCAGCGTCATTAGAAGATGTCGTTGCAACACGTTTAACACCTTTAAGCCAACGTTCCATTCTTCTTTATTAATAATGTTACACGTCAGGATGGTAGGGTCAAAATAATGCACAATCGTTACTGCGTTTATGAGACAAAGTTTAGTCCAAAGAAGAAATGTACAAAACTGATACAATCAGAATACAGCGGGCAGTAGAACTTACAAGAAGGCAGCAGGCTAGCCAGCTTGTAAGTAGGTAGGTACGAACTTATCGCTCCGAACGCTAATCGTCAACTGACTGACGAGGCGCGACTTTTTTTATATAATAGCGCTTTTATACTTAGTCCTAGACTCGAACTCGAACATTCTCAAAAATACTCGAGTCGGCGCCTTTGATAAACAAAAAGCGGAAATAAAAATATAAATACAAAAAAATGCGTTGTAAACAATCTCGACTTTATGCTTTTGAAGATAGAGCCGAAAGTCGCTTGTTCACAACTATAGCGTCTAATTCAGAGGCGGCTTTTATCAAAGGGACTGCGCGCTCACAAGTATACGCGCGGCGGGCGGATTCAAAACGTTCGACCAGTGACCAGAGAGAGGTGTTTTGTTTTTTTTTTCTAAATTCTTGCGGAACCCCTACAGGGGTATCGCGGAACCCTAGGGTTCCGCGGAACACACTTAGAGTACCGCTGCCCTAGAATAACATTGCCTACAACCAATGACTATAAACCCCAATAGACGCCTATTGTTGAATATAATGCGTACAATAAATGCTGCCACTAGCTGAGGCGGGTGTTACGCAATGAAGGACAGTTTCTTGTTTTATAATAATCTTTTAATAATAAATAACAAAATGAACTTATGATTATGTACTATGTTAATGTTACATAGATTGAGAACGAGAACGATGTCTCTAGATCGTGGTCGGGAACGAAGTGAGTCGAGTAGGAAGGGATCGAGCGGTTAGAAAGGATGTTTGGGGAAGGGATATGTTAGTGTGAAAGAGATGGAAGATGTTAAACAGAGATAGGAACAATAAAATAGACTTATGACTAATACAAACAAATAAGGCTAGTGCTAATATATAACACCTCCCCCCTTAGAATAAAGATTGGGCCGTGCCCAATTTTTGGATATTTGTAGGAGTGCTCGCGATGTCGTCATCATCTTCGTCTTCATGCATGATGTTGTAGTATCGAAGGCTGCCATTTGCATCGCAATGTGCTGTTGCCGACGGAACGGGCAAAAGAGTTGTAATTTGGATACAGCCAATGCCAATTGCCAATTTGGATGGTGTAATGTTGATCTTCGTCTGGATACAATATTCCATGGGTTGTATTTGTAGCACTTAATGCAGACGAATAGTACTACTGCGACTTTGTATGTTGGTCTGACGTTGAAGTTGTAGACTGGTGGTTTGCAGGAACTGGTTTCGGATGAGAGCTTTTTGCCTTCTTCAATGGAGTTTGTTGTTTCACGGCGATACTGTTGCCTGTTGGTATTCGTAGCCAAGAATGTTTGCTCGGAAAGGATATTAAGGTATAGGGAAGATATAGGGAAGAGTCGGATTGTGGAATAGGAATAGGGTATAATATGATATATATATATATAAACGTATCATTCCTGACTAGTGGGAATTCTAAAATATATACTAATGTATTGAGATATATATAGGAACTTAAATGAGCTGATTCTAATATAATATATATTTTATCTAATGTGATGGAGGCTACTGGATTTCTGTTTGATCTTGATGATTGTATAACCGAAAAGTCGATATGATTTATGGATGAATTACACTTGATTTTGCAAATAGCACGCTTGTAATGATATCGTCAACTTTTTTTTTTTTCATGAGTTTATAGCTTCAGTAATCTGGATGGAGACAATAGACATTTACTCAGAGATAGTTAAGTTAAATAAAAGTTTAATTGTAGAATTAAAAATGAATTAATATTTACAAGGTTGTCGTTGATGACATATTCATTATAATAAATATTTTGTAGCTTCATTAAAATTTGCTATCGTGGATGAAACCTGGATACCTGGGATTGTATCTGGGATACTAATGAGCCATTTTGAAACTGAGCTATCGGTATAATAATGAAGTTCATAGAGCTTAGAATATCAAAGTGAATCTTAACATAAGAGTTAGTAGTGATTACGCTAGGTATAATTAAAAATACGAATTACGAAATAGTATGTGATTGATAATTATGTACAAGCCTTTCGATACAGTCACGGAGCAGTAACGATGGTTCTAAGTTTCTATATACGATTAGTTTACACGAATATTCAGATATAAGGATTTCCCCAAATAATATTTCCTAAGATAAACTGAGTATTCCGATGAACAACAGTGGTGGAATACCTAGAATGGATGAATTATTGTAATTAATAACTAAGTTTTAAGCTTATTGTTATATTAAAGAGAAGTAAACTAAGGATGTATTAGCATAGAAAAATGTACAATAGATGGTGCCTATTAGAGACGGAATAATAAAACAAAAATGCAACAGGTGCATAGACAAAAGCTATTGTTTGCAGGCCGACTTCTTTCGGCACAATCATCATAAAACTAAAATGCACATCTGGTGGGTATTTTGACCGTTTCTTAAAACTTGAAAACTATTCATGATATTTCTATAGAACAATGCATCTACAAAGTCATTAAAGATTATACTATTTCCTAAAACACGTTCTAAAATCATGACATCTGGCAAGCATTCTTCCGACAAAATTGTTTTACAATGTTATTCTAAGATTTAAGTTTCTTATCTTCTATATAGTCGGTATATTAGAAATGTACCCCTCACATAATTACCTAATTGTTATTTTACGATCCTACAAAAAGTATAGGCTTTCTACAAAAGTAGTAAAAGGTTCTTATATTATACTATCTTGGAAATAATAAAATTATGAATAGCCTATTATCTAACCTACCTAATTAACCCTAATAGATTTCTCTTTAGTCGCTTCTTACGACACCCACTAGGAGAAATGGGGAGGTACAATTCTATCCCGGTACCACACGGAAATACACAATTAAATATTGCTTGACTTTACCGGTCTCAGGCGATTTGCGTGGACTAATTGATTTTTTCCTGATTTTCGAATGATGTAATTTTCATTGAATCCTACTCGGATGATTTCGTAGGGACCATCCCATTTAGGGTCCAAGTTATTCGGGGTAGGATTTCTCAACATCACTTTATCACCTGTAGAAAAGTTTGCGAAATTTTTGATCTGAGCATCATACCTATATTTAGCTTTTTCTTTCATAGATTCTAAGTTGCGACGAGCTATATCACGTGAGACTTTAAGACGTTCGTTTAAGTCACGCAAATAATCGTGTGTAGTATAGTCGTTGTTTTCTTTGAACGAATATAATGAACGGGGTTTATAGCCGAAGAGTAGTTCGTGAGGTGTAAATGCCGTAGATTGATTTACTGATGTATTGTGGCACATAACAGCAAATGGTACGATTTGATCCCAGTTCGATTGATTCCTCTTATGGTACATTCGAATGTGATCACGAAGCGTGGCATGAAACCTTTCGAGAGCGCCATTTGTTTGAGGATGATAAGCAGTACTTACAGTGTGACTAGAGCCTAATAGTTTTATGAGTTGTTTAATTACAATATTTACAAATTCTGTGCCTTGATCAGATTGGAAACGTTTAGGAATACCGTAATGTTGACAAAAAGTCACCAAAGCTTTAGCTACCGTAGTTGCTTGTTTGTCTTGTATTGGGTAAGCTTGAACGAATCGAGTTAAGTCATCTTGTAATGTTAATATGTATTTATTTGATTCGCTAGTTATGTCGGAATATGAAACTAAGTCAATTGTCACCCGTTCAAATGGTTCACTGGAAAAAGATGTAATAACCATGGGTGCTTTGTAGGTTTTTCTTTGAATTTTATTACGTTGACAGATTTGGCAAGTTTCTATGTAATCTTTTATAGTGTCAGACATTCCTTCCCAGAAATATTCACATCTGATTTTGCGAATCGTCTCTACAACACCTCGGTGGCCGGATAATGGATCATTGTGAAAAGTTCTAAGAATTTTAGGAATCTCGTCTGAAGTTGGTTTTTTAACTCTATTTTGACATATGGTGATTTTACAATCATAAGTATCGGCAAGATAAGCCGTGATATGTAGTTGTTCGTTACCTTTGAGTTTAGAAGTGGGGTCATTTTTCAGATCGGGAATGTAAAGTGATTTTAAGTCGTGATTTTGTAAACAACTTAGGAGTGTTTTAAAATAACTCTCATGATTCCAAGGGTCAAAGTGTGTGGGTCTCGAGTATCCAAATATTATGTTTTGGTTTTTGTCTGAAATCAATGAATCAGAGTCATAGAGTGTCTTCTGTTTCTCTAAAAATGGTTCCACTTGAGTACAAATGGATATAGCTTCGTTGAAAAGGTCGTTTTTGTCCGAGAGTTCGCAAGAAATAGGGATAAAAATATTTTTATGTCTTTCATCAAGTAGGCGATCTGGAGAAGTTAGGAGATTTTGGGTGTCAAAGCTGTAATTTGAAGAATTCTCAGAAAAATGTTGATAATTGATTTGCAGGTAATCTTCAGGAGTGTTCGTACATAATAATGTATTGGTGTTGAGTATTGGAGGTCGTGATAGTGCGTCGGCGTTCGTATTATTTTTACCTGCTTTATAAATAACTTCATACTCATATTCTTCAAGTTTCAAGCGCCAACGAAGTAAACGACTCCCAGGATCTTTGATAGAAAAGAGCCATGTAAGGGGCTTATGATCGGTAACTATTTTGAACTTACGCCCGTATAAATAAGGTCTAAAATGCTTTGTGGCCCAGACAATTGCTAACAATTCCCGTTCTATTGTGGAATAATTACATTCGGCTTTGTTAAGAGTACGAGATGCATATGCTATAGGCAAATCTTTACTTATTTCACCTTGAGATAACACGGCGCCTATAGCATGTATCGAAGCATCTGTGGTTAAAATAAATTCCTTAGTAAAATCGGGGTATTGTAATATGGGAGGATTTATGAGTAAATTTTTACAATCGTCGAAAGCTTGTTGTTGAGTTTCACCCCAAACGAAAGGGATATCCTTTTTTAAAAGACTGGTTAGTGGTTTCGTGATTTTGCTAAAATTGGAAATGAAGCGACGGTAGTAGCCGGTGAGACCTAAAAATGCTTTTATGTCTTTACATGACTTAGGTACAGGGAAGTCTTTAACAGCTTTTACTTTGTCAGGGTTAGGTTTGACACCATCGTTTGAAATAATGTGACCGAGATAAGCAACTTCTCGCCTAAGAAATTCGCATTTATCAGGCTGGATTTTTAATTCATATTTACGTAGTCGGGAGAAAACTTCTCGAAGTTTATCTTCGTGTTCCTGGAGGCTGGAGGCAAATACAACTATATCATCAAGATATACGAAGCATCGTTCTCCTTGTAGACTACATAAAACAGAGTCCATGACCCGTTGAAAGGTCGCTGGTGCATTTTTTAGGCCAAAACGCATTCTTTTATATTCATAATGACCGTAGGGAGTATTGAATGCAGTTTTAGGGATATCTTTGGGTTCTACCTCAAGTTGGTGGAAGCCAGATGCTAGATCTAGAGTGGTGAAATATTGAGAATGACCTAATTTATCTAGTATGTCGGTAATGTTCGGTAGAGGGTAACTATCTCCGATAGTGACTTCATTCAATTTACGATAGTCAATAACAAGACGCCATTTTTGTTTCCCTGATGCATCAAGTTTCTTTGGAACGACCCAAATAGGGCTACTCCATGGTGATGAACTAGGTCTTATTATGTCTTGATCTAATAGGTTTTGAATTTGTGTCTTGACTTCGCCTTCATGAACTTGTGGAAATCGATATATTTTAGTATGAATTGAGATGTCAGTTGTTGTTGGAATTCGATGTTTAGTGTGGTTACTAAAAGTCAACGAGTCACCCTCGATAAAAAATATATCTGAGAACTCGGTAACTATCTTATCTAATGATATTGACTCTTCATTATTCAAATGTTCGCGTCTAATTACTGACAATACTTTCTTTTGTCTATCTGTTTCCGATGTATGATTTACATTATTTATCTGATGTGAGTTTAAATCTAAGGTTTCTTTACCGATTTCGTAAGGAGATACTTTGATATTTGGAATATTAATTACATGGTCATTTTTATTCGTATTTACACAAGTGATAACAAAGGAGTTGTTTTGCACGTTAACTAAAGCGTGGGGAATAACGACGCCGTCTTCCAACATTTGTTTTTCAACAATGGCTGTACCGGTTTGAACACTATTTGTTGTGCAGGTAATAACTGTTTCGGAACGACCACTAATAAAAAGTTTATGAGGGTCAATATTAGGTTTAGGGCTTTCGTTCATAAAATGAAGTTTGTACGTTCTGTCACGTATTCTCATAGTTTTAGATTGAACATAGATGTTACAATTGAATTTGTTCATAAAATCGTTACCTATTATGCCATCTGCCTTGATATTGAGGTTTGCTACATGAAATTTGAATTTTGGCAAGTTATCAAGGGATATTTCAGTTGTGCCTGAAGTTAGAGTGGGCGATTGAGTACTAGAAATTCCTACAATGGATGCGATGTCAGATTTATTTACATTAGATGTGCCTATTTTATCATTTTTTATTACTGATATTCCTGCTCCGGTATCGATTAGAAGAGTAACTGGACTGCCTTCGACGTGAAAATTACAATGTAATAGATTTTCAGGAGGTACATCGTTTACTAGTGAAATGGTAAAAGATTGTATTTTAGGTTTAGTATTATTGGATTTCAGTTTAGATTTGGAGTTAGATTTGGTCTTTGATTTTGTACATGATTTAGTAGGGTTATAGGATTTAGTGGATTTGTGAGACTTTAAGGAATTAGTAGATTTAGAAGATTCAGTGGAGTCATTATATTTACAAGACTCATTAGAGTTAGTAAGTTTGATACATTCGATGGAACTAAGGGTTTGGGCCTGGTTACCCTGTCCGTAAGGAGTTTGTTCATCCGTTTGTATAGAAACATCTTTATATTGTTTCTGACATGTTTGGGTAGATGCGCTTTTGTTTAATAGAGATTTAGTGTTTTGTCCCCGATGGACTGGATTAAGCGGATTTTTTCTTTGGTTATTAAGACCTAACTCATATGCTTTTACATTTGAAAATGAGTTATGTCTTCGATTGATGTTTCCGTTTGTGGGCAAGATGTTGGAGCGATTTCCAGCGAGTTGCCCATCTCGTTGGTCGCCCAGTAGTTTAAATTATTAATGGGGGCTGAAGAGGCGGGACGAGCGTGTTGATTTTGAATGTTCTTAAGGTTATTATTATAAGCGCGTTTTCGACATTCGGATATTACATGACCAATTTTTTTACAGTAGTTGCATATTTTTGTATCTTGATGATTAGCATTATTTCGGTTGTTGATTATCGGTAGTATCGGACGAGGTTGATATGACACAGGTGGTTTTTGTAAATTAACATAACTTTGATTTGGTCTACTATTAATACTATTAGGTCGCGGCATTGTAAGTCTAAATAATGATTGTCGAGCATTATTCATGGCTCGAATCTTATCTTCCTGAAGGGCAAAGCGTCCTGCTTCTGAAAGGTTTGTGAAACCTTTTGTTCTCAGCATTATACCGATATCGGAACTAAGCCCATTTACAAAAACGCTCATTGAAGTCTCCTCAGTACTAGCTAAACGACCAATAAGAGTATCGTTAGTTATTTCTGCGTTAACTTTTTCAATTATTTTGCTTCTGCATAAGTCTACACGGTGAAAATATTCTGTCACCGTTTCATGCGGCTTTTGGAACATAGATTGTAATTCTAAGTTAAGATGAGAAATAGTTTTAACATTTGAAAATCTGTCTATGAGGAATTGTCTAAGTTCATTCCAGGATGTATATTGTTTGGCGTGGACGTCGGATGCGCCTGCACCGGTTATATTGTTTAAAGCGTACACTAATAAAACTGGTTTCTGATCAGCAGATCCTAATTTGAAGGCTGAGTCGCAAGATCGGATAAACCTATAAACTTGATCGGCTGCATGAGTATCAAATGTGGGGATAAGTTTTAAAAGGGTTGTCATATCCAACGACATGATTTTTAGATTTGATTTTTGAGCAAAAACGAACGATGTATCTTGGTGTGACTCTGTTGAGTCTGATGGTTCGTTTTTGAATGTACAATTACTATTTTCGGACATGAAGGAATTATAAATATATATATAATAATATGGTCATGGAGTAATTTATAATAATACAAAATAGTACATAAGATTTAGAAATAGATATATAAAATGTATTGTATGGGATAGGAAAGGAGTTAGAGCAAACAAGTCTTAGCCACTCACCACAGTAACAGCAATGTTATCAGCATAGTCCGGCGAAGCGATCGAAAGCCTGCAGCTACCGCACGTCTTCTTGTAGGCGATGTTGTCCACGAAGAATCGCACGTTTGCTTCGTCTTTTCGCGTCGCGTTTCACGCTGAAGTATCCTACCGACTGCGCCAGTTGTTACGCAATGAAGGACAGTTTCTTGTTTTATAATAATCTTTTAATAATAAATAACAAAATGAACTTATGATTATGTACTATGTTAATGTTACAGAGATTGAGAACGAGAACGATGTCTCTAGATCGTGGTCGGGAACGAAGTGAGTCGAGTAGGAAGGGATCGAGCGGTTAGAAAGGATGTTTGGGGAAGGGATATGTTAGTGTGAAAGAGATGGAAGATGTTAAACAGAGATAGGAACAATAAAATAGACTTATGACTAATACAAACAAATAAGGCTAGTGCTAATATATAACACGGGGTACTGCAATCCGATTGGCCCTACAAAGGTGGCGATTGGCTAATCACTAACACGGTAGTTTGGTGCATACTATGTAGTTTAGCAACAAATAATAAAAATAGGGCAAACATAGACATATGTGGTGGAACCTGCGTAAGAAAGAGATGCAAAAATTCATATTTCGCGCACGGTGCGTTGATGTATTTTGATGAACTCTCGTAAATTAAATTAGTTTCTATGGGGTATCAGGTTGAGGGGTGGTCCGTAAGTCCGTACCACCCTTACTGCGTCAGTCCGACTCGCATTTGGTCGGTTTTTTTACCTTTTTGGTACGGAACCCTAAAAAGAAATATGTCGTTTTCCTCAATAAGAATCCAGTTTTATTCGGCGAATAACAGTCCTTAATACATTTAGGAGACGTCGAGGTCTTGTTTAATAAAAATATCTACTGAAAAAACTCTGGGACCATTAAATTGAAAGGCAAAGAATGAGAAAATATTTACTTTTCGTAGAGACTGTTCTGTGTTATTTTTTTCACTTATTCCGCAGACTTCTATTGTATTTTGTTTTGGACAATTCAGATTAGTTATATTGAAACTTGTCATGATATTATATAACGTTAACGTTTTGTTAAGGCGCGTATAGCAGCCAAGTGGCGCCCGCATCAGTAAAAAGATACACATACATACATACACATACATATTCGCTGAATACATCATTAAAATTTATCGAAAACTATTTTTTTATCGATTGGTGTTATGATTGGAAGTCCCTCAAAAAAAAAAGAGAAAAAAAAGTACAGGTAGGTACTTAGGTACTGTAGTTTAATCAGAAACTCTATAAATAGACTTCGCTGTAGTTGTAGATAGAATAAGTGCGGCCACTATTGGCATTTTATCTATCTATAACTACAGCGAACTATATTTTACAGAGTTAATAGTTTCTGATTAAACTACAGTACCTGTAATTCAATCGTTAAAACCAATTTTTACCCGACTGCGCCAGAAGGAGGGTTATGTTTTTCGAGTGTATGTATGTATGTATGTATATTTCTTTGGCACGCTCTGTAGCCTAAACTGCTTGATGGATTTTAGCTTGAGAGGTGTCGTTAGATTTGTCTTAATTGTGAGAGTGACACTGGGTATACCAAAATTATAAAAAATAAAATGGCCGTTTTTTGGCGCCATTTTAAGTCTTCAAAAATTTTTTTTTTCCCTCAAAACCTATCGAGTGGAGTATCAAAATAAAGGGCTTTATAAATGCTTTACAAAAATATAAACAACTTATATGTTTAAATGTAATTTGGAATGAGAAATGCTAAAAAACAACAAAATATTCATCGTTAAAAATGATTTACATGACAGAACTAAAAATTTTAAAATAAAAAAGTTAATTAACAAAACCAAAAAACCCGACTGCGTATAAATATAACTGAAAAGATGTAAACAAGACTTGTGTAGGTACATGTAGGTATATGTGAAAGTATCAAATCAACACGCAGTCGGAGGCTACGTATGTTTTTGGTCATGAATTACAAAAGTAGTTCATACGTAGCCTCCGCCTGCGTGTTGATTTGATACTTTCACATATACCTACATGTACCTACACAAGTCTTGTTTACATCTTTTCAGTTATATTTATACGCAGTCGGGTTTTTTGGTTTTGTTAATTAACTTTTTTAATGATAAATTAAATAGTATTCAGCGAGTAATATTTTTTTTTAATTTTCGGGGCGTCACTTGGCTGCTACATTTCCCTTAAGTAGTGATCAGGAAATAAGAATAAGAATGTTTATTTGCTAGAAATGAGTTACATAAAGTTGTTATCATAAAATAAAAATCCGTCATTTCGCCTAGTAGGCATGCAAAAAAAAAAATATTTAAGTAAGCTATCAGTAGTATCTAACATAAAGATTATACAATAATTAAAAATAGTAATTCTAATAGTATTATCAAAGAAATAATAATGTAATTATATTAATAAATTATGAAAAGAAAAGTAAAATATTATTCAAATTTATAACTCGATATTTGAGCTGCAAATTACATAATTATATTAAATTATAGATCAAACTGTACATTCTGTAATATGGGCTTAAGTTAATACTTACGTTGTCCTAATGGACATAAAAAGAAAAGGAAGTTCTAAGTTAAATCAATTTTACCTTTTTTAGGGTTCCATACCCAAAGGGTGTCAAACGGGACCCTATTACTCTCGCTACGCTGTCCGTCCGTCCGTCCATCCGTCCGTCCGTCTGTCTGTCACAGGGCTGTATCTTTTGAACGGTAATAGATAACTGGTTGAAATTTTCTCAGAATATGTGTTGCTATGAGGTGTATCACGAAAAATACTAAAAACAAAAAAAAGTCTAAAACCAAAGGGGGTCCCCATACAAGAAACCTCAAAAAACATGCATTTTTTTCAACGTTTTTGTTCCTGCTCTATCTTCAAAACGGTAATATATAACAGCGTCAAACTTGGTCAAGTTATAGTGCATATTATGTAGTTTAGCAACAAATACTAAAAATAGGACAAACATAGACACATGTGGTGGTACCTGCGTAAGAAAGAGATGCAAAAATTCACATTTCGCGTACGTTCGTTGATGTCTTTTGAAAAATTCTCTAAAATAAAATCAGTTTCTACGGGGTATCACTTCAATGGGTGGTACGGAGCCCTTACTGCGTGAGTCTGACTCACACTTGGCCGGTTTTTAAGGTTCCATACCCAAAGGGTGCCAAACGGGACCCTATTTCTCTTGCTACGCTGCCCGTCCGTCCGTCTCTCTATCACAGGTTCACAGGGCTGCTGTATCTTTGTAACGGTAATAGATAACCAGTTGAAATTTTCACAGATTATGGCGTCTATCACGAAAAATACGAAAAAAAAAAAACAAGGGTGGTCCCTATACAAGAAACCTCGAAAAACATGCATTTTTTCAACGTTTTTGTTCCTGCTCTATCTTCAAAACGGTCATAAATACCAGCTTCAAACTTGGTCTAATTACTATATAGTTTAGCATTAAATACTAAAAATAGGGAAAACATATATATATGTGGTGGTACTTGCGTAAGAAAGATTCATGAATTCATATTTCGCGCACGGTGCGTTGATGTCTTTTGATGAACTCTCATAAATTAAATCAGTTTCTATATAGGGTATTATGTCGATGGGTGGTACGGGACCCTTACTGCGTGGGTCCGACTCGCACTTGGCCGGTTTTTTTGTTACTTGGCTGGTCACATAATTCTATTTTTTTCACAGATAAAATATTACCGTCATATTTCGCGGCGAAATAAATTTAACATCTGTGGAATATTCTCCTTGGTGTGATCCTTTAACCTAAAAAGACTGAATGATTTTTTTTGATAAATGATACGCGGAGATTCTGCAAAATGTCCTCAGCTGTCCAGACGACAATCTGTAGGGAAATCAGAAGTTTTTTCTTATTCTTATTCTTATTCTTTATTGTACACACAGATATACATTTATATTACAGTAGGAAAGTTTATGTACATCGGCGAGCTTAACTCAGAACTGAGTTTTCTAACAGCAAACCTTAGAGCGATAGAGAGATGTTGAATCTAGAGGACAGAAACAAGTGTACAACATAAATTAAACCTACTTTATTTACTTACAATACTTTACTTTTTAATAGTTAAAGGAGATTTTTTGTGAATCTTTTGCAGTATTGCTTTATTTTATCAGTCTAAAAGGTGAGTGCTTCCATTTTCTACCCAAAGTTAAACCCACTATTTAATTTTATTTTGTTTTCCTTCCACGTTCAAACCGAAGATTTTTGACGTTCCACATTCTATCCATGAGATATTTTGTGGTATGGTTAGCAAAATCAATAACAAAGAATAAATTACTCAGTTTCAAAACAGCGCCGGCATTTCTTACTGGGTGTCAGGGAAACGCTCCCGAAACTGAAAGGCTATTATTATACTACCTATACACAATCGAATACCAATAACCATTAGCCTTATACTCATTAGTGATTTGGTATTTTGCAAACCCGGTGAAAGTTTTCCATATTCTCCTTCCGGGCATGGCTTCCGACAGTCTCAGATTTAAAGTTTTCCATATTCTCCTTCCGGGCATGGTTTCCGACAGTCTCAGGTTTTCAATTTCCTGGTAAAAAGGACAATAAATGTTGGATGCCTTGAACAAAGAATTTGGGGATCGAATCACCTACATCCGTAGTTTTCTGAATACACGTGACCGCTGGGTGGTGCAAATCAGGTGACATACTGGTGGAAAGCCACGGCCGACGCCTTGCGACCATCCACCAGGCACAGACGTGCCGCCAAGTGACCTAGTTGTGTTCCGGTACGATGCCCGATGTAGCCACTTGAGAGCATGGACATAAGAATACACAATAATTATCTATTTTATGGCATGGGTCGAAATATGTCACTGCCATCCTCTCACCGTTGCTGGGCAAGCGTGAACCATCGTCGACCGCACCATCGCTTAGGTGGCGGTCAAACGCAAGCCCGTTAAATATACACTCGATAAAATCCCGCTCTTTTTTTAGGGTTCCGAAGTCCTACAAAGAACCCTTATAGTTTCGTCATGTCCGTCCGTCTGTCGGTCTGTCCGTCTGTCCTAATCCTTTAGAGCTTAATAACTTCTACAGTTATAAACATAAGTAAATGAAATTTTGTTAAAAAATTGTCTGTTTATAGATTATAATAAAACAAAGTTTAACCGGATTAAATCGCGTATATTATTTAAATTGGTTTCCCTGACGTTTCGAAATTTGTTTATAGATCTCAATTTTAAAAGAATAAAAAAATAGTTTTTACGTATTTTAGGGGTGGCGGTGGTATTGAATAGGTCTTCTAAAATGAAGGTAATGTTTCATACATCACTTTTTTATCAGGTGTACCATCTGCGAAATATAGCCCGCCAAAGTGGCTTGTAATGTGTATCCCCCCTGCCATTTCTAAACTATGCAACGTAGAAACTTATAATCTTCCACATTGATAGATCTTTGCAAAAACTCTTTTTTTTAATAATTGGAGTATAATGTGATTATAATTTTTTGAGTTATAGACAAAAAACTGAAAAATCAATGAAAATGATTAGAGGACCTTAGAGAAAAATTATCATAGCAAATAATGCTCCTTTAGCTACTTTCTATTTGAAACAATCACAAAAAGTAACTTTGACATGACAGACTCTTAAATTTGGCTTCTTGAATTTATCGCTAGATGGCGCTACTAACAACACGCTCTGAGTCGCGAATGCTGCCGATTATTGCAAAAACTAAAATAGCCATGATTAATATTCGATTTGATTCGTTTGAAATTACACCTACTTAAGGAACCCTATAATACTGAGCATGGCCCGACATGCTCTTGGCCGTTTTATTTGTTTTGAGCAGGTACTTAGGTAAGCAGTTACTCAATACGGAAAGAGAAACGAAGCGCATTTGTAAGTGGGAACCAAGCCAATAAAACAGTTCTAAGCCTGTCTACAAAATATTATCTAGTAAGATTAGTTTTTGCCCAGAATTTGATCAAACCCGGTTTGTATGGATTTGCAGAATAAATAATTTCATTTAGTAGTAGTAGAGCTCCTTTGTGAAAGAGCTCGTCCGGGGAAGTACTACCACCGTACCTAACTAATTAACTCAAGCTAAGCTTGAAATACCGTGGGTTAAGAATTATTACGGAAAACGAACAAATGCTTACATAATACCAACTCTCATTAATGAAATACCAACAAAAACACAATTAGAAATAACAGATAAAAATTATAAGAATAAATATAAACAATACTTTAATTCTTTGTAAACAATTGATCAACTAACTCAAAAAATTGCATCACCCTGTTTGAACCGTCCATTCCATTTGCTTCGCTTCGGCCGGCCATCTGCGCCACGTGTCGGGCTGCTTATCTAAAACGTTCCTTCAATGTTTTTATGTCTACCTACGCATTACTTATTATTGCAAATTAATTACTGATACTTGTATGAATTACCTATTTTTAAAACTCAGTGTCTCAACATCCAGACAAACCTGTGTAAGGTTTTTGTGATGTTTTTATAATCATTTTTGTGTATGTATTTAAGTTAAATAAATTGAAAAAAAAAAAAACCTACTTCTCCGCCAAATAGTGATGCTTGCATTGCTGTGTTTCGGTCTGAAGGGTGCGGGTGCCGGTGCAATTACAATCACATGAGACTTTCCATCTTCATGTCTCAGTTTGGCGAACTGAATTGCGGTACCATTTAGGCAACAGCCTAGGTGGTATTGAAGTTGCTATGGGCAAAGGTAACCGCTTAACATCAGGTGGGCCTTTAGCTCGTTTTGCCATCCAATACAATAAAAATAAAAATAAATAAATGTACTTTTGTCCACAGAGCTGCGGGTATTTCAAGGAGCCCCTGGTTTGCATCGGTCCAGTCGCCACTGATCAGATTCGTGAATTTGTCCAGCACACCGCCGGAGAAAAACGCATCGGCGTTTATAGACTTCATTGATTTACTTTACTTTTACTTTACGTTACGCGTCGCGTAAAATGGTAGACGGAATTTTGTGTAATTTCCATTTTTTGTTTTAGTGACGAATGGTTTCGGATATTGGCTGGACTTTCTTTTATTGAAGATGTGTTAATGAAAATGTTTTACAAAGATTAAAGTCGAAAAAAAAATGAAAAAATTTGTGTAACAAAATTAATGAAAAAATAATACCCGTGTACCATTTTACGCTACGTTTAAAAAAAAACATAATTTTTACTAATAAAAGTTTATAAAACAAAACATCTATGATTTGCAAAAACAAAGCTTCCCCCAATATTTTTTAGATTTTTATTAGTAAAAAGAGTAAAAACTCTTTTACGAGCCTCTCCATCACCACGAACTCGTTACTCGTAAAATTTTATGTCAAACTCTTTAATGACTAAAGTTTTGTGATTACGCCCATTGGATTAAAAGTAAAAATAAATCAGTGTTTTTATTACTTTTCTTTCTTACTTTTATGTTCTACGCATCTTTTAATTAAAAAAAATGGTAGGTAGGTTTTTGTTATTTGCATTTTTCATTCGTGAGCGTAATTGCAAAACAAAATATGGAGACAAAAATATGAAATTTCGCTTCGAAAAACGGTCAACTGATACGCTACCTTTTATTTATAAAAAGAAGCTTTGAAAAAAACAAAAAAGAAAGATAGGCAAAGCTGAAACTTATGATTTTTTAGTTTTTAATTATTTATTGTGTAGTCTTAGAAATATGGACAAAAATTAATGTTTCAATATTAAATACTTATGAATGTTATTTAAAATTAGTATTTACGGTGACAATTGTCACGTCTTATAATAAAAACAATTTTAATGTGTTTAATCTCTAAACATTATGAATAGATTTAAAAATAATAATAATTAAGTCTTCAATGAAACAAATACATATCTTACTGGCTGAGGCATTTATATTATAAAAAATTGATGTTATAATAGTTAAAAAAAACTCTATTTAACTAAACATATCATGTATGCTAGTCTTAAGATAAGATTATCGTAAGAAATAATTTTTAATTTTTCGCTTATATTTTAGTGAAACTCAAGCTATGCTAGGTGCCTAGGAAATACATATCAATGAAAAAAAATAAGATTTTTTTATTAAAAATTCTAGTTGTTATAGTAACACATTTTTATCGTAATATATTCACTGTTTTCAAATCCGTTGATGTTTATCAAAAAAGTAAACTAAAAAAAATATATAGTCTAAAAACTGTGATGTGTACCTATTTTCTGAAACTATATAAAGATAGTATCGAGATATTTTTTCGCCATAAAATGTGTTATAGATATGAAATATCTTCTCCCATTGTTTTGTGTTGAAGGCCTAAAGTTTCTAAGTGTACTGTTGTTAGCTATCATAAGACTACATTGTATGTACCTTGTGTATTAAATATGTGTTAAATTATATAAATTATGTCAGCAATGTAGTTATTATTTATCTCTCTATTCACCTTTGTACAGTCGAGGAAGGAAAAGGTTCGTCACCTTAAAGTCTATTTTTGCTTGTACTAGTGCAAGACACGTCAAATCAGGGCCGTAGCCAGACTGTGTAACCAGGGCAGGCTCATAAAAATTCAGGGCAGGCTGAAAGCTGTTTTTTTTTTGGAAATAATAATAATAAAACATTTCTATCGAACCATACACTCCATATTACACACAAAACATTATTATCAAATATAAAGCGACTGCGCTAAATCTACCAGAAATCGGCGTTATATTCGAAGTTGCTACGTCCACTGTAATAATCACATTTTTCCACTTATGCAAACTATACCTACACATTGTAAAGAAACACTGAGCAAAGTTGACTAGTTTTTGATATAATTCTCCAAATTGCATGGACGCACGCCTTCCAAAATCGAGCTCACCAATCCTTTGACTACCTACTAGTTATTTCGGATTTTGCCCTACAGTAGTGTTATCTGTAAAAGTTCCTCTTAGAACCTAAACAGCAGTAACACGAGCACAACGAGCGCGAATTTTTCACAGAAAGATGACGTCAAATTATGAGCTTATTAAGGCTTGCGCCTTGAGGTTAGGTTAGGTCTTTACAAAATATAAAATTGTTACACGGAACATACGCTAGCAAAAAGCAATCGAGGATGTATAAACAGCGCGAGCGAAGCGAGCGCGAATTTTTTTAATCTATTTGGCGGTTTCGGTTTTTCCTCTTTATAAGATTAAGATAAATTAATGCAAAATAGTAGTTGCTTTTAATGTCCGCCAAGCACATTACACCAAACGAGGGTTGAATGTATGTATGTATGTTGATGTATGTTGCCTTTTAAGGCGCGAGCGAAGCGAGCGCGATATTTTTTGGACAGTGTATGAAAAACTGAGATAGATCATTACATTAAACACTAAAACAATCTTCATAAGTACATTACATTATCTGGGACGCACTGTAAGGCAAGAAAAATAGAAGACGTAGAATGAATGACAAGGAGATTTGACAAGGTTTTTCTATAAAGATAAAAAATAAAAGCGATTAATCACCACAATTAAACCATTTTTAATTAAATCAATCAACTTTAGTTGCTTACTAATTTATTAACTTAATTAATTGCTGAATTTTTTTTGTTAAAAAATCACATTATCTGGGAAAATTCTGAGCGCACCACCGAAGTTAGTATCAACTCAGCCTATCGCAGTCCACTGCTGGACATAGGCCTCTCCCAAATTGCGCCACAACGCTCGGTCCTCTGCCTTCCGCATCCAGTCCCCCCCAGCCACGTTCTTTAGGTCGTCGGTCCACCTGGCAGGGGGGCGCCCTACGCTGCGTTTGCCGATACGCGGTCTCCACTCAAGGACTCGTCTGCTCCAACGGCCATCGGTCCTTCGACAGACATGGCCAGCCCACTGCCACTTCAGCTTACTGATCCTACAAGCTATGTCGGTCACTCCGGTTCTTCTCCGGATAATCTCGTTACGGATTTTATCCTTCAAAGAAACTCCAAGCATAGCTCGCTCCATAGCTCGCTGAGCGACTTTAAATTTGTGGACTAGCCCAACTGTCAGTGTCCACGTCTCGGCACCGTAAGTCATGACTGGCAGGACGCACTGGTTGAAGACCTTTGTCTTCAAACTTTGCGGTATAGGCGACGAGAAGACTCGGCGAAGTTTGCCAAATGCTGCCCAGCCCAGACGGATCCTTCTGTTGGCTTCTTTCTCGAAGTTGTGTCTACCAAGCTGAATTGCCTGCCCTAGGTAGACGTATTCCGTTACAACTTCGAGTGCCGACCCTTCGACGAATATTGGCCTCGGCATGACATGCATATTGAACATGACTTTAGTCTTGTCCAGATTCATGCCGAGACCGACACGTCGAGAGGCTCCGTTTAAGCTGTGCAGCATTTCGCCCAGTTGTTCCAGCGACTCAGCCATTACAACGATGTCATCGGCAAAACGGAGATGTGAGATGTTCTCGCCGTTAACGTTGATACCCTGTCCAGTCCAGTCCAGCGTCTTGAAGACGTCCTCCAACGCGTTAGTGAACAATTTCGGGGATATTACATCCCCTTGTCTCACCCCTCTGCGCAGTTGGATTGGCTTCGTCTTTTGGTCCTGAAGCTGAACAGTCATGGTAGCAGCGTTGTATAGGCATCTCAGCATCTCTATATACCGCTCATCAATGTGACATCGCTGAAGAGCATCCAGAACTGCCCAAGTTTCGATAGAGTCGAAGGCCTTCTCGTAGTCCACGAATGCCATACACAGCGAAGCCGAAGTTAGTGATGAAAAAAAATGTGAAACACTTTCCAATGACCTTCTCTGCCCCTTAAATCTACTACTAATACTAGTAGTGATGTGATTATAACGATTTCGGAAGTACTTAGGTCGAGGTTGAGGAGGAGGTAAATGCCCCCATCTGGATCCGTGAGTAGTATTGTACTCAATTGTACTACTGTACAGTACAACTCAATAATTACGCGTAGAAATTTCGAAATCCTTAGCAAGCTTAGGCTAGTGGTTAGGGCAGGCTCAACATTTTCGTACGTGGCGTACCCCTGGCTACGGCCCTGGCTATTCAGCCATGCAACTGACCCAATATTCGGTATTCGAATATACTATTCGTTGCAAGTTGCAACACTAGTTTACACATTGTGGTATTGAAGTATGTACAAAATAATCAATCAGAATAATAAAAAAATCCACTGAACGTACCTATTTTCCATATATTTCGGAAAATCATCAAAACACGTAAGACAGTATTATCTTGTAGCAAAGTTCACACGCACCGTCACAAACACAAAAATAAGTAGGAATTACCAATTACTTACTGAATTACTTTCACGAGAGGGGAAGGTCCGACTGCGAGTACAGTTTAGACCAGTGTGTACCGTTAGTCCATTACCCAATAATTATTTATTTTTATATTATATCATTGCCATTACCTACCTAGTCTCTACGAACAAAAAACAAAATGCGATCTCTTGTTTCTGACAACTGCTGACCATCTGTGTATCAAAACAAAAAAATTGTAAAGAAAGCATGATCAATGAATCTTTGTTTATGTCCACTCGGTTGCAATACCCCAAATGGGTTTTTTTGGATTTTTTTACAAATGATTATCTCTCAACTGTTTAGCAAAGCCACAGTTTTATATTAATTTTTATTATACTATTTACTAGTACAGTAGTACAAATCAGATACTACGCGTAGAAATTTAGAAATCATTAATAGCTCAGACAGGCTAGGCAGCTTAGTGGCTAGGGCAGGCTCAAAATTTTCCAGGGCAGGCTAAGCCTGCCCTGGCGTACCCCTGGCTACGGGCCTGCGTCAAATACACTGACTACATATTGCCAACATAATAGACTAGATAGGAATACATTTAAAAATGACGAAACTTTTAATATAATTATTAGATGTCAGGTGAAATCGGTTATAATCGGTCATAATCGTTTAATGGTGATGTAATTCTATCTTTGTTACTTCTTGCAGGACGTAATTGACGAGTAATTTGTTTTTGGTTTACAAAAATAAAGTCGACCCAATAAAAAGGTTTGAAGTCAATATAATAATACTGAATCTATATCTAAGAATATTAGATATTTTTTGGCCATATAACCCGGAAGGAGGACTCAATGGAGCGCTTGGTGGTGCAGGGCAGGATTGAAGGAAAGAGACCCCGCGGTCGCTCTCCATCGCGCTGGTCAGACCTCATCAAAACCATCACGCACTCCACCATGACACAATGTTCTCGCAGCGCCAATAACAGAGCCGAATGGAGACGCATCGCAAGAGCTGCTACTCAACTTTCAAGACCTGATATAACCACGACTACTCTGCCAAGAGTGAACGACTAAGAAGAAGAATATATAAGAATCTCCTTAGACCAGATAATGTAACGACAGTTGAATGTACACCCGCCTAATTATCTCTCGTTTGCAGTTTCAAAAGGTAACATGAGCTCGCGACGCGTTTAAAGGAATGAATTTGAAAACTGACGAACCTTTTCGTTACTTGATTGTACCCTAAATCCCATCTGTAACGCGCGGTCTGCGACAAACTAAAGTTCAAAATATTGGAAACGGATTAATCGGTCTCAAATGGGGACGGATTAAAACTATGTATAAGCCTACATGTATACAAATATATAATATTTACAACACAAATATAAAATTCAAAAACAAAATTAAATTATATAAAAAAGCGCGCTTAGGCATCAAAGTATTCCTCCACATCGCTGTCATCTGGAAAAGTGCCCAGAAGACTGGCAATATTTGGTATTCTCTCCATAGGCCCTCCATAGGCTAGGCCATAGGAGTATGGGATATCTAGAAGCGCAATCCTTGACTTTAACTAAAGAAGTGTGGGACATCTACAAGCACGATGAAATGTATCGACAACATTAGGAAGAGCGTCAGTTATAAGGTCAAAATGTGATCACACAGGATCGGGCAATGTTGCGTAAAAAAACCTATTAGATACCCAGCAGTGTATAGATTCAAGCAATGTAGGATGATTGTTCCTGCAGATCGGAGAAATATAGCAAAAAAACAAAGGTAAAAATCCCACTTATATAACGTGTATCAGAAATGCGTGGTCATATTTGAAGAGCTCATTCTGGGGATGCTATCGAACAACTTTTACTATGGGACCAACACTGAAATCGCGAAAAAAAGAGCGAGCGACATCAGTGATTTAGTAGGGAACAGCTGATTTTTTTTTTGCGATTTCAGGCTTGGTCCCATAGTAAAAGTTGTTCTATGCTATGCTCTGAATATGCCCTGACCAGGTGGACCGACGACCTGAAAAACGTGGCTGGGGGGGACTGGATGCGGAAGAGAGAAGACCGAGTGTTGTGGCGCAACTTGGGAGAGGCCTATGTCCAGCAGTGGACTGCGATAGGCTGAGTTGATGATGCCCTAAATGAGCTCATAAAACATGACCACGCATTTCTGATACACGTCGTATAAGTAATCAGTAATAGTAGTTGTACTATCATTTGTTCTATGGTAATAGTAATACAATTTTATTTCTCTCTTCACAAAGGTGGGCTTAATATTAATAGGTACCTTAGAATTATGTAACAAATAGGTGCGTTTAAGCTCCTTTGCGAGAGACTGGAGTCCGTACTAGGGAGAACCCTCAGATCAGATCAGTGCAAGATAAGATTTGTATCAACAGAAAAAGATAAATTCGTGCTTTAGATGAAAGATGAAAACAAAACTATGATGTTAGCTATTTAATGGCGCAAAGACTCAATAGAGAAACAAACAATAAGACAACAAGAAGTAATTGAAAGGTGAATCTCACCACCATCCTTGTCAGTTAGGTACCGTGGTCAAATCTTTGTTACAGAGAGCACATTGCATCTGCGACGCCGACCACCTGGCACTTTACCATGTGAAGCATGTTCTCAAATATAATAATGATCGTCGACCTGCTGTTCTACCATTCAACAAAGCGGTCAGTGACAAAATTGGTCATATCTTGAAGCGTGCTTCTATTAAAACCTATTTCAAGCCACAAAGAAAGATCAGTCAACTCCTCAGACCGGTGAAGTGTCATATTCCCTTACAAGATGCAGGGGTCTACAAGATTGATTGTGATTGTGGGTTATCATACATAAGGCAAACAAAGCGTATAAGCGTAAGCCACTAGAAGCAAATAACATATAGTTGACGTCAAGAACAGACGCTCCACAAAGTCTGCAGTGTGTGACCATGCCCTAGACAAACCCAACCATTTTCTTCGATTCGATAAACCACAAGTCCTGGCGAAGGCTAACCGATTTGTATCTAGAATGCTTCGTGAGGCTATTGAAATAAAAAAAACATGCTAATTTTAATAGAGAAAATGGTTGGCAGCTACCAGCTGTTGGAACCCAGTTCTAAAAATAATCAAGTCCCAAACAGCACACAACACTGTAAAACATAATGATACAGTGAGTGACTACTGGGTGCATCGAAACGATTTCAATAAATTGAAAATTGTACGGATTTATTTTTTATATCCGTAAAGACGCTTGTCATCTTAGTCTTCCTGTGACCTCGAATGCTGCAAAGCTTTCGAAACGTCAGTAAAACCAATTTAAATAATATACGCGATGTAATCCAGTTAAATTCGTTTTATTAAAATCTCTTGAAATCTTTAAAAAAGGCATATAAGTGAATGCAAGATGGTTGTGGAACTGGAAAGGGCTAAGAGCCCCATGAGACGGGTTTCTTATAATTTCGCCAGCGAGTGTACTTGAAATGAAATTCACAATTAACTTCGTTTCAAACATTTGGAGTATTTCTTTAAGGATACACTCTAAAACGGCTTCTTTTCGAGATAAATGTAAGGGTTCGCAAAATGAAAGCAAGACTTAACACACAAGAATTCTTAAATTTCTCAAGTAAACAACAAATAAGGTTTCATTAGTCGAATGCTACAAAAGACGTATATTTTGTTTTTTCTCTCTTGTCTTATTTAGTAAACAATCTTGGCAAGTCTCTTTATTCAAATAACTACTGATTAAATATAATTACTAGTTCTGCACATGTAATTAAGTAGGTTAACATGGCAATAGGATAGGCTGCTGAGCGTGGGGTCCTGGGTTTGATTCCCGGGTCGGGCAAAGTGTTATTGGGTTTTTTCATTAGTAAATTCTCAGTAGCAGCCCGGAGTCTGGATTTGTGCCGGTTAATGGCAATAGGCTCGCCCCCTGTTACATGGGACTATAACATAACTGGCGAAATGTGGGTGTGCTGTACACCTCTGCCTACCCCTTCGGGGAAATACAGTTGGCGTGATGTTATGTTATGTTATGTTAACATAGCAATCCCTTGTACCTTGGAACTACCCGGCTTACCCCTGGGAACGCAAATAGAACCTAAACTATTATTCTTTTTATCCTAATTTAAAGATCAGTTTTTTACGGCAGAAAATGGCGTAACTAGCTAAATTTGGCCATAACAACTGCAAAAATATTGCCTAAATTATACTGCTACAAATAGCCCTGACAAATACAAAGCAAATACAAAGATAAAAAATGTACGAAAATTACATACGTAATTTTTCATTGCTTACAGTAGTACGATGAATACATCGTATTTAATGCGTTCAGTACAGTAACCATTTTTTATTTCAAAGAGATAATCAACACCAAATAATTTTTACCCAAAATAGAATGCGGACGGAGAAATTTAAGAACTAGAAAAATGAATAATATCCCGTTCATGTAAGGTCCAAAATCTTTTATCAAAATCAGGGAGAAAATACCGGGCGAGTCCGGTTTTCTGAGATAGTATTACCGAGAGGCCGCTGTCCCTTTCCTGCATGTATGCACACCCTATAGAAAGCGACAATGGGCTCCCCAATCATCGGACCGAATTTTTGTCAGCCGTCCGCTTTCCAGCTTGATATATAAGTTCCTTGATCAATACAATAATAACGTGAGCGGCTATGATACTCCGTTTGACTTCATATTTTTGACCAATCCCTTGAAAGTACTTTATGGTTTTATAATGTATTACGTTGGCACCACTGTTAAAGAAAGCCAATGATAGCCAACGTCTTGTTACTACTTTCACCCTACGAATAAAGAAGTAGCTTCTTAAATCGTTGCTTTCACCATGTATAGCTACGATATAGTGATCTGTGATGTATAGGAATAGAAGTGTAAGCCCCGTATTACAGAACGATACTCAAGCGGTGATCTCTGTTTAAAACTAGTTTTGAGTTGAGCTTTGATTTTAGAACATTCCTCAAGCAGAGATTTATTGATCACAGTTCAGCTGAGTTTAGTTTTATTTTATAGTGTCACCTGTTTCGGAATTTCAGCTGATATTTGATCTGTAATCACTCTAGTGTGGTCCAGATTACGCTTGAGTAGAGATTTCTATTCTATTTCAGGTCAAATTCGTGTGTTATGTTGTTGAATTAAAGTTTATAATTACCGTTCTGGAATAAGACAGATACTCAAATAACGATTCTATCCTTAAGTAGTGATCAGGTGATTGGAGTTTAAATGTACTTGAGGAAGCTTCTGTAATACGGGCCTTAAACTGTTTCGTTGCTAAGCAACAGCTTGTTTGACATTAGTTTTGTAAGCAAAAAATAACCTCAAAATGGTTAATGTTTTAATAAATTAAACGTCTGTGGAGTACTGTCCGTTTATTAAAATAGATTGCAACACATTGCCCTCATCGAATTGTATATGGTGAGCATCATCTTTTATTCATAACTTCCATCGGCTTTAATGGGACTTTAGCAATGTCCTTTCGTTCGCCAAACTGAGACATGAAGATGGAAGGTCTCATGTGATTGTAATGTCACCGGCACCCGTACCACGAGCACCGGAACACAGCAATGCAAGCATTACTGTTTAGCAGCAGAAGTGGGTACGGTGGTAGTACTTCCTAAGACAAGCTGTTTCACAAGGAGCTCTAGTACTACTATAATAGATTTCACGTTCGTACGTTTCAAAAGTCTAAAGCCAAAGGAGGTCCTTTGGCTTTAGACTTTTTTTTATTTTAGGTATTTGTCGTGATAGAGACAGATCATAGCAGCGCCTCTGGTATGTTCGCGGAGGCGCGCGTCAATGGCTTTAGTGCGATCATGCGTAAACGCATAGCTTCGTTGGTAAGCAGGGTTCGCGGCAGCGCTAACGGTATCCTGAAAATGATTGCGAACAGGGTAGACTGCCCATTTATTAATAATGTAATTAGATTTCATGTTAATATTTGATATAATTTTATTGGTTTGATTTATTAATTAGCTTAATTTGTAATTTTAATGATTTTGTTTTATTTGTGACATGAAATTTTATTATTATATTTGCTATGTATATTACTAACCATTTCAATTATATATTTTTAGTAACAATAATGGATCTATGTTATCTGAGCAATAAATGAATTATGAATTACACCGTGGCCCAAAATAACGTTGACAAAATTAAAATACTAATATTTCAGAAATGGAATACTTTGCCTCCTCTTTTGTTTTTCTTAATTGTTAACTCATTCTTTGGCGTCATTTTAACATTATTTGTTAGCTAAAAATAAATAAATAAAAAACATATTTCACTGTGTCAGTGCAACATGAAGCCATAATTTCATCGCATGAGCGTCGAAAAAGGCAGTGCGAAATCGCAAAAATCTTAGTGTTAGTCGTCAGTTACTTTCTTCGGCAATTAAACGCTATAATGAGCTCGATAACATCGGAGACCATCCTAGGAGAGGACGCAAGACAACTGTAGAACTTCTAGGAACCGACACATTATCATACAAAGATTAGTTCGTAATCCACAGACCAAGGTGAGGAAAATGTCGCGAGACTTGGGGATTAGTCGCTCCACCATACAGCGTATAGTAAAACGTGATCTACAATTGATACCATATAAACTCAGAAAATCACAATTGCTTACGGACAAAGACAAAAAAGTTTGTCTTGAGAGATGTCGTTTGCTTAAACAACGATCCGCAGCGTCGTAATTTCAAACGAAAATTTATTTATGATAGAACAAACCCATAACCACCGAAATGTCAGGATCTGGTCTTCCACTCGTCCTGGAGCTGCTGCAATTGTACCACATCACCAAAACGCATAAACTGTTATGGTTTGAGGTGCGATTTGCGCCACTGCCAAAACTTCCCTAGTTTTTGTAGAAAAGGGGATCAAAATCAACCAAGAAAACGACCGACGAGTCATTCTTGAAAATGTGCTTCTTCCTTGGAGTCAACAGCACTTTGGTGACGGTCCATGGATATTTCATCAAAACTCTGCTCAGCTCACAGGAACTTAAGTGTTCAACAGTGGTGCAAAGACAATTTCCCTGGTTTTATCAGCTCGAAAGAATGACTGCCATACTCACCTGATCTAAACCCGATGGATTACAGTTTATGATCTATCTTAGAAACAAGATTCTGTGCTACGCGTCATAGAAGTGTTGATGAGCTAAAGGCCACTATTACGCGAGAGTGGGACAAAATATCTGTAGAGGAAGTGCGGAAAATTGTTAATTTTTTTACCAAGCGTTTGTATCTGTATATTCGCGCTAAAGGAGGTTATTTTGAAGATAAATAGAGATTCTTGTATAAAATTAGGTGTATTTTTATAATTAATAACCTTATTTAATTTACGCAAAAAACTTTATAAGATATTTGAAAAATCTCTTGTCAACGTTATTTTGGGCCACCCTGTATTATAGCAACACATATTCTGAGAAAATTTCAACCAGGTAGGTACTTATTAACTTTCAAAAGATACAGCCCTGTGACAGACAGACGGACGGATGGACAGCGTAGTGAGAGTAATAGGGTCCCGTTTCGAACCCTTTGGGTACGAAACCCTAGCAAAGAAAAAAATCTGTTCAGTTGTTTCAGCATGATTGAAGGACAAACAAATAAGCAGACAATCATGGTAAACTTTTACATTTTTAATATAATATTAGTAGGATGTCTCATCAGGTTTTGTAAGTTTGGAGATTTGGCACACAGATGGACAATAAATAAATAAATAAATAATATAATATAAGCTACTTTTTATCCACTGCCCCGTTGGTCTAGTGGTCGCAAGCGCGACTGCTGAGCGTGGGGTCCTGGTTTCAGTTCCCGGGTCGGGCAAAGTGTTATTGGGTTTTTCCATTAGGAAATTCTCAGTAGCAGCCCGGAGTATGGATTTGTGCCTGGTTAATGGCAATAGGCTCGCCCCCTATTACATGGGACTATAACATAACTGGCGAAATGTGGGTGTACTATACACCTCGCCTACCCCTTCGGGGAAATACGGGCGTGATGTTATGCTATGTTACTTTTTATCCCGGAAAGATGAACAGTTTCCGAGGGATGCACGATGAGTCTTTCTTTTATAAGCCGAATTATACGCGAGCGAATCCGCGAGCAAATTCTAGTGTTGAAGACCGAGTTACCGTTATACGTCATCTGTGGTTTGGCATCATTATTTTACGTTGTCTGTGGAATCATGAAGTTGGCTTGTCATACGTGAACCAATCACAGCTACGGGCAACCACGTGAACGTAGCTACAATATTGTTCTTTTCTCCCTCTATCCCTGAATCTTGTAATAAAATCATGACTAACAAAATACTCACACATGACGCAGTTCTGAGGTAACAAACATTTAAAAAAATGTACAATCGATTTGAGAACCTCCTCCTTTTTTAGATGTCAGTTAAAAAGAAGTCGAAGGCCGGTAAAAGGCGATCGCACAAGCCCCTATATCTAGTTTATAATATTAATAGGATTTAGCCTGATTAAGCCTTTAGTCTGATTATATCCAGCAAAAAATTCTCAGTATTCTAAGCCAGTTCTACCCAATGAAAAATTCAAAGTCCGACATTTAAAATAAAGTAGCATTTTCTATTCCTGAAATAACCTAAGCTAGTTAAAACTGAAGTTTTCTATCCAACCCACTGAATGTATAATGTTTTGCAGACAAGAATGAACTTTATTTATTAGCTGCATAGGTCTAATTATCATTAATAAATGGGTTCAGTTACTAATATTTGGTAAGCTAATTTGAACTGTATTCATACATGATAAGGTACGGTTTGGATTGGTAAGTGTCATGATTAGATGCTTAGATGCTACGGGGTTAAAATTGCGATGACGTAAACAGGACGAACAGTGATGTGCTAATCTAACTATCGATATTTTATTATCTATGATGCTAGTTTAAACACTAAATTATCGGAATGAGAACAATAGTCATGAAACGATCAACAGACCGTCAACACACAGTCAACGACAACTAACAAAAAATTTCAAAATCATTTTGTTCAAGGCTTAATACATTTTTTAACAAACAACAGTAGAGAAGATAATTTATTGTTTGGAAATTAACTTCTGTTAAATATTAATTAAACGCTTAAACGGAGCCTCTCGACGTGTCGGTCTCGGCATGAATCTGGACAAGACTAAAGTCATGTTCAATATGCATGTCATGCCGAGGCCAATATTCGTCGAAGGGTCGGCACTCGAAGTTGTAACGGAATACGTCTACCTAGGGCAGGTAATTCAGCTTGGTAGACACAACTTCGAGAAAGAAGCCAACAGAAGGATCCGTCTGGGCTGGGCAGCATTTGGCAAACTTCGCCGAGTCTTCTCGTCGCCTATACCGCAAAGTTTGAAGACAAAGGTCTTCAACCAGTGCGTCCTGCCAGTCATGACTTACGGTGCCGAGACGTGGACACTGACAGTTGGGCTAGTCCACAAATTCAAAGTCGCTCAGCGAGCTATGGAGCGAGCTATGCTTGGAGTTTCTTTGAAGGATAAAATCCGTAACGAGATTATCCGGAGAAGAACCGGAGTGACTGACATAGCTTGTAGGATCAGTAAGCTGAAGTGGCAGTGGGCTGGCCATGTCTGTCGAAGGACCGATGGCCGTTGGAGCAGACGAGTCCTTGAGTGGAGACCGCGAATCGGCAAACGCAGCGTAGGGCGCCCCCCTGCCAGGTGGACCGACGACCTGAAGAACGTGGCTGGGGGGGACTGGATGCGGAAGGCAGAGGACCGAGCGCTGTGGCGCAACTTGGGAGAGGCCTATGTCCAGCAGTGGACTGCGATAGGCTGAGTTGATGAAATATTAATTCAGACGAAACACACACTTTGAAAAAAATTAAAAAAAAATTGTCGACTGTACGGTCGACCGCACGTCAGTGATAACAGTTTGACATTGACAGCGTCTTTATTTCGTAAGTAGTAAGAGACGGTACACCTGATAAAAAAGTGATAGATGAAACACCTTCATTTCAATAGATCTATTCAATGACATTTGGGGGTGCAACGAAAACAATTTTTTGATGGATGGACAAACGGATAGACATAAAGATCTTATATTATAAGGCTTTATGTAGGCAGAATGTAGACAAATCACCAAACTATCATTAGGGGGTGCATTAAAAGAGCCTCTACGAGTGACGATATTTAATTGATCGTCCGGCGCACCCTGGGCAGTCAGCCCCGCTACCAACCTGCTGGCTGGCTAATCTTTTCCCCACGGCATGAGCTGTTATCATTATGTAGCTCATTTCGACACGATACAAGAAGAAGACTAAACTATCGATACAATCAAAAGCTATAGTTTCGTCACAACACTACATGTTACGCGCATCTGCACTGCGCCAGTGCAATCAATGCAGCTAAGCTGGGACTCCGGGTCCGTACGTAGTACTTGCGTCATCGGGAATGAGGGGGTGGATTGAATGCCACTACAAATTGCGTAGGATGTACCTACAGATATGAAGTATGACATTTCAAAAATACCTAATCGATCCAAACCTGTTGATATAACAGAAGGGGTATGACGACAACTCGACCCCGAAACAACCCGACCCAGATAATTCGACCCCGTCAACTCAACCCCATGACAGCTCGACCCTGACAACTCGACCCGGATAACTCGACCATAACAACTCAACCCCATAAACCCGACCCATGACAATTCGACCCCGTAAACTCGACCCATGACAACTCGACCCCATAAACTCTACTACTAACTAAAATTGGTATTAAGGTGGGCACTGACGATGCATCCCTTCGGACGCCGTTTTAAGCCTTCCGGCCTCGTGGTTCGATCGCACAGTTCGATTAATCGAATGACGAGGAATTTTAAATCCGTATGGTGCGATCAATCGAACGATGTGGATTTGTGAATCCTTGTCGTCCGATTCCAAAGTCGAACCATGCGGACTGACATTTTCCAAGTAGTTGTGGTACGATCGGTCGAACGACGAGGATTTTCAAGTCCTTGTATTACGATCGGTCGAACGACGCGGACTTCTTAATTCTTGTCGTGCGATTCTATATAACATAGTCAAACTACGAAGAAAGTGATAAAATTCAACTGTCCGATCGAACCACGCGGCCGGAAGGGTTTTAAAGGCTACATCCAAAAAAGCTTGAATTGTTCTAAAACAAACATACGTTTTCAACATTCACGGACAGATTTTGGAATGCGGCCACGCCATTCGCACTGTTGGATGCATCGTAAGTGGCACCCCTTCTCAGTAAAAAAATAGGAAAGACGTATTTCAACGTTTTTGAAAAATCAACCCTTAAAACATTTGGGGGTACAATAGGGGATGAAAGTTCAGTCCGTCTTAAACTTAGATCTGAAAAATTGTATTTGGCTTTATGATTGAAAATAAAGAAATACGTGTTTGAGTGTTTTTGGTAAATCAACCCTTGAGTATTGAAAATGCGGGGCGGCAAGAAGGCAACTTCATTTTATGATCATTATTAATAGCGTTTGCAAACAGCCATATTTGTGAAAACACAACCACAAATTTTTGTTGCCGCTAAAGATATGTTTCCTTGAAATACAAGGAATGGAGATAGGCTTGTGCTTAATTGTATTCCGTAAACTGCACTGTTTCCGAATAATTCTTATGCAATGTTTATAACGCCTTCCCAAATTGTATTAAAAATCTCCCGATTGCAAAATTTTAAAATAAATTAAGGCTGTGGCTTCTAGAAAAATCTTTTTATTCTGTGAATTAATTATAATTATTTTACAATTTATTTCTGGGATCGACTGTGCTATGACCATATTTATTGAATTAATAACTGTAATTGTAATATAAATAAATAAATATAAATATTTTTGGGACATATTACACAGCACCATCTAGTCCCAAACTAAGCAGAGCTTGTACTATGGGTACTAGACAATGGATATAATACTTATATACTTTTTTTTTTGTAAATACATACTTATAATACATAAGAAACACCCAGACAGACACAAACACTTATGTTCATCACACAAATATAAGTGAACTATTTGTTCTTATGAGAAATAAAATTCTTTAAACCTAATATTTGTGTCCTGTGGGAATCGAACCCACGACCTCGTGATCAGCAGTCCGACAGTCAAACCACTAGACCACAGACGTCGTCGTACCTGGTAATATGTACCTAGTATGTTTCCAATTTTATAACTGAGTACTGCCCCCTAGCCAAGTTGACAATCTACAATCGTCTACGCTAATAGATAACAAAAAGTCATTCGTTGAGATATGTCATTCCCACACATTTTGATTGTTTTCTAAGCGTTGACGATTGTAGATTGTCAACTTGGCTAGTGGGGCTGACTTAGCTTGAGTGAATATTAAATATAACTTAGTACACTTCATCATTTCAGCCGAAAGACGTCCACTGCTGGACATAGGCCTCCCCCAAGCATCGCCACAATGGCCACAACAATACCTATATACACTTCTTAATATCTATCTAACTATCTGTATTAATTTATATACAATATATATATGTACAAAATACAAATTAAAATAAACATAACATAACATAACATCACGCCTGTATTTCCCCGAAGAGGTAGGCAGAGGTGTATTAGTACACCCACATTTCGCCAGTTATGTTATAGTCCCATGTAATAGGGGGCGAGCCTATTCCCATTGACCGGGCACAAATCCAGACTCCGGGCTGCTACTGAGAATTTCCTAATGAAAAAACCCAATAACACTTTACCCGACCCGGGAATCGAACCCAGGACCCCACGCTCAGCAGTCGCGCTTGCAACCACTAGACCAACGAGGCAATTAAAATAAAACACTAAAAAAATAAAAAAAGTGGACTTAGGCGTCGAAGAACTCCTCCAAATCACTGTCATCTGGAAACGTGCTCAGGATACTGGCAGCGTTGCCACGTTGAATGGCAACGCTTGTTCTTAGCCCAAAAGCCAGTCCTCTGGTCACCCGAAGCGTCGACCAGTCTCTTAGAAATTTCCTTGAAAAGGAGCCGTGCACTTGGACCCCATGTCCCGAGCGTTTCAACCCCAAACGGCTCAAAATCATAAAAAAAAAATTTAAAAATTAATATCTTTGGGACATTTTTACACAGCACCATCTAGTCCCAAACTAAGCAGAGCTTGTGGTATGGGTACTAGACAATGGATATAATACGTATATACTTTTTTTTTTGTAAATACATACTTATAATACATAAGCAACACACCCAGACCAACACAAACACTTATGTTCATCACACAAATATTTGTGTCCTGTGGGAATCGAACCCACGACCTCGTTATCAGCAGTCCGACACTCGAACCACTAGACCACAGAGGTCGTCATAACAACCAATGAGGTAGCTATATTTGCACCGCTTGAGGGTCTCCGCAGCTGCAGCGGCATCGCAAGCACAGCCCGCCGAGCTAGGAAGGTGGGATGGAGCAAGGGTGTCGACACAGGTTGCGTCCCACACCAGAGGCCTACCCATCTTCGAAGGCAATAAGGTCATGCCATCTGGTCTCTTCCTATCGTCACGTGCCAAGCCTATAGGTTCTTGTACGGCTGGTACGCCGGCGGTGGCAAGAGCACGACGAATAATGCCGTTAATATTGGCGTGCCGTGCTATGCGGCCTGCACTCCTGCAACAAGAAAGGCTATGGTGTCCGAGGCTGTCAACCGCTTCACTACAATGATACCGATGTGGAGCAACGAGCAACGCAAGGAGCGCCTAACCGTAAGCACGTAGCGAACCGAAAAGTCGTGTTATCTATGTTTCTCATTTTATAACTTCATTGTAATTTAATTTAATTGTTACTTATGTGTTATTGTTTTCGTCTGACATCATGTACCTATGTCAACCAAATATTTCACATGATAACCAGCTAAATAGATGAGACTAACGCACACTACTAATGTATAACATGTGCTATAATCCTTCCATATTGATAGGGGATCGGAACTGTCTCTCCTAAACACAGGTTACTTTGTTGCCTATCTAGGAGAACAGTACTCTACCCTTTAACTAGATTAAATAAGTACTTAAATTGTAAGCCTGTCCTAAAATCCTTCCATGTAATCTAGTCCAAGTTTAACAAATAAATAACTAACTAACTAACTACTACTACCACCAATATGTATTCTATTTTTGGCGAAATAATTATTAATCTGAATCTGAAAACAAAAGACAATAGCGCGCGGTCTTGCTAGCGCATTTAAGCTAGGCGTAAAAAAATCCATCGGTGCAAGGTGTTTAATCTCTGCTGTGACCCCTATTTGAAAAAGCGTATAATTAAATCACTATGAACTCTAACAAGCTAAATAAATAAAATTAATATTAGACTTCACATTTCTTATTAATTGAAACAAAGAACAATAAAATTATTGTGAGTTGCTTAACTTTAACTTAAGCGCCTATCTATTATGTATGAGCAACAAAAAGTTAGTTATGACGAGGCGGATTGTTGCTATGAGATTTATTGTAAGCGCTCCAAACATCTTTGTTTGCTTAAACATGTAATATAAGCGGTGCATATTTAAGACGTCTGCGGTCTGGGAATGAAAGTTTCAACCCTTTGAGGATACAGCTGATGAAATTTATATGCAGATTTGTTTGACTTTCTCACAAATCTTAGGTTGGGGTTGATATTTATTTTTTCCTATAAGAAAAAGACAAAGACTTTTATGACAATTCATGTGCTACATCAAAAGAGCTTCCATTAGTTGTAATACTTGTGTACAGTCACCCAAAGAGATAAGTATCCAGGATCGCCAGATATAAATGAAGTTTTCCTAAGAGATGGATGTTTTCGAGTGGAATAACATTTCAATAACGGAAAAAGTTAAACTCTTAGAATAAATATGCGTTATTTATGCATATCTGCAAGCGGAATCAAAAATAGCTGTGAAAAGGCCAGTCGGAAGAAAACTGTCGTAGAACCACATATTTTCGTCAATATACCTACTTTTATTTAATAGTACATATTCTTATTTAACAAGCGAGATAAAAAATACAGACATTAAAATAGAAAGAATATTGACATTACTTAGCAATATCAACCGGTACTTCAACTTACTGTTGCAAAAACATGAGTTCCATAAAAAGTAGCCAGTATATAATAACTTCTTAGGTTTTCGCGATCACTACACATTATAATAAAACAAAGTTTAACCGGATTAAATCGCGTATATTATTTAAATTGGTTTCCCCGACGTTTCGAAAGCTTCGCAGCATTTCGTGGTCGCAGGTAGACTAAGATGACAAGCGTCTTTACTTTTCTAAAAAAAAAAAAAAGCTACCACCTGTTTGGAACCCAGTCCTAAAAATAATCAAGTCCCAAACAGCACGCAACACTGTAAAAGACAATGATATCGTGAGTGATTACTGCGTGCATCGAAACGATTTTAATTAATAATATTGTACGGTAGATTAAAATATTTTTTTTAGAAATATTTGTAAAGACGCTTGTCATCTTAGTCTACCTGCGACCACGAAATGCTGCAAAGCTTTCGAAACGTCAGGGAAACCAATTTAAATAATATACGCGATTTAATCCGGTTAAACTTTGTTTTATTATAATAGCCAGTATATCTTGACCCATCGAAGAGGCGCTGCTCGTTAAGACAAATGACAGCAATTTTCCAAACTCATTACATTTGAATGTAGTTCTTAATCTCGCCGTGTACCAAATTAAACTGGTCTTTTGACAATATTGATTGAAGTAATGACTACTTTGCGTGCAATCAAGTTTTTATTTTTATTTTTAAGCTCATCCTGTTATGACCAACATGTAGGCCCGTATTTTAGAACGTTCCTCGAGCTTTAATCACTGTTTAAAACTAGTTTTGAGTTAAGATTCAATTTTAGAACATTCCTCAAGCATAGATTAATTGATCGCAATTTAGCTGAGGCTTTATTCGACATTGTCACCTGTTTAGGTGCTTGAGCAGAGATTTGATATGTAATCACTCAAGTGTGGTCGAGACCACGCTTGAGTACAAATTTTTTGCTATTTCAGATTATATTTGTGTGTTATGTTGTTGATTTTAAGTTTATGATTACCGTATTGGAATAAGACCGATGTTTAAGTAGCAATTTTATTCCATCCTTAAGTATTTTATTTATAAAGCAGACGCTTTATAAATAAAATAAAATAAAATAAACCTACGGCATGTCGTCTTGTTGTGGCAATAAATCATTTTTAGGGTTCCGTAGTCCTACAAGGAACCCTTATAGTTTCGTCATGTCCGTCCGTCTGTCCGTCTGTCCGTCTATCCGTCTGTCCGTCTGTCCGTCAGTCCTAATCTTTTACAGCTTAATAACTTCTGCAGTTATAAACATAAGTAAATGAAATTTTGTTAAAAAATGGTTTAGATATAGATCTCAATTTTAAAAGAATAAAAAAATCTTGATAACGTATTTTAGGGGTGGTGCCCATACATGTGAAATGGGGATGCAAATTTTTTTTTCGCTGCACCCCCTCGTGTGGGGTATCATTGAATAGATCTACTAAAATGAAGGTAATATTTGATACATCACTTTTTTATCAGGTATACCATCTGCGAAATATAGCCCACCAAAGTGGCTTACAATGTGTCCCCCCCCTGCCATTTCCAAAATATGCAACGTAGAAACTTTTAATCTTCCACGTTGATAGACTTTTATAAAAACTCTCTTTTAAAATCATTTCGAGTATAATAAATAAATAAAATAAAAATAAATAAATATCTTTGGGACATTTTTACACAGCACCATCTAGTCCCAAACTAAGCAGAGCTTGTGATATGGGTACTAGACAATGGATATAATACTTATATACTTTTTTTTTTGTAAATACATACTTATAATACATAAGAAACACCCAGACCAACACAAACACTTATGTTCATCACACAAATATTTATGTCCTGTGGGAATCGAACCCACGACCTCGTGCAGCAGCAGTCCGACCCTCGAACCACTAGACCACAGACGTCGTCAATAATAATTATAATGTGATTATAATTTTTCGAGTTATAGTGAGAAAACTGAAAAATACTTAAGACGTCCTAGTTCATAGGTCATTGACCTTAGATAAAAATGATCTTAGCAAATAATGCTCCTTTAGTTATTTTCTATTTAAAAAAATCACAAAAAGAAACTTTTTGTTATATTGATAACACAAAGTAACAGCGCCACCTAGCGCTAAATTTAAGAAAACTAAAATAGCAATGATTAATATTCGATTTCATTCGTTTGTAATATGTAATTAGACCTACTATAATACTGAGCATGGCCCGACATGCTCTTGGCCGGTTTTTTCTTTCATTCATTCATCTGCTTTAACTTGGTGGAGTGCTGTAATCACAGATATAGATAGAATGGTTGTAATCACAATTTTACTTGCGATTCATGCGTGGCAACTTTCTGAAAAAACTACGCCTTACATTTTGACGTCATTATTTTTAAAAAAAAATTTAATCAAATGTGCTTTACAGCTTTTGTTTCTGCAGTTAGAAACAGCACAATCAGGCATTTTTGCGGGTTTTTGTTACAGTATTTATAGAAACAAGTCATAAGGCGTGCTGAGAAAGGCTTTAAAATATCCTGTACTATGGTGCATGGTGCTGCCACGCGCGCCCTACCCACATGGCCATTTTAGCCCATTTTATCTATTTCTGCTGTATTTTTATTAATACTACAAGAGGCATCACAATAGACCTTTCAAGGTCGCAGTGGATAAGGAGCGTTCAAGACCTAAAATCACAGTTATCCCAACATTTTCAGTCACCTCTTTCTCTGCAGACCCCGGAATCGCACCAGACAATTTAATTACTTACATCACTGGCTGCTCTTGTAACACGACTTCGATGGGTCAATGCACCCAACTGGTTTTTAGGATAACGCAAACAGAGTCGTCTGCAAACATGATTGCACAATGCACATGTTAGATTTTATAATTATTTTTGTGGAAGAGGTAAGATTTTTTTGGAGTATTATCTCATGGAGTCAAGGCAAGTGTATTCCCTGTGTGTGTGTTGCAGGGTGGATACCCTGAAATTTTAATGGCCGTTTTCCTGAAAAGGGGTCATTATACTCATAATTATGAACAACTTTTACTATGGGACAACCCTGAAATCGCGAATGAAAAACCAGGTACTTAATCCCTACATTTGTGTTCACTTAAATCGATAAAATGTAGGGACAAGAGTAAAAGTTGTTCATAATTATGAGTACAATGACCCCTTAAGTGATTTTCAGTTATTTCAATAACACGTTATGTACACAATATTAATTATAAGCTGACCTCGCATTATATAGGCTTTCCGTACAATGAGAGTTCAGCTTAAACTGGAAATGTACAGCCTGTATATGGTGGTAAATTTATGCCCTTTACCTTAAGAAGGGTCAAATGAACGCGGATCGCAAGTAAAATAGTGATTACAACCATTCTATCTCTATTTCCATCCTAGTAAAAGTTGTTCATAATGATGAGTACAATGACCCCTTGTCGTTTCCAAAACCAACAAAAATTAACCGTGTATCAGTCAGACACATCTCATGCCCAGCCAGACACATCCTATTCCCACATCTACATGAGACGACTCATGACGACTGACCTTCGACACGGCCATAAAAATAGAAAGAAACCGTGTTACACTCATTACCACTCCTTCCAAAGTCGGTAAACCAAAGGAGGCTTGTATTAACGCGGGGGCAATCAAAACTTTTGTGGCTATTACCACATTTAATCCAAAACCAAACTTATCTTTAAAGCTTTAAGAACAAATTCAGATTGTCTCGTGTAGTTGGCTAAAGTGCAAGGGAAATTGAGTCTTCGTGACTAAGAAATATGGTGAGATTTAGTTTGGAGTGTAAGTGTAGTAAGGATGTTATAGAATTGGTAGAAAACTTAGACTTGGAAGGCTCACTTCGCAATCGAGTTGAATAAAGGTGTTTACACAATGTTTCATGATTTGTTTTTACGCAGATCTGATAATGTATTAGGTGATAGCAGAGACTGACAACACCTAAAAATTAGACCGCTGTGGTCACTGTCTGTACAAAATTACAGAACTGAAAGAGAGGCAATGAGAGGGACGTCGGGTGCGCTCCCGACTTCCCTCCTATTTACGCCTATTATTATACGCGGAGAATTTTCGTTGGTTTTGGAAACGAAAAGGGGTCATTGTAAATTGTAATTAATCATCATTGTATAACATGTAGGTATCAGAAATGCCTGGTCATATTTGAAGAGCTCATTCAGGGAGGGCTATCAAACAACGTTAGTTCTCGATGGTGTGTGTAGTCCACCAACCCGCACTAGGCCAGCGTGATGGACTAAGGCCTTAGCCTTCTCGTACTGAGAAGAGGCCCGTGCCCAGCAGTGGGACAGTTATGGGCTGGTTATGTTATGTTATGTATCAAACAACTTTTACTACGGGGTCAACCCTGAAAACGTGAAAAATAAATCAGCTGTTCAATACTTTTTGCCGATCGACATCGATGATTTTATTTTATTTATTTACGCTTGCCTTCCACGTAGGAGGGTGCGAGTTCGATCCCGGCCCGCACTTCTGACTTTTCGGATTCATGTGCGGATCACAATTTGATTATCACTTACTTTATCGGTGAAGGAAAACATCGTGAGGAAACCTGCTCACCAGAGAGTGCTCCATACAGTTCTCGATGGTGTGTGTAGTCCACCAACCCGCACTAGGCCAGCGTGGTGGACTAAGGCCTTAGCCTTCTCGTACTGAGAAGAGGCCCGTGCCCAGCAGTGGGACAGTAATGGGCTGATTATGTTATGTTATGTTTATTTATTCAGGGATAATAAACAGCTACAATACTTATGTTGGTATATAGAAAAACTTACTCGTGCCATATTTAAAGAGGTGACTATACCACTGATACTGAACACGAGTTAATAAAAAATCAATACAAAAAAATATATTTTAGTTTAAATACCTATTTGTAAAAAAACAAATTCCCTCCTTGTGTCGCGTGCGACCCAGAAAGAATGTCTCCAAAATCACCAAAAAAAATTGCATGTATTTCCACCCTTTGACAATGACGCCGATGACTTATTTTCAGTCGTTCGGGATATACCAGGCCCCTCAGAAAGTATTGCGAAAAAAAGTTTTTACATATGGGAGACTGGCCAGTTATAATGTTTTTCGAAAATATGATTATTTATAAGTAAAAATAAGTAAGTTCCAATTTCAAAATTTCCCTCCACATTTTTTGCGAGTTAATTCAAAGTATTGTGTCTCACTGAAATATGGATCTGCGCCGGGAACATTTTAGAGCTATGATTTTATACGATTTCAAGTGTCGCCTGAAACCGGATGAATCGTACGATAGACTTCAAATGGCATTCATGGATGAAGGCCCTTCCAAGGCAACCGTGTATCGTTGGTATAACGAATTCAAGCGCGGTCGACCAACTTTGGGGGATGACGAAAGAAGCGGTCGCCCTTTGACGGCTGTTACCGAAGAAAACGTGCTAGCAGTGAAAAATTTAATCCAAGACAATAGGCGAATTACATATCAGGAGATTCAACACATATTGAAGATTGGATCGGGAAGCGTTCACGAGATTCTACACAGCCATCTTCGCGTGAGGAGGATAGTATCACGCTGGGTGCCGCACAACCTCACCGATGCTCAGAAGCAGGCCCGGGTGGAATGGTGCCGTGATATGCTTAACAAATTTGAAGCAGGCTCGTCTCGGCGTGTTTACGACATCGTTACAGGTGATGAGTCCTGGATTTATCAATACGACCCAGAAACCAAGCGCCAGTCGACTGTTTGGGTGTTTCAAAATGAGCCAACGCCTACCAAAGTGAAGCGATCTAGAAGCGGGGGTAAGATTTTGATCGCTAGCTTTTTTAATTTGACTGGCCACTTGGTATCAATTCCCTTACGGGATCAAAGAAGCATTAATGCCGAATGGTATACTACCAAATGTTTGCCAGAAGTTTTCTCTGTTATAAGCAACAAGCGACCAAACACAGGGCTCCGCGGGCTACTGCTCCACCACGACAATGCACCTGCGCACACCGCACTCAAAACGAGGGACTTCCTGGACAGCACGCCAGTCAAACTCCTGGGTCACCCTCCTTACAGCCCTGATCTAGCACCGTGTGACTTCTTTTTATTCCCAAAAATAAAAAATCAGCTCAAAGGGATACAATTTTCGTCGCCGGAAGATGCGCTGGCTGCGTTCGAGCAGGCTGTAAACGAGGTGTCTGCGGCGGACTGGAAAAAGTGTTTTGAAAACTGGTTTAGGCGCATGAATCTTTGTATAGAGGCTGGTGGAAAGTACTTTGAAAAGATTTGATGAAAATATATGTACGTATAGAACAATTTTTTTTAGTTTCGCAAAACTTTCTGAGTGTCCCACGTATTATTCTCAAACCAATACCAACCAACAAACAAACATAGCGAATGTTTCTAAGTGAAAATTTGGGTATTAAGAAAACATAAAATTTTTAATGTATTTTTCAACACACTTGCTCGTAAAGTGGCTCTTATTGCACCGCTTTTAGGTTCTTAATGTAGCTTATAACGCACGCGTGCCTTTTACACGACTGCCCAAAAAAAGGAGTATAATGTTTTTACATTATTTTATCGCACTAGTGCTTTTTACTTTACAGTATATTTTTAAATCGCAGCAAAGAGTTTTCATGCCTAAACAAAATTTTAAAAAAATGGGATTAAATAAACATGTCATTTCATCAAATTATTTATTTTTGTCAACAATTTAACATTAATTTGTGTTATGAATAAAAAAATCTAATAATTATATTTTTAATATTAGGCTGTTTGGCGGTTTCCTTCGACCACTTGCGCGCGCATAGCTGTATGTCACCGTCACCGTGCGATTACAGTAATCCGTGTGGCATTTTTCACAAATTCAATATTTGTCTAAAATGTTTGTGTTTTTTTCCTCGCAAGTGTATTGAAAAACGTCGTACCTATGACACGCGTGAGCATTGACTATTATACTGTCGGCTCCATTACGCAATTCAGCTTCGATTATAATAGTCAATTTAGCTCACTTGTATCATAATGTACTATTTTGATGATTCAGCACATTATTTATCATTTGCTTTAGAAATATGGTACGGTCACAGATCAACATATGGCAATTAGTGCCACTAAAAGAGCATTACTAATAGGTATCAACTCAGCCTATCGCAGTCCACTGCTGGACATAGGCCTCTCCCAAGTTGCGCCACAACACTCGGTCCTCTGCCTTCCGCATCCAGTCCCCCCCAGCTACGTTTTTCAGGTCATCGGTCCACCTAGCGAGGGGGCGCCTTACGCCAACTAATAGGTATAACATCATTAAATTTAAATATAATAATTATTTAAATTACAAGGTTTTTATTTAGCAAAAAGTGCTAAAATAAATATAAATAGGACAATCAAATGATTCATTCAATTATTATGGACAAACATTGAATTACATTCCGTCTGAATTTTGATTTAGAGCATACAAAAATATCAATATCAATAAAATTGTGATTATAAGATTTTACCATTCGGCGAATAGGACAGCGTAATCCTATTTTGTATGGAACAGCTGTTTTTTGTTGCCATTTCGGAGTTGAACCCATAATAATAGTTCATCATCATCATCATTACAGCCGAAAGACGTCCACTACTGGACATAGGCCTCCCCCAATTAAGGGGGGGATATGCCATAATCGCCAAGCTTGGCAGGCGGGTTGGCGATCGCAGTTGGTTGATTAAATACTCAGAGAACGCTGCTGCCCATCCTCTGGTGAATCCCTTAGTCGCCTTTTACGACACCCATGAGAAGAGATAAGGGTGGTGCTATTCTTTAAGTCCGGCACTACACGGACCCGGACGGATAATAATAGTTGTTTGATAGTATTCCCTGAATAACCTCTTCAAATAAGATCATGCATTTCTGATAAACGTAGTATATTATTCCTTATTTTCTTCATAGTTTACATTGCACTGTGGTAAGGAATTTTTATCATCTTCTCGTAAGCAATTACTCTTATTGCTCATAAACCAGTTAATTTAGGTTTTAAAACTGAGCTCTTAATAGACCATTAAACTGAACCAAACCTGCATGCGCCTTAGCATAGCACATTCCTAAATACATAACACTTAACACACCTGCGTACACGCAGCCTAACTCAATCAAGCATTCAAGTCAAGGCGAAAAGCCAGTCGCCTTGCAACAGCCGCACAGAACAGACGTGTGTGCTCCCGGAAAAAAAAAAAAAAACACGGCCGAAAACGTAATAAAAATACATTCTAACATGTATTAGTAATTGAAATAATTTTGTATTAGTAAACGTATCCGATTATTGTTTGATCAGCTGTCATAATTTTGGGGTTATCAAAACTTTTTTGTGTAGTGCAAGTGATGTTAATGTTTTTGTCTGGTTTTTGTAAGTATTTTGTCATTTTTTTTCGTGGTTTTACCTGTTAAGTAAGATTACGTAAGTTAAAAAGAACTTATTAAAGAGCCAAAGTGTGTTGAAGCGTTTTAGTGCTTACCAAGTTTAGCTACTTAAGTTTACTTTAAGTAGAGCTGTCAACTTTGAGTATGTTGAACTCTTTACTAAGCTCTATTATCATTAAATTTTACTTACCAGAGTTACTGTAGCAAGTTTTAATTAGTTTTATCCTTTAAGCTACTGATAACTTGAATTTTCTACTTAGATTCTAGTCAGATATCCAAACATAACCTTTCTTCGGACCTTTTTATAAATCGAACTGTCAAAGGTTCGTTCCAGGAACTTTGTTGAGTTGTTGACATGTGGATGAATGAGAGGGATAGTAAAACTAAGGAGAGTGAAAGGGACAGCGATGGTATAGTACCTAATCTGCTGCTAATCTGTAACGGGTTGTTAGTAGCACAGTTAATCAATTTATTCCACATGCATAGTAAAGGATCATAAACTTTTCCAGTTGGATAATTTTGATGTCTTTCTTAAATTCGGGCGATTCACTTGGCGTATTTGTTCAAGTATTCGCGTTGTTTGGCCGATAAAAAAATACTATATGTCTTTTGGAATATAGTTTATTTTGTATCGGCGATATAGCACGAATATTTGGGCAAATACGCGAAGTGAAGCGCCGGCAATAAATTCAGCAACAGCACAGTATGGTTTAATATTTATTTAAATTCTTGAGAAGCTTTAACCTCTTGCTACTACAAACATTATTTTGCTGAAGACTTCTGAGAAAGTTCTTTATTTAGAATATTTTAACTTACAATGACAAGATAAATTCCATCTAAATACAATTAGGTACATTCTCACAGAACTCCAGGAAAAAAATAATGAAGAGCTTATAAGTATATCATACATATTAACATACATAACCAGCCCATTGCTGTCCCAATGCTGGGCACGGGCCTTTTCTCAGTACGAGAAGGCTTAGGCCTTTATAGTCCACCACGCTGGCCTAGTGCGGGTTGGCGGACTACACACACCATTGAGAACTGTATGGAGCACTCTCAGGTGTGCAGGTTTCCTCACGATGTTTTCCTTCACCGTTAAAGCAAGTGATAATCTAATTCAAAACCACACGTGAATACGAAAAGGTGCAGCCCAGGTTCGACCTTCGACTCTCCTGAATTCTAGGCTATCACTGCTTCTAGTATATCATATTATTATGATATCTTAGTACCAAAATGTAAGAGATAGGTACACAAATAACCATAACCACAAACTTGCAAAACTTTGACACTCTCGTACAACAACGTCAATGTTATATGAGAACCAACAAACGTAGTTTAGGATCATAATTATCATCATTCTCCTGCCCTTATTCCAATTTATTTGTGGTTAGTACAGGATATCCCTAGCAGTGAAACAAGCTAAAGAGTGCAATGCAACTGTTGGAGACGGGATGTAGAAGGCTAAGAACTGAGAGTTGTGCAGATAAGGTGAACCATTTTTCTGCCAAATGGTCCACGGACTGAAGAAAACTTGATGGGGAAAGGAAGAGAACAAATGTTGTGTTGTAACTTGGGAGAGGCAATGTATTGCTAAAGACTCGGTCCGTTGGAACTTCTGAGGCAGATGGACATACAAGCGAAAGCATCTATAATCGATTGGATGCAAAAGAATAAGAGCCAGATGTTGTGATGCAATTTGGTATAGGCGGTGCATTGCAAAAAGCTGAGTCTATTAGAACTTCTCAGGCAGATGGACACACAAACGAAAGCATATATAATAGATTGGATGCGAAAGAATTAGAGCCAAATGTTGTGATACAACTTAGGAGAGGCGGTGTATCGCAAGAAACTGAATCCATAGGAATTACTCGGGCAGATGGACAGACAAATGAAAGCAACTGTAATGGTTTGGATGCGAAAAGCTGAGAACAGATTTTGTTTTGCAACTTGCGAGAGGCGATGCATTGCAAAAGGCTGAGTCCATTGGAACTTCTCAGGTAGATGGAAAAGACAAACGAAAACAACTATAATGGATTAAATGCAAAAGAATGAGACAAATGAAAGCTACTATAACAGACTGGATGCGAAATAATTAGAGCCAGATGTTATGATGCCACTTGAGAGGCGGTGTAATGCAAAAGGCTGAGTCCATTGGAATTGGCCAGGCAGATGGACGCACAAACGAAAGCAACTTTGATAGACTGGATGTGAAAGAATGAGACGCAGATGTTGTGATGCAACTTAGAAGAGGCGGTGTATTGCAAAAGGCTCATTATATTCATGTATATGTATATATTAATGGATAGACCTTGAAGTGGCCAGTATTGTGAACACACAAGTATCATGAGAATCGATGAAGGCGAGTGAGTCATTGTATACCCACGTTCTATGCAAACTATTGGATGCATGACCATAATTTAAAAGCTTCAAAGATCAATCAAGACATACCTTTAAATACTGAGTGATGACGGCTGCCATCCCAACCCGCCAACCAACCAACCCGCCTGCCAAGCGTGGCGATTATGGCATATCCCCCTATTTGGGGGAGGCCTTTATCCAGTAGTGGACGTTTTTCGGCTGGAATGATGATGATGACGGCTGCCATCGAACACTGAGTGCAAGCGATTTTAGCCTTAGTGGTAGTTCACTGGAAATATTTCCGACTGTACCTATCTCTACTGCTCTGACAAAGACATAGAAGCAACCCAAACAAGCCCGCTTTATTGCCGCCACATTTAAGTTTCAAAACTGTAATGCAAAAAACACAGGATTTAAAATCTAGTGTCCCAAAATCAATTAAGGGCCAAAATTAATAACCAATCTATCCACGATTTACCCTACTTGAGATAGAAATTTGACATATTTTGTATGGAGCTTATGTCAAATTCCTATCTCTAGTAGGGCAAATCGTGGATAGATTGAATATATTAATTTTGGCCGTTAGTAGTTTCGACATTTACACAAACACTATCGCTTAACATAGGTTGAGATGGCGGACAAACGCAAGCCCAATAGATATAAAAAAAAACTGACGATCTTCAAATAGAATAACTTGTTATGCAGATATGCCAGTAACTTGTTAATAATATGATGTCACATTTTATGAATAAATTCCAGATCAAAAATATTTTCCGGAAATATGAAGGCTTTAAAGAAGAGAAGGTGGACCGACGACCTGGTGAAGGTCGCGGGAATCCGCTGGATGCGGAAGGCGCAGGACCAGTTGTTGTGGTGATGCTTGGGGGAGGCCTATGTCCAGCAATGGACGTCTTTCGGCTGAAATAATGATGATGATGAACTATGAGAAATTATATTAAAACACTAGCATGTCTACTCACGGGCCTTTACCAGCTACGCCAGCTACGTCAGCTACGGCAGCTGTGTCAGCTACGCCAGCTTTTTTGTTGTTTTGAGATGGAGAAAATGCCTACCGCATGCCACACCACCCGGGGATGCAGCGTGGTTATTTGGGGCTCGCACCCACTAAAAACTCCGCCGTGTACCTACTCTCGCCTTAGTGGATGAGCCACGAGAACTGCAATACATGGCATTCGCGACCCATCCAGCGCGACTGCGCCGTCCCGTCCTCCTGCGGCGAATTGGATTAGTGAGGGAGTCTTCTTCCCTGACCCGCTCTGCCGCTTCCTTCTGCGAGATAACCTCCTGTGCCAGCTACGCCAACTTTGTCTTCTACGCCATGGCAACCTTACTTGAAGATGAGTTCTAGGCAACGTTAACGTGGCTTAGCGTATCCAAATCTGTTCCTTAGTTTTATCCATTCCAAAGGCCACTTTAAATTTAATATCCCCACTTTGAACTTTTCTTGTAAATGCTTTAAAAGCTCATAAAATTATTACTTATAGTTGAAGAAATTAATAATAGCCGAGTGTGAGCAATAAAATCTAAGATTACAGCAATAAACTTTGTGGGATGATAATAATAATTATTTTAATAGTTATTAAACATTTTACGTGCAATCCTTTTTGTTGGAAACACCGATTTAAGTTGTAATAATTCTCTAGTCTTTGTAAGATACTCGTAGAAATGCGAAAAGCCGTTATTATGTATTAAGTAACACATCAAATGTTTTTTTAATTACCTATACACAGGTACAAAGAGCTAATTGCAAACGAAGAATTATAATTATCTTAATCACTTTTAGCTGTATCATAACTATGAACATTAAAAGATAATTTAATGGTAAATATAATATTATCCAATAAATCTAGCATATAAGGGGTAATTGTAGTCATCAGTATGAACAACTTTTACTATTAGACCAATCACGAAAAAAGAAACTGCTGATCCCTACATTTTAACGATTTCTGTGAACTCAAATGTAGGGATCGACTGATTTGTTTTTGCTATTTAAGGGTTTGTCCCGTAGTAAAGGTTGTTCATACTGATGAGTACAATGACCCCTTAAGAGGTTTTCAGTTATTTCAATAACACGTTATAGAGCTAGTTAATATTTTCTATGAGTAGATATTATTCTGTAGATATATAAACCAAACAAACATATTTCGCTAAACATGTTTCAATCAATACAACAACGTGAAATAGTGCTACAATTTGCAAAAAACGCGAGAAATTTTGCCCTCTAATCAAATACATAATATGGCAATTTCAAAATATGGCAATAATATTTTAAATTCCGAAAGTTATTCTTTAGGCACCAATAATCAATTAAATAACCAACTTCTCTCAGAATCTTTATTTTATACAATGATGCTTCTTTTGGTATTTGCAACATTTCAGTGTTGTAGTATATGCTTAGATGAGGGCCTTTTTTGGTCTTGTATAGACATGTAACTTATAATTTTATCGTTTTTTTAGGGTTCCTTACCCGAAGGGTGCCAAACGGGACCCTTCTTCTTCTTCGTGTCGACATGAGCTACATAATGATAATAGCTCATGTCGTGGGGAAAATATTAGCCAGTCAGCAGGTTGATAGTGGGGCTGACTGCCCAGGGTGCGCCGGACGATCAATTAAATATCGTCACTCGTGGAGGCTCTTTTAATGCACCCCACCCTAACGGGACCCTATCACTCTCGCTACGCTGTCCGTCCGTCCGTCCGTCTGTCTGTCACAGGGCTGTATTTTTTGAACGGTAATAGGTAATCGGTTGAAATTTTCCGAGAATATGTATTGCTATGAGGTGTATCACGACAAATACTAAAACCAAAAAAAAGTCTAAAACCAAAGGGGGTCCCCATACAAGAAACCTCAAAAAACATGCATTTTTTTCAACCTTTTTGTTCCTGCTCTATATTCTAAACGGAAATATATATCAGCGTCAAACTTGGTCAGATGATAGTGCATATTATGTAGTTTAGCAAAAAATACTAAAAATAGGATAAACATAGACATATGTGGTAGTACCTGCGTAAGAAAGAGATTCATATTTCGCGCACTGTGCGTTGATGTCTTTCGATGAACTCTCGTAAATTTAATCAGTTTCTATGAATTATCAGGTGGATGGGTGGTACGGAACCCTTATTGCTCGAGTCCAACTCGCACTTGGCCGGTTTTTTATTTAACTGTATTTTCTTTCACGCCTGTAACGGAGGCTAATATAAATTATTTCTTTCTTTCTTTAAATCATTTCGAATGCAAGGTAAGGATTCAACCACTCGTCTATTTTGGTTTTACCCAAGTATAGTCGGATTGCAGAATTCCAGTCTAACCAGATGCAACCGAATAGCTGCCGTCACTATTATTATATTCAATAATTTATTTGTGTAATTTTATAAGCTTGGTACAGCCAGTGTTGCCAACTTGACGGATTTCCCATCAGATCTAGCGGATTAGGGTGTGGTGATAGCGGGATTTTTTTTATTCTAACGGCTGACGGATTTTTTAACGGAAAATTTTAAGAGTTTTACTAACGTGTTTATATTTAACTTCTTAGGTTTTCGCGATCACTACACATTATAATAAAACAAAGTTTAACCGGATTAAATCGCGTATATTATTTAAATTGGTTTCCCTGACGTTTCTAAAGCTTTGCAGCATTTCGTGGTCGCAGGTAGACTAAGATGACAAGTGTCTTTACAAATATATCTAAAATTATCTTTTACAGTTTTGCGTGCTGTTTGGGACTTGATATACGCGATTTAATCCGGTTAAACTTTGTTTTATTATAATGTTTTTATATTTTTTTTCCAATATAGTAGTCAGATTTATCAACAATTTTTTTTTTTTGTTACTTTGTCACTATTGCTAAATGCCGTCCACGGTGCTCAATGGTTTTCAATGTCTTGCCAAAAAAGAGTAGAAAGTGGATTGCCAAGCTATAGGTGATTTTTTCTTCTAAAATTATTAATTAAACCTCATAAATATATCTTTTTTTTTACGGCTATTTTCGAGGGTAATTTTCTTTTTTGACAGAATTTTGACGGAAACACACAACACTTTTAACGGAATTCAAAATTATTGTTGGCAACACTTGGTACAGCATGATTATCATGTTACCTCCCGCAATGAAATGTGACGTAACCGCAGAATAAATAACTATGTAAAGTCTAAAAAGAGATACGTATCCACTACTCAGGGTCACCAGGTACCTATAAATGAAGATTGCTCAGGAGATTATGAATGTATTCGAGTGGAATATCATTCCAATAACGGACCACAGACTTGGTAAAAAATATGGACGAAGTGCTGCGAACAATCATAGTGAAGCTAACCAGACCGTGCTCCTCGCGTGTACAACTTTACAAACCAGCGCTCACGGTACACATGACGGTGCATGTGTGTCTTTTTTTTAGGGTTCCGTAGTCCCACAAGGAACCCTTATAGTCTCGTCATGTCCGTCCGTCTGTCCGTCTGTCCGTCTGTCCTAATCCTTTACAGCTTAATAACTTCTATAGTTATAAACATAAGTAAATGAAATTTTGTAAAAAATGGTTTAGATATAGATCTCAATTTTAAAAGAATAAAAAAATCTTGATAACGTATTTTAAGACGTCCTAGTTCATAGGTCATTGACCTTAGAGAAAAATTATCTTTGCAAATAATGCTCCTTTAGTTACTTTCTATTTAAAAAAATCACAAAAAGAAAGTTTGTGTTATATTGATATGACACACTTCTTAAATTTAGCTTCTTAAATTTAGCGCCAGGTGGCGCTGTTTGGAAAAACTTCATCAACTCAACTCAGCCTATCGCAGTCCACTGCTAGACATAGGCCTCTCCCAAGTTGCGCCACAACACTCGGTCCGCTGCCTTCCGCATCCAGTCCCCCCCAGCCACGTTTTTCAGGTCGTCGGTCCACCTGGCGGGGCGTTGCCACGCATGAATCGCAAGTAAAACTGTGATTACAACCATCTATCTGTTTCTGTGGTACTAGACAATGGATATAATAGTTATATACTTTTTATTTTGTAAATACATACTTATAATACATAAGAAACACCCAGACCAACACAAACACTTATGTTCATCACATAAATATTTGTGTCCTGTGGGAATCGAACCCACGACCTCGTGATCAGCAGTCCGACCCTCGAACCACTAGACCACAGTCGTCGTCGTCGTCGTCGTTTCTGCAGTTAGAAACAGCACAATAAAGCATTTTTGGGGGTTTTTGTTACAGTATTTATAGAAACAAGTCATAAGGCGTGCCGAGAAAGGCTTTGAAATATCCTGCACTATGGTGCATGGTGCTGCCACGCGCGCCCTTTTTTTTCTTTTTTTCTTTTCCGTGGGGAAATCCTCATGGACGCACTCCGCCCGGGGTAGGCGGAGCCAGTGTCGGACTCTTACCGACTAAAACCACCACGGTGTTCCTTCAACTACCTTAGCCGGGGGCGTGGGAACCCGTGAGTATTCACACAACCACCCCCGACAGGTCCCGGCTCGCCACAAGCAGGCGAGCCCCTTCTCCCCGTGCGGCCTAACGACGGCCGCACCCTCCTCTGTGGCGCACACGGCACACTGCACGCCACCTCACCTCACGGGCCTTTACCAGCTACGCCAGCTGCGCCAACTACGCCAGCTACGCCAGCTGCTGGTCGGGCAGCAGACTACCCCGAGTCTGCTGCTCGCAGGCCCATCCTCCTGTAATTTTTATAGAGGTGTTCTTCCTCGCGGTCCGGGCGGTAAAGCCAAGACCCTCGGTCCCAAGAGGCGCGAGAACACTACTCAGTGGGCACTCCTGGGATTACGAGACCGACGGGGGCAGGGAAGGACAGTCCCCCCGCTGCCTGCCCATTGGTAGGGTGAGTGCACACCGGGCCCGCCCCTGCTCCTCCACAGTGCCCTCTGCTTTCTCAGAGGGACACGCGGAGCAACTTCCCATTGGCCCACATCGGGTCCCTCCCGTGCCAGAATATTCGCCACAGGCAATAAGGTCCCCCGATCCAAAGGAGACTTATTGTCCGTGCCCAGGGTGCACCGGCCCAACAACTGCCGTTCCCTCCAGACGTGTCCAGAAGGACAAGCAGCCGTCAGACACACGTGGAGGTTTTCTGGCCAGCACCCCTGCCACGCGCGCCCTGCCCACATGGCCATTCTATCTATATCTGTGTCTAGTACCCATTTTTTTTTTTCCCGTGGGGAAATCCTCATGGACGCACTCCGCCCGGGGTAGGCGGAGCCAGTGTTGGACTCTTACCGACTAAAACCACCACGGTGTTCCTTCAACTACCTTAGCCGGGGGCGTGGGAACCCGTGAGTATTCACACAACCACCCCCGACAGGTCCTGGCCCACCACAAGCAGGCGAGCCCCTTCTCCCCGTGCGGCCTTACGTTGGCCGCACCCTCCTAGGTGGTGCACACGGAACACTGCACGCCACCTCACCTCATGGGCCTTTACCAGCTGCACCAACTACGCTGGCTGTGCCAGCTACGCCAGCTGCTGGTCGGGCAGCAGACTACCCCGAGTCTGCTGCTCGCAGGCCCTACCTTCCGTAATTTTTTACAGAGGTTTTCTTCCTCACGGTCCGGGCGGTGAAGCCAAGACCCTCGGTTCCAAGAGGCGCGAGAGCACTACTCAGCGGACACTCCTGGGGTTACGAGATCGACGGGGGCAGGGAAAGACAGTCCCCCCGCTGCCTGCCCAGTGGCAGGGTGAGTGCACACCGGGCCCGCTCCTGCTCCTCCACTGTGCCCTCTGCTGATATCAGAGGGACACGTGGAGCAACTCCCTACTGGCCCAGAACGGGCCCCTCCCGCGCCAGAATATTCGCCACAGGCAATAAAATCCCCCGAAGGTTAATCCCTCGGCAGGATTTTATTGCCCGTGCCCAGGATGCACCGGCCAAACAACTGCCGATCCCTCCAGAAGTGTCCAAGCGGACAAGCAGCCGTCAGGCACATGTGGAGGTTTTCTGGCCAGCACCCCGTGTGTCTAGTACCCATAGTACAAGCTCTGCTTAGTTTGGTTTGTTTGAGTTTGGTGATGTGATGTGTACAATGTCCCAAAAATATTAATTTATTTATTATTATTTAGCCAAGCAATCGACTCCCGAGATAATAATTTCCGAAATTCCGAAATATTTATAGACTTTGCTGCTAGCTGTACTAGCTAGCTTGCCGTGTGTAGCTGTGTCCCATGGTGTACAATATTCTGAGAAATAAATCTCTATTGTAACAATATTCATTATAAACGACCTCCTGTGACTTTATAAGATGCCATAATAAGCTATAGTATCCTCGCAATATAGTTCAACATGTGATTTTTAGTAATAATACATTACTGTCAAGGACTTTTCTCTCATTTGCGAAGAAACAATACACAAATTAATTCAACAGTATCTAATTTTCATTCGCGCCAATTCGTCCGCGCGCGGTTCTTGTTCTATTTTCAAAGTTTTGAAAAAAAAAATGCTCATTCTGCCTTTATAATATTTTGTACCAAATAAATATCAAAAGACATTATGTTAACAATTTCACATTAGTGTTTACAGGCATATTTTTTGTATGATAAAACCAAAGACATTTCCATACTATGGATAAAACAGAGATTGACGGAATCCTGACAAGGATAGAAAATTATTTCCGATTATATATTTTTTTTTTTTACCGCCTCGTTGGTCTAGTGGTTGCAAGCGCGACTGCTGAGCGTGGGGTCCTGGGTTCGATTCCCGGGTCGGGCAAAGTGTTATTGGGTTTTTTTCATTAGGAAATTCTCAGTAGCAGTCCGGAGTCTGGATTTGTGCCCGGTCAATGGCAATAGGCTCGCCAACTATTACATGGGACTATAACATAACTGGCGAAATGTGGATGTACTATTACACCTCTGCCTACCCCTTCGGGGAAATACAGGCGTGATGTTATGTTTGTTATGTTGTTATAATTTTTTCGCCAGACTATATTTTATTATCTGTGTAGCGCGCGCCATGGCCTACTGGATTTGGTCATCGTTACTTGTAAATTTTTTGTAATTGTTTACGTTATTATTATGGTTTTATATGTCTTTTGTAATTACATTTTATCAATAGTTATTTGAATAAAGAGACATGCCAAGATTGTTTACTAAATAGGACAAGAGAGAAAAAACAGAATATAGTTTATTCTCATGAATAAATCTATGTCTCCCTAACTTGCCCAGATACAAGTGTGTTCAGATATAATTAATTTTTCCTTATTGCTTCATCATACATATGTATTACATTACATAGAAGTTGAGACTCATCTTTATAAAAATAATACGTGTATACCGAGAAAAAAATACATTTCCGCTTCTGCAGGCAACAAAAAAACTGAATGATAGGTGCTTAATGCTGTAGAGGTAATTTTTTTGTGTTTACGTAATTTCAGGTGTAAAAAAAACAAAAGACGCATACACACACATCACACGCGTCTCATTGTCGCGGCTAAACTACGGTGTGCAATTGACCAAGACTTTCTAAAGAACATGGCCACTTACAGCCTAGTTACTAGTGTACATTGACAAAAGTCTTATGATAAAGCAGTAAAAATAAATTTATAAATTACAGTTTACAGTACTATTTATTTTTATGTATAAATTTATAGTGTTATTTAGTACCAAAAAATAGGATTCCAAGAATTAGACGACGCTGTCATCTTGGTCTTCCTGCGACCATGAACGCTGCAAAGCTTTCGAAATATCAGGAAAACCAGTTTAATTAATATACGTGATGTAATCCGGTTAAACTTGTTTTATTATAATTTAAAGTAATTGCTTCGGGTCGGCTTTGTTGTTCAACAAATACTGCCGAATCGAATTTGCCCGAGTATGTGTGTAGCACGCCTAAGGTAGTTTTCTGCATGCATTCACGAACTTGTCATAGGGCTATACCTATCTTTCGACCGTAATAGGTAGCCAATTGAAAGGAGATGTCTAGAAACAGTTTTTTATTAATCAAAAATTCTAACCCGACTGTGTTAAATATATTTGGACCATATCTTTTTAATTATTTTTTGACGACGTCTGTGGTCTAGTGGTTCGAGTGTCGGACTGCTGATCACGAGGTCGTGGGTTCGATTCCCACAGAACACAAATATTTGTGTGATGAACATGAGTGTTTGTGTTGGTCTGGTTGTTTCTTATGTATTATAAGTATGTATTTACAAAAAAAAAAAAAAAGTATATGACTATGATATCCATTGTCTTGTACCCATACCACAAGCTCTGCTTAGTTTGGGACTAGATGGTGCTGTGTAAAAATGTCCCGAAGATATTTATTTATTTATTTTATTTATTTATTTTAATGACCTCAAATTTTTAGTTTTTTTTTTGTAAGAATTTACGCTTTATGTTTCGTGTCGTGCCAGACGTAAAGAATTGCACCACCCTATACCTTCTTATGGCTGTCGTAAAAGGCGACTAAGGGATTCACCAGAGGATGGGCAGCAGCGTTCTCTGAGTATTTATCCAACCAAATGCGGTCGCCAACCCATGCCAAGCGTGGCGATTATGGCACATCCCCCCATTGGGGGAGGCCTATGTCCAGCAGTGGACATCTTTTGGCTGAAATGATGATGATGATGATGATGATTTACGAACATGCTTCACAGTGTTACCCACTACTCCGATTAAACATCGTTGTGGTATCGCATGCGATGATCGTATTTTTGTGTTTGTCTCTATTCTATACTCAGGTCACAGACCAGTAAGCTTCAAGACTCCGCATAAACAAAGTTTTGTATTCAAACGCAGTCGTAAAACGTTGGTGGGGTCAGGGGGGCGGACGGCGCGTTATAATTGGCCGGCTCAAAAGTTCGGTGGTATGATTCCTTATGATTGGTGCCGCTCGCTGACTGAGTGACGTTCCGATTGGCGGAGTGACGTATGATATGCAGTGGTAGAGCATATGCGTTGTGACCGGGGGTGTCCAGCTAAGCGGCGTCTAGAGGCTTACTGGTCTATGACTCAGGTCAATATGCAAAACCGGCCAAGTGCGAGTCGGACTCGCGCAGTAAGGGTTCCGTACCTATCAACGACCTGAAACCCCATAAAAACTGATTTAATTTACGAGAGTTTATCAAAAGACATCAACGTACAGTGCGCGGAATATGAATTTTTGCATGTCTTTCTTACTTCTTGTTTGTCTTATTTTTAGTATTTGTTGCTAAACTACATAATATGCAATATAATATGACCAAGTTTAACGCTGGTACATATTACCGTTTTGAAGATAGAGCGGGAACAAAAAAGTTGAAAAAAATTATTGTTTTTTAAGGTTTCTTGTATGGGGACCCCCTTTGGTTTTAGATTTTTTTTTGTTTTTAGTATTTGTCATGATACACCTCATAGCAACACAATTTCTGAGAAAATTTCAACCGGTTATCTATTACCGTTCAAAAGATACAGCCCTGTGACAGACAGACGGACGGACAACGTAGCCAGAGTAATAAGGTCCCGTTTGGCACCCTTCGGGTACGGAACCCTAAAAAGTAAATAAAGCGGCCCATACACCTACAATATAATTGTGCAATATTTGCAATTGCGCAATGATATTGACCGTGTAGGGGTGAGATTGAAAGATAAATGAAGATCGGGACGATACAATAATAATTGTGCAATATTTATGTGCGACATAGCCCGAAGAATTGCCAAGCTTAAGTGGCAGTGGGCGGGGCACATTGCTCGCAGAACGGATGGCCGATGGGGCAGTAAAGTTCTGGAGTGGCGACCGCGTACTGGAAGGCGCAGCGTGGGTAGGCCCCCACAAGGTGGAACGACGACCTGGTGAAGGTCGCGGGAATCCGCTGGATGCGGATGGCGCAGGACCGGTCGTTGTGGCGATACTTGGGGGAGGCCTATGTCCAGCAGTGGACGTCTTTCGGCTGAAATGATGATGATAATGATGATGTATATTAATATTGCGCAATTATGTTGTAGGTGTATGGGCCGCCTAATTATCCTATATAATATCACACACATTTCAAACTGGTCACTGGACGAAGGCAAGAGTTGTTACTTTAAAAATGATGGACGCCCCGCGGCGTTTCTCATAAGAAGACATCTTTTTTAGGGTTCCGTAGTCCTACAAGGAACCCCGCCCCGCAGCGTTTCTCATAAGAAGACATATTTTTTAGGGTTCCGTAGTTCTACAAGGAACCCTTATAGTTTCGTCATGTCCGTCCGTCTGTCCGTCTGTTCGTCTGTCCTAATCTTTTACAGCTTAATAACTTCTACAGTTATAAACATAAGTAAATGAAATTTTGTTAAAAAATGGTATAAATTTTGATAAGGTATTTTAGGGGTGGCGCCCATACATGTGAAATGGGGATGAAATTTTGTTTTTTCGCTGCGCCTCCTCGTGTGGTGTATCTTTGAATAGGTTTACTAAAATGAAGGTAATGTTTTATACATAACTTTTTTATCAGGTATACCATCTGCGAAATACAGATCGCCAAAGTGGCTTGCAATGTGTGTCCCCCTGCCATTTCTAAACTATGCAACGTAGAAACTTATAGTCTTCCACATTTATAGACCTTTATAAAAACTCTCTTTTAAAATTATTTTGAGTATAATGTGATTATAAATTTTTGAGTTATAGTGAGAAAACTGAAAAATACTTAAGACGTCCTAGTACATACGTCATTGACCTTAGAGAAAAATGATCTTAGCAAATAATGCTCCTTTAGTTACTTTCTATTTAAAAAAATCACAAAAAGAAACTTAAATTTAGCGCTAGGTGGCGCTGTTTGCAAAAACTAAAATAGGAATGATTAATATTCGATTTGATTCGTTTGTAATTAGACCTACTTAAGGAACCCTATAATACTGAGCATGGCCCGACATGCTCTTGGCCGGTTTTTTATTAATCGTATTCAAGGTAGCCCGTTTATTTTTACATTTGATGCTTGGTAATGCAGTGTCAACGATACGTCCGAAAACCCAGAAAACTTTGGGCAGGAGAAACATTTGTGGCTCGAAAAGTAAATCAGTATAAAAAGGCAATATGAAAATTAAGTTATTATTTTTTAATTGGTTTTCCTAAGAGTAATAAGACATAGAGTGAAAGTCCGATCTAAGTTGAAGCACAAAAACAATCGATGTGCGCCCGCAAGCATACCTACGTAAAATGTTCGCTGACACACACATAGGCGCGCGTAAGCAGGCGACGACTGGCTCCAATTTAGTTGAAGTTTTTAAACTTTCGCGAATTTCACTCATATTGAACTAAGTTTACGGGACTTGTCGCGCACAATTAAATCAAAATATAACAAACATTTTGACTAACCTGGACGTTTCGGTCAAGTTGCATTGGCCGTGGTCACGAGCAGACTGAAGTGTGTGGGTGTCATCGTCTTGAGCGGCGGGTGTTTTCTCGAACTACCCGCGGTTGGTTTTTCGTAACGTCGCTGTCCGTAACAAGATATGCTGAATCACGACACACAATGCTGACAGTTTCGGCGGACATACATGTCGACATACCACGACGCGAACACTTCTCGATTACCGGATTCCACGAGGAGGACAACCTATATAATAATAAATAATAATAATAAATAAGTTTATTTACGTAATTAATCTTAGCCTAAGATACATTGTACATCAGAACATTGTTACTTTGACAGTTGTGCTAAGACTATTAATCACAATTTCATATGAGATCCCTGCCCTTCAAACTAGGAAAAGAACCTGTGTCTTGAAGGACAGTGTTCTTTGGTGGATAGTCACATTTAATAATTTTATTCAGTTATGAAATATTCCGATGTTATTGTGTTTGCAAGATTTGATAGTTTTCAGTATAGGTTTGTGTGTATGGGGGGAAGGGATGTGTTTGTGTGAAGGTGCATGTATGTGTGTTGGTGTGTGTAAGGGTGTGGTTCAAGTTGTGGGTAAAAGTAAACAGTATGTTTGTTTATGGGAGCTGAATGACAAAAAGATTGTGTGGATTAGAGAGCTTAAATGTTAATGGGAGAAAGTAAATCTTCTGTTTTCAAATAATTGAGATTTAAAAGCCAGCTTTGTTTTTTTTTTTTTAATTGGAATTTGTTTAGGTTATTTAGATTTAATTCGGTATGAAGCTTGTTGTATATTCTAGAACCTACGATGTAATATTGTCGACCTGCAAATGTTGTTCTGTGACGTTCGATTTGACACACTTGAGCTGCTCTTCGCTTATTTTGTGGTATGGATAATGGAATAGTTGCATGTTTACGAAGAGTGGAGCGAAAGACAAAAAGTTGTCTAACAGTGAGCAACTTACAATCTAAATATAGCTGTTCTGTTGAGTAATATCCATCTTCCCGATTGAAATTTTTATATTTCTTTATCTCAATCGCTTCTCGTACAATTCTGGGATAGTAATGACGATCAGTGGAGAGGATTTTCGGGTCGTGTAGCTCAATCCAATGGTTTGGTCCTGAATCGAGCAAATGTTCGGCTATGGCAGATTTGTCCACTTGACGGCGCCTTACCGCTGTGATGTGCTCCTTCACTCTCTCCGCGATAGTACGCTTTGTTTGTCCAATTTAGTTGCTTTAAATTGTGCGTGCTGATTTGTGATTGTGGTTTTTATATGTAGTTATTCTAAGAGGTTTTTATTATTATTTGCTTCCGGGATACATTTTTAAGAATTTTTTATTTTACAAACAAGCATATACTTTGTTATTTTATTACCTCAATATTTCCGAAATTCGGAAACCATTTTTTTTGAAATTTCCTTGAAAAAGGTTTGGAGATGTAATAGAGAATAATAAAGGCTTTTCATGAAGGCACAATAATTTTGAAATGGGTACATTTGTCCATACATGAATGGGCATTCTCTTTTAGTTGTATATTTTCCAAGATATCAGGATATAGATATCTTATTCTTATTCTTTATTGTACACACAGATATACATTTATATTACAGTAGGAAAGTTTATGTACATCGGCGAGCTTAACTCAGAACTGAGTTTTCTAACAGCAAACCTTAACCTTGATATCAGGCTGGTTTGTAATTTATAATTACAATTACAAGCTACGTTGAACGGGTATGACTACGAACAGATGCTACGCCTACAGAAGTTATTATCGTAATTCATTTCATAGTACAATGTTGAACATTGAGAAAACTTTTTTATTTTTGTACGATCGATGAGGCCCTGACTAATAATGGTTATAAGAAAAACCGGCCAAGTGTGAGTCGGACTCACGCAGTAAGGGTTCCGTACCACCCATCAAAACTGATTTAATTTACGAGAGTTTATCAAAAGACATCAACGACGTACGCAAAATGTGAATTTTTACATCTATTTCTTACGTAAGTACCACCACATATGTCTATGTTTGTCCTGTTTTTAGTATTTGTTGCTAAACTACATAGTATGCACTATAATCAGACTAAGTTTAACGCTGGTATGTATTACCGTTTTGGAGATAGAAACGTTGAAATAAATGCATGTTTTTCGAGGTTTCTTCTATGGGGACCCCTTTGTTTTAGACTTTATTTTTATTTTTAGTATTTGTCGTGATAGACACCATAGTGATACATATTTTGTGAAATTTCAACTGGTTATCTATTACCGTTACAAAGATACAGCCCTGTGACAGACAGACGGACGGACGGACGGACAGCGTAGCGAGAGTAATAGGATCTCGTTTGCACCTTTTGGGTACGGAACCCTAAAAAAGGAAGTTATTATTGCGAACGAAGCCGCTTGACGTTTTAAAAAATTATTAGTAAACAAATAATAATTATGGACAATGGTAAATATGATTCTGAGCATGGGAATATGTTTACCACAGATTAATACAGATGGAACGCATGGAACACGGGTGTTCGGCCACCAAAGCAAATACAAATTTGAAAGCAAATACAAACTGGCGTCAGTACGAATTAAAGCATCGTACTGTTCAGTAATCTGAGATTTTTGCCTTGGGCAAACTCTGTAGTTCGGTAAAAAAAACTTCGAGAGAGAAACTAGCAGAATAATACAGCCGGGCTGGGCCACATTCGGGAAACTTCGTCGAATCTTCTCGTCGCCTATTCCACAGAGCCTTTTTTTATTTTATAATATAGGTAAATAATAAAACATAAAATAAAAAAGCCTTTTATTCCGTGCTACAGCTGCTACAATAATAATTACACACAATTTTTGACATACACATTTATTTTTTCTTGAATTTTCATGCATCTATTGTAATAATCTACATTTATATGATTTTCTAATTGTTTGACAGTATGTTAATAGCACGGATCCCTCTCAGGTGAAGGCCTCCTCCAAAGATTTTCATTTTTCTTTTAGTTTTGCTGTTTGTATCCACTTTGTTCCTGCGATCTTCCGTATATCATCCTCCCATCTTGTGCACGGAGCCTTAAGAGTCTTCAATCAGTGCGCCCTGCCTTTCATGACTTGCGGAGCCGAGACGTGGACACTCATGGTACGGTTGGTCCACAAACTTAAAGTAGCTCAGCGTGCTATGGAAAGGGCTATGCTTGGAGTGTCTCTGAAGAATCGAATCCGGAACGAGGTGATCCGACAGAGAACCAAGGCTGTTGACATAGCCTACAGGATTAGCAAATTGATGTGGCAGTGGGCCGGCCACATCAGCCGAAGAACCGATGGTCCGATGTATTAGTGTATAGCATATTTTTATTGTTTATGTTTTATTTGTGTATATTTTATATGGGTCTAAGTAACCAGAAAATAAAGAATTATTATTGTTGGGTATACATTTTTGTATCTCGGCAATGATTTGCCGGTTTTTGAGAATAGCACGGGCCGAAGCCAAGTGCCAACCTTAGTGATTGATGATTTGGTGAGATGAAATAGTGCTACTTTGTAATGTTTGTGTGTGATTGTGGGATTGTGTTCGTATGGTATCTGATGCATGTGAGTGTGATGTGATGAATTGTATCTTATTCTCGTTCTGACAATTCTACAAATGTTCAGGATAGCGGCTTTCTGTAGGCTCTTGTAAGTATACGGCGGTAGATCTAGGGTTTTTAAAGCTAGTTGCAGTTGTTCAGGAATTACACCAGTGGTTGACAGAACAATAGGAAATAATAGTGACGTTACTCGAACGCCACATCCTGCTTATTTCTATTTTAAGATCTGTATGTTTTGAAAGTTTTTCTGCTATTGAATTTTGTAAATTGAGTGTGTTAGGTACGGCTATGTCTATAATTTGTGCTGTTTATTAATTTTATCTAGTTACTAGCGGTCCCGACAGACGTTGTCCTGTCTCTTCCTAGAACTTGATCGCAGCGCCACTTACCGGGTCTATTTGTGATTCCAAACCATTCATGGACCCACTCAAACACACACAAAAAATGACATCAAAATCGAACCAGCCGTTTAGTAGGAGTTCAGTGACATTCACACGTACATAAGAATTATATTATAGAGATAGGCAAGTTATGTAAGATTTCATGGTCGTTCTTCAATCCAGGGCCCTAATACACGTAATTTTATGATGCGCCGATTAAGTTATCAGTTAGTTAGTTGTCAGTTAGTTAGTTAGTTTGTCAGCCTAGGTGGTATTGAAGTTGTCATGGGCAAAGGTAACCGCTTAACATCAGGTGGGCCTTTAGCTCGTTTCGCCATGCTATACTATAAAAAAAATCAAAAATTAAAAGTTACAGTGACGCTGCAGTTCATATCTGACAGCGACCGTCAACGAGACTTGCACAAAACAAATAAATCGACCGGTGATCTTTTCAACCTATTTTTAAATTGATATGAATGGAATAGTTAAGTTATCACATAGCAACACAAACAGAATAAGCACCTAGCAACCCAAACAATAAAATGACAATGACGTTTTTGCTTGACAGCAAATAGAATAGGTTGTTGTCATTTGTTCTCTAGATTTTTGTTTAAATTTCGATTCTGCTATTCGGGGCGGAGACGAATCTAACAAATCAGAGATCATTAAAATCGGTCCAGCCGTTCTTGAGTTCTAAATGATGTAACTAACACGACTTTGTTTTATATATAATATTAAGATGTCTTATTATTATAGTTGCAAACTAATCTCAATGCTTTAAATCTCAATCTCTTCACAGTAGATGTCCCTGTTTGCGATACAAGAAGCCTCGACGTTTTTGTTCCTGCTCTATCTTTAAAACTGTAGTACATACCAGCGTCAAATTTGGTCTGATTATAGTGCATACATACATATATAGTTATATAGTTGTGCTATATAGTTTAACAACAAATACTTAAAATACGGTAAACATCACAGAAATAGATAGAGATAGAGATAGAATGGTTGAAATCGCAATTTTACTTGCGATTCATACGTCGTAATTTTTTTTAAATTAACTTTAATCAAATTTACTTTACAGCTTTTGTTTCTGCATTTAGAAACAGCACAATAAGGCATTTCTTTACGTCCGTGTGGTGCCGGACGTAAAGAATTGCACCAAACTTTATCTTCTCATGGGTGTCGTATAAGGCGACTAAGGCATTTTCCAGAGGATGGGCAGCAGCGTTCTCTGAGTATTTAAAGAACCAACTGCGATCGCCAACCCGCCTGCCAAGCGTGGCGATTATGGCATTTCCCCCTTTTAAAGGGGGAGGCCTTTGTCCAGCAGTCGACGTCTTTAGGCTGAAATGATGATGATGATGAAGGCATTTTTGCGGGTTTTTTTTTACAGTATTTACAGAAAGAAGTCATAAGGCATAGCAGTAGTATTAAGGCGTACTGAGACAGGCTTTGAAATGCCCTGCACTATGGTGCAGAGTGTTGCCACGTGCGCCCTGCCCACTTTTCTATTCTATCTATTCCTGCGGCAAACATCTCGTAAGAAAGAGAAGCAAAAATTCATATTTGACGCAGGGTGCGTTGATGTATGTATTTTGATGAACTCTAGTAAATTAAATCAGTTTTTATGGGGTATCAGGTCGATGGGTGGTACGGAACCCTTACTACGTGAGTCCGACTCGCACTTGGCCGATTTTTTTACTTTTATTACTATTACATGACCCGGAACAATCAAGGTTGCCTGGAAGAAAATCGCTGATCGCGATAAGGCCGCCCTTTGTACAATAGTTTAAATGCATATTCAATGTAATGTTTTTTATGGTGTACAATAAAGCATATATAAATAAATAATAATAAATAACAATCGAGCGGTCAATTCACATCACATGTTTCTAATTAATAAATTAACTCTTTCACACACAGCTAATAGTTATTTTAATTATCAATCGCGGCCCGGGAAAAGAACCCGCTACGCTCTGGTAGCAGCCAGCCAAGCGTAGTACGTTACGTTTACGGTACATATACATATAAACTGTATAATCGGACATACATATACATAGATAGTGGAATAGTGGACTCGTTACATTATAAAAAATTTAACAAAAAATTGAACCGACGAAAACAGAAACTGAAAAGCGAAAAATAACTAATTATGAGTCGCCGTCAAACGAACTTTTAACAAGCAAAGTGCGTGCAAGTTGCAAGTGGCCGAGCGGAGATCGCATTTTTGGAAAGTAATTGTTTATCGTTGAAAATTTCACGTTGTATTTGATGTGACGTTGTTTTTATTATTTATTTAAATAATTTAATGATCTTCGTTGATTGGTTGTTTGGCGCCGACTCATAATTAGTTATTTTTCGCTTTTCAGTTTCTGTTTTCGTCGGTTTAATTTTTTGTTAAAAAGTTTTATTTTTCATTTTTTTGTGGTTAAAATCTAACTCCAGGTCTCCATTATGTCGTAGTGTCTAGAACTATATTTATGTGTGTCAAGTTTCAACAGAATCAGTTAACAGGTAAGAATTCAGTGGGTGAACAAACACTCATCCCCTGTTTTACTACCCTTAGGGGTGGATTTTGAAATTTAAATGGGACCAGCTTCGAGATATACCCTATCCATTAAAAAGAAAAGAATCATCAAAATCGGACCACTCTGTAAAAAGTTATGGGTGGTCATACATAAAATCTAAGCTACAAAGCTTACCCCATAGACGCACAGTTGCTTGTTTGTCGGTGTTCTACAGGCTGTACTTTGGAGAGTGTGCGCACGAGCTCCATGAGCTTATTCCGCCATCTCCTTTCTTTCATCGGACTACACGACGCACTGCAGGATATCATCCACATTTGGTAGAAATCCCTCCTATCAGGACCAAGCGCTTTGAGAAGTCTTTCATAATGCGCACAGCCAAGTTGTGGAATTCACTGCCGGCATCTGTATTTTCGGGCACTTATAACCCTAACGCCTTTAAAGCTGGAGTGAATCGGCACCTAATAGGTTTGCTCGCTCCATCGTCGACCACATCCTGACAAAGCTGTCTAGATTGCGGTCAAGAGCAGATCTATTTACCATAAAAAATATATATATATATATACGCGTCGAATTGAGAACCTCCTCCTTTTTTTCGTCGGTTAGAAAAGGTTTAATAAGACTAGACTGCATATGTGGCTTCGCTCGCTTACTGAAATAAAATACAGTCTGTTACTTCTTGATAAAGTTAGCTTTCTAATTGCACAGACATTGTAAAAAATATAGACGAAGTGCTGCGAACAATCATAGTGAAGCCAAAAAAACCGTGCTCGTTCGTGTACAACCAGCGCTCACGCACACACCATGCACCTGAAGGATATTTGCTTTCGCGATGTTTACTGGACGATGCCGTGACATGTGTACTTAGAGCGGTGAGCACAGTTTGAGGTGCATGTGTGTCACAGTATAAAAGAGCAGAGCTAGAGTTCCTTAGACTGTGATAATAGTTACTGGCAGCTAATTCATGTTTTCTTTTTTTTTCAGGTATATAAAGTGACAAGTGATTTGTGTCTCAACGAGAACCTTCTTCAATAAATATTCAACATGGCCGCGCTAAAGTTTTTGCTGTGTCTCTGCTTTGTGCATGCTGCTTTGGGCAAAGGTGAGTCGTTGTTCTTATTTCTCTAGATAATAATTATAATTATTCTAAACTCTATAGAGTTAAACTTGACTATACATGCGAATTTAATACAAACATGTCAAAAGGATCTATAATACCTTTCCAGAATTTTAATAACGTCCAGAATTCCAGATAGGCGAAGTCAAATAAACCTACTTATTGAACTTGGTTCAAAAACTGCTAAAACAAATTTCAATTAATTGAAGTTGGTTATAATACTACTGAACCAAATTTTAAAACCTATTTAATGAAATTAAAACTACTGAACCTTTTAAAATCTATTTATTGAAGTTGGTTATAAAACTTCTGAACAAAATTTTAATATCTATTTATTTTAGTTGGTTATAAAACTACTGAAACAATTTTTAAAACCTATTTATTGAAGTTGGTTATAAAACTACTAAGCTTTAAAATCTGTTTATTGAAGTTGTTTAAAAAACTACTCAACCCAAACATATTTACGATGAGACAGCATTACGATTGGTCAAATTGGTCTACTATTCTCAGAGCAACAGGTATTCATGTACCATCAAAAAGATATATATTTATATATGCACTAGCCGGACCCAGCAGACTTTGTTCTGCCCGGAAATCAACTGCAGCGCCACCTACCGGGTCCATTTGTGAATTCAAATCTTCCAGGGACCCACTCGAACGTACACAAAAAATATCATTAAAATCGACCCTGCCGTTTAGGAGAAAATCAGTGAGACACCGACTGCAGCGCCACCTACCGGGTCCATTTGTGAATTCAAACCTTGCAGACCCACTCTAATCGTCCCTGCCGTTTATGAAAAGGTCAGTGTCATACCGACAGCAGCGCTACCTACCGGGTCCAATTGTGTATTCAAACCATTCAGGAACCCATTGAAATATACACACAAAATTTCATCCAAATCGGTCTAGCCGTTTAGTGTAGCAGTTTAGTTAGGTGACAAACACACGTACAGAAGAATTATATATATTAAGATAGCATCTATATAAACTTTATTTTAAGTGGATAAATAACTATAACTATAACTACTGTTTATTCGTTTCTATTAGCAGATGCTAAGTGTACAATATTGAAAGATTTCAATCCCTATTAGTTTAATTTCGCCAAGAGTATCTTTGTGCTGTAGTATACTATTAGAGGCGTTACAATAGATCTTTTAGGTCGCAGTGACATAGGGGACTTGCATAGACCTTACCTCTTTTCCAAAATAATAATAATATCTTTGTGCAGCAAAAATAGAAAGAAAAAAGAAAGAAAAAGATTTTATTCTTGCGCTCCATTTGACGCACACACTACAATACTTATACATAATACTTTACCATTCCATGACAAATTAGTATAGTTAAAATTAAATTGACAACTAAAAAAATTCAATAAATAATAATAATATAATTGTTCTTAAATACTCATCGATTTAAGAACCGACTCCTTTTGTTAAGTTGGCTTAGATGAACTAATTTCTTGTGGACATGACCCAACCTTGACCCAATCCAGAAAAGCGCTAGAGATGAGGATAAACCCAAAAATATTTACTTTGCTTTGAACTATTTCTTCTGAACTTCCCGTTGGCCGTCAGTTAGTCAGACAAGGTTTCTTTTCTTTAAAAATAAAGATATAAGTAACTAAAGGCTCTTTTTCCATGAAAACAAAGTCTTCAAACGTTGTACCTTAAAGAAAATTTACACATTATTGTTTCCACGCATAAATCAATTTAGATCCACTATGCACTCAAAACCTAGTTCCACTCAAATGACCACTATGTAATGTATCAGTCGGCCAGTGGGCCAGCCTCGTAAAAATCGTGGGCAAAAATCAAAACCGTGTAATTTTATTGTTTTCATACATTTTTACGGTAAAGTGTTCCGTTAAATCTAGTAAGCGTGTTATACATGATTTTAGTGTGAAAACATTAATTTTTGATGGTGGGCAGCCCAACAATGTGTGAAATTGGTAGGCCTTTTGATGGGAGCAATTAATTCTGTAATTTATGTTTTTTTGATGGCGATAACTGTAGATAATGATAGATTGATAATGCAATACCGTAGTTTATGATTATTTATGAGTATTTTATGACCTTTGCAAGAAGTATCCTCTGATTAGATAATCTTTTTCCAAAAGTATTTGAAAACTTTTGACATGCCCCCGATCCGCCATGTTTTTTTTTCTAAATCACGTTGCAAAATGTTACTTGTTATATTTAGATTGGGGACATAAAATACATGTAGACCACAGGTATAGTAAAAAATATAGACGAAGTTCTGCGAACAATCTAGTGAAGCCAAAAAAAACTATGCTCCTTCGTGTTCAACCAGCGCTCACGCACACACCATGCATCTGAAGGATATTTGCTTTCGCGATGCTTACTGGACGATGCCGCGACATGTGTACTGAGAGGGGTGAGCACGGTTTGAGATGTAGGCCACAGATAAATAGGATATTAACTTCAGCCCGAAGCTAAAACATTATTCTAAGCTTTAGCCGTTATTCATTCAACCATCACAATATTGTATCTAAAAACTTTCGTCATTTTATTTCCTAAATAAGTTTTCCATAAATCAATAAAACTGATCATACTTATTAGTTAACATAAAACATGTATTCACAGAACGAATATAACCCGCTCTGTAAGCCCTTGTGTGACATTTCCTTGTATAGGTACACCTGGAGTAGGCCTGGAGGGCTGAACAATACATGATATTAATAAGACATCGTCCTTGTATAAATACGTGGGTTATTATTATAATGTATCTCTAAAGCCAAAAAAAAACAGAATAAATGCAGTAGAAATGAGAGCTTTGAGAAGTATGTGTGGTGTAACTTTGAGAGATAAAGTAACGAATAACGTGATAAGGGAGCGTTGTGGAGTGAAAGGAGATGTAGTGACAAAGATTGAGAAAGGTATGTTAAGATGGTTTGGACATAGAGAGAGGATGGACGAGAGGAGATTGACGAAACAAGTATACGAAGCGAGTGTGGATGAAAGAGTTGGAAGGGGACGACCTCGGCGAACGTATCGCGATCAAATCGCGGACGATCTCAAAAAATGCCAGGTTAAGAGTTCTCCAAACCGACGAGCATGCATGACGAGGTTAATGGACGTAGATGAAACGAAAGAGGTGTGTCAGGATCGTAGCAGGTGGAAATCCATAGTCTCTGCCTACCCCAATGGGAAACAGGCGTGATAGTATGTATGTATCTTTAAAGCCGTGTCTCCTGCGACCATATTTTTGTTATTTCTAACATCTAACATGTTTTTCTAACAAAATGGGGGCGTGACCTAGCCGTTTGGCTACATTTGATTGGCCTAAGCAAAATGTTAGCATATTTTGTTAGATTTTGGTCGCAGGAGACACGGCTTAAGATAAATGTTGTCAAAAAAACTGGGTTGCCAAAAGTCACATTTAATTCTTAATCCGCGTACGCACTGATGTACAAAATTGCGTAACATGATACGCAATAAATATGTTTGCATGTGTGTACCACTAACGAACATTGAACACTGTGTTGGTCATAAATGTTCGTGGCGATCCAATTGGTACGTTCAAAAAATAAAAATTATTGCTCTAGGGTTATAAACCAGAAAGAAAACAGTGGAGAGCGTTTGTGTGGAGAAAAGACCACCCGCATTTGCTCTTAAGCGGTTACTTTTGCCCATAACAACTGCAATACCACCTAGGCTGTTGCCTAAATGGTAAACAAGTCTCGTTCGCCAAACTGAGACATGAAGATGTAATGTCTCATGTGATTGTAATGTCCCCGGCACCCGTACCACGAGCACCGGAACACAGCAATGCAAGCATCACTGTTTGGCGGCAGAAGTAGGTACGGTGGTAGTACTTCCCCGGACGAGCTCCTTCACACGGAGTTATACTACTACAAAATTTCTTTTGTATTTCTTAACGGCATGGCACCCACAGAGGTAATCATATGAGTCAGAATCAAAACGGAAAACTTCAAAAAACTTCGCCCACATAAAAAGATAATTAAAATCAATAAGTTTTTGCAACCAATGAATAAATTAACGGTTCTTTTTGGTTCGTTGCGATTAGTCACTCTCGGTCATTCAAGCAGCTATATATGGCGAGAGGTAACTGCCATGATTGTGAAAGAAATATTATGTTGTACAGGGCCGTCTCCAGCTTATATAGCGCTGGGATGCGAAACCAGCTCAGGCGCCCCCTACCCATTTCAGTACCCGAGGGGTGTGCCCTTAATTTGCTAGGTTGATACTGTACTGGTATAATTGTAGGTATTGTATTCAGGTGGGTACTGGGGGTACAGTGTTTAATGTAGGTACATTTGAGCTAAGTTAAGTAATTTCTCGGGCCTCGGCACCCCGAAGCCTCGGTACCCGCCTTCAGAGGGCCGGCGGGTAATGCCTTGGCGTTTCCGTCGAGGTCGAGGCGCCCCTGATGCCTCAGCACCCCTTTCTTCCCCAGGTTGCGACGGCTCTGTACTTCATTATCATTGTTAGGGGGCTCGTGGCTAAGTAGCAAGCGTGTGGATTGTACTATCTGCAAGGTTAAGCTGCTGTTAAGCCGCGGTCAGTCTGTGAATGGGTGACCGTTTCGTTACACATCGAGACCCCTTCGTACCTCGGAGAGCACGTAAAGCCATCGGTCCTGCGCCTGATCTCTCTCCGGTCGTGTCGAATTGCCGTCCCATTGGATTATGAGCGTGAGGGAATAGAGAGTGCACCTGTGTTTGCGCACACACTTGTGCACTATAATATGTCCCGCGCAGATGGCTAGTCTCCATTGAGATTGGCCGCCGTGACCGAAATTCGGCCGGGAGGACATTATTATTATTATCATTGTTATGTCAATGTCCATGGGTTCCTTGACAGGATTGAACAACTTCCGGAGTTTTCAAGATTCTAGACAATCGTCCTTAAGAAAACCTCAGGACATTATACTTGAGTGTGACTCAGAGTTCTGATTCAGAGCTAGACAAGGAATCAGACAAAACTGTGGCTGATTATTATGTCCATTAAATATAATTGAAAAATAAAATTAGTGATGCTTTCATTGTTGTGTTTCAGTCTGAAGGGTACGGGTGCCGGTGAATTTACAATCACATGATACTTTCCATCTTCATGTCTCAATTTGGCGAACCGACTTGCGGTACCATTTAGGCAACAGCCTAGGTGGTATTACAGTTGTTATGGGCAAAGGTAACCGCTTAACATCAGGTGGGCCTTTAGCTCGTTTCGCCATCCTATACTATAAAAAAATTAAAATTAAATTGACACTTGCTTTATGGTTTCTCTGTCATTCGTATGTAAATGAAATACCTTTTCTCCCATTTAAATTAAATACCTTTAATCCCACTTCCTAGGAATCAGGTTCATTATTTGAAAATAGAACAAAAACCGCGCGCGGACGCATTGGTGCAAATGAAAATTAGATACTCAAATGAGACAAAAGTGAGATGGCGGTCAAACGCAAGCCCGTTAAGAATAAAAATAAATAAAAAAAATAAAAAAAAAAGTACTATAAGTACAAGTCTCGACCGAAATAGCAATTAACGGCCTCGTTTAGTTAAAAAGGACTCGGCTGGTGCCTCGTCCTTTTAAAATCACTTCGGAAGTACTCGGCCATCAATTGCTTTCTTTCCGGCCTGTCAATGTGCTATTTTAACCGACTATGCTCATTTTTAGGTCTTTGTTATTTATTTACATAAAGTAACAAAATTGTTTATTCTGAAGCTGACCTCCTATTTCATTGTAAGTATCCTGTCCTCACCCTTAGACGCTCTACCCTTTAGACGGTCGTGCGAGCTTATTTACGTTAATAAGGACTGACCCGAAGCAACCTAATTTTGTCCAAGTATCAAATTGGTTCAAAGCTATGATGTGAAGGCCCTCTTTAGGAGTCACTAAACTCTATACAAAGACCCGACAAAAAACACCAATCAATCTAATATAATAGATAGTAAGAAGATTAACACTGCACAGTGGGACGATCGCGTGTGGGCGCAGAAAAAAACATTGTTATCTTTTATTGAAATCATTCCCGTGGGTTAAATGCCATGTTATTTCAAATATCAAACACACTTTTATATAAGTATGTATTTAAATCATGGACGAATAAAAATGGCGGACGGAATCTCCCTACACAAAAAGTGAAGCACGTAGTAAGACGGCTTGCTTAAAAGTACGGGCTGGCACGCGCACATTCACACCCATAGTAACTTGGCCGAATAAAAAAGGCGGATGGAATCTCGCTAAACAAAAAGTGAAGCACCCATATAAGACGCTTAAAAGTACGGGCTGGCACGCACACATTCACACCCATAGTAAGACAAAAAGCCGCGATTACGCAACAAATCTCGTGTGACGGTAGTCATTGTCGTAGTGTCACAAATAAAATATCAATATATATCTGGTGTGTTAAAATTATGTCTAAATTATAGTGGGTTTATGAAAAAAATAAGTGCTTCAATATTTTCATAGCGAAATTCCGTCCGCCATTTTTTATTCGTCCGATATTTAAATAACGTTTTTTTATTATTTTGGCGCCAGCCCATAGCGGTATATAATAACACAGTGAATGAAATGGCAAATTCAAACTTTGTTTTTGTAAAACTTTTTTGTTTTTCGTAATTTTGTTAATTATAAGTTTTGAGTGTTGGCTGGAATTTGTAAGGCACGGGTTTCTGTTTGTGAGTTCTGAAATGTCACTTTAGTGATAAGGGTATAATTAAGTATTTAAATATGGACTAACTTTCCTTTAATTTCGTAATTAGTTGGATGCTGTATACTGATATCATTAGACTTGGTTTTCTCAAAGGAATTTTATGTGTACAATGATATTTTAAAGTATAGATATGTCATACCCTAACAAAACACACGAAAACAATGTTCCGTACGCAGCGGCAGCACAATACACTTAAACTAGGACAAAGTAAGTAAGTTTTTTATTTATTTATTTATATTATTGAGGACCTCCAACAAAAGATGTACACAAAAAATCACAAGTGACAGATACAGGATTCTATCTGGTGTACTCCTTCACTTACAGGAGGCCACAGCATGCACAAATTTAATGACTGAGCTAACTTATAATTAAGGTGAAAGTATCTAACTCAACTAAAAACAAAACAATATGTAGGTAATACATATGTCTTCCCGCTTTCAATCGAGTCAGACACTTTTTACATTATGTATATTATTTTTCTATATATATATAAAACAGTTAATTAATTATAATTTAAATAAACTCTTTTAATTTTTTCGTGTACTTTGACAAAGACGCACAGATGTCAATATCGCGAGTTTTTGATAACGCATTGTATCGTCTACAAAGTCTAGGCATAGCAGCAAAATGACCGAGATTCGTTCTAGAAAATGGAATTACTTCAAGTTACTTTCGCATCATAATTGGAACTTTCTGTACACACACGACGGCTTTTTAGTTTTTTTTGTCACCGGTCACGCTCGGCGCCTTACTTGACGCTGATTAATAGAAAAAAGTCCTAATTAGGACGTTTTCGAGTCTTCAGATTGCGAGCACAAGTAACATATCTGTACTTTTAAATATCATTTTGTGTGTATTAATGTTTTCGATACGTTTATAGAACAGAAATCTTATTAAAATATGGGTATTTAGAAGAAAAAAAACTACTAATATGCTAATGCTACTAGGTATACAGTCAAAGAACATGTAAACGATAAATTCATAAACAGAAATAACCCTAGTTAAACGAATCGATGAACGAGGGAAAAATTCAAGAATAGAACAATCATAGTGAAACCAACAAAATCGTGCTGCTCCATATACAAACCAGCGCTGACGCACACACATGCACCTGAAACATATTTGGTGTTGGCTATGCTTACTGGATGATGCCGCGACAAGTGTTCTGAAAGCGGTAAGCACGGTTTGATGTGCATGTGTGTGCGTGAGCGCTGGTTTGTACACTGAGGAGCACAGTTTTGTTGGTTTCACTTTGATTGTACGCAGAACTTCGTCTATATATATTTTGTCAGGAACTACACAGTCAAAAGACTACACTTTTTCTTTGGTTACCATCATCCAAATATGGGTCTACATAACAAACATTTGTGCTGGATTCGTCACACATTTTGTAAGGAAGCAGACTTAGACGAATAAAAAAGGCGGACGGAATCTCGCTTAACAAAAAGTGAGGCATCCATAGTAAGACGGCTCGCTTAAAAGTACACACACATGCACACCCAAAGTAAGACAAAAAGCCGCGATTACGCAACAAATCTCGTGTTACGGTAGTCATTGTCATAGTGTCATAAATAAAATAACAATATATATCTGGTGTGTTAAAATTATGTCGAAATTATAGTGGGTTTAGGAAAAAACCAAGTGCTTCAATCTTTTCTTAGCGAGATTGCGTCCGCCGTTTTTATTCGTCCGAGGAAGCAGATATATTTTCTGTTCGATACATTAATATACGTGGGACACTCAGAAAGTTTTGCGAAACTAAAAAAAATTGTTCTATACGTACATATATTTTTATCAAATCTTTTCAAAGTACTTTCCACCAGCCTCTATACAAAGATTCATGCGCCTAAACCAGTTTTCAAAACACTTTTTCCAGTCCGCCGCAGACACCTCGTTTACAGCCTGCTCGAACGCAGCCAGCGCATCTTCCGGCGACGAAAATTGTAACCCTTTGAGCTGATTTTTTATTTTTGGGAATAAAAAGAAGTCACACGGTGCTACATCAGGGCTGTAAGGAGGGTGACCCAGGAATTTGACTGGCGTGCTGTCCAGGAAGTCCCTCGTTTTGAGTGCGGTGTGCGCAGGTGCATTGTCGTGGTGGAGCAGTAGCCCGCGGAGCCCTGTGTTTGGTCGCTTGTTGCTTATAACAGAGAAAACTTCTGGCAAACATTTGGTAGTATACCATTCGGCATTAATGCTTCTTTGATCCCGTAAGGGAATTGATACCAAGTGGCCAGTCAAATTAAAAAAGCTAGCGATCAAAATCTTACCCCCGCTTCTAGATCGCTTCACTTTGGTAGGCGTTGGCTCATTTTGAAACACCCAAACAGTCGACTGGCGCTTGGTTTCTGGGTCGTATTGATAAATCCAGGACTCATCACCTGTAACGATGTCGTAAACACGCCGAGACGAGCCTGCTTCAAATTTGTTAAGCATATCACGGCACCATTCCACCCGGGCCTGCTTCTGAGCATCGGTGAGGTTGTGCGGCACCCAGCGTGATACTATCCTCCTCACGCGAAGATGGCTGTGTAGAATCTCGTGAACGCTTCCCGATCCAATCTTCAATATGTGTTGAATCTCCTGATATGTAATTCGCCTATTGTCTTGGATTAAATTTTTCACTGCTAGCACGTTTTCTTCGGTAACAGCCGTCAAAGGGCGACCGCTTCTTTCGTCATCCCCCAAAGTTGGTCGACCGCGCTTGAATTCGTTATACCAACGATACACGGTTGCCTTGGAAGAACCTTCATCCATGAATGCCATTTGAAGTCTATCGTACGATTCATCCGGTTTCAGGCGACACTTGAAATCGTATAAAATCATAGCTCTAAAATGTTCCCGGCGCAGATCCATATTTCAGTGAGACACAATACTTTGAATTAACTCGCAAAAAATGTGGAGGGAAATTTTGAAATTGGAACTTACTTATTTTTACTTATAAATAATCATATTTTCGAAAAACATTATAACTGGCCAGTCTCCCATATATAAAAACTTTTTTTCGCAATACTTTCTGAGGGGCCTGGTAATTACGTAGCTATCCTCAAGTACCCATTAATAATAACGGTTTCTAGTAAAGACGTGTTTATTACTTTTCAATACACTGTTATACGTGAATTCACGTTTTTCTTCCCACAAGGTTATTGCACTGCAAATCAAACAACACACCGAGTTTTTGTCTACCTTGGCCTTCCTAACTGGTTTCGCACACTGTGCAAAACGATCGGTGACTTGGCGAATTTTGTACAATACCTATATGACTGTGTGCCACTGTGCGGATGAGTGGGCGTGGTCAGTGACGTCATTCACCATTTAAGCGGTAGTTGGTAATGATGATTGGTGGTTGTAATTAAATTTTGATGAAGAATAATGATTGTATGATGGATTAAAACCAAAGACATTTCTATACTGACGTAAGTATAATACCTTTATGATTAAAACTGTCTTTGTGTTTGGCTTATCGCCTAACGAACCAATCGCAGTCAGCTGAAAAGTTATCATTGTCAATGTCAACTTGGTACATATTTCTTCCTCCCACTGCTAAAAGAAAGAAAAAAAAACAACACAACTGACAATACTGCGAAATAAATAAAATATTGTCTATGGCACAAGGGCAAGTCTAGTCTATAGTAGTGAGTATTGACCAAAAAAATTCTTTGGTATTGACCTTTTTATTTATTTATTTATCTCCGTGGGGAAATCCTCATGGATGCACTCCGCCCGGGGTAGGCGGAGCCACTCTTACCGACTAAAACCACCACGGTGTTCCTTCAACTACATTAGCCGGGGGCGTGGGAACCCGTGCGTATTCACACAACCACCCCCGACAGGTCCCAGCTCGCCACAAGCAGGCGAGCCCCTTCTCCCCGTGCGGCCTAACGACGGCCGCACTCTCCTCTGTGGCGCACATGGAACACTGCACGCCACCTCACCTCACGGGCCTTTACCAGCTGCGCCAACTACGCCAGCTGCTGGTCGGGCAGCAGACTACTCCGAGTCTGCTGCTCGCTGGCCCATCCTCCTGTAATTTTTATAGAGGTGTTCTGTTCTTCCTCGCGGTCCGGGCGGTAAAGCCAAGACCCTCGGTCCCAAGAGGTGCGAGAACACTACTCAGCAGGCACTCCTGCGCTTACGAGACCGACGGGGGCAGGGAAGGACAGTCCCCCCGCTGCCTGCCCAGTGGCAGGGTGAGTGCACACCGGGCCCGCCCCTGCTCCTCCACAGTGCCCTCTGCTGGCATCATAGGGACACGCGGAGCAACTTCCCCACGCCCGAATATTTGCAGAATATTTCGTGCCTCGGAGAGCACGTAAATCCGTCGGTCCTGCGCCTGATCTCTCTCTGGTCGTGTCGAATTGCCGTCCCATCAGATTATGAGAGTGAGGGAATAGAGAGTGCACCTGTGTTTGCGCACACACTTGTGCACTATAATATGTCCCGCGCAGATGGCTAGTCTCCGTTGAGATTGGCCGCCGTGACCGAAATTCGGCCGGGAGGACATTATTCGCCACAGGCGGGACCTTATTCCCCCGGTCCAAAGGAGACTTATTGCCCGTGCCCAGGGTGCACCGGCCCAACAACTGCCGTTCCCTCTAGACGTGTCCAGAAGGACAAGCAGCCGTCAGACACACGTGGAGGTTTTCTGGCCAGCACCCCCTTTGGTATTGACCGACCAACATACTATGATCTGTGGTACTGGTGGTAATGCTCAATTTAGGCCTTGATATCTTCCTTCCTTGATATCTTTGCCGTGTGGTATCCGGCAAATAAAAAGAATAGACCACCCCCCTTCTACCCATGGGTGTCGTAAAAGGCGACTAAGGTTTGAAATCAGGAGGATGGGCAGCAGCGTCCTTCTGTGCACCAACATCGTGCAACATCACCCACTGCGGTCACCAACCCGCCTGCCCAGCGTGGTGACTATGGGCATACATCCCTATGAACGCACAACATATACAACGGCCCCCAGTTCCCGGTGGTCCCTCTATTCCCGACTACGGTAGCGGTCGTGGTAACGGTGGGACGGGGGGTGCTAGGAATCTCCGGGTTACGGCAGGCTACCAAAACCGACGACTATATCTGGCAGCGTACAATGGAAAAACGTTGAGACTGGACCATCACCTCGCCGAGCTTGAAGTAGAGTTAAGTCATATAAAATGGCATATACTGGGGTTATCCGAAGTCCGTAGAGAGGGAGAGGACACGATAACCCTGGAGTCAGGAAACTTACTCTACTTCCGCGAAGGTGATCAGCTCTCCCAAGGTGGTGTTGGTTTTCTTGTCAATAAGGCCCTCGTAAACAACGTTGTGGAAATCGGTAGTGTGTCGACACGGGTAGCGTACCTTGTACTAAAGCTAAATGATAGGTACAAGCTGAAAATAGTGCAGGTATATGCGCCGACCTCGACACACTCTGACGATATAGCCGAAGCGATGTACGAAGACATAGCGAAGGCTATGAATAGTACCGCTAAGGCTCACTACAACGTTGTTATGGGGGACTTCAACGCTAAAGTGGGAGTACAAGAACGCGGCGAATCGAGAATCGGACCTTACGGTTTGGGGCGCAGAAACCACAGGGGCCAAATGTTGGTCAACTTCTTGGAGTCCCAGGGGCTCTTCTTAATGAACTCCTTCTTTAAGAAGAAGCCCCAAAGAAGATGGACCTGGAAAAGCCCCGACAAGGTGACAAGGAACGAGATAGACTTTATCATGACGGATAAGAAGCACATATTTAGAGATGTCTCTGTGATCAATAGGTTCAACACCGGAAGCGATCACCGACTTATCCGAGGCACTCTAAATATCAATTTTAGAGCTGAAAGAACGCGCTTGATTAAGTCTACTCTCCGACCTTCGCCGCTCCAAACCAGTTTGGGCTCCGAAAGGTTCCAAGCGGAACTTCAAAATCGATTCGACTCGCTGGAAACCACGGGCAATATTGAGGAGAAAACCAACACCATGGTCAAAACATTGCAGGAACTGTCTCGAAAATTCTTTCCGCCGCAGCGTGGAAGCAAGATGCCCAAGCTTTCGACTGAGACTCTCGATCTGATGAGGAAAAGACGGGAAATGTCAGCCGCGCATTCGTTTTCATCAGATAATAGGTACTTAAACCTACAGATTAGGAAGCTGATGCGACGTGACCTCCGCCGCTCCAACACCCGCGCCATTGAGGCTGCGATTGAGCTAAATAGGGGGTCGAAAGTTTTCGCTCAGCGGCTAGGGAGGACCCATCTGATGAAACTGAAAGCCGCGGATGGCAAAATAGTCACCTCTAAGATCGAGATGCTTGATGAGGTCGAAAACTTCTATGGGCATTTGTATTCCACCAAAACGGCGAGACCAGCAGTTCCTAGCAATGACGACAAAAGAGCCCAGCTCACGCGCCATTACACCGAGGATCTTCCGGACGTTGACCAGGGCGAGATTAGGGCGGCCCTCGAGCAGCTTAAGAACAACAAAGCTCCGGGCGATGACGGCATTACCACTGAACTCCTAAAAGCAGGCGGGGCTCCGGTCCTGAAGGAGCTACAGAGTCTGTTTAATGCCGTCATCCAACAAGGCTCTACACCGGAGGCATGGAGCGGGAGTGCGGTGGTACTGTTCTTCAAAAAAGGGGATAAAACCCTACTAAAGAACTACAGACCCATCTCACTCCTGAGTCATGTATACAAGCTGTTCTCGAGGGTCATCACGAATCGTCTCGCCGGAAGACTCGACGAATTCCAGCCACCAGAGCAAGCTGGGTTTCGAAAAGGCTACAGCACCGTAGATCACATCCATACTGTTCGGCAGATCATACAGAAGACTGAAGAGTACAATCAGCCGCTGTGTATGGCATTCGTGGACTACGAGAAGGCCTTCGACTCCATCGAAACTTGGGCAGTTCTGGATGCTCTTCAGCGATGTCACATTGATGAGCGGTATATAGAGATGCTGAGATGCCTATACAACGCTGCTACCATGACTGTTCAGCTCCAGGACCAAAAGACGAAGCCAATCCAACTGCGCAGAGGGGTGAGACAAGGGGATGTAATATCCCCGAAATTGTTCACTAACGCGTTGGAGGACGTCTTCAAGACACTGGACTGGACTGGACAGGGTATCAACGTTAACGGCGAGAACATCTCACATCTCCGTTTTGCCGATGACATCGTTGTAATGGCTGAGTCGCTGGAACAACTGGGCGAAATGCTGCACAGCTTAAACGGAGCCTCTCGACGTGTCGGTCTCGGCATGAATCTGGACAAGACTAAAGTCATGTTCAATATGCATGTCATGCCGAGGCCGATATTCGTCGAAGGGTCGACACTCGAAGTTGTAACGGAATACGTCTACCTAGGGCAGGCAATTCAGCTTGGTAGACACAACTTCGAGAAAGAAGCCAACAGAAGGATCCGTCTGGGCTGGGCAGCGTTTGGCAAACTTCGCCGAGTCTTCTCGTCGCCTATACCGCAAAGTTTGAAGACAAAAGTCTTCAACCAGTGCGTCCTGCCTGTCATGACTTACGGTGCCGAGACGTGGACACTGACAGTTGGGCTAGTCCACAAGTTTAAAGTCGCTCAGCGAGCTATGGAGCGAGCTATGCTTGGAGTTTCTTTGAAGGATAAAATCCGAAACGAGATTATCCGGAGAAGAACCGGAGTGACCGACATAGCTTGTAGAATCAGTAAGCTGAAGTGGCAGTGGGCTGGCCATGTCTGTCGAAGGACCGATGGCCGCTGGAGCAGACGAGTCCTTGAGTGGAGACCGCGAATCGGCAAACGCAGCGTAGGGCGCCCCCCTGCCAGGTGGACGGACGACCTAAAGAGCGTGGCCGGGGGGGACTGGATGCGGAAGGCAGAGGATCGAGCGTTGTGGCGCAACTTGGGAGAGGCCTATGTCCAGCAGTGGACTGCGATAGGCTGAGTTGATTGATCTTCCTTCCGATTTGCGTCACTTAATTTTATTTCCTGGGTTCGTTTGCAAGCTATTTTACCATAGCAAAATGTGGCTGTTCTACAAATTAGAATGTAACGATCTTTTCTCCCACTTGCTCGGAAACATAACATCATCACGCCTATATTCCCCGAAGGGGTAGGCAGAGATGTATAGTACACCCACATTTCACCAGTTATGTTATAAGTCCCATGTAATAGGGAGCGAGCCTATTGCCATTAATCGGGCACAAATCCAGACTCGGGGCTGCTACCGAGAATTTCCTAAAGAAAAAACCCAATTACACTTTGCCCGACCCGGGGATCGAACCCAGGACATAGAATATATACTAACGACCCCAGGACCCCACGCTCAGCAGTCGCGCCTGCGATTACTAGACCAACGAGGCAGTTGCTCGGAAATTACTTCATAATTAAAAAAAATACAACTATGCCTCTTTTCCGTACGCACCAAAATAACACGCCAGCAATTTCCAACACGACAATAATAGAAATTGCTGGACAGTTTTTAGGGTTCCGTACCCGAAAGGTGACAAACGGGACCCTATTACTCTCGCTACGCTGTCCGTCCGTCCGTCCATCCGTCCGTCCGTCCGTCCGTCTGTCTGTCACAGGGCTGTATCTTTTGAACGGTAATAGGTAACCGGTTGAAATTTTCTCAGAATATGTGTTGCTATGTCTAAAACCAAAGGGGGTGCCATACAAGAAACCTCAAAAAACATGCATTTTTTCAACGTTTTTGTACCTGCTCTATCTTCAAAACGGTAACATATAACAGCGTCAAGGTCAGATTATAGTGCATATTATGTAGTTTAGCAACAAATACTAAAATTAAGACAAACATAGACATATGTGGTGGTACACACGGCTACACATCAAGCTGTACAAAACCAGTAAAGGCTGTCCTCGCGTTGGAAGGAATTCCTATACAATGCGAGGTCAGCTTATACTGGAAATGTACAGCTTGATGTGTAGCCGTGTGTACCTGCGTAAGAAAGAAATGCAAAAATTCATGTTTCGCGCTCTGTGTGTTACTGTCTTTTGATAAAATCTCGTAAATTAAATCAGTTTTTATGGGGTATCAGGTCGTTGAGAGGTACGGAACCCTTACTGCGCGAGTCCGACTCGCACTTGGCCGGTTTTTTTATTATGCTAGCGAGGTCACACACTAACATAAATTGTTTTTAGGTACACGATATATTTATTATTTTAAAGGCAGAATGTGTATTTTTTTTTAACTTTGAAATTAGAATAAGAACCGCGTGCGGACGAATTGGCGCCAACAAAAATTAGATACTGTTGAATTAATTTGGGTATTGTTTCCTCGCAAATGAGAGAAAAGTACTATACAAGTCTCAGCCGAAATAGCAATTAACGGCCTCGTATAGGTAAAAAGGACTCGGCTGGCGCCTCGTCTTTTTAAAATCAGTTCGGTAGTACTCGCCTCACCTCGTATTTCCAATATTGCTAGAAAAAAGCCTCTCCCAAGTTGCGCTACAACTTACAACCCTCAGTCCTCCGCCTTTTATATCCAGTCCCAGCTACCTTCTATGTTTGCAAACATCTAAATATACTTCAGCCTCAACGTATTCCTATTGTGTTTTTTTTAAATTCAGCTTCTCATGATTTTACTACACCATTCTACACGAGATTTGAATTTCAAATTATTTTTAGCGCAAAGACCAGATTAAGCAGTCTATTTAAATAATGTTTTATTTTTCCTATTATAATTCTATTCGGCACACTGTGTTTTAAGTGATCAGAATTCTGATTAGTATTCGTCAGAATTGGTTCAGTATTCGAAATAGCTGTTGCTGTGCAATCCCAGGGTGTAGAATAGCAAGTGATATACATATAGGTGCGGCACGTTATGATGGGGTCGATTTCACATAAAATTGGGTACCACGAATGATTTTACACTAATGAGATCATGAAACAAATGAAATCTAAATCACGCTAATGGCATGCATATTTTTATTGGTTTACAAAGTAAGTTTAGCCTTCTTCATATTGATGAAGATTACTGTTAACAAATTGTAAAAAAGTTTATCAATTGTTGTTTCGATGTCAAAGGTTTTAATATTGATCATAAGAAGACTAAATTTACTATACAATTAATATATATAATTATATAATATATATATATTATTATTATTTATATATATAATTAACTTTTTTCTTACAAGTATACGAAGCGAGTGTGGATGGAAGAGTTGGAAGGGGACGACCTCGGCGAACGTTTTTTTTCATTCATTACAGTCGGAAGACGTCCACTGCTGGACATAGACCTCCCCCAAAGGGGGGGATATGCCATAATCGCCACGCTTGGCAGGCGGGTATCGCGATCAAATCGCGGATGTTCTCAAAAAATGCCAGGTTAAGAGTTCTCTAAACCGACGAGCATGCACGACGAGGTTAATGGACGTAGATGAAGCGAAAGAGGTGTGTCAGGATCGTAGCAGTTGGAAATCCATAGTCTCTGCCTACCCCAATGGGAAACAGGCGTGATAATATGTATGTATGTATGTAACTTTTTTCTTTTTTTTTTTTTAACCAATAAAAATATTCACATTATTAGTGTGATTTGGATATCATTAGTGTCACGATCTCATTAGTGTAACTTCATTCGTAGGCTGTGAAATCGAGCGTTTTTGAAGTTTGCATGCTCATGAAGATCCGTAAATATTGACAGCTAGGTATGAAGGAACAATTGCCGTACTTTGTTGTCAATAGTGATGCACTGCTGCAGCAATATCATTTTTCGAATTTCGAATCTATTATTCAATTTTTTCTTATGGTAATACATATTCTTTTAAAATTTTAATTGGCTATCTATTACGATCAGAAAGATACAGCCTTCACAGACGGAGGGATGGACACACGGCACGGGCGTGGCGGCGGCACGGTGGGCAAGGCCAGGGCGCAGGCATTGTAGAGCCCCTTTGGGTACGGAACCCTGAAATAAATCGTAAAATTTGTAACACATGGAGTTGTAGTAGACCTTATAGTCCAATATAAGTAAAATAAAATTTGATTTCGAGGCTCTTCGTCACCTTGTACACACGGCTATACATCAAGCATCATCATAGGGGTGGGATTGGGATATACCTCCTAGCGGTTCACCCCGGGCAACGTCGTTACTGTTACAGTGATGGCGGCTGAACGACCCCTCTTTTTGCGGTGGTAGGATCCTTTGGGTCCGCCTGGCTTGCGACCACCCTCCCACTGTAGTCCAGTGCCAAGCAGTTCACTGTGTTCCACTGATCACGTGGGAGTGCCAGTGCCTTTGGTGTTAGTGTGGGTCCAGTTGCATTGCACAGAACTGGTCTCTGCCTCTAGGCGACGCTGTATCGAGCGACTCATCTCGGAGCCTAGCGGGATCCGAAGCACGGTCTTAGCCGTTGACCGACCGCAGTCAGTAGGGGGCCCAAGTAGCGCGCTAGCCACGTGCCAAAGGCTGCCCCGCCAACTCGCGAAAAATCCCGAGATGCTCCACCGTGCCAGTTGGCGACTGGACGGGAGGACCCGGTGGCCATCAACGGGGGGGTTCGGGCGTCCCCGCGGTCTCCGAATGAGTCCCTCATAGGTCAGCTTACCCAAAGAGTGCAGTTTAGTTTAACTGAGCAATGTCTCGGACTTTCACTAACACCACCAATACTCCAAAATAAATTATGAAAAGCAGAAAAAGGAATAAGGTTTGCAAACGGCTGCACTTCCTCCCATTGAAAGTGCACTCCACCAACATCAGGGGGTTGCACTCCAATCTCGACTCGGTCCACCACCACCTAGAGACTGCAAAGCCGCACCTACTCTTCCTCACGGAGACGCAGATAGCGACCCCGTCAGACGTGGCGTACCTCAACTACCCGGGGTACTCGCTTGAGCACTTGTTCAAGCAGCACGCTGGGGTTTGTGCGTACGTACGCGATGACATCTGCTGTCGGCGTCTCCGCTGCTTTGAGGCGAAAGGCATTCCTGCCATATGGCTATTGGTGGATACTGGGGTGGAAAAAACAGTCTACAACTGTATCTACCGATCGCATACCGGTGATCAGGAGACGACCAGGCTGTTTGACTATTTAACAAAGACGACAGATTTGGTCATGCAGCGATATCCAACGGCGGAGCTTGTTTTCCTGGGGGACTATAATGCCCACCATAAAGACTGGCTGTACCCATACCGGGAAACTGACCATGCTGGACGTGAAGCGCGCAAATTTGCGTTATCGCTAGATCTTACCCAGCTGGTGAACCAAGCAACGCGTATACCGGATATCGACAGCCATCAACCCAAATGCCTGGACCTTCTGCTGACAACAGATCCACACAGACACTCAGTATCAGTCTCAGCTCCGCTGGGAACGTCTGACCACTGTGTGGTGAAATCCGTGTCGATCTGCTCCCCTCAGGATAACAGCCCTAGAGGCACGAGGCGAGTGTGGCGATACGAGTCAGCAGATTGGGATGAGATGCGTCACTTTTTTGCATCTTACCCTTGGCGGCAATTGTGCTTCTCTTCCAGCGACCCGACTATCTGCGCTGATGCTGTCACTGACGTGATACGGCAGGGAATGGAGTATTTTATTCCGTTCTCTGACATACCGCTCGGACACAAAGCTCGACCTTGGTACAACGCGGACTGTGCTAGAGCTGAGGCTCGCAAAGAGTCCGCTTACCAATCTTGGGTCAAAGCTCGTGACCGCAAGGACAGACGTCGGAAAGTGCGTGAAAAGAAGAGAGCCTTTAATACTGCCGCCAAGTCCTGCAAGCGGGTACTACGAAAGGCCCGTTTCGACCATATTGGGCATATAGGGGCCAAGTTAGCTTCATACCCTCCAGGTAGCAAGCAGTTCTGGTCCCTGTCTAAATCGGTCGAGACGAACTTCTGTTGTCCTTTGCTGCCTCCAATGCAGAAACCTGATGGATCACTGGCTTACTCCGCAACAGAAAAGGCAAAATTATTTGCATCTATGTTTGCGAGCAATTCGCGTCTCGACTCTGGCTCAAAACTACCACCATCTATACCTCACTGCGATTTTTCATTCCAGAAAATCGCTATTCACACTAAAGAGGTTCGAAGAGCGCTTTTCTGTCTTGATGTGAATAAGGCCAGTGGACCCGACGGTATTTCTGCAAGGGTTCTTAGGAAATGTGCACCTGAGTTGTCTCCTGTACTGACACGCCTGTACCGCCTCTCTCTTAGTCAGAGAACTGTGCCCAAGTCCTGGAAGCTTGCAAATGTACAGCCAGTACCCAAGAAGGGTGACCGTGCTAACCCGGCCAATTACAGACCAATCGCCATCACCTCCATATTGTGTAAAGTTATGGAAAGGATACTGAACAACAAGTTGCTGGCATACCTAGAAGACAATGATCTTCTCAGTGATCGTCAATTTGGCTTTCGTCAGAAACGATCAACTGGTGATCTTCTTGTGTTCGTCACGCACTGTTGGGGCGAAGCTATCGAGAAACATGGCGAAGCCTTAGCTGTGTCTTTGGATATCTCGAAAGCTTTCGACCGGGTTTGGCACGCAAGTCTGCTGAACAAGCTTCCAGCGTACGGCATCCCACCTGACTTTTGCACTTGGATAGCTGACTTTTTGAGTGAACGGTCCATTCGAGTGGTCATTGACGGCTGCTCCTCTGACCTCTTGGCCATAAATGCCGGAGTTCCTCAAGGGTCTGTTCTCTCTGCGACACTTTTCCTGCTTCACATAAATGACCTGCTTCAGTTAGGTCTTATTGGCTACGCAGATGACAGTACTATCACAGAGAGATACCTGTCCAGTGTGAGAGCCAACCAACGGGAAATCTGTTCTCTACGAGAGGCCATGATAGAGCGGACTAATTCGACCTTAAATCTCGTTTCCCAGTGGGGAGATGACAATCTGGTCAATTTTAACGCCTCTAAAACTCAGGCGTGTCTTTTCACCGCAAAACGGAGTCCATTCCACCTGGCTCCTACTTTCCAAAGTACACCTATTAGCATCGCCGACCACCTAGACCTTCTTGGCATGGAGTTGTCACCTAACCTCAACTTCGGCACCACAATCGAGGCAAAGGCTCAAACTGCGGCCAAAAAGTTGGGCATTCTTAACAAGGTGAAGCGATACTTCACTCCTGGACAGCTTTTCACTTTATATAAAGCTCAAGTCCGATCGTGTATGGAGTATTGCAGTCACTTGTGGGATGGCTCCGCCAAATACCAGCTTGCGGCTCTTGACTCGATTCAACGCAGAGCTGAGAGGTTAATTGGTGATGAACTGTTAGCAAAATCTAAGCTACAAAGCTTAGCCCATAGACGCACAGTTGCTTGTTTGTCGGTGTTCTACAGGCTGTACTTTGGAGAGTGTGCGCAAGAGCTCCATGAGCTTATTCCGCCATCTCCTTTCTTTCATCGGACTACACGCCGCACTGCAGGATATCATCCACATTTGGTGGAAATCCCTACTATCAGGACCAAGCGCTTTGAGAACTCTTTCATAATGCGCACAGCCAAGTTGTGGAATTCACTGCCGGCATCTGTATTTCCGGGCACTTATAACCCTAACGCCTTTAAAGCTGGAGTGAATCGGCACCTAATAGGTTTGCTCGCTCCATCGTCGACCACATCCTGACAAAGCTGTCTAGATTGTGGTCAAGAGCAGATCTATAAATCATAAAAAAAAAAAAAAAAAAAAAAAGCTGTACATTTCCAGTAAAAGCTGACCTCGCATTGTTTAGGCTTTCCGTACAATGCGAGATCAGCTTATACTGGAAATGTACAGCTTGATGTGTAGCCGTGCGTACCACTAGGTAAAAAAAAATATGAAAAAATACATAATAAATAATAATAATACATTTTCTTTGGTAGGTAGGGACTACCCAAAACAAGAAATTATACTAATTAAATATCAATTTTCTACATTAAATTAATTCTCTAAAAAACAGTGACTTTGTTCATTTCACTAACACAAGAGTTAAGTCCCTGATTTGATTCTGGAGAATTTTCCTCGGTTCGTGAAAGCTCTGCGATTCCATTTAAATCAATTAGTGGAAAACGTTGATGTATTCTCACAGCGTACTGGCAACTTGGGTGGTATCTAAGGCCCGTATTACAGAAGGATACTCAAGCGTTGATCTCGAGTTGAGCTTTGATTTTAAAACGTTCCTCAAGCAGAGATTTATTTATCACAGTTCAGCTGAGTTTAGTTTTATTTTAAACTGTCACCTGTTTCGGAATTTCATCTGAGATTTGATCTGTAATCACTCTAGTGCGGTCCAGATTACGCTTGAGTAGAGATTTCTATTCAATTTCAGGTCAAATTCGTGTGTTATGTTGTTGAATTAAAGTTTATAATTACCGTTCTGGAATAAGACCGATACTCAAGTAACGATTCTATACTTAAGTAGTGATCACGTGATTGGAGTTTAAACTGTACTTGAGGAAGCTTCTGTAATACGATAAAACGAAGTACGAGTCTGGATTTGTGCCCGGTCAGTGGCAATAGGCTCGTCCCCTATTACATGGGACTATAACATAACTGGCGAAATGTGGGTGTACTATACACCTCTGCCTACCCCTTCGGGGAAATACAGGCGTGATGTTATGTTTATGTTTTTATGTAAACAGAGATCAACGCTTGAGTATCCTTCTGGAATACGGGCCTAAATCTTGCTCGTGAGTGAATTTTTCTTTCCACAATTTATATATTTTTTACTTTTATATAAAAAAAGAACATTTATATCATGAACAAAGAGCGTAACACAAATTTAGTAACAGTGATAAAAGCAGTAACCGTCTAGGTATTGAATTCTTGCCTTCCATGCAAGGAATGAGATAAATTAGAGTCATGGACCAAACCCCTAATTTCATATTTATTTGTTGGTCAGAACTGCCGAATGTGTTTGCAGACTTATTCATAACATGAAAATATTGCATTATCCAAATGCATACTTAATTGCAAGCATGGTATAATAACACCAGGTAGTCTCTTCCCGTGACAGCTAGGTCACGTGATTGCCTCCGTACTACGTCATCGGTCGTGGAGCCAATAGCGGGCTGTTAGCGTGACACTTGTCAGTTTGATGTGCTGCCACTTTGTGAAAATAAATTACCCGAGCAAAATGTATTTTTTCATTTACTTTCTTCTATAAAGAATCACTTTTTAACTAGTAATTTAATATAGTTTCCTTTATTAACTAATTAGATAACAAATAGATAGGCTAGTTAGGAATTTATTTTATATTCATTATGAACAAAAATCTCCTTAAGTATATTGAAGATATCAATCAATGGCAGCACTGATCGTGACGTAGCTTGGAGGCATCGCGCTGTCATTGCGGGAAGAGAATACCTGGTGAAACATCTTATTATACCATGATTGCAAGAAAGAACTAGGTAATATAACCTATTATATTTTAAAAGTCACTTTTTCCCTTAACAACAAATTGTGGTATTGTGTTGTCGAACTTTCTTTTATTTCCTCCAAAGAGCCGGAAACATAATTATCCTTCGAAATACATGTCATAAACAACCAAAATTCCCATTTTCTTTACCATATATCCTCACTTTCTTCACCCAATCACTCAACTATTTCCGCCAATTTTTGTCGCCATCCCAATTTGTGTTCCCTATACTTTGATCCGCTTAATTCAGTACAAAGGCAGTAATTTTGACTGCGATACGTTAGTCCCTGCACGCTCCAGTTAGTTTGTACAAAGGTTTTTTTGCCCACGATTTCTCGGATGTCAGACCACTGGGGATAAAATTAAGGTTGTAAGATTGGCACGTGAATTAATTCAATAGCTTATTTGTTTAGATTTACTGTATTTATTCATGTTTTTGAAGTAAAACTTCTTTACACACGCTTGACTTGGGGAGTAAGCTGGTAAATGCGTTACGAAAAGTGTGATCGGGCTAGGCGAACGGAGGGGGTAGTGCGGGACGCGGAGAACGAGGCGCGTGCGGCGGCCGGCCACAACACAGCGCCCAGATGAACGCGCGCCGCGCCGCCATTCCTTTGTTCTCATTGAAATACTGTTGAGAGAGATATAAGTTAGTGAAGTTTTACTTCAGTCGTGTGCTCTAAAACACACTCGGTTTTTTTTTTTTCTTGTGTTGTATTAGAATTGAATGCGCTCCTGAGGCCTTACTCCCCCGACTGGTTCAAGATCTGAACCAAATTAAGGTAATGTCAATTCCTAAAAAAATTAAGTACCTACGATTTGACACTAACTTGAATTCAAATCGATTGATACAGAACTCGATCTAGTCGTAAGGCCCCTCGTTTGAAGAACCTGGCTGGTTATAGCTCGATTCCACTCAAGACTGTAAGGTTAAAATATAATCACCAGAGCCGTGCGATAGCTAAGCGGTGACCATGGAAACATTCACCAATAGGTGCTTCATTTTGTTATCCTCTCGTCATAGAACAATAAACTATTTCACACAGCGCAGCTTTCCTATTGGTGGAGCCACAGAAATAGATATACTAGAATGGTTGTAATCACAATTTTACTTGCGATTCCTGCGTGGCAACTTTCAAACAAACTACGCCTTACATTTTGAAGTCATTTTTTTTTTTTAAATTAACTTTAACTATTAACTTTAATTAAATTTACTTTACAGCTTTTGTTTATGCAGTTTAGAACCAGCACAATAAGCCAATTTTGCGGGTTTTTATTACAGTATTCACTGAAACAAGTCATAAGGCGTACTGAGAAAGGCTTTGAAATGCCCTGCACTATGGTGCAGAGTGTTGGCACGCGCACCCTGCCCACTTTTCCATTCTATCTATTTCTGTGGGTGGAGCAAACCTGCGTGCCAACATATTACCACGAACCGACAATGCCCTGCGCTCCCTTTCGACATCTTATTCGTTACTTAAGTTCTCATTCACAATCATCATCATAAACCCAGCCTATCGCAGTCCACTGCTGGACATAAGCCTCTCCCAAGTTGCGCCACAACACTCGCTCCTCTGCCTTCCGCATACAGTCCCACCCAGTCACGTTCTTCAGGTCTTCGGTCCACCTAGCGGGGGGGCGCCCTACACTGCGTTTGCCGATTTGCGGTCTCCACTCAAGGACTCGTCTGCTCCAGCTGCCATCGGACACAGCCAGCCCATTGCAACTTCAGCTTACTAATCCTACAAGCTATGTCGGTCACTCCGGCTCTTCTCCGGATAATCTCGTTACGAATTTTATCCTTCAAATAAACTCTAAGCATAGCTCGCTCCATAGCTCGCTGAGAGACTTTGAACTTGTGATCTAGCCAAACTGTCAGTGTCCACATCTCGGCAAAGTAAGCCATGACAGGCAGGACCTAGTACATATATCATTAATCTGTGGGCAGGACGCACTGGTTGAAGACCTTTGTGTTCAAACTTTGCGGTATAGGCAACGAGAAGACTCGGCGAAGTTTGCCAAATGCTGCCCAGCCCAAACGGATCCTTCTGTCGGCTTCTTGTTCGAAGTTGTGTCTACCAAGCTGAACTACCATTCACAATCATTCACAATAAGACCAAGATATTTAAGTTATGAGTACACTCACCCCTAAAGAGGACCTCAGTTAATATTGTATTTTTTTTTTCAAATGGACTCTCTGATCGGTACCCAAAATAGGTAGGTACCCTAACTGCTTAACCAGGCGGGAGGCGGAGAATCCCGTTAGGGACTCCATCCGCCGAAAAATTTCCCCAAACTTAACTATAAACTATTGTAAAGTTTGTAATTTACCAATCATTAAAATATATATTGATCCACTTCAATACAAAAACCGGCCAAGAGCATGTCGGGCCATGCTCAGTATTATAGGGTTCCTTAAGTAGGTGTTACAAACAAATCAAATCGAATATTAATCACGGCTATTTTAGTTTTTGCAATAGACGGCAGCATTGGCGACTCAGAGAGTGATGTCAGTAGCCGCTAGATGGCGCTATACAGTGCCAAATGTAATACACGGCACTTGACGCCAGCATTGGCGACCCAGAGAGTGTTGTACGACGCCGCTAGATGGCGCCAAATTTAAGAAGTGTGTCGTCAACATAACACAAAGTTACTTTTTGTGATTTTTTCAAATAGAAAGTAGCTAAAGGAGCATTATATGCTATGATCATTTTTCTCTAAGGTCAATGACCTTTGAACTAGGACGTTTTAAGTATTTTTCAGTTTTCTGTCTATAACTCAAAAAATTATAATCACATTATACTCGAAATAATTTTAAAAGAGAGTTTTCACAAAGGTCTATCAATGTGGAAGATTATAACTTTCTACGTTGCATAGTATAGAAATGGCAGGGGGGGGGACACATTGCAAGCCACTTTGGTGGTCTATATTTCGCAGATGGTACACCTGATAAAAAAGTGGTGTATGAAACATTACCTTAATTTTAGTAGACCTATTCAATGATACCCCACACGAGGGGGTGCAGCGAAAAAAATTTTTTTTTCCCCATTTCACATGTATGGGTGCCACCCCTAAAGAACGTAAAAACTATTTTTTTATTCTTTTAAAATTGAGATCTATATGCAGACTATTTTTTAAGAAAATTTCATTTACTTATGTTTATAACTGTAGAAGTTATTAAGCTGTAAAGGATTAGGACAGACGGACAGACGGACAGACGGACAGACGGATAGACGGACAGACGGACAGACGGACGGACATGACGAAACTATAAGGGTTCCTTGTAGGACTTCGGAACCCTAAAAACCTCGGCAATGACGGTATTATTCACACATTTCTACACCCACTTGAAAACAACGGCCTTCTTACCAAAACAGGTAACATGTATGGTACCTACCGCTACCAAACTCTGAATTGAACCTTAACACAACGAGATAGGAATATATTGAAGTTTAAAAAGTGTAAAGATGAATTGTTTTGTTCCCACTCAGAACCTTGCATCCTACATAGAATGACGTCATTGGCAATCCTTAGGTATTTAATGGTTTCAAAACAGTTTCGCTTTGTTTAAGATATTGAAAAAAGATTAAAGGAGTTTTGTCGGTGTTCTGCAGGCTGTACTTTGGAGAGTGTGTGCAAGAGCTCCATGAGCTTATTCCCCCATCTCCTTTCTTTCATCGGACTACACGACGCATTGCAGGATATCATCCACATTTGGTAGAAATCCAGTGGGAATTTCTACCAAATGTGGAAAAAAGGAATCGCATTTTTTTGTGGTTTCGAATCAGTAATCACCAGCACTATCACCTATCTTCGTTTTCGGAAGCGTTTCCCTGACACCCAGTATGCTCGAGGCGTCTTTTAAACGATTCTGGGGCCTGATTCACAAACGTTCGAAAAGTTTCCGTTTCCGAAGTCAAATTTGACCGGCAAATGAAACAAAACGACCACTTCCTGCGACCACGAACGCTGCAAAGCATTCGAAACTTCAGGAAAACCAATTTTAATAATAATACACGATGTAATCCAGTTAAACTAGTTTTATTAAGAAACAAAACGATTTGAGAACCGAACGGATTCGGAAACGCAAAGCGATATTTACGGAAACTCTTCCGAGAGCCATTTGTTGTAGGAAAGCACTCGATGTAAAATTAAAGAACTATGAATAGCGTTTCCGAATCCGTTCGATTCTCAAATCGTTTTGTTTCATAGTAAAACAAGTGTAACCGGATTAAATCGCGTATTATTATTAAAATTGGTTTTACTGAGATTTCGAATGCTTTGCAGCGTTCGTGGTCGCAAAAAGTGGTCGTTTTGTTTCGTTTGCCGGTCAGATTTCACATCGGAAACGGAAACTTTTCGAACGTTTGTGAATAGTACCGCTGGGGAGGTAAGCAGTACGTGGTGGTCGCATGTTGCTGTGAGGGCAACAGTATTTTTTCCCAGGACGTGCCAAAGGCGTAGCACTAGGACACAAGCGCAGTCCATTGGAGTTCCTCTTATGCTCAAGTTTCAAGACCTAGCTATTTGGAGACAGACAGTGGGAAGCTACTTTGTTTTATACTATGTACTGATTGTATAATTAGGGACATTCATTATTTTATTTAAATTATTTTATTAAATTACTTAATTTGTATGTACGCCTTGATAGGCAAAACATGTACGTGCTTCATTTTATTTTACATCTTGCATGCTAAATTTGTATGTAAATGCATGTTTGACAAATAAATGATCTTTATATTCATTACCCGACTGCGCCAGAAGGAGGGTTATGTTTTTCGAGTGTATGTATGTATGTATATTTCTTTGGCACGCTCTGTGGCCTAAACGGCTTGATGGATTTTAGCTTGAGAGGTGTCGTTAGATTTGTCTTAATTCTGAGAGTGACACTGGGTATATCAAAATTATAAAAATCAAAATGGCCGCTTTTTGGAGCCATATTACGTCATCAAAAAATTTTTTTTTTTATCAAAACCTATCGAGTGGGGTATCAAAATAAAGGGTTTTATAAATGCTTTACAAAAATATATACAACTTATATGTTTGAATGTAATTTGGAATGAGAAATGCTAAAAAACGACAAAATATTCAACGTTAAAAATGAATTGGGTACCCTATATGTTTGTGTGACTTTAAAAAAATTACATTAATAGCGCGATAAAACATGACAGAACTAAAAATTTTGAAAAACCAAAAAACCCGACTGCGTGTAAATATAACTGAAAAGATATATTTACACGCAGTCGGGTTTTTTGGTTTTGTTAATTAACTTTTCTTCAAACTTCTCATTCTGAGAAGAGCCCCGCGCCTAGCAGTGTCAGTAATGATGGGCTGATGATGATTGTCTTTTTGAATAAGCAATAACAAATGCAAAGGTTAATACAATTCTCATCATTATGTCAAGCCATAAGTATTATCCCACATTTTGCTGATGACGGTATTAGGCGTATCGTAATATCGGGCAAGCCTATCTCCTTTTTTCATTCAATTCGCTCCACTATCATACAGTTTGAACTAAATCAAGCTGTCACGGCGAAATTGGTTAATGTAACCAAATAAGGGTTATTACACACCGTCCGACTCCAACTCCATGTATAGAAGCGGAACTGACGAACGTTATTTAGGTTAACGGTTGCGACAGTTCTGTTGCGAATGTGGACGATGCCTTATTTGATTTTTTGAATATTTTTAAACTAGCACTGCTTTTGCGGCTTTGCCCGCGTAAAATGATTGAATATGCCCCCAATGATATTTAAAAGTACAGATATGTTACTTGCGCTCGCAATCTGAAAACTCGAAAACGTCCTAATTAGGACGTTTTTCTATTTATCCACGTCAAGTACGGCACCTAGCATGACCGGTGACAAAAAAAAATTGAATGCTGTAGTGTGTGAGCAGAAAGTGTTTCAATTATGACGCGAAAGTAACTTGAAGTATCTAACTTACTTACGTGGGACACTCAGAAAGTTTTGCGAAACTAAAAAAAATTGTTCTATACGTACATATATTTTTATCAAATCTTTTCAAAGTACTTTCCACCAGCCTCTATACAAAGATTCATGCGCCTAAACCAGTTTTCAAAACACTTTTTCCAGTCCGCCGCAGACACCTCGTTTACAGCCTGCTCGAACGCAGCCAGCGCATCTTCCGGCGACGAAAATTGTATCCCTTTGAGCAGATTTTTTATTTTTGGGAATAAAAAGAAGTCACACGGTGCTAGATCAGGGCTGTAAGGAGGGTGACCCAGGAGTTTGACTGGCGTGCTGTCCAGGAAGTCCCTCGTTTTGAGTGCGGTGTGCGCAGGTGCATCGTCGTGGTGGAGCAGTAGCCCGCGGAGCCCTGTGTTTGGTCGCTTGTTGCTTATAACAGAGAAAACTTCTGGCAAACATTTGGTAGTATACCATTCGGCATTAATGCTTCTTTGATCCCGTAAGGGAATTGATACCAAGTGGCCAGTCAAATTAAAAAAGCTAGCGATCAAAATCTTACCCCCGCTTCTAGATCGCTTCACTTTGGTAGGCGTTGGCTCATTTTGAAACACCCAAACAGTCGACTGGCGCTTGGTTTCTGGGTCGTATTGATAAATCCAGGACTCATCACCTGTAACGATGTCGTAAACACGCCGAGACGAGCCTGCTTCAAATTTGTTAAGCATATCACGGCACCATTCCACCCGGGCCTGCTTCTGAGCATCGGTGAGGTTGTGCGGCACCCAGCGTGATACTATCCTCCTCACGCGAAGATGGCTGTGTAGAATCTCGTGAACGCTTCCCGATCCAATCTTCAATATGTGTTGAATCTCCTGATATGTAATTCGCCTATTGTCTTGGATTAAATTTTTCACTGCTAGCACGTTTTCTTCGGTAACAGCCGTCAAAGGGCGACCGCTTCTTTCGTCATCCCCCAAAGTTGGTCGACCGCGCTTGAATTCGTTATACCAACGATACACGGTTGCCTTGGAAGGGCCTTCATCCATGAATGCCATTTGAAGTCTATCATACGATTCATCCGGTTTCAGGCGACACTTGAAATCGTATAAAATCATAGCTCTAAAATGTTCCCGGCGCAGATCCATATTTCAGTGAGACACAATACTTTGAATTAACTCGCAAAAAATGTGGAGGGAAATTTTGAAATTGGAACTTACTTATTTTTACTTATAAATAATCATATTTTCGAAAAACATTATAACTGGCCAGTCTCCCATATATAAAAACTTTTTTTCGCAATACTTTCTGAGGGGCCTGGTACTTTGTACCACTTAGGAATGATTCCTCAGTGCTTTGTACTGGTTTATGTGTGTGCTGCCGCTGCGTACGGAACATTTTTTTCGTTTGTTTTGTTAGGGTATGGCATATCTATACTTTTAAATATCATTGCATGCCCCGTATCATGGTATAGTAATCATTTTTATTATTGTATGATTATGATTATGATTATGATACTTTATTGTACACACAAATACACATTAATATTACAATAGGAAAGCTTATGTACATCGGCGAGCTTAACTCAAAAATGAGTTTTCTTACAGCAAACCTTAGAGCGATAGAGAGATGTTGATATATTATTAGAGGATAAAAACAAGTGTACAACAGAATAACAAAAATTTTGACTACATAACTTATCTTATCTTATGCATGTAAAAATTTCAAGTTAACTTGAAGATTCTATTGCATGCCTTATGAGGTAAATTGTGCTGACCAAAAATTATTATTACAAGATCTTGTATGTACCCAATTAATGCAATAAAGTTTATTTCTATTTCTATCATGGTATAATATAATGTAGGTAATGTTATAATGTTTCCCATCGTACTTTTGCACTAAAATTGTTGCCATCCCTTTCTTGTATCTACTATTAGTAAAAGAGAGCGATAGTTTTAATATCAATTTAATTCGTGAACAGGAGAATAGACACCAATACTGCCGTCCGATGACTAAAAGGCCGTTGAGTGACAATTTTGACAAATTTTGTTACATATACAACGAAAAAGAGCAAATTTTGTCACATATACAACGAAAAAGAGCAAATTTTGTCACATATACAACGAAAAAGAGCAAATTTTTCTCTCTTTAGTAGTATATGTAACTCGAATTTGACAAAATTGTCACGGCCTTTTAGTTAGCGGACGGCAGAATAGGCATCTATTGGGTTGTATTTGGACGGTTTTACACAAGACAGAGTCTGCTTATACTACTTTTGTTACCATCGATATATACGCTTGACTGTAGAATAGTATTAATAAGTATGTTAGTACCTATGTCTGGTGTTTATTTCCTAGGAACGGCTGGCCCACTTTGCATGCTTTTTCCGTTTGAGTCTCGAGGCGGTACAAGGTCTTATGTACCTAGGTGTTATCAATTTTAAACAGTTACAAATAGATAGTTAGCCAAAAAACAGTACACATTTTATAATTTATCTGTTTGTAACTTCTTCATAAGTTTATTTTTTATTTTTATTTATTTAATCACAGGTACAATTGCTAAATTACTGAAACAATTATTTTATTACTTTAACGCATTTAAGCATGATGATGATGATGATGATTTAAGCATGCGAAGCGAAATCTAAAGATATAAATTGTGGAAAGAAAACACAGGTCGGGTCGGTTAAGTACACGGTTTGTTTCTCAAGGGGATGTTGCTGACGTCACCCAAAGACGTATAACTAAGTGGAAGTTAAATTCGATACCACGAGTTCACGGTAGCATAGCGACTAAAGCACTGGTGTACTGAACCAAGAATCGCTGGTTCGAATCGTACTCGTGAGTGATTTTATCTTTCCACAATTTTCTGTGCCTCTAATGAAAAAGGTTATAAGTCCGATTCGACAACATCTGACGTATTCCCATTTTAACCGACCAAAAAAAGGAGGAGGTTCTCAATTCGACACGTATCATATTATTTTTTATTTTTTTTAAATGTATGACCACGCATAACTTTTTACAGAGTGGTCCGATTTTGATGATTATTTTTTTAATGGATAGGGTATATCGCGAAGTTGGTCCCATTTAAATTTCAAAACCCAACCCTAAGGCTAGGAAAACAGGGGATGAGTGCTTGTTCACCCACTGAATTCTTACCTGTTCACCGATTCTGTTGAAACTTGGCACACATAATTGTAGTTCTAGACACTTCAACATAATGGAGACATTAAATTACTTTAAATAGATAATAAAAACAACATGACATCAAATACAACGTGAAATTTTCAACGATAAACAATAACTTTCCAAAAATGCGTTCTCCGTTCGACCACTTGCAACTTGCACGCACTTTGCTTGTTTGTTTGGCGCCGACTCATAATTAGTTATTTACATTAGTTTAGTTAGGAAAAGACTAAAAAGCTTCATTTTATTTTTCGCTTTTCAGTTTCTGTTTTCGTCGGTTAATTTTTTTGTTAAAAAGTTATATTTACTAGAGGCACAGTTACCTATATCCTTACTTAACAAGTTTTTTAGTTTTTTTGATTTTTTGAAGGTAATAAAAATCGTCGCCTCAGTGCTTGAATGTCCAACCGACAATTGACCAAATTTTACCAGAGACGTTTTGTAGGGTTTTTTAGTTTATTATTGATTTAAGAGAACTATTTTAAAAACTTTGTTGATTTAAGAATAATCATCACCATCATCATTTCAGCCGAAAGACGTCCACTACTGGACATAGGCCTCCCCCAATTAAGGGGGGGATATGCCATAATCGCCACGCTTGGCAGGCGGGTTGGCGATCGCAGTTGTTTGATTTAAGAATAATGTATAGTATTATTACCAGGGAAGGAACTGTCTCCTGAGATACAGGCTAACACCCTAGTTCAGGAGGCAGAGTTTCATTGTAATAATGTCACTTACTGAGTTTAAAAAAAAAAAAAAAAAAAATTACATTATTCTTAAATCTTCAAAGTTTTAAAAATGTTTCTCCTCAATCAATAATAAACGAAAAAAAATAGTAATCAATATTAAAGTTAATACTCATTTTTACACAATTCACAGTTACAGTAACGTAAAAAACTCTAAATAATAAACAAGAATAAACTTAAACGAGCGCGGGAACTAAATTATTTGAATTTGAATTTATTTGAATTTGAACTATGACAATGAGAGGGCAACACCCCCACCGCCTGGTTCGTCGACGATCGGTAAATCTCGGAAATCGTTGGTGCCGTGCGGCGCTCGAATCTAGGCTAGTTACTTCATAGTAAATGTACTAATTATCTTCCGTCTCACGCGCCAGGTGATGTAGCTCGTATTTCATAGAAGTTGTATGAGCGCTTTGCGTGCGCTCCGCGAAGCGCACGTGACTTTTTTTGTTCGAGCGAAAATAAGTTTTAACATTCACAGTTTAGAGATTAAATTGATTTGTCGTTACTTCATTACTATTTGTAAGTATAAAGTAGGTGCGTAATATTGATGTTTTAGATATTTTGTTATTCTTTTTAAAGGTATTATGAATTTATGCACTGGTAGTGCAGCGCACGAGTGCACTTAAGGGACAGCCGACACTGACTGCTATTACTTTATATTAATTAGATTTCTGTGGACACAATGATAGAGTGACATCCGTGAAAAGACATTTCATGCCATGTGAGTAACGCTGCAGACGTCAATAATAAGTTATAAATAATAATAAATAATAAATAATTCTTTATTATCGGATTCAAAGATCCATACAAACAAAAACTAATTTAAAACATTATAACATTATAATTTAAACGAATTAAAAAATTGTTGAAAGAGAAAAAATAAAGTGGAGTTTCATTAAATAAAATAAGTAAAATAAATAAATAAAATAAGTTTAATAAAATAAACACTGTAAATAGTGATGTCACTGACGACCTCTGTGGTCTAGTGGTTCGAGTGTCGGACTGCTGATCACGAGGTCGTGGGTTCGATTCCCACAGGACACAAATATTTATGTGATGAACATGAGTGTTTGTGTTGGTCTGGTTGTTTCTTATGTATTATAAGTATGTATTTACAAAAAAAAAATATGTAAGTATTATATCCAGTGTCTAGTACCCATAACACAAGCTCTGCTTAGTATGGGACTAGATGGTGATGTGTAAAATGTCCCAAAAACATTTATTTATTTTATTTTATTTTTATGTCCTAGCGTAATCGGTGAAATGTGAAAATGGCGACACCACACGTAATTTTATCCAATCTCGAGAGAGAAACTTTACCGCACCCATGTTTCTACAATACCTACCAAGGATGCGTCCATAAAAACTTAAATAATTTCTCATCTTCATAATGAATACAATTATAAAATAGTATGATTTAAAGTTACTCCATAATACGCCCAGTCAAGCTATTTGCAAGAAATGACCATTTAAAATTAAAAATAGAAGTATAATATAACCTGTATAGCCAAGTTTTTCTGTCTTATTACTGTTCACCTATATTAAATGTAAAAATGAGAGTTATAAAACTAAAACCCAACTACGACAAAAAACGCTAACCAAAAAGGTATAAACAATACTAATTTTTAGGGTTCCGTACCGCAAAAGGAAAAAACGGAACCCTTATAGGCTTATAGGATCACTTTGTTGTCCGTCCGTCTGTCTGTCTGTCAAGATTTTTTATATCATCAACGGGTAGAGGTATGAAGTTGAAATTAATATCAAATACTAAGTTTGACGGTCCCTTGTAACAAAAAAAAAATTCAAGCAGTCAACGCAATCAAAGGACATTCATTTATGTTGCATTTATGTATTTAATACTCGCAAACTCTCTCATCAAAACCTACAGACAGGGTACTTCCCGTTGACCTAGATCAAGATTAACACACTTTTTTAACCGACGAAAAAAAGGAAGAGGTTCTCAATTCGAGGCGTATTTTTTTTATGTATGGCCACGCATTACTTTTACAGAGTGGTCCGATTTTGATGATTCTTTTTTTCAATGGATAGGTATATCTCGAAGTTGGTCCCATTTAAATTTCAAAATCAAAATCCACCCCTAAGGGTAGTAAAACGAGGGATGAGTGTTTGTTCACCCACTGAATTCTTACCTGTTAACCGATTCTGTTGAAACTTGACACACATAAATATAGTTCTATACACTACGACATAATGGAGTCCTGGAGTTAGATTTCAACCACAAAAAAATGAAAAATTTAACTTTTTAACAAAAAATTGAACCGACGAAAACAGAAACTGAAAAGCGAAAAATAAGTAATTATGAGTCGGCGCCAAACAACCAATCAACGAAGATCATTAAATTACTTTAAATAAATAATAAAAACAACGTCACATCAAATACAACGTGAAATTTTCAACGATAAACAATAACTTTCCAAAAATGCGTTCTTCGCTCAGCCACTTGCAACTTACAAGCACTTTGCTTGTTAAAAGTTCGTTTGGCGCCGACTCATAATTAATTATTTTTCGCTTTTCAGTTTCTGTTTTCGTCGGTTAAATTTTTTGTTAAAAAGTTTTATTTACTTCCACAAACTGAATAGATACAGCTAAAAATGTTTTTAGAAGAAGCCTATTTGGGGTAGGTATTTGGCTGTTGAGATGTTTTCGAGCCCTGCTCTCTCGCTCACACTCACACCATTTTTGAATGATTACTTTAGTTCCAATTATGGCCACCTGAACAATAAAGTTGGTGGCGGTATACTGTGTAATCTCTTTGGTTATAATACGGATTTATTAAAGCAATTAGGCAAATGACTAAAGTGTCAGTGTCACTATAACTTTGCTAGTAAAACCTTAATTAATACGAGTGCTAGAGGTGAGCTATACGAGTCGATGTGTTACACTATTCTGCATAATCGGTTAGGCCGAATAATCGGTTCTTTTAAATATAAAACAGGGTGATTAAAAATAACTAATTACATCAATTTAAACCAGTTAACACCCACGGTTTCGCTCCTGTGGTATGTCGATAAAAAGTCCTCCTATGTGTTAATCCAGGACATGGTCTGTCTGTGTGCCAAATTTCATCCAATTCTGTTTAGCCGTTTCAGGGTGATTGAAACACAAACAAATAAACTAACGTCCATACTTTCGCATTTATACTTATTAATTATTATTATAGTAGGATATAGTAGGAAGTAGGATAGTATATTTAATTACAAATAATTACTCAAAATTGATTATAAATCTAAATACATAAAACAAAGGTTGCCTGGAAGAAATCGCTGATCACGATAAGGCCATGGATCGCTATTTTTACAATATTTTACATGCATATTTAATGTGATGTTTTGATGGTGTACAATAAAGCATATATAAATAAATAAATAAATAAAGTCGGGTTAATTACATCACACATACCTATTTATAACTCAAGAACGGCTGAACCGATTTTAATTAAATTTGGTATACAGATAGAACACAACCCGGATTAACATATAGGATACTTTTTATCCCGGAAAGATTTAGAGCTTCTTGTGGAAGAAGCTGTCCGGGGAAGTATTACCACCACTTGCATTGCTGTGTTCCGGTGCTCGTGGTACGGGTGCCGGTGACATTACAATCACATGAGACTTTCAATCGTCGTGTTTTAGTTTTTTGATCGCAAAGACCTTTTGAGCAACAGACTAGGTGGTAATTTAATGGAAGAGGTAACCGCTTAACATCAGGTGGCCCTTTAGCTCGTTTTAAATGAATTAATTTCGCCATCCTGTATCATGAAAAAATCGGACATGCAAGCAGAACTTTGTAGAGCCCACCTCTAGTATCAGCCATTTAAAGCTACGTACATTCGCGACATTGTTATAATTAAAAACCCAACGACTTGTCGTAATGTGTACTCCTGCACTAATTGCTTACAAAATGGCCAGGCAAAGAAATTAATTTAAAAGTGGAATGCTTTATTTTTTTATTTTTTTTTAAATAGGCTATGGTTGGACGGGCCTTTTATGACTTTTTAACTTTATTTTTAACTAGCTTATAAACAAACAAATGAATCTTTCTTCTTTATAGATTATGTATAGGTTTACATGTTTTTACCTTGAATATCAGTTCGTTCGTTGTTTGTTATTATAAAACTGCGCAATTTAATTTTGGCCTGTATGTAGTATTTAAGCTGTATAACTAGGACGACATGGTCGGTTTGTTCAAGTACTTTCTATAAAATGCATAGGAGTTATTAAATTAATATACTATTTTATTGATGTACTGGTACTTGGTTCGATTCGAAAGTCGGGCAAAATATTTTGCTTTTAATTAGGAAATAATCTGTAGCCTGGAGTTTCAAGTCTGGAATTCCTCTCTCCGGTACATGGCAATAGGCATCCTTTACTACTTTTGTATAAATCAATGTATAGATATCTCGTCAGATTCTTAAAATTTTAAAGAAAATAACCGGGTTTTTCTGTAAACTCCGGAAGTTTTACGCTGGATTTTCTTTTTTTTTTATCTGGCAACCCTACCCGCACCTATCAGTCCTGTACAGATTTATCCGTACCACCGAGAACCCGCTTCTTTATGCACGCACCCTAACAGTCGTGTGAGCATACAAGCACTTATGAACAACTTATTTCTCACATTACGAACGGTCACGAATCAATTAAAAAGTATGATTTAAACATTTTAACGTGGCAACATTAGCGTTTTTAATGATGCACGACAGACTTTGAGCGTAGTAACTAATAAGTAATCTGTGCTTTGAGGCCCTTAGCTATTGTTACAATGCTTACAACAGTTAGTTCAAAATAAGGATGGTAAAGTATTGAGCATCGGAGCCCAAAGTATCGATATTTACTTGATGCTTTACATCGAAGTATTGAGTATCGCATCCCAATTAAAGTATCAATTACTATCGATATCGGTAAGTATCGTTCGAAGCCTAACCACAGATAACTGATGACGGTAGGTACCCTACTCCTACTAATATTGTAAACGTGAAAGTTTGTGAAGATGTATGGATGTTTATTACTCTTTCACGCAAAAAATACTGCATGGATTTTAATGAAATTTGGCATACAGATAGAACATGACCCGGATTAACATATAGGCTACTTTTTATCCCGTGAAGATGAACAGTTCCCGAGGGATGCGCGATAAACGACATTCACGCGGGCGAAGTCGCGGGCATTGGCTAGTAACCATATAAATGTACCTACTCTGTGGGTATGTATCTAATCAAAGCTTAAAGCCATAAATTGGGTACAAAGTCAAAAAAAAAGAAAAAAAAAAAAAAAAAAAAAAAAGTCATTCAATTACTTTTTTATTGTTATTGTTATTCTCAGTCAGGTAAGATCCCTGCCCTACAAACTAAGAGAATCTATATCTTGTAAGTTTATCTTGTAGGTTATCAACTTATCAAAGATTATAATAATGTCTACAATTTTGCATGCTTTAATTATAAGCAAAACATGAATGATATCATAATTAAGTTTATAACACCTTTTTATACCATGTTTTGTGCAAATAAATATATTCTATTCTATTTTATTCTAGGACAGACTTTGAAAGTAAGTAACATAAAATTATAATTATTATAACTACCTAATTATATTATCAATAAAAATATTAAACAATTAATATTAATACACGACACTTTAGAATATTTCATTTTATTCTTGTACAATAAAAAAAATGTAAACAGAAACAAAGAAAGTAACGATTTAAAATAATTTTAAGTAAACGCTGCCGCCATTTTAAAGCACAGACTAAAAATAAAACTTTTTTTTTTCTTTTTGCTAAGGTGCGTTCACTTTATCGTCATTAGGGAATATTTTGCGCATACTGCTCGCACAGGTACTTTAATTATGGCCTAACAAACAATATACTTTGTGCCTTCTCAGAAATGCAGGCGACCACGCGTGTTAATAAATACATGTATGTGAACACAAGATGCTATTTACCTACTCAGTTTTATTTTAGGATGGCAACTCCGGACGAAAAAAAAGTAAATAAGAATGTGAACATGACTGGAATATGTTATCACTGTTATCAGAATAATTAATATTCGTAAAAGAACGTACTGTAATAAAGAAAAAAGGTAACGGATAAATGGATTTCTGAGCCCCACAGGTCCAGATGATTTTCTTGAAATTCCTCTATTTTTCTCTGTAGGTATCGTGTACGTGTATATAATTAAAAGCAATATACAGGATATTTTGTTTAAGGAATGTGGCTAATTTGCATAGTGGTTTAAATGTTTCTTATCGTAACTACATAATTACCCGCGATGGTTTGTGTGGTATATACCTGTTATCAATAATTAATTCTAATTGATTTAATAATAAAAAAAAAATAAAAAAAAATTCACTAAAAAATCTATTTTGTATGGGAGACTCGTAAAATTTTGTAGCGGACGTCATACAAGGGCAAATATTTATTTAGTTTTAATGTCAATTTTACTAATGTCATTGTGACAAGGAACAGATACTGATAATGATCTGCACTCCTTAAAAAAATACTTTATAATCACACAAACAGATGAGCAAGAAGTAATGATGATGATGCTATTACTACTTTAGTTAAATTGATTAGCGTATTTTGTAAAAATTTGCATGCTGTGTATATATGGTAAAATGTGTCTTTGCACCTATTTCGAATGTACCATCCTCTGTACCACATTTTGAGCTAATAAAGTTAATTTGAATTTAAATTTGATCACAACCACCACCATGCCAATAAGCTTGTCAAATCGATACTTTATATCAATAGAATAATATAAATTGTCTCAACTTTTTTTTTTAACTCACTGTCTGTGCTCGTTTACAATCCAAAAAAAAAACACGGAGGAACTTTTTAAATTCGAACTTCATTAGAAAGATTGAATACACGTTTAAAAAAATTATATCTAGGTATTGTCTGCCAACGTAGTTATGGTAAATAAGTCATGTGAATAATCATAAAATTATTCCAGTCCGACAGTAAAAAATAATAAATTCAAACTACAAAGTTGTTTCTTTCAACGAGTACAAGCTAGCAACTCTAAATTTCCCTAGAGTTAAAAAATATAAAATGTCTTGAGGTCGTTGTTTTAACACTTTTTACGTGAACTTTACAGACTGGGTGCTGACCTGACATAAAATGAAAGTTGTTTTTTTTTTCTGACGGTGCTAAAAACTAAAAAAAACTTTTATCTCTTCCTCGTAAACACTACTTTGTGATGCAATTTTTTTTTAGTTTCAAAGTCTAGTACATATTTGCAAAGTTAAACTCAAAGAAAGCAATATAAGCATTGTATAACGACTGAAACTGAAAAATTTATGCAAGTCAAGATAACGTCATAACTACACCTGAATAGTTTTTTATAATGTTGGATGGCGAGACAACCTAAAGGGCCACTGATGTTAGGCGGTTACCTTTGCCCATAACAACTGCAATACCACCTAGGCTGGTTGCCTAAATGGTACTATAACGGCCAAAATTAATGTCCAATCTATACAGGATTTACCCTACTAGAGATTTGACATATTTTTTATGGAGCTTATGTCAAATTCCTATCTCTACTAGGACAAACCGTGGATAGATTGGATATAAATTTTGGCCGTAAGTCGAGTTCACCAAACTGAGACATGAAAATGGAAAGTCTCATTTGATTATAATTTTCCCGGCACCCGTACCCTTCACCCTGGAACACAGCAATGCAAGCAATACGGTTTGGCGGCAGAAATGGGTAAGATATTTACTTATGAACTGCTAAAAAAATGTGTCAAACTCATCATCACCGTTAGATTTTTCTTGAAAGATCTGAACTAACAGAAAGAAGCAAGCAAAACGAAAAATCAAGCGTATGATTTCTTAGAACAAAAATAAACCTACTGCAAATAAAATTCTCGGTGGCTTCGGCAATTTCAAAGCTTCTTAGATTCGCACTAAATAACGAGATAAACATCAAGAATATGCTTTTATAGAGATGCTTGAAGCCTAGGTACCTTGGTAACCTATTTATTTAACTTACTATTAAGAGATATAACTTGATTTTAAATATTTGCATATCTGTTGTTCGGTTTTACGAGTGTACATGTTGAGCAACTGGGTTTTATGTTGAAACTTTTTGTTGTTTTTGTTACATATTTAATAAACATGAATTCTAGTCCAATCTAGGATAGTTTTAAGAAAAAAATGAGGCACATACAGACTTGGTTGACGCTTCTTTTTTGAAAATGGTTTAAGGTCTTAGGCTTACCTATAGGTATTCAGAGACAAATTTAAGCGTGAACTCATACTTACAACAACAAGCATGGGTTCTCGCTTAGATTGGTCTCTTAACTGAATGTAAGCATTAGTATCTTACTAAATCAACAAAGAAAAGCGTGTTATGAAAATATTATTATTAAGAATAATACGAGTCGCAACTCCCAAAAATTTATTTAGCTTAAAAAAATTCAAGAGAACTTCTTATTTGAAGAAAAGATGCAAAAGTATTTCTGCATATGAAGATGTAGGTATGAATTTAACAAGGTGTTCACAAAAACACCACTACATCTGAAAAAAATCGACCTTCATACCTAATACAAGAATAAAAATCTGTTGGTTAGTAATTCTTAGATTATGCTCGTATAAAAATAGGTGTCACTTTTGTTCACAATAATTAATATTTCTCAATTTGCATATTATGTCGGCACAGACTATAATTATGCAAATCGACTTCTCAGTTAGATTAAGTTAAAACGACTAAAAAGTTTTAATTTAAAGAAAGTTAAATAATAGTACTGGGTGTAAAGTACTAAGGATTTTTTTTTTGTTTTGGTTTTTTTTTTGTTCCGACTCCATAGACTAACAACCTGCCATTATTATGCACAATTGTTGTACCTATTTAAAAACAAACAGAACGTTACGCTAACTTCGATTTTTGTTACCATTAATAACGCTATTTAAAACTGTAGAAAAGAAACGATACAAATTTTTTTATTTATTATTTTTGGTTTTGAAAAATTTTGTCCAGTCAAAAAGTTATGTATGGGTAAAAAAAATTAATTAACGTGAAACAAGAGAAACAAGTATTTAACACAAAATTAATAGGAAAAAAAAGCCCATTTGAAAATCTCTATTAACGTCGAATTTAACAGAATCTTTTTTCGAGGTCGAATAAAATACTTTTTGAAGTATTTATTCTAATAACATTAACCCTAAAACTAGCAAACCTCACAACACTGTTCCACTGTTCACAACACCGCGACGCGGGAAAAAAGTAAAATTGACACCGGTTTAAAAATAGAACGCGTTCCCGCCGGCAGCATTGTTGTTTTTTTTCAAGTGACATTAATATTTTCTCCGGAGCCAGGTCTTTTTACATTGTTACTTTATAAAAAAGTTATATAAAAATGTAGTGTTTTTGCACATCATGAAAGCATTATTGCAATTTGTTAGCCTCAGAGTTATTTATTACAAGTATGACGACGTTTTAACTTTATTTATTTAAGGGCGGACTTTAAATTTGCAAGTGTTTTACGTTTGTACACTTTGTGTAACCTTGTTCGTTTTACAGAACTCGTTTCATGCACATGTGCGCGCCATTTAGAGTAAAAAAAACTAAAAACATTTTCGATTTTTAAAGGACGTGTGTGTACGGTACGCGCAAAATAACTTGGCCGGAGCTGCGGAGTGAAGTTGGTTACTGCGCATGTTTCCCTGCCTCCCGCCTCCAACTGACACCCAAAAAAATGATTACTGCGGGGTTATTGTGACAACTTCACTCCGCCCAAGTTAAATTGCGCGTACTGTACAAAATGTTGAATGTTAATTTATAATCAACAGAAAGTATGGGAACTGAACGAAAAATGGTAACTAATTAATCAGATGCTTCTATTCGCACATAAATTGTGAAGATTCATGGCTGGTTGCTAGTTGACAGTCGCGGAGTCGCCTCCAAAGATGCAATTTACTTAATGGCTTCTGAGGTTTGTTAAACGCGGTTTATCTATTCAAAAGCGCTATTGATTTATGTGATTGGTTGTCAATACTTGACAGTATTTTGGCCGACCAATCACATTAATAGCGCTGTCGAATATACATTGTGTTATTGAAATAACTGAAAACCTCTTAAGGGAAATGTAGTAGCAAAGTGGCGCCCCATCTGTAAAAAAATTATTACTGGCTGAATACATAATTTATCGAAACTCCTTTTTAGGGTTCCGTAGTCCTACAAGGAACCCTTATAGTTTCGTCATGTCCGTCCGTCTGTCCGTCTGTCCGTCTGTCCTAATCCTTTACAGCTTAATAACTTCTACAGTTATAAACATAAGTATGTAAAATTTTGTTAAAAAATGGTTTAGATATAGATCTCAATTTTAAAAGAATAAAAAAAATCTTGTTAACGTGTTTTAGGGGTGGCGCCCATACATGTGAAATGGCGATGAAAATATTTTTTTCGCTGCATCTCCTCGTGTGGGATATCGTTGAATAGTTCTACTAAAATGAAGGTAATGTTTCATACACAACTTTTTTATCAGGTATACCATCTGCGAAATACAGTTCGCCAAAGTGGCTTGCAATGTGTCCCCCCCCCCCTGCCATTTCTAAACTATGCAACGTAGAAACTTATAGTCTTCCACATTGATAGACCTTTATAAAAACTCTCTTTTAAAATTATTTCGATTATTATGTGATTATAAATTTTTGAGTTATATTGAGAAAACTGAAAAATACTTAAGGCGTCCTAGTTTATAGGTCATTGACCTTAGAGAAAAGTTATCATAGCGAATAATGCTCCTTCAGTTACTACCTATTTGAAAAATCACAAAAAGTAACTTTGTGTTATATTTATATGACATATTTCTTAAATTTAGCTTCTTAAATTCAACGCTAGGTGGCGCTGTTTGCTAAAACTAAAATAGCCATGATTAATATTCGATTTGATTTGTTTGTAACACCTACTTAAGGAACCCTATAATACTGAGCATGGCCCGACATGCTCTTGGCCGGTTTTTAACGATTGAAGTACAGATAATGTAGTTTAATTAGAAACTCTGTATATTATAGTTCGCTGTAGTTGTAGAAACAAAAAGTACCAAATGTGGCCGTTTTACGCATATTTTGTATCTACAAGTACGGACTGCCTCGTTGGTCTAGTGGTCGCAAGCGCGACTGCTGAGCGTGGGGTCCTGGGTTCGATTCCCGAGTCGGGCAAAATGTTATTGGGTTTTTTCATTAGGAAATTCTCAGTAACAGCCCGGAGTATGGATTTGTGCCCGGTTAATGGCAATAGGCTCGCCCCCTATTACATGGGACTATAACATAACTGGCGAAATGTGGGTGTACTATACACCTCTGCCTACCCCTTCGGGGAAATACAGGCGTGATGTTATGTTATGTTACAAGTACAGCGAACTATAATTTACAGAGTTAATCGTTTCTAATTAAACTACAGTACCTGTACATCAATCGCGTGGCGATTATGGCATATCCCCCCAACATTTGCTTGAGGAAGGCCTATGTCCAGCAGTGGACGTCTTAAGGCTGAAATAATGATGATGATGACCTGTACATCAATAGTTAAAAAAAGATTTTCGATAAATGATGTATTCATTGCGTAACATTTTTTTTACTGATGGGGGCGCCACTTGGCTGGTTAGTCATCAGCAGTATGAACAACTTTTAGTATGGGACCAACCCTTAAATTGCAAAAAACTATTTATCTTCAAAGAACTTATTGTTTACACAGCATCAGAATTACCAATCGATTAACTTACATAAAAACCTTCCTAGGCTGTTAAAGAAATGACATACACACATCATACACAAAATTCAATCAAAGAAATAAAAACAACATTCTAACAGCAAAATGTCAGACTTCACATTATTTGATAAATCACTCCATTATAATGTCAGTGATTGTTAATAACGTTCTCAGTCAATTAACAGTGAAAGAAATTCCATATCATCATCCTGATAGCCATCAGGGTCGTAGGCAGATCGTGTGAAAACGATACAAATCTATCGGCATAGTTTTATTATCTGTGCCATGATGGCGGGCTGTCAAGATATAATTATTAGTGTCATTTTTTTATCGTTTAATTAAAGGTACTTATGTTATTGTTTTCTTTTGTGTTTAATATTGTTTTAGGTCTGTAACATTATCTTTCTTTTTTAACCGACGAAAAAAAGGAGGAGGTTCTCAATTCGACGCGTATATTTTTATTTTTTTATTTTTATGTATGACCTCGCATAACTTTTTACAGGGTGGTCCGATTTTGATAATTCTTTTTTTAATGAATAGGGTATATCTCGAAGTTGGTCCCATTTAAATTTAAAAATCAAAATTCACCCCTAAGGGTAGTAAAACAGGGGATGAGTGTTTGTTCACCCACTGAATTCTTACCTGTTAACTGATTCTGTTGCAACTTGACACACATAAATATAGTTCTAGACACTACGACATAATGGAGACCTGGAGTTAGATTTTAACCACAAAAAAATTAAAAATAAAACTTTTTAACAAAAAATTGAACCGACGAAAACAGAAACTGAAAAGCGAAAAATAACTAATTATGAGTCGGCGCCAAACAACCAATCAACGAAGATCATTAAATTACTTTAAATAAATAATAAAAACAACGTCACATCAAATACAACGTGAAATTTTCAACGATTAACAATTACTTTCCAAAAATGCGTTCTTCGCTCGGCAACTTGCACGCGCTTTGCTTGTTAAAAGTTCGTTTGGCGCCGACTCATAATTAGTTATTTTTCGCTTTTCAGTTTCTGTTTTCGTCGGTTCAATTTTTTGTTAAAAAGTTTTATTAATTTTGATTATAATAAGTGCTGAAGGAAAAACATCGTGAGGAAACCACAGACAAACAGAAAAAAGGGAGGAAACCTGCACACTTGAGAGTGCTTCTGGGGTGCAAAAAGGCAAGAATTTTCATATTTGTTGACATGTTTGTTGCCAAAGTTGCCAATAAAGACTTTAGGGTGATGACCATCAATCAATCAAACCAATTATAGCACAATATTTTTGAAGTATTTTTATACAACGAAAAAATTTCTTGCTAACATTATTTGTGTACCCATTCACCCCCGCTGTTCTTAATTATTATTTATGTAATTTATTAATCTGAGGTAATTTATTAATGTGAGGTAATTTATTAATCTGAGGTAATTTATTAAAATGATGATTTATCAAAGAACGAGTAAGGGAGTGACCACACTTATCGACATGTAATCGGCTTGAGCCGTGGGGTAATTGTGTAATGCATTCACATTGACATCAGCTTTCATTTTGAAATTACAGCAATATTCATTGCGTGGTACGTAGTTGTCAATAGGACGGATTGTCAAAACACACAGAGCAATGAACATTGAAATCCGAATGAATGCGATCGCGAGTGAGTTACGCAATTAGGCAGCTGGTCAGAATGACCTTTATGTCCATGCAATAAAAGCGAAAAATTACGCGTCGATTAATGTGGTCACACCCTTCATCAACTTAGCCTATCGCAGTCCACTGCTGGACATAGGCCTCTCCCAAATTGCGCCACAACACTCGGTCCTCTGCCTTCCGCATCCAGTCACCCCCAGCACTCTGTTATTATGACGTACAAAATATTTTATAAGTCTTTGCGGTATAGCTTTACACCCACGGTTTGCACCTGTTGATGGGAGAACGGAAATATATAGACCATGTTCAATCCTGGACATACACGAACAATTTAAACCTCAACTTCTAAATCGCGCTGATTCCCGTTCCTTTTTTGATACCCCCACGATAACTCCGTGGGATTTTTTTCTGAATTACAGTATTAAAATCTAATCTTATTTGTGATAAAATCTCAAGCACCGTCTAATAATTGTGTGAACATATTTTGTATGGGAAAGCAATGTGGATGAGTATAGCCTGTGGGACGTGGAAAACGATCTAAATTGTAGGTTTGTGACTTAAAAGTGATAATAGCTTAGTCACTGACGGGGCCCAGTTGGATTTAAGTGACTCTGGTTGCAATTAGACAATTAGCAAATTAACTGCAGGCGTTGCATGGCCACTAATAGACAAGGGTATGACCACACCCGGGCACAGTATTCCTTACTCTGTGCCCCGGACACTCCATATAACCGAGTTGATTTAAGTGCCTACTACTCTTACATACAACACGGGAAAAAAATCAGCTGATTTTGACATTTGTGTTCACATAAATCGTCAAAACATAGGGAACAGCCAACGACGTCAATAAATAGACTCGCGATCTCATATAAGCAGCATGTTCCAAATTCAGTTGACGCAACCGTTGATAAAATTTACGTGTGTTCGTGAGACAGCAGCAGCTGTCAAGTGAACTAATGACAGATGACAGTGTGGTTCCGGAACCACAACTCGTGTAACCATGTTATTCTTCTAAACAGCGCATCTAGTACGTAATATATATACGTATATATATCGGAACAGCACAGGCTTTTTACAGTCTTGTTCGGCCACATACATATACACAAGTCCGGCCTGTCTGGCTTTTGTTAGGCTTTTGGTCAACCCTGCCCCACCAAAAGATGCCGAACGGAAGCGCGCGAGTGACACACGCGGACACACAGAAATAGATAGATAGAATGGAAAAGTGGGCGGGGCGCGCGTGCCAACACTCTGCACCATAGTGCAGGGCATATCAAAACATTTCTCAATACACCTTGACTTGTTTATGTAAATACTGTAACAAAAAACTTTTTAACAAAAAAAAAACCGACTTCAAAAACCTTAACTAAAAAGTAAAAAATAATCCTTGTTTGTATTTCAAAATCTTTTCATAAACCGATATTTTGAAGGCGGCGCGTGATTGACCCTTTGCCTGATAATGTACAGTCGAGCGCATTATCTTTAGTAATAAACAGTATAAGTGAACGTACATGAAACTCACACGCCGCCTTCAAAATTTTGGTTTATGAAAAGATTTTGAAATACAAACAAGGATTATTTTTTACTTTTTAGTTAAGGTTTTTGAAGTCGGTTTTTTTTTGTTAAAAAGTTTTTATTTCATACTTTTTAGTTGTTGTTGTTGTTGTTACTGTTGTTGTTCCAATCATTGTCGTAAAAAAAAACACGCAAATCGGCCAAGAATTCTCAGAAAAAACGAACCAATGAGCAGATCATCTAGATAGGCGAAGCTAAAATAAACTGATTTATTGAAGCCGTACATATACATATTGGAGCTGTGTTTATTTGTCAAAAATAATATTCATTTCTTTAATCAAACGTGTAACTCTAAACCAAATGTACGTAGTCAATATAAATATGATTTAAATTTGCCAAATATAAATAATATAATCTATTACAAAAGTACATATATCACAGCTATACGAGTATTTAACCATTTACCTGTAGACATAAAAAAACTAGATAGTAAGTCATCTAAGAGAGCTTTAAAAAAATGGTTAATTCAAAAAGTATTTTATACTATAAATGAATATTTTGGTATAAACTGATAGTATTAAGTTAAATATTTAAATAAGTTATTGTAGTGTCAGACTTCATAGTTTGTACCCACTATTGCTACACCCGATTGGGTAGGCTGTTGATACCAAACTTTGATAAATACCTACATTTATGTACACAGTTTGAGCAATAAACGTCTTTGTCTTTGTCTTTGTCTTTGTCAACAAGGGCTTGGTTTGTCCGAAAGTTGCCACGCATGAATCGCAAGTAAAATTGTGATTACAACCATTCTATCTATCTCTTTCTGTACGCGGACACGTATCGCGATCACGCAGGAGTAGCAGGCAGGTGGCACGGGGTTGGCGGGGCTCGGTGGCTCACACGAAATAAGCGAATGAGTGAGACAAACAGTTTGTAAATTGGAAAGTTACAACAACCTATAATTTTTTTTTATTTTTTTTTTTGACTGCCTCGTTGGTCTAGTGGTTGCAAGCGCGACTGCTGAGCGTGAGGTCCTGGGTTCGATTCCCGGGTCGGGCAAAGTGTTATTGGGTTTTTACATTAGGAAATTCTCAGTAGCAGCCCGGAGTCTGGATTTGTGCCCGGTTAACGGCAATAGGCTCGCCCCCTATTACATGGGACTTACAACATAACTGGCGAAATGTGGGTGTACTATACACCTCTGCCTACCCCTTCGGGGAAATACAGGCGTGATGTTATGTTATGTTATAATTTATTTACAAATGATAAGGCTGATTTTGATTGTTTTAGTTACTTTCAATGTAAATAAGTTACTTACTTTAGTAACATAAGAACAAAATAGAAAAGCCAGTGTGTCAGGCTTTCAGGGCAAAATGTCCGGCTAAATATTAATCTGTGTCCGGCTTTTTTATTTTTAGACCTGACAACCCTATTCCCGTAATAAAAGTTGTTCATAATGATTTTTACAATGACACCTTAAGAGGTTTAGTATAGACTTAGACTAGCGGCCCGTCCCGGCCTCGCACGGGTCATGGAAAACAGAATTTCTTCGTGGCACGGGTGGACATGAAAATATAACCTATGTTACTCAGGGTGAATGTAGCTTTCTAATGGTCAAAACTTTCTGTTGTTGTTTCGGCACAGTAGTTTTTGAGTTTATTCATTACAAACATACACACAAAAATACAAATCTTTCCTCTTTATAATATTAGTATAGATAAACTAAGAATGAGGTTATATTGAGGAATAAAATAAAATAAAACATCGCTTTTTAACACTTTTCACACAACAAAATCCCATCTCTCACGCTCATGTCTTGCCTACACATACCTAGGTATAATATCTCTAGACCTAGCTAGTACTTTCTCGAGCCAGTAGGTCATCAATCACACACGGCCGACATGTACAATCACGGTCCTTACGCTGTACCAGATAGCTGGCCCTAGGTCAGAGGGTCGCGTTAGGCTGCCCACAGACGAAAGTATAAAAAAAAAGACGTGTGGCACTTGGAGACTGCCGCCGCCGTAAAGCTATTGCATAGCATTTTTTATCCATACAAAGAGGAGGTGCCCTAACGCCGAAACTCTAAGCAGGCATGAGTCACCAGATTGCGGGGCGAAGAGGGGGATTACGCATGCGCAGTAACGCCGATACAACCAATGCCACCTAGAGGCGATTTGCAGAACTAAAGAGACAAGCGTGATATTTCAAAAAGTCATTAAAAGTTCTGCTATTCATCGATAGATGGCAAAATTAAAAAGTATCACCGCTGTGCCGGTCGGAGTGGGGGGTGTTAGGTTACCGATAGAAGCTATGCAATAGCTTAAAAACGTTTGGTTTTGCAAGACTCTTTTGTTAGTTGTTTTTGTCTTACCTAATTTAATTGTATTTTTTATGGTATGAGCAAATTTTATTTATTTATCGTTAAAATTTCATTTTATAAAATAACCAAACTCGGAGCGAGTTAAGCATTCTTATTTCTTACTAATAGAGACTATTAAATGCCAAATACCTAAAAATTAGGTAATAACTACTTAACAAGAAAATAATTAAGGACTTGCGAGATGTGTAGCACATACGTGTCAATCTGCTACAAAGCAAAGCAAAGCAAAAAAAAAAAAAGCAAAGCTGATAAGATTTTGATGTAACTATAGGCTAAGATTCTGGTGAATAAATAATTTACTTACTTACTTACTTCAAAATTCAAAAGTTTTGATAACGAATGCATTTTATACATGCACTTTCAACGATCTAGTTGTTTCCAAAAAGTTGGTCCTATGGAGCCGGCAAGAAACTCCATGGATATACTCTTTTCAAACAATAAATGGTAGGTACAATATATGTTTGTTACATAATTTGGAAAGATTTATGTGAGAACAACGTAGGTTAATGAGTGAGGCAAATTCACTGAATTAAACTAAATAATGATTATAAATTATATATTATTACAAATCTTAAAAGGCAATTTTGACCAGGCAGGCTCCTGCAAACTTACACACGTGTTAATTCCGATTATATTACAACAGATTGTTGATTGAAATTTTTTTTATCATTTATTCGGTAACATCAACCGGAAACGGCATGGAATTGTTTTAAAGCGGAACATAAAAAAAAATGTCTTTAAATGCGCCCACGATACAATCTGGGACAAAATTTAAAAAAATCGAATTAAAGACAAAACTAAGCAAAATTTATAGAGCTGTAATTATTTGTAAATTATAGTATATAAAGTAAATATTCCTACAGCCATAGCCTGTTTAGTTATTTACATTTAATAAATAATAACCTGACATTGACAAATCACTTCCACTTCAATAAAAACTGACAAACTCTACTCGCCCGTCTACAACCACCCTAAGCTCCAAGTTACAAAGGTACCCACGACTAGCCCGAAGGCCTAATTTGAAAGCATAACACTAAGACGCACCGCACTACGTCATAAACTTGAAACACGGCTATAGAAGGGTTTGTCTGACAATTACGATCAGCAAATAGAATTTCGTGGAAATGCTCGTAATTTTGTACTGTATTTATTTAAGGAAATCGTACTATCGTCGTAACTGCCTCGTTGGTTTAGTGGTTGCAAGCGCGACAGCTGAGCGCGGGGTCTTGGGTTCGATTCCCGGGTCGGGCAAAGTGTTATTGAGTTTTCTCATTAGGAAATTCTCAGTAGCAGCCCGAAGTCTGGATTTGTGCCCGGTTAATGGCAATAGGCTCGCCCCCTATTACATGGGACTATACATAACTGGCGAAATGTGGGTGTACTATACACCTCTGCCTACCCCTTCGGGGAAATACAGGCGTGATGTTATGTTATGTACTATGAGCACATTATTAAATACCACAGAAATAGATAGAATGGAAAAATGGGCAGGGCGCGCGTGCCAACACTCTCCACCATAGTGCAGGGAATTTTAAAGCCTGTCTCAGTACGCCTTACGACTTGTTTCTGTAAATACTGTAACAAAAACCCGCAAAAATGCCTTATTGTGCCGTTTCTAACTGCAGAAACAACAGCTGTAAAGTACATTTGGTTAAAGTTAATTTAAAATAATTAATGACGTCAATATGTAAGGCGTAGTTTCTTCGAAAGTTGCCACGCATGAATCGCAAGTAAAATTGTGATAACAACCATTCTACTCTTAAATATTTCTGTGTTAAATACCATACAGATCCTAAGCTCTCTAACAACGTGCAAGATGTATCTACACCTTTTTTTTCATCATCAACTCGGCCTATCCCCCTAGCCACGTTCTTCAGGTCGTCGGTCCACCTGGCGGGGAGGCGCCCTAAGCTGCGTTTGCTGATTCGCTGTATCCACTCAAGGACTCGTCTACTCCAGCGGCACCGGTCCTTCGACAAACATGGCCAGCCCACTGCCACTTCAGCTTACTAATCCTACAAGCTATGTCGGTCACTCCGGTTCTTCTCCGGATAATGTCGTTACGGATTTTATCCTTCAAAGAAACTCCAAGCATAGCCTACTCCATAGTTCACTGAGCGACCTTGAATTTGTGGACCAGCCCAACTGTCAGTGTGCACGTCTCGGCACTGTAAGTCATGACAAGCAGGACGCACTGGTTGAAGTCCTTTGTCTTCAAACTGTGCGGTATAGGCGACGAGAAGTGAGTTTTGTTTTTGCCATCGGGAAATTCTCACGGACGCACTCCACCCGGGTACGGTGGATTACCGACTAAAACCACCACAGTTTTCCTTCAACTACCTTTGACCGGGTGCGTTCCCACCCTCTGTATTCGCACAACAACCCCAAGCAGGCGAGCCCCTACTCTCTATGCGGCTTAACGTCAGCCGCACCCTCCCCGGTGGCGTACACGGGATGCTCCGCGCCACCTCACAGGCCCCACACGCCGATGTCACGGCCACGCCAGCCACGCCAGCCTCGCAAGCCTCGCCATCCATGCCAGCTACGGGCAGCAGACTACCCCAAGTCCACCACCCGCAGGGCCTATCCTCCCGTATTTAGCGACCGAAAACATCGTCAAGAAACCTGCACACCTGAAAGTGCTCAATACAGTTCTTGATGATGTGTGTAGTCCGCCAACCCGCACGAGGCCAGCGTGGTGGTCTAAGGCCTGAATTCTTCTCATTTTGAGAAGAGGCCCGTGCCCAACAGTGGGACAGGAATGAGCTGCTTATACTTATTATGTATGTTAATTGAGTGCTCAAAACGGTACTCGGAATCCGCAAGGTGTAACTTATTAAACAAACATTGGTTAAAATTGACATCAATGTATTACACACATACTCAACCCTAGAGTAGTTGACAACAATTTTCCTTGCCCCATAGGTCAGTGCCGGTAATAGGACTGGCCTAAGACTCAAGTCCGGTTTCTAGGTCTCTATGTTACCCACTTACTAGTTAGCCAGTAACTATGTATGCGAAGTACTGTAATTATAGTGATGGGATTATTTATATTATCGATAAAACCGGAATAGCAGTGATTGGTAGAAATTGGTTTTGGTTTTATCGATGATTGGATTTTTTTGACACCGATTTTGTTAAGTAGTTGATTGGGAATGAAGAAATACGTGGGACACTCAGAAAGTTTTGCGAAACTAAAAAAAATTGTTCTATACGTACATATATTTTTATCAAATCTTTTCAAAGTACTTTCCACCAGCCTCTATACAAAGATTCATGCGCCTAAACCAGTTTTCAAAACACTTTTTCCAGTCCGCCGCAGACACCTCGTTTACAGCCTGCTCGAACGCAGCCAGCGCATCTTCCGGCGACGAAAATTGTATCCCTTTGAGCTGATTTTTTATTTTTGGGAATAAAAAGAAGTCACACGGTGCTAGATCAGGGCTGTAAGGAGGGTGACCCAGGAGTTTGACTGGCGTGCTGTCCAGGAAGTCCCTCGTTTTGAGTGCGGTGTGCGCAGGTGCATTGTCGTGGTGGAGCAGTAGCCCGCGGAGCCCTGTGTTTGGTCGCTTGTTGCTTATAACAGAGAAAACTTCTGGCAAACATTTGGTAGTATACCATTCGGCATTAATGCTTCTTTGATCCCGTAAGGGAATTGATACCAAGTGGCCAGTCAAATTAAAAAAGCTAGCGATCAAAATCTTACCCCCGCTTCTAGATCGCTTCACTTTGGTAGGCGTTGGCTCATTTTGAAACACCCAAACAGTCGACTGGCGCTTGGTTTCTGGGTCGTATTGATAAATCCAGGACTCATCACCTGTAACGATGTCGTAAACACGCCGAGACGAGCCTGCTTCAAATTTGTTAAGCATATCACGGCACCATTCCACCCGGGCCTGCTTCTGAGTATCGGTGAGGTTGTGCGGCACCCAGCGTGATACTATCCTCCTCACGCGAAGATGGCTGTGTAGAATCTCGTGAACGCTTCCCGATCCAATCTTCAATATGTGTTGAATCTCCTGATATGTAATTCGCCTATTGTCTTGGATTAAATTTTTCACTGCTAGCACGTTTTCTTCGGTAACAGCCGTCAAAGGGCGACCGCTTCTTTCGTCATCCCCAAAGTTGGTCGACCGCGCTTGAATTCGTTATACCAACGATACACGGTTGCCTTGGAAGGGCCTTCATCCATGAATGCCATTTGAAGTCTATCGTACGATTCATCCGGTTTCAGGCGACACTTGAAATCGTATAAAATCATAGCTCTAAAATGTTCCCGGCGCAGATCCATATTTCAGTGAGACACAATACTTTGAATTAACTCGCAAAAAATGTGGAGGGAAATTTTGAAATTGGAACTTACTTATTTTTACTTATAAATAATCATATTTTCGAAAAACATTATAACTGGCCAGTCTCCCATATATAAAAACTTTTTTTCGCAATACTTTCTGAGGGGTAATTATAAATTTTATTCAGGATTTTTATAGCGGTTGATTCATTTGATTCCTTTTTCTTTTACAGGTATATTGATTTAGTAATGAAAGAAAGCAACAACAGATAAAAACGGTATGGCAGGTATGGTATGGTAGGCTTATTGCATGTTCGATTATTAAGTAATTTGTATAGACCTGTAGCCTACTCACGTTAAATTACATATTTTTAATAATTTTTTTAATTATATTTTCAACACATTATAAAGTTACTTATTTACAAAATAGTTAACTTATTAACTGGTTTATGTTTTTATGTAAGTCTTTACTCTGTCGCTATATCTTCCATTCTATTTCTTCAAACTCTATACCTTTTGACTTTGTTGTGTAACTACTTATTCCATGTTTTGAATCGTGGCATTAAATATTATTAATTGTGCTACCTACTCGGTCTTTATTTATTTCACCGAGTTACCTAAATAGTTGTCCACTAAGTTTATCCTGAGACTCTTTTCTACACTCACTCTATCGCTCAAAGGTTTGCTAGAAGAAAACTCATTTTTGAGTTAAGCTCACCTTTGTACATGTTATTTATATTTAGAATTTTTTAATACTGTATTTTTCTGTTGTACATAAAGAATAAGAATAAAAAAAGTTATTTAATCTAAAATTCTAATATGGATACCTTTATTAAATTAATATGGAACGGAATTTAAGGAACACATAACGATTCGAACAGGTTTTAATGACCGTGGTCACGAGCAGACTGATTCATTTTGATTTTTTAATATACATAGGTATGTGCACGTTAAACTGAATCCTGTTACAATACAATACAATACAAATCCTCTTTATTGCACAAAAAGATTACATTAATTTCTTAAATAACCACTTATATGTTAGTGTACAACTGGCGGTCTTATCGCTCCACGGCGATCTCTTCCAGACAACCATTGAATGGACTGGAATGTCATGGAAGAGACAAAGGGTAGTTACCGGTGCACTTAATAATAAAATATCGGAAACTTGACGAATTAAACTAAACTAACTTAACTAATGAATAACATAAAATAAATATACCAAAATGTACATACATGTACTATCCTCTATAACATCATCATCCTGTTACATATTAAATTTATAATTTATAATGCAACGCCAAAGTTTAAAACTAAAAAGGATACCCTATACCCGTCGGCTGTCTAATCAAACGTATTTTACATACATATACAAATATTACGCCTATTTCCCAATGGGGAAGGCCGAGTGGATTTGCACCAGTCACACATCCTGACACACACATTGCTCGCAGAAATGATGGCCGATGGGGCAGTAAAGTTCTGGAGTGGCGACCGCGTACTGGAAGGCGCAGCGTGGGTAGGCCCCCCGCAAGGTGGACCGATGACCTGGTGAAGGTCGCGGGAATCCGCTGGATGCGGAAGGCGCAGGACCGGTCGTTGTGGCGATACTTGGGGGAGGCCTATGTCCAGCAGTGGACACACCTCACATTTTTGTAAAATTGGAATTATTCATAATCATCAGCCTATATCTATCTACTACTGGACAACATTTTCTCCACATAAGCACGCCATCATTGTTCCGTGTGGTGCCGGACACAAAGAATAGCACCACCCCATCTCTTCTCGTGGGTGTCGTAAAAGGCGACTAAGGGATTCACCAGAAGATGGGCAGCAGCGTTCTCTGAGTATTTATCTAACCAACTGTGATCGCCAACCCGCCTGACAAGCGTGGTGATTATGGCATATCACCCCTTTGGAGGGAGGCCTTTGTCCAGCAGTGGACGTCTTTTGGCTGAAATAATGATGATGAAGGACGCCACTGAGTTGAATCCTCGGCCATCCTTATCCAGCAGATAAGAATGTCACTACGTAGTTTGCCGACCCGCGGTCCACACTCGAGAATGCGTCAAATTAGTAAATTATTTTATAATCAATTAATTTAATCGACTAAGATTACATCACTAGTCTTAAGCAACTAGTTGTAAGTAACACCTGTTTAGCAGCAAGTCTATGGTAGACCTGTTACTATAATTACTTTACCTGTTAGAAAATATTTAGATACTACTGTGTTTTGTCCCCGGTAGCAGTTGGAGTAAGATGTAATTTTCGTTCAAGAGATTAACTACAAGTTTTTATTTACGACTAACTAGCATTTTTCCCACGGCTTTGCTCGCGTGGAATTCGAAAAACGACAACAACCTACAACAACCAACAACCTAATAATCACTTTATAAAACAACCAATAGAAAAGGCAATCTGTATCGTTGATTCTTGCTCATCATCATCATCGTCATTGCAGCCGAAAGACGTCCACTGCTGGAAATAGGCTTCCCCCAAGCAGGTTAAATTAAATTATACAAAATAAGGCTCGTTGCTATACAATAGTAAAGTTTCTTGTCAAAATTTTCAAAAAACAAATTAATTTTCTGTACTTTTTCGGAAACATACATAACGTAACATCATGCCTGTATTCCCCGAAGAGGTAGGCAGAGGTGTATAGTACACCCACATTTCGCCAGTTATGTTATAAGTCCCATGTAATAGGGGGCGAGCCTCACAATTTACGTGACAAGCAAGTGTCGCGAATTAGCAATATCATTTCCACTCACAAACCTACAGTTTATTCAGCTAATTAACTTTCATAACTATTCGGATAATATAACAATTCTTTTCCTGAGCTATCATATTTTATTTCTACCATCACCATCATCAATTTAGTCTACCTAAGGGTACACTTCAGTTTTATCGAATCCTGGTACTTGTACAGATACCTATACAATTTTATACGCTATTATTAGCCTCTGGCACAAGTTTCTTCACAAAAATGCATTAATTTAATGAGTTATTTATGAATTTTACTGTAAAAGACCTCTACATTATTAATAATATTTTGTATAACTCTTAGCTCAAAAGTCGAAGGTTGTCACTATTAAATATAATTATTTATCGACTAACGACTGCACATCACTATAATATTTAATACGTTATTGTAAATAACGTATTATTAGTACGTAGTTATTGTAAATTGTAACTAGAGTGTAAAATTGCTTACTATTATTATCAGGTAGTGGCTGAGCAATAGGAGTGCGGGTTCGATTCACATACGAAACAAAAGCTTATACAATGTAAAAAAAAGCTTACAAAAGCTTTTTCAATAGCTCAAAACCTCAGACACCCCAATTATTTTTTACTGTAATAAATTGATATAGCAAGTAATTATTAGTTTTCATAAATTATTGTAGAAGATTATTATTTGTAATTTTTGTTGTCATACTTATTGTACTTATCCTAATCGACGCGCGATTTCCCAGAAGTACCTAATAGTTTTATTGAGTGTCATTTAAATTAATTAAACGACTGTTGAGCAACCAGACAAAATAGACACATTATTAATAATTTCTTAGGTTTTCGCGATCACTACACATTATAATAAAACAAATAATATATTTTAATAGAGAAGATGGTTGGCAGCTACCACCTGTTTGGAACCCAGTTCTAAAAATAATCAAGTCCCAAACAGCACGTAACACTGTAAAAGATAATGATATTGTGAGTGATTACTGCGAGGTTATTATTTATACGTTGTTCCTGTTTACTACTATTTTCATAGTGTACAATAAAGTATATTCTATTTATCTATCTATCTACTGCGTGCATCGGAACGATACAGTACGGTAGTTTTTTTTTTTTTTTTATAGAAATATCTGTAAAGACGCTTGTCATCTTAGTCTACCTGCGACCACGAAATGCTGCAAAGCTTTTGAAACGTCAGGAAATAGTTATTTGTTATACAAGAGTGCAAAGTGGCTTTTTAACCGCGTGCTCAATTTTGATGACCGAGCAAGCGAAGGATTCTAAAATTCAAAAATTAGAATCCTGAACGTCAGCGAGGGAATCAAAAGAGTACAAGGTGAAAAATCTTTGCACTCGAGTGCAACACGTAACTTTTCATCCCAGCTCAGCGAGGAAATGACTAAATGCAAAAAAAAAACATTTACAATCACAAGATACTTTTATTTAAAGAAGGAAAGAAAATATTTATTTCAGTCTCGGTACAGGCGAGAGAAAAAAAACTAAAAATAACATAATAACAAAAAACTTAAAATTGACATGCCTGTATGAGACTAAAAAAGGCCCCCATCTCAGCATATGCTACAACACCGAAATGTTGCAGCGCTGGTTTTCGGATGGGTCCCGGTAGTGAGACCACGGGTTAATACGAGCAAATAAATATAATTACAGTAAACCTAAATTGTGTATAACTGTATATGAGACAAATGTAACAATTAGTTTGGTAATGCTTTAAAAAAATAAAATAAACATATTTCAGTTTACGTATTAACTACTACATTATGATAGGTAAGTATTACAGAATAATCTTTAAATTATAACAAATAACACTTAGATATAATCAATACTACTACCAACACTATTATTTGTTCTATGGCATAATTAAGAAAAATTGAAAGTAACGTTGCTAATATTTTTGTTAGGTACTGTAATGTTGGTGTTAGTGACTTGTGTACTGTTTTTCGGTAAACTATCTGTCATACCATACTTAATAGTTGTACCGATTCATCGGATTCCCTTGGCGTAAATGAGCAAAACGTTTTCTGAGAAAGTTATGGTTCCTTTAGCTAGTCGCCACGTGTTAAACATACCGTATTGTTTCAAATACTTCTCGCGTGATTGTTAAGGGAGAATGCTCATTTGCGCATTATTTACAGTTTCAGTCAATTCTGTTGGCGTCAAATAAACTTCCTCGTCGCTACAACCACTCATTTTAGGTTTTTCACTTGTTTTCAAGAATCTTGTTTTTAACCTAAGGTTTTAAAAAGAAGAAGAAAAGAAGACTGCCTCGTTGGTCTAGTGGTTGCAAGCGCGACTGCTGAGCGTGGGGTCCTGGGTTCGATTCCCGGGTCGGGCAAAGTGTTATTGGGTTTTTTCATTAGGAAATTCTCAGTAGCAGCCCGGAGTCTGGATTTGTGCCCGGTCAATGGCAAGAGGCTTGCCCCCTATTACATGGTACTATAACATAAATGGCGAAATGTGGGTGTACTATTACAACTCTGCCTACCCCTTCAGGGAAATACAGGCGTGATGTTATGTTTATGTTATGTGTATGATAAATTCGGCAGCATGGAGGGAGAAGTAAATAGGTTTAATGATGTTTTGAATTCACAAACTTAGTGCACACGATGTTCTAAATTCAATTTACTTTATCCATTAGCGGATAAAAACGGCTTTTGCACTCAGATATCGAAATTCGAAGAGCAAAAATACTCTTTCCGAGATGGGGGGATGAAAAACCAATTTAAATAATATACGCGATATAATCCGGTTTGTTTTATTATAGACACATTATTATATTTTGTGGAAAGAGGTAGGGGTCTTGAACGCCCCTAAGCTACTGGCGACCTAATAAGATCTATTGTGAGTGTGTGATGCCTCTTGCAATATTACAGCACCTCCCCAAGCAGCAAGTCAATCATGAAGTCGAGTATGACCTTGGGGGAGGAGGATTTGATCTCCTGCGTTGTGATGACGTGGCCTCCAAGGTGCTGGCTTCTTATGTGGTGCATTGCATCACATTTTCATATGATATGGATGGGCGTCTCATCCTTTTCGGGACAGAACCTGCAAAAAGTGTTATCACGAAGGCACATTGAAAGAAAGAAAGAAAGAAAAAATATTTATTTGCTTCAAAAGTGACGCACAAAATTACCATAAAATTCAAGAATACAGAACAAATACAGATACAGAGCCAAGAAGTGTGGTAAGATATGCGTCACATCCGCGCAAAACGGCCACCGCTCAGCATATTGCTGTGCCTCATGCACGGAGCAAAGACACAGCGCTGGTTTTCAGCGACAGCCGGCGTCGACACAAATTCACAATGCAATAACGTAGATCAGTGAGGCGTGATGTTGGTAAATAACGATTAAAAAAAACCGGCCAAGAGCATGTCGGGCCATGCTCAGTATTATAGGGTTCCTAATTACAAACGAATATTAACCATTGCTATTTAATTTTTTGCAAACAGCGCCACCTAGCGATAAATTTAAGAAGCTAAATTTAAGATATGTGTCATCAATATAACACGAAGTTTCTTTTTGTGATTTTTTCAAATAGAAAGTAGCTAAAGGAGCATTATTTGCCATGACAATTTTTCTCTAAGGTCAATGACCTTTGAACTAGGGCGTTTTAAGTATTTTTCAGTTTTCTGTCTATAACTCAAAAAATTATAATCACATTATACTGAAAATAATTTTAAAAGAGAGTTTTTATAAAGGTCTATCAATGTGGAAGACTATAAGTTTCTACATTGCATAGTTTAGAAATGGCAGGGGGGGGGGACACATTACAAGCCACTTTGGCGAACTGTATTTCGCAGATGGTATACCTGATAAAAAAGTTATGTATGAAACATTACCTTCATTTTAGTAGACCTATTCAATGATACCCCACACGAGGGGGTGCAGCGAAAAAAAGAATGTCATCCCCATTTCACATGTATGGGCGCCACCCCTAAAATACGTTATCAAGATTTTTTTATTCTTTTAAAATTGAGATCTATATCTAAACCATTTTTTAACAAAATTTATTTACTTATGTTCATAACTGTAGAAGTTATTAAGCTGTAAAGGATTAGGACAGATGGACAGACGGACAGACGGACAGACGGACGGACATGACGAAACTATAAGGGTTCCTTGTAGGACTACGGAACCCTAAAAACACACATTTTCGACATTCATCGAAGGTGTGTATTTAGTTAGTAGTGCCCAGTAAGGGGAATACAGGCATACTATCCCCATACTGCCTTACTGTTAATACTGCCTTTTGCCCATTACGGTAGGCAGAAAGTATACAACGTGTTATTGAAATAACTGCAAACCTCTGAAGTGGTCATTGTACAGTCTACTGCATGACAGTGGTAACACTTCAGTTCGAAAACCGCCCTTCATCATTCATCACCATCATTTCAGCCGAAAGACGTCCACTGCTGGACATAGGCCTCCCCCAAGCATCGCCACAATGACCGGTCCTGTGCCTTCTGCATCCAGCGGATTCCCGCGACCTTCACCAGGTCGTCGGTCCAGCTTGTTGGGGGCCTACCCACGCTGCGCCTTCCAGTACGCGGTCGCCACTCCAGAACTTTACTGCCCCATCGGCCATCCGTTCTGCGAGCAATGTGCCCCGCCCACTGCCACTTAAGTTTTGCAATTCTTCGGGCTATGTCGGTTACTTTCGTTCTCCTGCGAATCTCCTCATTTCTGATTCGATCACGCAGGGACACTCCGAGCATAGCCCTCTCCATTGCCCTTTGAGTGACTTTGAGCCTTCTTATCAGGCCCATTGTGAGCGACCACGTTTCAGTACCGTAAGTAATTACTACAACAACACACACTGGTCAAAGACTTTCGTCTTGAGACACTGCGGTATTTTGGACGAGAAGATATTGCGTAGCTTCCCTAACGCTGCCCAACCGCCCTTACTGCTTACGAAATAAAGATGCTGCTAATGTCAAAGTGTTACCAACGTGCGGTCGACCGTACTCATCAGTATGAACAACTTTTACTATGGGAAAAAATCAGCTGATCCTTACATTTTGTCGATTAGTGTGAACAAAAATGTAGGGGACAGCTGATTTTTTTACGCTATTTCAGGGTAAAAGTTGTTCATACTGGTGAGTACAATGACCCCTTAAGAGGTTTTCAGTTATTTTAATAACACGTTGTATTCCCACCCGCTACAATCCTGATACATCTCCCTCGCTACACCTACGTTCGGTCAACTATTAATTAACCAGGCTATACTTAGTTGATTAGAAAGTAGCAAATCTATTTTTAACCACCACAACTAGGGTGACAAGAAGTCCCGTTTTTAGGGTTCCGAAGTCCTACAAGGAACCCTTATAGTTTCGTCATGTCCGTCCGTCTGTCCGTCTGTCCGTCTGTCCTAATCCTTTACAGCTTAATAACTTCTACAGTTATAGACATAAGTAAATGAAATTTTGTTAAAGAATAGTCTGCATATAGATCTCAATTTTAAAAGAATAAAAAAATAGTTTTTACGTTCTTTAGGGGTGGCGCCCATACATGTGAAATGGGGAAAACAATTTTTTTTTCGCTGCACCCCCTCTTGTGGGGTATCATTGAATAGGTCTACTAAAATGAAGGTAATGTTTCATACATCACTTTTTTATCAGGTGTACCATCTGCGAAATATAGCCCGCCAAAGTGGCTTGCAATGTGTCCCCCCCCTGCCATTTCTAAACTATGCAACGTAGAAACTTATAATCTTCCACATTGATAGACCTTTGTGAAACTCTCTTTTAAAATTATTTCGAGTATAATGTGATTATAATTTTTTGAGTTATAGACAGAAAACTGAAAAATACTTAAAACGCCCTAGTTCAAAGGTCATTGACCTTAGAGAAAAATTGTCATGGCAAATAATGCTCCTTTAGCTACTTTCTATTTGAAAAAATCACAAAAAGTAACTTTGACATGACAGACTTCTTAAATTTGGCTTCTTGAATTTATCGCTAGATGGCGCTACTAACAACACGCTCTGAGTCGCGAATGCTGCCGATTATTGCAAAAACTAAAATAGCCATGATTAATATTCGATTTGATTCGTTTGTACGGGTTGGTATCTTTTGGTCTCTATCACCTACTTAAGGAACCCTATAATACTGAGCATGGCCCGACATGCTCTTGGCCGGTTTTTTATGGGACGTCCCGTTTTTCAGCTACGTATTTTGGCCGTCTCTTAATTTGGCGAAACCAATACGGAACAGTACATTTTCAGCAAACTTTGATTTTTATAGGTTTATAGTTCAAACAAAGATTTTATAAGCTCGTTTATCTTAATCAAAAAGAAACTTAGCCAACATATAACCTTTGACGACATCTGTGGTCTACTGGTTCGAGTGTCGGACTGCTGATCACGAAGTCGTGGGTTTGATTCCCACAGAATACAAATACTTATGTGATGAACATAAGCGTTTGTGTTGGTCTGGGTGTTTCCTATGTATCATAAGTATGTATTTACGAAAAAAAGTACACAAGTATTATATCCATTGTCTAGTACCCCTAGCACAAGCTCTGCTTAGTTTGGGACTAGATGGTGCTGTGTAAAAACGTCCCAAAATATTTATTTTAAAAAAAACGTATTTTTTATACCAGTGTTTTTTTTAGTTTGTCGATTTGGTCGCATTTTTTCACAAAAAAGATTGTGTTGATTATCAACACCAATTATGTAAAAAAATGGTTGTCCCTTATTTTAACCCTAAATACCGTATTTTGAATGCTATTGCCCATAAAATGAGAACTTTGACCTAGTCACCAATAACCACAACATAAATAAACAACAACTTTATTCCTTAACCTAGATCCCCATAAGACCAGTCATATCGAGCAGCTGTTTCATACGCTTTTATTACATTCCATGCCGTACTATTAATTATTCTATTAATAGGTACTTGCCATACTGGTCACACCTGCGTAATATGCATTTTTATGCCCTGGGACTCCCATAAGTGGAATAGAAAACGGTCCCGTAGGAATTGCGGTGTATTTTTTTGTTGTGGCTACATTTTAATCGGGTAATTATTGAGGCCTTTCATTTTCACATTTCATAATTTAAAGTTTAAACAGTAGGTAAATGTATGTTTTTGAAAGAGTTTAAAACCAGCATTTCACAGTGAAATGTTGATTTGATGATGGTAAAATTAACTTTATGTCCTTCAGTTTTTTTTCTTCTTATATGATGGATGGCGAAACGACCTAAAGGCCCACCTTATCTTTGCCCATAACAACTTCAATACCACCTAGGCTGTTACCTAAATGGTACCGCAAGTCGGCTCGCCAAACTGAGACATGAAGATGGAAAGTCTCATGTGATTGTAATTTCACCGGCACCCTTCAGACCGAAACACAGCAATGCAAGCATCACTATTTCGCGGAGAAGTAGATAAGGTGGTAGTACTTCCCCGGACGAGCTCTTTCACAAAAGAATAAGTTGATACTACTACTACTAGTATCAACTAGAAACAAGAACAACGCTAGATATAATAACAAATCCAAAGTGGATTGTTTTATAACTAAGAATAACTTAACCGAATTCACCATTTTCGTGCTCCAATTTCTTCTCCTCCACACATCTCTATCGGCCATAAATGAGGCATCATTTCAGAATTAACTTTCTTCCAAAACATATCATCATATTTCATACTAGACTTTGCCCTCGGCTTCGCCCGTGTACTGAAATAAAATATAGCATATGTTACGAAACGCCTGTGCACGATTTTGTTTCTCGATTCCACCGAGAAGTCACGTAACACCATTTCTGAACCAACACTCGATTCTCAAAATGAAATCTCGCCGTAAGTTGCATTTAGCCTGTCTTCTTTTTGGGGTTATCAAATACAGGCAGCCGACTTATCTTTACAGTAAGTTGAGTTGGATCGCAAGTAGAAGACAATGTTCAATCAGGCAGTGCTCGATGCAACTTTCGGTAGAATCACACAGGACAGCAGCCTTCAGAGGTAGTTTCAAGTACGCGGCATCAAAATGCTGGAATAATATTCCCCCGCCCATAAGAAATCTAAACACTCTTGGTACTTTCCGACGTAGACTGCGGCAGTTTCTCATTGACTCACAGAAAATGCTAGGTCTCATAATTACCAACGTGTCCATAATTTAGGTAATAGCACATGCCGTGTTCTAATTATTGGCCTTAAGTAAAATCTACTTATTATTTTACTCACATAAATTTTTTTTTTTTACCTGTTACGGTTATGAATATATTTAAATATATATTTATTTATTTAATTCCTTTCACACTCTTAATATAGGTACCTGCCTACTTATATATATATATATATATTTTGTGGATATTATACTCACATTAAAAATAACACACTAACGCAAAGCAATCATTCTTAATTTTTTTCTCATGTATCTGGTCTGCTCGACGTCCGTATGTCACTGCAGGGATCCAGCAGAATACCAGCGTCAGGTATAATACCTGGCACATGCTGAGCTGGACACCCATTTGGTACAATATTGAGACACATATCACACTTTCTTATTGTATTTTTACCTGTATGTCCTGTGTCTTGTTTTTGTACTAAATAAACGTTGTATCTATCTATCTATCTATCTATCCATCTATGTTACTTCTAGATAAAGTAGCTTTCTAATAATGAAAGAATTATTAAAATCGGTTCAGTAGTTTCAGAGTTTATCGATTACAAACAAACAACAAACCTTTTCTCTTTATAGTAATATTATAGTATACATGCTGAAATTTGAATCGCTTATTTCCCGAATAGGGGTCATTGTACTGATCACTATGATCGCAATTTCAGCGTTGTTCCCATAGTAAAAGTTGTTCATAGTTATCAGTACAATAACCCCTTTTCGGGAAATAAGCGATTCAAATTTCAGCGTGTATGGACAGCCACCCTTTAAGCTTAAAGTATGTTATTTTTAAATTTAAAATTATGAACAGATGTATACTGAAAGTTTTGCCTCAGTCTTATATTTTATATTTGCTCTATCACTCAAAGGTTTACTGGTAGAAAACTCAATTATGACTTAAGTTCGTCTGAGTACATGACATTTCTAAACTATTTTGTATTGTTGTGATTCTCTTAGGTGCAATTAAGAATAAGGCGGTAAAATAAAGCAATTAACTGCAGGCATACTTTACTCGTAGATAATGTAATGTCACATAATAGTTTGTGTCATTTCGTGAAAGTGGCGGGCTTAAAAGGATTAATAGTGACGTGACTTGTGAGTTATCGACAACTAGCATTAATGTATGAGTGACAAGTGGACTGCGGGGGGGGGGGGGGGTACGGAGATATTCAGGTCGAGAAAAAATTTGTACACATGTCTTACATGTCATCCTCCGAGCCTTTTTCCCAATTATATTGGGGTCGGCTTCCAGTCTAGCCAGATGCGGCTGAACATCAGTATTTTACACGGAGCGACTGCCATCAGACCCCCGCAACCCAGTTACTGGGTAATACCGACATTCGGAGGTTAGACCAGTTGTCAGACTTTCAGGCTTCTGACTACCCGTAACGACTGCCATAGATATTCGTATGACAACCGGGACCGACAGCTTAACGTGCTCTCCGAGGCATGTATTTTAACTAAAAGATCAGACCAAAAAATCTCGATGAGCTCAAGAAGTCTTAAAATAGATAAATAATAATAATTGAAATAAATCTTAGAGTAATTGAAACCATTGTGTAGTGCCATTTCTAAAGGTTTCATTTAAAGAATAATATTTTTTCCACGGCATGAGCTATTACATTATAAAGTCTTGTACGATAGAAGAAAATTAAAAGATTAGTGCTAAAAATCGCATAGGAATACTGTGTCCAACTTCTGATAGTTCAACTGAAAGATAGAACTAAATAGGACATCATTTTGAAAAAATTCGTGCTCGCTTCCTTTCGCGATAACCTATACGTTAACTTATTAATATTCTGCTTATGTAAGCAACTATTCTGTAAATTTTTTATACAAAGCCTAAACCTCCAAAAAAAAACCACTTAAATTGAGATCATATTCTCGCAATAATCTGATTGAATACCCCATCTTGGATGCCGCCCCAGGCCTCCTAAAGGATTAGTCCGTCACTGTGTATGACGAGTGACGATATTTAATTGATCGTCTGGCGCACCCTGGGCAGTCAGCCCCGCTACCAACCTGCTGACTGGCTAATCTTTTCCCCACGGCATGAGCTGTTATTATTATGTAGCTCATGTCGACACGATAGAAGAAGAAGAAGAAGAAGAAACTGTGTATGACATGAAATAAATAATGGTCATGGTAATGATATGGGTCTAAGTATTTTTACAACAGTAATACATTAATTACTCTTGAGGATAATTATATTCTATGGTTGAGGCCTAAAATTAAGCAATTGACGGCCAAGTAACATGGGAAGGATGAGGCAAATAACTAAACGATGTCGGTCGAGACTTGTATAGTGCTTTTCTCTCATTTGCGAGGAAACAATACACAAATTAATACAACCAACAGTATCTAATTTTCATTCGCGCCATTCGCCCGCAAGCGGTTCTTGTTCTATTTTCAAACTTTATAAAAAAAATATGCGCAAAATATCGTGTACCTAAAACACCTAATTTATGTAAGTGTGTACTTAAAAAACCTTGAAAGCATAGTAAAAAAAACTGCAATGCAATTAATTACGTTAGGCAGCTTTTAACCTTAAAAACTTTTTCGAGAAAATATATTATCGACATAAAAAGTGAAAACGAAATTTTTTCCCGCCCCTATCCCCAAAGTGCCGTTTTTCCTGAGCCATTTTTTACGCCCATAAGCTATCCGTTCTATATACAAATATGATACTATATTACTACTCATACATATGCTAATGTTATGATCGATACGGTTTAAGCTTTTCTATGGATATATACGAGCAATTTATTTCTACAAATATATTAGAATGTCTTCTCCTTTCTCCGAGCGCCATTTTCCCAATAATTTGGCGTCGGCTTCTAGTCTAACCAGACCATAATAAAAAAACTGCCCAGCAATTTATATTATTGTCGTGTTGGAAATTGCTGGCGTGTTATTTCGGTGCGTACGGAAAAGAGCCAATTGATTAAAGTATTCTTTTTTTAAATAATGAACCAATTTCCGAGCAAGTGGGGGAAAAAAATATTAATACTGCTTGCTATAGACCCAATAATAGCAATATTTTTATTGTGTCCCGGAACATCCTTGGGATCGAACCTAGCACCTTTAGACACCCACCCTACCCTCACCCTCGCTACCTAGAAGACCTTTTTCATAATACCTGCTGATAATTTCATAAAGGCCACGCAAGTCCTATCATACTCCAATACAGGATGTTATCACACAATCTTGTATGTACCATATTCTGACAAATAAATGATCTATCTATCTATCCTCCTCATCATCATTATCATCATTTCAGCCGAAAGACGTCCACTGCTGGACATAGGGCCTCCCCCAAGCATCGCCACAACGACTGGTCCTGCGCCTTCCGCATCCTGCGGATTTCCGCGACCTTCACCAGGTCGTCGTTCCACCTTGTGGGGGGCCTACCCACGCTGCGCCTTCCAGTACGCGGTCGCCACTCCAGAACTTTACTGCCCCATCGGCCATCTGTTCTGCGAGCAATGTGCCCCGCCCACTGCCACTTAAGTTTGGCAATTCTTCGGGCTATGTCGGTTACTTTCGTTCTCCTGCGAATCTCCTCATTTCTGATTCGATCACTCAGGGACACTCCGAGCATAGTCTATTCTCCTGGTAAACTACATTTAAAAAACATCTTGAAAAATAAAGACCTTAATATTCAGAACCTTATTAACTACCATCCAATAACCAACCAGTTTCTTTCCAACAAATATCCCATCTACATGCAAATGTTGCCAGTTAAAAAAGTAATAAAAAACAATTTTTCAATTAGCCCACTGGCTGGTATGGGACCTGTTTGCGTCTAGACTTGCCAACATATGGCCCAGTAGGGTCACCTGCATACGTGGCCTAGATGCCCAGATGTAACTTGTCCGGGAAGCTAGGTTTTTTAATCTGTAATAGACCCACTAGGATACGGCGTTTATCGTGGATTGTGTCCATTTGCAAATCACATGCAAAAAGTAGCCTTTATAAGAATACGAGTATGTTACGGTACGGCATTTTCTAAGGGCCCCGTGGCTAAGTAGCAAGCGTGTGGATTGTACGATCTGCAAGGTTAAGCTGCACTAGCCGCGGTCAGTCTGTGGATGGGTGACCGTTTCGTTACACATCGAAACCCCTTCGTGCCTCGGAGAGCACGTAAAGCCGTCGGTCCTGCGCCTGATCTCTCTCCGGTCGTGTCGAATTGCCGTCCCATCGGATTATGAGAGTGAGGGAATAGAGAGTGCACCTGTTTTTGCGCACACACTTGTGCACTATATTATGTCCCGCGCAGATGGCTAGTCTCCATTGAGATTGGCCGCCGTGACCGAAATTCGGTCGGGAGAACATTATTATTATTATTCTAAGGTGAATTACCCAAAGGGTGCCAAATGGGACCCTATTACTCTCGCTACGCTGTACGTCCGTCCGTCCGTCTGTCACAGGGCTCTATCTTTTGAACGGTAATAGGTAGCCGGTTGAAATTATTTCAGAATATGTGTTGCTATTACCCCCCCCTATCATGACAAATATTAAAAATAAAAAAGTCTAAAACTAAAGGGGTCGCTATTACTCGCCATACGAGAGACCCAAAAAACATGCATTTTTTTCAACTTTTTTTCCTGCTCTATCATCAAAGCGGTAATACATACTAGCGTCAAACTTAGTCTAGAACATAACAAAATAAAATACATAACATTTACTCACATAAATATAATAAATATATATCATTAGATATATTAATAAATAATATATTAATAAATATTAACATTAAATATATTATTGCGATTATGGCATATCTCCCCCCATTGGGGAGGGCCTATGTCCAGCAGTGGAAGTCTTACAGCTGAAATGATGATGATGATACTAAAAAATAAAAGTCATCCATCCAATCCAATCCATCAAAGTTTTCCGCTTACCATAAAAATCTTCCATCTTTCAAGTCTTTTCCTAACAGTGTTACCATCAACAATGCAAAAAAGAACAAAGCCCTTTATATAAAAAGCGAAATAAACTAAAAACGACATAAAAATAGGTCGCTACCCGATAATGGAGCCGTCGCGCGTCGTCGTGCGCACACGCACATCCGGTGGCGGGGCAACAGCGACATCTGTCGTGAGCTGAATAAACTATCAGTTACGTCTGAGTGTGACGTCACAAAGCTTTGATGTAACCGCAGCGAATTTTTGTAAGGCCGTGTGAAGTAACGAGGTTAGGTAATGAGGGGACGGAATATAATTACCAATCATAGGAGATGCATTGGATTTCAGTATTTAAATGTGAGTCAATCAGTTTCTTTCCAAAGTCAAGAAAAGTTTTTGGAAAGAAGTTCCTTATGGGGGCTTGCGGTAGGTGTGATTCGGGAGAAAATGTAGCGTCACGCACGTCACGGTAAAATTTCCTTTATACCCATAGAGTACATTGAATGTATGGACATAGAGATTGCGTGATCGAATCAGAAATGAGGAGAACGAAAGTAGCTGACATAGCTCGAAGAATTGCCAAACTTAAGTGCCTGTGGGCGGGGCACATTGCTCGGAGGACGGATGGCCGATGGGGCAGTAAAGTTCTGCAGTGGCGACCGTGTACTCGAAGGCGCAGCGTGGGTAGGCCCCCCACAAGGTGAACCGCCGACCTGGTGAAAGTCACGGGAATCCGCTGGATGCGGAAAGCGCAGGACCGGTCGTTGTAGCGATGCTTGGGGGAGGCCTATGTCCAGCAGTGTTTTGTATCACTGTTGTTTAAATGTTGCGCGTCGTTGACTGTGACAATAAACCATTTTTCTTTCTTTCTTTCTTTCAATAGGCAACCATCTGACCTCCACAATACAACCTAGCTATCCCGGATATATATTACCCCTTATCCTTCGATCGCTAGCTTTTTGAAGAAATAGGTAAGTATTATTCAATAAGAAAACAGTTAATTTATTCGGCCGCATAAGGCTGCGCAGGCGCAACTCTCAGATTTACGGCGGTTGGCTCGCTCTCACATAAATTCAGGGACGCGCCTTATCGGAGCGTCCGCGCAGGTTAAACGTTAACTGTGAACAGGGTACGAAGAATAACCGGTAGCGGGATTAAAGATTTGATAAGTTTCATGAACTAAGCTGATATACGTAGGACGTACCTACTTAAATTTCCAGGACAACCTAGAGCATTGTGTAAAAATCTTCTGCACTGTGAGCAAGGTATACTCAAAAATCGTACAACACTCTACGGGTTCACTTTAATAACGCTTTCCGGGTGTTGATGGGGCTGCCTCGATTCTGCAGTGCATCAGGAATGTTTGCAGTAGTAGGAGTAGACTGCTTCTACACCACTATTCGCAAACGATGTGCATCCTTGCCCTGCAGAGTGCGAGCCAGCCCCAATCGCGTCATGGCTGTGATAGCCAGCCGTCTGGATTCTCGGTACTTGAATCGTTGTATAGCGATGCATGTGGAGAGAATCCAGACAAAACGTAGATTTTAGTGTATTTTATTGAATTGTTACCAACAATAGTTGTTAAGTTTGTATAACACATTATGGGTCCTAGATGCCCGAATTAAGAATATTTAATTAATTTAATTTAAGCGTTGCAACACTAGGTTTAGACCTTTATGTATCAAGCCTACCGTGATTTTTCTTTTAAAGAAATACAGTTTTCTCTTTATGGCTGATCAAAGTTTAGAATATAGTCTTATAAACAAAAAAGCAGGTGGCATCGGGGGACGCATTTTTCTTTCTTTTTCTCCGAGCCTGTTTCCAATTATGTTGGGGTTGACTTCTCACCCACTAATATATTTCTAAAGTGTAGTATAAATGATTAATTATTATGGGCTAGGCTAAGGAACAATCTTGAAATATTTTACATAGTATTCATCCGTAGACTTTTGAGACCGCTATCGCTTATAACTTGGGTCACTCAACACGGAAACAAGAGTGACCAAATGGTTACCAGAGAATGGTTGCACAGTCTGACGGTCTACTCGTGTGTAGATTGTTTGATAACACCCTGGATTGTAGTACGATAGGACTTGCGTGGCCTTTACGAAATTATCAGCAGGTATTATGGAGAAGGTCTTCCAGGGTATGATTGTAAAGGTTCAATCTCAAGGATATTCCGGGACACGAGAAAAAATATTGCGTCTATAGCAAGCAGTATTAATTATTTTTTCTCCCACTTGCTTGAAAAATGCTTCATTATTAAAAAAACCGGCCAATTGCGAGTCCGACTCACGCACTTACTCACGGTAAGGGTTCCGTATCACCCATTGACCTGGTAACTGGTATAGAAACTGATTTAATTTACGAGAGCTCATCAAAAGATATCAACGCACCGTGAGCAAAATATGATTTTTTGCATCGGTTTCTTACGCAGGTACCACCACACATGTCTATGTTTACCCTATTTTTATTATTTATTGCTAAACTACATAGTATGCACTATAATCAAACCAAGTTTGGCGCTGGTATGTTTTACCGTTTTGAAGATAGAGCAGGAACAAAAACATGAAAAAATGCATGTTTCTTAGACTTTTATTTTTAGTATTTGTCGTGATGTCATAGCAACACATGTCATCCTGAGAAAATTTCAACCGGCCTTCAAAAGATACAGCCCTGTGACAGACAGACGGACGGACGGACAGCGTAGCGAGTGTGATAGCGTCCTGTTTGGCACCCTTTGGGTACGGAACCCTAAAAAGAGTACATCAATCGGCTTTTTTCCGTTCGCAACGAAATAATACCGCAGCATTTTCCAACACGGTAATAATATAAATTGCTGGACAGTTTTTTTTTTTTAAATTAAGCTTGGGAAGTTTTTAAGTACACACATAAATATGTTTACATTATTAATAGGTATTATTTTTTCATTTATAATTTTTTCGCAAATGTTGACATTTTCTTTTGCAAATAGAACCACCAGGATATACCAGGATATGCTGGGGCAGCCGGTAAACAGCCCATTAACATGTATTGGGGTAAATTCCATAGATAACCGCCCTTCATATATTTTTATTACGTGGGATGTAGCACCTGATACGTTCCATGTATGTTTTTTAAACGACCAAAATGGCCTTCCTTATCTTTTTCATTTATTTTTACAAGCTTTTGCCAGTAATATGGTTCAGAAAATATTGTTCTTTTGAACCAAATTAAAAATACAAAAACAAATTACAAGTAATAATTTCTTAGGTTTTCGCGAACACTACATCGTAAATTAAATTAGTTTCTATGGGGTATCAGGTCGATGGGTGGTATGAAACCCTTACTGCGTGAGTCCGACTCGCACTTGACCGGTTTTTTTCACGATTTCAGGATTGCTTCTTTGGTAAAAATTGTTCATACTGATAAGAAAGAAAGAAATATTTTTTTTCTATCAGTCTCGGTACAGGCGAGAGAAAACAATACCTAAAAATAACACATTAACAATAAACTTAAAATTGACATGCCATGTTGCTTTGAGTACAATGACCCCTTAAGAAGTTTTCAGTTATTTCAATAACACGTTTTAGGTATACTAGATATTGTTACTTTCTAAAGCTCTATGGTTATACTAACCCTTAAAAAGTGAAAAACCTCTTCACAATAGGTCGTTGTCCTCACAGAGAAGGCATGAGTGTTCATTGTTTATCACAAACACTGCCTTTACATCAATAAAGAACCGACTGTGCGTTAATAAAGTGTATAAATGTTACGTGGACCGTGCTTTGTCTGGTACACTTCCTGGGGTATTAGTCTCGCTTTGTACCAGGCCCCTCAGAAAGTATTGCGAAAAAAAGTTTTTATATATGGGAGACTGGCCAGTTATAATGTTTTTCGAAAATATGATTATTTATAAGTAAAAATAAGTAAGTTCCAATTTCAAAATTTCCCTCCACATTTTTTGCGAGTTAATTCAAAGTATTGTGTCTCACTGAAATATGGATCTGCGCCGGGAACATTTTAGAGCTATGATTTTATACGATTTCAAGTGTCGCCTGAAACCGGATGAATCGTACGATAGACTTCAAATGGCATTCATGGATGAAGGCCCTTCCAAGGCAACCGTGTATCGTTGGTATAACGAATTCAAGCGCGGTCGACCAACTTTGGGGGATGACGAAAGAAGCGGTCGCCCTTTGACGGCTGTTACCGAAGAAAACGTGCTAGCAGTGAAAAATTTAATCCAAGACAATAGGCGAATTACATATCAGGAGATTCAACACATATTGAAGATTGGATCGGGAAGCGTTCACGAGATTCTACACAGCCATCTTCGCGTGAGGAGGATAGTATCACGCTGGGTGCCGCACAACCTCACCGATGCTCAGAAGCAGGCCCGGGTGGAATGGTGCCGTGATATGCTTAACAAATTTGAAGCAGGCTCGTCTCGGCGTGTTTACGACATCGTTACAGGTGATGAGTCCTGGATTTATCAATACGACCCAGAAACCAAGCGCCAGTCGACTGTTTGGGTGTTTCAAAATGAGCCAACGCCTACCAAAGTGAAGCGATCTAGAAGCGGGGGTAAGATTTTGATCGCTAGCTTTTTTAATTTGACTGGCCACTTGGTATCAATTCCCTTACGGGATCAAAGAAGCATTAATGCCGAATGGTATACTACCAAATGTTTGCCAGAAGTTTTCTCTGTTATAAGCAACAAGCGACCAAACACAGGGCTCCGCGGGCTACTGCTCCACCACGACAATGCACCTGCGCACACCGCACTCAAAACGAGGGACTTCCTGGACAGCACGCCAGTCAAACTCCTGGGTCACCCTCCTTACAGCCCTGATCTAGCACCGTGTGACTTCTTTTTATTCCCAAAAATAAAAAATCAGCTCAAAGGGATACAATTTTCTTCGCCGGAAGATGCGCTGGCTGCGTTCGAGCAGGCTGTAAACGAGGTGTCTGCGGCGGACTGGAAAAAGTGTTTTGAAAACTGGTTTAGGCGCATGAATCTTTGTATAGAGGCTGGTGGAAAGTACTTTGAAAAGATTTGATAAAAATATATGTACGTATAGAACAATTTTTTTTAGTTTCGCAAAACTTTCTGAGTGTCCCACGTACACGACTGCCCAAAAAAGAAGTGTAATTTTTCAGAATTCATGTATGAAATTGAAATTATTAATACTGCCTAGACAGACACAGTAAAAAATGCAGACGAACTGCTGCGAACAATCATAGTTAAGATATTGAAATTAAAAAACATCCTAATTTTTATAGAGAAGATGGTTGACAGCTACCACCTGTTTGGAACCCAGTTCTAAAAATAATCAAGTCCCAAACAGCACGCAACACTGTAAAAGACAATGACATTGTGAGTGATTACTGCGTGCATCGAAACTATGTAATGGAATTAATTGAAAATTGTACGGTAGACAATTTTATTTTTTAAATATCTGTATAGACGCTTGTCATCTTAGTATTCCTGCGACCACGAACGCTGCAAAGCTTTCGAAACGACAGGAAAACCAGTTTAAATAATATACGCGATTTAATCCGGTTAAACTGTTTCATTATAATGTGTAGTGATCGCAAAAACCCAAGAAATTATTGATTATGTTAAGCGAACAAAACTGTGCTTCTCCGTGTACAAACCACCGCTCACGCACACACTATGCACCTGAAGGATATTTGTTTTAGCGATGTTTACTGGACGATGCCGCGACATGTGTACACTGAGAGCGGTGAGCACCGTTAAAGTTGCATGTGTGTGCGTGAGCGCTGGTTTGTATACGGAGGAGCATGGTTTTGTTGGCTTCACTATGATTGTTCGCAGCACCTTGTCTATATTTTTAAGTATGTCTGTGACTGCAAATTGGTTGTTATAATCACTTTTCCAAGTCAGTTCTTTTAAAACCAGATGGCGATGGTGGAAATTCATAGTCTCTGTCTACCCCGATGAGAAACAGGCGTGATAATATGCATACAGGAACATTTAAAATATGATATTATTATCATAATCACGGATGAATAAAAAAGGCAGACAGAATCTTGCTAAGAAAAGATTGAAGTACTTATTTTTTTCCAAAACCCACTATAATTTCGACAGCATTTTATAAGACTACGACAAGGACTACCGTCAAACGAGATTTGTTGCGTAATCGCACTGTTTGTCTTACTATAGGCACAGATAATATAATACTATACTAGTACAGATACCTCATCTAAAACAAAGGAGTTAGACCATCGTAACTCGGCTTATTCTGCGGGCTATATATGTTTGACCTGCTTAGGCGCTCGATGGCGCTCCTAGCGGTCGATAGCAAGCGACATCTGGCTTTTCTCAGAATATGTGTTGCTATGAGGTGTATCACGACAAATACTAAAAACAAAAAAAAGTCTAAAAACAAAGGGGGTCCCCATACAAGAAACCTCAAAAAACATGCATTTTTTTCAACGTTTTTGTTTTTGCTCTATCTTCAAAACCGTAATATATACCAGCGTCAAACTTGGTCAGATTATAGTGCATATTATGTAGTTTAGCAACAAATACTAAAAATAAGACAAACATAGACATATGTGGCGGTACCTGCGTAAGAAAGACATGCAAAAATTCATATTTCGCGCACTGTTCGTTGATATCTTTTGATAAACTCTCGTAAATTAAATCAGTTTTATGGGGTATCAGGTCGTTGAGAGGTACGGAACCCTTACTGCGCGAGTCCGACTCGCACTTGGCCGGTTTTTTATTAGTCCATGACTCCATGCACAGAAATCATAGTTTATAATTATTATCCTGTTTTTAGTCATACTGTAGGCAGTTTTAACACAAAGAAACCGACTGTGCTCCGTATACGGGGTGCAACGACCACACGGGGTGTTATATTATGTGACTTGAACCGTACAATTCCTAGTCTGTTACACTTCCGACAATACAAGTTTCACTATCTTTTGATAAAGCACTAGATTATACAACTTTTTGCGACGAAACCGCGTACATTACACTCTGGGTACTGTGGTGAGGAAAAAATAGACAAGCTTAGCCGTCTGGGCTTATTTAAGTGTGATTATTATCCTTGACGTACTAAGCGTAGTTTTACAGGTAGTGAAAAAACGCTTTTTAAGTATGTTTTCAAGTTCTTTCTCAAAATAAAATACTACTACTGGTTACTGGTTTACTGGTGAGATTATCCAGAGAAGAACCGGAGTGACCGGCATAGCTTGTAGGATCAGTAAGCTGAAGTGGCAGTGGGCTGGCCATGTCTGTCGAAGGACTGATGACCGCTGGAGCAGACGAGTCCTTGAGTGGAGACCGCGAATCGGCAAACGCAGCGTAGGGCGCCCCCCCACCAGGTAGACTGACGACCTGAAGAACGTGGCTGGTGGGGACTGGATGCGGAAGGCATAGGACCGAGTGTTGTGGCGCAACTTGGGAGAGACGTATGTCCAGCAGTGGACTGCGATAGGCTGAGTTGATAATGACTGGTTACCAATAGGCTGAGTTGATAATGACTGGTTACCACGCTCGCTGTAATCGTGGCGAGTGATAAATTGATATTATTATTGCATCATGTAATCATAATTTGCTATCCTATCACGTTCATAATGAATATTCTGTCCTATATTAGTAGGCTTTATTGTCTGTCATATATATTAGTACACTCTGTTTTTTCTTACTTGTATTTTTTAATTTTTTTATTTGTCTTATTTTTTTATTTTTTGTCTTATTGTTTTTCTTGTCTTGTTTTATTTTTGACGGCGTCAGTGGTCTAGTGGTTCGAGAATCGGACTGCTGATCACGAGGTCGTGGGTTCGATTCCCACAGGACACAAATATTTGTGTGATGAACATAAGTGTTTGTGTTGGTCTGGGTGTTTCTTATGTATTATAAGTATGTATTTACAAAAAAAAAAGTATATAAGTATTATATCCATTGTCTAGCACCCATATCACAAGCTCTGCTTAGTTTGGGACTAGATGGTGCTGTGTAAAAAATGTCCCGTAGATATTTATTTATTTTATTTATTTAGTAAACAATCTTTCATATAATATATATTTATTATGCAATTCGTCAATAATAATGATTAAAAGACATTATGTTAACAATTGCACACACTAAATAACATTTTTAACCTTCTTATGTATTATAAGTATGTATTTACAAAAAAAAAAGTATATAAGTATTATATCCATTGTCTAGTACCCATAGCACAAGCTCTGCTTAGTTTGGGACTGGATGGTTCTGTGTAAAAATGTCACAAAGATATTTATTTATTTATTATTATTATTAATTACATGTGCAGAACTAGTAATTATATTTTGTCAGTAGTTAATTGAATAGAGAAACATGCCAAGATTGTTTACTAAACAAGACAAGAGAGAAAAAACTGACTTTAGGTACATTTAACGTTGCGTGATTGATCAATCAATCTGCACGCTTACCAAAGCCACAAGCTCATTCACTTGAAAATACAACTACCTATTTTCTACAATTCACATTCAAACACGGAAGCTTAAATAATGAACTTGAAATTATTTGCAATTAAAGCATTTATGTTTGGTTCTCTGTGCATTCTTTAGATAAAGTACTGTGACCATGGGTTTTCGCTATAATAATTCAAAATGAATTATTAAAGGAAATGTTACCAGACCATGAAGCAGAAATGTTGGAAGAATAAACCAGGAATTGTCTGAATGTTCCATAAATTATGAGATACAAATTGTTTTTTAACCGACTTCAAAAAAAGGAGGAGGTTATAACCGACTGCGTAACAGCAGAGGCAGTTAGAAAAGAAAAAACCGGCCAAGAGCATGTCGGGCCATGCTCAGTATTATAGGGTTCCTTAAGTAGGTGTTACAAACAAATCAAATCGAATATTAATCACGGCTATTTTAGTTTTTGCAATAGACGGCAGCATTGGCGACTCAGAGAGTGATGTCAGAAGACGCTAGATGGCGCTATACAGTGCCAAATGTAATACACGGCACTTGACGGCAGCATTGGCCACCCAGAGAGTGTTGAACAACGCCGCTAGATGGCGCCAAATTTAAGAAGTGTGTCGTCAACATAACACAAAGTTACTTTTTGTGATTTTTTCAAATAGAAAGTACCTAAAGGAGCATTATTTGCTATGATCATTTTTCTCTAAGGTCAATGACCTTTGAACTAGGACGTTTTAAGTATTTTTCAGTTTTCTGTCTATAACTCAAAAAATTATAATCACATTATACTCGAAATAATTTTAAAAGAGAGTTTTCACAAAGGTCTATCAATGTGGAAGATTATAAGTTTCTACGTTGCATAGTTTAGAAATGGCAGGGGGGGGACACATTGCAAGCCACTTTGGCGGGCTATATTTCGCAGATGGTACACCTGATAAAAAAGTGATGTATAAAACATTACCTTCATTTTAGTAGACCTATTCAATGATACCCCACACGAGTGGGTGCAGCGAAAAAAAATTTTTTTTCCCCATTTCACATGTATGGGCGCCACCCCTAAAGAACGTAAAAACTATTTTTTTATTCTTTTAAAATTGAGATCTATATGCAGACTATTTTTTAACAAAATTTCATTTACTTATGTTTATAACTGTAGAAGTTATTAAGCTGTAAAGGATTAGGACAGACGGACAGACGGACAGACGGACAGACGGACAGACGGACAGACGGACAGACGGACAGACGGACAGACGGACAAACGGACAGACGGACAGACGGACAGACGGACGGACATGACGAAACTATAAGGGTTCCTTGTAGGACTTCGGAACCCTAAAAAGTCTCGTAAAGTCTCGTTACAAGAGAAATCAGAAACATTGATTTAAATATAAAAAAACAATATCATTAAAAATACATGCCTATACAAGACCAAAAAAGGCCCCCATCTCAGCATATGTGACAACACCGAAATTTTGCAGCCCTAGTTTTCAGATGGGTCCCGAGAGTGAGGCCACGGGAACTCCTTTTAAGAGGTCACTGTATGAACAAAAATGTAAAAATGAAATGAAATGTATGTCAGTATGAACAACTTTTTCTATGAGAAAAATACTCAAATCGCGAAAAAAAAACAGCTGATCCCTACATCTTGTCGATTTATGTGAGGACAAATGTAGGAAACAACTGTTGGTCCCATAGTAAAAGTTGTTTATTCTGGTGAGTACAGTGACCCCTTAAGAGGTTTGCAGTTATTTCAATAACCCGTTGTTTACTCTTTTCAAATTATAAATGGTACAATAATGGTTTGTTCCACGATTTGGACAGACGGTCAATCAAATCAAATCAAATCAAAATTCTATATTTGTCTCAAATTATTACCAGTAACATAAAATTGGCTGTCTCGCTTCTTCCCTTAAATTATACTTTATACATAATAACAATGAGACCATTATTAAATACAAAATTGTACAAGTTCGCTGGCTCATTCTCAGCAGGAGACCAAACATCCCACAAAAAAGAAGACAATCCCTATTCTATGAGTAATTCTAAGATGGACGGAACAGGCGCGGAAGCTTAATGAAAACCAAATGATTTGCAATGAATCGTTTGTTCGATTCGGCGAGCGGCTACATTCTTTAGACAAAGTAGGGTGACCATGGGTTACGTAGAAAGTGGAGAAATAAGATAATAATAAGATAGAATAGAATAGAATAGTATTTATTTGCAACAAACATGGTACAATAAGGTGTTAGAAAACATTATTTTGAACTAATACATGTTCCACCAGTTACTGGCATACAATTTTTTTCATAATGCATGTACTATATAACAATACTTTTAAATTACAATGGAGTTAATTATAGTTTTTTTCTTTTAAATTACATATTATTAGCATTCATTCACACTCTTAAACTATTAACATTCTACAACATTATTAAATCTAAATTTATCCCATAATAATAAAACCTTAAACCTTTATTTTGCCAATTCTTATTTACTACACTAATTACATTCATAACATATACCAATTACAATTTATTTATGAGTTTCGTTTTTAGTTTATTTATTAAAATCAAGATGATTTATTAATTTATGATTTCGAGAGGCTAGTGGCTAAGTAATGACCACGTCTATTGCAAGATCTGTGAGGTTAAGCTGCGCTAGCCACGGTCAGTCCTTGGATGGGTGACCATTTCGTTGCACATCGAGACCTCTCCGTGCCTCGGTGAGCACGTTAAGTTGTCGGTCCCGGTTGCCATACGAATATCTATGGCAGTCGTTATGCAGAAGCCCGAAAGTCTGACAATTGGTCTATCCTTATGGAATATGGATGTCTGTGTTAAATACTGATGTTGTGTTTGTAATGTAGCAGGATTGGTTCAAGGGACTTTGTCGACAAAATGTATCACCGGGAAGAATCGTGACTGTACATTAAAAAAAAAACAAATTAATGTCAAATTATGTATCTATTATGTTTTAATGTAAACTATGTCACGATTTGTATAATTTAACTAAGGAAGGTGGTCCCCAAGATACAGGTTAACCTAGTTTGGGGATCAACGTTCATCTGAATTGTAACATGTTAGGTACTTATTTTGGAAATAAACGATTATTATATTATATTATATTTTAGGAATTACAGTGATACCTACAATACGTGTATCAGAAATGCGTGGTCATATTTTAAGAGATTCTAAGAGCATGGCATAGCATAGAACAACTTTTAATAGGGGACCAACCCTGAAATCGCGAAAAAAATATCAGCTGTTCCCTACTACATCATCGACGTTGCTCGACAAAATGTAAGGATCAGATGATTTATTTTTCGCGATTTCAGGATTGGTCCCATAGTAAAAGGTGTTTGATAGTATCTCCTGAATAAGCTCTTCAAATATGACCACGCATTTCTGATACACGTTGTATAGTTGTAATATCATAACAAAACTAACTTTGCATATCGTAGCTGCGGCAAAGAGGTTGACAACTTGACACTCACTAACACTGACGTGAGTCACAACCACAGAAATATATAGAATGGTTGTAATCACAATTTTACTTGCATCATGCGTGGCAACTTTCCGAACAAACTAAGCTTCCCATGTTGACGTCATTAATTTTTAAAAATTAACTTTAATCAAATGTACTTTACAGCTTCTTTTTCTGCAGTTAGAAACAGCACAATAAGGCATTTTTGCGGGTTTTTGTTACAGTATTTACATAAACAAGTCATAAGGCGTACTGAGAAAGGCTTTGAAATGCATTGCACTATGGTGCAGAGTGTTGGCACGCGCGCTCTGCCCACTTGGCTATTCTATCTATTTCTGTGGTCACAACACAGCGCTGATAAAAACATTATTATTAACTTATCCCACTATAACTTGATGTAATGGTGTCCCCACACGTCCATCGTGATGCGAGTCAGTTCGTCGTTCGTTCCGGACGGCGGCGTTCGCGTGTGAACCAGCCTTTATCTATATAATGAACTAGGTAGAAATAGATGCCCTTGGTTTAGAAGCAATTGTGTTTAGCTTCATGCTTTGTGGGCTTAGGGCTTTAACACACTCGATACTTTTAGCATCGCGATTAGATCAGATTTCGGGAGCTTGATGCTTTTTAGGGTTCCGTACCCGAAGGGTGACAGACGGGACCCTATTACTCTCGCTACGCTGTCCGTCCGTCCGTCCGTCTGTCTGTCACAGGGCTGTATCTTTTGATCGGTAATAGGTAACCGGTTGAAATTTCTCAGTTGAAAAATCTCAGAATATGTGTTGCTATGAGGTGTATCACGACAAATACTAAAAACAAAAAAAAGTCCTAAAAACAAAGGGGTCCCCATACAAGAAACCTCAAAAACATGCATTTTTTTCAACGTTTTTGTTTTTGCTCTATCTTCAAAACCGTAATATATACCAGCGTCAAACTTGGTCAGATTATAGTGCATATTATGTAGTTTAGCAACAAACACTAAAAATAGGGTAAAGAAAGACATATTAGTGGTTGGTGGTACCTGCGTAAGAAAGGGATGTAAAAATTAATATTTCGCGCATGGTGCGTTGATGTCTTTTGATGAACTCTCGTAAATTAAATCAGTTTCTATGGGGTATCAAGTCGACGGGTGGTACACAACCCTTACTGCATGAGTCCGACTTTCTTGTATGGTTTATTTATATTTAGTATTTGTCGTGATAGGCACCATAGTAACACGTATTTTGTGAAAATTTCAACTGATTATCTATTACCGTTACAAAGACAGACGGACGGACGGACAGGCTAGCGAGAGTAACAGGGTCCCGTTTAGCACCCTTTGGGTACGGAACCCTTAAAACATTGTTCACGTCTTTACAATTTGTCCTGCTAACATCCTTGGCCAAACAAACGCATCTACTCCAACAGCTAATCTTAAATCACATATTTTATAACTTAAACTACAATACGTTACCTTGTCCGTGTTTGTATGACGTAATCAATAGAACAGGGGTCAAACGGAACGAAAAACCAGTTCCACAAGTTGAGGTGACCGGTCTCAAATGCTATCATTTCGGGTTTCCGAATATCAATTGAACATTATGCATACTTGTTATATCAGAGTGTGGGACTGTGGGTGTGTTTAAATGAAATACCGCTGCATTTTGAATCATATTAAAAATTCAATTCAATGTTTATTATTTCAAATAAACCTCACTACAGGCACTTTTGAAACGTCAGGCTCTAGTTGCATAGTTCCAAATTGTAAGTCCTATGGAGAAGAAGGTTACGGGTGCCGGTGAAATTACAATCACATGAGACTTTCCATCTTCATGTCTCAGTTTGGCGAACCGACTTGCGGTACCATTTATGCAATGGCCTAGGTGGTACTACAGTTGTTATGGGCAAAGGTAACCACTTAACATCAGGTGGGCCTTCAGCTCGTTTCGCCATTCTATACTAAAACTCCATGGATATACTCTTTTTAAAATAGGTTTTTGTTTATTAAGTACATTAAATGCATGCAGGGGCTCGTAGCGATGCAACGACTGCGCGGATTGTACGATCTGCAAGGTTAAGCTGCACTTGCCGCGGTCAGTCTGTGGATGGGGACCGTTTCGTTACACATCGAGACCCCTCCGTGCCTCGGAGAGCACGTTAAGCTGTCGGTCCTGGTTGTCATACGAATATCTATGGCAGTCGTTACGGGTAGTCAGAAGCCTGAAAGTCTGACAACTGGTCTAACCTCCGAATGTCAGTATTACTCAGTAATTGGGTTGCGGGGGTCTGATGCCAGTCGCTCCGTGTAAAATACTGATGTTCAGCCGCATCTGGCTAGACTGGAAGCCGACCCCAATATAATTGGGAAAAGGCTCGGAGGATGATGATTAAATTCATTCAAATAATGTGAGTATAATGTAGGTTAATGTCAGAAATAAACAAGAGTTTAAAAGTGAGAATATTGCCTTTAGAAATAAACGTAAAAAGAGTTGCCATAGTATGTAGGAGCTGGCCTGTCCCGACAGACGGCACCCGTTCACGAGCATGACGCGAGCATCAGCCATCGCTTAGCGACGAAACTCCTGAACCTGTGGTTGGTGTTCCGATTTTAACCTATATTTCTTGATTGTTGCAGGCTCAGAGTCGAAGATCGAATGCACTCCGGAGGTGATGAAGGTGACTGTGCCCATGGATGGAGACAGGCGGATCACATACCTGGAACAAATGAAAGGTGAGGCTACTCCATATTCTATTACGTACTGTTTCAAACGGTTTTAGAAAGCCTAAACCTGCAAACCCACTGCGAGCAGAACTGAAGCGTATCGTCGGCGGGTCTCGTCGTGTTGTAATGTACTGAACTGTACTAGACTAGACAGTGCACACAGCGCCGTCCTGCCGGGCGTTTTGACGGCGTGATCGATCCGCCGCCGTTCCGCCGGGTGGAAAGACAAAGCCGGGCGGAGCACGACACGCTGGCGTCATATTATATGGGAATGCATAGTAGTAGTCACACAGACAGCGGAACGTTTTCTTCTGACGCTGTTATTCCGCCGCCATTCAGTCCCGCGCGCGATCCGTCTGCAGTATGACATCCCACGTCCCCGTCCACGTTCGGTCGACGCTCCGTCTCAGTTCCGTAATTCCGTCCTGCCCGCTGTATGCTTAGACGAATTATAACCGTAATGTGAAAATGCAATGATGGAAAAAAATAAACTGATGTGAAAATTAAATTGTTTTGTTTTGGGGTGCATTAAAAGAGTCTCCACGAGTGACGATATTTAATTGATCGTCCGGCGCACCCTGGGCAGTCAGCCCCGCCACCAACCTGCTGACTGGCTAATCTTTTCCCCACGGCATGAGCTGTTATCATTATGTAGCTCATGTCGACACGATAGAAGAAGAAGATCACGCTGAAACGGCTGAACGGATTTGGATGGAATTTGGCACACTGATAGACCCGGTTAAATTGTAGACTAATTTATCCCACAAAAATAGCCTAAAATTCAGTGGTATTGTTTTTTAACCGACGAAAAAAAGAGGAGGTTCTCAATTCGACGCGTATATATATATATATTTTTTTTTTTTTTTTTTTTTATTTATGACCAGGCATAACTTTTTACAGAGTGGTCCGATTTTGATGATTCTTTTTTTAATAGATAGGGTATATCTCGAAGTTGGTCCCATTTAAAATTCAAAATCAAAATCCACCCCTAAGGGTAGTAAAACAGGGGATGAGTGTTTGTTCACCCACTGAATTCTTACCTGTTAACAGATTCTGTTGAAACTTGACACACATAAATATAGTTCTAGACACTACGACATAATGGAGACCTGGAGTTAGATTTTAACTACAAAAAAATGAAAAATAAAACTTTTTAACAAAAAATTGAACCGACGAAAACAGAAACTGAAAAGCGAAAAATAACTAATTATGAGTCAAAAGATTTTATTTCTAATAAGCTTTTAAATGCACTTTCAAAACGTTAATTATGAATCTGGTTGCACGGTTCCGAAAAGTTGGTCCTATGGAGAAGAGCCGGCAAGAAACTCCATGGATATACTCTTATTAAATAATAATTGTACAGTGATTAAAATCCAAAGTGTGTTAATATTGCACTGTCATCCAGTGCTGAGCTGAGTTTCAACACTCTAGCTTATCGGGAAGTTAGTTTAAAATCAATTGCATAATTTGTACCGAACAGGCAGACAAGACGGAAGGCGAGTTGATAAAAACGTAGTAAAAAACCGGCCAAGAGCATGTCGGGCCATGCTCAGTATTATAGGGTTCCTAATTACAAACGAATCAAATCGAATATTAATCAATACTATTTTATTTTTTGCATCCAGCGCCACCTAGCGCTGAATTTAAGAAGCTAAATTTAAGTGTGTCATATCAATATAACATATAGTTACTTTTTGTGATTTTTTTAAATAGGTAGGAACTAAAGGAGCATTATTTGCTATGATAATTTTTCTCTAAGGTCAATGACCTATGAACTAGGACGTCTTAAGTATTTTGCAGTTTTCTCACTATAACTCAAAAATTTATAATCACATTATACTCGAAATAATTTTAAAAGAGAGTTTTTATAAAGGTCTATCAATGTGGAAGATTATAAATTACTACGTTGCATAGCTTAGAAATGGCAGGGGGGGGATACATTGCAAGCCACTTTGGCGGGCTGTATTTCGCAGATGGTACACCTCATAAAAAAGTTATGTATAAAACATTACCGTCATTTTAGTAGACCTATTTAATGATACCATACACGAGGGGTGCAGCGAAACAAAATAAAATTCACCCCCATTTCACATGTATGGGCACCACCCCTAAAATACGTAATCACGATTTTTTTATTCTTTTAAAATTGAGACCTATATCTAGACTATTTTTTAACAAAATTTCATTTACTTATGTTTATAACTGGAGAAGTTATTAAGCTGTAAAGGATTAGGACAGACGGACAGACGGACGGACATGACGAAACTATAAGGGTTCCTTGTAGGACTACGGAACCTTAAAAACGCAAGACATTTCGCGGACTACTGCATATCATATCAATCACCAACCCTTTATTAACCGGCGAACTAACTAACTTTCAAGCAACATAAATAATTATATTCCCAAATAATTTTAGCGCCAGTTCTATTAACCTTTTAAGACTCAAATTAGTAACGTCACACACATTGCAAAGCACACTTAATTGACAATACCAAACAACGAAGCAATGCATACCTATATTCTCCCAATATAACCTGACCCGTGGCGAAAAACAGAACTAAATTTAAATTTAGTTCAGTTTTTCGCCTGACGTATTGAATTTGACGGTGTTTTACAGTTCTCTTATCAAGCAGCGCCAGTGTGACAGATCGAGATATATTTGACACACTGTTCTCTTAAGTATTGTCATTGTTTTTAGTGAAAGTGGCCCGTTCATGCCCGTTCATAATAATTAACAATAGACGACGCTATATTGTTATTTTGAACATAGAAACTGTGCGAAGTTCGTAATTGGCAAAGTTATTGTGAAACTATGGGAAACTTTAGTTTGCTAATATGTTAGGAAAATGGCTTATAGTTCTATTTTGCTTTCTCATATTTTGTTTAAGCGTTACTAATGAAGCTTTTATAACCTAAATGTAAAAAAAAATATAAAATAATAAATGTAATGTATTGTTTTTAATACCTTTAATGTAAAAATCCCATTTTGGCGTTCCGATGCGTTCACAGATATAATCATAACAAGATTTGTACACTAAAATAAAAATAAATGCACTGGATGGGTACACCACAATTTTTCTTTTATTTTTAAATTCTACGAACTAAACCGTCATAGCTTAAGGTGAATGCTACAGGGTAGCGCGCGAAATTCAAAATTTGTTGCGTTTTTTGCTAATTGTAGCTCTGTTTCACGTTTTAAATGGATCGCAATATGATTCGCGGAAATAGTAACAATATATCTAAGGAATTATACTCATAAAAAATATTAACCAAATAGCCGATCTCGGCACAAAGATCGTCTGAGCTTACCAAAAATAAAATTAGAAGTATTTAAAAGAAACGTGTATTGCATGTCTATTAAAATATTTAATCACCTACCCCAGAATCTTAGTAAACTACCTCTGAAATTATTTAAAAAGGCACTATTCAAATTGTTATTAAATAAAAATTATTATTGTGTAAATGAATACTTAGAAGATAAGTCGATAATATTTACAATATAGATAAAATACCAATATAATTATGTTAGCCTGATTATGTACCTAATGACATTTTGTTATTTTTAGTTATTTTTAAAATGTCTATTATGCACCCCAAATATGTTTGCACGTCATACGTGACAGGATATGTTAGAACACGAAAATTTTGTAACACCTAGTTATGTACCATATTCTAGCAAATAAATATATTGAATTGAATTGAATTAACCTAGCTCTATAAGCTGTATAAGCTCGAAAATCGATAATTTGATCGTAAATTAATATTATCGAGTTAGTACAGTTAATAGAGCTAGGTTAATATTTTTTATGGTTATTATTCAGTAGATATATTGTTATTATTTCCGCCTATTATATTTTGACGGATATACAACGCGAAATAAAGCTACAATTTGCCAAAAACGCCAAAAAATTTGAATTTCGCGGGGTACCCTGTAGCATTCACCTTAAGTTAATATTGTTCTCAAGTAAGTGACTTTGTGTTTTTATTGAGACTAAATTTATTTAAACCTAAACCTAAAATAAAAATCCTACATTTTGTCGATTTATATGAACACAAAAAAATAGGGATCAACTGATATTTTTTCCGAGATTTCAGTCATCAACTCGGCCTATCGCAGTCCACTGCTGGACATAGGCCTCTCCCAAGTTGCGCCACAACACTCGGTCCTCTGCCTTCCGCATTCAGCCCCCCCCACCCCCAAACACGTTCTTCAGGTCGTCGGTCCAAATGGCGGGGGGGCGCCCTACGCTGCGTTAGCCGATTCACGGTCTCCACTCAAGGACTCGTCTGCTCCAGCGGCATCGGTCCATCGACAGACATAGCCAGCCCACTGCCACTTCAGCTTACTGATCCTACATGCTATCTCGGTCACTCCAGTTCTTCTCCGGATAATGTCGTTACGGATTTTATCCTTCAAAGAAACTCCAAGCATAGCTCGCTCCATACCTCGCTGAGATGTCGCTGAGTGACTTTGAATTTGTGGACCAACTGTCAGTGTCCACGTCTCGGCACCGTAAGTCATGAGATATTTCGGTGTTGGTCCAATAATAAAAGTTGTTCGAAACAATAATCTTGAAAATCTTTTACCTATTTTTCAAACCTCTGAAATTCTATGCCTCTGAATTAATAATTCGAACTAAAAACAAAGATGTCTGCCGGCGTGACGTGGAGTGACGTAACAATGGCGGCGTGAAGACGGCAGATATATCAAGATGGCTGAATTTTGATGCTATGTGCTATATATGTGCGGATTGATGCATCACGATCCTTGCAGGTTGAAAGATAGGTGAATCGGAAGGAATAAAATTGTTTTGTGTGGGTAACTGTGTTTCTGCAATAATTATAACATAGACTCACCACTCGGATACGGTTTTGTTATGACTTATAGTGTCACTCGTAGTAAAAAAAAAAAGAAAATCAAGGGCACGGTATGAGAAGCACAACCTTTTGGTTGTAAGTAAAGTATTAGTGGTGCTAGTGAAATAACAAATCTCTTCAGTATTTAATGGCTTTTCTTACAACAAAATATTACATACATACATACATATTATCACGCCTGTTTCCCATTGGGGTAGGCAGAGACTATGGATTTCCACCTGCTACGATCCTGACACACCTCTTTCGCTTCATCTACGTCCATTAACCTCGTCATGCATGCTCGTCGGTTTAGAGAACCTGGCATTTTTTGAGAACATCCATATTTTCATCACATTTTTCGGCAAACACTTAATTGACCGCTAAAAAAATCTGAAAAAATTAAAATAAGTCCCGCTAGGGCTAGGAGAGCCCCGTCAGGAAATAAGCTATCCTTGAAATTCATATTTTTAATATATCAGCTGTTCCCTACATTTGTGTTCACTTAAATCGACAAAATGTAGAGAGCACGTGATATTTTAATCGCGATTTCAGGTTTGTCCCATAGTAAAAGATGTTCATACTGATGAGTATAATGACCCCTTAAGAGGTTTTCAGTGATTTCAATAACACGTTGCATGCAGTGTAGTTTGTCTACTTTTCCGTAGACAAATCTCATGTGTACCGTGGTCATGCTATATCTTTCAAGCTTCAAAAAACCTTGTACTATATTCCTTTAACCTTTCCACCGCCAATGACACCCATACAAGTTGTTGATCTGTAAGCGTGCCATATTTCTAGACCAAATGATAAATGCGATGATGGATGCGGAAGGCAGAGGACCGAGTGTTGTGGCACAACTTGGGAGAGGCCTATGTCTAGCAGTGGACTGCGATAGGCTGCGTTGATGATGATGAAATGATAAATAATATGTTTAGTCATCTAAAAATACTTGAAAAATTCTACGATTATTTTTCACTTAGAAACATAGTGAGGGTTTGAGAATAAATCCCGAACGACTCTGAAATTTTTTTTGGTGGTTTAGCAAGCGGGGGGAATCTGTTCGTTTACAAATAACTAAATGAAAATAATAATAATAAATAATGAATGTTTAGGTATTTAACATAATAACTTCTTAGGTTTTCGCGATCACTACACATTATAATAAAACAAAGTTTACATACATACATACATATTATCACGCCTGTTTCCCATTGGGGTAGGCAGAGACTATGGATTTCCACCTGCTACGATCCTGACACACCTCTTTCGCTTCATCTACGTCCATTAACCTCGTCATGCATGCTCGTCGTAAAACAAAGTTTAACCGGATTAAATCGCGTATATTATTTAAATTGGTTTCCCTGACGTTTCGAAAGCTTTGCAGCATTTCGTGGTCGCAGGTAGACTAAGATGACAAGCGTCTTTACAAATATTTCTAAAAATATATTTTAATCTACCGTACAATATTATTAATTAAAATCGTTTCGATGCACGCAGTAATCACTCACAACATCATTATCTTTTACAGTGTTGCATGCTGTTTGGGACTTGATTATTTTTAGGACTGGGTTCCAAACAGGTGGTAGCTGCCAACCATCTTCTCTATTAAAATTAGGATGTTTTTTAATTTCAATAGCCTCACGGAGCATTCTAGGTACATATCGGTTTTCCTTCGCCAGAACTTGTGATTTATCAAATCGAAGAAAATGGTTGGGTTTGTCTAGGGCATGTTCACACACTGCAGACTTTGTGGAGCGTCTGTTCTTGACGTCAGCTATATGTTCTTTAATTCTAGTGGAAATAAAGAACGCTTTGTTTGCCCTATGTATGATAACCCACAATCACAATCAATCTTGTAGACCCCTGCATCTTGTAAGGGAATGTGACACTTCACCGGTCTGAGGAGTTGGCTGATCTTTTTTTGGGGCTTGAAATAGGTTTTGATAGAAGCACGCTTCAAGATATGACCAATTCTGTCGGTGACCCCTTTGATGAATGGTAGAACAGCAGGTCGACGATCAACTGTGCTGGGTTTCAGGCGGCGTTTGCGATGGGGATGTGGAGCTTGCAAGTTATTATGCTTGAGAACATGCTTCACATGGTAAAGTTCCTCTGCCAGGTGGTCATAACGACTTAATAATTAACTTAGATAAGTCAGTTAGAATGAACTTTCAGCAAAGAAGAAATCGGAACTAACAAAAACATTTTTTTTGGTATTGTTTTTTTATTGATTCGTGTTCAGTATCAGTGGTATAGTCACCTCCTTAAATATGTTACGAATACAGATCATCATTTTGTAGAAGACACACGATTACGTGCCCTCAGCGCCACGAATTTATAACTTTATACTAACGTCCATACAATATTTGTCTTCTATAAGAGACGTAGCGCGCTGAGGGCACGAAAACCAATTCCAAGGAGTATCCATGAGCCTATTCCATGATTCCATGACACGTCTCATTCCAGTCACGTGCTGGTATAATTAAATCTATTCCCTGAACGCGCTCACGACTTATACCAGCGTTTATTATTAATCATTAGATATTTAAAGATGGAGTATGATTTCTAATGAGCTTCCAGTCAGCTACCTACTGTTCTACGATAAACAGACCCTTAGAAATTTAAAATGTAACAATAACGGAGGATATGCGGGATTTCTTTTCTCCATACAAACTTAGTAGTAGTAGTAGAGCTCCTTTGTGAAAGAGCTCGTCCGGGGAAGTACTGCCACCGTACCTACTTCTCCGTCAAATAGTGATGCTTGCATTGCTGTGTTTCGGTCTGAAGGGTATGGGTGCCGGTGAAATTACAATCACATGAGTCTTTCCATCTTCATGTCTCAGTTTGGCGAACCGACTTGCGGTACCAAGCCTAGGTGGTATTGAAGTTGTTATGGGCAAAGGTAACCGCTTAACATCAGGTGGGCTTTTAGCTCTTTTCGCCATCCTATACTATAAAAAAGACGCTCTCTACTGTTTTCTTTCTGGTTTATAATCCAAGAGCAATGATTTTTTAGAGTAAAATAAATATCAGCTTTTTCTATGCCCATAGGGCAAAAAACAACATAGGTTAAAAACAACAACATCATAGGTTTCGTTTTTGTTAATAACTTAATCTAGAAGCCCTCAAAAAAATCTTTCAATTGCCTATTTAGACCGCTATCTACAGATGCCTAGTGTATAAATTTGATAACTATTAATGAAAAAAGATGAACATAGCGACATAGTACACATACTTTTTATTCAGTTTATGAAATATTTTTCAAATTGGTCCAGTTTCAGAGTAGAAAATAGTCGAGAGCCAAACTAAGGCTATTCAGTCAGAACTGCAGTTGTCCTTATCGCACTTATTTGATGCAAAGCGACAGCGATAGGTTCTTCTAATATGAAAAATCTCTGTCCGCATTTCCCCTTAAAACCACGTCACACAATGTGAAGTCAGTTTTTAAAAATAAAAAACCAATAATACATCACCTCTTACACAGGATTAATTTCAATATTAATTTTACTTTAATTCAAATTTTAATATTAATTTTATTTTAATTTAAATTTTAATATTAATTTTATTTTCATTTAAATTTTAATATTATTTTAATTTAAATTTTAATATTATTATTATTATTATTTTTTAATTATAACGCAAGTACCCCGGGAATTACGTAATTACACCTTCAAAATCTGATCACACTTGAATTACAAAAACAACCCTTAGCTACTGCTTACGAATTAGACGCTGAGACGCTGTTAACGTCAAATTGTAATCAATGACGTGCGGTCGGCTGTATATGGTCGTCATCAAACACATTTTCTTTAAGATCTTAACAAGTAATATGTGTAATTTTCAGAATACCAGCCGTGTCAGCCTGAGATTGACGGTAACGTTGCCATGTTTCTGCTGGACCTACAGGACGTACATAAATGCGGAGTCACCAGAGTGTTGGAGAGCCTGACTGTGAGTATAAATAAAATTGTATTAAGGCCCAGAACGCCGCGAAATGAGAGTGACCGCGAAGCAAAATACGAGCCTTACTGGGAAGGAGTAGTGCAGCATGATGATTTGCTGTCATCCATTGAAGAGTTCCCTTGTTTATCTCCGAAGATCTTCATCAGATCTTCACCAGATGATACTTTCTGAATGCAAATGTTTGATTTGTTGATGAAAATACCAAAATCGTATGCCTATAATACTACTAATATATTGAGGAGTTCCCTCAATTCCACATGGATCCCATTATCAGAACTAAATTTTGACCAAAAATGGGACCAACCTGGAAGTATATATATCCTTTCAAATTAAAAATTAAAAATTCAAATCTGTTGATAAATGACGGAGTATTGAGGTAAGAAACATAACAAAAATAAAAATACAATTGAATTGAGAACCTCCTCCTTTTTTTGAAGTCGGTTGAAAACAAGTTTAACCGGATTACATCGCGTATATTATTAAAATTGGTTTTCCTGGCGTTTTGAAATAAACTCCAATCCGGTGAAATCCGGTTCAACTCGGCCTATCGCAGTCCACTGCTGGACATAGGCCTCTCCCAAGTTGCGCCACAACGCTCGGTCCTCTGCCTTCCGCATCCAGTCCCCCCCAGCCACGTTCTTTAGGTCGTCGGTCCACCTGGCAGGGGGGCGACCTACGCTGCGTTTGCCGATACGCGGTCTCCACTCAAGGACTCGTCTGCTCCAACGGCCATCGGTCCTTCGACAGACATGGCCAGCCCACTGCCACTTCAGCTTACTGATCCTACAAGCTATGTCGGTCACTCCGGTTCTTCTCCGGATAATCTCGTTGCGGATTTTATCCTTCAAAGAAACTCCAAGCATAGCTCGCTCCATAGCTCGCTGAGCGACTTTAAATTTGTGGACTAGCCCAACTGTCAGTGTCCACGTCTCGGCACCGTAAGTCATGACTGGCAGGACGCACTGGAGTTTGAAATCCGGTTAAACTTGTTTTATTGTAACCTTCAAATAGTTGTGTGTATCAAACTGAGCGCAGAAATAAAACCATTATCATTCTTTTTTTTTTCCAGGGCAAACGCACCTTCTACAAAACCATAGTGATTGAGAACTCATCAGGCGGCGTGGAAACCCTGACGGCGCGGTGCAAGCTGTCAGGCGAGAGGCGCGCCATCAGCAGGCGGGACGTGCATCCCTTCCCTCTGGACTTCAACGAGCCTGAGTTAGTATTAAAATTAAAGTCTAAAGTTATAAGTACACGGACATTTCATACACAAGTCATTAGAAAAATCTTATGACATAAGTATCGGCATTTTTCCTTCCTTCCGAATACACCACACGCACACATCTTACACTGATACAAAACACATCTTATCGGAACACACATAATATTATTTAACAAATAAATATATATATAAGAAATGAGTAGGTATGTGAAGTTGCGATGCAGTAGATTGTCATGGTATGGACATGTGATGCGGAGAAATGAGGAGCGTGTTACGAGAAAAGTTTTGTGTATGAATGTGGATGGCTATATGAAAAGAGGCAGATCAAAGAAAAGATGGATGGATTGTGTGAAAGATGACATGGATTAAAAGAAAGTGAACACGGAGATGACGGCTGATAGAGATGTATGGGAGAAAAAGACATGCTGCACCGACCGCTAATAAATTGGGATAAGGGCAGGAGGATGATGATATATACTGGGTGTCAGGGAAACGCTCCCGAAACTGAAAGGCTATTATTATACTACCTAAACACAATAGAATACCAGTAACTATTTGCCTTACACTCATTGTTTTAGTAATTTGGTATTTTGCAAACCCGCAATGTAAAGCGTACAAAACTCGGGATCAATGCCGCGCGTACCTAACCTACCTACGCTCGCTACGACACGGACTGCGTATGCGAGTGGATGTCGTTCACCCCTAGCGCCAGCTGATATTTTATTTGAATTACATTGCGAACATTAAAAAAATTAGGTAAATAAATGGGGTTTTTTTGCAAATCAGTTTTATTTAACTGCCCAAAGCTGGTTATGTATGAAAAATTAAAAAAAAATGAAAATATCTTTACAGAGAATCTCATTTTTTTTTGTGGTTTCGTATCAGTAATCACCAACACTATCACCTATCTTCGTTTTCGGAAGCGTTTCCCTGACACCCTGTATATACAACGTGTTATTGAAATAACTGAAAACCTCTTAAGGGATTGTTGTTGTTCGTAGCACTTCGTCTATATTTTTTACTATGTCTGTGGCTTTAATTCATAAATTTTGCAATCCACGTGGGTATTACTTAACCCCGAGCTCCTTCTTTCCTGAGCCAGTTGGGTGATATAAAATATCTTGAAGTTTACGCTATTTTCGCATTAGAGTTAAAAGTATGTTTCTTTATGTTTCAGTGTGCTCAACATTACCCGTTACGAAGAAGGCAAGGCACCTGAACCAGTGCTTGGCGCCATCGTCAAGCAGAATGGAAAGCAGTGAGTTTGACCCTTTCTATGTACAATGAGCCATATACATGCTAAAATTTTAATGGCTTCTTTCCCGAAAATGGGTCATTGTATTCATCATTATGAACAACTTTTACTTTGTGACCAACCCTGAAATCACGAAATAAAATCAGTTGGTCAGTTGGCAACTACGGGCCGCTCTCGTCAAGAGCGGCCCGTAGTTGCTGTGTGTAAGGGGAGTGGGAGGGTGGGAATTAGGTTTTGGGAGCGTTAATATAAATAATATAGAACAGTGAATCCTTTCCAACCTTCCAGGGTATCGGGCGAGATCTCAGTGACACCCGGCACTCCGCTGACGATGGAGATCTTCCTGAACGACAAGTCTGCGCCGATCTACGGACTGCTCGTCAACTACATGCACGTCACAGACACCGGGAAGCAGCAGGAGACTATCATATTGAACGGGTGAGTAGCACAGATGCTCATATAAAGTCAAGGCTAGACTCGGCATCATCGGGATATTAATCAAATCAAATAGAAAGAAAGAAATAAAAATGATTTTTTACAGAGGAACTCTATAAATGCTGCGAGGTTCTTAACGTCAGACAACTCTTCATCCTCCACACTGTTGTGTTGCAGCACCTACATACCCCATACAAGATTATCACCAAACGACGTAAAGATTTGGTCTGTCAAACATACAAATGTAGCTTCTCCTTCACCAAAAGATTTCTTTGCTTCCAAGGTCCTCACTTGTATAATAGACTTAATAAAACTTTGAACTTATCTAGAAAATCTCTAAAAACAACTGTGACAAATTGGCTACTTCAACAAAACTACATCACTACAGAGCAACTTCTTCTATCTGGAGATAACCCTCAAAACACATACAAACACATGCACTACACACAATACATACACAATCACCTACACTTCCATAACCAACCAACACCAACACTCATACACACTAACATCATCAGCCCAAACTAACTTGTCTTATGGCTTTTAGCTCCATTTTTATATTTTTATTACACTGCTTTTATTAATTAAACATTGGTTTTTGTATTTTTATTTTTATTATAGTATGCGATACTGCACTGTTCTGTACTGTTTGTCTCTTCGTGCATACTATTTATTGTACAACATTAACGCTCGCATTAACTTCTGCCCTAATTTGAACCAATGTAAGTCAGGAGTTGAAACTAGTACCCTTAATACAAGTTATCTTGATAACTTAGCAAGGGTGCTAGTTGCGACACATTTTCAATATGTCTACCACTGTTTAGGTTAAGTCATGTGAATGTCAATGTTTTTTATGTTATATTGTGAAATGCCAATAAATGATTTATTTATTTTAATAATATTGCCACAACAAGACCACATGCGGTAGGTGCACATAAAAAATACTTAATTAGGTACATTTCTTGAATCATTTTATCAATAATTTATTTCAGGCAGGCAGACTCCAAAAAAATACAGCAATACAAAAAAAAACCGGACAAGTGCGAGTTGGACTCACGCAGTAAGGGTTCCGTACCTCTCAACGACCTGATACCCCATAAAAACTGATTTAATTTACGAGAGTTTATCAAAAGACATATACGCACAGTGCGCGAAATATGAATTTTTGCAAGTCTTTCTTATGCAGGTACCACCACATATGTCTATGTTTGTCTTTTTTTTAGTATTTGTTGCTAAATAACATAATATGCATTACAATCTGACCAAGTTCGACGCTAGCATATATTAATGTTTTGAAGATAGAGCAGGAACAAAAACGTTGAAATAAATGCATGTTTTTTGAGGTTTCTTGTATGGGGACCCTCTTTGGTTTTAGACTTTTTTTGTTTTTAGTAGTTGTCGTGATACACCTCATAGCAACACAATTTCTGAGAAAATTTCAACCAGTTACCTATTACCGTTCAGAAGATACAGCCCTGTGACAGACAGACGGACGGATGGACCGACAGCGTAGCGAGAGTAATAGGGTCCCGTTTGGCACCCTTCGGGTACGGAACCCTAAAAACGAGTGTGCTTTAGACCACACGACTGAAGTAAATCTGATCTGATCTGAAGTGAATCTTCACTAACTTATATCTCCCTCAATACTATTTAAATAAATAAATAAAATCTTTATTGATCAAAGTAGAGTTACAAATAAAACTTAGAACACTAGCCTCCACACTAAGATTCCCTGTGTCGTGGAGTCTAGGTAGTCTATTTCATCAGACTAAAAATTAATTTGAAAGAGAAACAAGATTAATTTAAAATTTCACCGTAACGTAACGCAGTCTGCCTCGTTGGTCTAGTGGTTGCAAGCGCGACTGCTAAGCGTGAGGTCCGGGGTTCGATTCCCGGGTCGGGCAAAGTGTTATTGGGTTTTTTCATTAGGAAATTCTCAGTAGCAGCCTGGAGTCTGGATTTGTGCCCGGTCAATGGCAATAGGCTCGCCCCCTATTACATGGGACTTACAACATAACTGACAATGTGGGTGTACTATACACCTCTGCCTACCCCTTCGGGGAAATACAGGCGTGATGTTATGTTATGTAATGTAACACATTCACCAGCTTACTCTCCAAGTCAAACGTCCATTCGCCTCGCCCGATCACACTTTTCGTAACACTTTTCGTAACGCATTCACCAGCTTACTCCCCAAGTCAACCAGCTTACTCCCCAAGTCAACCAGCTTACTCCCCAAGTCAACCAGCTTACTCCCCAAGTCAACCAGCTTACTCCCCAAGTCAACCAGCTTACTCCCCAAGTCAACCAGCTTACTCCCCAAGTCAACCAGCTTACTCCCCAAGTCAACCAGCTTACTCCCCAAGTCAACCAGCTTACTCCCCAAGTCAACCAGCTTACTCCCCAAGTCAACCAGCTTACTCCCCAAGTCAACCAGCTTACTCCCCAAGTCAACCAGCTTACTCCCCAAGTCAAGCGTGCGTAAAGAAGTTTTACTTCATTAATCCAAAGAATAATACAAATATAATCAAATAAGATAAAATAATCCAATTACGTCAATAGTTATAATCCAAAATAATACTTGTTATAACTAATAGTGACAGATTTCGTGTGGCTGGAACACTAAAGGCTTGATTTCACCACCGATAATTGTCTGAATAAACGACCGTTTACCCACAATTCCAGTCACAGAAATAGATAGAATGGAAAAGTGGGCAGGGCGTGTGCCAACACTCTGCCCCATAGTACAGCGCATTTCAAAGCCCTTCTCAGTACGCCTTAAGACTTGTTTCTATAAATACTGTAACAAAAACCAGCAAAAATGCCATATTGCGCTGTTTCTAACTGCAGAAAAGTAAAGTAAAGTACATTTGATTAAAGTATTTTTTTGTAATTAATGACGTAAGGCGGAGTTTGAAGTTTCGAAAGTTGCCACGCATGAATCGCAAGTAAAATTGTGATTACAACCATTCTATCTCTATATATTTTTGTTTTTCCAGTAAATTTTTCGAGGCAGCAGGCACTTATGATCCCCAATAATGAGGCCCCATGAACAGCCAGCCGTGCCTTTCGTCCAGTGGCTTTTCAATTCATTCATTCATCATCATCATTTCAGCCTAAAGACGTCCACTGCTGGACATAGGCCTCCCCCAAGCATCGCCACAACGACCGGTCCTGTGCCTTCCGCATCCAGCGGATTCCCGCGACCTTTCAATATCCGCCATTAAATATTAAACTATAGATCAGATACGTCTTAAACATAAGTTTTCTGTTCTTTTCAGTTGCTCCGTGGACACGTACCTGTTCGACAACTTCGTGACGGCAGACGGCGACACCCTCACTGCCAAGTTCAAGGCCTTCAAGTTCCCTGACACCACCTACGTCCAGTTCAAGGGAACCGTCACCGTGTGCCTCGATAAGTGCCAGGGGGTGAGTGACTCAAACGTCTGGAAATGGTTGAGGGACCTGACATTATCATCCAGTCTACCGACCACCGACCACTTATATAAAGTGTTATTGAAATAACTGAAAACCTCTTAAGGGCTCATTCTACTCATCAGTATGAACAACTTTTACTGTAGGACCAATCCTGAAATCGCGAAAAAAAATTAGCTGATCCCAACGACGTCAATATATAGACACGCGGTCTCATATAGGTGAGCAGCATGTTCCAAATTCAGTAGGCGCAACCGTTGATAAAATTTACGTGTGTTCGCGAGACAGCTGTCAAGTGAACTAATGACAGATGACAGTGTGGTTCCGGAACCACAACTGTGTGTAACCATGTTGTTCTTTGGAACAGCACATCTATCAGTACGTAGTACATATATATCGATGGCTGATCCCTACATTTTGTCGATTCATGTGGACAGCAGCAGGACAATTGTGTAACTGCATCGCAATCAACAAAATGACAATTTTGATGTTTGAATCCGGAAAAATTAAATCGAATTGCGTAACTACAAAACTGTTGATTAAGATGTCGGAGGGATTCATCATGAAATTGAATGAATGATAAAGCTTAAAACGCATACTTGCAGCAGCTGACTTGCATAACGAAACGTGATCTAATATACATGACGTAATTTCTATCGCAAAGTATTTCCCTCCTGACGTCATTTACTTCATAATGAAGTCCCTCTATGTCGTTACACAATTCCAATGTTTGATTGCGATCTTATCACCATCGTCTTAAATTTTACATCAAAATGAAACTGTCAAATGAGTTACGCAATTGCCCTGCTGATTTCTTTTTTGCGTTTTCAGGGTTAGTCCTATAATAAAAGTTGTTGTGAGTATAATGACCTTTAAGAGGTTTTCAGCTATTTCAATAACACATTGTATAAATACTTCCGTGTTAAGAAACCTGCACACATGAGAGTGCTTCACACATTTCTCAATCGCGTGTGTATATAGTCCACCAACCTGCACTAGGCCAGCGTGACGACTAAGGCATTAGGCATTAGCCTTCTCGTAATGAGAAAAAGCCCGTGCCCAGCTGTGGGACAATAATTTCTGACCTACCGTGAAACAGTATTCACTAGTACGGAAGTCAGTCTGAATCAGGCTCAAACAACCGCATAATACATAACATAACATAACATCACGCCTGTATTTCCCCAAAGGGGTAGGCAGAGGTGTATTAGTACACCCACAATTCGCCAGTTATGTTATAGACCCATATAATAGGGGGCGAGCCTATTGCCATTGACCATAATACACCTACTACAATCTAGTACACTAATCACAGGATTGCTGTGATTTGTAATTAAGTGTTGTTCTTGACTTTTGCTGATAAACCAATGAAATTTAAAAGTACAGATATGTTTCTTGCGCTCGCAATCTGAAGACTCAAAAACTTCCTAATTAGGACGTTTTTCAATTAATCCGCGTCAAGTAAGCCGCCGAACGTGACCGGTGACAAAAAAAAATGCCTTCGTGTGTGTACAGAAAGTGTTCCAATTATGACGCGAAAGTAACTTGAAGTAACCAACTTACTTACTTTGTCTAGTTTATGTGTATGGTGCTGTACGGAATATTTTTTTCATTTGTTTTGTTAGTGTATGACATATCTATACTTTTAAATATCATTGTAATAAACTTATTATTATTATTATATTAATAGGCTGACTAAACAGTTTCAGATATCAGTTTATTAATAGATAGATATTTATTTATTTATTTTAATCAGTGGTATACATAACAACAACATTCTAAAGATGTAAACATAAAATCATTATTAGACTACAATTAAAAATATTAAAAATCATCACGCCCAAACATATAATAAAGAAATATAAAAATATTGACTACGACTTATTTGAATATTGTAATGTTATGAATGTGTACAACAAGGTCGAATATTTTACACTAGCGGAAGTTAATAAGCCTGAGCTTATAATAGAAATAAAAAGACCAAGTTTCTTAAGACCTATCTCACATAAAAATAAATATGTACTACCTAAAACCAATAACCTCTACGGGACGAGAGTTGCTAACTACGTGGTTCCTTACTATCTTAATAAACTACCAGAGGATCTGCAAACCCTTTACAATAAACGTTCGAAAAGTTATAAGTACAAATTTAAAAGATTTTTTGTAACGCATCAAAACGCGTTTCTCGCCTGAACCTTACTATTCTTAATCTATTGTTATAACATAACATCACTAAAAATTGTTTTTATGTATAATTAATAATGTATTCTTAGAAAATAAAATAACCTGATTTTTTTATGTTTAAAATGAACGACTCGCCGTACACAGATAAGTCCTTAGCGGTTTTCGTGTACGGCAATATCATTAATCGTGTAGAACAATGTATATTGGAAATTAATAAATAAATAAATAAATTAGAGTTTTACCGTACATCAGTATCATCGACTATGCAAACAGGTTAACAAAAATATAGTTAACAAGGTAGGATATTAAATAAGTACAATGTGGGTAGATACCAGATAATATTTATCTACATTATGAAGGAGTGAACACCGGTGACTGCGCGATCCGTCTTTACAAACTGGTGGAGGGTAGTATTTGTGTTGATACAGGTTGTTCCTACAAATGCAGCAAGCTTTTGAGAATTTATTATACTTACATACTTACTTAACATTATTGATATAATGTTATTAATTGTAGTGACTAGTTATTTTTATTATTGTGTATTTGTAACTTGCAAGAAATGTTGTTTTAATTTAAATTAAAAATATAGATTTATTATTAGAAGAATTTATTAATGATTATAATAAAACAAGTTTAACCGGATTACTTACATCGCGTATATTATTTAAATTGGTTTTCCTGACGTATCGAAAGCTTTGCAGCGTTCGTGGTCGCAGGAAGACTAAGATGACAAGCGTCTTTACATATATTTCTAAAAAATATTCAATTTTTTATTCATTAAAATCGTTTCGATGCACGCAGTAATCACTGACGATGTCATTATCTTTCACAGTGTGGCGTGCTGTTTGGGACATGATTATTTTGAGAACTGGGTACCAAACAGATGGTAGATGCCAACCATCTTCTCTATAAAACTTGTTTTATTATAATGTCTAGTACTCGCAAAAAACCTAAGAAATTATTATTATTGATGATCGTTTCCACAGGTGCAATGCAGCAACGGCCAGTTAGCGTACGGCAGGAAGCGTCGCTCCATCGCCGCCAACAGCGACTCCAACAAAGTCTACGAAGTATCGCTCACCACCTTCATCAAAGTCGACTATGAAGACGGACAAAAAGATGCAGGTTTGTGTGCTTTATTATATTTATCCCCACTTGCTCGAAAATTGCTTGATTATTATTTTTTAAATACATCAATCGGCTCTTTTCCGTACGCAACGAAATAACAGGCCAGTAATATCCAACACGACAATAATAGAAATTGCTGGACAGTTTTTATTTTTTAAATTATGCTACCGAGGTTTTTAAGTACACACTTACATAAATTAGGTGTTTTTAGGTACAAAATATTTGTCATTATACAGGCTGAATGCGCATTTTTTTTTTCAAAACTTTGAAAATAGAACAAGAACCGCGCTCGGATGAATTGGCGTGAATGAAAATTAGATACTGTAGAATTAATCAATAATTTATTGTTTCCTCGCAAATGAAAGAAAAGTACTATACAAGTCTCTGCCGAAATAGCAATTAATTGAAAAAAAGCCTCGTTTTTTTAAAATCGCTCTTTTCCGCACGCGACAACATCACGCTGACAAAAGTGACCGTTTTACGCACTTTTTCTATCCTCAACTACATTAAACTACAGTACCTGTACATCAATTATTAAAAACTAATTTTTGATAAATGATGTATTCAGAGAGTCTCGTAGCGATGCAACGACTGTGCGGATTGTACGATCTGCAAGGTAAAGCTGCACTTGCCGCGGTCAGTCTGTGGATGGGTGACCGTTTCGTTACATATCGAGACCCCTCCGTGCCTCGGAGAGCACGTTAAGCTGTCGGTCCCGGTTGTCATACGAATATCTATGGCAGTCGTTACTGGTAGTCAGAAGCCTGAAAGTCTGACAACTGGTCTAACCTCCGAATGTCAGTATTACCCAGTAACTGGATTGCGGGGGTCTGATGGCAGTCGCTCCGTGTAAAATACTGATGTTCAGCCGCATCTGGCTAGACTGGAAGCCGACCCCAATATAATTGGGAAAAAGCTCGGAGGATGATGATGATGATGTATTCAGAGAGTAATATTTTTTTTACTGATGGGGCGCCACTTGTCTGCAACATGCGCCTTAATACCTAATGCCTATACAAAATTTGGATGGTGATTAAAAAGTCATTGTGTATAGAGCTTTTTAGGGTTCCGAAGTCCTACAAGGAACCCTTATAGTTTCGTCATGTCCGTCCGTCTGTCCGTCTGTCCGTCTGTCCTAATCCTTTACAGCTTAATAACTTCTACAGTTATAAACATAAGTAAATGAAATTTTGTTAAAAAATGGTTTAGATATAGATCTCAATTTTAAAAGTATAAAAAAATCTTGGTAACGTTTTTACGCCCATACATGTGAAATGGGGATGTAAATTTATTTTTCGCTGCACCCCCTCGTGTGGCGTATCATTGAATAGGTCTACTAAAATGAAGGTAATGTTTCATACACCACTTTTTTATCAGGTGTACCATCTGCGAAATATAGCCCGCCAAAGTGGCTTGCAATGTGTCCCCCCCCCCTGCCATTTCTAAACTATGCAACGTAGAAAGTTATAATCTTCCACATTGATAGACCTTTGTGAAAACTCTCTTTTAAAATTATTTTGAGTATAATGTGATTATAATTTTTTGAGTTATAGAGAGAAAACTGAAAAATACTTAAAACGTCCTAGTTCAAAGGTCATTGATCTTAGAGAAAAATGATCATAGCAAATAATGCTCCTTTAGCTACTTTCTATTTGAAAAAATCACAAAAAAGTAACTTTGACATGAGAAACTTCTTAAATTTGGCTTCTTGAATTTATCGCTAGATGGCGCTACTAACAACACGCTCTGAGTCGCGAATGCTGCCGATTATTGCAAAAACTAAAATAGCCATGATTAATATTCGATTTGATTCGTTTGTAATTACACCTACTTAAGGAACCCTATAATACTGAGCATGGCCCGACATGCTCTTGGCCGGTTTTTTATGAGTATTGTTCAGTAGATGTATTGTGATTATTATCGCAATCGATTTTAAAATCACTTCGGATTAACCTCATATTAAAACATTACTAATTGTCAATTGAAAGTTATTATAGATATCACTCAAAACTCACTCACTCAGTGATTATATCAATAAAAAAAATCAAATTAAATATTAAATAAAAAAAATTCAACAAAAAATTAATGAACAATTAAACATTAGCATTTAATTTGATTATTTTTATTGAAGAGATTTTCCAAATTTCCAGTTGTGTCCTTACGTATGAATATCGGTTCTGATAACGAACAGCTCACACTCTCACAGGAACAACAGGGTTTTTGTTACATGCTGTATAATAATACTAGTACTAATATTATTGTAAAGCGGAAAGATTGATTGTTTGTTTGTAATTGATAAACCATTAGAAAGCTTCTTTATCCACAAGTACAAGTAGCAACAACAAGTAACATAGACTATATTTTATTTCAGTTTGTGGGCGAAGCCGCGGACAAAGTCTAGTTACTTATACAATAAAACACTGACTTCCTCCATTTATTTGAGCATTTTGGTAACCTCTATATCAACGGCATGATAAATGAGTTGACTAAAAGCAGATATCAGCCAGGGTTTTATATTGATGGCGTGGCGGGGAAGGGATAACAGCGCGATATATCATATTGGAATAAAAATGGATGGCATTTTTTACGGTGACCTAGATAGCTGAGGTTTACGTGAATGTAATGAGTCCAATTTCGTTTGTTTCTGGGTTATTTTGAGAAAAATGCGTCCCCATCACTATTATTCGTTAGCGAGCGTTTTTGTTAGCGATTATTTGAAGACAAGCATTCAATTATTGCTCGTGAAAGTTCCATTGCGAGCCGAATAATCATTTGCGAGCAAAAGTTAGAGGGCTATGTTTATTGGAACCTTTTTATCAAAGAAACTTATCAGTCACAGGACTCAAGCTATATTATTTTTCAACACACTTGCCCGTAAAGTGGCTCTTATTGCACCGCTTTTAGGTTCATAATGTAGCTTATAACGCACGCGTGCTTTTTACATGATATTATCGCACTAGTGCTTTTTACTTTACAGTTTATTTTTAAATCTATAATAATTAAAAAAATTTGGGAATAAATCAACTGTATTAATTAAAATATGATAAATAGACATTTCATTTCATCAAATTATTTATTTTAGGCCTATGTCCAGCAGTGGACTGCGATAGGCTGAGTTGGTTGATTGATTGATTTATTTTTGTCAACAAATTAACATTAATTTGTGTTAGTAACAAAAAATATCTATTAATTATGTATCGTTTTTTAAATATTAGGCTGTTTGGCGGTTTCCTTCGACCACCTGCTAGCCCAAGCTGTACGTCACCGTGCGATTACAGTATCTAATGTAATCCGCGCGCCATTTTTCACAAATTCAATATTTGTCTAAAATGTATAATTTATGTTTTTTTCCTCGCAAGTGTGTTGAAAAACGTCGTATGACACGCGTGAGCATTGACTATTATACTCTCGGCTCCATCACGCCCTCGCCTTCGGCTCGGGCTGCAATCCAGCCTCGAGTATAATGGTCAACTTAGCTCACTTGTATCATAATGTACTATTACGAACTGAAACACAATTTTAACTTCAAATAATCTGTTTTCTTTGCAGAAGACGTACTAGCCCTCCTGAGGAACTTGAAGGTAGCCAATCAGCGTCTAGGAGATATGAATGGAACGCCAGCCGCAGTCGCCAAACAAACATCTAACAATGTACTAGTATACGAACAAGACACCTACATTGAAAGCAAAGCTAGTATTCTTACTAGCAGTCTACTAGTTATAATTAGTTTGCTAGTACTGTTCAAATAAAAAAAGTACCGAAAAAACTTGAGAAAATATTCTGGCAAAGTTTTTGAGCAAAATTATTGACTGTTTTTTTTTTAAATATTACTTTTTACAGATAACTTACAAAGAATTTAGGCAAAATTGTTGACTGTTATAAGAAAAAAAAGAAAAATATTCTTGAAGAACATTTTCTTGGTAGCTACTAGCCCCATTGATAGTGGTAGCTTTTGGAACTATATCGTATTCATCCGAAAAATTTTATCTGTATTTTTTTTACATGTATTATTAATGAATTTCATACAATACAATATGTTCACATACCTATTCCTTTTGCCAAAAAACTTAATAAATAAAATACGTTTTTTTCTACTTTTTAAGGTAGGTAATCTTTAAACCATTCCGTAGACACATAACATCGAATTTAGATTAAAAATAAAGTGATTTAACTATAATAACCTAAATACTAAGTACGTAATTAATGTAGTTTAGATTTTAATGATTTAATACCAGTGTAAAGGTAAGCGCACATTATTATTTTTAAAAAGATAAAAAATATTGTTCAATTATTTCCCAACTTCACATTTAAGTTTACGATGGAACTTTTTAAGAGTATATTTTTTAAAGATTTATTTGTAACAAATACAGGCATAGTAAACCAGCTTTGGCTTATGGCTTTGCAGGGGAGACCAACTTTGTAGATCACCTTTTTGCGGTATCGTCAATGTCATGCAAAAAGTAGGTACCTAACTTGCATCATTTTTGTTCGATTTTTGAACATGTTCATCATCATCATCATCATTTCAGCCGAAAGACGTCCACTGCTGGACATAGGCCTCCCCCAAGCATCGCCACAACGACCGGTCCTGTGCCTTCCGCATCCAGCGGATTCCCGCGACCTTCACCAGGTCGTCGGTCCACCTTGTGGGGGGCCTACCCACGCTGCGCCTTCCAGTACGCGGTCGCCACTCCAGAACTTTACTGCCCCATCGGCCATCCGTTCTGCGAGCAATGTGCCCCGCCCACTGCCACTTAAGTTTGGCAATTCTTCGGGCTATGTCGGTTACTTTCGTTCTCCTGCGAATCTCCTCATTTCTGATTCGATCACGCAGGGACACTCCGAGCATAGCCCTCTCCATTGCCCTTTGAGTGACTTTGAGCCTTCTTATGAGGCCCATTGTGAGCGACCACGTTTCAGTACCGTAAGTAATTACTGGCAACACACACTGGTCAAAGACTTTCGTCTTGAGACACTGCGGTATTTTGGACGAGAAGATATTGCGTAGCTTCCCGAACGCTGCCCAACCGAGAACATGAACATGTTAATATGTTTTTATTAACTAGCTTTCACTCATGTCTGTTTTTTCGGTAAAAAAATTACAATAGATTTTAAACTATCTTGAGTACAGTCGTCCCTTAAAGGGTTATTGGAGAAAGATGTACCAAGTGGATGAGAATTTCGATACCACGAGCAGTGTTCACGGTAGCTTAGTGGCTAAAGCACTGGCGTACTGAGCCAGGAGTCGCAGGTTCGAATCCTGCTCGTGAGCGATTTTTTCTTTCCACAATTTAAATCGTTAGATTTCGCTTCGCATGCGTAAAATGCGTTAAAATAATAAAAATAGTTATTGGAGAATTCAAAATAACCCTGTAGATAGAATTTCTTAATAAAAGGTATCTTACCTTACCTTACCTAACCTTACCTTCATCATTTTAGCCGAAAAATGTCCACTGCTGGACAAAAGCCTGCCCCAAAGGGGGGCTAGTCCCATAGTAAAAGTAGTACGAATTGATGAGTACAGTCATCCCTTAAAGGATTATTGGTGAATTTAAAATAACCCTGTAGATACTACGAGTTTATTAAAAAGAGGTACCTTACCTTACCTTACCTTAGTGACGAAGGGTGAATATTTTCAGAAGCGATTCCTAAAATTGCTAAAATTGAATATTGATAAAAAAAAATAACAACTTTTAATTTAATTTTACATTCTTTTTTGTACTTTAGAACAATACATTTGCATAGAAATGTCGTCGATATGTATTTAAGCAATTCCTAAAGGGAGGCCGGTGGGAATTGTGTTATATGGACCCTTCGCCACTGTAACCTATTTTACCTTACCTTACCTTACCTTACCTTACCTTACCTTACCTTACCTTACCTTACCTTACCTTACCTTACCTTACCTTACCTTAAATCTTTCAGTAGTGTGCGCTTAACTAAATCGTAATGCAGCAGCATTAAGTCCACTAGTCTTATGATAACTGTTCCATAGATAATCTCGGTTCAATGATAATTATTGTGAATATAAAGTAGTGTACAACTTACAACACGTTTGATTCAAGTTTTCCGATGACAGTTGTGACGTCACTAGAGCCAACGAGTTCTCGCGACGACCAACAATTAACCTATTTTTTTCGAGAGGGAGAAAATGCCTATCGCATCTCACACCACCAGGGGACGCGGTGTAGTTATGTGGGACTCGCACACACTAAAAACTCCGCCGTGTGCCTACTCTCGCCTTAGGTGGATTGGCCACGAGAACTGCAATGCATGGCATTGGCGACCCATCCAGTGCGGCCAACTTCAGGGCCTTCCACTTCAAACCTAAACTCTCTTTCGGCGATGTCCGGGCACACTCCCCAATCTTTCACCCATTGGCCTCTCTTAGGGCGGCATCAGGTGGTCATAAAGCCGCCTGCACCGTCCTGTCCTCCTGCGGCGGATCGGATCTGCGAGGGAGTCTTCCTCCCTGACCCGCTCCGCCGCTTCCTTCAGCGAGATGACATCCTCACAGAAGGACGTGATTGCCAGCCCCCCCCCCCCCCCCCCACTGTCAGCCATGGCCCTGACCACGGCCGGCAGTGAGAGGTCTCCCCTAATTGCTGCAATGAGAGCACGGTGCTGCACCTCCCAAGCAGGGGCCAACAATGAACCCAGCTCAGCACACGGTCAGGCGGCGCGTTTACGTCTTTTGTTCTATGTAGTGATAATTTTAACGTAATTGATGTGGCTGTATTTTAATAAATATACCGCTTCCCACGTGGCACTGAGTCACATGGGTCAAATACGCGTTACACGTTTCTGTGAATATAATGCAATACATTTTTTTGAGGTTTAATTTTGAGATAACCCAGTTTTTTTAGGTTTGAAATTATTGTAGTAACAACTTTTTAGTCTATCATATTAATTATTTATAGTAATTTTCTTTCTTTGCTCAAGTTTGTTAAACGTTATAGTCTTGAGGTCAATAAATCAAGATAAGTGTTAATTATAAACGTAAAAGAAAACGACAAAAGCACCCACGCCGTGTTCACGCTGGGTTCAATAAGAGACTGCTTTCAATAGATAAACGCGGAGGGGACCCGAACATCATGGATCGGCAAACTTGAGTCAGACGAGTCGTACATATTGTAAGACCTCTCTGCCTTTTAGCGTGACATTTTTGTAAAAGCATAATACTACATTTTTTATCTTCTGTGGCTTCTGTCTAGCTACTGCTAGCTGAAACAGGTTAACATAGAACCTTAAACCGCCCCAAATTCTTATAACCAAGACATGATTTGCCTTTATGAGGAAAATATATGGCACCTTTAGAATTTTATTGTACAAAAACAAAATTTCGTGATTTTGAATTTACGTATTTAAAGGTCATTTTATTATGACTGTAACTCAAAATATTTAGGTCGCTATAATTCCAAAGGAGCGCTAAGATATTGGATTTGGAGGTATCTTATTATTACATTTTCCAATTAAAATTACTATTTCATGATAAAAACATGTAAAAGGGGGAATATGGTATTTTGAAAATGATTATTTTACCCAAACACAAACTTCTTTTATGAAGTTTTTATAAAAATCTCTGACATCGGCCATATTTTTTTACTTTGTAACTAAATAGTTTTATTTTTTGGTGCTTGCAATACCTACTTACTTTCACATTTTCGATTTGGAGGTATCTTATTATAACATTTTCCAATTAAAATTACTATTTCATGATAAAAACATGTAAAAGGGGAGAATATGGTATTTTGAAAATGATTATTTTACCCAAACACAAACTTCTTTTATGCAGATTTTATAAAAATCTCTGACATCGGCCATATTTTTTTACTTTGTAACTAAATAGTTTTATTTTTTGGTGCTTGCAATACTTACTCTCACATTTTCGTGATTTCATATTAGCTTTTTAGGGACCCTTTTTACAAATAGTTTTTTTTTATTGGCTTACGTAGGCCCGTAATTACAAAACGATCCTCAAGCGTTGATCACTGTTTAAAACTAGTTTTAAGTTGAGCTTTGATTTTAGAACGTTCCTCAAGCAGAGATTTATTGATCACAGTTCAGCTGAGTTAACCTTTATTTTATACTGTCACTTGTTTCGGTATTTGAGCAGAGATTTGATCTGTAATTACTCTAGTGTGGTCCAGACTACGCTTGAGTAGAGTGTTCGTGTGTTATGTTGTTGAATTAAAGTTTATAATTACCGTTCTGGAATAAGACAGATACTCAAGTAACGATTCTATCCTTAAGTAGTGATCAGGTGATTGGAGTTTAAACTGTAGTTGAGAAACCTTCTGTATTACGGGCCTTGGACTTTCGAGAAGTACCAATGATTTTATGTTGGTACTACTTGGAATCGCCTGATTGGGCTGGTGGTAGTAAAAAAAGTTCTGGGTTAATTTCCCATTTAAAGCAAATCGAGGGTTTACCGTTCAGGAAAAGGTTGAGATTGATTGGCTTTTTCCTGTTGTATTGCTTTATTATTGCATCCAATTGTTGTTAATTATTGTTTTGATATTATATTGTTTACATACACTTCCTACATATCAGAACTGCGGAACATTTTCTGGCTTATGTACTTACAATAAGCGGACGTAATCATGTAAGTACGTACAAAATAAAATCTCATTACAATAATGTTATTACAGGCAACTGTCTTTGTCTGATGAGTATGAATATGTTTTAAAATATGAAATAGATACAGTAGACTGCGTGACAGTGGTAACACTTGAATGATAAAACCGGCTTTACTGCTTACGAAATAAAGGTGTTGTCAATGTCAAATTACGTACGTACGACAAATATTTTGTAAAAATAAATAGCTTTTACAAAATTTAAATACTGTTATTAATGTTTACAAGATATTTTTAGTTCTATTAACTTCACTTAACAGGGTTTTGGTAAAATCACATAAAAACGGGTTTTCTTGCGAATAATAAAATTGTGCAGAACAACATTTGTACACTAATATATTGTTCATTTGTAAAGAGGGTCCTATGCCTAACTATAAGTTTAGGAATTGATTAGGAATTCAAATAATTAAAATGTTTCAAAATTTACAGTTTTTTTATTCCTTTATTTCCTTACCCTCTTGAAGAGACATTTTTTTATTACTGGATTACGAATCGAGCTAGGCCCACCTGATGTTAAGCTGTTACCTTGGCCGATAACAACTGCAATACCACCTAGGCTGTTGCCTAAATGGTACCGCAAGTCGGTTCGCCAAACTGAGACATGAAGATGGAAAGTCTCATGTGATTGTAATGTCCCCGGCACCCGTACCACGAGCAGCAGAACACAGCAATGCAAGCATCACTGTTTGGCGGCAGAAGTAGGTACGGTGGTCAGTAGAGGAATGAAAAGGTTCGTCAGTCAAACGCCACACGTAGGTATGTCTCCGTTCCGGAGCTCTGCGCATACGGTCCGCAGATAAATCAGCACTGCTCTGAAACCAGCCTTAGTGTCACCGTTTTTCTCCCACTTTATTTTACAAACACAGAAACAAAAACATACGGCAATCCAACTCATATTTTCTTACGCACTTAAAGAAGCTCAGAAACACCTAGTAAACTTACTAATTGTAAGTACAAATGTAAAAAGTTGGCAAGTACACATTCCGGCGTCGGCGCGATATTTATTTATTTAAACTTCATGCAACATGTGTACATAGGCGGACTTAATGCCTTAGACATTCTCCCAGTCAACCTTAGGGTGATACAGAGATGACAAGGCAGGTGCAATATTGATTCACGACACAAAACAAGATGAGAAATAAATTACCACTAAAACAATAGATAAACATACATAGGTATATATATATATATAACATACAATAAGTACTAAATATATATAATAATATACTATTATAGTCATAGATAAAATACTAATGAGATGATTCTGCCAAAATTTTATCTAGAAAGAACTTCCGAACTTTCCTTTTTCGATATGATCATTTTGCGCATATCGAAGCATCAAGCGTTGTCCTACATGGCAAAGCTCCCTTGTTTTATTTATCTATAGGCTGCACCCTAATCAAATGACCACAATAAGAACTATTTTAACTAAAAACGTCTGAACATGATATACAGACCGGGTCATTCAATAAAAAATGTAGGTAAAGTCTAACAAAGCAATTAGTATACAGGGTAGACAGATATAGATGAATATTTCTCAGGAAGTTATTATAGTATGGGAAAATGAATAAAAAAATGTTTTGTTTATGAATGTTATTATTGATTAGGGTTTTGTATACAGTTTAACTTTGTCCGTTATTAAAATGATATTTCACTCAAAAATATCCATAATCTTCTGAGAAATCTTCATTTATATCTCTACCCTGTATACCAATTACTTTGTTAGACTATCAGCCATTCCCAAAGTGGGTGATAACGCCCCCTTGTGGGCGCTGCAGGCCTAAAGGGGGGTGGTAAGAGACCCAGAAAAAAAATGGGGGCGTTGTGTAAAGGCTAGGGGGGCGATTTGTAATTTCATCTAGCTAGGAGGACTCTTAGACACCGACTGAACTCTCGACTTTCGAGTAGACAAAATAAGTTTGGGAACCACTGGCTATACCAACTTAAATACGTCGACGACGACAACGTCTGTGGACTAGTGGTTCGAGTGTCGGACTGCTGATCACGGGGTCGTGGGTTCGATTCCCACATGACACAAATATTTATGTGATGCACATAAGTGTTTGTGTTAGTCTGGGTGTTTCTTATGTATTATAAATAAATAAATGCATATTTTTGGGACATTTATGTCATAAGTATGTATTTACAAATAAAAAAAGTATATAAGTATTATATCCATTGTCTAGTACCCATAGTACGAGCTCTGCTTAGTTTGGGACTAGATGGTGCTGTGTAAAAATGTTCCGAAATATTTATTTATTTATAAAATAAAAAACAAGTAAAGATTTCAGTCTTTTAATAGAACCGTTATCAATAAATCAATCTAACAATATAGGTAGGTACATAGCAATCAAAATGATCTTACAATATAATAATCTAATAGTACATTAAAATCACAACTATATGCATACAATTCAATTTTAATAACTCCTCGCGTTAATAACAAACTAGTAACTTTAATAATCAAATATTGAGGATTTTCAATTTTTTTTCGAGTTGACAATTCACATATTTAAACAAAGTTTTTTTTTAAAGTAAATGCAACATTATAAATTTAAAACAAAATAGGTAGGATTAATACAAATAACCCTTAAAATAAACAAGTTTAACACCCGATTTATTTCTGAAATGCTGATCAATTTAATCTGTGGTCAAATCTAATGTCAATAGCGGTGCTAGTAAATTTTGTTTAATTGCGTCTCTTTCTAACTAAAAACATTAGAAAAGTAAGATTTTATAATTCCAATTTTTTTTTTCAGCTATATCTAGTGAGAATATAATAATTTTAATGGGGCTTTCAAGAGAATCAGCAGCACTGATTGATTGATTGATTGTTGTTAAAAACAATTGAATCACTCGACATGAAATTTGACAGTTATTTACTTAGTTATTTTTATGCGATAACCAGCCTTTAAGAAACCGGCTAATTTCAGCAAATATGAACTTTTTCTCATTTCTTATTAATGAGTTCAGGAGTATTTGGTAAATAATTTTGTTCACACAACTGAACGTGAATTGACAAAATAACTTTACCTAATCTAAAACGTATATTTCCGCTAACACACTTAACATACGAATATACACAAAATAATCAAGTTATAAACAGTTGTATACAGGGTGACCAAAATATTTGAGTCAAGTACTTTGCATCATCAGTGTAAAATAAATAAAAAAAACTTTAAGGTAAATCATGAATTGATTTTAGGATTACTAAATAAAGGTTCTGTATTTTTCTCTCTGCATCACCCTATGGTTGACTGGGGAGTATTCCCATCTGTCCCCGAGCGTCTGTGTACCCCCTGGAATTATGTTTTATTTGCCCCTGTTTTTATTTATTTAAGTATCTGTCCCCAAATGGGAGCAAGGGAATTTTTTGTGTCATCTATCCCCGAACTTATAAATGGGGATAGACGGTAATTAAAAGATTTATCTGCCCCTGAAAATAGTACTCAGAATTCAGAATACAATTTTAATTAATAAATATTTCGGGGGAATACTCCGTTGACAGGTAGAAAATGCCTTAGGCATTAAGTCTGCCTCTGTCCATATAGTTTTGTGCATAAAGAATAAATAAACAAATGAAGTGCCTCTGATAACGGTATTCATTTAATTTTAATCATGGGATGTCTCTTAATACATGATCAACGAATTGTAAATGTATAGTGCACCTTTAAGTAACTTTTCTTCGGTAACATGAGTAAAATGAGTACCTACTTGCACCTGCCCATATTTTGTACACCCTGTATGCATAATAATGATAATAAAAACAATTCCATATTGGCATTACAGTGACAAATCTAGTTACTACAAAATTTAAATGCAGTAATATTTTACTAGGTTTTTTTATATTTTACCTATTAAAAATAATTATCTGTGCACCAGTAACAAATACGTTGCCTCCAAAACAAAATTGGGCTGAAGATAATAATTATTCAAATAAAATTCAAATTCTTTATTAGATAGATTGATAAATTATACTTTATTGTACACCATGAAAATAGTAGTAAACAGGAACAACGTGTAAAACAAACTGATTTACATTTTTTTTTTTCATTAGAACTGTGTCGCAGCGCCCACCTCAAAAAGATTCAAAATTTTAATTCAAAAGTCGAAGCGTTAAACTTATTTTCCATGCTTTAAAATAAATTAAATTTACTAAAATATTACTGCATCCTGTATAATAATAATAATTAGATATAAACTTAGATTACGTAGGTATACTTATTATTTAGAAAATATTTACAGAATTTATTGCTTCATAATGGAAGAATAAAAATAAAAGTAAACCGTTATGGCAACATTTGTTCGATAAAATAATACTTTTTAGATATTTGTATTATATAAAATAGACTGAATGGTGGCTTTAAGAATTGAGGAGTTGTTTTATATGAATTAAAATAAAAAGAATGAATGAACAATCACGATCAAAGTGAACGAGTGAACGTTGAATGATAATAAACGATTGGCAAATCTAAAAGTGAAAGTATAAAATACTTACTTTATTCACATTTTATAAAGAGATTGTGAAGCATTCTTGCATTTATAATAATTTTAAACCAGTTTGGTGTAAATATAATACCATTCAATGAATATAGAACGAAGCATATTTATGGTGAATGAATGATTTAGTGGACGGATGAATATAAAAAATAAAACATCATAAAAAAACAACAAAACAGGTTCAATAACACTAAAGTTGAATAAAATAGCTTTCACGAAATATATCGAAGAAATATTTCGAAAAAGATTTTTCATTTCTTTTAATAACATTTTTATCATTATGACATTTATATTGTTTCATTAGGTATACTACGAGTATATAGGCAGAAAATTCTATACCTTATAAAATCCGGTAATTACAAGATTATAGGAATCTAAGTTTGGTCGTTTTCATTTATAAAAACAGTTTATTGAAACGAAACTATTTTTACAGAAATTCACTGTTTAGATGCGACTGTATACATAATCTAGACTAAATTTAAATTTCAAGGACAGTGAGCATAAATCATGAAATGCTCCATGAATACAGAACTTTGTGAAATTGGACTTATTTCAAAATCTTCTATTATTCATCTACTTGGCACGCACACACACATCAACTTTTACACAACATAACATAACATCACGCCTATATTTCCCCGAAGGGGTAGGCAGAGCACACCCACATTTCACCAGTTATGTTATAGTCCCATGTAATAGGGGGCGAGCCTATTGTAACTTTTACACAACATAGTAAATATTATTTACTCGAAACACAAGTATTGGTAAATTCGGCATTGACAATCCTAGTTTTGCGAGCAATATGCTTGACGTTTTACTCTGGCAGTAGTATTATTTAAAGAACTATATTGTTTTTAAATATTCAGAATTCCAAGGATATCAAATTAGCTTATACCTAAAAATCAATGGATATTCCTTAACATAGCAGTTCAGTATTGAAATATTATTATAATAAGTTAAAATTGCACTTATTTTCTACTCATGTCTGTAGTCTGATTAGAGGGCAAGCATAAATCTCGAAACAACTTGATGTTATCTCACTGTAACTGAGTTACGGTAGCCAGATAGCTCCTAAGATGTTTCACCAGGTATTCTGTATTCTCTTCCCGCGATGCCTTGAAGCTACGGCACGATCAGTGTTGCCATTGATTGATATCTTCAATATAGTTAAGGAGATTTATGTTCATAATGAATATAAAACAAATTCCTAACTAGCCTAACTATTTGTTATCTCGTGTTATTCATCTAATTAGTTATTAAAGGAAACTGTATAAAATTACCAGTTCAAAAGTGCTTCTTTATAGAAGCACTAAAATAAAAAAATGCATTTTGCTCGGGTAATTTATTTGCACAAAGTGGCAACACATCAAACTGACAATGTCACGCTAACAGCCCGCTATTGGCTCCACGGCCGATGACGTAGTACGGAGGCAATCACGTGACTAGCTGTCACGGGAAGAGAGTACCTAGTGAAACATCTTATTATACCATGGATAGCTCCATAAAAAATCCTGATATCCAGTCATCTCAGCCATCCAACATCTGGTTAGATTTGAAGCGGACCACATCATAGTTGAGAAATCGCTAGGTTGATAATTTTATTTAGAATAGATTTATCTTAATAATCAAAGTATAGATTGGTTAATAGATCCAAACTTTTGTGTCTTGAAAACAAGTAACTCGATTTTTGTTGTATGACAAGGGAGCGTTTTGTTTATTTTTAGTTTTCTTGCAGTTTTCTTTGAAACTAGGTAATTTATAATTTGATGATACCGTTGTGTTTATTACTTACTTTACTTCCTATCCCATACTTTTTTCAGGTTGTCTGAAGCGATTCAATTCAGCCGAGTTTTTACTTGATACTTGTAAATTTTATTTCATTAATTACTCTTTAATTATGTTATTTTTAACGATATATCAACGAAGGAATGTGCGTCTTTACCTAAGAAATCGTTTTCTTTTTTCTTTTTTCAGAAATGTAGTTATTTGATTTCAAGTAAGCGCTGCCGAAGCGGCGGGGTCCGGTATTCAGATACATATATATTTAGTTAATACTAATGAATTAACAACGTCTTTGAAAAAAAAAACTTTCAAAAACTTTTCTATGCAATCTACAAATTCGAGTATTTTATTATTACATTATAATTACAAATAATAATCTCAATATTATTTACTTTTTAGAGAGCCATTATAAACACACCTACCTATAATATTTTTAGAACAATTAAATTTTTAGGAATATATCTTCTTCAAATTCGTAAATTGGCAAGTTATCGGTCACAAATGCGGCAAAATGCAGTAAGTTTTACATTATTTTTGTAAGAAAATATTTAAGAGGAAATGCGGGCAGAGAGACTTTTGAAGATGAGGTATTTAAAGAAAATATCGCTGTTGCTTTTCCTCAAGTAAGTGTGATAAGGACAACTGCAGTGCCGACTAAATAGCCTTAGTAAAAAAGTCATAATTCGAGGTTCGGCTCTCGACTATTTTCACCTCCGAAACTGGACCAATTCGAAAGATATTTCATAAACTGAATTAGAAGAATGTGTAGCCGTAGCCACTACATTTTTTCTTTTTCATTAATAGTGGTCAAATTTATACACTAGGCCTCTGTAGACAGCGGTCTAAATAGACAATTAAAGGATTTTTTGAGTGCTTCTAGATATAATTTATCAACAAAAACGAAACATAGGGGCAACTTAGAAAAAGCTGATATTTATTTTAGTCTAAAAAATCATTGCTCTAGGGTTATAAACCAGAGAGAAAACAGTCGAGAGCGTTTGTATGGAGAAAAGACCACCCACATTTGCTCTTAAGAAATACTTTCAATATTCGCTTTGAGAATAAGCAAGGTAATGATTTATAATCCATTGAATGAATGATATAATGTATGAATGATGAGTATGCGGTAAATGAATGAATGTTTAATAAAAATTAAGGTGAATGAACGGTGTATGATGAATGAATGGTTAACATGATGAATGAATGGTTAATGTGATGAATGAATGATAGAAATCATAGTTATTCAATGAATTAACAAATCTAAATCTTACCTCCCAAGAGGATATTAATGCTTTTAGAAAAATCAAGATTTTATTTTTAACTTGTACAACATAAACACACTAGTTACGTTTCTAAATAACTGCCGCTTAGAACAAGCCGCATCATATAGTACAATATACCACAAAGTGTATAATGTTTCCCATATATTGTGAACAATTTTATTAAAATCTTTACTTCATCGTTTTTAGCACAGCTCATAGAACACATGACCGAGATTTTAAAAATTACAATTTATTTATTTTCTTTTTCTTTTAAAATCAAGTATTATTAAAAAGAAATATTAAATCGAAGCTATACACTGATACTGTGTGATGTAACACATTACACCTGAATACGTTATTAATCCACTTGACGCTAAAATACTATGCAACTCTAACTATAGAAGCTGGGCCCAAAATGTTAAAATACGTCCAAAGTTGAAACCAATGGTATTTGATAGATCTTATTGCCAATAGTAACTTTTACTATGGAAAACAAAATCTCTACCCCGCTGAAAAAATTTACGATTATTAGAATCATCATCATTATCATCATTTCAGCCGAAAGACGTCCACTACTGGACATAGGCCTCCCCCAATTAAGGGGCGATATGCCATAATCGCCACGCTTGGCAGGCGGGTTATTAGAATAAAAATACCTAATATGTTTATTATAAAATCGGTTACACTTAAAAACAATTTTAACTGTATCTATTCAGTTTGTGACAGTGAAAATTTTTATTTTATTTTAATCGTATTTTCAAAAACACAATTGTGCCCAAAACACGTTTCCTTGAAGTATTCTCGACTTAACAAAATATCAAATTAACCTCTTACAGTTGTTTCAATAACATAACATCACGCCTGTATTTCCCCGAAGGGGTAGGCAGAGGTGTATAGTACACCCACATTTCGCCAGTTATGTTATAGTCTCATGTAATAGGGGCGAGCCTATTGCCACTAACCGGGCACAAATCCATACTCCAAGCTGCTACTGAGAATTTCCTAATGAAAAAACCCAATAACACTTTGCCCGACCCGGGAATCGAACCCCACGCTCAGCAGTCACGCTTGCGACCACTAGACCAACGAGGCAGTCAATAACACGTTGTATAAACGCCATTTTGAAGTCTAAAAATCTTGTTTTAATTTTTGTACAAATCAATTTCTGGGACTCCATGATTCTTTCTATATACGCCATTTTGGAATCTCTAAAAATCTTGTTTTTTTTTTTTTGTACATAACAATTGATGGGACTCCATGTTTTTTTCTGTAATTGTTAGTCTGTAACTTGTTTCTCAGAGCCACTCTGCCACCCAGAGTCCATGGTATTAGTATCACTATAACAATGATGGTGGTTGGTCTTCAAGATCTCTTCCTTTCCATCCCTTACCGGCTCATACTGAGAGTCAGGACCTAAACACTTGGAAGTCTCAGGATCGTTTGAGTAAACCTGGTCCTGAGGCCTCTCATCATCAGACAATAATGATTCTTCCGTATTAGGAGATAAAGGCGATATTTGTCTGAAGTCTGGCTTACTTGAGTCCGAACTCGATTGCCTGGGATGATCTTTGGGCAAGTTTTTCGGGCTAGTACGGGGAATTCTTAATGGGCTTATATGGGAGCGCATTTTGGGGCTGCCATCGATTCGAATGCTTGAATTTATATCGCTCATTCGTTCTAAGCGAGAATCATTCATTCGTTCGAGACGGGAGTCATTCATTCGGTCACTGTGACGGCCTTCGCTTCGGTCGCTAAGTTTAGAGTCGTTCATTCTTTCCATTCTTGCGTCAGCCATGCGCTCGCAAACGCGAGGATCGTTTATACGTTCACTCAATCTTGTCTCATTCATTCTGTCAATGATTCTACAGTCATTGATTCGTTCTATTCTAGGATCACCCATAACTTCACAACTCCTCGAATCGCTTAATCTGTCTCTAGAATCATTCATTCGCTCACTCATTCTAGTCTCATTCATTCTGTCGCTAATACGCGAATCATTTAACCTCTCCATTCGTTCACATACCCTTCCTTCATTCAACCTATCACGTGAGTCATTCATCCTCTCACTCAGTCTAGTTTCATTCATTCTATCACTGATCCTCACATCATGCATTCGCTCCATCCTTTCCCTCTCATTCGGCCTATCTCTTGAGTCATTCATTCGTTCCATCCTTTCTCTCTCATTCAGCCTATCCCTTGAGTCATTCATTCGCTCACTTAGCCTTGTTTCATTCATTCGGTCTCCCATTCGTTCCCGATCAATTCTTTCCATTCTCATTGAATTATTTAGCTGTTCTATTTGATGTTCTGTCAATCTTATAGAGTTATTGAGAGCTTGTCTCATTTTTTCTTGGTTTTTCATGTGTTTGTCGTTTTGTCGCGGTCTCCGTTTGGAGCCGACTTGTGGCTGGGGGCGCTGCTGTCGCGTAAGAGTGAAGGAACCGGTGTCTGACTCTGAAGTGGATTCGGGATGGTTCTCTATGGTGCCGACTAGGGCTGAAACGTTGGCATTCATACAGCAGTCGGCCTGGAAGATAGAAAAGAAGAAATGTAGTTCTAAGTTATCTTAATACCTACCTACAATACAAAATAAATATAAATATGTTCCAAATACAGTTTAAAAATAAAACACTAACAAAGATAGACTTAGGCGTCGAAAAACTCCTCCTCCACATCACATAAAGTTATATTTAAAACTTATTAGATAGAAATAAGCAGTGCCGCAGTAAAGCAGTGTAGGGCGCCCCTCAGCCAGATGGACCGACGAGGGGTGCTGGCCAGAAAACCTCCACGAGTGCCTGACGGCTGCCTGTCCTTCTGGACACGTCTGGAGGGAACGGCAGTTGTTGGGCCGGTGCACCCTGGGCAATAAGTCTCCTTTGGACCGGGAGACCTTATTGCCTGTGGCGAATATTCTGGCACTGAAGGGGCCCGATGTGGGCCAATGGGAAGTTGCTCCACGTGTCCCTCTGAGAAAGCAGAGGGCACTGTGAAGGAGCAGGGGCGGGCCCGATGTGCACTCACCCTGCCACTGGGCAGGCAGCGGGGGGACTGACCTTCCCTGCCCCCGTCGATCTCGTAACCCCAGGAGTGCCCACTGAGTAGTGTTCTCGCACCTCCTGGGACCGAGGGTCTTGGCTTCACCACCCGGACCGCGAGGAAGAAAACCTCTATAAAAAATTACGGGAGGTAGGACCAGCAGCTGGCGTAGCTGACGTAGTTGACGCAGGTGGTAAAGGCCCGTGAGGTGAGGTGGCGTGCAGTGTTCCGTGGGCGCCAACGAGGAGAGTGCGGCCGACGTTAGGCCGCATGGGGAGAAGGGGCTCGCCTGCTGGTGGCGGGCCAGGACCTGTCGGGGGTGGTTGTGTGAATGCTAACGGGTTCCTATGCCCCCGGCTAAGGTAGTTGAAGGAACACCGTGGTGGTTTTAGTCGGTAAGAGTCCGACACTGGCTCCGCCTACCCCGGGCGGAGTGCGTCCATGAGGATATCACCAGGGCAAAACAAATAAAAATAAAAGTTGGCCCGACAACCTGATGAAAGTAGCTGGGGGGAGGGGCTGGATGCGGAAGGCAGAGGACCAAGTGTTGTGGAGCAACTTGGGAGAGGCCATGTCCAGCAGTGGACTGCGATAGGCTGAGTTGATGTGGGGACGCTTAATAGTCGCGCTTGCGACCACTAGACCAACGAAGCAGTCTTCAAAAACTTCATATCTTTAGGAAGAAAAACTTCAAACCTTTCGGAAGAAAAACTTCACTTTTAAGATATACGTGGGACACTCAGAAAGTTTTGCGAAACTAAAAAAAATTGTTCTATACGTACATATATTTTTATCAAATCTTTTCAAAGTACTTTCCACCAGCCTCTATACAAAGATTCATGCGCCTAAACCAGTTTTCAAAACACTTTTTCCAGTCCGCCGCAGACACCTCGTTTACAGCCTGCTCGAACGCAGCCAGCGCATCTTCCGGCGACGAAAATTGTATCCCTTTGAGCTGATTTTTTATTTTTGGGAATAAAAAGAAGTCACACGGTGCTAGATCAGGGCTGTAAGGAGGGTGACCCAGGAGTTTGACTGGCGTGCTGTCCAGGAAGTCCCTCGTTTTGAGTGCGGTGTGCGCAGGTGCATTGTCGTGGTGGAGCAGTAGCCCGCGGAGCCCTGTGTTTGGTCGCTTGTTGCTTATAACAGAGAAAACTTCTGGCAAACATTTGGTAGTATACCATTCGGCATTAATGCTTCTTTGATCCCGTAAGGGAATTGATACCAAGTGGCCAGTCAAATTAAAAAAGCTAGCGATCAAAATCTTACCCCCGCTTCTAGATCGCTTCACTTTGGTAGGCGTTGGCTCATTTTGAAACACCCAAACAGTCGACTGGCGCTTGGTTTCTGGGTCGTATTGATAAATCCAGGACTCATCACCTGTAACGATGTCGTAAACACGCCGAGACGAGCCTGCTTCAAATTTGTTAAGCATATCACGGCACCATTCCACCCGGGCCTGCTTCTGAGCATCGGTGAGGTTGTGCGGCACCCAGCGTGATACTATCCTCCTCACGCTAAGATGGCTGTGTAGAATCTCGTGAACGCTTCCCGATCCAATCTTCAATATGTGTTGAATCTCCTGATATGTAATTCGCCTATTGTCTTGGATTAAATTTTTCACTGCTAGCACGTTTTCTTCGGTAACAGCCGTCAAAGGGCGACCGCTTCTTTCGTCATCCCCCAAAGTTGGTCGACCGCGCTTGAATTCGTTATACCAACGATACACGGTTGCCTTGGAAGGGCCTTCATCCATGAATGCCATTTGAAGTCTATCGTACGATTCATCCGGTTTCAAGCGACACTTGAAATCGTATAAAATCATAGCTCTAAAATGTTCCCGGCGCAGATCCATATTTCAGTGAGACACAATACTTTGAATTAACTCGCAAAAAATGTGGAGGGAAATTTTGAAATTGGAACTTACTTATTTTTACTTATAAATAATCATATTTTCGAAAAACATTATAACTGGCCAGTCTCCCATATATAAAAACTTTTTTTCGCAATACTTTCTGAGGGGCCTGGTACAGGTGGGAGGAACCAGCTGAAAATCAGTGCTGTGCATACCTACATGCACAGCAAATACTGAGCTGGATCCCTTGCCACACATATTATGTTGTATACATGTTGTGTTCTCTTTAATTTGTCCTGTTACCTTTGCATTTAATATATATACTGGGTGTAAGGGGAACGCTTCCGAAAAGAAAGATAGGTGCTGGTGATAACTGATACGAAACCACGAAAAAAAAATGCGATGCATTTTTCATACATAACCAGCTTTGGGCAGTTAAATAAAACTCATACATAATGAAAAATGGAAGGTCGCGGGAATCCGCTGGATGCGGAAGGCACAGGACCGGTCGTTGTGGCGATACTTGGGGGAGGCTTATGTCCAGCAGTGGACGTCTTTAAGCTGAAATGATGATGATGATAATGAAAAATGCAAAAAAATAAAAATAAAAATGAAAAAATAATCGCATTTTTTTCGTGGTTTCGTATCAGTAATCACCAGCACTATCACCTGTCTTCGTTTTCGGAAGCGTTTCCCTCACCCCTGTATAGCAGACGGTTTTTTCATTAAAATAACACTACGAAGTTTTTGGAAAACTGGATTCATCTAAACTCCGTGTTAATCTAATTAAATAATTGATGTTATTGCCGCTTACACAAATTTCAACTTTATGTCCATGAAAACTAAGTTGAATTCATAATGACAAAAAAGATTTTTAAAATATTTACGTCGCAAAGGAAACCGATGTTTGTGTCTTGCTCAGTAGGGTTTCAATTCCAAAATCATATAAATTGTGAATTGGATTGACATAGACTTTAATTTATACCTCAGCACCTATATTTGTGACTTCGGCAGAGCTTTCCGCATTTTTTTTGTGGTTTCCTATCAGTAATCACCAGCACTATAACCTATGTTCGTTTTCGGAAGCGTTTCCCTGACACCCTGTATTTTGTGTATGTGTGGCAAAATAAATGGTTTAAATCTTTCGGAAGAAAAACTTGAAATATTTTGAAAGAAACTTCAAATGCAATTCACATACCTTAACTGACACGTTACAGCAGCTGGATACATCTGCAAAGTACACTTCAGATTCTGCGTTCTGGTTAGCAGCGCCGCAATCCTGCATCGATGATCTGAAACAATGTAATTTTGATTACTGTTAGAGTCCGGCCGAATTTCGTTTTCGGTTTTCAGCAAAAAAAAAAAATCGGCAATTTTCGTTTTTGTGCCGTATACGATTTACGTGGTCGTTTTTTAGGGTTCCGTAGTCCTACAAGGAACCCTTATAGTTTCGTCATGTCCGTCCGTCTGTCCGTCTGTCCGTGTGTCCTAATCCTTTACAGCTTAATAACTTCTACAGTTATAATGTTTATAAATAATAATAATAAATAATAATAATAAATAATAAATAAATAATATTTTTGGGCAATTTTACACATCACCATCTAGTCCCAAACTAAGCAGAGCTTGTAATATGGGTACTAGACAATGGATATAATACTTATATACTTTTCTTTTGTAAATACATACTTACCAGGCCCCTCAGAAAGTATTGCGAAAAAAAGTTTTTATATATGGGAGACTGGCCAGTTATAATGTTTTTCGAAAATATGATTATTTATAAGTAAAAATAAGTAAGTTCCAATTTCAAAATTTCCCTCCACATTTTTTGCGAGTTAATTCAAAGTATTGTGTCTCACTGAAATATGGTTCTGCGCCGGGAACATTTTAGAGCTATGATTTTATACGATTTCAAGTGTCGCCTGAAACCGGATGAATCGTACGATAGACTTCAAATGGCATTCATGGATGAAGGCCCTTCCAAGGCAACCGTGTATCGTTGGTATAACGAATTCAAGCGCGGTCGACCAACTTTGGGGGATGACGAAAGAAGCGGTCGCCCTTTGACGGCTGTTACCGAAGAAAACGTGCTAGCAGTGAAAAATTTAATCCAAGACAATAGGCGAATTACATATCAGGAGATTCAACACATATTGAAGATTGGATCGGGAAGCGTTCACGAGATTCTACACAGCCATCTTCGCGTGAGGAGGATAGTATCACGCTGGGTGCCGCACAACCTCACCGATGCTCAGAAGCAGGCCCGGGTGGAATGGTGCCGTGATATGCTTAACAAATTTGAAGCAGGCTCGTCTCGGCGTGTTTACGACATCGTTACAGGTGATGAGTCCTGGATTTATCAATACGACCCAGAAACCAAGCGCCAGTCGACTGTTTGGGTGTTTCAAAATGAGCCAACGCCTACCAAAGTGAAGCGATCTAGAAGCGGGGGTAAGATTTTGATCGCTAGCTTTTTTAATTTGACTGGCCACTTGGTATCAATTCCCTTACGGGATCAAAGAAGCATTAATGCCGAATGGTATACTACCAAATGTTTGCCAGAAGTTTTCTCTGTTATAAGCAACAAGCGACCAAACACAGGGCTCCGCGGGCTACTGCTCCACCACGACAATGCACCTGCGCACACCGCACTCAAAACGAGGGACTTCCTGGACAGCACGCCAGTCAAACTCCTGGGTCACCCTCCTTACAGCCCTGATCTAGCACCGTGTGACTTCTTTTTATTCCCAAAAATAAAAAATCAGCTCAAAGGGATACAATTTTCGTCGCCGGAAGATGCGCTGGCTGCGTTCGAGCAGGCTGTAAACGAGGTGTCTGCGGCGGACTGGAAAAAGTGTTTTGAAAACTGGTTTAGGCGCATGAATCTTTGTATAGAGGCTGGTGGAAAGTACTTTGAAAAGATTTGATAAAAATATATGTACGTATAGAACAATTTTTTTTAGTTTCGCAAAACTTTCTGAGTGTCCCACGTATAATACATAAGAAACACCCAGACCAACACAAACACTTATGTTCATCACACAAATATTTGTGTTATGTGGGAATCGAACCCACGACCTCGTGATCAGCAGTCCGACACTCGAACCACTAGACCACAGAGGTGTGGTGTTTTGTGTTTCTTATTGTGCCGTTTGTATTATTTTAGTCCGTGTGGTGCAGGTCTTAAAGAATAGCACCACCCTTATCTCATGGGTGTCGTAAAAGGCGACTAAGGGATTCACCAGAGGATGGGCAGCAGCGTTCTCTGAGTATTTAACCAACCAACTGCGATCGCCAACCCGCCTGCCAAGCGTGGCGATTATGGCATATCCCCCCCCTTAATTGGGGGAGGCCTATGTCCAGTAGTGGACGTCTTTCGGCTGTAATGATGATGATGATGATGTGCTGTTTCTAACTGCAGAAAAAAAAACAGTAAAGTACATTTGATAATTTTATTTTATTTAAAAAAAACCGGCCAAGAGCATGTCGGGCCATGCTCAGTATTATAGGGTTCCTTAAGTAGGTGTAATTACAAACGAATCAAATAGAATATTAATCATGGCTATTTTAGTTTTTGCAATAATCGGCAGCATTCGCGACTCAGAGCGTGTTGTTAGTAGCGCCATCTAGCGATAAATTCAAGAAGCCAAATTTAAGAAGTGTTTCATTTCAAAGATTCTTTTTGTGATTTTTTCAAATAGAAAGTAGCTATCATTTCAGCCGAAAAACGTCCACTACTGGACATGGGCCTCCCCCAAAAGGGGGGGATAAAAAACTTTCTTTTTTTTTAGAAAGTAGCTAAAAGAGCATTATTTGCTAAGACCATTTTTCTCTAAGGTCAATGACCTTTGAACTAGGACGTTTTAAGTATTTTTCAGTTTTCGCTCTATAACTCAAAAAATTATAATCACATTATACTCGAAATAATTTTAAAAGAGAGTTTTCACAAAGGTCTATCAATGTGGAAGATTATAAGTTTCTACGTTGCATAGTTTAGAAATGGCAGGGGGGGGGACACATTGCAAGCCACTTTGGCGGGCTATAATTCGCAGATGGTACACCTGATAAAAAAGTGGTGTATCAAACATTACCTTCATTTTAGTAGACCTATTCAATGATACCCCACACGAGGAGGAGCAGCGAAAAAAAATTTTGCATCCCCATTTCACATATGGCGTCCATCCACCCCTAAAATACGTAAAAACGATTTTTTTGTAAAAAAATGTACGGCGTAGTTTGTTCGGAAAGTTGCCACGCATGAATCGCAAGTAAAATTGTGATTACAACCATTCTATCTGTGGTCCGGCCGAATTTCGTTTTCGGTTTTCAGGCAAAAACAATATTTCGGCAATTTTCGTTTTTGTGCCGTAAACGATTTACGTGGTCGTTTTTTTTTATAGTATAGGATGGCGAAACGAGCTAAAGGCCCACCTTATGTTAAGCGGTTACCTTTGCCCTTAACAACTGCAATACTAGGCTGTTGCCTAAATGGTACCGCAAGTCGATTCGCCAAACCGAGACATGAAGATGGAAAGTCTCATGTGATTGTAATTTCACCGGCCCCCGAACCCTTCAGACCGAAATCACAAAGGAGCTCTACTACTACTAAACATCACATCATCATCATAGTTTTTTTTTTCACATTTTCTTTGTGGATTTCATCATCATCATCATTACAGCCGAAAGACGTCCCCTACTGGACATAGGCCTCCCCCAATTAAGGGGGGGATATGCCATAATCGCCACGCTTGGCAGGCGGGTTGGCGATCGCAGTTGGTTGGTTAAATACTCAGAGAACGCTGCTGCCCATCCTCTGGTGAATCCCTTAGTCGCCTTTTACGACACCCATGAGAAGAGATAAGGGTGGTGCTAGTCCTTAAGTCCGGCACCACACGGAGTGGAGTTCAATTTATAATTATTTTAGAAAACCCGAAAACTGCCACACTTCTTCTTCTATCATGTCGACATGAGCTTCATAATGATAATACCTCATGCCGTGGGGAAAAGATTAGCCAGTCACCAGGTTGGGGGCCATTCATAACATAAACATAACATAACATCACGCCTGTATTTGTAGGCAGAGGTGTATAGTACACCCACATTTCGCCAGTTATGTTATAGTCCCATGTAATAGGGGGCGAGCCTATTGCCACTAACCGGGCACAAATCCATACTCCGGGCTGCTACTGAGAATTTCCTAATGGAAAAACCCAATGACACTTTGCCCGACCCGGGATTCGAACCAAGGAACACGCTCAGCAGTCGCGCTTGCGACCACTAGACCAGCGTGCCATTCATTTATTACGTAAGACTATTTTAGCTATTTTTTGACCCCCTCCGCCCTATTATAAGTAAAAATAAGAATAGGCGACCCCCTGCCCCCCTGTTTAATATTTATTACGTAAGAATCTAAAGGAAAAAATGAATAAACGTTTGGTTTGTTTTACGACGTCTGTGGTCTAGTGGTTGGAGTTCGATTCCCACAGGACACAAATATTTGAATTTTCAATCAATCAATCAATCGGTTTATTGCATACATGTTGTAAGAAGATGTTAACAATATTTGAGTTCCAAACATGCCACCTGTAAGGGCACTACATTAGTACATTATGATACAAGTGAGCTAAGTTGACTATTATACTCGAGGCTGGATTGCAGCCCGAGCCGAAGGCGAGGGCGTAATGGAGCCGAGAGTGTAATAGTCAATGCTCACGCGTGTCATACGACGTTTTTCAACACATTTGGGAGGAAAAAAAACATAAATTACACATTTTAGACAAATATTGAATTTGTGAAAAATGATAAAAATGGTGACATACAGCTATGCGCGCGCAGGTGGTCGAAGGAAACCGCCATACAAAAAAATAAAAATATAAAAATATTATAAATGGATTTTATTATTTAAAACGCAAATTAATATTAATTTGTTGACAAAAATTAATAATTTGATGAAATGAAATGTTTATATAGCATATTTTAATTAATACAGTTGATTTATTCCCAAAAATGTTTAATTTAGTTCAGGCATAAAACTCTTTGCTGCGATTTAAAAATAAACTGTAAAGTAAAAAGCACTAGTGCAATAATATAATGAAAAACCGGCCAAGAGCATGTCGGGCCATGCTCAGTATTATAGGGTTCCTTAAGTAGGTGTAATTACAAACGAATCAAATCGAATATTAATCATGGCTATTTTAGTTTTTGCAATAATCGGCAGCATTCGCGACTCAGAGCGTGTTGTTAGTAGCGCATGTCAGTCATTTCCTAGTAAATATTGAATGTCTTTGGTCATTTCAAAGTTACTTTTTGTGATTTTTTCAAATAGAAAGTAGCTAAAGGAGCATTATATGCTATGATAATTTTTCTCTAAGGTCAATGACCTTTGAACTAGGACGTTTTAAGTATTTTTCAGTTTTCTCTCTATAACTCAAAAAATTGCATAATTTAGAAATGGCAGGGGGGGGCACACATTGCTAGCCACTTTGGCGGGCTATATTTCGCAGATGGTACACCTGATAAAAAAGTGGTGTATGAAACATTACCTTCATTTTAGTAGACCTATTCAATGATATCCCACACGAGGGGGTGCAGCGAAAAAAAATTTTTTTTCCCCATTTCACATGTATGGACGCCACCCCTAAAATAGGTTATCACGATTTTTTTATTCTTTTAAAATTGAGATCTATATGTAGACTATTTTTTAACAAAATTTCATTTACTTATGTTTATAACTGTAGAAGTTATTAAGCTGTAAATGATTAGGACAGACGGACAGACGGACAGACGGACAGACGGACAGATGGACGGACATGACGAAACTATAAGGGTTCCTTGTAGGACTTCGGAACCCTAAAAAGCACGCGTGCGTTATAAGCCACATTATGAACCTAAAAACGATGCAATAAGAGCCACTTTACGAGCAAGTGCTATTATGCTAATAAAATCACTAATAAACATGTCATTATTATTATCAAACATTTACGTAAATATTTTAATTATATTAATATATTTTGTTATGAGCATAAGTGTTTGTGTTGGTCTGGGTGTTTCTTATGTATTAAAAGTATGTATTTACAAAACAAAAGTATATAAGTATTATATCCATTGTCTAGTACCTATAGCACAAGCTCTGCTTAGTTTGGGACTAGATGGTGGCGTGTAAAAATGTCCCGAAATATTTATTTATTATTTATTAATGTTTATTTTTTAAAGTAACAATTTTCAGAATTTTATTTTGTATATTTCAAAGTTTATGTTTATGTAAATGTTTATTTTTATATATTTCAAAGTATAATTTTAACTTTGCGCATTTTTGTGATCTTACGTTAGAATTATCGAGACTCCCTCCCACCCCCTTGTAAGAAAAAATGAGACGTGGTCCCCTCCAGCCCTAAATCGTCTTACGTAATAAATGAACGGCCCCTTGGTAGCGCCACACTGCCTTTTGGGTACGATGCTATAAAAGAGATGATGGTTATTCTTCTCCATAATATACGTGATACTAACCTTATAGGAGAGTGTTTGTCATTTTGGAAGCCAAGATTCTCTTTGCCTTGCTTCTGACAGGAGTCTGTACTTTGATCTGAAACTGAAAAATAGATTTTTCATTATAAAATTGTAGAAAAATGTAATTAAGTATCAGTTTCTTCCATGCAGGAGGGTATGAGTTCGATCCCGGCCCGCACCTCTGACTTTTCAAATTCATGTTCGGATTTATATTCGATTATCACTTGCTTTAACGGTGAAGGAAAACATCGTGAGGAAACCTGCACACCTGAGAGTGCTCCATACAGTTCTCAATGGTGTGTGTAGTCCGCCAACCCGCACTAGGCCAGCGTGGTGGACTAAGGCCTTAGCCTTCTCGTACTGAGAAGAGGCCCGTGCCCAGCAGTGGGACAGTAGTGGGCAGGTTATGTTATGTTAAGTATCAGTTTAATACCCAACGATCACATTATTTTGATATGTTAGAACGGAGTTTCTCAAACTTATAGCTCCACGAACCCAAAAAAAAACTGACTTTGAGAGATCCTGTACTAGAACATTTAATTTCTGTAACATCTATAGTCATCTATGGAAAGGCAAGTACATGCAGCTGAGATAAATAAATAAATAAATATCTTCGGGACATTTTTTACACAGCACCATCTAGTCCCAAACTAAGCAGAGCTTGTGATATACTAGACAATGGATATAATACTTATCTACTTTTTTTGTTGTTGTTGTAAACACATACTTATAGTACATAATAAACACCCAGACCAACACAAACACTTATGTTCATCACACAAATATTTGTGTCCTGTGGGAATCGAACCCACGACGTTGTGATCAGCAGTCCGACCCTCGAACCACTAGACCACAGACGTCGACAGATGAGAATCTTAAGAGGAATGTGTGGTGTAACGAGAATGCATAGGATGATAGGATAAGGAATGAATATGTAAGAGGGAGGGAGGGAGGGAGGGGGAGCGTTTTAGTAGTAGTAGAGCTCCTTTGTGAACGAGCTCGTCCGGGGAAGTACTACCACCGTGCCTTCTTCTCCGCCAAATAGTGATGCTTGTATTGCTGTGTTTCGGTCTGAAGGATACGGGTGCCGGTGAAATTCGAGCAGGATTCGAACCTTTTAACTTCTTTTTTTTTTCTCTTAGATTAATAAATCTTTAGATTTCGCTTCGCATGCGTTAAAATAATAAAATAATTTGAATTAGTACTACTAACCTTTACTGCCAGTCTTCTGATGTAAGCACTCAATCGTCACATTATCATCGATTCTGCAATCCCTATGTAGATTACTAGCACTCATTCCCAACCTCTGACACCTATACGGCACTAAATGACCCCTTAGTGTATTGAACCTCGCTTCAGGAGGCATATGAGCTAGCTCAGCTTGCAATCTAGCCATCTCTGCCACATCTTGGGGATACATTTGACCCATATGCGCTAATTCCGGGTTTATTCGCGCCAATTCAGGGTTTAGTCGCGCTAATTCGGGGTTTATTCGCGCCAAATCAGGATTTAGTCGAGCTAATTCCGGATTTATTCGAGCTAATTCCGGGTTTAGTCGCGATAATTCAGGGTTTAGTCGCGCGAATTCAGCTAGTTCAGGGTTTAGTCGTGATAATTCACGGTTGTCGGGGATGGTTCGCATGTCGTTCTGTGCGTGCATGAGGTAGGAGTTCCGGCACGTGTGCGGCTGTGCAGGCTCGTGCAGAGGCATGCTGCGGGGGTCCATGTGGTGGTGGTGCAGTAGTGTGGCAGCCGCTGGGTCTGGGTGGTGTAAGTGGTGTCTGGAACGAGAAACATTAAGATTATTATTTACCTGGATAGTTCTATATAGTTTGCAGTTTGGATAGTTCTATAGTTCATAGTTTCTATCAGGGATGTTAGCCCCGTAACCGTAACCGAAACTATCGGATATCCGAAATAAAAATCTATCTGTAACCGTAATCGAATCCGATAAAAAAGTTTCGAATAATTTTGATAGGAGAGGAGTCTAAATGAGGAATGTTATGACGTTTTCGTTTTTCCCGGCTGAGCCGACACACTAGCCGCGCGCGTCCCTAGCATTGTTTGGTATTTCTATTGCTTTTTTCTTTTACTTGTAGGTACAATTCCTTAAAAATCTAATATCCATAACCGAAACTATCCGAAACTAACGGATAATCCGAAATAATTTAATATCCGAAACCGTATCTGAAACCGGTATAATAGTATTCCTATATCAGTATCCGTATCCAGATCTGAAATTTCATATGCATAAAATCCCTGGTTTCTATAGTTTGTTTGAGGAGCATGTTACGGGGAAAGTTTTAAGTATGAATGTGGATGGCTATAAGAAAAGAGGCACACCGAAGAAAACATGGATGGATTGTGTGAAAGATGATATGAATAGAAACAAAGTGAACACGGAGATGACGGCTGATAGAGATGTGTGGAAGAAAAATACATGCTGCGCCGACCACAAATAAATTGGGATAAGGGCAGGAGGATGATGAGTTCTATAGTTTGCAAGCTATTGCAGTCCAATAATAGATAGAAGTGAGAATGGAGAAAACAGATAATTTTAATAACATAAAAAATACAATCACATGAGACTTTCCATCTTCATGTCTCAGTTTGGCGAACCGACTCGCGATAAAATTTAGGCAACAGCCTAGGTGGTATTGCAGTTGTTATAGGCAAAGGTAACCGCTTAATATCAGGTGGGCCTTTAGCTCGTTTCACCATCCTATAATAATAAAAAAAAAACATAATATCTGTAACAGAAAACAGAAAGTAAAACTGAATTCTAGTTTAATCAGACCCGAGAACAATTATTTTTTTAATGAGTTATAGATCTGCTCTTGACCGCAATCTAGACAGCTTTGTCAAGATATGGTCGACGATGGAGCGAGCAAACCTATTACGTGCCGATTCACTCTAACTTTAAAAGTTGTAAGTGCCCGGAAATACAGATTGTTGATTGAACTTGGCTGTGCGCATTATGAAAGAGTTCTCAAAGCGCTTGGTCCTGATTGTAGGGATCAGACATGATATGGTCTGCCCACAACCCCTTTCATTTAAAACTACATTTAGCTCAAGATTCGTGAGCTTTATTGGACCCTACATTTACAATAAACTCAATAAAATACTGAACATATATCCCTTGACCAAAGATCAATGCAAGAAAAAGGTATCAGATTATATACAGAAACTTTCGTATGAGGAGACGGAAGAGCTGCTTGTTGTACCGAGATAAAAGGCTAGTATTTACAAGCAATATCCATCATACAATCACGAAATGCACGTATGCTCTCTTACACACCCCACTCAGACAACACAAACACTACTAACACACACATATACATTACACATCCCACACACAATCTAAACATCTTTTTTAATTTTTATCGTACTTTTTATTTTCTTTTATTGTTATTAAAAAATGAAACTGATAGTCAAGTAAATTTAAATAATTTTAATATGCTAAAACTTAAGTAAATTAAATTGTAATTGACATCCGAGGGGAAGCACTGAATGCTGAAATACAGGCTATGCCTAGTTTGGCTTCAGAAGCTCATATCTGTAGTGCATGTACCTACAATTTTATAGGATAGCATTTAAACTGTAAAATACTGTACTATTTCTTTTTGGCAAATAAATTTATTTATTTATTATTTATTTCTACCAAATTTGGATGATCATATCCTGGTATTTCAAGATGGCTGTCTTACCTCCAGGAAGTTTAAGCTATGTTTAAGGCTAGTAACACCGTATATGTGGACCAGGGGTGTTACGGATATTTTTAAAGCTCAGTGTCTCAACATCCAGACAAACCTGTGTAAGGTTTTTGTGATGTTCTTATAATCATTTTTGTGTATGTTTTTAAGTTAAATAAATTGAAAAAAAAAAAAAAAAAAAATTCGCATCCGCATCCGCAAATGCGGAATATTCGCATTAATTCAGACATCTGCAACCGCATCCGCAAATGAGGAATATTCGCATTAATTCAGACATCTGCAACCGCATCCGCAAATGCGGAATATTCGCATTAATTCAGACATCTGCAACCGCATCCGCAAATGCGGAATATTCGCATTAATTCAGACATCTGCAACCGCATCCGCAAATGCGGAATATTCGCATTAATTCAGACATCTTTATCCGCATCCGCATCTTCATCAATTAATGCGGAGCTTTCACGGATGCGGATTCATAACAACACACTTGAACAAACAAGCCATGACTTTAAAGAAAGTAGGCGGTGCCGGAGTGGCACGTGCCTCGCGCGTTTTTATTCATTGCTATCTTCGTTCGCTAATTCACCAATAGGAAGACACTTTGGAATTGGGTACAAGATCCTACACGTCATGTTTATTTCGTTTTAAGCCTACCCCGCACAGCGATTTTTATTCGCAGTGCGGGCATCGCATATGATTCCATGTGTTACAGATTTTGCGATAAAAAAATCGCGCGAGGAAAAATCACAGTGCGGGGTAGGCCTTAGTTATTGATGAGCTGTCCATTGTGGATCAATTACAGTGTTTGTTTACTGTGTTATTGTACAGTCTCTTGTTAGACTGTACTTCTTTTGATGATGATGCTGGTAGAAATAAAATACGATAGCTCAGGAAAAGAAATGTTATATTGTAAAAATAGTTATGAAAGTTAATGAACTGAATGAACTGTAGGTATGTGAGTGGAAATGATTTTGCTAATACGCGACACTTGTTTGTTACGTAAAATGTGAGAACGCGCGGCTTACTTGATCGCTCGTCGCGAACTGGTCTAAATATTAAAAGAAATTCATGAGTCGCGTAAAAACGCTGACCTGAGAAAATGTACGATTATATCGAAAAAAAAACGATTTTCATTTATTTGTGAACTTAAAATTTAAAGAACTTTATAAAATCTTGAAATCCGTATCCACACCCGCGTACAACAACAACAACGGTAACAACCCTGATGTGGACACTGACCTGCTGCCGCTCCGCCCCTGGGGGCTGTAGGGGGGCGGCGGCCCCCACACTCCGGTGGCCGCGTCAAAACTGCCGCTCGCCTCGCCGAAGCCTTCCTGAGAGAAGTTCGGCTGAGGAAAGTTGCCTTGTGCCTGGAAAGATACACGTTAATGTTCAATTGAGGTACCGTAAACTGCCCAAACTTGACCCACAAGCCCTACTTTGCCTAGTTATTTTTTGAGTAAACTATAATAGCTGTGATTTCCATACTTGGGGAGCTTTGAAAACTATGACAACGCTAACATTTGGTTCAGTTATAAAGTGTCAAGTGCGTGTAAAAATTAAGTTAGGCAAAGTAGGGCTTGTTGGCAAAGTTAGGTCATTTTACGGTATATAGAATCAAAGGCAGCTAAGTACCACACATTTCAAAAATGAGCTGAGTATGGAGACGTAAATAATTTTTTGTTGCAACTTATCATTTTATTATTATCTGGAATAAATACAGACGAGGCCCTTAAAATTTCATTTAAAAATTGATTTTGGGATCAAATATCTAAGTGCAACCAAGTCACATTCAAGACAGCTAAGGGATTTGCTTTATTATTATCGCTAATACAATAATTTAACTAAATACGAATAGAAATCAACTTCTATAAAAATTTACCAGCACCATCTAGTCCCACACTAAGCAGAGCTTGTGATATGGGTACTAGACAATGGATATAATACTTATATACTTTTTTTTTGTAAATACATACTTATAATACATAAGAAACACCCAGACCAACACAGACACTTATGTTCATCACACAAATATTTGTGTCCTGTGGGAATCGAACCCACAACCTCGTGATCAGAAGTCCGACACTCGAACCACTAGACCACAAAGGTCGTCAACTAGTAGATAAAGGCAGCAAAACCAATAACATATCACACACAGTAACAGAACATATGAAAACCCCTACCTCTGAGACTAGGAAAACGTTTTTTTTATTCGTTTCCTGAAAATTTTTATATGAAAGCACTTAGCTGTTTTTGATTTTATATGCCTCAATTATGAACTATCAAATAAATAAAATAAATTTCAATGTTTCTGTAGTGTACATTATAACTACTGCATTGTATGTACGTTAGCCTACGAAGGAACTCTGACTCCGAAAATACAGGTTATAACCTAGTTTGGGAGGCAGCGGTTTAAGGACAATGTCAGATTGGTGCCCAACATTGTACTAAATAAAAAAAAAACTAAATGTGTCTGGGACACATAGTAGAAGTGAAACTTCAACGGACAAGTGGAAAAACGAATCTCAACGAACAAGTGGAAAAACGAATCGCAACGGACAAGTGGAAAAACGAATGGCAACTGACAAGTGGAAAAACGAATCGCAACAAAATTTTAAGTGGAAGTTTTACGGGCCGGTTTTCAAATTGAATAAGTACATTAACAATCTGCCCGTAAAACTTCATCATCACCACCATCATCATCACCATCATCACCACCATCATCACCACTATCATCACCACTATCATCATCATCAGCCTTTCTGTCCCTCCGCCGCTGCCGTCTTTCGCCAAGCGATATATATATTGTCTACCCCCTCCATGCGGCCGTAACGCTTTTTCGTGACTAAAAATTCCTAATACCCCCCGTCTATATAGAAGTTTCACTTCAAAAATTAGTCGACTAGGGCGAAAGAGAAAACGAATCAGACCTAGAACAAAATACACATATCAATTGAAAAGAAATGGGAAATGTTATAAACAGTGATCGGAATAGGTAGAGGTAATGTACCTAAAGTTCAAAGAACAGAGACAAAAAAAAGTGGAGACTTCCTTACGACAAGAAAAAAATCGGTATATTTGTTCGGAGTTTCGGAACATTACTTAAGTACAAGTAACAATACTCAAGTAACGATTCTATCCTTAAGTATAATAATAATAACAAAATGTTTTATTTCTCATTCACAAAGGTATGTTACTTAAAATAATTACAAGTTAAAACAGTCCTTAGGTTAATATTCCTTTGTGAAGGACTGGTATCCGTACTAGGTTTCCCTGTCTAACAGATTATCAGGCCCCCGTCATACAGACTATGAACTGTAGAATATAGTTAAGTATGACAAGTAGGTACAGTCGCCTGCATGACAGTGGTAACACGTCCATTCGAAAACCGCCCTTACTGCTTACGAAATAAAGATGCAGCTAATGTCAAAGTGTTACCACCGACGTGCGGTCGACTGTACATACGTATCGTTGAAATAAGAAACGAAAAGAAAGTAGTGATCAGTTGATTGAAGATCAAACTGTACTTGAGGAACTTTCTGTAATACGGAACTACATACATACATACATATTATCACGCCTGGTTCCCATTGGGGTAGGCAGAGACTATGGATTTCCACCTGCTACGATCCTGACACACCTCTTTCGCTTCATCTACGTCCATTAACCTCGTCATGCATGCTCGTCGGTTTAGAGAACTCCTAACCTGGCATTTTTGAGAACGTCCGCGATTTGATCGGGAATCGCGATACGTTCGCTGAGGTCGTCCCCTTCCAACTCTTCCATCCACACTCGCTTCGTATACTTGTTTCGTCAATCTCCTCTCGTCCATCCTCTCTATATGTCCAAATCATCTTAACATACCTTTCTCAATCTTTGTCACTACATCTTCTTTCACTCCACAACGCTCCCTTATCACGTTATTCCTTACTTTATCTCTCAAAGTTACACCACACATACTTCTCAAAGCTCTCATTTCTACTGCATTTATTCTGCTTTCATGTTTCTTCTGCCATACCCAACTTTCACTACCAGTACACTAAAACAGACTAAATTAATTAATCTTTTACAAACCTGAACAAAGTTGCCAGAACCCTGCGCGAAATTCCCCTGGCCCTGCGCGAAATTTCCCTGCGCAAACGTGCCAGAGGACTGCGCTCTCTGGAAGGGAGTTGCGTTGAAGCTGTGCGGGTATCTGTCATCGTAGGGCTGCGCCTGCTGGGTCGGTGGGGCTTCGGTCTCACAGAAACCGTAGGCGCTGTCGCCTGATTGAGGGACGCCCATGCGACAGCGGGAGCTGGGGGAATGCAAGATTTATGTATTATACTAGATTTTTTTAGAGTGGGAATTGATAGTAATAATCATGGATTTTTAATCAAATTTTGGAACACCGAATTCATTTAAGTAGCGCAGCAAGTAAGTAGTTCTCTCTTCTCATGGGTGTCGTAAAAGGCGACTAAGGGATTCACCAGAGGATGGGCAGCAGCGTTCTCTGAGTATTTAAACAACCAACTGCGATCGCCAACCCACCTGCCAAGCGTGGCGACTATGGCATATCCCCCCCCCCCCTTTGGGGGAGTCCTTTGTCCAGCAGTGGACGACTTTCGGCTGAAATTATGATGAATGAACAGAGTGCAATCGCAAGCTTTTATCTACTGCAAAATGTGTGTAATGTTGACTTTAAACTTACTTCTGACTGTTACTCCTGGGCCAGGGAAACCAGCTCCACGCAGACGTCTTCCTACCGGTTCCGGGGTTGGGGGAGTATAGGTTGCCTATGCGACCTGTAAAATATAAAGTTCACTCAATATAATTTTGTAAACATGTCAGCATAGTTACTATCGGTGGCGGCTGCTGGCTCAGAGAACCGGTGGTGCACTGTATTGTTTTATTCAATAAAAATCTTTAATACCAGTTTCCGTTCAAATCGACTCTTCACCAAAAACGTATTAATACACAAAAGAAATCCACACAAACATTGATTTTTATTGTATAATTCACTTTTAAATAAAGAAAAGTTATATAATTGCTTTTAATAAATACTACTACCTACTATAGTAGTCATTATTAAACTTAATGCTTATCTTTACACCAATACAAAGTCACAGTACTACGAAAAACAATAAATAATAACAAAACAAATAGAAATTTAAACGAGCGCGGGAACTATGAAAATTCGAGGGCAACGCCCCCACCGCCCTTCGGCCGGCTCGCATCGAGTGCATTTCGTCAACGATCGGTCAATCTTGGAAATATTCGGTGCCGTGCGGCGCACGAATCTCGGCTAGTTAGTTTATAGTAAATGTACTAATTATCTTCCGTCTCACGCGCCAGGTGATGTAGCTCCTATTTTATAGAAGTTGTATGAGCGCTCAGCGTGCGCCCCGCGAAGCGCACGGGACTTTTTTGTTCGAGCGAAAATAATTTTTAACTTCTTCAGTTTAGAGATTAAATAGATTTGTCGTTACTTCAGAACTATTCGTAAGTATAAAGTAGGCGGGTGATATCGATGTTTTAGATATTTTTTGATTCTTTTTAAAGGTATTATAAATTTATGAACTTCTAGTGCAGCGCACGAGTGCACTTAAGGGACAGCCGCCACTGGTTACTATGCTACTATGCCATAGTAGCACGTGAAGCTCTAAAAAAAATGTGTCATGATATAGTTCTTTTTAAATCGATTTTAGACTTAAACTCGAAACGATTAAATTAATCGATCTTTTCGGAATGATTCCAAAGCATCAAATGATCATTCCTAAAGTTGACATTGACACATACAACCATACAACTTGATTATTTTATTGTTTTATTTATCATGCAAGGCCTTGAGGCACTCGATTTTGTGGACTTAAGTATATGCTAATTATGGACTCAGAGGGATTCAAAGATGGTTTTATAAATACCAATTTTGACTTAATTCGAAAGTAAAGTCTGAGCAAAGCCTAAGTACGCTTTATAGATCTCAGCTTGAAAGTGCATAGTAGTTTTGTAGTCATTTAGAGGTCAAACGAAAGTCAAGCGGTTTCCTGATTTGTTTTTGTTAAGACCCAACAACTTAAATTTTAGGAGCTAAAAATATAAAAATAAGGTTTAGAAACCTGAATCTCAAAATGGTTTTGGAATCATCACAGATTATTCTTTAATAAACTTGTTTTATTATAATGTGTAGTGATCGCGAAAACCTAAGAAAGTATTAACAGTTACATTATTTTTTTAGTAAAACTTCTTTACGCACGCTTGACTTGGGAAGTAAGCTGGTGAATGCGTTACGAGTCGTGAGGCGAACGGAGGGGGTAGTGCGGGACGCGGTACACGACACAGCGCCGGCAGATGTACGCGCGCCGCGCCGCCATTCCTTTGTTCTCATTGAAATAGTATTGAGGGAGATATAAGTTAGTGAAGTTTTACTTCAGTCGTGTGCTCTAAAAAGCACACTCGTTTTTTTTACTCCTTTATAAAATTTAACAAAAATATATTCACCTGGTGCCCAGAACCGGTGCTGCAGGCTGATGTCCCACGCCGGTTGTGTGGGGTGACACTGAGCACAACAACTGCAGTTGCTCTGGAAATAATATTATAAGGAGATGATAGTTTATAATATGTCAGGTGATAATTTATACGTTTGGTTTGTTTGGACTGCCTCGTTGGTCTAGTGGTTGCAAGCGCGACTGCTGAGCGTGGGGTCGATTCCCGGGTCGGTCAAAGTGTTATTGGGTTTTTTTCAATTGGAATTCTCAGTAGCAGCCCGGAATCTGGATTTGTGCCTAGGCTCGACCCCGAATACATGGGACTATAACATGACTGGCGAAATGTGCGTGTACTATTACACCTTTGCTAGCCTTTCGGGGAAATACAGGCGTTATGTTATGTGATAGTTTGCTTTGTCGTTAAGGCGTGTGGCACTCGGAGACTGCCGCGGTAAAGCTATTGCATAGCATTTTTTATGAAAATACAAAGAGGAGGTGCCCTAACGCCGAAACTCTAAGCAGGCATGAGTCACCAGATTGCGGGGCGAAGAGGGAGATTACGCATGCGCAGTAACGCCGATACAACCAATGCCACCTAGAGGCGATTTGCAGAACTAAAGAGACAAGCGTGATATTTCAAAAAGTCATTAAAAGTTCTGCTATTCATCGATAGATGGCAAAACTAAAAAGTATCACCGCTGTGCCGGTCGGAGTGGGGGGTGTTAGGTTATTTTCGTTACGGGATTTCTGGATTCGGTCTCCACGCTCAAGGCCCGCGATAGAAACTATGCAATAGCTTAAAAAGTTCATAATGTGAGTCACATTATGAACTTTATGTGAACTTTACTTTACTTTTTTTTTTTACTTTTTTTTTTTTTTACTTTCTTTTTTCTTCACATTATGTGACATGAAACGAAAAGACTCGTTATAAATACAAAATATTCTCTTGCAAAGATGCGAATTAATATACCTGTACTTGTCTGCCAGCGGAAGGCGCAGGCTGGCCAGACGAGGGTCTGTATAAAGACCTGCAGCGGAGCTCCAGTTGCTCCCAGTACATCTTCTTACGTTCATGGCTGTAACAAGTAAAATGAAATGTTAATTTCTTAGGTTTTCGCGATCACTACACATTATAATAAAACAAAGTTTAACCGGATTAAATCGCGTATATTATTTAAATTGGTTTCCCTGACGTTTCGAAAGCTTTGCAGCATTTCGTGGTCGCAGGTAGACTAAGATGACAAGCGTCTTTACAGATATTTCTAAAAAAATATTTTAATCTTCCGTACAATATTATTAATTAAAATCGTTTCGATGCACGCAGTAATCACTCACAATATCATAATTAATTAATATACCGAAATTCATTAAAATCTATAAAGCAGTTTTTGCGTGAAAGAGTAACAAACATCCTCACTTCACGTTTGTAATATTAGTAGGATATAAGTAGGATTACCCAGAAAAGTAGGTAATGCAAGAAATAGTATTTTCAAAATAAGTTAAACGTGGCATATTTAGATGAATCAAATGTCTACTTATTAGTATCAGCCAAAAATCTTAATAACGTCTACGTTTATTTTTTTATTTATGTATTTTACTTTAACAATAGATACAAGAAACAGATAAAACTAGACGTATTATTCATCATCATTTCAGCCGAAAGACGTCCACTGCTGGACATAGGCCTCCCCCAAGCTTTATTTTTTTCTGTAAAATTATGCAATATTACCCTTTGTATACTAATATGACCAAAGACATTTCTATACTGACGTAATAGACCACTACAGTGTGCGACTGAGATACCGATCTTTACGAAAAAACCTATATGCTAGAAAGAGACATAATAAAATGTCAGTAGAACCGATTTTGACAATTGTAATCTCCCATAGCGTCCCATCAAAATATAATCTCGTATTATTTTATGATTTATTTCACAATCGTTCTGTATTTTATCCAATTAATATCAATAATCGTATTCGTGTAGTATTCTGTGTTATACTGCTGTGTAATTTACATTATTAACCTAAAGAAAGAGATGTTTCACAGGTAAGTATCTGCAGGACAATACTACTTTCATAATGCTTATTTTCATAGAAGTTATTCTTAAAATTATTTAGTAATACATTAATAACATGCAGTAAATACCCTATTTTCTACATAATATGTTATTTTAAATAATTATGTGTTAGATAAAAAAATATTGTGTACGTGAAAATGAAACCGTTTCGCATATGGATTGCTCAAAATATATCGATATGTCGATAGTTTCAATTATATATTTTTTGTACTACCTAGCACCATACATGTCACAAGTTAGTGTCCGTTACTGCTTTAAAAAAAATACAATCGAATTGAGAACCTCCTCCTTTTTTTGAAGTCGGTTGAATGAAAGTATTGAAAGGTTGATTTAGTCCGGCCGCACATTGGAAGGAAATCATAATGATTCATTCATTGATCACAGAAAAAATCTGACGCGCCGGAACCTATACCATGGTTGTACTTTTACGATGTTATAATAGTATGTTGTACGTATATGGCAAAGAGACGTTTCACAGGTAAGTATCTGCAGGACAATACTACTTTCATAATGCTTATTTTACATTTATACAGTTAATTTTAGTACCAGCCCCGCAGACTGACAGAATTTTCCGGATCGTATGTCTGCTTTTGACATATTAAAATGTAAATACGGTGCTATTTTATGGCAATGTGCGGCCGGGCTAAAAATGCTGTAAAATATTGACCGGCTAACTTCATAACTTCCAGATTTCCTGTCAATCAACTCAGCCTATCGCAGTCCACTGCTGGACATAGGCCTCTCCCAAGTTGCGCCACAACGCTCGGTCCTCTGCCTTCCGCATCCAGTCCCCCCCAGCCACGTTCTTTAGGTCGTCGGTCCACCTGGCAGGGGGGCGCCCTACGCTGCGTTTGCCGATTCGCGGTCTCCACTCAAGGACTCGTCTGCTCCAGCGGCCATCGGTCCTTCGACAGACATGGCCAGCCCACTGCCACTTCAGCTTACTGATTCTACAAGCTATGTCGGTCACTCCGGTTCTTCTCCGGATAATCTCGTTTCGGATTTTATCCTTCAAAGAAACTCCAAGCATAGCTCGCTCCATAGCTCGCTGAGCGACTTTAAACTTGTGGACTAGCCCAACTGTCAGTGTCCACGTCTCGGCACCGTAAGTCATGACAGGCAGGACGCACTGGTTGAAGACTTTTGTCTTCAAACTTTGCGGTATAGGCGACGAGAAGACTCGGCGAAGTTTGCCAAATGCTGCCCAGCCCAGACGGATCCTTCTGTTGGCTTCTTTCTGATTTCCTGATTTCCTGTAAATGCTGTTATTAAAGAAAAATGGATGGGCACAAATGTTAAAACGAATAAGCACCGTATCTACTATTCTCCGCCAAATAGTGATGCTTGCATTGCTGTGTGGTGCCGGTGTAATTACAATCACATGAGACTTTCCATTTTCATGTCACAGTTTGGCGAACCGACTTGCGGTACCATTTAGGTAACAGCCTAGATGGTATTGCAGTTGTTATTGGCAAAGGTAACCGCTTAACATATGGTGGGCTTTTAGATCGTTTCGCCATCCGATACAATAAAAAAAAAAAAAAAAAAACTGAAAGCCTCGAAAAAACTACAGGGTTTGCAGTAGATATTTTAAGGATAACTGTATCTTTTAGTGAAATCACCAACGATCCATACCTACGGAATTTGATCGGGTCGGTGTTTGTTTCTTATAAAGATCTTTACTTTAATAATGGTAAATATTCAAAGTGGTAAGTCTACGAAGTGACGAGTATAAAGTAAAAGTTAAAAATAAATATAATACAAGAAGAGTTAGAGATAAAAAACTAGTTCAACCGAAGATGACAAATTATTATGGAGACAGAAAGTCAAAATTTTTAGTTCCAAAAATCCTATCCTATCCTACTTCCTACTAATATTATAAATGTGAAAGTTTGTAAGTATGGATGGATGGATGGATGGATGGATAGATGGATGAATGAAAGTGGAGTGGAAGTGGAGGTGGAAGTGGAGGTGGAGTGAAGTGGAGTGCAACCAACCAACTGCGATCGCCAACCCGCCTGCCAAGCGTGGTGATTATGGCATATATGGCCAATATATGCTTGGGGGAGGCCTGTGTCCAGCGGGGTGCTGGCCAGGAAACCTCCACGTGTGTCTGACAGCTGCTTGTCCTTCTGGACACGTCTAGAGGGAACGGCAGTTGTTGGGCCGGTGCACCCTGGGCACGGGCAATAAGTCTCCTTTGGACCGGGGGACCTTATTTCCTGTGGCGAATATTCTGGCACGGGAGGGGCCCGATGTGGGCCAATGGGAAGTTGCTCCTCGTGTCCCTCTGAGAAAGCAGAGGGCACTGCGGAGGAGCAGTGGCGGGCCCGGTGAGCATTCACCCTGCCACTGGGCAGGCAGCGGGGGGACTGTCCTTCCCTGCCCCCGTCGGTCTCGTAATCCCAGGAGTGCCTGCTGAGTAGTGTTCTCGCGCCTCTTGGGACCGAGGGTCTTGGCTTCACCGCCCGGACCGTGAGGAAGAAAACCTCTATAAAAAATTACGGGAGGTAGGGCCTGTGAGCAGCAGACTCGGGGTAGTCTGCTGCCCGACCAGCAGCTGGCGTAGCTGGCACAGCCGACGTAGTTGGCGCAGCTGGTAAAGGCCCATGAGGTGAGGTGGCGTGCAGTGTTCCGTGTGCGCCACTGAGAAGGGTGCGGCCAACGTTAGGCCGCACGGTGAGAAGGGGCTCGCCTGCTTGTGGCGGGCCGGGACCTGTCGGGGGTGGTTGTGTGAATACTCACGGGTTCCCACGCCCCCGGCTAAGGTAGTTGAAGGAACACCGTGGTGGTTTTAGTCGGTAAGAGTCCAACACTGGCTTCGCCTACCCCGGGCGGAGTGCGTCCATGAGGATTTCCCCACGGAAAAAAAAAAAAGGTCTGTGTCCAGCAGTGGACGTCTTACGGCTGAAATGATGATTAATTGATTTTTTCATTTTTTACTTATGTATTCCTTACCTTCGTGACATTAATAATGTAATTATAATATAGCCCTTAATTGCGTAACTCAATCTTTTAAAACAAATAAAATTATGTTTCAAATATCTGTAATTTTAAAACAATAGTTACTTAATAGCTTAGCAGTTTTAAAATACCACCACTCCTTAAAAGTAAGGCCGGTTGAACTATATCGATAATGCGGAAACGTCCATGTCACATCACTAAAAATCACTCCTACACGTGTCAATTTCGCACATATACTCATTTTGCTTTCGGTGACGTGATAATGAGGTGACAGTGCCTCTATTACGTCAGTATAATACCTTTATGAATATGACTTGCCAGAGTTGTGAGTGTTGCGACTCACTGGCCGCAATTTATTATGGTCATCATTTTTTATACGAATTGAACCTTAAACTTTGTTCTTTTCTATTCGTTGAAACAACTGACAGACTCTGACAGAGCAAGTCATCATGAAGTGCTAAATAAGCTAAAATTGTTAAGTATTATTATATTATTATCAAGTCAAGTAAAAATGTACAGGAGTGTGAGTCATGATTCGCATTCCTTAGGTGGATTTGCGCTTGAAGTTCTTTCTGACGAAGAATTAGTCAAGCTTGTCAATGATATGAAAGCAGAAGTCAGAATCCTGAGGTTAGAAAACGAGGTTTTAGAAAAGTCCATCATTAGACTAGATCCAGCACTGATGAATGGTGTATATCAAGCCTTAGATTACGCTATGAAAGGGCCTACGGACTCGTCACAAAATCTCATGATAAGCAGTTTTGTAAAAACGCAGGCGTCAAAATTCGGTCTCATAGAATCATTATTGTGCCCCTCCAAAATGTTCTCCAGTCCTTCCAGGATATCTACTCGAAGGGTAGACTCTTCAGGGAGAATCTGTGGATCCGTTGTCTCGGGTGCAGGGCCAAAGATTAACTTCAATGAGAAATTGGAATTATTATCAATCTTAACAGAAAACCTGGCGAAACATTTAGATAAAAGCAGGACTAGTGGTATAAAGAAAGAAGCTTTATTAGAAGCTCAGTTAGAGGACACTGATATTAGAATTGATGATATCGAAAAGGCGAGTGAATTGTTCGATCAAGAAGTTATAACTGAAGGCTGGGACAAAATGACTCAGCGAATCCCAGCTGAAATATGGATTAGATTCATGACAGAATGGTCAAAGAAAGTTGACAAACAAATAGGAAGGTTACGACTAAGAACGAGTACTCTAAACATTCAATATAGAAAATTAAAAGAAGAGGTCCAAGTCAAAGCTGAATTTGCCGAAAGACTAACTCCTGTAGACTTTGACAAGATAAAAATAGAGAATGCCGAGTGTCTCAAACTGATAGAAAGCAAAATTTTGCAGCTAGACGAACTAAAAACAATGACTGGCGACGCAAACTTGAATCTGGCCGTCCACAAGAAAACTATGTTGTTTCTCAACACTTACTTAGCGAAAGTGAGGAGACTTAAAACTCGTAGGGAGTTACAGACTGAAAAGTTGTACAGAGAAGCTGATGATATGCAAATAAAAGTGGATGCTTTAACTGAACGAATAAATAAGATTAGGAAAATCAGGATGCGGTACCAAGTACCTAATGTAGTGGATTATGTTAACGTGAAAGCACAAACGAGTGATTTAATGTACGCAATCAAAAGATTAGAGACAAGACTTCATATCAAGCAATCGGCTCTGACAAGTACTAACAAGCACTTGAAGATTTTAATGAATAAGAGACAGATGTTTGAAACATCAAGTGATAGTCTCCAAATGCCTTAATGCGTCCACGTTTACAGATCCAAGGATTGCGAAGTATAAATGATTTCACTGGATCCAGTGCACCAAATAAAAGGGAACTTCGAGTGAAGATTTTAGGTTTTTGTTTTGTGCTTTTGCCCTTACAAATAATTGTGAGAGCACTTTTGTATCTATCCTCTATGTTTTCAACATACAATGAGGATGTTACCTTATAATGCTTATTGGAGAAAATATTTATTTTAAGGTGTATTATAAGAGTAGTTACTACTACATGTAGTTAAGGTAGTCTCTACAGAGAATCTTGTTGATTTATGTTATGTTATGATTTAATGGAAAGTTTAGTTTAGTTAATTATTTAATAAATATTCATTTAAGTATAATTTTGTTTTGTCTCAAACCATGGGTTCAGTAAACATTTGTTTATAAACACTGTTTCAGACACAAGTATTTTTTTTTCTGAAACAAATACTAATGTTTTTGAAACAGCTGAAACTGTTTCAAATAAACAGCGTGTGTACGACGCTGTTATTTATAAACATTGCGAAAGTGTGAAATGACGAAAAGATTTTTAAGTTATTAATAGAATAGAACCCTTGAACGAATCCTGCTACATTACACGTCAAGCTGTACATATCCAGTACAAGCTGATCTCACATTTTACGGAAAGCCTATACAATGTGAGTTCAACTTATACTGGAATTATACAGCTTGATGTGTAGCCATGTGTACTGCGTGGCGTGGTGGGCTGCCATCAAGTGCCATCGAACATTGAATAATGGAAGTGATTTTAGCCTTAGTGGTGGTCCACCAAAAAGTTTTCTGACTGTACGGTCCGGCCCGGATTGCGGAGTCCGGTGCGGTGTGGTTTGAGTTCACAAACCACACCGCATGGAATGCTTGCCAGCATTGTACCGCTAGCTAGACTAACTAGCTTTTTCCAAAGCGGCATTTTCAGTCATTTAATATTTTTTTCACATTCAAGCTCTTCATAGATTTGTTATCAATAAATAAAACACACACAATACTCAAATAAATATTTAATTTGTATTTATAAACAATTTAAATACCTACTAATTCAATATCGACTGAGTAGTTCCCGTCTATACCCTAGTACATACAATTTTAACAATTATTTAGTAAGAATAAGAATTTACAAAATAAAATGATCATAAAATAAAATACTCACTAATTCATTTCAATTAAGTAGTACCCGTACCTTGTCCCGTATCATTAAATAGGTTATTAAATAATAATTTAATAAATAAAATAAATTATTCAACTAATCTAGTTGGTATTGGTACCCGTACTTACATAGTTCCATATTATTAAATAGGTAAATATTAAAAATACATTAAGTAAAAATACTTAAAATAAATACCTACCACCTACCAATTAGATTTTGTTTGAATATAGCAAATTTGAAGCTGGTGGCTCTAAAAGGAGTGCTTTCTAATCGTAGTTATTGTGATAGTGGCTAAGTGGCTGACAGTCGTAGGCGTCGTCCTAATGCAACGCGAATACACGACCGTACCAGGGGGTCTACTCCCGTTCGACGATATTCGATAAATCGTACGATTCATCGCACAATTTGCTACTCCGGTCAACCATCGTTCCCTTATCGCATGCGATGATCGTGTTTTGACGTTTGTTTTTCTCATCTCCGGTAAATTGTATACGACTATGAACCGTAGTCTATCATAATTGTACCTTTTTTATGTGCCTATCTTTATTATGTAAGTATCAGTCGGAACGAAAGTTCGTACTTCGTTTGTCGTTCATAAAACGCGAGTAGACCTACAGGCTCAAGCGAATTTTGTTCCTGCATTTTGTTCCTGCATTTTGTTCCTGCATTTTGTTCCTGCATTTTGTTCCTGCATTTTGTTCCTGCATTTTGTTCCTGCATTTTGTTCCTGCATTTTGTTCCTGCATTTTGTTCCTGCATTTTGTTCCTGCATTTTGTTCCTGCATTTTGTTCCTGCATTTTGTTCCTGCATTTTGTTCCTGCATTTTGTTCCTGCATTTTGTTCCTGACAACGGGAAACTAATTCTCGAACGAAATTCGCAAGCTCGCGCAATTTTTTTCCCCGCATCTTGTTCGTGATATGACATTATCGAGTGATTATCGCGCGATTGTGAATTAGGGCGATCCTACGTACAGGCACAGATAATATAATACTATACTAGTAGTACAGGTGTCAAATAGGTGTCCTCATTGGCTTCCACGCGATGACATCGTGCGACTATTAAAAATGATTCATTACTTTATCGCGCGAACTTAGTTCGTACGAATGCACGATCAAACATACTGATGCCGAACAGGTGTCGTAAACGACATTCACACGATCATGACGTCTCTAAAGTGAAAAAATACGACCATCCTATTGGGACACTAGATTCTTATGATCGCGCGAACGTGCAATGAACGGATTGCGTACTCGCGCGACAATCGCGTAATCGCGTTGTATTAGGATATTGGGGGGATATGTCATAATCGCCACGCTTGGTAGGCGGGTTGGCGATCACAGTTGGTTGGTTAAATACTCAGAGAACGCTGCTGCCCATTCTCTGGTGAATCCCTTAGTCGCCTTTTACGACACCCATGAGAAGATATACGGTGGTGCAATTCTTTACGTCCGGCACCACACGGAACATTTTACAATTAATCATATTAGTTTTAATTAGGTGTATAGAAAGGTTTTCAATCCCGGAACTAAGTTCCTATACACGATTCCGGAATTGGTCAAATTATTGAATTTTTATGAAAAATTACAATATCTATGAACTTAACAAGTTCATAGATATTGAAATGCAAGCATCACTATTTGGCGGAGAATACTAGATACGGTGCTTATTCGTTTTAACATTTGTGCCCATCCATTTTTAGGGTTCCGTACCCGAAGGGTTCCAAACGGGACCCTATTACTCTCGCTACGCTGTCCGTCCGTCTGTCTGTCACAGGGCTGTATCTTTTGAACGGTAATAGGTAACCGGTTGAAATTTACTCAGAATATGTGTTGCTATGAGGTGAGGTGTATCACGACAAATACTAAAAACAAAAAAAAGCCTAAAACCAAAGGGGGTCCCCATACAAGAAACCTCAAAAACATGCATTTTTTTCAACGTTTTTGTTCCTGCTCTATCTTCAAAACGGTAATATATACCAGCGTCAAACTTGGTCAGATTATTATTTATTTATTTATTTTATTTGTTCAGTGGTATACATAACAAAAACATTCTAAAGATATAAACATAAACTCATTAGAGTTTTACCGTACATCAGTATCATCGACTATACAAACAAATACTAAAAAAAAAATAGTAGTATAATAGTGCATATTATGTAGTTTCGCAACAAATACTAAAAATAAGACAAACATAGACATATTCAGAGGTACGGAACCCTTACTGCGCGAGTCCGACTCGCACTTGGCCGGTTTTTATTCTTTAATAACAGCATTTACAGGAAATCTAGAAGTTATGAAGTTAGCCGGTCAATATTTTACAGCATTTTTAGCCCGGCCGCACATTGTCATAAAATAGCACCGTATTTACATTTTAATATGTCAAAAGCAGACATACGATTCGGAAAATTCTGTCAGTCTGCGGGGCTGGTACTAAAATTAACTTTATAAATGTAAAATAAGCATTATGAAAGTAGTATTGTCCTGCAGATACTTACATGTGAAACGTCTCTTTGCCATAGACGTACAACATACTATTATAACATCGTAAAAGTACAACCATGGTATAGGTTCCGGCGCGTCAGATTTTTTCTGTGATCAATGAATGAATCATTGTGATTTCCTTCCAATGTGCGGCCGGACTAAATCAACCTTTCAATACTTTCAACCGACTTCAAAAAAAGGAGGAGGTTCTCAATTCGATTGTATTTTTTTAAAGCAGTAACGGACACTAACTTGTGACATGTATGGTGCTAGGTAGTACAAAAAATATATAATTGAAACTATCGACATATCGATATATTTTGAGCAATCCATATGCGAAACGATTTCATTTTCACGTACACAATATTTTTTTATCTAACACATAATTATTTAAAATAACACATTATATAGAAAATGGGGTATTTACTGCATGTTATTAATGTATTACTAAATAATTTTAAGAATAACTTCTATGAAAATAAGCATTATGAAAGTAGTATTGTCCTGCAGATACTTACCTGTGAAACGTCTCTTTCTTTAGGTTAATGATGTAAATTACACAGCAGTATAACACAGAACACTACACCATTACGATTATTGATATTAATTGGATAAAATAGAGAACGATCATGAAATAAATCATAAAATAATACGAGATTATATTTTGATGGGACGCTATGGGAGATTACAATTTTCAAAATCGGTTCTACTGTCATTTTATTATGTCTCTTTCTAGCATATAGGTTTTTTCGTAAAGATCGGTATCGCAGTCGCACACTTTATTGGTCTATTACGTCAGTATAGAAATGTCTTTGGGTTTTACGCGTTCACGGGGCGCGTGATGACCAATGCGAATGTAAGCATGTGCGGCGGACCAGAAATTTGAAATAAGCTCCGTACGACTTATGTCAAATTTATATTTCTAATACATCTTAGAGGCAAATCGTGGATGGGTTAGGTTATAAATTTGGTCGTTAGCCAGTGTTATTCTCGTCAACACTCGCAGGTCAGCTGAAGGCACGTTGTGCTCACATTATTAAAATCAACATCATAGCGTTGGTTTGGCGGTGAAATATTTTTTAATGTTTCTTTAAAATACTCTTTGATTAAGTAGTTGATCCTGAATTACTCTTCCCTGTTTCGCTGACCAGAATTTGCAGCTTCCTATTAATAGAAGTCAGAGCAATCTGTTGGATATGAACTCTGTTCTCCAACATTTTGATGGCGTGTTTCAAACCTGTCATCTCCCATTTCACATTGACATAGTCCATTACATCTGGGACTTGATAGGCTGATTTGACTTTTCTTATCTCATCTAACTTTTGAGATAAACTGTCTGCCTGTAACTGAATCAAGTCTCGCTCCTTATCCAGTACTACTGTTTGCTGTTTCTTGTTTGTTATTGTATCCAAAACTTTGACCACATAACTGTTTTGTTCCATCATAGCCTTCTTGTGAATGGATACATTCAAATTCGCATCGCCCGTCATCTTCTTCAACCCCCCTAACTGTTGCAGTTTATGATCTATCGATTTCAAACACTCACTGTTCTCTATTTTGATTTTTTCGAAGTCTACAGGTCTTAAGCTTTCGCTTAGCTCTGTTTTGACTTTCATCTGACCCTTTAATTTGCTATACTGAGTGTTAAGAGTACTAGTTCTCAATCGTAGCTTTCCGATATTGCTGTCTGTTAATTTCATCCATTCAGTCATGAATCTTATCCATATTTCGGCAGGGATCCGTTGGGCTATTTTGTCCCAGCCCTCAACCAATACTTGTTGGTTGAACAGTTTATTTGCCTTGTCAACATCAGTGACCCTCATTCCAATTTCTTCCAGTTGTGCATTCAATAAAGCGTGTTGTTTCTTCGCTTTATTCCTTATTTTGTGCAAGTGATCGCCAAGGACTTTAATTTCATTGGATACTAATTCCGACCTTTCTAAAACATTGATTTTTAGTCCTGAAGCCGAAAACATGGTGCCGGAGAGGAGTCTGTTTGAAGAATCTACCCTTTTAGTGGATACTTTAGAGGGACTGGTCATCATTCTGGAGGGGCTCAAAATTGTTTCGGTAAGTAATTTGGACGTCTGGGATTTGACGAAACTGCTGACATGTAAGGACGTGGTTGAAGTAATTTTATTGGCATAATATTCTAAAGCTTGATACACACCATGCATCAACGAGGGATCTAGTCTCATTATAGTTTTTTCTAGTATTTCGTTTTCTAGTACTAGTATTCTGATTTGATCTTTTAGGTCCTGCACAAGCTTTGTAAGTTCCAAGTCAGCAAGAACATCAAGTTCAGCCCCAAGTGCACTCATAGATCGAGAATTTTGACTCAAGCCACTGGGCCTTGGGGCTGAATGGATTGTAGCCGACATTTTAAATGTATTTTTAATAAGCAACACAAATTCAAAAAATTCAAAAGATTCATAAAAATCAATGAAAGATCTAAAGCTGATTTTGGAGAGTCTGTCAGTGTCAGTTTAGATGTGCATCATAGTGATTCTCAGATTAAAAAGGTCTGTGTAGTGATTATATTATCTTTGAGTGCCATAGATATATGTTGCCCCAGAAAATCGACAGACTATCGTTTGTCAATCAATAGCATCGGAATACCCCAAAATAGTATCGATGCTATCGACCCAATCGTGCTATTTCAATTACATTTAAAAGTACAGATATGTTACTGCGTTTGCAATCTGAAGACACAAAAACATCCTAATTAGAACGTTTTTCTATTAATCCGCGTCAAGTAAGGCGCCGAGCGTGACCGGTGACAACAAAAAAACGAAAATGCCGTCGTGTGTGTACAGAAAGTGTTACAATTATGACGCGAAAGTAACTTGAAGTAACCAACTTACTTACTGTGCACTAGTTTATGTGTATTGTGCTGCCGCTGCGTACGGAACATTTTTTTCGTTTGTTTATTAGGGTATGACATATCTATTAAACTCACTAGGAGCGGCAAACTCAGTGGCACTAGGATGGGGTACCTGGACACTGTGGCATTAGGGGCAACGAAGCCGCTGATGAACTGGCTAGAGCTGGTGCTGAAAGCCCCAATGTGGGCCCGGAGCCAATCTGTGGCATTCCGAAATGCACCACTACAGCCTACCTTAAAAACTGGGGAACTGACCAAAGTATTAGCCTTTTGGAAAAATCCCCAGGCCAAGAACACTCGATAGCGCTACTTGTGGGCCTCAAAAAAAGGTTTACGAAAGAAGCGCTTTCGTTGAACAAGAATCAGATGAGAATCCTGACAAGAACCCTTACTGGGCACTGCAAGCTGAACAAACACCTTCACAGGATGGGCCTCAGTGATACCACAGTTTGCAGGTTTTGTCGCGAAAAGGATGAGACGACCATCCATATAATATGCGAATGTGATGCAGTGCACCACATCAGAAGCCAGCATCTTGGAGGCCGCGTCATCTCAACGCAGGAGATCAAATCCTCCTCCCCCAAGGTCATAGTCGACTTTATGATTGACTTGCAGCTTGGGGAAGTGCTGCAATGCTGCAAGAAGCGTCACAATAGATCTTATTAGGTAGGGGCGTTCAAGACCCCTACCTCTTTCCTCAAAATAATAAAAAAATGACATATCCATACTTTTAAATATCATTGTGCTATTGGTTTAGAATCTTTAGATAGTACTGCACCATAACTATTGGTGCTGATATAGGTACGTAATTTTTTTTATTAAAGTTTTTTTATTATATCTTTTTAAAAACAATTGGAAATTTTATTTTCCTACCTTCAGTATTGGCACACACACTTTTTCCTCCTAGCACACAGACCACACTGTTAGTTGTACCTATTGCCTGAAAATCGACAGACTATCGTTTGTCAACCAATAGCATCGCAAGACCATGTGATGTAAAGCAAGACTATGTAACATAGTTCGTGCAAATTAATAAATCAAATTGAACAAAATGAAAAAATTAATTGACCCCAAAATATTATTGATGCTATCGACACAATCGTGCTATTGGTTTAGAATCTTGAGATAGTACGTATCATCATCCTCTTGCCCTTATCCCAATTTATTTGGGGTCGGCGTAATTTAATGAACTTCGTTGAGTTTTTGTTTGGCGCCGACTCATTATTAGTTATTTACATTAGTTTAGTTAAGAGATTAGTTATTAAGACTAAAAAGCTTCATTTTATTTTTCGCTTTTCAGTTTCTGTGTTTTTTTTTTTTGTGGCTAAAATCTAACTCCACGTCTCCATTATGTTGTAGTGTCTAGAACTACATAAATGTGTGCCAAGTTTCAACAGAATCGGTTAACGGGTGAGAATTCAGCGAGTGAACAAGCAGTCATCCCCTGTTTTCCTACCATTAGGGGTGGATTTTGATTTTAAAATTTAAATGGGACCAACTTCGAGATATACCCTTTCCATTAAAAAAAGAATCATCAAAAGCGGACTACTCTGTAAAAAGTTATTCGTGGTCATACATTTAAAAAAAATACAATCGAATTGAGAACCTCCTCCTTTTTTTCGTCGGTTAAAAAGCTAAATACTGAAATATTCATTCGAATAATTATTCATTATTACTCACTTGCATTTTTTATCAATGATCTGCACTTTTTTCATACTTATTATCAACAGTAAATACATTTATTAATATATTTTACACATATAAATTAGTTTACTTATCATCACACTTTATAAACAACTGATGGCTGGTGGTACCAACCTCTCGAGCACAGCGCGTGCTCATTGGTCAAATTAAATAGTGCGCGCTTCCCCGGATTCCTGTAACAAACTTCCGTCCCTTTTCACGAAATCACTGCCACAGATTGCAGGAAAGCGAGAGGAAAGATGTTACACCTCAAAAAGCTAATGTATGGAAGAATGTAGCTAAAACCTCGCGGTAGGACGGCAGGACGTTCCTGTTAAGTTATTTTTGGAGTTACAGTCAACCAAGAAAGTAGGTCCATTTCATACAAATTCTGTTTTATTTTTAATTTATCTGCGGATAGTAGTACTGTTTCTAAGTGGCTACTTGAACATTGTGAAATAAGTCTAGACAATATAGACACAGTCTAACCACTCCAAACAGTCGTCCAACGCGGGGTGCTGGCCAGAAAACCTCCACGTGTGTCTGACGGCTGCTTGTCCATCTGGACACGTCTGGAGGGAACGGCAGTTGTTAGGCCGGTGCATCCTGGGTACGGCCAATAGAATCCTTTCGAGGGATTAACCTTCGGGGGATCTTATTGCCTGTGGCGAATATTCTGGTACGGGAGGGGCCCCATGTGGGCCAATGGGGAGTTGCTCCACGTGTCCCTCTGATGCCAACAGAGGGCACGGTGGAGGAGTAGGGGCGGGCCCGGTGTGCACTCACCCTGCCACTGGGCAGGCAACGAGGTGACTGTCCTTCCCTGTCCTATAAAAAAATACAGGAGATATACGATGGGATACGAGGACCTGCGAGCAGCAGACTCGGGGTAGTCTGCTCCCCGACCAGCAGCCAGGGTAGCTGACACAGTTGGCGTAGCTGGCATGCTGACCTGGCAGCATGCTGACGTAGCTGGCGCAGTTGGCGTAGCTGACGTAGCTGACAAAGCTGGCATAGCTGGCACAGCTGGCGTAGTTGGCTTAGCTGGCATAGCTGGTAAAGGCCCTTGAGGTGAGGTGGCATGCAGTGTTCCGTGTGTGCCGCCTAGGAGGGTGCGGCCAACGGGGAGAAGGGGCTCGCCTGCTTGTGGCGGGCCAGGACCTGTCGGGGGTGGTTGTGTGAATACTCACGGGTTCCCACGCCCCCGGCTAAGGAACACCGTGGTGGTTTTAGTCGGTAAGAGTCCGACTCTGGCTCCGCCTACCCCGGGCGGAGTGCGTCAATGAGGATTTCCCCGCGGAAAAAAAAACTCCCAACGCGAGAGTTAAGTGTCTCAAGCAGCCCTCAAAACTGTCAATGTCCCGAGTTGCTTTTAAAACTGTCAATGTCAATTTTCGTTGAACCGCTATATGGAACAGATCATCAACTCAGCCTATCGCAGTCCATTGCTGGACATAGGCCTCTCCCAAGTTGCGCCACAACACTCGGTCCTCTGCCTTCCGCATCCAGTCTCCCCCAGCCACGTTTTTCAGGTTGTCGGTTCACCTGGCGGGGGGCGCCCTACGCTGCGTTTGCCGATTCGCGGTCTCCACTCAAGGACTCGTCTGCTCCAGCGGCCATCGGTCCTTCGACAGACATGGCCAGCCCACTGCCACTTCAGCTTACTGATCCTAGAAGCTATGTCGGTCACTCCGGTTCTTCTCCGAATAATCTCGTTTCGGATTTTATCCTTCAAAGAAACTCCGAGCATAGCTCGCTCCATAGCTCGCTGAGCAACTTTAAATTTGTGGACTAGCCCAACTGTCAGTTTCCACGTCTCGGCGCCGTAAGTCATGACAGGCAGGACGCACTGGTTGAAGACCTTTGTCTACAAACTTTGCGGTATAGGCGACGAGAAGACTCTGCGAAGTTTGCCAAATGCTGCCCATCCCAAACGGATCCTTCTGTCGGCTTCTTTCTCGAAGTTGTGCCTACCAAGCTGAATTATCTGCCCTAGCTAGACGTACTCCGTTACAACGGCTGTCACGCTCGCGGCACCTTGCTTTACTCGGACTAATAGCAAAACGTCCCAGTTATGACGTTTTCGAGTCTTCATATTGCGCGAGCTAGTTACATATCCGAATTTTAAAATAGCATTGTCTAGACATTTATTTTTGGAAAGAACAACACTACTAGGCGGCCATCTTATCCGCTCTACATTTCAATCATCATCATCGACGCGTTTTTTTTCGTAGTATATCAGGTCCATAATTTTATTTTTAATTCTTCAGGACAACAAACAATTGCGCAATAATGCATATGTATCAACATCTATCCGGCGACATGAGAACTATCCTGCATCGCGCAAGCAGAGTTTACACGACTTGCGTGTAACATATATACAGGAGCCCAATATCAACCGTTGGGCAGTATCCCGCCAGGCGTAGACCCAGCCTGGTCGAAGGATCCTCCCTTTGTGTTGGAGGAAGAGGAACATGATACCTCGTTCCTCCACACATAATAGGTATCCATCCATCACAGACCTAATCTAAGGTATCCATAGACAAACAACTATATGACATACCAACTATAGGTTTTTAACTGAGTTTTTAACACAATCTAAGGTTTTTAATCTGAGTTTAGTACATATATCCACAGAGAAAATAATCACTACGTTACACATACATATATCATTAATCTGTGACTTACCTACTGCGCCATGACTCCGGCAAAACACTGACAGCAGCAGGAAGTCAGTTTTTAGTTTTTTTTGGTTTTGTTTTACATAATAAGTCCATTTGAAAATGTCGGCTGAAATTCACGGCCCTAACAGGAGCAGTGGTGTGAGTGTGCAAAATTCTTATTCTATGAGCGGCCTCGGCCCCGAACTTGATGCTATTGCTGACGCCGAACTTATAAAGCTTGTGACGGAACTAAAAAACCAAACCAAAATACTAACTCTAGAAAACGAGATCTTAGTGAAAACTATTCTGAGACTAGAGCCCTCGTTGATGCACGGTGTGTATCATGCATTAGAATATGCTACCCGATTAAACTCATCCACTTCTCTAAATATGAGCAGTTACGTCAAATCTCAGACGTCTAAAATTGCCCTTCCCGATGCCTTTTTAACCCTTTCAAGAATGATGACCAGCCAATCTAGAGTATTCAATCTCACTCGAAAAGCAGAATCCACTGTCAAAATCGGTAGCACTGTCATCTGCGGAGCAGGACCACGGATCAATGTCTTGGAGAGGTTAGAATTAATATCAATGGAGATGAATGTTTTAATCACTAATTTAAATAAGGTAAGAGGTAAAACAGCGAAACAACACGCTATATTGAAAGCAGAACAAGAAGAAGTTGGAATGAGGGTCAATGATATTGATAAGGCGAGTACGATGTTCAACCAAAATGTCTTAATTAAGGGCTGGGACAAAATAGCTCAAAGAATCCCTGCCGAAATCTGGATCAGATTCATGACGGAATGGGTGAAACTAACGGACAGTAATATAGGAAAGCTGCGGCTGAGAACAAGTACTCTTAACACTCAGTATAGCAAATTAAAAGGTCAGATCAAAGTCAAAACTGAGCTAAGCGAAAGTTTAAGACCTGTAGACTTCGAAAAAATCAAAATAGAGAACACTGAGTGTTTGAAATCGATAGATCATAAACTACATCAGTTAGTGGGGTTGAAGAAGATGACGGGCGATGCGAATTTGAATTTATCCATTCACAAGAAGGCTATGATGGAACAAAACAATTATTTGGTCAAAGTTTTGGACACAATAAAAAACAAGGAACAGCAAACAGTAGAACTGGATAAGGAAAGAGACTTGATTCAGTTACAGGCAGACGTTTTATCTCAAAAGTTGGATGAGATAAAGAAAGTCAAATCAGCCTATCAAGTCCCAGATGTAATGGACTATGTCAATGTGAAATCGGAGGTGACAGATTTGAAACACACCATCAAAACGTTGGAGAACAGAGTTCGTATCCAACAGATAGCTTTGGCTTCTATTAATAGGAAGCTGCAGACATTGGTTAGCGAAACAGCGAAGAGTAGTAATTCGGCATCTGTAAAGCAGGCAACAAGCTAAACCCATTCAATTATGTCCAATTCTGAATTAGGCCTATACCACTACTGCTGCGATACTGCCTGAGTAATCACGAAATTGTACAGGTACCTACAACTCGGTCAAAGGTGTTTTTATTTTATTAATATATTAGTACGGTCAACAGCATAGTAATGGTAACTAAATCTCTAGACAAACATGTCAATGTACAAGTTTTTAGTCAGTGCAAACACCGCCAACAACAAATCTTGAAATCTGTCAAAGAATTTACCCAGTTTTCTGCAGTGTGAACGTAACAATCAACAAAATAAGTTGTGAGATTAGTTTCATATGACAAGTTTCGAAACATTACAAATACAATGTTAAATGTTCTTTGGTGCAAACTCACAGTAAGGCTTAGTATGTCATCATCATCCTCCTGCCCTTATCCCAATTTATTTGGGGTCGGCGCAGCATGTTTTTTTCTTCCATACATCTCTATCAGCCGTCATCTCAGTGTTCACTTTCTATCTATTCATATCATCCTTCACACAATCCATCCATATTTTCTTCGGTCTCCCTCTTTTCTTATAGCCATCAACATTTATACTTAAAACTTTCCTTGTAACATGCTCCTCATTCCTCCTCATCACATGTCCATACCATGACAGTCTATTGCTACTTAACTTCTCTGTTACTGGCGCTACTTTCAGACTCCCTCTTACATATTCATTCCTTACTCTATCCATTCTCGAGAGAGACAGAGTACATTGTAATATACTGAAATAGAGACCAATCTTCAACTACAAAACAGGTAACCGCTTACTAGCGCCATCTGATACTTTCAGTGTGAAACTATCACCTAATCTAAAAATAAAGAATGCAAAAAGAGAAACGCTTCGTGAGGATCGAACTTTTATAAATCAGACCACAGGATCGTACTGCTACGAATACTAATTACTCACCTGCGAATTTTAGCGTAAAATGAAATCTTAATCTCTTTGGAGCAATTATCCAATATGGGGTCATGTAGCGACATCTATCGAATATTGAATAAACTATTACAATATCTCGTTTCTTAAATTTGTAAAACCTGCCATCTATTACTTTTAGTCCGTAACAGTAACAAATATAATGCTACTAAATTAAAAACCACCATCTTACCTGTTATCTACAAGCATTCGAAGTACTACGTTTTTTTGCAGCGTTGTAAAAGCTGTTGTACCCGATTATTTGTTCTAAGATTGAGCACCCTGAGCTGACCTGTCCCGACAGACGGCACCCGTTCACGAGCATGACGCGAGCATCGGGATTAGGATTTGAAACTGATGGGATGATTAATAGGATGTAAGATATTCTACAGAATACCTTATAGCTATACTGCCTATAGTATAGAATAGAAAGGGCAGTATAGCTATGTATCAAATCTACCATACTGGGTGTCAGGGAAACGCTTCCGAAACTGAAAGGCTATTATTATACTACCTAAACACAATTGAATACCAATAACCATTATCCTTGTACTCATTGTTTTAGTGATTTGGTATTTTGCAAACCCGCAATGTAAAGCGTACAAAACTCGGGATCAATGCCGCGCGTACCTAACCTACCTACGCTCACGGACTGATATGCGAGCGGATGTCGTTCAAACCCTAGCGCCAGCTGATATTATTTGAATTACATTGCGAACTTTAAAAAATTAGGTAAATAAATGGGGTTTTTTTGCAAATCAGTTTTATTTAACTGCCCAAAGCTGGTTATGTATGAAAAATTCAAAAAAAATATGGAAAAATCTAAAAAAAGAATCGCATTTATTTTTGTGGTTTCGTATCAGAAATCACTAGTAAGCACTATCACCTATCTTCGTTTTCGGAAGCGTTTCCCTGACACCCAGTATAGTCAAGCCTTCATACAAATGGAGTAAGCAGATTAGCAGAGGCCTCAAGCTCTTCATGAACAGTCAAGTCGTGTTTTAATTTCCTGAATATTCTTCCGGTTTTCCCGTAACAAATTCTTCAGTTCGGCGTGTGAAGTCAAGAATCTATAGGTACAGGGCGTCAGCGGCTCATACACACGGTATCGAGTTTCCGCCCGACCGGTACATCTGCTGGTATTTATATCTTTATCATTATTTTTTTAGGTACTTTGAAGTAAAATAAGAATAAATAAAGATATAAATTGTTGAATGACAAAACACCTTACATCTACATCATACATTTACATCTTTACACATGCGTAAATGCGTAAATACATAATAAAAAGTATAAGCTCAGTAAAAAACCTTTTTAGAAGGCCAAACACCTACTGGCCACGAATGATATGACATTTAAAACCCATTGCCATGGCAACAGTTGTCAAGATACACGTCATATCCCACACATTTCAGATATATTCACCTTCATATATAGTGTTAAATAGCAACTGATAGTCCGCTAAAATACTGAAAGCAGTCAGTCAGTGTTACGAAAAGCTTGGATTTCGTTTAACATTAAAAATCAATTTTAAAATGTCGGCTACAATCCATGCCACCAACAGGAGTGTTATGAGTGAACAAAATTCTCGATCTATGAGCGGACTCGGCCCCGACATTGATGCTATTGCTGACGCCGAACTTATAAAACTTGTGACGGAACTAAAAAACCAAACCAGAATACTAACTCTAGAAAACGAGATCTTAGAGAAAACTATTTTGAGACTAGAGCCCTCGTTGATGTACGGTGTGTATCATGCATTAGAATATGCTATCCGATTAAACTCATCCTCATCTACAAATACTGGTAGTTACATCAAATCACCATCCTCTAAATATACCCTTGTCGACACCTTTTCAAGTCCTTCGAGAATGCTAACCAGTCCGTCAAGGGCATCCTATGTCAGTCGAAAGATAGACTCTGTTATCAAAATCAGTGGCACTGTCATCTGCGGATTAGGACCACGGATCAATGTCTTAGAAAGATCAGAATTAATATCTAAAGAGATGGAAGTTATGATCAACAATTTAAATAAAGTAAGAGGCAAAGCAGCGAAACAACGCGCTATATTGACAGCACAACAAGAAGAAATTGGAAAGAGGGTCACTGATATTGACAAGGCGACTACGATTTTCAACCAAAATGTCTTGATTGAGGGCTGGGACAAAATAGCTCAAAGGATCCCTGCCGAAATATGGATAAGATTCATGACGGAATGGATGAAATTAACGGACAGCATTATAGGAAAGCTGCGGCTGAGAACGAGTACTCTTAACACTCAATATAGCAAATTAAAGGGTCAGATCAAAGTTAAAACTGAGCTGAGCGAAAGTTTAAGACCTGTAGACTTCGAAAAAATCAAAATAGAGAATAGTGAGTGTTTGAAATCGATAGATCATAAAATGCAACAGTTAGTGGGGTTGAAGAAGCTGACGGGCGATGCGAATTTGAATTTATCCATTCACAAGAAGGCTATGATGGAACAAAACAATTATGTGGTCAAAGTTTTGGACACAATAAAAAACAAGGAACAGCAAACAATAGAACTGGATAAGGAGCGAGACTTGATTCAGTTACAGGCAGACATTTTATCTCAAAAGTTGGATGAGATAAGAAAAGTCAAATCAGCCTATCAAGTCCCTGATGTAATGGACTATGTCAATGTGAAATGGGAGATGACAAATTTGAAACACACCATCAAAACGTTGGAGAACAGAGTTCATATCCAACAGATAGCTTTGGCTTCTATTAATAGGAAGCTGCAGACTTTGGTCAGTGAGACAGCGAAGAGTAATAATTCGGCATCTGAGAAGCAAGCTCAAGTATCAAGCTAAACCTACCTATATTTATCTTCAGTGCTGAATAAGCCCTATGGCACAGCGGTGACACTCCGTGTACGTGTGAGCTCGCTCGCTGGTGACCTTGTTCGAGCATGTGAAATAGGCCTTGGCTGAGGCAGCCGAGAGACTGCCCGTTCTACACGCCGCGCACCGCGCACGGCCCCCGCGCACGGCCCCCGCGCTCGCCCCAACCCGCACATAGCTGCGAGCAATTTTACGAGCACACATGCTTAAGTGTCGCTTCTTGTCGTTAGTATACATTATATGGCTATGGCACGATACCGCTTGATCGATCTGTATCATATTAAACATAAAAATGTAATTGTACAGGAACTCGATCAAAGAAGTGAAATTATCGTAATCCATTCAAAAATTTTAATACAACGTGGAGATGAAAATTCGACAATAAATGAAAACACGGTTATTACTAGTCTATAGAAACATTTTAAACCCATAAAAATGTTTTTATCACATATTAAGAAAACGATTTTTTTATCGATAAAATAACTAACACCATTTTTAATCATCTATAGCAGCCATTCCCAAAGTGGGCGATAACCCCCCTTGTGACCGCTGCAGGCCTAAAGGGGGCGGTAAGAGACCCAGAAAAAAAATGGGGGCGTTGTGTAAAGGCTTGGGGGGCGATTTGTAATTTCATATAGCTAGGAGGACTCTTAGACACCGACTGAACTCCCGACTTTCGAGTAGACAAAATAAGTTTGGGAACCACTGATCTATAGTAATTGAGAAAGAGAGTTTAAAATCATATGGACTCGCACTGGTCTTTGTCTTGAAAAATTGTCCTACATTCAAAATTAATAAAATTATAATAATTACCTGTGGCTGAACTATTAACTAGATTTGATTGTATTTTTGTATACGGTCAGAGGACGTGATACTCTGTACGTGGTTTTATTTTATGTCGTATTGTCATATCCACAGAGAAAATAATCACTATATCCACTTTGTATGTACACCGCACGTCATGGCGTCACTGGTAAACACAGATAACGGAATATAAGATCAGACAAGCCGCCTAGTTTGCATGGAGTCCGAATGTCGTAAGCTCAACTTACGCACAAAACGCGAGAAACGCATCAATAAATTACAACAAAAAGCACGCACACATATAAAACACGCACACTATTATCCTTACAGCATTTTGGAAATAAAATGAAGTTTTCTCTCGAAAAACGTGCATTCTCACTCGGGTCAACTCGGGTGCAAGTGACGGTGGACTAGCGGCAGTGTATGCCCGCTGTGCATACAACGGTCAGCCTTTACGCGGCGGCTTGTCCTCTCTCTAATATTCTGTTGCTCTGAGGTAAACACTAGAACAAGATACTAGATTACACTAGATTTTCACTAGATTTAGATTTTTTTTCTAGATATTTTATTCACTATTATTTTTTATTTTGTTTGTGGTATATGATGGCGAAACGAGCTAAAGACCCACCTGATGTTAAGCGGTTACCTTTGCCCATAACAACTTTAATACCACCTAGGCTGTTACCTAAATGGTACCGCAAGTCGGTTCGCCAAACTGAGACATGAAGATTGAAAATCTCATGTGATTGTAATTTCACCGGCACCCTTCAGAAGCATACTTCTGACCGAAACACAGCAATGCAAGCATCACTATTTGGCGGAGAAGTAGATACGGTGGTAGTATTACGAAAACCGCCTTTACTGCATGCAAAATAAAGACGCTTTCAAGGTCAAACTGTTAACACTGACGTGCGGTCGTCTGTTCCATGGGTGATATTGAATCAAAAACAAATAATTACATAGTAGTGTTTTTTTATAATTTAAATAAATTATAATTATGATCGAGTTTATAGTACAGGAACAATGGAAAACATTAAAAGCATTTTATTTTTATAATTATTTAGTTTTTAGAATATACTTGGTTTATTAATTTTCATACGTTCTATTTGCATTTTAATGAAATATTTTTTGATAATGGTAGGAATGTATTTATTTTTATTATAATTATTTTAGTTGATTCTGAGTAAATATTTATTTTAGTTAATTTAGATTAAATATTCATTTTAGTATTACATCGGAGTTTTATTGATTTAACTATACCTCAGCGGGTGTATCCGGTCACCAGACCATTTGATTTGTTATTTTCAAAGTGATGCAGTCATACAGTTCATGAAGGTAGGTCGATAAATCACCGTCTATGACTCGTAGTCGTAGTCGGCCAGTGGGACCACGAGGTATACATAAAAACTTTTTAACAAAAAATAAAACCGACTTCAAAAACCTTAACTAAAAAGTAAAAAATAATCATTGTATGTATATTAAAATCTTAACATAAACCAACATTTTGAAGGCGGCGCGTGATTGACCCTTTGCGTCAAGTAAATATAATGTACTGTCGAGCGCATATCTATAGTAAAGAACAGTTTATGTGAACGTACATGAAAATCACGCGCCGCCTTCAAAATTTTGGTTTATGTTAAGATTTTAATATACATACAATGATTATTTTTTACTTTTTAGTTAAGGTTTTTGAAGTCGGTTTTATTTTTTAACCGACGAAAAAAAGGAGGAGGTTCCCAATTCGACGCGTATATTTTTTTTATTTTTTTTTATGTATGACCACGCATAACTTTTTACAGAGTGGTCCGATTTTGATGAATCTTTTTTTAATGGATAGGGTATATCTCGAAGTTGGTCCCATTTAAATTTCAAAATCAAAATCCATCCCTAAGGGTAGTAAAACAGGGGATGAGTGTTTGTTCACCCACTGAATTCTTACCTGTCAACCGATTCTGTTGAAACTTGACACACATAAATATAGTTCTAGACACTACGACATAATGGAGACCTGGAGTTAGATTTTAACCACAAAAAAATGAAAAATACAACTTTTTAACAAAAAATTTAACCGACGAAAACCGAAACTGAAAAGCGAAAAATAACTAATTATGAGTCGGCGCCAAACAACCAATCAACGAAGATCATTAAATTACTTTAAATAAATAATAAAAACAACGTCACATCAAATACAAAGTGAAATTTTCAACGATAAACAATAACTTTGCAAAAATGCGTTCTCCGCTCGGCCACTTGCAACTTACACGCACTTTGCTTGTTAAAAGTTCGTTTGGCACCGACTCATAATTAGTTATTTTTCGCTTTTCAGTTTCGGTTTTCGTCGGTAAATTTTTTTGTTAAAAAGTTTTATTGTTAAAAAGTTTTTATTTCATACTTTTTAGTTGATAATTGCGAGGGTTGATTCATAAATGTTTATATAACCAATTAGAGAATATATTTTTTATAAACCTTTGCTATCCCACTGCTGGGCAAAGTCTCGCTCATGTTCTTCCAAACGTCCAATCACTACCGTGAAAAAAAACACGCATATCGGCCAAGAATTCTCAGAAAAACGAACCAATGAGCAGATCATCTAGATAGGAGAAGCTAAAATAAACTGATTTATTGAAGCTGGTTAAAAAACTACTCAACCTAGGTCAATAAAATTTATATGGGACCACTGCGCGGGCTTCCTCTACCAAATAAAAAAACAACCACGTAAATCGGCTTACAAATCTCGGAGTAATCGGTGTACATCTCCTCCTTTTTTTGAAGTCGGTTAAAAATAATATTTTGTACCGCTGGTAGGTCAAATTGGTGGGACCACGAGTCATACACCGTTTTCTTGAAGTTTTCTCGATGGAAAAGAATTGTAAACTAACCTCTTAAAACATGCTTTAAAGCAAACAATCTCTATTATTTACTAAATATTATAAATGAAATTAAGAAAACATAGTTGTTTCTGTTTTTCGAATAAGCTTTTAGTTTTTTTATTAAAAAAACCGGCCAAGAGCATGTCGGACCATGCTCAGTATTATAGGGTTCCTTAAGTAGGTCTAATCACAAACGAATCAAATCGAATATTAATCATTGCTATTTTAGTTTTTGCAAACAGCGCCACCTAGCGCTAAATTTATGAAGCTAAATTTAAGAAGTGTGTTTGATTTTTGTGATTTTTTTAAATAGAAAGTAACTAAAGGAGCATTATTTGCTACGATCATTTTTCTCTAAGGTCAATGACCTATGAACTAGGACGTCTTAAGTATTTTTCAGTTTTCTCAGTATAACTCGAAAATTTATAATCACATTATACTCAAAATAATTTTAAAAGAGAGTTTTTATAAAGGTCTATCAATGTTGAAGACCATAAGTTTCTACGTTGCATAGTTTAGAAATGGCAGGGGGGGGGACACATTGCAAGCCACTTTGGCGGGCTATATTTCGCAGATGGTACACCTGATAAAAAAGTGGTGTATCAAACATTACCTTCATTTTAGTAGACCTATTCAATGATACCCCACACGAGGGGGTGCAGCGAAAAACATTTTTTTTTCCCCATTTCACATGTATGGACGCCACCCCTAAAATACGGAAAAACTATTTTTTTATTCTTTTAAAATTGAGATCTATATGTAGACTATTTTTTAACAAAATTTCATTTGCTTATGTTTATAACTGTAGAAGTTATTAAGCTGTAAAGGATTAGGACAGACGGACAGACGGACAGACGGACAGACGGACAGACGGACAGACGGACAGACGGACGGACATGACGAAACTATAAGGGTTCCTTGTAGGACTTCGGAACCCTAAAAAGATATTGTTAATTTCCATTCAAGTTGAGCGGCGAACCCGACGTCCCTCCTCCCGTTGCCTCTCTTTCAGTTCTGTACAAAACGACAGTGACCGCACAGGTCTGATTTTTTAGGTGTTGTCAGCGTCATAACGGCTTTTGTATGTTGTAAAAGTTGTTCTTAATAATCCCTTAAGAGTTTTTCATTTATTTCAATTACCTACACCTAGTATAACTCATGCTGTGGTGTATTCAATGCCAAATCCGTCTCGTCGTAAAGAATATCGTCGCAATTTAATTTTCCACGAACACCAAATCACGCGAAGCAGTCGTGTTTGCTTAGCGTGACAAAAGTACTCTAGGGACGCCGTGATATCATCGTAAATACGACTCACAGAAAGAAAAACCAGCAAAGTGTGAGTCGGACTCGCGCAGTAAGGGTTCCGTACCACCCATCGACCTGATACCCTATAGAAACTGATTCAATTTACGAGAGTTTATCAAAAGACATCAACGACGTACGCATGATGTGAATTTTTGCATCTCTTTCTTACGTAGGTACCACCACATATGTCTGTGTTTGCCCTGTTTTTAATATTTGTTGCTAAACTTCATAGTATACACTATAATCAGACCAAGTTTGACGCTGATTTGTAGATAGAGCAGTAACAAAAACGTTGAAAAAAATGCATGTTTTTTACGTCATTACACAATTTATCTACTACTATTATAAAATTGTTAAATGTCAGTTGTCTGTTTGTTTGTTTGTTTGTTCCAGCATCACGCAAAAACTACTGGACCGATTTTGATGTTTTTTTTTTTGTTTGAAAGCTGATGATCTGACTTAAAAACTGCTATGGGTTTTGAGAAAGAAAGAAAAAAAGAAAAATAATAATTCGTGGGTTGCGTACTCACCCGACAGATCGAAGCTTCTATGCATTTGCACGAGCGGATAGTAATGTACGATGGAGTGGAGTGGAGTGGACAGGGGATGGGACTGGGGACGGGACAGGGGACGGGACTGGGGACGGAACAGGGGACGGGACAGGGGACGGAACATGGGACGGAAAATGGGACGGGACATGAGACGGGACATGGGACAGGACAGTGGGACGGCACATGGGACTGGACATAGGATGGGACATGGGACGGGACGATAGTGATATAGTGAGACAGTGGGACAGGATATGGGACATGGGACATGGGACGATAGTGATATAGTGATATAGTGAGACAGTGGGAAAGTGGGACAGTGGGCAGTGGGACAGTGGGATAGTGGGACAGTAGGACAGTGGGACAGTGGGACGGTGGGACGGTGGGACAGCGGGTCAGTGGGACTGTGGGACAGTGGGGCAGCGGGGCAGCGGGGCAGTGGGGCAGCGTGGCAGTGGGGCAGTGGGGTACCGGGGCAGCTGGGCAGTGGGATAGCGGGGCAGTGGGGTAGTGGGGCAGCGGGGCAGTGGGATAGTGGGGCATCGGGGCAGTGGGGCAGTGGGGTAGCGGGGCAGTGGGGCAATGGGATAGTGGGGCAGCGGGGCAGTGGGGCAGTGGGGAAGCGGGTCTGCGGGGCAGTGGGGTAGCGGGGCAGCGGGGCAGTTGGTAAGCGGGGGGCAGCGGGGCAGTGGGATAGTGGGGCAGCGGGGAGCGGGGCAGTGGGGCAGTGTGGTAGCAGGGCAGCGGGGCAGTTGGGCAGCGGGGCAGTGGGGAAGCGGGGCAATGGGGTAGCGGGGCTGCGGGGCAGTTGGGCAGTGGGGCAGTGGGGCAGCGGGACAGCGGGCAGTGGGACAGTGGGGTACCGGGGCAGCGGGGCAGTGCGATAGTGGGGCAGCGGGGAAGTGGGGCAGTGGGATAGTGGGGCAGCGGGGCAGTGGGGCGGCGGGGCAGTGGGGCAGTGGGATAGTGGGGCAGCGGGGCAGTTGGGCAGTGGGGAAGTGGGGCAGCGGGGCAGCGGGGCTGTGGGGCAGTGGGGCAGCGGGGCAGCGACGCAGCGGGACAGCGGGACAGTGGGACAGTGGACTGGAATGGACTGGACTGGACTGACGTGGGTTAGCAGAATTTAACGCGAGCGGAGCCGCGGGTAGAACCTAGTATGATATAAAAGCTTGTCGCGAGATTTACCTGGTAGATAAACAAGTAAATTTAACGCGAGCGGAGCCGCGGGTAGAACCTAGTATGATATAAAAGCTTGTCGCGAGATTTACCTGGTAGATAAACAAGTAAATTTAACGCGAGCGGAGCCGCGGGTAGAACCTAGTATGATATAAAAGCTTGTCGCGAGATTTACCTGGTAGATAAACAAGTAAATTTAACGCGAGCGGAGCCGCGGGTAGAACCTAGTATGATATAAAAGCTTGTCGCGAGATTTACCTGGTAGATAAACAAGTAAATTTAACGCGAGCGGAGCCGCGGGTAGAACCTAGTATGATATAAAAGCTTGTCGCGAGATTTACCTGGTAGATAAACAAGTAAATTTAACGCGAGCGGAGCCGCGGGTAGAACCTAGTATGATATAAAAGCTTGTCGCGAGATTTACCTGGTAGATAAACAAGTAAATTTAACGCGAGCGGAGCCGCGGGTAGAACCTAGTATGATATAAAAGCTTGTCGCGAGATTTACCTGGTAGATAAACAAGTAAATTTAACGCGAGCGGAGCCGCGGGTAGAACCTAGTATGATATAAAAGCTTGTCGCGAGATTTACCTGGTAGATAAACAAGTAAATTTAACGCGAGCGGAGCCGCGGGTAGAACCTAGTATGATATAAAAGCTTGTCGCGAGATTTACCTGGTAGATAAACAAGTAAATTTAACGCGAGCGGAGCCGCGGGTAGAACCTAGTATGATATAAAAGCTTGTCGCGAGATTTACCTGGTAGATAAACAAGTAAATTTAACGCGAGCGGAGCCGCGGGTAGAACCTAGTATGATATAAAAGCTTGTCGCGAGATTTACCTGGTAGATAAACAAGTAAATTGAATAACTTGATCCGATTGAACTTAACTTTAAAAATTTTCAAACTAAGTAAATACGAGTGAGTACCTACTTAAATCTCGCGACAAGCTTTTATATCATATAAATTGTGTAATGACGTTATAAGTTGATAGTAAAAGTTTTAAAGGTAAAGGTTATTTTATTGTTTTTAGCGCATTTAAATAAAAGCATGTTTTTTAAAAAGTTCTTTTTACTTTTTATTTATTTGTATCTACTTTAAGTAAAAGAGAGCGATCGTTTAAAATATGTATGTGAGAATCAACACCAATATCGCCTGAATTCTCAAAAGCAACAAAATTTTTGTTGATGAAAAAAAATTCTCAATCTCAATCCGCTTGCAACAACGACATAAAACAAACAACAACATGTTGTATATACAACATGTAACAAAAACCCTGTTGTTCCTGTGGGGTACGTTATCAGAATCGATATGCATATATGGGGTGCATTAAAAGAGCCTCCACGAGTGAAGATATTTAATTGATCGTCCGGCGCACCCTGGGCAGTCAGCCCCGCTACCAACCTGCTGACTGGCTAATCTTTTCCCCACGACATTAGCTATTATCATTATGTAGCTCATGTCGACACGATAGAAGAAGAATGCGTTTCTGAAATGATGGTTTGAAAACACAATTGAACCCGGTAGGTGGCGCTGCAGTCGGTGTGTCACTAGTCTTCCTAAATGGCAGGGTCTATTTTAATGATATTTTTGTGTACGTATCATTATGTAGCTCATGTCGACACGATAGAAGATAAAACCGGCCAAGAGCATGTCGGGCCATGCTCAGTATTATAGGGTTCCTTAAGTAGGTGTTACAAACAAATCAAATCGAATATTAATCACGGCTATTTTAGTTTTTGCAATAGACGGCAGCATTGGCGACTCAGAGAGTGATGTCAGTAGCCGCTAGATGGCGCTATACAGTGCCAAATGTAATAGACGGCACTGACGGCAGCATTGGCGACCCAGAGAGTGTTGTTAGACGCCGCTAGATGGCGCCAAATTTAAGAAGTTTGTCGTCAACATAACACAAAGTTACTTTTTGTGATTTTTTCAAATAGAAAGTAGCTAAAGGAGCATTATTTGCCATTATCATTTTTCTCTAAATTCAATGACCTTTGAACTAGGACGCTTTAAGTATTTTTCAGTTTTCTCTCTATAACTCAAAAATTTATAATCAAAATATGCTCGAAATAATTTTAAAAGAGAGTTTTTACAAAGGTCTATCAATGTGGAAGATTATAAGTTTCTACGTTGCATAGTTTAGAAATGGCAGGGGTGGGGACACATTGCAAGCCACTTTGGCAGGCTATATTTCGCAGATGGTACATCTGATAAAAAAGTGATGTATGAAACATTACCTTCATTTTAGTAGACCTATTCAATGATACCCCACACGAGGGGTTGCAGCGAAAAAAAAAATTTCATCCCCATCATGCATCATGCAGTGGACGTCTTTCGGCTGAAATGATGATGATGATGATCCCTTACCTGAGTAGCTGATAAGCCAGCATACAGCTGAAGATGCACACGAGGACAGCGCTGACTGACAACGCGAACACTCCTCGCAGACACCAGTACAACGCGCCGTGGACTACGCCGCATTCCGATACGCCTTCGAACACGCAGCGTACGCCTGACGACAATAAATTAATAGTTACTATTTCAAAATTATACAATTTATCTATTTTACTGTATTAAATTTTACAATTTCATATCTATCCATATTTATTTGATTTAATGAATTGACAATAAAATTAGATTACTAACTTTAAAATTATTTACATTATTATGAATAATCAATTTACAATCCAATATAATAAAAAATATTACATGTTATGAGATAAGTGAATTATTATTATTTATTACTATTATTATAATGTAATTGTTATAGAACCTATTATTTATTAGTATGTTGCTGTGCCCTTATCGGGTTTCATGTTGAAACCATACTTCTTATTATACCATGGTTGAAACCACATAAGTACCTACAGGACTTATAAATGTAACACCTATGTACACATGAATGCAATAAAAGTTTCGAGTTTGAGTTTTATTTACACTTTTATTTTTCTAATATTGCATTCTTTTCTGTTATAGAACTGCAACGTGTATGAGATGCTTACAATTTTAATAGGTGATTAAACTGTAAAATGTAAGTATGATGTGGCCATTAATGTTTTTACAGTAATTCTATATATTCCTGCCTATCTGTTGTCTAGCAGTATGAGTCTGTCATGCTCACTTAAATGTCATGCTGATGGTGGCGTTAGTGTCGGGTCGTTAAGTTCCCTTCAATATGGTTGAGTTAAGCGATGACTGATGCTCGCGTCATGCTCGTGAACGGGTGCCGTCTGTCGGGACAGCTCAGCTCCTACATACTATGGCAACTCTTTTCACGTTTATTTCTAAAGGCAATATTCTCACTTTTAAACTCTCGACTCACATTTTTTTAATAAATTTGATGTAATAAACAATAACCTATTTAAAAAAAAGGTTTATCCATGGAGTTTAAATTAACTTTAATCAAATGTACTTTACAGCTTTTGTTTCTGCAGTTAGAAACAGCGCAATAAAGCATTTTTGCTGGTTTTTGTTACAGTATTTACAGAAACAAGTCATAAGGCATACCTACTGAGAAAGGCTTTTAAATTTAAATACACTGCACTATGGTACAGAGTGTTGACACGCGCACCCTGCCCTTGGCCTTAGCCTTATGGCTTTAGGCTTATACTCTCGGCTCCATTACGTACTTGTATCATAATGTACTATTGTTGTTGAGTTACCTTCATCGTCAGCGGAACTATGCTGAGTGTCAGGCGGCATCGAGAAGCAGGTACAAGTGCGAGTTAGCTTGGTATACTCGCAGAACTTGAGGGTTTGTAGTCTGAAACAAGATTGAAAATGAATCAGAAATTATCAGAATCTCAGAGCAACAAAATACTAGAGAGGACCAACCGCCGCGTAAAGGCTGACCGTTGTATGCACTGCGGGCATACACTGCCACTAGTTCACGTCAGTTGCACCCAAATGAGTAGGTGCGCTAGTTTGAGAGAAAACTTTGAGATTCTTCCTTTCAAAGAAGGGTTATAAAGTCGAAGTCAAAGCTTGTTTTCTTAAAGCTGTCGGTTCTCCCTTTCAAACAAGGGCTGTAAAGTCGAAGTTAAAACTATAGCTGTATATTGTTTTGCTATAGCTGTCAGATCTTCCTTTCAAGAAGGGTTATAAAGTCGAAGTCTAGTCTTATGTGTAATTTTAAGAATAATGTAAGCTTCTCATTTAAGTGAACTGAATGTTCTTTTTGAGAATAAAGATTCTTCTTTAAACCTAAGTCAAAGCTTGTTTTCTTAAAGCTGTCGGTTCTCCTTTCAAAGGGGTACCAGGCCCCTCAGAAAGTATTGCGAAAAAAAGTTTTTATATATGGGAGACTGGCCAGTTATAATGTTTTTCGAAAATATGATTATTTATAAGTAAAAATAAGTAAGTTCCAATTTCAAAATTTCCCTCCACATTTTTTGCGAGTTAATTCAAAGTATTGTGTCTCACTGAAATATGGATCTGCGCCGGGAACATTTTAGAGCTATGATTTTATACGATTTCAAGTGTCGCCTGAAACCGGATGAATCGTACGATAGACTTCAAATGGCATTCATGGATGAAGGCCCTTCCAAGGCAACCGTGTATCGTTGGTATAACGAATTCAAGCGCGGTCGACCAACTTTGGGGGATGACGAAAGAAGCGGTCGCCCTTTGACGGCTGTTACCGAAGAAAACGTGCTAGCAGTGAAAAATTTAATCCAAGACAATAGGCGAATTACATATCAGGAGATTCAACACATATTGAAGATTGGATCGGGAAGCGTTCACGAGATTCTACACAGCCATCTTCGCGTGAGGAGGATAGTATCACGCTGGGTGCCGCACAACCTCACCGATGCTCAGAAGCAGGCCCGGGTGGAATGGTGCCGTGATATGCTTAACAAATTTGAAGCAGGCTCGTCTCGGCGTGTTTACGACATCGTTACAGGTGATGAGTCCTGGATTTATCAATACGACCCAGAAACCAAGCGCCAGTCGACTGTTTGGGTGTTTCAAAATGAGCCAACGCCTACCAAAGTGAAGCGATCTAGAAGCGGGGGTAAGATTTTGATCGCTAGCTTTTTTAATTTGACTGGCCACTTGGTATCAATTCCCTTACGGGATCAAAGAAGCATTAATGCCGAATGGTATACTACCAAATGTTTGCCAGAAGTTTTCTCTGTTATAAGCAACAAGCGACCAAACACAGGGCTCCGCGGGCTACTGCTCCACCACGACAATGCTCCTGCGCACACCGCACTCAAAACGAGGGACTTCCTGGACAGCACGCCAGTCAAACTCCTGGGTCACCCTCCTTACAGCCCTGATCTAGCACCGTGTGACTTCTTTTTATTCCCAAAAATAAAAAATCAGCTCAAAGGGATACAATTTTCGTCGCCGGAAGATGCGCTGGCTGCGTTCGAGCAGGCTGTAAACGAGGTGTCTGCGGCGGACTGGAAAAAGTGTTTTGAAAACTGGTTTAGGCGCATGAATCTTTGTATAGAGGCTGGTGGAAAGTACTTTGAAAAGATTTGATAAAAATATATGTACGTATAGAACAATTTTTTTTAGTTTCGCAAAACTTTCTGAGTGTCCCACGTATATTGTCGAAGTCAAAGCTTGTTTTCCTAAATCTGTTGGTTCTTCCTTTCAAAGAAGGGCTATAAAGTCGATGTCAAAGCTTATTTTGCTATAGAAAAGGCGAAGTCAAAGCTCGAATCAATAGTAAAACTATTCCATCTTCTCTAAGAAACGTTTTTTTTTGTACCGTCATGATCCTTTCCGCTTCATATACTTTCCAAACTAAATGTGAAGATATAACTCTAATATTCAAAAAAAAATGTTAAAATACTGCCGAATAATATTGGGCGGGGCACATTGCTCGCAGAACGAATGGCCGATGGGGCAGTAAAGTTCTGGAGTGGCGACCGCGTACTGGACGGCGCAGCGTGGGTAAGGTGTACCGACAACCTGGTGAAGGTCGCGGGAATCCGCTGGATGCGGTTGTTGTGGCGATGCTTGGGGGAGGCCTATGTCCAGCAGTGGACATCTTTCAGCTGTTTTTTTTTTTTAATGATATATAGATCTGCTCTTGACCGCAATCTAGACAGCTTTGTCAGGATGTGGTCGACGATGGAGCGAGCAAACCTATTAGGTGCCGAATCACTCCAGCTTTAAAGGCGTTAGGGTTACAAGTGCCCGAAAATACAGATGCCGGCAGTGAATTCCACAACTTGGCTGTGCGCATTATGAAAGAGTTCTCAAAGCGCTTGGTCCTGATAGTAGGGATTTCTACCAAATGTGGATGATATCCTGCAGTGCGTCGTGTAGTCCGATGAAAGAAAGGAGATGGCGGAATAAGCTCATGGAGCTCTTGCACACACTCTCAAAGTACAGCCTGCAGAACACCGACAAAACTCCTTTAATCTTTTTTCAATATCTTTAACAAAGAGAAACTGTTTTCGAACCATTCAATACCTGCCACTCAATACCTACCATTCAATGTGGGCTGCAAGGTTCCGAGTGGGAAAAAACCAATTCATCTTTACACTTCTTAAACTTCAATATATTCCTATCTCGTTATGTTAAGGTTCAATTCAGAGTTTGGTAGCGGTAGTACCATACATGTTGCTGAGACGGCAGGAGCGACAACACGCGCTCGAGATGTGGCGCGAGCGGCTCGAAGAGCCGCAGTACGTGCACAAGCGTGTGGTTGAAGCTGTCCTGTCGTGCTTTGAAGCCTGGCTGAACAGGAGTGAGCGTGTCACCTACCGGCTTACTCAGATATTCACCGGGCACCATGCTTTGGTGAATATCTGAATAAGATCGGACGCGAAGTCACGGCAAATTGTCACCATTGTGGGAGTGACCAGGACATGGCACAGTACACGCTTGAGGAGTGCCCTGCGTGGAGCCCAGAGCGGCGTGTCCTGGTCAGCGAGATCGGGCAAAATCTTTCTCTGCCAGCAGTAGTGTCGGCTATGCTGGTAGAGCCGACGGCTTGGAGGGCCGTGGCTTCCTTCTGCGAGGCTGTCATGGTCCAGAAGGAGGCCGCAGAGCGGGATCGGGAGAGGGTCGATCCCACTCGGAGACTAAGGCGCCGGAGAGGCAACCGCCCCGGTGCAAGGCCCAGATAGGGCGAATCGCCGCATCCCCCACCACCAAATGATGGTGGGGGACCTTCGGGATCGTGGGTGCCAAGAGTAGGGGGACTCGAGGCATCTATTAAGCGACCCTGGGGAGGACAGCACCACGTGGTGGTCACGTGCTGCTGTTGGGGAAACCTTGTTGATTCCCCGGGACGTGCCAAAGGCGTAGCACTGGAGGGGCACCGGCGCGGTCCACTGGAGTTCCCGGCGGAGCTCCTCTATTTTGTGCAGAGGATGGCCACCGTGTGGTTTTAGTCGGTAAGAGTCCGACATAACCCTCCGCCCTCCCCAGACGGAGGGTATCCAGGTGGATTTCCACTCGAAAACAAAAAAAAAAAGGTACCATACATGTTACCTGTTTTGGTAAGAAGGCCGTTGTTTTAGAGTGGGTGTAGAAATGTGTGAATAATACCGCTTTGACCCGCCATCTCCACTATCTCATCTACCCATCTGGCGCTAGGCCTGCCTCTGCTTCTCGTGCCTCATGGTCCAGACCATTTTATTATACTCCCTGTCCATCTTTCATCTTTAAGCCTGGCCACGTGACCTGCCCACTTCTGAGGCTTTTACCCGAACGGGGTGCGTACAAACTACATGTTAATATTTTATGTTAAAAACTCTGTATATTGTAACCTATTGGATTGTAATTTGCATGGAAATAAATAAAGCTTTATTATTATTATTATGCATACATATTATCACGCCTGTTTCCCATTGGGGTAGGCAGAGACTATGGATTTACACCTGCTACGATCCTGACACACCTCTTTTGCTTCATCTACGTCCATTAACCTCGTCATGCATGCTCGTCGGTTTAGAGAACTATTAATCTGGCATTAAAAAAACAAAAAAAAACTAAATACTAGTATAATTATCCCAAAATACTTACTTGTTCATATGTATGACGGTGGTGGTGATTGTAACCAGCACGCAGGTCAACGCACACACGAGGCAACAGGCGCCAACTACTTTGATCTGTCGATACAACATGGAAAATTATCAAATAAATAAATGAGCCTTTCAAAACTTTGTCTTTTGGTCGGAACTCGGTCAGGAGGACGGTGTTAAGTCAAAGGAGATTAGGTTCAAGAATTATCATAATCTAGCCTTCGTTTCGTGCCCTATGAAAGTATTTATTATAGGAAGTGTGTTAACAGCCACCAGACTGTTTAATAAAGAGAATTATCCTGCCACCAGTGACAAAATTTATCCATCAATCAACTCAGCCTATCGCAGTCCACTGCTGGACATAGGCCTCTCCTAAGTTGCGCCACAACGCTCGGTCCTCTGCCTTCCGCATCCAGTCACCCCCAGCCACGTTCTTTAGGTCGTCGGTCCACCTGGCAGGGGGGCGCCCTACGCTGCGTTTACCGATACGCGGTCTCCACTCAAGGACTCGTCTGCTCCGACGGCCATCGGTCCTTGGACAGACATGGCCAGCCCACTGCCACTTCAGCTTACTGATCACTGCGACAAAATTTATGCAAATGGGGAATTCGAGACTCCTCAAAAACTGAATGTGATTGTGGGGCCCCCATTCAGCCCATGGCCCATTTGCTTACTTGTCCCTTGTGCCCTGTCAACTGTACAAGCGCCGACCTAAATGAAGCCACGAGCACCGCCATAGAAGTCGCCAAATATTATATAAAAAAGTGTGAACCATTGACACGCAAGAAGAAGAAGTGGCAAGCTAAAGCCGTGTCTCCTGCGACCAAAATCTAACAAAACATTAGGCCAATCAAATGTCACCAAACAGCGAGGCCACACCCCTATCTTGTTATAAAAACATTTTAGATGTTAGAAATAACAGAAACATGGTCGCAAGAGGCGCGGCTTAAGGATTAATGCTATTCTGCCGCAAGTTGTTAGCTTTTAAAATTAGTTTCTTAACACGAACTATTAAGGTTAAATTTTTCCCTCCTCCCTTCGTGACCGACGTACTATGTACAGCCTTATGTTCTTACATAAATTGATGAAAGGCCAGATAGACTGTAGTGAGTTAGTATCGCACATATCCCTAAATGTTCCATACAAAATACACCGATACCCCATAACCACAATAATCCAGCTACCTACGAATAAAACCAACATAGGCGTAAACTCTCCTCTCGTAAGAATGTGTAGTGATTTAAATTCATTCATGAAGAAGCTGACATAAACCACGACTCTAGAAAAAAAATTCGATCAAGAATATTGAAGTCCTTGAGTATCAAAAAATCGCCCTAAATTTAAGTAGTTTGTAGAAATATATTTAAAAAAAAGTTGTTTTTGGTTTTTTAGGAGTATTAGTTTTTAATTAACATTAAGTCGTCTTGATGAGCCAATGTTGTGTTCACCCGTAATTGGCGTACGTATAAGGACAATACTGTACTGTATTATTTGGTAATAGTTTTAATATGTATGCTGTGGGCGAACCTTATGAAATAAATAAAATAATAGTAGTTTATGAAACTGTTGCATAATAGGGGTTATTAAAACACGAGTGTGAGTTTAAAAACCGAGCCGTAGGCGAGGTTTTTAATAGTATCACACGAGTGTTTTAATACCTAATTATGTCAGTTTCATACACTATTTTATCTACACTCATACAATTTTAAATAAAATACCAAAGTCAAAATCTTAGTAACATTGTCGTTGTTTTTCTTGATTTCTCTGGTAAAAGATTGTTCGTCATTTACGTTGCTGCATCCAGAAATTCAGGCGGGGTCATATTCTCCTCAGTTCAGTATCACTGCTGTAGTCAGATATTTTTGCCCAGAATAAAACTTTCGACATACAAAACCATAATAATAACGTAAACAATAACAATAAATTTACAAGTAACGATGTCCAAATCCAGTAGGCAAGGCGCGCGGCCGCGCACGCGCGCTGGTGCGCGCCTACACAGATAATAAAATATAGTCTGGCGACAACATTATAATCGGAACTAATTTTCTATCCTTGTCAGGATTCCGTCAATCTCTGTTTTATCATACAAAAAATATGCCTGTAAACACTTAAATATAATTAAAAGCAATATGACAATCAAAAGTTCTGCCAAAAACGCGATTTTAAACGATAAAAAATTTCAATGTATGACAAGTGGCGCCACCCTGAATTTTGTGTACTCATTGGTGCCATACGTGTACGACTGCTAAATAAAAGGTTTGAAAACTCCTTGGTTAGGTCGAAGTGGCATTAAAAACTCCTTAGTTAGGCTGAAGTGTGCGGTTATGGAAAAAAAATTAAATTACCGCATTGTTTTGTTCAGCAAACTGTATCGTAATGAAACTTTTTAAATTCATAACAGGTGCATGTGCGTAAAGTATGTCATTATGACATTACTTTCGAGTTCATAATTCGAATTTTACGATACGAGTGTAGATAAATATTTTTTTAATATAGATATGGTATTGTATAAAGTACATGAATGATGCATAATATTCTAGTAAACTAAATAATGCACATAGGTCTGTGAAATAATGGTATCCATGCAACTACAAGCAGATATAATGATTGACATCGAACATACTTTTCTTACCATATAGCTGTATCTGTTGCGGCGGCGCGCTAGACTCATTATGCATACTCCGGTGAGCACCAACTGGAACAAAAAGACAATTATGAAATTGATGACTACTTTGACGACGTCTGTGGTCTAGTGGTTCGAGTGTCGGACTGCTGATCACGAGGTCGTGGGTCCGATTCCCACAGGACACAAATATTTGTGTGATGAACATGAGTGTTTGTGTTGGTATTATAAGTATGTATTTACAAAAAAAAAGTATATTAGTATTATATCCATTGTCTAGTACCTATAGCACAAGCTTTGCTTAGTTTGGGACTAGATGGTGCTGTGTAAAAATGTCCCAAGAATATTTATTTATTGATTTGGGTCAAAGACACCCATATTTTTAGTTGATTCCTCAAAAATTTCTAGACTCAAACTCAGTCAAGGATGCTCAAGGGTTCCACAATTAATATCAGAAACAGTAGTCTTAGACATTTCCTCAATTTATCTTGAGGAAATAGATAACGCCGAAAGCCGCGACGGATAACTGTTGTTGGATAATTGGTCTTGGTATATGTATTCCATAAATTCGTCAAAATCGGAAATTTTTCAGAATATAAACAACAATAATAATCACGTCACAAAGGTTATGTTGAATTCCCATATAGCACCCATTCCCGTAAACATCGGAGAATCTACACTCGAAGTTGTTGACGATTATGTATACCTAGGACAAACTGTCCAGCTAGGTAAGTCCAACTTCGAGAAAGAGGTCAATCGTCGAATCCGACTCCGTTGGGCAGCGTTCGGGAAGCTACGCAATATCTTCTCGTCCAAAATACCGCAGTGTCTCAAGACGAAAGTCTTTGACCAGTGTGTGTTGCCAGTAATTACTTACGGTACTGAAACGTGGTCGCTCACAATGGGCCTGATAAGAAGGCTCAAAGTCACTCAAAGGGCAATGGAGAGGGCTATGCTCGGAGTGTCCCTGCGTGATCGAATCAGAAATGAGGAGATTCGCAGGAGAACGAAAGTAACCGACATAGCCCGAAGAATTGCCAAACTTAAGTGGCAGTGGGCGGGGCACATTGCTCGCAGAACGGATGGCCGATGGGGCAGTAAAGTTCTGGAGTGGCGACCGCGTACTGGAAGGCGCAGCGTGGGTAGGCCCCCCACAAGGTGGACCGACGACCTGGTGAAGGTCGCGGGAATCCGCTGGATGCAGAAGGCACAGGACCGGTCGTTGTGGCGATGCTTGGGGGAGGCCTATGTCCAGCAGTGGACGTCTTTCGGCTGAAATGATGATGATGATGATGAATAATCACGTCGCAAATGACACTTTTCCAGTCTTGAGGAAGCCTTAAGGTTGGTCGCGATTTACCTTGAGTTCTTCCTCACCTAGGAAAACTATCAAGTGACAGAGATTTTGTATTGAGGAAATATTGTATTGAGTGAGGTTGAGTGGAGTTTAGAAAAGTTTTTTTTTTAAATTAGGTTCGCAAACTGGACGTTACGACATTATATTCAATAATTAACATGTGCGGAAAATCATGGTAGTCGAACGGCCTTCTAGGTGCGAACACGGCATACATACGAATATCACACTCAAAAAAATTACAATATAACACAGACGTTACCATAAAACACAGACGTTACAATAAAACACAGACGTTACAATAAAACACATACGTTACAATAAAACACAGGAGTACAACAAAGCAACAAACACTGCACAAACATTAACACAAAACGAACAATTAAATTATTACAATCATCATCCTCCTGCCCTTATCCCAATTTATTAGTGGTCGGCGCAGCATGTTTTTTTCTTCCATACATCTCTATCAGCCGGCATTTCTGTGTTTACTTTCTTTCTATTCATATCATCTTTCACACAATCCATCCATATTTTCTTCGGTCTGCCTCTTTTCTTATAGCCATCAACATTCATACTTAAAACTTTCCTCGTAACATGCTCCTCATTCCTCCTCATCACATGTCCATACCATGACAGTCTATTGCTACTTAACTTCTCTGTCACTGGCGCTACTTTCAGACTCCCTCTTACATATTCATTCCTTAACCTATCCATTCTCGTTATACCACACATTCCATTAAATTATTACAATTTGGTGTTGAAATATTTTTTTCAAGTTTGAGGAAACAACTTAGAATGTGGGTGGAAAACTTTTCACATGACTGCACAAAAGTCATCTATGCGGGCTTAAGCGAACACCTCTATGACACACTCTCAGGTGTGCAGGTTACCTCACGATGTTTCTGTGTTCCTTTACATAATTTTAGTAGTAGTAGCTCCTTTGTGAAAGAGCTCGTCCGGGGAAGTACTACCACCGTACCTACTTCTCCGCCAAACAGTGATGCTTGCATTGCTGTGTTTCGGTCTGAAGGGTACGGGTGTCGGTGAAATTACAATCACATGAGACTTTCCATCTTCATGTCTCAGTTTGGCGAACCGACTTGCGGTACCATTTAGGTAACAGCCTAGGTGGTATAGAAGTTGTAATGGGCAAAGGTAACCGCTTAGCAAAAGGTGGGCCTTTAGCTCGTTTCGCCATCCCATTTTTTTTTTTTTTTTTTAATAAAATCTGGGAATCGCCGCCTCGGCTGCTTCGTTGGTCTAGTGGTCACAAGCGCGACTGCTGAGCGTGGGGTCGATTCCTGGGTCGGACAGTGTTATTGGGTTTTTTCATTAGGAAATTCTCACTATTTGCATTTTTTGTTAGGACTACCTTCAAAATATTTTGTTTCTAATGTTTATTTTTTGCAATATGCCCAACAAATTATTCAATTTATGTATTAGTTAATTCTTATGTAAGTGAATGACTGTATTCTTGGTGCCCGGTTAATGGCAATAGGCTCGCCCCCTATTACATGGGACTTATAACATACCTGGCGAAATGTGGGTGTACTATACACCTCCGCCTACCCCTTCGGGGAAATACAGGCGTGATGTTATGTTATGTGTGTTGGGAATCGCAGGAAAGTTGTGATCTCACCATAGCGGCCGGCACAGCAGCCGGCACGGTCTCCAGGTGTTGCGGGGAGGCGGTGTAGGCGCGCAGCAGGATGTGCTGCGCCGCCAGCAGCCCGCCCAGCGCGGCCGCCAGGGCTCCGCACCCGACGCACCACCACGCGTACTTGCGCCGGCGGCAGGTGCCGTCATTGCCGTTGCAGCCCACTGATGCTGCAAAGCAAAAATAATAGTACATTACTGTCGAGCGAAAGAGTAGTGTCAGGATCGTAGCAGGTGGAAATCCATAGGTTCTGCCTACCCCAATGGGAAACAGGCGTAATAATAAATAAATAAATAAATACCTTTGGGACATTTTTACACAGCACCATCTAATCCCAAACTAAGCAGAGCTTGTGGTATCATTACTGTCGAGCGAAAGAGTAGTGTTAGGATCAGAGCAGGTGGAAATCCAGTTTCTGCCTACCCCAATGGGAAACAGGCGTAATAATAAATAAATATCTTTGGGACATTTTTACACAGCACCATCTAGTCCCAAACTAAGCAGAGCTTGTGGTATCATTACTGTCGAGCGAAAGAGTAGTGTTAGGATCAGAGCAGGTGGAAATCCATAGTTTCTGCCTACCCCAATGGGAAACAGGCGTAATAATAAATAAATATCTTTGGGACATTTTTACACAGCACCATCTAGTCCCAAACTAAGCAGAGCTTGTGGTATCATTACTGTCGAGCGAAAGAGTAGTGTTAGGATCAGAGCAGGTGGAAATCCATAGTTTCTGCCTACCCCAATGGGAAACAGGCGTAATAATAAATAAATATCTTTGGGACATTTTTACACAGCACCATCTAGTCCCAAACTAAGCAGAGCTTGTGGTATCATTACTGTCGAGCGAAAGAGTAGTGTTAGGATCAGAGCAGGTGGAAATCCATAGTTTCTGCCTACCCCAATGGGAAACAGGCGTGATAATAAATTAATAAATACCTTTGGGACATTTTTACACAGCACCATCTAATCCCAAACTAAGCAGAGCTTGTGGTATCATTACTGTCGAGCGAAAGAGTAGTGTTAGGATCAGAGCAGGTGGAAATCCATTTTCTGCCTACCCCAATGGGAAACAGGCGTGATAATAAATAAATAAATATCTTTGGGACATTTTTACACAGCACCATCTAGTCCCAAACTAAGCAGAGCTTGTGGTATCATTACTGTCGAGCGAAAGAGTGTAGTGTGTGACGCGCCTTCCCCCTATATACCAGGCCCCTCAGAAAGTATTGCGAAAAAAAGTTTTTATATATGGGAGACTGGCCAGTTATAATGTTTTTCGAAAATATGATTATTTATAAGTAAAAATAAGTAAGTTCCAATTTCAAAATTTCCCTCCACATTTTTTGCGAGTTAATTCAAAGTATTGTGTCTCACTGAAATATGGATCTGCGCCGGGAACATTTTAGAGCTATGATTTTATACGATGTCAAGTGTCGCCTGAAACCGGATGAATCGTACGATAGACTTCAAATGGCATTCATGGATGAAGGCCCTTCCAAGGCAACCGTGTATCGTTGGTATAACGAATTCAAGCGCGGTCGACCAACTTTGGGGGATGACGAAAGAAGCGGTCGCCCTTTGACGGCTGTTACCGAAGAAAACGTGCTAGCAGTGAAAAATTTAATCCAAGACAATAGGCGAATTACATATCAGGAGATTCAACACATATTGAAGATTGGATCGGGAAGCGTTCACGAGATTCTACACAGCCATCTTCGCGTGAGGAGGATAGTATCACGCTGGGTGCCGCACAACCTCACCGATGCTCAGAAGCAGGCCCGGGTGGAATGGTGCCGTGATATGCTTAACAAATTTGAAGCAGGCTCGTCTCGGCGTGTTTACGACATCGTTACAGGTGATGAGTCCTGGATTTATCAATACGACCCAGAAACCAAGCGCCAGTCGACTGTTTGGGTGTTTCAAAATGAGCCAACGCCTACCAAAGTGAAGCGATCTAGAAGCGGGGGTAAGATTTTGATCGCTAGCTTTTTTAATTTGACTGGCCACTTGGTATCAATTCCCTTACGGGATCAAAGAAGCATTAATGCCGAATGGTATACTACCAAATGTTTGCCAGAAGTTTTTTCTGTTATAAGCAACAAGCGACCAAACACAGGGCTCCGCGGGCTACTGCTCCACCACGACAATGCACCTGCGCACACCGCACTCAAAACGAGGGACTTCCTGGACAGCACGCCAGTCAAACTCCTGGGTCACCCTCCTTACAGCCCTGATCTAGCACCGTGTGAAATCTTTTTATTCCCAAAAATAAAAAATCAGCTCAAAGGGATACAATTTTCGTCGCCGGAAGATGCGCTGGCTGCGTTCGAGCAGGCTGTAAACGAGGTGTCTGCGGCGGACTGGAAAAAGTGTTTTGAAAACTGGTTTAGGCGCATGAATCTTTGTATAGAGGCTGGTGGAAAGTACTTTGAAAAGATTTGATAAAAATATATGTACGTATAGAACAATTTTTTTTAGTTTCGCAAAACTTTCTGAGTGTCCCACGTATTCTGTAATGAGCATTTTATAACTACATTCGTGAGATATACGTCTTTGATTCAACACGTAAAGCCACACCTTTACATGGCGACCCTGCCAGTGCTGCCTAGTCGGTAGCGCTGGACGGAAATAAAAGAATTTGGATTCATTTTCGGCTTGGCAAAGTCAAGATTTGAGGAGGATTTTTGTGACGAAATTGCGTCCAACGATGTGCAGTAAAACTTTGTGATGAGACGCGTTTGCATTTCGCAAGGCCAAGGGCCACGTCGATTGGTGAAGTGTGCAGCAAGGATGCGATGCAGGATGACTGCAATCGTACATATATCATTAATCTGTGACTGCAATGTAGATGTGGAGCGGCATGGAAGTCTTCGGTCGCTCAGCTGACGTGAAGATGTAGTGAATATTTTCAAGTGTTCTTGTGTGTGGTGATGTTGAACTGCGGTTTAGTTATGGGGATCCATTTAATTTTTAATGGACGATTTAGTGGACATTATTTTTGTTAGGGTTACAGTACTTAATCCACCCTAAAACGTAAGTTTTTATCATGCCTGTTGACAATACATAATTAAATTGTTTCTCAAGTTTTTGAAACAGAAAAGTATTCTTTAAATACCTATATTTTCTGATAGTTAATTTAGTTTTTTTTTTTTGGCTAGATCCTAGTGTAGGTACTATTTCCATGTTTCCGCGCAGCACAAATTTCAAGTGTTCATTTATACAATGAGCTTGTTTATTAATTACGTAATGATTTTACATCTACAAATACTAGAGTCATGGATTTGATTGTCGCTATATTATTGATGTCTGTAATGCGTTTGTCCAAGTAGGTACGTAATTTATAATTACCATGTTAACTTAGTTTTTCTATAAAATATTGTAATGTGAAAGTAGAATGTTACTATAGGATTATTATTTTTTCGCTACCTATAATAATTTCAGAAAGGAAGCCGTAATGTATTTTATCTACACTCGTATCGTAAAATTCGAATTATGAACTCGAAAGTAATGTCATAATGACATACTTTACGCACATGCACCTGTTATGAATTTAAAAAGTTTCATTACGATACAGTTTGCTGAACAAAACAATGCGGTAATTTAATTTTTTTTCCATAACCGCACACTTCAGCCTAACTAAGGAGTTTTTAATGACACTTCGACCTAACCAAGGAGTTTTCAAACCTTTTTTTTAGCAGTCGTACAGTTTGGCACCAATGAGTACACAAAATTCAGGGTGGCGCCACTTGTCATACATTGAAAATTTTTATCGTTTAAAATCGCGTTTTTGGCAGAACTTTTGATTGTCATATTGCTTTTAATTAAATTTAAGTGTTTACAGGCATATATTTTGTATGATAAAACAGATATTGACGGAATCCTGACAAGGATAGAAAATTAGTTCCGATTATAATGTTGTCGCCAGACTATATTTTATTATCTGTGCAGGCGCGCACCAGCGCGCGTGCGCGGCCGCGCGCCTGGCCTACTGGATATGGACATCGTTACTTGTAAATTTATTGTTATTGTTTACGTTATTATTATGGTTTTGTATGTCGAAAGTTTTATTCTGGGCAAAAATATCTGACTACAGCAGTGATACTGAACTGAGGAGAATATTACCCCGCCTGAATTTCTGGATGCAGCAACGTAAATGACGAACAATCTTTTACCAGAGAAATCAAGAAAAACAACGACAATGTTACTAAGATTTTGACTTTGGTATTTTATTTAAAATTGTATGAGTGTAGATAAAATAGTGTATGAAACTGACATAATTAGGTATTAAAACACTCGTGTGATACTATTAAAAACCTCGCCTGCGGCTCGGTTTTTAAACTCACACTCGTGTTTTAATAACCCCTATTATGCAACAGTTTCATAAACTACTATTGTTCATGGTCTCTACTTTATTTTACATTGTAAAATCAAGTAAATCCGAAAGTAAAAATTGTCTTAGTAGGTACCTAATTTGCTGATTGTTATCAAATGTTTTGCAATACTTTAGTCCGAAGTCCGTGTGTCGTGTGTATATTCCATGTATGCAAGCGCAGCATTGTTTATGTTTGGTGTCAAAATCAGTACCTGATAACATTCTTTCTTTGAAATTAGATTCCCTTTATGGTAATGTTTTGAAATATTTATGTAAGTAGTTTCTTGAAGTGCCTAGTATGACTTCACAAATTAGAATGATTTTTTTTATGTTGACACTTAAAATAGTGAAGAAGAATAACAAGTTAGATTTTTATTATAAGTTTGATGAAACAGGAACAATATCTTTTGTCACCTTTTGAGTGCAATTAGTAACTTTTCCTGTTTATGTAGAAAAGATAACGGATACTAGTTATTTTTGTTTATAAGATGTTGGATTACGATCGATACTATTTTGTATGAAAGTTTGGTTTGATAAAAGGATTGAAGTAGAAGGGAATTGTTTGGTACATAGGCTTCTGGTACGCCACCGGACTGATCACCCGAGAGCCCCGGAGGATTTATGGACCAAATAATTCATATTGAGAGTGGTGTTACTGTTTTGATTGGTGTGTGATATTGATTAAATATGTGGTACACAATGAGGTACAAATTAAGGTCAGGTCCTTCAGATTCGATCATGGTGCGAACGAGCTTTCCTCCGTGACAACTGTTGGAGACTAAAATGTCTTAAATCTTGATCCTTATAATAAATGGAAATGATGAATAATGTGAAGTAAAGTCGACTAATGAATAATAATGTACCTCATTATGAAGTGAAATAATTATATGAAAGACCGGCCGGTCCAAAGTGTTAAAAGATGTACCCATATGAAAGAAGTGTTATTAGAACGGAAAATATTAAATGAAGAAAAGGAAATGATGATGTTTGTTTGAAGGAATGTACGTATTACTATGTTATTCTTATGAGAAATATTATGAAAAGTTCAAGAAGAAATTAATGAACAAGATTGATAGGTATCAAATTCTTTAATATTAACTGATATTGTCAACAGTGCATCGGTATTATTATTAGGTTAAATAAAGTAGATAATAGGTTTTATTATTAAATAAAATATCGTGTTAGGTAAGTAATTTTTGTGTTGCTAAAATTATTTTATTCATGTTTATGGAATATGCATACAAAATTGAAAAGTAATCAGAAAAAAAAAAAACCTAAGTAAATGAAACGTTTACGTCATGTGTTTATTTATCAACATGTATCAAATTGCAGTCATCGTTTTATTCTTCTGAAAGAAAATTTTATGTTTTTATTACTATTATCATGATTGTGTATTGTAATTGGTAATTTTAATTTAGAAAAAAAATCAACTTTTGTATTTTTTTTCTCATATCATCGGGGGAGGTGTAGTGTGTGACGCGCCTTCCCCCTATATATTCTGTAATGAGCATTATTATAACTACATTCGTGAGATATACGTCTTTGATTCAACACGTAAAGCCACACCTTTACAAGAGTAGTGTTAGGATCAGAGCAGGTGGAAATCCATAGTTTCTGCCAACCCCAATGGGAAACAGGCGTGATAATAAATAAATAAATATCTTTGGGACATTTTTACACAGCATCATCTAGTCCCAAACTAAGCAGAGCTTGTGGTATCATTACTGTCGAGCGAAAGAGTAGTGTTAAGATCAGAGCAGGTGGAAATCCATAGTTTCTGCCTACCCCAATGGGAAACAAGCGTGATAATAAATAAATATCTTGGGGGGGACTGGATGCGGAAGGCAGAGGACCGAGCGTTTTGGCGCAACTTGGGAGAGGCCTATGTCCAGCAGTGGACTGCGATAGGCTGAGTTGATTGATTGAAATAAATATCTTTGGGACATTTTTACACAGCACCATCTAGTGACAATCTAGTCCCAAACTAAGCAGAGCTTGTGGTATGGGTACTAGACAATGGATATAATACTTATATGTATACTTTTTTTTTGTAAATACATACTTATAATACATAAGCAACACACCCAGACCAACACAAACACTTATGTTCATCACACAAATATTTGTGTCCTGTGGGAATCGAACCCACGACCTCGTTATCAGCAGTCCGACACTCGAACCACTAGACCACAGAGGTTGTCAAAATGTATGTATGTATGTTTTACTGGAAATGAAGCAATTGACGGCCGAGTAACATTGGAAGTACAAGGCGAAGCCGAGTACTTCCGAAGCCACCCGAGTCCTTTAGGCCATTAATAGATAGGTGACAATTTTTTTCAATTAGTTTTTATTAGAAATCTCGAAACTTTTTCAAGAAGAATAAGCAACAGTGAAATAACCAATAAAATATTTAATAAAATGTCCAAGTTACAAGCGATTTAAATTTGTTCACTAGACAGAGACAGCACTACTGAAGTATGACGTCATTGTTCAAAACCGTCATAGTAACTTGACATCTCTCTGAACAATGTCCGTTTCTCACGACAAGGACAGAAAATTCCCCTTCCAAAAACTTAAAAAGCGTGTATCTCTCCCATTTTTTTATGGATTTTGTTTATTCTTTCTACAATGTAGTCCTTTCTGTACCTTCTTTTACATAATATAAACTTTTTGGTAATTTTTGACTGTAGTCAACTACCGCATTGCTATTTCGGCCGAGACTTGTATATCTCTCAATTGCGAGGATACAATACACAAATTAATTTAACAGTATATAATTTACATTCGCGCCAATTCGTCCGCGCGCGGTTCTTGTTCTATTTTCAAAGTATTGAAAAAAAAAATGCGGTAGCACAATTTCTATTAATGTCGTGTTGGATATTACTGGCCTGTTATTTCGTTGCGTACGGGAAGGAGCCGATTGATGTATTCTTTTTTAACCGACTTCAAAAAGAAGAAGGTTATCAATTCGACACGTATACATTTCCGAGCGTGTGGGAGAAAAAAATATTATTCACTACACCTAGTAGTTCCTAGTACTAGCAGAGCTCCTTATGCAGGAGCTAGTCCGGGGAAGTACTACTACCTTAGAGCGACAGAATACTCCAAGCCGCCGCGAAAAGGCTGACCGTTTTGTATGCACAGCGGGCATACACTGCCGCTAGTTCACCTTCAGTTGCACCCGAGTGAGTACGCGCGTAAGTTTGAGAGAAAGCATTATTTCCTAAATGCCGTAAGGGTACAAATGTGCGTGCTTTTCGTTGTAATTTACTGACGCGTTTGTTGCGTTGTGTGCGTAAGTTGAGCTTGCGACCTCCGCGCGGCTTGCCTGATCTCCGTACCTAGTTTCCCCGCCAAACAGTGATGCTTGCATTGCTGTGTTTCGGTGTGAAGGGTACGAGTGCTTTTCATATTTATGTCTCAGATTAGCGAACCGACTTGCGGTACCATTTAAGCAACAGCCTAGATGGTATTTGCAGTTGTTATGGGCAAAAGTAACGGCTTGACATAGGTCGATTCGCCATCCAAATATCAGATATCATAACACTACAATTGTTAAAATATGTAAAAATAATTATTCGGACATAGCGCGGCCGTTGACCCCGTAATCAGCTGGCTCTATTTCAAATTATGAGTTCTGAAAATCAATATTTTTTCTTGTTGTATTGTCATTAGTTATCGATACCCATCACGTCTGTGAAGTTTCGCCAGCTAATTTGATTTAAACTTTATATACATATAGGGTATCATTCACAGACTATTAGGGATACTTGGTATAATTCATTATTTTACAAGGTGACATTAGCTCCTGTCAGTTGACATCGTCTCCGCCGCCCGACCAGTCAAGGCCCGTGACGGTAACGCGTTGTGTTCCGCGCGCGCCAGTCAAGAGGGTGCGGCCGATATGGTTGCCGCACGGGGGGAAGGGGCTCGTCTACTAGTGGCAAGCCGGGACCTCCCGGAGATGGTTGGGAGAAAAAAGTTTCCTACGCCCCCGGCCAAGGGCCGTTAAAGGAACACCTGATGGTTTTGAGTCGGTAAGAGTCCGATACTGGCTCCGCCTTCCCCGGGCGGAGTGCGTCCATGAGGATTTTCCGCAAGGAAAAAAAAAAGGTTTACATCGTCTGATAAAAAAAACTTCTTTAGGTAGGTACCGACTTACGGTGCTGAGACGTGGACACTGACAGTTGGGCTAGTCCACAAGTTCAAAGTCGCTCAGCGAGCTATGGAGCGAGCTATGCTTGGAGTTTCTTTGAAGGATAAAATCCGTAACGAGATTGTCCGGAGAAGAAACGGAGTGACCAACATAGCTAGTAGGATCAGTAAGCTGAAGTGGCAGTGGGCTGGCCATGTCTGTCGAAGGACCGATGGCCGTTGGAGCAGACGAGTCCTTGAGTGGAGACCGCGAATCGGCAAACGCAGCGTAGGGCGCCCCCCACCAGATGGACCGACGACCTGAAGAACGTGGCTGGGGGGGACTGGATGCGGAAGGCAGAGGACCGAGTGTTATGGCGCAACTTGGGAGAGGCCTATATCCAGCAGTGGACTGCGGTAGGCTGAGTTGATTGAGGTAGGTACTCTTAACAAAAGATTATGTTGAACAGCCTATCAGAAAATCCATCAAATTCGCTGACAATCGTTAACTTTTTACGGCTAAACAGAGTTGATTTATAAATCGTTAATTTGCCGTGACACTGAACACCACGATTACTTTAGACACGAACTTGTTTTTTTTTTTTTTAACTTTTTAATGCCTTTCAGAAGGCAAACGTGATAGAAGCGAACCGTTTTTTTTTTTAAATCTGTATAAAGGATGAATCGTGCCTATAAAAACACAACAATAATTTTGTAAACTTTCACTACATCTACTAAACTACCCTAAGACACAATGAACGGTCATAAAATAAAACTTAAAGAAATATTTTTCTTTCCGTCTTTCTTTCTTCCATCATCTTCCTGCCCTACCTAATCTACGTCTTCTCCTTCCATAGCCCTCTATCAGCCATGTTTTAATACTATATGGTGGCGAAACGAGCTAAAGGCCCACCTGATGTTAAGCGGTTACCTTTGCCCATAACAACTTCTATACCACCAAGGTTGTTGCCTAAATGATACCGCAAGTCGGTTCGCCAAACTGAGACATGAAGATGGAAAGTCTCATGTGATTGTAATTTCACCGGCACCCGTACCTTTCACACCGGAACACAGCAATGCAAGCATCACTGTTTGGCGGCAGAAGTAGGTCCGGTGGTAGTACTTCCCCGGACGAGCTCCTTCACAAGGAGCTCTACTGCTACTAATTATCTCATAATTTACTTCTTTTTCATCTACATCACTCTTCACGCAATCCGTCCATCTTTTCTTCGCGGTCTTTCTCTCCCTTTTCATCCATGAACATTCATTTTCGAAAGGCCGAAGCCAAACAGTGTGACTGTAGGTTAAGTTCTCAAGTACAATTTTTGTTTTTCTACATAGGTACCACAGATATATAATAGTAAAAAATATAGACGAATTGCTGCGAACAATAACCAATGCTCCTTCGTGTACCTACAACCAGCGCTCACGCACACACCATGCACCTGAAGGATTTTTGCTTTTGTGATGCTTATTAAACGATGCCGCGACATGTGTAGGGCCTACTGAGAAGCGTGAGCACGGTTTGAGGCTCGTGAGCGCTGGTTGTACACGAAGGAGCATGGCTTTTTTGGCTTCACTAGATTGTTCGCAGCACTTAGTCTATATTTTTTACTATTGCTGTAGGTACATCGTTTTTTTAGATAACATTTTAACTATTAAAATTACCGAAATATGGCGGCGGCGGGACATAGTGCTGTGGCACATCAGCTGCTATCGTAGACCGGGGTGTCGATACCTGATACTGAACCACTTGTACACCACACGCTTGCATCACTAGCATTTATTTACAAATTAAAATAGCCACCCATTGTACTAATTTGGCTTCACTTTAATTTCAATTATTCAATTAATTCACTAAATTGACAAAAAAAAATTAAGTCTGATTTCCCGCCATGACACTTTTTAATTTTTATATTATTGCACACATAACATTCGTATGCACTACAAAGGAACTTTCAAATCTCGCGCCCTTTCTATAAAATCGATATAATACACACCAAGCTAACCGAGCGTAAAGAACAATGACCTCTGTACATAAAAACAACAATACTATTTACAAGCACTGGCTGTATAACCTGCACACTGTTGCATCCTAATTAAAAAGTTAACAATTCCTTTTATTTAAATTCCGAAAATTCCACTTTATATATTTTCCCTCCTTTCTTTTGTTTTTATGACACAATAACACAAACTTTGTTTGATATTTAACGAAATATTTACAATATCAACACGAATTTTATAAAGTTCTGATTTTATTCGAGTTTACATTGACAATAAACAAAATCGCGTTGCAATATTGAGTTTACGTTGTAAGGTTATGTGATTTGACAATGGCCGATTCGCGCAGAAGCAATGGATTCTTCATGTAGCTCAGGTAGAAAGGTCTTAAATTAAATGTATGGGAATGTGACTTATGGATTTTATTGTGTACGTAAACAGTATTTCTGTACCTACAGATCTACAGATAAAGTCCTTTTATAACGTAGAGCAGGTAGCTTGTGCAAAAAGGTTTTGTGTTCATTTTTTCAGCCTTTTCAATTGATTGACATTTCGGTTTTGGTGGGAACTTATTTCGCCCACATATTGTATTTGAATAGAATAGAATTTTGTTTTAACAATATAATTCCTAGCTTTCTTATTAAAAAAATTGATAGCAAAAACCCAAGATTGATGCCCGGAAAACAAGTTGGAGATAACAATGGGATTCTTTGCTGCCGAATTTCACAACGGCTTACAAATAATAGAAATGAAATCTTTTCATGTTTTGTGATTTGTTGAAATTTTGGTTCGATTACCTGTCGTATCATTCAACTTTTGCTACAAGTTTTTCAAAACTAAATAGGAGCATAACAGGTAGCTACCCACAGACAGCTAAAAAAATATAGGTAAATAAGTAGGTACTAGGTACCTACTCTTAGTGAAATCTTATAGCCAACATTGAAAAGATCAGTGTAAAGCTCATGACCGTAAAAAAATGTGAAACAGAAGAATAACATAGAAGCTAGCAGTTTTATCAGCAGAGAAAAAAAGAAGAGTCAGTTCAGCCACTGGCCTTCTACTGGTCTCGTGTACGAATACATTTGATGACATTCAACTATAGCTCCGTGCTGGAGAGCATTATGTTTTAAGTTAAAATATCCGGGTAAAACCATGTCGGGCTATGCTCAGTATATTAAAGGGTTCCTTAAGTAGGTCTAATTACAAACGAATCAAATCGAATATTAATCATTGCGATTTTAGTTTTTGCAAACAGCGCCACCTAGCGCTAAATTTAAGAAGCTAAATTTAAAGTGTCTCATATCAATATAACACAAAGTTTCTTTTTGTGATTTTTTTAAATAGAAAGTAACTAAAGGAGCATTATTTGCTAAGACCATTTTTCTCTAAGGTCAATGACCTATGACCTAGGACGTCTTAAGTATTTTTCAGTTTTCTCACTATAACTCAAAAATTTATAATCACATTATACTCGAAATAATTTTAAAAGAGAGTTTTTGTAAAGGTCTACCCTCCTTTCTTTTCTTCGTGGGTCTACCAATGTGGAAGACTATAAGTTTCTACGTTGCATAGTTTAGAAATGGCAGGGGGGGGGGGGACATTGCAAGCCACTTTGCCGAACTGTATTTCGCAGATGGTATACCTGATAAAAACGTTGTGTATGAAACATTATCTTTATTTTAGTAGACCTATTCAATGATATACCACACGACAGGGTGCAACGAAAAAAATAATCAACTCTAAATTATAGTTTGCTGTAGTTGTAGATACAAAAAGTGTCAAAAGTGGCCGTTTTTTCGCATATAATGTATTTACAACTACAGCGAACTATAATTGACAGAGTTAATAGTTTCTAATTAAACTACAGTACCCTTGTCTCTTCTCATGGGTGTCGTAAAAGGCGACTAAGGGATTCACCAGAGGATGGGCAGCAGCGTTCTCTGAGTATTTATGCAACCAACTGCGATCGCCAACCCGCCTGCCAAGCGTGGCGATTATGGCATATCCCCCCTTAATTGGGGGATATGCCATAATATTCTATGTCCAGTAGTGGATGTCTTTCGGCTGAAATGATGATGATGATGATGAAACTACAGTACCTGTACTTTAATTGTTAAAACAGGATTTTCGATAAATGATGTATTCAGCGAGTAATAATTATTTAACTGATGGGGGCGCCACTTGGCTACTACATTCACCTTAACGCGTTTATGTCTTTTGTTCGCAAATACTTCCCACGTAAGCTGACCTCTAATTTTACGAAAAGCCTCTACAATGCGAGGTCAGCTTATACTGGATTTGTAGCCGTGTGTACAATTACGCGCATCTAATTTGTAGCCGTGTGAACAAATACGCGCATCTAATTTGTAGCCGTGTGTACAAATACGCGCATCTTATTTGTAGCCGTGTGTACAAATACACGCATCTAATTTGTAGCAGTGTGTACAAATATGCGCATCTAATTTGGCCGGCCCAAACTTGTCACTAGGCTGTCGCAGTAATCGTTTTATTTATAGGTGTCAAGCATAGAAATCTAAGGTAATAGAGGTGGCAAAGACGCGTAAAAATTCGTACGTGACCTTGAGTGACCTTGACCGTGACCTTGGGGGCTTGCCAGTAATGACAGATCGCGCAAGATGGCCGTTGCCAGTATAGAGGTTAAGTGTCACAAATAAACGGCAAACAGGATCATCTACCGTCTCATTTTTGAGTTAAGCTCGCCTTTGTAGGTACATGTAATTTCTATTTGTAAGTTAATACTGTATTTTTCTGGTGTACGCACGGCTACACATCAAGCTGTACATTCCAGTATAAGCTGATCTCGCATTGTACGGAAAGTCTATGCAATGCGAGGTCAGCATAAATTGGAAATGTACAGTTTGATGTGTAGCCGTGTGTACAATAGAGAATAGGAATAATAACAGTGTAAAAAAAATAAGAAACTTAAAATTAGTTCTAATAAAGCAATAGATACTTAAATAAATACAAATAAATTATATAGGTATAGGTAAATATGATAATTATAAATATTATACATTGACAAGGCGATAAGGCTGCCCTTTGTACAATAGTTTAAATGCATATTCAATGTAATGTTTTTTATGGTGTACAATAAAGGTTATATAAATAAACAAATTACAAATTAAGAGGAAAGGTAATGTGCTTTTTAACACGTCTTTTGAAGACAGATATAGATAGAGAATTACGTATGTTAGGCGGGAGTCATCAGTAGTAGTAGGGGTAGTCTGCTGCCCGACCAGCAGCTGGCGTAGCTGGCACAGCCGGCGTAGTTGGCGCGGCTGGTAAAGGCCCATGAGGTGAAGTGGCGTGCAGTGTTCCGTGTGCGCCACCTAGGAGGGTGCGGCCGACGTTAGGCCGCACGGGGAGAAGGGGCTCGCCTGCTTGTGGCGGGCCAGGACCTGTCGGGGGTGGTTGTGTGAATACTCACGGGTTCCCACGCCCCCGGCTAAGGTAGTTGAAGGAACACCGTGGTGGTTTTAGTCGGCAAGAGTCCGACACTGGCTCCGCCTACCCCGGGCGGAGTACGTCCATGAGCACGGCAAAAAAAAAAAAAAAAAAAAAAAAAAAAAAAAAAAAAAAAAAGGCGGGAGGCATCATCCTCCGAGCCTTTTCCCAATTATATTGGGGTCGGCTTCCAGTCTAGCCAGATGCGGCTGAACATCAGTATTTTACACGGAGCGACTGCCATCAGACCCCCGCAACCCAGTTACTGGGTAATACTGACATTCGGAGGTTAGACCAGTTGTCAGACTTTCAGGCTTCTGACTACCCGTAACGACTGCCATAGATATTCGTATGACAACCGGGACCGACAGCTTAACGTGCTCTCCGAGGCACGGAGGGGTCTCGATGTGTAACGAAACGGTCACCCATCCACAGACTGACCGCGGCAAGTGCAGCTTAACCTTGCAGATTATACAATCCGCGCAGTCGTTGCATCGCTACGAGCCCCTCCCCCTATGTTAGGCGGGAGTGAGTTCCACAATTGTTACTAATAAAATTATGGACATCATTTATTTCAGAATGATTTTTATTATATTTTATTTTTATTTATAATCTTACTGCATGCACAGAGAAGGCATACAAATAGTAATCCGTTCTGTGAGGTAGAAATTTAAGAAGAGTTTTAAGGTGAGGTCTGCAAGGAGCATCAGAAGGTTTAAAGAAAGATTGTCGATTCTCATTCCTGATTTGATAACCTCTGTCATATAGCTAGGTCAATATACTGATTATGTTTGAACTTTTCGACGTATACAACATTCATATCAATTTAAAACTCACCATTATTTCTTCTATTGGTGGCTGCCAGCACGCTGGTCGGTGGGCGCGGAGGCAGCGCGGGTGGGGTGTCGGTCTTCGCGGGGGGAGGGGGCCCAGGGTCGTCCGCGCATGCGTACTGCGCAGAAGCTGGCTTGCATGTGCATGCTACTTGGTACTGAAATTGAAAAGATATTGATGTAAGAATATTTCGGAAGGATGGTTTTTAGGGTTCCGTACCCAAAGGGTGCTAACGGGACCCTATTACTCTCGTTACGCTGTCCGGTCGTCCGTCTGTCTGTCACAGGGCTGTATCTTTGTAACGGTAATATACAGTACCATAGTAACACATATTCTGTGAAATGTTCACAGAATATGTGTGACTATGGTACTAAAAATATAAAAAAATTAAACCAAAGGAGGTCCCCATACAAGAAACCTCGAAAAACATGCATTTTTTTCACTGTTTTTGTTCCTGCTCTATCTTCAAAACGGTAATACATACCAGCGTCAAACTTGGTCTGATTATAGTGTATACTATGTAATTTAGCAACAAATACTAAAAAACAGGGCAAACATAGACATATGTAGTGGTACCTACGAAAGAAAGAGATGCAAAAATTCACATTTCGCGTACGTTCGTTGATGTCTTTCGAATCATCATCATCATTTCAGCCAAAAGACGTCCACTGCTGGACAAAGGCCTCCCCCAAATGGGGGGATATGCCATAATCGCCATGCTTGGCAGGCAGGTCTTGATTGGTGGTGGTCTTTTGAATAACTCTCCAAATATAAATCAGTTTCTATGGGGTATCAGGTCGATGGGTGGTATGGAACCCTTACTGCGTGAGTCCGACTCACACTTTGCCGGTTTTTGAATAATGTCCTAAACACAACAGAAGAATTTTTTTTTTGTAAGTAGGTACCACAGACACCGTAAAAAATATAGACGAAGTGCTGCGAACAATCATAGTTAAGCAAAAAAAATACTATGCTCCTTCGTGTATAAGTAACCAGCGCTCACGCCAACACCGCCGCAGGCACCTGGAGTATATTTGCTTTCGCGATGCTTACTGGACGATGCCGTGACATGTGTACTGAGAGGGGTGAGCACGGTTTGAGGTGTATGTGTGTGCGTGAGCGCTGGTTGTACATGAAGGAGCATAGTTTTTTTGGCTTCACTATGATTGTTCGCAGCACTTCAGAGTAACATACTTAATTAAAAACATACCCGTCAACTCACTGTCACTGTCAACAACCCTAATTAGAAATCCTCACATTCTATTTTTAAACTTAGCATTTAAACAATTTGTTTTCGACGCTGGCAACGAAGGAAAATAGTTTTTTTTGGCTTCACTAAATTGTACGCAGCACTTCGTCTATATTTTTTACTAAGGTACCTATAGGAAAGCAGAAATATCTCTTGAGATGTGCCTTACAGCCGTAGCATAGGTAGGGCTCCGGAGGCATATCACATTCCCAGAGTCCCCCTTATTGTGCTGTAGACGGCCACTGAGGGGGTTTTAGTGGGTAAGAATCCCACACACCCCGGCCTCCATGAGGCCGGCAGCCTTGAAGGTACATACGTGGGACACTCAGAAAGTTTTGCGAAACTAAAAAAAATTGTTCTATACGTACATATATTTTTATCAAATCTTTTCAAAGTACTTTCCACCAGCCTCTATACAAAGATTCATGCGCCTAAACCAGTTTTCAAAACACTTTTTCCAGTCCGCCGCAGACACCTCGTTTACAGCCTGCTCGAACGCAGCCAGCGCATCTTCCGGCGACGAAAATTGTATCCCTTTGAGCTGATTTTTTTTTTTTGGGAATAAAAAGAAGTCACACGGTGCTAGATCAGGGCTGTAAGGAGGGTGACCCAGGAGTTTGACTGGCGTGCTGTCCAGGAAGTCCCTCGTTTTGAGTGCGGTGTGCGCAGGTGCATTGTCGTGGTGGAGCAGTAGCCCGCGGAGCCCTGTGTTTGGTCGCTTGTTGCTTATAACAGAGAAAACTTCTGGCAAACATTTGGTAGTATACCATTCGGCATTAATGCTTCTTTGATCCCGTAAGGGAATTGATACCAAGTGGCCAGTCAAATTAAAAAAGCTAGCGATCAAAATCTTACCCCCGCTTCTAGATCGCTTCACTTTGGTAGGCGTTGGCTCATTTTGAAACACCCAAACAGTCGACTGGCGCTTGGTTTCTGGGTCGTATTGATAAATCCAGGACTCATCACCTGTAACGATGTCGTAAACACGCCGAGACGAGCCTGCTTCAAATTTGTTAAGCATATCACGGCACCATTCCACCCGGGCCTGCTTCTGAGCATCGGTGAGGTTGTGCGGCACCCAGCGTGATACTATCCTCCTCACGCGAAGATGGCTGTGTAGAATCTCGTGAACGCTTCCCGATCCAATCTTCAATATGTGTTGAATCTCCTGATATGTAATTCGCCTATTGTCTTGGATTAAATTTTTCACTGCTAGCACGTTTTCTTCGGTAACAGCCGTCAAAGGGCGACCGCTTCTTTCGTCATCCCCCAAAGTTGGTCGACCGCGCTTGAATTCGTTATACCAACGATACACGGTTGCCTTGGAAGGGCCTTCATCCATGAATGCCATTTGAAGTCTATCGTACGATTCATCCGGTTTCAGGCGACACTTGAAATCGTATAAAATCATAGCTCTAAAATGTTCCCGGCGCAGATCCATATTTCAGTGAGACACAATACTTTGAATTAACTCGCAAAAAATGTGGAGGGAAATTTTGAAATTGGAACTTACTTATTTTTACTTATAAATAATCATATTTTCGAAAAACATTATAACTGGCCAGTCTCCCATATATAAAAACTTTTTTTCGCAATACTTTCTGAGGGGCCTGGTATAGGTGATAGCCTAGTGGTTGAATGCTTGCCTTCCATGCAGGTAGGTCTTCAAACCTTTCCTAATGCCCCTCTGACTATTCGAATTCATGTGCGGATCAGAATTTGATTATCCGGAGAAAGAAAACATCGTGAGGAAACCTGCACACCTGAGAGTGCTATACAGTGTCCATCAAACACCTGATCATAAGCATAAAATCGTTACTTAAGTATCAGTTTTATTCCAATACAGTAATTAATACAAACATCAATTTAACAACTATATAACTTGAAATGGTGTCCAAGCTTCTCCGTAAAAACACCAAACTCAGAATATATAAAACAGTCATCAGACTAATACTGATGTACGGATGTGAAGCTTGGACACTGACACAAACAGAGTAGAGTAAGCTCTTGGTAACAGAAAGGAGGGTCTTACGTAAGATCTTGGACCTGTGCAGAGACCAGATGGAACGGATAGAACGCCGAGATAGAAGAGCTCGTGGCCGAACCAAACTTCATAGGAGAGGCAAACGACACACAGACTCTGTTGGCTTGGTCACGTGGCGAGAATGGGAGAAGATCGAGATGCGAAGAGAGCCTATCTAGGTCGACCAAAAGGGCGACGCGCAGCCGGTCGCCCCAGATATCGCTGGAGCGATGCGGTGGAAGGCGATCTTCTGGAGATTCGACCCAGTGATTGGCGAGATACTGCCAAAGATCGCGGCAAGTGGCGTTCTCTCGTTTCGGAGGCCAAGACACATTTTGGGTCGCTGCGCCACGCCAGCGGAGTAAGTAAGTATAACTTGAAATAGCAAGGAAATCTATGCTCAAGCGCTCTCGCGACCGTGACAGATCAGATTTCTGCTCAAGCATAAATCTACAACTAACTATGTAATACTTTAGAATAAAGCTGATCTCAGCTGAACTGTGTTCAATTAATCCATGCTTGAGGAATATTCTAAAATTAAGTTATAGTTATTTATTTGTTAAACTTGGACTAGATTACATGGAAGGATTTTAGCACAGGCTTACAATTTAAGTACTTATTTAATCTAGTTAAAGGGTAGAGTACTGTTCTCCTAGATAGGCTTAACTTAATCAAAACTCACTCGAAAAAAAGTTTTAAACAAAACTTAAGTTTTATTCGGGAGCAGTGGACTGTGATAATAGTACATTACTGTCGGGGCCTGCTATTTCAGCCGATATTTGTATAACTTTTCTCTCATTTAAGAGGAAACAATTCAAAAATTAATTCAACAGTATCTAATTTTCATTCGCGCCAATTCGTTCGCGCGCGGTTCTTGTTCTATTTTCAAAGTTTTGAAAAAAAAAATGCACATTCCGCCCTTATTTATTTATACCTAAAACACCTAATTTATGTAAGTGTGTCTTAAAAACCTCGCTAGCATGATTTAATAAAAACTGTTCAGCAATTTCTATTGGTATTGTCGTGTTGGATATTGCTGGCGTCTGGCGTGTTATTTAGTTGCGTACGGAAAAGAGACGTTTGTAATTTTTTTTTTTTTTGAATAATGAATCAATTTCCAAGCAAGTGGGAGAAAAGGTAAGTTGTTACCTTATGCAAGTCGGAAGTGACAGAAGCGCTGGTATCACACTCGGGACACGCATCGGGCGCCGGCGAGCTGCGCGCTGACGTCACGTCACCCAGCGACATCGCTTATGACGTGGTGATGCTGGAAAGAGAAAAAAAAATGTTAATAAGACACGTTAATAAGACAGAAAGAGATGTTAAAAAAGGCTTTAGGTGTCGAAGGACACCTGAAAGCAGCGAAGATAATCGGTCTTAGGTCCGTAAAACAAAACATTCCTCAAGTACAGTTTGATCTTTAATCACCTGATTACTACTTAAACGTAGAATCGTTAATAATTTCTTAGGTATTCGCGATCACTACACATTATAATAAAACAAGTTTAACCGGATTATATCGCGTATATTATTTAGATTGGTTTCCAGAGGTTTCGAAAGCTTTGCAGCGTTCGTGGTCGCAGGAAGACTAAGATGACAAGCGTCTTTACAGATATTTCTAAGAAACCATTTAATCTACCGTACAATTTTTATTAATTAAAATCGTTTCGATGCACGCAGTTATCCTCACAATGTCATTGTCTTTTACAGTGTTGCGTGCTGTTTGGGACTTGTTTTTTTTTAGAACTGGGTTCCAAACAGGTGGTAGCTGCCAACCATCTTCTCTATTAAAATTAGGATGTTTTTTAATTTCAATAGCCTCACGGAGCATTCTAGGTACATATCGGTTTTCCTTCGCCAGGACTTGTGGTTTATCAAATCGAAGAAAATGGTTGGGTTTGTCTAGGGCATGTTCACACACTGCAGACTTTGTGGAGCGTCCGTTCTTGACGTCAGCTATATGTTATTTAATTCTAGTAGCTATACTACGCTTTGTTTGCCCTATGTATGATAACCCAAAATCACAATCAATCTTGTAGACCACTGCATCTTGTAAGGAAATGTGACACTTCACCGGTCTGAGGAGTTGGCTGATCTTTCTTTGTGGCTTGAAATAGGTTTTGATAGAAGCACGCTTCAAGATATGACCAATTCTGTCGGTGACCCCTTTGATGAATGGTAGAACAGCAAGTCAACGATCAACTGTGCTGGGTTTCGGGCGGCGTTTGCGATGGGGATGTGGAGCTCGCAAGTTATTATGCTTGAGAACATGTTTCACATGGTAAAGTTCCCCTGCCAGGTGACCGGCGTGGTAGATATGCGATGTGCTCTCTGTAACAAAGATTTGGTCCAGGTAGCTACAAGGTACAAGTAGTAGTACAAGGGTCGTTAGAATCGTTACTCAAGCGTCAGCCTTATTTCAATACGGTAATTATGAACTTCAATTCAACAATTTATCACACGAATACAATCTGAAATAGCAAATAAATCTTTACTCAAGAGTGGTGTCCACCACACTTGAGTGATTACTTTACAGGTCAAATCTAGTTCATCAAGTTTGGATGCAGTTCTGATGATTTGCGCAAAGTAACGCGTGATTCCCGTTAACATCGGTGAATCTACACTCGAAGGTGTTGACGATTATGTATACCTCGGACAAACTGTCCAGCTAGGTAAGTCCAACTTCGAGAAAGAGGTCAATCGTCGAATCCGACTCGGTTGGGCAGCGATCGGGAAGCTACGCAATATCTTCCCGTCCAAAATACCGCAGTGTCTCAAGACGAAAGTCTTTGACCAGTGTGTGTTGCCAGTAATTACTTACGGCACTGAAACGTGGTCGATCACAATGGGCCTGATAAGAAGGCTCAAAGTCACTCAAAAGACAATGGAGAGGGCTATGCTCGGAGTGTCCCTGCGTGATCGAATCAGAAATGAGGCGATTCGCAGGAGAACGAAGGTAACCGACATAGCCCGAAGAATTGCCAAACTTAAATGGCAGTGGGCAGGGCACATTGCTCGCAGAACGGATGGCCGATGGGGCCGTAAAGTTCTGGAGTGGCGACCGCGTACTGGAAGGTGCAGCGTGGGTAGGCCCCCCACAAGGTGGACCGACGACCTGTTGAAGGTCGCGGGAATCCGCTGGATACGGAAGGCGCAGGACCGGTCGTTGTGGTGAAGCTTGGGGGAGGCCTATGTCCAGCAGTAGACGTCTTTCGGCTGAAATAATGATGATGAACGCGTGCTTCTATTCATTAATAAAATTATGTTTCCCATCGATACAGAAACAAACGATGCAATGTTTAAGAGGACTAATATTAATTGTATACACAGAAGCTGTTTGCTGATACCTATAGATCATTTTATTTGTCCAACACATGAGTATACACACACATGGCTTGCAAGATGTTGCACGTACTTCCTCGGCGTACTTCTATTAAATTAACATGATGAGCTGTACTTATAATTTTAACAGACATCTTTAAAATGCCAATAAAATTACAATTAAAGAGCACACACCATCAAAGAAACTAGTGCAATCAGATAACGTCCACATACTAAATTCCTTTGCTACGAACTGGAATGGCGCGCAAAAAACAAATAGCGCTCTATGGCAGCAAAAACAACAGATTTAATCCATCTACATCCAGCCTCTATGACCACATCCGGCACAAACAGCTGTTTTAACCGACTCTCCAACAAAAGAAGATCATGTTTACAGCTGTATTCTATTGAATGACAAATAACAATAAAAGAAATTGGTAATTCAAGTTCTGCAAAAACCTATTACCCCCTTATCTTACCCTACAAGAGCTGAGACCAGGTTTAGGCCCTTGTTTAAACCTGATTAAACGGTCAAACTCCATTCATAAAAAGGTGTTTAAGTCTGGCTAAGCAAACCCTATAATTAAACCTGATTATGTAATAAGGTATTGAGGGCATCGAACTTAGACAAACAAAAAACTATAGACAGAACCATCCGCACTTAAAAGTTTACGATTGTTCTGTCTATAGTTTTTTGTTTCTCTAAGGCATCGAAATATAAGTACACACGGCTACACATCAAGCTGTAATTTCCAGTATAAGCTGACCTCGCATTGTATAGGTTTTCTTTGAAACGCGAGGTCAGCTTAAACTGGAAATGTACAGCTTGATGTGTAGCCGTGTGTACATGGACATCGCTGATTGAGTGTTTGATAACGAAAAGGACCATTTTAATTTGGTAGGTGGCAAAGTAGGTCTGTCCCTTAGATTATTAATCTAAGGTCTGTCCACATAGTTAACATTTCCCATAGCAAACAACGCCACCATGATCTGCAAATAATAATAATGGGCGTGTAAAAATTTATTTTTTAGAATGTCGTTAGGCACAGATGACATTTCAAACCGCAGGGTAAATGAGGTCAAGTTATTAAATCGCCGACGATCTACTGAACTGTATTGTTCTGTCACAAAGTGTAAATGTCAATGGTTGTTGGATAAGTGTACGTGGGACACTCAGAAAGTTTTGCGAAACTAAAAAAAATTGTTCTATACGTACATATATTTTTATCAAATCTTTTCAAAGTACTTTCCACCAGCCTCTATACAAAGATTCATGCGCCTAAACCAGTTTTCAAAACACTTTTTCCAGTCCGCCGCAGACACCTCGTTTACAGCCTGCTCGAACGCAGCCAGCGCATCTTCCGGCGACGAAAATTGTATCCCTTTGAGCTGATTTTTTATTTTTGGGAATAAAAAGAAGTCACACGGTGCTAGATCAGGGCTGTAAGGAGGGTGACCCAGGAGTTTGACTGGCGTGCTGTCCAGGAAGTCCCTCGTTTTGAGTGCGGTGTGCGCAGGTGCATTGTCGTGGTGGAGCAGTAGCCCGCGGAGCCCTGTGTTTGGTCGCTTGTTGCTTATAACAGAGAAAACTTCTGGCAAACATTTGGTAGTATACCATTCGGCATTAATGCTTCTTTGATCCCGTAAGGGAATTGATACCAAGTGGCCAGTCAAATTAAAAAAGCTAGCGATCAAAATCTTACCCCCGCTTCTAGATCGCTTCACTTTGGTAGGCGTTGGCTCATTTTGAAACACCCAAACAGTCGACTGGCGCTTGGTTTCTGGGTCGTATTGATAAATCCAGGACTCATCACCTGTAACGATGTCGTAAACACGCCGAGACGAGCCTGCTTCAAATTTGTTAAGCATATCACGGCACCATTCCACCCGGGCCTGCTTCTGAGCATCGGTGAGGTTGTGCGGCACCCAGCGTGATACTATCCTCCTCACGCGAAGATGGCTGTGTAGAATCTCGTGAACGCTTCCCGATCCAATCTTCAATATGTGTTGAATCTCCTGATATGTAATTCGCCTATTGTCTTGGATTAAATTTTTCACTGCTAGCACGTTTTCTTCGGTAACAGCCGTCAAAGGGCGACCGCTTCTTTCGTCATCCCCCAAAGTTGGTCGACCGCGCTTGAATTCGTTATACCAACGATACACGGTTGCCTTGGAAGGGCCTTCATCCATGAATGCCATTTGAAGTCTATCGTACGATTCATCCGGTTTCAGGCGACACTTGAAATCGTATAAAATCATAGCTCTAAAATGTTCCCGGCGCAGATCCATATTTCAGTGAGACACAATACTTTGAATTAACTCGCAAAAAATGTGGAGGGAAATTTTGAAATTGGAACTTACTTATTTTTACTTATAAATAATCATATTTTCGAAAAACATTATAACTGGCCAGTCTCCCATATATAAAAACTTTTTTTCGCAATACTTTCTGAGGGGCCTGGTATTATAATTACTGTATTTTACGTTGAAGGTCGCAGCCCTTTTAGTGTTAATTCTCACGAAGGTAGCCTGAGCCTCTCTAAGTGCATTATGTAGTAGCGTTGCCTAACAATCGATAAAGTATCGATTGTCTATCGATAGTATCGAAAATCCTCAAATAATTCATACTATCGATAGGTCTATCGATAGTATCGATTGGAAGGTAACTAACAATACTATCGATTCGATAGTATCGATATTATCAAATTATTGTTACGATACTATAGATAGTATCGATTGTTTGACATCACGCAATAGTATCGTGCTATCGTTTAGATAGTATTGCAATATATAATTATCGGTGTTAATTGGCGTCATTTTTAAATTAAATTTATCTTTTTAGAAAGTTTATTTTCCTATCTTCTGTATTGGTACGGTCGACCGCACGTCGGTGGTAACACTTTGACATTAGCAGCATCTTTATTTCGTAAGCAGTAAGGGCGGTTTTCAAATTGAAGTGTTACCACTGTCATGCAGTCGACTGTACACACACCACACTGTTAGGGTATACCTACTTCACCATCTAAACGATAGCATGATAGTATCGATACTATTGCATTACTTCGAACAATCGATAATATCGATAGTATCGTAGCAATAGCACTTATGATAATATCAATACTATCGATAGTATGACTGATTTGAGGAGTGGACTATCAATAGATTGATAGTCGACTTTTATGCAATACTATTATGTAGGTCTAGCGCGCCCTAATGTATATTTCACAAGTTTTATCGAAACTACTAGTATAGTATTATATTATCTGTGTCGAAACTAAAATGGTAACTTCTATTTCTTAGGAATAAGCCATTTCAGCATTATCACTGAGTTCTATATCAATTTTAATTAATAGACTGATTCTCTTTCTAAAGTAGTGAAGTGAAGATCAATTTAGACTCTCGGGGGCCTCTCGCAAAGATAAAGATACTTTTTAAAAAACACAGAAAGTATTGTCCCTTTCTAACTAATAATAATATGACCACCACGATCTAGTCAACTCTTTACTCTTACACCTGATTTCATCATTATCATCATCATTATTCGGGTGAAAGATGACCTCTATTGGACATAGGCCTCCCACAAGCATCGCCACTACGACCGGTCCTGCACTTCCCGCTTCCAGTGGATTTCCACGACCTACACCAGGTCATTGGTCTACCTCGTGGGGGGACCTACCCATGCTTCGCCTTCCAGTACACACCACTCTAGAACTTTTCGGCCCCATACGCCATCAGTTCTGCGAGCAATGTGCCCCTTTTGCAATACTTCGGGCTATGTGGACGTAGATATTTCTCCTGTGAATCTCCTAATTTCTGATAGGACAATACCTGATATCTGGTCTGAGGAATTCAGCAGAGTCAAGATGGATGAGGAGGTACATTATCCCACCATCAAGTTGTTACAGCTTTGTATTACACTACTGGCAACTTGGGCATCGTATTAACTAATAGATTATATTTATTGCGTCCCATTAATTTTGATATTATTTATAATAAAACAAGTTTAACCGGATTACATCGCGTATTTTATTAAAAATGGTTTTTAGACGTTTCGAAAGCTTTGCAGCGTTCGTGGTCGCGGGAAGACTAAGATGAAAAGCGTCTTTACAGACATTTCTAAAAAAAAATTTTAATCTACCGTAAAAATACTAATTAAAATCGTTTCGATGCACACAGTAATCACTCACAATGTTTAATTATCTTTGACAGTATAGCATGCTGTTTGGGACTTGATTATTCTTATAACTGGGTTCCAAACAGGTGGTAGCTGCCAACCATCTTCTCTATTAAAATTAGAATGTTTTTCAATTTCAATAGCCTCACGGAGCATTCTAGGTACATCTCGGTTTTCTTTCGCCAGGACTTGTGGTTTATCAAATCGAAGAAAATGGTTGGGTTTGTCTAGGGCATGTTCACACACTGTAGACTTTGTGGACTTTGTGTGCTTTGATCATTTGTTTATTTATAGGCCAAAGAGTCAAACGTCAGAACGGTGCAGACGACCTCAGCTTCCTTTTATACATCATGCTTATCCTCATTCAAATCTCCCGTTAATTAAAGAGTATCAAGATAAACACGCATGTATGTGTGGTCAATAAGTTACGTACATCATGTGTCAATTGATAAAACAAACAAACGAACAGCAATGCTAATGTCTTTATAACCAATACAAAAGACGTTGTATTAAGGTTAGGTACACAATTAGGACATAGTTTGTAGGATCAGCAAGCTGAAGTGGCAGTGGCCATGTCTGTCGAAACTGATGGCCGTTGGAGTAGACGAGTACTTGAGCGGAGACGCGAATCGACAAACGCAGCGAAAGGTGCAGTGGCGTAGGCGATGTAACCAAGGGCCCCGGGGCAAAAAGGTAAAGATCGAACATTCTTTATTCAACTAGGATATTGTTTAACTTTTTCGAACGTCGTTCATGGGGCTGAGGGGCCCCTTGAGCTTGGGGGCCCCGGGGTGCTGCCCCGCCTAGCCCTACGGTAGCTACGCCACTGGTAAGGTGGCCCCCACACAGGTGTAACGACGACCTGAAGAGGGTAGTTGGGGGGAACTGGATGCGAAAGGCGGAGGACTGAGAGTATTTATTTTATTCATCATCATTCATCATTTCAGCCAAAAGAAGTCCACCACTGAACATAGCCCTCCCCAAGCATACGCACAACGACCGGTCCTGCGCTTTCTGCATCCAGAGGATTCCCGCGACCTTCACCAGGTCGTCGGTCCACCTTGTGAGGGGCCTACCCACGCTGCGCCTTTCAGTACGCGGTCGCCACTCCAGAACTTTACAACATAGACATATGTGGTGGTACCTGCGTAAGAAAGAGACACAAAAATGAATATTTCACGGTACGTTGATGTCTTTTGATGAACTGTCGTAAATTAAATCAGTTTCTACAGGTCGATGGGTGGTACGGAACCCTTACTGCGTGAGTCCGACTCGCACTTGGCTAGTTTTTTTAAATGTAATACCACCTTTTACAAAATCAGGGTTTAATAATAGGTTTTGCTTAAGCCAGGCTTAAACAAAACTAAGTAAAAAGTCTCGAGCATTGGCGCAAAGTTGCTAGTCTGTGGGTCTTTCCTCCAAGTCCTTTTCATCATCGGACAACCAGACGCACGGCGATGCGTGTCCGTTATAAGGTCGACATTCCACCCTTACGCACGAACCGATTTGCTAATAGCTTTATCATGCGTAGCGTACCGCTAAAGAGTGGAATTCTTTGCTTCCCGATAAGTATAATCCGATGGCCTTCAAGACTCGAGTGAATAGGTTTTTGCTGGGCAAGCTTGTACCATCGTCGACCGCGCCATCGCCTAACATCAGGTGAGGTGGCGGTCAAACGCAAGCCCAGGTATGGAGTCTGACGTTTAACCCGGTTTAAACAAGGGTCAACCTGATCCAACCTGATCGAAGCTTTTGTAATAAGGGGGCACAGACATTAAAAAATGTAGACTAAGTGATGCGAACAACCATAGTGAAGCCAACAAAAACCGTGCTCCTTCATGTACAACAGTGCTCACGCACACACATGCACCTTAAACCGTGCTCACCCCTCTCAGTTCACATGTCGCGGCATCTTCCAGTAAGCATCGCGAAAACAAATATCCTTCAGGTGCATGGTATGTACGTGAGCACTGGTTGTACTGTACATGAAGGAGCACGGTTTTTGTTGGCTGCACTATGGTTGTTCGCAGCACTTAGTCTATATTTTTTACTACCAGGCCCCTCAGAAAGTATTGCGAAAAAAAGTTTTTATATATGGGAGACTGGCCAGTTATAATGTTTTTCGAAAATATGATTATTTATAAGTAAAAATAAGTAAGTTCCAATTTCAAAATTTCCCTCCACATTTTTTGCGAGTTAATTCAAAGTATTGTGTCTCACTGAAATATGGATCTGCGCCGGGAACATTTTAGAGCTATGATTTTATACGATTTCAAGTGTCGCCTGAAACCGGATGAATCGTACGATAGACTTCAAATGGCATTCATGGATGAAGGCCCTTCCAAGGCAACCGTGTATCGTTGGTATAACGAATTCAAGCGCGGTCGACCAACTTTGGGGGATGACGAAAGAAGCGGTCGCCCTTTGACGGCTGTTACCGAAGAAAACGTGCTAGCAGTGAAAAATTTAATCCAAGACAATAGGCGAATTACATATCAGGAGATTCAACACATATTGAAGATTGGATCGGGAAGCGTTCACGAGATTCTACACAGCCATCTTCGCGTGAGGAGGATAGTATCACGCTGGGTGCCGCACAACCTCACCGATGCTCAGAAGCAGGCCCGGGTGGAATGGTGCCGTGATATGCTTAACAAATTTGAAGCAGGCTCGTCTCGGCGTGTTTACGACATCGTTACAGGTGATGAGTCCTGGATTTATCAATACGACCCAGAAACCAAGCGCCAGTCGACTGTTTGGGTGTTTCAAAATGAGCCAACGCCTACCAAAGTGAAGCGATCAAGAAGCGGGGGTAAGATTTTGATCGCTAGCTTTTTTAATTTGACTGGCCACTTGGTATCAATTCCCTTACGGGATCAAAGAAGCATTAATGCCGAATGGTATACTACCAAATGTTTGCCAGAAGTTTTCTCTGTTATAAGCAACAAGCGACCAAACACAGGGCTCCGCGGGCTACTGCTCCACCACGACAATGCACCTGCGCACACCGCACTCAAAACGAGGGACTTCCTGGACAGCACGCCAGTCAAACTCCTGGGTCACCCTCCTTACAGCCCTGATCTAGCACCGTGTGACTTCTTTTTATTCCCAAAAATAAAAAATCAGCTCAAAGGGATACAATTTTCGTCGCCGGAAGATGCGCTGGCTGCGTTCGAGCAGGCTGTAAACGAGGTGTCTGCGGCGGACTGGAAAAAGTGTTTTGAAAACTGGTTTAGGCGCATGAATCTTTGTATAGAGGCTGGTGGAAAGTACTTTGAAAAGATTTGATAAAAATATATGTACGTATAGAACAATTTTTTTTAGTTTCGCAAAACTTTCTGAGTGTCCCACGTATGTCTGTGTAAGGGGGTAGACCGGTTAGGTGTCCAAAACTTATGTAATCGGAGTTGTGTTTGTGTTTATGTTTCTTGCAAATAAAAATCTTTATCTTTTAAAATGTTGAACTACTGTGTATGAATGTCAGCCGTTTAAGGTAACGGGATCTGAATCAAAATTGACTTGCATGATTTATAGTAGGAGGACAGAAAAAGAAAGAAGCAAGTTTTATGAAGCTTTTAACAATCATTTAAAACCTGTTCTTGACTTTGAATGTGTGCAAAAACACAGCTAATAAAATAAATAAGATTTCATATCAAAAATTTATTTGCGAAATCTTATAACAAGCGAATCAAAATAGCATTCTGAACGGCCGACACAGATCATACATCTCAGTGAATGAATGATTGAATCTGAACGATTACTCGTGGTCATTGAACTCCGCGGAGTGGTTTGTCAACAATTCGTGAGCTTTTTTTATTGTTTTTAAGCGTGGGAAGAGGCCATTATGCCTAGTTGTGAGCTGTTATTTAGCCTAGATTTTTATTTTAGGTTTTTTTCTGATTGATATTTGTATGATTTGTAGTAAATACCTACCTAGTTTTTTTTAGAAGCCGGTTAAAAATCTTGACATGAGCTCTAGACGAAGTGCTGCGAACAATCTAGTGTAGCCAAAGAAAACTATGCTCCTTCGTGTACAACCAGCGCTCACGCAAACCCATGCACCTCAAACCGTGCTCACCCCTCTCAGTACACATGTCGCGGCATCGTCCAGTAAGCATCGCGATTCGCGAAAGCAAATATCCTTCAGGTGCATGGTGTGTACGTGAGCGCTGGTTGTATACGAAGGAGCATAGTTTTTTTTGGCTACACTAGATTGTTCGCAGCACTTCGTCTAGGGCTCATGTCAAGATTTCACTTTAAACTTTTTAATACCTATGTCTGTGGTCAACTATGAGCTAATCTGTTGCTAAAAAAACGTAAGCTTGCAGTAAAATCGGTGAATCCAATAGTTAAATTAGAACTTAAAATGTCTCAAAATCAATATAATAATTATTTGAAAAACATTCTCAAAATAAAATGTTGGCCACACCTATGAACGAAAATAAAATATCTACCACTACCTACTATTATAACAATACTTATGTAAGTCAAAACTAGAATCATATAAAAAAATCTTGTTTGAAGTTCCTTTCAACAATACCGGTACGCTACGCTATTCATAAAAAAATTATAACACAGAAACGCCGCAAAGGATCCCAAAAAAATATACTTTTGGAGCAGGTAAACTATTGGATACAGTTTTAAATATTTATCCTTGATAGGAAGGGCAAGCTGCCAGTATTATACTTCTTTGAAATATGTAAATATGTCTTCCAATATTGCTATAAGATTTTTTTAAGGTGCCAAACGGGACCCTATTACCTACTCTCGCTACGCTGTCCGTCCGTCCGTCCGTCTGTCACAGGGCTGTATCTTTTAAACGGTAATAGGTAGCCCGTTGAAATTGTCTCAGAATATGTGTTGCTATAAGGTGTATCACGACTCACGACAAACACTAAAAATAAAAAACCGGCCAAGAGCATGTCGGGCCATGCTCAGTATTATAGGGTTCCTTAAGTAGGTGTAATTACAAACGAATCAAATCGAATATTAATCATGGCTATTTTAGTTTTTGCAATAATCGGCAGCATTCGCGACTCAGAGCGTGTTGTTAGTAGCGCCATCTAGCGATAAATTCAAGAAGCCAAATTTAAGACGTTTGTCATTTCAAAGTTACTTTTTGTGATTTTTTCAAATAGAAAGTAGCTAAAGGAGCATTATTTGCTATGATCATTTTTCTCTAAGGTCAATGACCTTTGAACTAGGACGTTTTAAGTATTTTTCAGTTTTCTCTCTATAACTCAAAAAATTATAATCACATTATACTCGAAATAATTTTAAAAGAGAGTTTTCACAAAGGTCTATCAATGTGGAAGATTATAAGTTTCTACATTGCATAGTTTAGAAATGGCAGGGGGGGACACACATTGCAAGCCACTTTGGCGGGCTATATTTCGCAGATGGTACACCTGATAAAAAAGTGGTGTATGAAACATTACCTTCATTTTAGTAGACCTATTCAATGATATCCCACACGAGGGGGTGCAGCGAAAAAATTTTTTTTTTTCTCCATTTCACATGTATGGACACCACCCCTAAAATACGGAAAAACGATTCTTTTATTCTTTTAAAATTGAGATCTATATGTCGACTATTTTTTAACAAAATTTCATTTACTTATGTTTATAACTGTAGAAGTTATTAAGCTGTAAAGGATTAGGACAGACGGACAGACGGACGGACATGACGAAACTATAAGGGTTCCTTGTAGGACTTCGGAACCCTAAAAAAGTCTAAAATCAAAGGGAGGGAGAGAAACCACACAATAAACCTCGAAAACATGCATTTTTTTTCAACGCTTTTGTGCCTACTCTATCTTCAAAACGGTCATACATATCAGCGCCAAACTTTGTCTGATTATAGTGCATACTATGTAGTTTACCTACAAATACTAAAAATAGGGCAAACATAGACATATGTGGTGGTACATACGTAAGAAGAAAAAAAAACGTATTTTGCGCACAGTGCGTTGATGTCTTTTGTTGAACTCTCGTAAATTAAATCAGTTTCTGTTGGGAATCAGGTCGATGGGTGGACGAACCCTTACTGCGCGAGTCCGACTCGCACTTGGCTGGTTTTATTTTAGTTTTACATTATAGCTACCGTGTGTGGCCTTTTTGTACATCATCATTATTTCAGCCGAAAGACGTCCACTGCTGGACATGGCCTACCCCAAGTATCGCCACAACGACCGGTGCGCCTTCCGCATCCAGCGGATTCCCGTGACCTTCACCAGGTCGTCGGTCCAACTTGTGGGGGGCCTACCCACGCTGCGCCTTCCAGTACGCAGTCGCCACTCCAGAACTTTACTGCCCCATCGGCCATCATTTCTGCGAGCAATGTGCCCCGCCCACTGCCATTTAAGCTTGGCAATTCTTCGGGCTATGTCGGTCACTTTCGTTCTCCTGCGAATCTCCTCATTTCTGATTCGATCACGCAGGGACACTCCGAGCATAGCCCTCTCCATTGACCTTTGAGTGACTTTGAGCCTTTTTATCAGGCCCATTGTGAGCGACCACGTTTCAGTGCCATAAGTAATTACTGGTAACACACACTGGTCAAAGACTTTCGTCTTGAGACACTGCGGTATTTTGGACGAGAAGATATTGCGTAGCTTCCCGAATGCTGCCCAACCGAGTCGGATTCGACGATTGACCTCTTTCTCGAAGTTGGACTTACCTAGCTGGACAGTTTGTCCTAGGTATACATAATCGTCAACAACTTCGAGTGTAAATTCTCCGATGCTTACGGGAATGGGTATTATATGGGAATTCGACATAACCTTTGTCTTGTCCATGTTCCATTTGTACATGAGTAATAATTTGGAACACTTGGGAAAACTTTACGTACTCCTTGAATAAAACAATTTCAACATTTCATCTATGTTCGATATCTCAACCGCATTGTGGTTTATATAAAATTAGTCAGGAAGTCGTAAAATTATCAGGTACCTAACAGGTTTACACTTTCGCATTTACTTGCGCCTTTTCTTCTTGGTGTTTCCTATGGCTTCACTTCAGGGCCGTCGCAAGTTGCAACGGGGGTGTCGCACCCGGGTAGGTACTGAGGTATCAGTGGCGCCGCCATGTCCATTGTTCGCAATTAAAAGTAGTAAAATTTACCTACGCTTTGTACGTTTGACTTTCTAAATGTTATAACAAACATTAACTGTCACGACTTCACAAAGGCAGGTAGTCCAGTCGATGGAACATTATTATTATTATGGGCTCTAAGACCTGTCCTAGGTCCCTGGACTGCGGGGCGCAGTGAGGAGCTGGAGCACTGAGGCGCGCCGGCCCGTGATAACAATTAGTTATGTAAAACATTCAATTAATGAAATTTTATCATTTTTTAGGGTTCCGAAGTCCTACAAGGAACCCTTATAGTTTCGTCATGTCCGTCCGTCTGTCCGTCTGTCCTAATCCTATACAGCTTAATAACTTCTACAGTTATAAACATGAAAGTAAATGAAATTTTGTTAAAAAATAGTCTACATATTGTTACGAGCTGGGGGTTCGTATATAGATAGAAAGCCGATTAAATGCGTAGAGAACACTTTATTACTGAACAATTACACTGAATCGCTTATTAACACAAAGTTACTAGTTAAATCGCTCCGAATATCGCTTCGATGTTATCGCTTGTATCGCTTGATCCAAACTGAACTCCAACTGAACTCCTGGCGCTCAGCTGCGCCGTTTATATAGGCCGCGAGTCGTGGTACTGGAAAGTCCTCGAACGTCATCTATCCTTGTCATAAGATAACTCTTTCTCATTTGCACATTCTCGAAATAGAAATTTCTCGAACCTCGTCGAACCTCATCTATCCTCTATCTCACTCACTCACTTCTAGAATGGAATGTTCTCGAAGCTTGTCGAATCTCGTCTATCCTTGTCTTATATTAGCTCTATCCTGCTCACTCTCTTCCAGAAGGTTCTCCGTCTATCCTTGTCTGATATTTAGCTCTATCTCGCTCACTCTTCAACAATTTTACATGTGGGTGTCAAATGCCCATAAGGGGTCCTGAAAACGCCTGAAAATGGGTTTTCAGGAAATGTCAGCATCGGATTTGTTGGCTCCTGAAACGGCCTGAAAACATGTTTCAGGCGCCTGAAAACAACGGCAACTTACTCAAAATTTCGATTCTTTGGTATGTGATAGAGCCTCCTCTGATACGGACTGAAAATGCATTTCAGCTTGCTGAAAACGTCTCTAAGTCCAGGAAAATCGAGGTTAAAGTATTTCAGTCCACTCTGCTTAACCCTCCGTCGTAACACTACCCCCTCCTAAGACATGCTCGTCCCGAGCATCATTGTCTCCATAGTACCGGGCCAGTCGATCAATGTGTACAATCTTCGGTTGATTACGTCCTTCCTTTCAAATTCGATAAGCGACGTCGTTGATCTTCGTGACGGCCCATCCCAATTAGGTTTGCGCCCTCCAGGGTCATACGTCTTGATCTCTCCGTCAGTGGGCGGCCGCTTGATCTTCTCGTCGAAGGGCGTGTTGGACTTCTCGGCGCTGCCTTCTTCCTTGAGCTTCACGCTGCCCTCGCCGTACTTCTCGTCTGAGGAAGCCTTCTTGTTCTTCTTCGCTGGTGGCTCCGTCGCTTTGGCAGCGGGTGCCTTCTTCTCTGCAGACGGTGTGGGTGCTTTCCGCTTGACGGGTGTGGCCTTAGTGTTGACTTTCTTAGCCTGGGCACCCTTGCGGCCTTTCGCCACGAGTGCCGGTGCTGCTGCCGCTGTCCGCCCACGCTTCGACTTGAGCTCCTGCTCAGACTCCTCTGTCTCGCTTCCGGACTCATTCTCGCTCTCATTCTCCGACTTTTTACTTTCTTCTTCGCTGTTTGACTCTGCTTTTCGACCGTGACTCAGGTTACTTGGCCATCCCTTCTTGCCCTTGACCTTGCGGTCGCGCTTGGCGGGCTCGCCATCGGAGCGGCAGCGGCTCAGCGACTTGCGGCGCTGTGTGGCGCCCACCACTCCCTTGCCCACCTCCGGGTAGAAGTTGCTATCGTCCTCCTCCGACCCGCTCGGGTTGAACGTGCCATCTGTATCTTCTGAGTCATCTTCAGTTTCTTGACACATGTTAACTTCATCTTCACCATCATTTGCTTCATATTCGTCATCGTCCGATTCCTGGCTCTTATTGGCATCATCTTGTTCGGATATGTCTGCTTCACTAACGACAGCTTGATCAACCTTAATCTCTACCTCATCTTGTTTATTTTTAAAAGAAAGATAGAGTTCCTCCAATATTGCTCCTCGCTCAAATATCTTCTCCATTCTACAGAACCGCTCTTCTTGCCTTGCGGCTTGCTCTTCCTGTCTGCGTACTTGCTCTTCCTGCCTTGTGGCTTGTTCGCGTGTTTCGCGTACTTGCTCTTTCTGCCTTGTAACTAGTTCGCGTGTTTCGCGTACTTGCTCTTTCTGCCTTGTAACTAGTTCGCGTGTTTCTCGTAATTGCTCTTCCTGCATTCTTGCCATTTGCTGCATCAAATTGAATAAGCTGGTAATATCGTTATTCCCACCTTGAGGCTGAGGTCCCTGTTGGACGACCTCCTCCTGACTCATAGTTCTTGATGCGTCCTGAGCTGTCTGTCTTGCCGTTAACTGTCTCGTCTGCATCCGACTCGGCGTTTCATTACCAGTCGGTTCCTCCTCTCTTGGCGTAATCGGCATTTTCTATCCCACTTCTGACACCAAATGTTACGAGCTGGGGGTTCGTATATAGATAGAAAGCCGATTAAATGCGTAGAGAACACTTTATTACTGAACAATTACACTGAATCGCTTATTAACACAAAGTTACTAGTTAAATCGCTCCGAATATCGCTTCGATGTTATCGCTTGTATCGCTTGATCCAAACTGAACTCCAACTGAACTCCTGGCGCTCAGCTGCGCCGTTTATATAGGCCGCGAGTCGTGGTACTGGAAAGTCCTCGAACGTCATCTATCCTTGTCATAAGATAACTCTTTCTCATTTGCACATTCTCGAAATAGAAATTTCTCGAACCTCGTCGAACCTCATCTATCCTCTATCTCACTCACTCACTTCTAGAATGGAATGTTCTCGAAGCTTGTCGAATCTCGTCTATCCTTGTCTTATATTAGCTCTATCCTGCTCACTCTCTTCCAGAAGGTTCTCCGTCTATCCTTGTCTGATATTTAGCTCTATCTCGCTCACTCTTCAACAATTTTACATGTGGGTGTCAAATGCCCATAAGGGGTCCTGAAAACGCCTGAAAATGGGTTTTCAGGAAATGTCAGCATCGGATTTGTTGGCTCCTGAAACGGCCTGAAAACATGTTTCAGGCGCCTGAAAACAACGGCAACTTACTCAAAATTTCGATTCTTTGGTATGTGATAGAGCCTCCTCTGATACGGACTGAAAATGCATTTCAGCTTGCTGAAAACGTCTCTAAGTCCAGGAAAATCGAGGTTAAAGTATTTCAGTCCACTCTGCTTAACCCTCCGTCGTAACAATATAGATCTCAATTTTAAAAGAGTAAAAAAACAGTTTTTCCGTATTTTAGGGGTGGCGTCCATACATGTGAAATGGGGAAAAAAAAATTTTTTTTGCTGCACCCCCTCGTGTGGGATATCATTAAATAGGTCTACTAAAATGAAGGTAATGTTTGGTACACCACTTTTTTATCAGGTGTACCATCTGCGAAATATAGCCCGCCAAAGTGGCTTGCAATGTGTCCCCCCCCCTGCCATTTCTAAACTATGCAATGTAGAAACTTATAATCTTCCACATTGATAGACCTTTGTGAAAACTCTCTTTTAAAATTATTTCGAGTATAATGTGATTATAATTTTTTGAGTTATAGAGAGAAAACTGAAAAATACTTAAAACGTCCTAGTTCAAAGGTCATTGACCTTAGAGAAAAATTATCATAGCAAATAATGCTCCTTTAGCTACTTTCTATTTGAAAAAATCACAAAAAGTAACTTTAAAATGACACACATCTTAAATTTGACTTCTTGAATTTATCGCTAGATGGCGCTACTAACAACACGCTCTGAGTCGCGAATGCTGCCGATTATTGCAAAAACTAAAATAGCCATTATTAATATTCGATTTGATTCGTTTGTAATTACACCTACTTAAGGAACCCTATAATACTGAGCATGGCCCGACATGCTCTTGGCCGGTTTTTTTTCTGATATGGATTACTTGGCTAGCGATAAAATATATCGTGTAAGTTTCAAAATCATGTTCTATACAAATTTTCGTCATAAAATGAATTCAAAGTGTCAAAAATTGGCTGTTTGGATTTTTTTTCTATCAAGCTAAGTTATTTAAATCGTGTATCGATCTTTCAAAATGGATACATAAACTACTCAACTCCACCATATATTTTTTCCATTCTCCCTACTTCAAGAAATGATGACGAAAAATGGAATAAAACAATGTACTTTTTTGGAGTTTGGCGACCAGATCGGTCCTATGAAAATATGGATTTATTAAATATCCTACATTATAAATATCAGTTGGGGTGCATTAAAAGAGCCTCCACGAGTGACGATATTTAATTGATCGTCCGGCGCACCCTGGGCAGTCAGCCCCGCTACCAACCTACTGACTGGGTAATCTTTTCCCCACGGCATGAGCTGTTATCATTATGTAGCTCATGTCGACACGATAGAAGAGGAATATCAGTTTGTGACACATGTGTCACAAACTCAATCACGCTGAAACGGTTGAATGGATTTAGATATTTGGCAGATATACACAGATAAACCAAAACCCGGATCAACATATTCTATGCTACTTTTTGTCCTGGAAATAATCAATCCATGAGAGATACGCGATAAGTCTTCGTCGTCGACGTGAAAGCCGAATTGTACGCGGGCGAAGCCACGGGCACAGTCTAGTAACTATTCACGGTAAAATCTTTATCTAAAGGAGAAGGGTTGTAAGTAGTCACAAGAAAAAATTGAAATGCCTACTGAATCTTTTAGAAAACCTTAACATAATGCTAAGTCACTAAGGGCCGGTTTTTTGATCCGTTGTTAAGGCAACCAATGGTTAGAAATAGCAACAAATGGTTAAATTCCAGTAAAATCAGTTTTTTGATCCGTTGTTAACACGACCAATGGTTAAATAAGTAACCATTGGTCATAATAATTAACCACAACTCCGTCGAGGGTTTAGCAAGATGGCGGCTAGTCAACTCTTTGTACCTGCAGCTGTTTCGGGTGATTCTATTGAAATTGAGTGTATTGTGTTATTTTTTCGGACATTACGGTGAAATTTAATACTACTGGCCATATGCAACAATGTTTCGGTGTCAAAATGAAGCATTTTATTGCTATGAGTGTGATGACACGACGCGGTAATTTTTATAGTAAGATTTCAAAGTTCGTTGTGTGGTGTATGGAAGCGGACATGACAATTCAACATAACATTTGTGTAGTTAAAAATTATACTCTGTCAGGAGAAATTATGATGCAGGATATGAAAGAAAAATATTTCTCTTTATAATGATCAATAACATGTAAAACAATAATTAATTGAGACATCTATTTTTCACCATTGCTAAACTCAAACGAGTAATATATACCTAATTAAATGTTAAATGTAGATAAGTACATGCAAATGCTCAATTATTCAATGCAAATAAAAAAAAACATGAAACAACTGGCTTATACGCCCACGTGGATGTCAGTTATCGTGCATTCCTCGGAAAATGTTCATCTTCCCGGGATAAAAAGTAGCCTACCTATATGTTAATCCGGGTTATGTTCTATCTGAATGCCAACATTTCATCCATATCCGTTCAGCCCTTATAGCGTGATTGAGTAACAAACATCCAAACATCTTCACAAACTTTCACATTTATAATATTAGTAGGATTTATTTATTTATGAATTGCTCACAAACAACTAAAATTTGACAACAAAGGCCACCTTTACATAAAGGCCCGTGATAACCGTCAAAATGCATTCAGCTGTGCTAGTGTTGCCATGAAAAAATAATGACTCCTTACGTAAAAGTACTCTGCAATGGGTATGTCAGTGTTCATTGCAATGGCAAAATAGTTAACCATAAGTCATCTAAACCAATAGTTAAATGGGGATCAAAAATCGTAAACTCTATTTAACAATTGGTTAGTCCTAACCAATGGTCAAATTAACAAATGGTCAACACGATTTTTACTACGGATCAAAAAACCGGCCCTAAGGCGACTAAGGGATTCACCAGAGGATGGGCAGCAGCGTCCTCTGAGTATTTAACCAACCAACTGCGATCGCCAATCCGCCTGCCAAGCGTGGCGATTATGGCATATCCCCCCCTTTTCGGGGAGGCCCATGTCCAGTAGTGGACTTTTTTTTTTTCGGCTGAAATGATTGATACCAAATACCTTTATGCAAAAAAAGCGAGCAGTGTCTTTGTTAAAGGTCATGACTTCATGAGCGCCCAGGGCAAGATTTGAATTTTACGCCCCACAAAACTTTGAAATGTTGTAGGAAAAGAAAACATACACTCTACTTTTAATATTGGGTATGTTCTTATTATGCCCGTGCCCCAGCGGCCCGCAGGCTGCGGGTATGCGAGTGTACCCCCTTAGGATTTACACCCCTAGCAGCCGCCCCCGTGGCCCATCCCTAGCTTCGACGCTGATTGTGAGCGTGATTATAGTTGCCAGACATGTATTAAGTAATAATTAGAGATACGCCGAATATTCGTTTGGTATTCGGTATTCGGCGTATTCGGCATCTTTTCCACTATTTGTATTCGGCCGAATTATTCGGTTTTCTTGCCGTATATATTCGGTTCCAGCATTTCTATTTTCTTGGCCACACGACATGGTGTAGAATTAAAAGACAAATCTTCTTATGTAAGATTTATTAAGTCAAAGAAATCATATTTATTTCTTAACCTATAGTTAGTATAGTCAACATTTATTTTAGACCTTAAATCAACATTTATTTTTAAACCTCAATCAAATCCACATTTCTTTTTAAAACTTATATCAACATTAATTTTTAAACCTCTAATCAACGTTTTAATTTTTATTGAACACACTTAAGTGGTAAATTGACAATAATACACTATAACAGAGATTATAGAGATAGAGAGACACTATAAAAATATAATAGAGATCAGAAATAAAATAAAAAATAAGCAAAAAGAAACATTGTTTACGCGGCAAAACAATGTAATGGTAAACCGAATAATTCGGCCGAATATCCGGTTCGGTAAAGGTTAAACCGAATAATATTTGGTATTCGGTTATTCGGTGAAACCACTATTCAGCGCATCTCTAGTAATAATTTTGTTAGCACTCTTCTGCACAAACTAAACTTATTTTAAACTATCGCTCTCTTTTACTTATAGTAAATACAAGAAAGGAATGGCAACAATTTTAGTGCTGTCATATTAGTCGGAATAAACAAGTTTAGTCGTGGTCTCGGAACGTACCGACTAAAAATATGAAGAAGTGCAACACGTAACTAGGTAATTTGACAGCACTAAAATTGTTGCCATCCCTTTCTTGTGTCTACTATTAGTAAAAGAGAGCGTTAGTTTTGAACAAGAGAATCGTCACCATCTCACATGCATAAAAGGCCAGACCCGAAATAAGCTATCTGCCGACTGACATACACATATTTATTCTGTGTGAAAATAGAACCTACGCCCAATATAATATACCAATCTCTCAGCACAGAACAAATATACTTGCGGGGAGTCGAGGGACTCCCCCGGCCCGACAGATTATAGTTTTAGGCCCGTATTACAGAAGCTTCCTCAAGTACAGTTTAAACTCCAATCACCTGATCACTACTTAAGGATAGAATCGTTACTTGAATATCGGTCTTATTCCAGAACGATAATTATAAACTTTAATTCAACAACATAACACACGAATTTAACCTGAAATTGAATAGAAATCTCTACTCAAGCGTAATCTGGACCACACTAGAGTGATAACAGATCAAATCTCAGCTGAAATTCCGAAACAGGTGACAACATAAAATAAAACTAGACTCAGCTGAACTGTGATCAATAAATCTCTGCTTGAGGAACGTTCTAAAATCAAAGCTCAACTCAAAACTAGTTTTAAACAGAGATCAACGCTTGAGTATCGTTCTGAAATTCTTCCTTATTCCACCCTAAGCAAATGTCACAATAAACCAACATGGATGCCATAAAATGCCCATATAAAGTACTTTCACTGACCTCTGACATGCGAACTAAACTTCCATTGTGTACTGCAATTACCATCTTAATAACAGGGGATATAATACTTTCACTGAGGAAGTAAGGAATTGCGGGTTAAGCTATGTAGTTTGAGCAAAATTATTAGCGTATTAATTGTGAGAACAATTTCGTTTTGAAAGCAAATTGGAGTCGTTTTGAGAAAATAGAGTTACACAAAAAATCGTGCTGTTTTGGTAAAAGACCATTACAATTCTATGAGAAAAGGGCGTTATGTGATTTTTTTGTTTGGGTTTTGAGTTACAATACATTTATAAATTGTAACAATCCGGTAGTTGACTACAGTCAAAAATTACCAAAAATGTTATATTATTTAAAAGAAGGTACAGAAAAGACAACATTGTAGAAAGAATAAACAAAATCCATAAAAAAATGGGAGAGATACACGCTTTTTAAGTTTTTGGAAGGGGCATTTTTTGTCCTTGTCGTACGAAACGGACATTGTTCAGAGAGATGTCAAGTTACTATGAAGGTTTTGTACAATGACGTCATTCTTCAATAGTGCTTTCTCTGTCTAGTGAACAAATTTAAATCGCTTATAACTTGGACATTTTATTAAATATTTTATAGATATTTTCACCGTTGCTTATTTTTCTTGGAAAAGTTTCGAGATTTCTAATAAAAACTAATAAAAAAAAAATAGTCTCCTTCCCTATTGCCACCTTATTACTAAATCGGGTTTAGCAGTCGGACGAATAAAAAATGGCGGACGGAATCTCGCTAAGTAAAGATTGAAGCACTTCGTTTTTTCCAAAACCTACTAGAATTTCGACAGAATTTTAACACACCAGATATAAATTGTTATTTTATTTGTGACACTATGACAATGACTACCGTCACACGAGATTTGTTGTGTAATCGCGGCTTTTTGTCTAATTATGAGTGTGAATGTGTGCATGCCAGCCTGTACTTTTAAGCGAGCGGTCTTACTATGGGCATAGAATATACTAACGACAAGAAGCGACACTTACGCATGCGTGCTCGTAAAATTGCTCGCGGCTGTGTGTGCGGGTCGTGCGAGCGCGGGGGCCGTACGCGGTGCGCGGCGTGTGGAACGGGCAGTCTCTGGACTGCCTCAGCCAAGGCCTATTGCATTCACGCGCTCGCTCAAGGTCACCGGCGAGCGAGCTCACACATACATGGAGTGTCACCGCTGTCCTATGGGTGCTTCACTTTTTGTTTAGCGAGATTCCGTCAGACTTTTTTTATTCGTCCAAGGTTTAGCAAATAAATAGCCTTACAACCCTTGCAATGGCCGCCACTTTACGGGCCCGGGTATTGTAAGTATAGCACACAGACGTCTATTTTATGCCATGCGTATTTCGTAGGTATTTCTAGTGCATAGGTTTCATAGGTCAGTGGCTGAATGGCACGATCGAATCGAATATAGTCAAACGCGAGTACACCCCCAGCTTTTTTGTGATTTCAGGGTTGCTCCCGTAGTACCTAATAGTACTGTGAATATTATTATCATAAACGATTTCTCAACAAGATGCTTTTATTATCCCCTCCCTCCTCTTCGAGGCCACTGCTACTGTCTACGAACCGTGGGTCAATTAATGCGGCGAGGACAATTGGCAAAATTGTGTCACTTCACTTATGAAGTAACCGTCGCTTTCTACTGAGAACTGTGAATTGAATGTAGTTTTGGTTTATTTTAAATTCTGGCCGAAGTACAACTTCTTAGAAAATTGTTATTTGGGCATAAAAATTACTTTTTCATAAAGAGCCTTGGAATCCTTGAAAAGTTGACACCACGGACTCGGACCAACAGACAAAAGGACCACGGCATGAATGGAAACATCTAACTCTTCTGGAGACAAACATAATAATGTCCTACCGGCTGAATTTCAGTAAAAACGCCTTTCACCCCGCCCCCTTATTCCGAATTTCGTTAAGCGAAAAATCTAAAATAATTACAATTTATAAAAGTTTATGTAAATGTTACAGGAAAAATAGAACGATGTTAAGCATATTTTTTAAATCCTTCACAAACTTAGTTATGCGGTCTGATATTTTAACCACAGGTAGCTAGATGAATAACTAAATAACTAGGTACCTATTTTACGGAATTCCCTATGCGCGAGTCCGACTCGCACATGGCCGGTTTATTATTTTTTTAGCTGAGTATGACTTGACAAACAACATTTTAGACTTTTCATTTGATTTGGAAAAACAATAGAAGAACCGGAGTGACCGAAATAACTTGTAGGATCAGTAAGCTGAATTGGCAGTGGGCTAGCCATGTCTGACGAAGGACCGATGGCCGCTGGAGCAGACGAGTCCTAGAGTGGAGACCGCGAATCGGCAAACGCAGGGTAGGGCGCCCCCCAGCCAGGTGGACCGACGACCTGATGAAAGTAGTTGCGTATGCGAGGCAGAGGACCGAGTGTTGTGGCGCAATTTGGGAGAGGCCTATGTCCAGAAGTGGACTGCGATAGGTCGAGTTGATGAAACAATAGAACACACAGTCGTCTTTTGTCATCTTTGGAATGGAGGAAATAATGCAATCCCTGTCCGCGTTAATTCATGTACGACTCAGAATTCTGCTGTCCTCGTTTCACGGAACAAGCCTGAACAATTGAACATACGACAACCATCAAGAAGAGAGGGTCTGACATCAATTTAGCAGTACTTCTACTGAGTGGCCACTGTTTAATACAGTGCGGCTTTGTCGAGTACCTCATGATCTCTGGGGTCAATAACTGATATATTAAGATGATGGGCCATATTTTGCGATGTGATGTAAGTAGCTATTTTTATGTTTCATGCTTGGTCGAAGAAACATGGATGGACTGTGTAAAACAAAATAAACATAAACAAAATAAAGAAAACAAAACTAAAAGCTACAAAAAATCCCCCGCATCGCTTTCTACCGGAAGCGTGCCCAGAATACTGGCAGCATTGCCACGTTGTATGGCAATGCTTATTCTTTGACCAAAGAAAAGCCCAGCATTCTGGTCAAGTGTCGACCAACCGCCTGGAGATATTATTAGAAAAAGAGTGAACGACATATATGACGACTGATATGACGACTAATAGTTCAGTACAATAACATCTTCAGGGCTCTGTTACGGCTCCCTCGGTATTGTAGTGCTTCAGGCATGTTTGCGGATGCACATGTGCAGTGGCGGATCCAGGAGGGGGGCTAAGGGGCTCAAGCATCTGGATCCACCCCTGACAAATCTAAAATTAAACTTGATATTAACCTACTTTCATATTACTACACTACCTACAGTAAAATTTTCATCACTTATCCTTACTTAATCTAGTTCAGTTGTAGTTTACTGTTTATCTTGATAAAGCCTACCCTCAGCTGGGTCAAGCCCCTCCCAAATCAAAATCCTAGATCCACCACTGCACATGTGGGTGATTTCCATGCCATCATACGCAAGAAAATTGCGTCTGTTGTGCAGAGGATGCGGGGGAGTAGCAACGGAATCCTGAAGATGATAGCGGGAAGGATGGACACAGCCGTCCTCAGTCGTTTCATCGATTTGCATGAGGTGCGAATCGAGGACTCGACATTATTGATATTCGTTATCTTTGTTAACTAACATAGTTGTTTAAGTTTTCATTGTTACTAACAAAATTATTACCTATGGAATGTAATTTTCTGGTGGAATGCACTTTTTATTGGGCTTAGGTTTTCGTCACGTAGTCAATATCCTCTACGGAAATCTCGCGCTTTTTCGAGCTATATTCAAATATGGCGATCAGCGTTTAGCGCTTTTTAAACTCATGCCATACATTTAGCCCCTGCCGCTGCCGCTCGCGCTGCCGGCAATATTTCCCGAAATACTTCTGTGGCAGCCTTGACGGCAGTGGGCGTTTACATGCTGCTTCATTACTCACTTCGCATTCGACTACGGGCAATGGCGGACGTTGAAATAGCTCCGGCTTCGGCGCTCTGCCGCCTAAGTTTAAATAATTATGTCCATGTTTCAATAGATTTATGATACAAAAAAGAGAAACCGTTGCCAGAGAAGATGGTAGATGATATGAATACATCGTAATATAACGCTTTTAGTACCCGCATATTTACTTATAAGGTTTTATTCAAAACATCACACACGTACTTCCACTTCCCTTGCTCGGCGGCAACTGAGCAAGAGAGCAGTATGTAAACACTCACTCGCGCTCGTGCTGCCCTTTCCTTTGACTTCCGCACGAAAAACCGCTAATTTGGGGAGCGCCGGCAGCGCGAGTAGCAACGGCAGGAGCAGGAGCAGCGACCCGTTTACATACTCGCGCTACCCACTTCCATGCCCACTTCCCTGCTCAATTGGGCTGAATGTAAATGTGCCATCACAGGTGACAACACCCGATACAACAAAGACAAATATGAGCGAATTATTTTTTTCAACTTTCTGTTGGCAAAATTATTTAAAACCATATTTATGAATGTGGACGTCGTAGATACGGTAATAAAGAATTACGCAGAAGCTCATCAATCTCGACTTCACCACCACGTGAATGTCGAGGCAATCCAGCACCTCGATAACACGGAAATAGTGCGAAGATATATAAGTCTATAGTGTGAACGAACACTAAAACGGACAAAGCCATTTGAATTAGTGTAGTGAATAGTGTAGTGACAGACAACATGTAGTGATAAGTGCTGCTTATAAAGAACACAACATGAACAAAGTGTCTTCCTCTTAACTGAAACTAAGAAAAGTTAACTGGACGTATTCTTAGAACATTTTTACATAGCAATTTAGGTCAAAATTAAATTACTTATTAAACTCATGGCTAGATTGTAATTCAAATAAAGTATCTTAAAGGTACAGTATAGTAAAAAAAAAATGAGCGGTAGGGGGGTCTTGGCATATACTACGGGTGGTCACCGAGGGGGGGTATTTATTTTTAAATAGGTCACGTAGTATGTGTACGTTCCCTAACCTTCACATCAGCACGTTTTATATAGATTATAGTGAAGAAGTAGGTAGTATCAACCACAGATTATACAGAGGTATCGACTCACGATTCTTAGAACAAGTAAAGGATCAACTTACACTATGTTTCTAAGAAAATAACATGAAACTGAGAAAATATCGACTATCTTGTGACCTTTGAGAGAATTTATAGAGATAACGGGATTTTCAATGTTTGCTCGTGGTTTAGTAAAATAGCTGCATGGATTGCAAGATCTGCTCGCAATTATTGGATGGGTGACCGTATCGTTGCACATCGAGACCCCTCCATGCCTCCGAGAGCAGGTTAAGGCACGTAAAAGACAACCGGGACCAATAGGGTCCCGGTTGTCATACGAATATCTATGGCAGTCGTTACGGCTAGTCAGAAGCTCGAAAGTCTAACAACTGATATAACCTTAGGATGTCGGTATTATCCAGTAACTGGATTGCGGGGGTCTGATGGCGGCAGTGGCGTGCATTGCATATAGGCAATTAGGCAATACCTACTGCCTTCCTCATTCAAATTCAATAGTGGTGTAAGTTATTATCTTTTTTTCATAGTACGATGATTACTTATCTTAAAATAGACCTATTAATGCTAAATTAATCTTCCTACATCAAAAAATCAATAACTTACACCACAATTAAATTCAAGTGAAGTAAGCCAATGCACGCCACTGGATGGCGGTTGCTCCGTGTAAAATACTGATGTTCAGCCGCATCTGGTTAGACTGGCAGCCGACCCCAACATAGTTTGGAAAAGCCGAGGACGACCGGTATTTTCAATTTGATGCACCCTTACAGTTGTTCTCCCTGTGTCTGGTGTCGGGCTATGGCAGCTGTAGGAGAATAAGGGTAGCTTTCCACCAGAGGTGCGCGAGGAAGCTGAGCGGTGAGTGAGGAAAAATCCCTCAATAGGATTACTTCTTTTAAATTAATGTTATTAATTAATGTTTTCTCTCTCCGTTGGCTCGGTCACGTGGAGAGAATGGGAGAAGATCGAGATGCGAAGAGAGCAGGAAGAGAGACTATCTGGGTCGACCGAAGGGGTGACCCGGTCGGTCGCCCTAGATATCGCTGGAGCGATGCGGTGGAAGGCGATCTTCTGGAGATTCGAACCAGTGATTGGCATGTTTCCGGGACATTTCACTGAAAAAAAGTTTTGTTATGAGTAGAACAAATTTTAGCTGCTACAGTAACATAAAAAGGTGGTTAGTAGAGCTTAGTTGGTATGTTATGATCTGAACCTGGTGGCTGGTTATGGTATGATTTGGCTAGAGAGATTGCAATGAAACCGTAGGTGGCGGTTAACCACCAACAAAAGCATTCCCAAGGAGGGTTGATGTCAGGCAGGCGGCCGGTCGTAAAACAGAAGCCGAAACTATTAGCAGCATGATAAGTACAAAGAAAAATACATGCTGCGCCGACCCCATATAAATTGGGATAAGGGCAGGAGGATGATGATGATGAGAAACATAAAACCGGCCAAGAGCATTTCGGGCCATGCTCAGTATTATAGTAAGTCTAATTACAAACGAATCAAATCGAATATTAATCATTGCCTTTTTAGTTTTTGCAAAAAGTGCCACCTAGCGCTAAATTTATGAAGCTAAATTTTAGAAGTGTGTTTCTTTTTGTGATTTTTTTAAATAGAAAGTAACTAAAGGAGCATTATTTGCTACGATCATTTTTCTCTAAGGTCAATGACCTATGAACTAGGACGTCTTAAGTATTTTTCAGTTTTCTCACTATAACTGAAAAATTTATAATCACATTATACTCGAAATAATTTTAAAAGAGATTTTTTATAAAGGTCTATCAATGTTGAAGACTATAAGTTTCTACGTTGCATAGTTTAGAAATGGCAGGGGAGGGGGACACATTGCAAGCCACTTTGGCGAACTGTATTTCGCAGATGGTATACCTGATAAAAAAGTTGTGTATGAAACATTACCTTCATTTTAGTAGACCTATTCAACGATACCCCACACGAGGGGGTGCAGCGAAAAAAATATTTTCATCCCCATTTCACATGTATGGGCGCCACCCCTAAAATACGTAATCAAGATTTTTTTATTCTTTTAAAATTGAGATCTATATCTATTCCATTTTTTGTCAAAATTTCATTTACTTATGTTTATAACTGTAGAAGTTATTAAGCGGTAAAGGATTAGGACAGACGGACAGACGGACGGACATGACGAAACTATAAGGGTTCCTTGTAGGACTACGGAACCCTAAAAAGGCGACTACTAAATTGACGCTACTAGTAGCTAACTAGTTTTAGATGTATAGCAAATCAGTCTAGCTATTTAAAAAAAAAATTGGTGTCTACTAAAGGACATTGCTAAAGATCCTTAGTGACTCCGCCTTAAGGCGTTACAAATTAAAGTTGATGCTCACCATATACGATTCAATGAAGCCAATGTATTGCAATACATTCATAAACACGGACAGTACTAAATATAATTTTAGATTTTAACAATATTTACTATTTTGATACATATAATCACAGTTAACTGTGCTATTTTGATGTCATGTTTTGCTTTTTTTGTTATGTCAAACAACCTACATTGTCGTCAAGTTGTCAGTCGATGCCAATTTTTTGGAATTTCTTGTGTGAAAAGGAGTCTATAATATTGAATCATAGACTATAGAGTATCGAAATAAAAAATATGGATGATACACAGATATGATACTTTATTGTACACACAAATACATATCATGGATGATACAATTTTATCCGGTTACGTCATTAATGTATTGATACTCCTTAAAATAAAAAAAATGGTTCTTGTACTGTCCGCATTAAATACAATCTATATTATGAAAGGAAAAAATCGCATGTAATTTTCGTATATTGTTCATTTTTGTAACAGTTTAAGGCTATTTTTATCAATGTCCTTTGGCAATTTTTGAAATAGCTATACTAGTTCAGCTATTTATTTTCAGTGTTCGCGCACAGATAAAACTTTCTTATAAGTTCTCCTCTCGCAGGTTTGCTGGTAAAAATTTCATTGAATTAAGCAGTACCTTTATACTCATCATTATCATTTCAACCGAAAGACGTCCGCTGCTGGACATATTCCTCCTCCAAAAGGGAGGGATATGCTATAATTGCCACGCTTGGCAGGCGGGTTGGCGATCGATGGTTGGTTAAATACTCAGAGAACGCTGCTGCCCATCCTCTGGTGATCTCCTTTTACGACACCCATAAGAAGAGATAGGGTGGTGCAATTGTTTATGTCCGGCACCACACGGAACAAACACTAAACTCCCATTTTCACTAACCTCGCCGATAGCCAAGTTACATTCACCGTGGCCAAGAGCAGACTAAAGTATGCGCGTGTCGTAGTCTTGGGTGACGGGTGTTTTTTCTATCTACCCGCGGTTTATCTGGCGTAACGTGTCCGAAACACGATATATACTGAATCACGACACACAATACTGACAGTTTCGGTGGACAAATCGTGACGCGAGCACTTCTCGTTGACCGGATTCCACGAGGAGGACAACTTACATCAAATTTTTGGAACGAAGTTCCTTATGGTGGCTTGCGGTAGGTGTGATTCGGGAGAAAATGTAGCGTCACGTCACGCTAAGATTTGCGTTATACCCATAGAGTACATTATATATACGCCGCACGGACATAAAGTTGTCAGCTGACCTCACCTTTAAACGCCATCTGTGGCCTGATTCACAAACGTTCGAAAAGTTTCCAATTCCGAAGTGAAATTTGACCGGCAAACAAAACAAAACGACCACTTCCTGCGACCACGAATGATGGAAAGCATTCGAAACATCAGGAAAAGCAATTTTAATAATAATACGCGATGTAATCAGGTCAAACTTGTATTATTACGAAAAAAAAAACGATTTGAGAATCGAACGCATTCGGAAACGCTATTCATAGTTCTTTAATTTTACATCGAGTGCTTTCCGACAACAAATGGCTCACGGGAGAGTTTCCATAAATTTCGCGTTGCGTTTCCGAATCCGTTCGGTTCTCAAATCGTTTTATTATTAATAAAACAAGTTTAACCGAATTACATCGTGGACTATTATTAAAATTGGTTTACTTGACGTTTCGAATGCTTTGCACCCTGCAAAGCATTCGAATTATTATTAAAATTGCTTTTCCTGATGTTTCGAATGCTTCCCATCATTCGTGGTCGCAGGAAGTGGTCGTTTTGTTTTGTTTGCCGGTCAAATTTCACTTCGGAAACGGAAACTTTTCGAACGTTTGTGAATCAGGCCACTGATGGGTAACATCAAAGTTACAGCCAACTATTAATTAAAACATAAAAACCGGCCAAGAGCATGTCAGGCCATGCTCAGTATTATAGGGTTCCTTACACCTACTGGTGTAATTACAAACGAATCAAATCGAATATTAATCATGGCTATTTTAGTTTTTGCAATAATCGGCAGCATTCGCGACTCAGTGTGTTAGTAGCGCCATCTAGCGATAAATTCAATAAGCCAAATTTAAGAAGTGTCGTTATGTCATTTCAAAGTTACTTTTTGTGATTTTTTCAAATAGAAAGTAGCTAAAGGAGCATTATTTGCTATGACCATTTTTCTCTAAGGTCAATGACCTTTGAACTAGGACGTTTTAAGTATTTTTCAGTTTTCTCTCTATAACTCAAAAAATTATAATCACATTATACTCGAAATAATTTTAAAAACGAGTTTTCATAAAGGTCTATCAATGTGGAAGATTATAAGTTTCTACATTGCATAGTTTGGAAATGGCAGGGGGGGGGACACATTGCAAGCCACTTTGGCGGGCTATATTTCGCAGATGGTACACCTGATAAAAAAGTGGTGTATGAAACATTACCTTCATTTTAGTAGACCTATTCAATGATACCCCACACGAGGGGGTGCAGCGGAAAAAAAATATTCATCCCCATTTCACATGTATGAACGCCACCCCTAAAATACGTAAAAACGATTTTTTTATTCTTTTAAAATTGAGATCTATATGTAGACTATTTTTTAACAAAATTTCATTTACTTATGTTTATAACTGTAGAAGTTATTAAGCTGTAAAGGATTAGGACAGACGGACAGACGGACAGACGGACAGACGGACGGACATGACGAAACTATAAGGGTTCCTTGTAGGACTTCGGAACCCTAAAAAGACATGTTCTTGTTTTACTGGTGATCGAACCTGGGCCCTGTGTTATCTCAGTCCGACGCATGATGTTTCCTGCCATCTATGCTAGTATTATAGTTGCGAAATTTAGCAGTATAATAAACCAATTTAATGTTGAAATCAGCAGTAATATGTTACATTTCCTCCTGAACTCCATGGAAAATATTCCATACACATTCCATTATTGTAGCCGAGCTTAACAGAAGCCAATGGCCAAACCATTAGTTACAAGCGAAGTAACCCGACACTCAGCATTTGATGACTGTGAGAACGTAGCAATAACGTTTATTATTATATCAATTGAAATAGCGCGCGCAATGACAGCGGGGGCCATTGTTGTTGTAGTGTTGTTTTTTTTTTATTTTGGCGAAAGAAATGAAATTTTTAGAGCCTCGTTTGGCAATTAAATGTTATTACGATGGTACCTACGATGGAAGTAAAACATTTAGAAACTTCGTTGGCACTGTTTTCTGAATTTCAAATCTTCTTTTTAGGGTTCCGTAGTCCTACAAGGAACCCTTATAGTTTCGTCATGTCCGTCCGTCTGTCCTAATCCTTTACAGCTTAATAACTTCTACAGTTATAAACATAAGTAAATGAAATTTTGTAAAAAAATAGTCTAGATATAGATCTCAATTTTAAAAGAATAAAAAAATAGTTTTTACGTATTTTAGGGGTGGCGCCCATACATGTGAAATGGGGATGCAAAATTTTATTCGCTGCACTCCCTCGTGTGGGGTATCATTGAATAGGTCTCTACTAAAATGAAGGCAATGTTTCATACATCACTTTTTTATCAGGTGTACCATCTGCGAAATATAGCCCGTCAAAGTGGCTTGCAATGTGTCCCCCCCCCCTGCCATTTCTAAACTATAAAACGTAGAAACTTATAATCTTCCACATTGATAGAACTTTGTAAAAACTCTCTTTTAAAATTATTTCGAGCATTACATTTTTGAGTTATAAAGAGAAAACTGAAAAATACTTAAAACGTCCTAGTTCAAAGGTCATTGACCTTAGAGAAAAATGGTCATAGCAAATAATGCTCCTTTAGCTACTTTCTATTTGAAAAAATCACAAAAAGTAACTTTGTGTTATGTTGTTGACATGACAAACTTCTTAAATTTGGCGCCATCTAGTAATACAATCTAGTACTAACAACACTCTCTGAGTCGCCAATGCTGCCGTCTATTGCATTTATTTGGCGCTGTATAGCGCGCGCCATCTAGAGGCTACTAACAACACTCTGAGTCGCCAATGCTGCTGTCTATTGCATTTATTTGGCGCTGTATAGCGCGCGCCATCTAGAGGCTACTAACAACACTCTCTGAGTCGCCAATGCTGCTGTCTATTGCATTTATTTGGCGCTGTATAGCGCGCGCCATCTAGAGGCTACTAACAACACTCTCTGAGTCGCCAATGCTGCTGTCTATTGCATTTATTTGGCGCTGTATAGCGCGCGCCATCTAGAGGCTACTAACAACACTCTCTGTGTCGCCAATGCTGCTGTCTATTGCATTTATTTGGCGCTGTATAGCGCGCGCCATCTAGAGGCTACTAACAACACTCTCTGAGTCGCCAATGCTGCTGTCTATTGCATTTATTTGGCGCTGTATAGCGCGCGCCATCTAGAGGCTACTAACAACACTCTCTGAGTCGCCAATGCTGCTGTCTATTGCATTTATTTGGCGCTGTATAGCGCGCGCCATCTAGAGGCTACTAACAACACTCTCTGAGTCGCCAATGCTGCCGTCTATTGCAAAAACTAAAATAGCCATGATTAATATTCGATTTGATTTGTTTGTAACACCTACTTAAGGAACCCTATAATACTGAGCATGGCCCGACATGCTCTTGGCCGGTTTTTTTATTTGAATTTGTCCAACATGGTGGAAAAAATTAGTAGAAATCGAATAGCAAATATGTATATAATGGAACTTTGACTATATACTTCGAATGGAAAACGGCTTAACCCCAGTTTCCGAAAGGCTGTTCAACGCAGAAATTAACTAATCAGCTGTCATATCTCAGGTCAAGCGATGTGATTGCTTATTAACATTTTTGCCGGCCAATCACAAGAGCTGACATTAGATTTGACAACAGATCAAGCCTTTCTGAAACTGGGGGTTAGTGTAGCATAGGTCTACACCAGCCTTTCCCAAAGTGGGCGATAACGCCCCCTTGTGGGCGCTGCAGGCCTAAAGGGGGGTGGTAAAAGATCCAGAAAAAAAATTAGGGCGTTGTGTAAAGGCTTGGGGGGCGATTTGTAATTTCATCTAGCTAGGAGGACTCTTAGACACCGATTAAACTCTCGACTTTCGACTACAACTTGTGAATATCAACTAATATTAATTCCACTTTCCACTTGTCCCTGTCTTTTGCCGTCTGGGGCCAATCTTTCAGATAGGAGTCAAGTTCGTCCCGCCATTTCCTTCTGGGCCTGCCGCGTTGTCGTTTGCTGCTGTCTGGAACCCACTGTGTGGTTGTTTTCGCCCATAGCTCCTCCGGCATGCGGCAGATGTGACCAGCCCGGCAGCTGTTTGGCTTACATCAGCAATTTGTGTTTTGGAACGCAGTATAGAGTTTCTTACACGATCAGTAAGTCTAACTCCTAGGATACTGCGTTCCATTGCTCGCTGACAAACTCCAAGTGTGGACTTTTGACGCTTTGTCAGTGACCATGTTTGCGCTCCAGTAACGATTGTAGAATTATTAACATACTTCTGTTGTTATCCTTGTATCCCAACGACTGTACAGCCCAATAGACGTCTAGTTGAATATAATGCGTACAATAAATTCTGCCACTAGCTGAGGCGGGGTACTGCAATCCGATTGGCCCTACCAAGGCGGCTATTGGCTAATCACTAACGCGGCAGTTTCGACGGCTCATGTAAGTGGGCGAAACTGATTTGACGATTTTAAGTGGAGAATAGTGGCGACCAACATTAGTGAAATTTCATAGATGTGTTGCAGACATCGGTCGCCTGTTATGAGGCGTGTATTGGCTGTATGGTCGTTGTTGTATCTTATCCTACTAATATTATAACGTGAAAGTTTGTGAGGATGTTTGTTACTCTTTCACGCAAAAACTACTGTATGGATTTTAATGAAATTTGGCATACAGATAGAAAATAACCCGGATAAGGCAACTTTTTATCCCGGGAAGATGAACAGTTCCCGAGGGATGCGCGATAAACCACATCCACGCGGGCGAAGTCGCGGGCATTGGCTAGTGTATTATAAACCTAGGATCTACACACTTCCTGTCACAAAAGAAAATGACAATTTATTTGGTATTAGATAGGTTACTTTTCTATCAATATCATCATGATCATTTCAGCCGAAAAACGTCCACTGTTGGACATAGGCCTCCCCCAAGCATCGCCACAACGACCGGTCCTGCGCTTTCCGCATCCAGCGGATTCCCGCGACCTTCACCAGGTCGTCGGTCCACCTTATGGGGGGCCTACCCACGCTGCGCCTTCCAGTACGCGGTCGCCACTCCTGAACTTTACAGCCCCATCGGCCATCCGTTCTGCGAGCAATGTGCCCCGCCCACTTGGCAATTCTTCGGGCTATGTCGGCTACCTTCGTTCTTCTGCGAATCTCCTCATTTCTGATTCGATCACGCAGAGACACTGCGAGCATAGCCCTCTCCATTGCCCTTTGAGGGACTTTGAGCCTTCTTATCTGGCCCATTGTGAGCGACCACGGTTCAGAGCCGTAAGTAATTACTGGCAACACACACTGGTCAAAGACTTTCGTCTTCAGATACTACTACTTTTCTATACATACTGTAGTGTAAATTAACGAGTAAAGTAGGTACCTACACAGAAGCACGGAATTCTATTCACTGTGACGGTCTGACGGACGATTATCTTGTGCCCTTTCTGCAGGTGACACTTTAGATACCTATGTATGACCAACGTGACCAATTGTTTACAAAAACCATTATTTAACTCAATGGGGTACGAAAAAAATTCGCCTTCAATATAGGTATACCTAAGAACTTGCCAACAAAAAAGTTTGGAATTTGTACCCGCATCCCATCCCTAGTTTATAAAAAGTTGTTACCTGTTTATCTTCGAAAGTTATGTCACAGGGATGATACTGGCAGAAAAGACGAAATTGGGAAAGTAAATAATTAATTCTGACACCGCAGAAAGATCAGTGCCTGAATTTATTTCTGTGTTTCTTTCATCATCCTCCTGCCCTTATCCCAATTTATTTGGGGTCGGCGCAGCATGTTTTTTTCTTCTATACATCTCTATCAGCCGTCATCTCCGTGTTCACTTTCTTTCTATTCATTTCATCTTTCACACAATCCATCCATATTTTCTTCGGTCTCCCTCTTTTCTTATAGCCATCAACATTCATACTTAAAACTTTCCTCGTAACATGCTCCTCATTCCTCCTCATCACATGTCCATACCATGATAGTCTGTTGCTACTTAACTTCTCTGTCACTGGCGCTACTTTCAAACTCCCTCTTACATATTCATTCCTTATCCTATTCATTCTCGTTACACCACACATTCCTCTTAACATTCTCATCTCAGCTGCATGCACTTGCCTTTCATTAATTCCTTTCGTAGCCCAACATTCCGATCCATACAGGACAGCAGGTCTTAGCATGGTCTTATAGATTTTCCCCTTCAGTTTAAGAGGAATTCGGGAGTCACATGTAGTTCCCGTGACCTGCCGCCATTTCAACCATCGTTTCTTTGTGTCTAGAAAATGTCGAAGTCGGCTACATTTTGTTTGTGTTAAAAAAATAATGAAATACAGTATGACTTTAATCAATTCCATACGATGTACGTATTAATTGGAAACAGACCAATAATCCAAACATCAATTAAAAACTTAAAAAAAACTATTTTGGGTGCACGACACAATGCCCTGCCAAGTTCTTCCAATTTACGTCGAAAATTGTTGTATACATAAAACCAATTATTTGTTTTTATGCTCTTTATAAAGCAGAAATCGATACTCCTTTTGCTTTGTGTCTATAATTACCTACTACGGAATTCAATTTATACTTTTGTTTTCAACGGCATTAAACTTGGCCGTTTACGATTCGGTTCGAATTATATTAAAGTTTTAATGACCAAAAATATTAGTAAAGAGAAACACATGGTCAGCATTATGGTGGAGATTTTTTTATAAATAGTTTAATGTATCCGTGCATTCTTAGGATACAGAAAGACCGAACAACTTCAGCATGATATTGCGAAAAATAATAAGGGCGCGCGAATATGGGATGCTCTTTTTAAAAATTTCACATTTTTAGGATTCCGAAGTCCTACAAGGAACCCTTATAGTTTCGTCATGTCCGTCCGTCTGTCCTAATCCTTTACAGCTTAATAACTTCTACAGTTATAAACATAAGTAAATGAAATTTTGTTAAAAAATAGTCTACATATAGATCTCAATTTTAAAAGAATAAAAAAATAGTTTTTCCGTATTTTAGGGGTGGCGTCCATACATGTGAAATGGGGAAAAAAAAAAATTTTTCGCTGTACCCCCTTGTGTTGTGTATCATTGAATAGGTCTACTAAAATGAAGGTAATGTTTGATACACCACTTTTTTATCAGGTGTACCATCTGCGAAATATAGCCCGCCAAAGTGGCTTGCAATGTGTCCCCCCCCCTGCCATTTCTAAACTATGCAATGTAGAAACTTATAATCTTCCACATTGATAGACCTTTGTGAAAACTCTCTTTTAAAATTATTTCGAGTATAATGTGATTATAATTTTTTGAGTTATAGGGAGAAAACTGAAAAATACTTAAAACGTCCTAGTTCAAAGGTCATTGACCTTAGAGAAAAATGATCATAGCAAATAATGCTCCTTTAGCTACTTTCTATTTGAAAAAATCACAAAAAGTAACTTTGAAATGACACGCTTCTTCAATTTGGCTTCTTGAATTTATCGCTAGATGGCGCTACTAACAACACGCTCTGAGTCGCGAATGCTGCCGATTATTGCAAAAACTAAAATAGGCATGATTAATATTCGATTTGATTCGTTTGTAATTACACCTAACCTACTTAAGGAACCCTATAATACTGAGCATGGCCCGACATGCTCTTGGCCGGTTTTTTTTTTTTTACTTACTACTTTATTTTTTGAGTAGGTACTAAAAAGAAGTTTTGTTTCTTTAATCATAAATCATAATGAAGTAATTTTACAGTCGCTTTTTCTCCCCTCAGGTTTAAGAGTCCTAAGATTGGTAGTTTATTGCCATTATTTCATAGAAAGAGTCTGTCACCAGTAGTTCCGTGTCATTTCAGCCGAAAGACGTCCACTGCTGGACATAGGCCTCCCCCAAACATCGCCACAACGACCGGTCCTGTGCCTTCCGCATCCAGCGGATTCCCGCGACCTTCACCAGGTCGTCGCTCCACCTTGTGGGGGGCCTACCCACGCTGCGTCTTCCAGTACGCGGTCGCCACTCCAGAACTTTACTGCCCCATCGGCCATCCGTTCTGCGAGCAATGTGCCCCGCCCACTGCCACTTAAGTTTGGCAATTCTTCGGGCTATGTCGGTTACTTTCGTTCTCCTGCGAATCTCCTCATTTCTGATTCGATCACGCAGGGACACTCCGAGCATAGCCCTCTCCATTGCCCTTTGAGTGACTTTGAGCCTTCTTATCAGGCCCATTGTGAGCGACCACGTTTCAGTACCGTAAGTAATTACTGGCAACACACACTGGTCAAAGACTTTCGTCTTGAGACACTGCGGTATTTTGGACGAGAAGATATTGCGTAGCTTCCCGAACGCTGCCCAACGGAGTCGGATTCGACGATTGACCTCTTTCTCGAAGTTGGACTTACCTAGCTGGACTTAGCAGTAGACTTATTTCCGTGTAAAATACTGATATTCAGCGATATCTGATTAGACTGAAAGCCGACCTTCACATACTAGGAACGGTTAGGAATTACTAGGAATAGGATAGGCTTGTGTAAAACCATAAACGTTGGAATTCGGCATGCGTGCAGCTATTCGTACTTCGTAGGTACCTACCTACGCCAGCTAACAGCTTGCATGGATGACAGATAAAACCACTGAGGTATGATAAAACCTTCTTACTTTTTTAGGGTTACGTACCCAACGGGACCCTATTACTCTCGCTACATTGTCCGTCCGTCCGTCTGTCCGTCCGTCTATCCATCTGTCTGTCACAGGGCTGTATCTTTGTTACGGTAATAGATAACATGTTGAAATTTTCACAAAATATGTGTTACTATGGTGCCTATCACGACAAATACTAAAAATAAATAAGTCTAAAACCAAAGCGGGTCCCCATTTTATTTGGTTCGTCTGAGGTCCCCGTACAAGAAACCTCGAAAAACATACATTTTTTTCAACGTTATAGTTCCTGCTCTATCTTCAAAACGGTATAATACATAATTACATACTATTACATAACAGCGTCAAACTTGGTCTGATTATAGTGCATACTATGTAGTTTAGCAAGAAATACTAAAAATATGGCAAACATAGACATATGTGGTGGTAGGTACCTGATTAAAAAGAGATGCAAAAAATTCATATTTCGTGCACTGTGCGTTGATGTCTTTTGATAAAGTCTCGTAAATTAAATCAGTTTCTATGGGGTATCAGGTCAATGGGTGGTACGAAACCCTTACTGCGTGAGTCCGACTCGCACTTGGCCGGTTTATTATATTACTGGAGCGATATAAACGAATTGTACATACGAAGCATGTAATTGGAAAGGATTGTCTAAGTCAGCGGTACTCTAAGTGTGTTCCGCGGAACCCTAGGGTTCCGCGATACCCCTGTAGGGGTTCCGCAAGAATTTAGAAAAAAAAAAACAAAACACCTCTCTCTGGTCACTGGTCGAACGTTTTGAATCCGCCCGCCGCGCGTATACTTGTGAGCGCGCAGTCCCTTTGATAAAAGCCGCCTCTGAATTAGACGCTATAGTTGTGAACAAGCGACTTTCGGCTCTATCTTCAAAAGCATAAAGTCGAGATTGTTTACAACGCATTTTTTTGTATTTATATTTTTATTTCCGCTTTTTGTTTATCAAAGGCGCCGACTCGAGTATTTTTGAGAATGTTCGAGTTCGAGTCTAGGACTAAGTATAAAAGCGCTATTATATAAAAATAGTCACGCCTCGTCAGTCAGTTGACGATTAGCGTTCGGAGCGATAAGTTCGTACCTACCTACTTACAAGCTGGCTAGCCTACTGCCTTCTTGTAAGTTCTACTGCCCGCTGTATTCTGATTGTATCAGTTTTGTACATTTCTTCTTTGGACTAAACTTTGTCTCATAAACGCAGTAACGATTGTGCATTATTTTGACCCTACCATCCTGACGTGTAACATTATTAATAAAGAAGAATGGAACGTTGGCTTAAAGGTGTTAAACGTGTTGCAACGACATCTTCTAATGACGCTAAATGTTCAAAAGCAGTACGCGCGGAGAATACAGCAATTACCGATCCAGACGATGATGCCACGACGTCAAGCTCCACGGTTTCAAAGACGAAAAAAAGGAAGTATGATGAATCATATATCAGTTTCGGATTTGTTGATTCCAACGGCTCACCTCTCTGCATGTTATGTAGTAAACTGCTTCCTAATAGTTCCATGGCACCTGCCAAATTACGCAGATATTTAGAAACTGTACACCCCGAGTCTAAAGACAAGAATAAAGAATTTTTTGTTCGTAAAAAAGAACAGTTATTGGAAAGTCAAAAAAATATGATGCATGTAACACAAACTATCAATGAAAAGGCCACGGAGGCATCATATTTAGTTAGCTATCGCATTGCACAAGCAGGTGAAGCGCACACTATCGCTGAGAATTTAATAAAGCCATGTGTGTTAGACATAACAAAATGTATGCTCGATGAAAAATCTGCAAAGCATCTTTCTACTGTACCGCTATCAAACGATACTGTTTCACGGCGAATCCATGATCTGGCAAGCTACGTCAAACAAGAACTAGTTGCACGTCTACAAAAAACACGATTCGCCTTGCAAATGGATGAGTCAACTGATGTCACTGGTCTGGCTATCTTGCTGGTTATCGTGAGATATCCATATGAACGTTCTTTTGAAGAAGACATGCTTATGTGTTCACCGCTGCCCACAAACACTACCGGGGAAGAAATTTTTAATAAAATAAACATATTTTTTAAAGAAAATAATCTTAGTTGGAACGATTGCATTGACATTTGTACAGATGGGGCCAAGGCGATGACAGGTAAAACAGCAGGAGCAGTATCACGAATAAAAAGTAAAGCGCCTAATTGTAGTTCCAGCCATTGTATTCTGCATAGACAAGCACTTGCGATGAAGCAAATGCCGTCAAATCTAAAATTAGTTATGGATGAAGCGGTAAAAATAATTAATTTTATCAAATCACGACCACTACAATCCCGATTGTTCTCATTATTGTGTGAAGATTATGGCAGCAAACATAAAACACTGCTGATCCATACAGAAGTGCGATGGCTGTCTCGGGGTAAAACTTTAACAAGGCTATTTGAACTTAGAGCCGAGTTACAAATGTTTCTTTCAGCAGATACAGTTTCTTTTAATTTGAAACACCGTTTGTATGATAAAACTTGGTTGTTCCGATTGTCTTTTATGGCGGATATCTTTCAAAAACTGAACGAATTGAATTTATCATTGCAAGGTAAACAGACAACAGTGTTCCAGGCCTATAACAAAATAACTGCCTTCAAAAGAAAATTAGATTTTTGGATTATTTGCGTTGGTAAGAGAGAAATAGAAAGCTTTACGTCACTCAGTGAGTTTGTTAGCGATAACGACTCGGAAATGTTTCAAGATGATGTGTTTGAAGAATTGGTCCAATATCTCACTTCGATAAATTCTTTGCGCGCATCTTTTGTAAAGTATTTTCCCGAAGAACATAATACAAAAATGAAGCTGAATTCATGGATTCATAATCCTTTTTTACCCAACTTGCAAAAGCCCGAAAGTATGTCAAACGAGATATATGAATCTCTTTTAGAAATGTCATCAGACACAAGTATGGAGTCACTGTTCAAAACGACGCCTCTCAACGATTTTTGGTGCAGAATCCGTGATGAATATCCAATGCTTGGCAGAATGGCTCTGAATATTCTTCTCCCGTTCCCAACAACATATTTGTGCGAAACAGGATTCTCAACCTATGCAGCCACGAAAACAAAATATCGCAATAGACTGGACGCCGAACCTGATATGAGACTTCAAATGTCTTCTATCAAACCTGATATCAACCAATTGATGAAAAATAAAAAACAGTTTCATACCTCCCATTAGTTAAGATTTTTTCATTTTTAATATCTTCTATTATTGTACTTGGCATGTGGTTAAAGTAAGTAATAATTAGTAACTGTTACATTGTACTTTTATTATGCTTATATAATAAAGAATACACTTTTAAAAACTATTGTTTTATTGTAGGGTTCCGTCAAGTATTTTGCTTGTCAAAAGGGTTCCGTGACCAAAAAAGTTTGAGAACCGCTGGTCTAAGTTTAGAAATACATTTATGGAGTCTTTTAAATATTTCAGATAGAGTTCATGACAACAAGAAAAAGTCAGATCCGGTAGACTGGAAGCGGAATACGGAGGGTATACGGTATACCTACCTCCATATGAGAGATCCAAAAAGTTATTACCTAACATAACATAACGCCTGTATTTCCCCACATTTCGCCAGTTATGTTATAGTCCTATGTAGTAATAGGGGGCGAGCCTATTGCCATTGACCGGGCACAAATCCAGACCCCGGACAAAAAGACAAAAAGTTATTGCCTGGTAGAAATAAGATTTGGAAACTGTGTCTTAGGTAGGTACCCCCTCTTCCTATTCTTAAGAAATGAACATTAATACTGACTAAATAAGGATAAGAGGCCCCCGCTCTTAGCTTTTTGCCGAGAGTGGGTAGGTAGGTAGGTATATAAAAAAAAATAGATTCACAATAGTTGGTTTCGCCAAGTACCTTTACGGTAAATTTATCAATTAAGATGTTAAAATGCTGCTGTTTTGCCAATGCCAACATTTGGTACCTACGGCAATTTTGCAGAAGTTATTAGAAACTTTTTAAGTCTTTATGTTACTATATGGAGACATCATTTGATACGCCTATTGTAAAAACTATTTGTAAGAGTAAACGTTTTATGGTACATTTCTCAATTATTTGAAGTATGAAATGAATTTTTATTATTAGTTTTAAATAGGTACGTGCCTACCTACTTCTAAGTTAAGTAAAGCCGTTACTTTTGTAGGTAGGTACATAGACAACATCCAAATCCGAGTAGGTATCTACCTGCCCAGATGATTTTATTTTACACCACAAATCTAATGGTACGGTCAACCGCACGTCGGTGGTAACACTTTGACATTAGCAGCATCTTTATTTCGTAAGCAGTAAGGGCGGTTTTCGAACTTAAGTGTTACCACTGTCATGCAGTCGACTGTACCTACCTAGTTACAATACAATTACATTTTCTTTCATATCAGCTCGTAACGTAACCGCCCACTGCTGATCATGGGATTCATGGGCATCTCCTTATGGGCCAAAGAACGACTGACAAGGAATATTTTTTTATTATTTAATTCTTTATGCACAACAGGGTACAAAGGCGGTCTTAACGCCATAGGCGTTCTCTACCAGACAACCTTAGGGTAATGCAGAGACAAAGAATAAGGTAGATGCACCAGTAAAGTAGTAAAATATGTTTCGTACCTACTACGAATATTGGCATAGGTACCTAATTAATACAAACAAAACGCAGAGTAGGGCGTCCCCAGCCAAGTGGACCGACGACCTAAAGAAGGTAGCAGGGGGAATCCATCAGGATGCCACATCCAGAAGGATGCGGAAAGCAGAGGACAGTTTGTTTGTTATGGGCAACACGGGAGAAGCATATTGGACTGCTTGCTGACTTGCTGGACCAATGGACTGGGATAAGCCGAGTTGATAATCAACACGCTTTACAAACAGAATCACTGCATTGCAGAGGGATACTGTTGCAATTTTTTGTCATATCCCTTTTTTAACATCATCATCCACAGCCTTACCTTTTAATTTGTTAATTATTAACAAGTAGGTACCTACCTAGTCACTCTAACTGTGCTTAACTCTTTGACAATCAATGGCGTAGCAGTCAGTAGCGAATGTACCTACCTATATGTGACCTTTATGGCAGGAGGTCAAAGTTTATCTCGTAAAGTTAAAGAAAAAAAAGTAAGTTTTTTCTTACTGTTCTAGCCGTTCAAGTTAGACCTTAAGTAGAGTACGTACTAACCTAAAATCTAAGTTAAGTATAAAATAAGCACTGCTGCATCTATAAGCAGTAAACTGGATCCTAGACACAAAAATAATAACACATAGATAGTAGTAGGTAGGTAGTAGGTACCTTGTAGTCTTTATTAATCACCCAGAAATAAAGTAAAAGTAGTGCAAGCCATTTTAGCGCCCACTTGAACTTTTTTTTTATAAAAAAAAAATGAGGCAATGATCCTACACAAAACATCCTCGTTACCGGTTCACTAACAACTAACGAAATTTATTGCCGCTTACTTTCAAAAACTAGTTTACGTTTTCTTTGTTCTTCGCCGGTCATACTTCAAAATCATACTCCAGTATAAAAACTTAAAGATTTAACATCGAAAATAGCCTAAAACTCACCATATACGTTTTAAAATCACAAAAATCCTGTTTTGAAAACGTTACAGCACACCTTTTGCACACCACACAGCTATTTCGAATTTCGAAACAGATTCATAAATTGGAACACATGTCAAACGGACAACAGTTGCACACTCACTGAGTTAACATCACAAAGATTACGGATAATTGTGTATTTTCATTTAAAACTATATTACTAAGTTACAAAACTACAAAAAGTTTTAATAAGACGCGTTCGGACCGCGCAGCGTCGCATTTTCACTGGATTTGAGTCGAGTTAAAAGATATTTTTACCTGTGATGGCAAAAAAAGTTTCGTCCATACTCGAAGCTTAATTGACTTGCACAATTAAATTTCAACCATATGTTGACTACTTAGAGTCTATTTTTCCTTGTAGTCGGTATATTGCATTAGTGTGACCATAGCGTTAAGCAATGCTGGCCAAATCTAAGACGTATCTCTTGTAGAGAAGTTTGATTATCACATGGTTACAACTCAAAAAGCTTCGACTTGAATTGTGCGCTTGTAGATATATTGTGGGCAGTTGGTTCGTAACAATGTTTCTAAAAGTTTTTTTTGTAATTGTATTTCGACTATTTTGGATTCGGATCATTTAATCACCACGTTTGAGAGGCGGACACTTGCGCATCCTGTCATAAAATGTGTCACTTGTAAAAATAATACGTTTCTACTTAAATTAAATATTTTTTTAAAGAGTATGTATGGAACCCGACGGTGCGCACTGCCGTGCCCCCAAATAAGAAAAAAATACATGTAAACAATTTACACAGTTTTTGTATCCTTTCTCAAAGAACTAAATAGATCTTTTGGTCTGAGCCTATTCATTACTCACCAGTAAATTAGGATCCAATTAAAAAGATAATCGATATTTTTTAACGAATTTGTAAGAATTTCTTATGTATTATGAGATTTATGAGTAATTAATTACAAAAAAAAAATTTAAAATGTGTTATTGAATTAACTCAATACCTGAAACTAGTTTGTTCAGAATCGAGAGTAGAATCCATTACGTAGTGTGTTTTCAACATGGGTAAATTTTTATATTTTCATACCATGCCGAGTCTAAAAGTTTCATAAGACGACGCGGCGCTGAGCGCTAAGGCTAAGCGAGACCCAGTAAAAGTGTGATGGAAACTTTTGGGTGACATTTGTTACCTAAAACTATTAAAACTTAACTTGATTTTAAGAGGTTATTCACCTTCCGACACAGTAGCGTCCAGTTATACAAAGTCTTTGGTAGCGTCGCGGCACATTCGTGAATGGATCTAGCGCTATGAATCGATTAGAGTAACCATGATACCAAAAATTACAAATATCTTCTACAATAATATAGACTGCCTCGTTGGTCTAGTGGTTGCAAGTGCGACTGCTTAGCGTGGGGTCCTGGGTTCGATTCTCGGGTCGAGCAAGGTGTTATTGGGTTTTTTCATTAGGAAATCCTCAGTAGCAGCCTGGAGTCTGGATTTGTGCCCGGTTAATGGCAAAAGGCTCGCCCCCTATTACATGGGACTATAAAATAACTGGCGAAATGTGGGTGTACTATTACACCTCTGCCTACCCCTTCGGGGAAATACAGGCGTGATGTTATGTGTTATGTTATGTTGTTCTACAATAATAATTGAAAATTAATAATTACTTTCATATCAATTTATTATAATAAAAACTAGTTGGGGTGTCTGAGGTTTTGAGTTATTCCAATGACACGTATAAGAATAAAATTAAATCCATTGTCTAGTACCCATATATTATTATATTATTTTCTGTGTTATTTATTTATCATGGATTTTTCGGGAAATGCTTACTCAACAAATCTTATGAATTGCTGTACCTAAATTGATTGTAGACAAACTCTCACTCCGCCTATCTCTTAAGAGAAAACAGGCGTGATAATAAACATCAATCTTACTCACCATATTGCACAATACTCAAAAAGAATACATTGTGTTTGGCTATTTATAGTTCTAACCATTACCACACATCCTGAGGATTGTTTCCGAAAATATCGACGCATCAATCAATGTCAAATTATATAGGACACTGATCTCCCGCCGAGGGAGAATTATTCGAGATTGTGGAATAGTAAAAAGAAAGAAATAGTACGATGCGACAGCAATGGGCGACGCCATATACAATACAGTATACGAATTACGATGCTAAAATTGACCTTTTGATTGCAGGTCAATGGATCCTAAAACTGTTCTACATCTGACGCGTGTCGTTCTGACATGCATCAGCGTGAGAAAACCGCTTAAACTGAGAATACTATCTTGGCCGGAGTGAAGTTGTCGGGAATCGAACCCAGGACCCCACGCTTAGCAGTCGCGCTTGCAACCACTAGACCAACGAGGCAGTTGTTGTTGTTGTTGGTGTTGGGAAGTTGTCACAAAACCGTCCAAATAACCATTTTATGGGTGTCAGTTGGAGGCGGGAGGCGGGGAAACATGCGTAGTGCCTAATTTCACTCCGGACAAGTTAAGTTGCGCTGTTAAGTTGTACTGTACACACAGTGCTGCCAATCGGCGGGGAATGAAAGGCTTGTGCGGGGCGAGCGCGGGGCTTCGACTAAAAGCGGGGAATTTCGGGGAATAGACAAAACAATATTTTACCGGTTTTTTATCAAACAAAATGGTTGTCTATGCTTGTCAGGAACACGCCCAAGGCAAAAAAAAAAACAAAAACAATATGGGGCAAAAATAACCATCAATTTTTATTGACTTGAATTTTGATGAGTTTTTATTGACTATGATCTAAATTATACAATCAATTGATTATTTGTCGTTGATTTATACAACTGTAAATAAAATAATATAAAGAGTAAGTTATATTTATTGATAATATAACAATTAACCCATTTTTTTTTATTTGTTATTAATCATATCGGGGAATTTGCGGGGAATTGATAAAAGAGCAGCGCGGTCCGCGGAAAAGCGGGGAATCAAGGTTATCGTAGCGAGGGATTCAAAAAATTACATTAGCAGCACTGTGCTAGTTTTATCAACACAAAACTTAGGAACAATCTTTTCTCCAGTCGTTCAAAAACTTTGACACTCGCTTGCCAGGACCCGTGGCACTGCAAACTGGTTTTATGTAGAAATAATAACAGGCATGATACGAATTAAATCGTTCTGTATGCTATCTACGCCTCTGCCACGCTGATCAACGTGGAAAAACGTATAGTCATCAGCTGCTTAACAGAGTTAGGTATCTCTCATGTCGTGACGAGCATAGAATAGGTAATAATCTTCTCTTTTCTTATGCCACGAGCTATATGAGCAGGTAGTTAGGGGAATAGTTTCATCATCATCAACTCAGCCTATCGCAGTCCACTGCTGGACATAGGCCTCCCCAAAGTTGCGCCACAACACTCGGTCCTCTGCCTTCCGCATCCAGTCCCCCCAGCCACGTTCTTCAGGACGTCGGTGCACCTGGCGGGCGCCCTACGCTGCGTTTGCCGATTCGCGGTCTCCACTCAAGGATTCGTCTGCTCCAGCGGCTATAGGTCCTTCGACAGACATGGCCAACCCACTGCCACTTCAGCTTACTGATCCTACAAGCTATGTCGGTCACTCCGGTTCTTTTCCGGATAATCTCGTTACGGATTTTATACTTCAAAGAAACACCAAGCATAGCTCGCTCCATAGCGACTTGGAATTAGTGGACTAGCCCAACTGTCAGTGTACACGTCTCCGCACCGTAGCTAAGTCATGACAGGCAGCAGGACGCACTGGTTGAAGACCTTTGTTTTCAAACTTTGCGGTATAGGCGACGACAAGACTCGGCGAAGTTTGCCAAATGCTGCCCAGCCCAAACGGATCCTTCTGTCGGCTTCTTTCTCTAAGTTGTGCCTACCTACCAAGCTGAATTACCTGCCCTAGGTAGACGTATTCCGTTACAACTTCGAGTGCCGACCCTTCGACGAATATTGGCCTCGGCATGACTTTCATATTGAACATGACTTTAGTCTTGTCCAGATTCATGCCGAGACCGAAACGCCGAGAGGCTCCGTTTAAGCTGTGCAGCATCTCACCCAGTATGGGAACCCTCGGCATGACTTTCATATTGAACATGACTTTAGTCTTGTCCAGATTCATGCCGAGACCGAAACGCCGAGAGGCTCCGTTTAAGCTGTGCAGCATCTCACCCAGTATGGGAACAGTTTACGCCGCTGAAAAGATTTGCCAGTCAGCCAGTGCTGCCATTTTAGCGTCTAGCGCGTTATCAAAATATCAGAAATAGATACAAACTATTTATCACCACCATTTTTGAAATAAAAATGTTTTTTGAAGGTTTTTATGCAATTTAACCAGCTAATCGTAACATAGGGCAAGGACGGAGGTACATTTCAGGTAAAAAACCAGCCAAGTGTGAGTCAGACTCACGCAGTAAGGGTTTCGTACCACCCATCGACCTGATACCCCAAAGAAACTGATTTAATTTACGAGAGTTCATCAAAAGACATCAACGCACCATGAGCGAAATGTGATTTTTTGCAAATTGCATCTCTTTCTTACGCAGGTATCACCACATATGTCTATGTTTGCCCTATTTTTAGTATTTGTTGCTAAACTACATAATAACATAACATAATATCACGCCTCTATTTCCCCGAAAGGGTAGTCAGAGGTGTAATATTTCGCCAGTTATGTTATGGTCCCATGTAATAGGGGGCGAGCCTATTGCCATTGACCGGGCACAAATCCAGACTTCGGGTTGCTACTGAGAATTTCCTATTGAAAAAACCCAATAACACTTTGCCCGACCCGGGAATCGAACCCAGGACCCCACGCTCAGCAGTCGCGCTTGCGACCACTAGACCAACGAGGCAGTAAACTACATAATGTCTATGGTATGCACTATAAACAAACCAAGTTTGACGCTGGTACCTATGTGTTACCGTTTTGAAGATAGCAGGAGCAAAACCGTTGAAAAACATGTTTTAGACTTTTTTTATTTTTAGTATTTGTTGTGGTAGGATCATAGGAGTCATAGCAACATATATTCTGAGAAAATTTCAACCAGCTACCTATTACCGTTTAAAAGATACAGCCCTGTTGTGACAGACAGACAGACGGGCGGACGGACAGCGTAGCGAGAGTAATAGGGTCCCGTTTGTCACCCTTTGGGTAAGGAACCCTAAAAAGGTCTTCACTTATGTTGGAAAACGGAATCTGGCTGAGAGCTTTAAAAAAAGATCATGATTTTAAAAATATGCTCGAAAAAATCTTTAAGTAAGTAGAGGACTACTAATTGTAAAAACGTAATCTTACGCAATTTAGCGATTTTGACTGATCTGGCGGACAACACTTGAACGGACCAGCGTGGCTATTCTGAAAGATCCTACTCAGCGACCATTACAGGCGACCGATGTCTGCAACACATCTATGAAATTTCACTAATGTAGGTCGCCACTATTCGCCACTTGGAATCTTCAAATCAGTTTCGACCACTCACATGAACGAGATAGAAATTTGACGTATTTTGTATGGAGCTTATGTCAAATTCTTATCTCTAGTAAGGCAAATCGTGGATAGATTGGATATTAATTTTGGCCGTTAGTGATTAGCCAATAACCGCCTTGGTAGGGCCAATCGGATTGCAGAACCCCGTCTCAGCTAGTATCATCATCATCATCATTTCAGCCAACAATGAGAAGATATTAGGGTGGTGCAATTCTTTACGTCCAGCACCACACGGAACAGACTCAGCTAGGGGCAGAATTTATTGCACGCATCGAAATATACGAGGTACATATAGATCGTTGATTGTACGCATTATATCCAACATTAGGCGTTTATTGGGCTCAAGGGCGGATCCAGCCTTTGTGTCAGGGGGGGGTCGCGTACTTATATTCAGCCCCGGAACTACATTTGTAAAAGGAGGGTGCAGAGTCCAATTTGCCAACCCTCTAGAAAAAAACTTTCAACCAATAAAATTCTCAGGGAGATGTGATCTCTCCGAAACTGTTCACTGCTGCATTGGAGGATGTCTTCAAGGTTCTGGACTGGAATGGGCTAGGCATTAACATAAACGGCGAGTACATCACTCACCTTCGGTTTGCCGACGACATAGTAGTCATGGCTGAGACCATGGAGGACCTCGGTACAATGCTCGATGACCTCAGTAGAGCTTCCGATAGAGTGGGTCTTAAAATTAATATGGACAAGACAAAGGTTATGTCGAATTCCCATATAGCACCCATTCCATTCCCGTAAGCATCGGAGAATCTACACTCGAAGTTGTTGACGATTATGTATACCTAGGACAAACTGTCCAGCTAGGTAAGTCCAACTTCGAGAAAGAGGTCAATCGTCGAATCCGACTCGGTTGGGCAGCGTTCGGGAAGCTACGCAATATCTTCTCGTCCAAAATACCGCAGTGTCTCAAGACGAAAGTCTTTGACCAGTGTGTGTTGCCAGTAATTACTTACGGTACTGAAACGTGGTCGCTCACAATGGGCCTGATAAGAAGGCTCAAAGTCACTCAAAGGGCAATGGAGAGGGCTATGCTCGGAGTGTCCCTGCGTGATCGAATCAGAAATGAGGAGATTCGCAGGAGAACGAAAGTAACCGACATAGCCCGAAGAATTGCCAAACTTAAGTGGCAGTGGGCGGGGCACATTTCTCGCAGAACGGATGGCCGATGGGGCAGTAAAGTTCTGGAGTGGCGACCGCGTACTGGAAGGCGCAGCGTGGGTAGGCCCCCCCACAAGGTGGACCGACGACCTGGTGAAGGTCGCGGGAATCCGCTGGATGCGGAAGGCACAGGACCGGTCGTTGTGGCGATGCTTGGGGGAGGCCTATGTCCAGCAGTGGACGTCTTTCGGCTGAAATGATGATGATGATGATGAATAAAATTCTAGGATTTTCGTAATTCGTATTTTGCTAAAACATGAATTCTAGAGCTTTAGAATTCCTCTTTGTAGAATATTAATTTAACGGAATAGTTTCTTGCAATACCTTACTACCCACACCTACGCCAAAAAAGAAGAAACATTAATTTATACCGGTGCGAGCGAAGCGAGCGCGAAAATTTTCTCAGTTTCGGCTTTGTTTCTATTAACGTACTTAACAGAATAGTTATTTGCAACATACGTCTAGTACGCAGAAGAAAGAAAGAAAGAAAAGCGCAAGCGAAGCGAGCGCGATATTTTTTGGACTGTTCATGAACAAACTGATTAGCTCTTCACCAAAGCATAGATATTCTATGACAAAAGAGTACGCATTTATTTGAGCGCAACCCGTTCTTGTGGCCTCGTAGCGTAAATAACTAAATATAAATTTATGTTATGGCAGACCTACACTCGCATAGGCTTAGAAATTGACCATGAGCGCGAGTGCAGCGAGCGCGAAATTTTTTGGATTCGAGATCAAATCGAGATTATATTTACTTGGTCGAGTTTTAAGAACTTTTTAATTGGGATGTTATTTTTCCATTTCGATTTTCAAAAAACTAATTACTTATCATCTCATATCGACGTTTAAAGATTCTTGAATAATTTTTATTTGGCCTAGATTTTATAAGGCTAACATGGTAGTTAATTAGGTAGCTATTTCTGTTGTTGATGGTTAGCTAAGTATTCAATCGACGGTGTCGCAACGGGGAGATTGGAGAAGAACCTCGCGGCGGCGTAGGCGGTGCTGCAAAATCGAACTTTAAATCGCGCGAATATTATTTACAATGAAAGAACGGGTTCGGGTGCGAGTTCAATTTAGTAATTTCATGTGTGTATCTTGTTTCATTAGTATGTAACACGTACATACATTCGTTTATTCATTGTATATACATTTGGTAAATTATGTAAACAGGAAAAAAACTATGGTTGACCAATGCCCAGGGGGGGGTCATGACCCCCTGGATCCGCCCTTGATTGGGCTGTATGATCGTTTACTTATGGTTGCTATTCCACCCTTTATTATTTTGGAAAAAGAGGTAAGGTCTTTGCAAGCTCCTTATATCACTGCGACCTAAAAGATCGCCTCTAACTAATCAGTGGCGTAGCTGCTACCGTAGGGCTAGGCGGGGAAGCGCCACGGGGCCCCCAAGCAGCTCAAGGGGCCCTATTATTATTATTTATTTGATTCAAGTAACCAAGACTCATAGGGTTAGTAACATTATTTACTTAAAAACTATGTTAGTAATAACAAAATTAAAATGCAATCCAATTATAATATAATTCAAAAAAAATAAAGATTTTTGAATCACTGCTTCAGAATTCCAGCAGAAATTCTGGAGCAGCGATTCAAAAGACAGCAATCTAATCTGCCTGCAATCATGCCCAGGTTGCTATTGGAGCTAGCCCGCACCCGGCGCACCAAGGATGCACACCTTTTTCGCATTGTAGCAAAAAAGCAATCTACATGCATTTCAGCAAACATCCCTGATGCGCTACAGAAGCGAGGCAGCCCCATCAGCACCCTAAAGGCATTATTATACTGGACGCGAAGGGCGCTGTACGACTTTTGAGTAAAATGTACCCACAGGCTACTGGTATAGAATGATGTGCAGAAGGCTCTAAATAAAGTTAATTTCATTTCCTTATAGGCACGCGCGAACCTGCGGGCAACCATATTTGCCCTCACCGACAGCGCCCTTCGCTCCCTTTCAATGTCGTCATCATCCTTGAGGCCGGCGGTCAATACGTGTCCAAGGTACTTGAACTGATGTACCCTATTTAAGGGTACATCATTCAGCCTGATCGGAGGCACAGTTTCCGGGTACTTTCCACCAGCCCCAAATACCATAACGACACTCTTTTTAACATTATACAATAGACCGTGCGTTCTGGCGTATGCTTCACAAATGGAAACAAGCTTCCTTAAACCACAAACTGAGGCACTGAGCAGCACCATGTCATCTGCATTGCTTATATTGTTGACACAGATGCCATCAATATAGCATCCTAGTCTGGTGCTGCTCAATTCCACAATCAGTTGGTCCATGTAAAGATTAAAGAGTGAGGGAGAGCTAAGACCCCCCTGTCTCACCCCACACTCCAATCCGTATGAACGAGAAAATGCCCCGTCCCATCGAACACTGTTGACCTGGTTCCCATACCAATATTTAATAATATTGGTAACTTCAGGTGGTAGTCGAACATCATTTAGTTTTTCCCAAAGAACATCATACGAAACCAGGTCAACAGCGCTCGACAGATCAAGGAAGCATGCGTAAACAGGCGTACTGCGGTCAGTGTAGTACTTTACAGCGTGCTTAAGACCCAATATCGCACTGTCCGTCGATAAACCTGGTCTAAATCCAAACTGGTTGTCATGCAGTTGGATTTGCTTATTTAATTGTGTATTAAGCACGCTATGAAAGACGTTCGAAAAAGTTATATGTTATCCTAGTTGAATAAAGAATGTTCGACTTTTTTGCCCCGGGGCCCTTGGTTGGTTGGCTCTTGGTAGACTACTGCACCTCCCCAAGCCGCAGGTCACCCATAAACAAAGTCTAGGTTTGAGGATCTGATCTCATCACCTGAGATTAAATTTCCACCCTTATGCACGAAGCGTTTTATTAATACTTTTAAAATGCGTACCGCCAACGTGCGGAATGTCTTTTCTGTATTTACAGATAGGTATAACCTGGTGGTCTTACGCCGCTTAACACTCAAAGCTAATCGGTCTTCTGGCGAGGTTGCTGTCAAATAGACACTTAGGCTGAAGAATCCGAAGACGCTGATGAAAACAACAAAATAACAAACTCAATATGATTTATTTCATTTTCTACTTAAAACTAAATCATAAATATACTTTTGCAAGAACTTTATTGATGGTCATCATTATCAGGGGCTGTACATTTCTGTTCCATATTGTGAGCTCTAGGCGCTCTTGCTCTTGGGATCCCAGGGCTCCACCTTTGGCCTGGTGGTGGTGTAGGGCACATATTGACCGGTGGTACCTGACATGTTCTCCGTGAACTCTGCCATCCACTTGTACTTGGGTCTGCTTGGGTCCTGAAATGTGAACCATGGTCAGTTAATCATCATCAGCCTATCGCAGCAGTGTTGCCAGGTCAATTTTCAAAATTGGGGAGGCTTAATAAGAAAAAAGGAGAAGTAATGAAAAAAAAAGATAAAATCGGGAGATGATGTTTTCGACTAAAATCAAAGTTTTTAGAAGTAACATATTTACATTAAATATACCTACATATTATTAGGTATTATATTTATTACTTCGTGTCCATTTCAGCTGCAATATTAAAATCAAAACAGTTAGATATTTTATAAAATTTTATGAGAATTTGTGATAATTAAGTTATTACAATATGGGGATGACGTGAATATTCAGGGAAGCAACATGACCGTCTTAATTTACATGTAAAATTTAATACAGTTTTTTGGCAGTTACTAATCTTATTTCTATTAATTATTAGGCTTTATAGAGGGATTGTAAAAAATCGGGAGTACGGGAGATTTTCAGGAAAATCTGTGAATCTCCCGGAAAATCGGGAGACCTGGCAACAGTGTATCGCAGTCCACTGTTAGACTAAACCCCGGTTTCTAGAAGGCTGATCAATTTGATCTATTGTCAAATCTAATGTCAGCTTCTGTGATTGGCCGGCGAAAATGTTAACAACCAATCACATCGCTTGATCTGAGATTTGACAGTCGATTAGTTAATTTTTGCGTTGGCAGGCTTCCAGAAACTGGGGTTACTGGGGGTATGCCCTCTCCAATAACAGCTGACCTCAATCCTTTTTCGAACGAAGTTCCTTATGGGGGGTTGCGGCCGTTGTGGTAGGTGTCATTTTGGAGACCAGTGAGGCCAGTGGGTGATAGATTGGGAAGTCTATCATCCACACTGCAAGGCCCTCGAGCTGCGGTGATGTCCCGTGTGTCCGGACATCCGCACTGGATGGGTCGCGAATGCCATGTATTGCAGTCCTCGTGGCCTATCCACCCAAGGCGAGAGTAGGCACACGGCGGAGTTTTCTAGTGGGTGCGAGTCCCACATAACCACACCGCCTCCCCGGGTGGTGTGACATGCGATAGGCATTTTCTCCGTCTGGTGTGATTCGGGAGAAAATGTAGCGCACGTCACGCTAAGATTTGCGTTATTACCCATAGAGCACATTAAATAAACGGATGTAGAGTTGTCACCTTTAAGCGCCATCTGGTGGGTAACGTCAAAATTACAGCCAACTATTAAATAAAACATACAAAAAGACATGTTTTACTGGGGTTCGAACCTGGGCCTTGTGGTATCTCAGTCTGACGCATGATGTTTCCTGCCATCTTAGCTTGTATTCACATAACGTATTTTTTTATATACCTAATTGGTAATATCGGTATCCCTGACGGCCATTTTGTGTTTAGATGTGCCGCTCTCGCCAGAGATGGCGCTGATACTAGTATTTAATTAGGCTGCAAGTCTTTCTATTGGACTGTGCCCTCCCTAGGATGTTCGCCGCTCGTAATGCCGACTGGGTTCCAAGCGCTTCTCAGTAGTTCTCAGAAATGTCAAAAAAAACTTGTCAAAAAAATCAATCGGTTTGTTTACGCGCTTTGGCGACTCACCAAGATTACTAATAGGCAAACAGAACTAAAGGCATATCATGCTTATGTGGCTTCAAGTCTCAGATACGGCATTGCGTTGTGGGGCAACTCAGTAGGAATTAATAAAGTTTTCGTAACACAAAAGCAATGTGTTAGAGCCATCTGTAATGTGGCGCCATGGGAGAGCTGCAAGCCTCTATTCCGTAAGCTATCACTACTAAGTTTAGTATTCCCTGCATGTATATATTTGAAATATGTGTTTTTGTGAAAATGAATCTTGAGCTCTATATATGTACAAAATCTGTTTGTAATTTTAACACGCGATACCCGGACAGACTAGTTCTTCCTAGAATAAGGACAGAAATGTGTAGTAGAAGCAGTTATGCTATGTCGGTTCGAATTTATAACCATCTCCCACAAGGTGTCAGGGATTTGCCTGTTATCAAATTTAAAAAACGAGTATTTAATTGGCTTAATTACAAATGTTTTTACTCTGTAAAAGAATACTTAGAATGTAAAATTTGATTAATTATTAATTTAAATCTATTGTATAACTTTATGATTTTATTTGACATTTCGAAATTTTATGAACACTTAAAAACATAACATAACATAACATCACGCCTGTATTTCCCCGAAGGGGTAAGCAGAGGTGTAATAGTACACCCACATTTCGCCAGTTATGTTATAGTCCCATGTAATAGGGGGCGAGCCTATTGCCATTGACCGGGCACAAATCCAGACTCCGGGCTGCTACTGAGCATTTCCTAATGAAAAACCCAATAACACTTTGCCCGACCCGGGAATCGAACCCAGGACCCCACGCTCAGCAGTCGCGCTTGCGACCACTAGACCAACGAGGCAGTCAATAATAATAATTAAAAATATTAATTAAATAATAATTTTCACTTTAATAATTGCATATTCTGATATTTTCTAACCGACAATTTGTAGCTAATGAAATTTCATACCTGGATTATAATATGAGCAATGTGAGATGTGAGAAAGTTTTCAAGTTTTATAATAATAATAATTGTTTATTAAAGATAACAATCGGTCCAGTGATAGCTATTACTACTTTAGTTAAATTGATTATCGTATTTTGTAAAATTTGCATGCTGTGTATTGTATGGCAAAATGTGTCTCTGCACTTATTAAGAATGTACCATCCTCTGTACCACATTTTGAGCTAATAAAGTTAATTTGAATTTGATGGCGTGCTTGTATAGCGACAGGCGATTGACGCCCATTGCATTTTTCTTCCTTATGTGTACGCACATTCCACCATATTTTTGAATATATCCCTCGTTCTTCCTATCACCGTGTCTGTCTGTATGTCTTATGAAGTTATGATTCAAATGTTATGTTACCTGGTGTGGGGGCAGATCAGTTTTGTAGTGGAGCCAGCCAAACCACTCCGCAGTGACCTGTAAAATGTTGAAGAATACATTAAAACATGATATTTGACGACGTCTGTGGTCTAATGGTTCGAGGGTCGGACTGCTGTCGTAATCAGCAGTCCGACCCTCGAACCCACGACCTCGTAATGGTCGTGGGTTCGATTCCCACAGGACACAAATATTTGTGTGATGAACATAAATGTTTGTGTCAGTCTGGGTGTTTCTTATGTATTATAAGTATGTATTTACAAAAAAAAAAAGTATATAATTATTATATCCATTGTCTAGTACCCATAGCACAAGCTCTGCTTATTTTGGGACTAGATGGTGCTGTGTAAAAATGTCCCAAAGATATTTATTTATTTATATTAAACAATGTGGTAATGAAATAACTGAAAACCTCTTAAGGGATCATTGTACCCATCGCAGCGAAAAAAATATCAGCTGTTCCCTACATTTTGTCGATTTATCTGAACACAAATGTAGAGAACAGCTGATATTTTTGTCACAGTTTCAGTTTTATACATTTATTTTTCATGTTATATGATGGCGAAAACGAGCTAAAGGCCCACCTGATGTTAAGCGGTTACCTTTGCCCATAACAACTTCAATACCATCTAGGCTGTTGCCTTAAAGGTACCGCAAGTCGGTTCGCCAAACTGAGACATGAAGATGGAAACATGTGATTGTAATTAACACAGCAATGCAAACATCACTGTTTGGCGGCAGAAGTAGGTACTACAATAGTAGCAATAATAACCTTACCCCAGGTATGATCCTGCTAGCAGTAATTTTAATTTTTTCTTTTCATTTATGCAAAAATTTAGAACAAAATACTGTTGTCTTACCTGGCTACCATCGTAGTTCAGGTAGGCTTTGTCATTAAACTCCACCCAACGGTTCCTGCTGTAGAAGTAGCGAGGGTTCTCATAGTATTTGTTGCCGAATTTGTCCTCACCAACTAGTACTCCATCTTTCAGCTCATCTTGCCTACAAAGATAGATAAAGATATATTTGTTTGCAAAAACATGTGTAGATAATAAATAATACATGGTTGAGACGCATAATAAAGATGTAAAATAATAGTTTGGAATCAACATGTTTGACCATGACTGGTGAAGACTGGTGTACAAATATGAAAAATGTAAAATTAGTTATTGACAAAACATTTCTGTATTTGTTACACTACATGAAATAATTTAATAATATGTCAATCAATAGTAGGTATTTCATATTGTTGATTTCATTGAGTTGATTTGGGTATACGAATTATGACCATTTTATCGAACCGCCTGATATTTCTTTCACACTTGAACTCGTAGCTAGTGGCTATTTACTGACTTGCTAGCTCGCACACTCAACATTTGTCCAGCAGAGCGAGTCACAGTGCCACCGAGTGAGACGCGCGAGTCCGGACAATGAATATGTGAAATGAATCAACTCAGTTTTGAAGAAACGCAATTCGAATCAGCGAGTTTAAAGAATAAACTCTAGTACCTCGAGTTATTCTATTTAAATTATTTGAATCACCCATCGCTAACGAGATACACACAGTGGTAAGTTTACCTAAATACGTTAACTGTAGTTATTTTGAATGTGCATCAAGAAGAAGGGATAAGATTATAAATAAGGCCCAACCAATTAAACACAACACAACAATAAAAATGGCTGCTGAGAACACTTAAAACTTTATACATTAGTTATCAAAATTTTGTACTAGATTTTCATTAATATCTAAGGTTTACTAAGTAATTATCGGATAAAGATGTTATGTAGATCCTTAGAAACTTACAAAAGTAGGTACCTATATTGAGCCTCCGTAATTAGTCTCCAAAGATAAATGTTAATTTCATAATAAATAACAATAATATCACGAATATATGAGCTCAGTCTTATTTCAAAGACCCTAATTAAATAAACAAACTGCGTAAATGGTAAATATTGGTTTTAAATCTATTTTCTGCGTAAAAATCTGAAATAAACATAACCTATAACAAATTACATAATAATGCAAATTATTCCTTACCTGTAGAGTTTATACAGTGAAGCTCTAATTCCACCATTTTGGCGGATAATATTGAAGAAGTTAGCGACTTTGTCAAGCGCTAGAAACTTTCCTAAAGACATTTTTTTTTAGGAAATTCTCGATTTCACAAATCGTCGAAAATATTGACAACTTTCCAACTTTGACAGATGGAAAACCAGGTGTTGCAATGTTTTCTTGCCAAATTCTACCAAAACCAAACGGTACGTCGCTCGCCGTAGCTCGTCAGTACAACGTGTAGAGCAGTGGCGGATTTACACATTTGCCGCCAGTAGGCTATTCAAATGTTGCCGCCCCTACTGACCTTTACAAGTGTCAGTTCCATAATTCAATCAGTGCGAGATCTCATTGTGGCGCCCCAAATGCAGGAAGCTAAGGGTTGGGGGGGATAATTTTTTGTGTAAATTCCTGTAAACTGGTCAGCGGTGGAGTAATCCCTTCGAAAGCTAGGGGCTAAACTTACTCTAAAAACGACGAGGGTAGAGAGGTTTTGCAAAACGCCAAGAAAACATCACCGATTGTGAATTTTACTATCTACAACGCCATTTTCTGGGTTTTTTATGAAACCATGACGTAAATTTATTAGTAGCTGCAAATAGACGTATACACTCCACGAAAACAAAACACGAATTTAAGAAAAGTTTTAGATTAGATATTCTCATTTCACAAACCAAAAATGTGTCAATAGCAGATGTTATGTGTACAATATAAAAAAAAAACTATTTTATCTTAAACTAGCTTATACCCGCGACTTCATCCGCGTAAATGTCGTTTATCGCGCATCCCTCGGGAACTACTATTCATCTTCCCGGGATGAAAAGTAGCCTATATATTAATCCGGGTTATTTTATATCTGTATGCCAAATTTCATTAAAATCTTACCAGCCATTCTTGAGTTATAAATGATGTAACTAACCCGACTTTGTTTTATATATAAAGATTAACATTACTAATTTGGCAAAGTGATTTATATCTTTTTGCAGCTAAGTGTGGATGAACAACGAGGATCCAAAGTTGTAACAGCGCGAGCGCAATTTTATTAAATTAATACTTTGGTTTTATTGTATTATATGTATAAGTAATACACGAGCTCGGAGGAGGGGCTCGTAGCGATGCAACGACTGCGCGGATTTTACGATCTGCAAGGTTAAGCTGCACTTGTCGCGGTCAGTCTGTGGATGGGTGACCGTTTCGTTACACATCGAGACCCCTCCGTGCCTCGGAGAGCACGTTAAGCTGTCGGTCCCGGTTGTCATACGAATATCTATGGCAGTCGTTACGGGTAGTCAGAAGCCTGAAAGTCTGACAACTGGTCTAACCTCCGAATGTCGGTATTGCCCAGTAACTGGGTTGCGGGGGTCTGATGGCAGTCGCTCCGTGTAAAATACTGATGTTCAGCCGCATCTGGCTAGACTGGAAGCCGACCCCAATATAATTGGGAAAAGGCTCGGAGGATGAGGATGATGATGTATAAGTAATACAAATGTAACAGAATAGTTGCTTTAATGTACATATATGCCAAAAAGCAAAGGCAAAAAGGGCTGAATGCAATAAGAACGCACAACGATCGTCGGTCAATAACGAATCTTACTGATGATTTTGGCGCCCATGAAGGCTCCCGGTGCATTGGCAGCATTCGCACCGCCCTAGGGCCGCCACTGATTGCACAAGAAATAGCTTTTGGGTATATTTTTGAGCTAATAAAAGCTCAATCATGTACTAGTAATAAGGCGGGGTAAGGTATGCCTTAATACTACTTGCACAATAATGTACATTCGGTAAACGTAATTAAATAATTTTTATTGCGCTTACTTACAGTTTAAAAACAATATATTCAAGTGTCTGGTAACAATCCCGCAGATAATGACGATGAAATGCAATTTAGTAATGAGTTTTAAATTGTATTTTTAATAAACATGAATCTTTTTAATTTCTGTAAGACATGAAAAAAAAGGCCCCAAAATTGCCGCCCCTAAAATCTGCCGCCCTAGGCTCCAGCCTACTCAGCCTGCTGGTAAATCCGCCACTAGTGTATAGGTACTAGTGTTCGATAGCTCGTTATGCAATTTGAGCAAAATGTAACGTAACTATTGATCGGAATCTGGAATCCAAAGCACGTTTTGAAACTTAACGTGGGTAATTATTTATTATTTTTAACCTATTAACGAATGCATAACGTAGGTAGTTAAAAAAAATCGTTTTTCTGATATCCGGTAGCGCCTTTGGCTATCGTACTGATCGATAGTTACAAAAACTATTTAAAGTTTGAAATACTCAGCTCTAGTGTATTGGACATAGTGAAAAAATAGGAGCACCACTGGCTTAGATTATGTAATACTGGTCATACAATCACAACTTTAAAAATCGCTACTCTGCAGAAAGTTGGACTGCCTTATGAATTTTAATCAAATTGAAGCTTATATTACACTACACATAATAACATCCTACATTTAATATCTTGTATGCGTACGTCTTAGAGAAATGATCTATTCTATTAATTCTCTAAGGCGTACGTACATGTATTGTTTTATGAAACAGAATGACATAGCACTGTCGAGAGATAAACAAACAAAAGGTTCAGTCAGTGTCAGTGTTTAGACGTTATCGATTTCAGTCAGACTTAGTTCGTTTTTCAAGCTGCTCAAACCTATAATTGTTAATTAAGATGTGAAAGAAACAAGCCTCAAGAAATATACATACATAATTTATTTACTAATTTATCATATAAATATCAATATTTCATGATTCAACATTTTTCTTTTTGTTCTTTATACTCTTTTTTGGAATATTATTTTCAATGGATACCGTATCTTCTATATTTTTATTTTCTATTGGTTCAGGTGTTATATCAATCCCCTTTTCTTTCTTCTTTTTCTTGGGTTTCGAAACATCTTCTTCTTCGGGGATCACTTCGATGTCACAAAAATCTTTCTTTTTTAACTTTTTTGATTTTCTACTATCTTTTCCTTTTTTAATAACACTGGCAACACTGTCTTCTTCTGTCACTTCACTTTTATCAGGCAAAGGCATCTCATTTGACACAGCCATATCACATTCGGAATTTTTTCCACGATTTTCATTGCTATTGCAGCGTTTTCTTTTCTTCTTTTTCTTTTTGGTTTCGGTGACATCAGAATCACTGTTTAAGCTTATTTCTTCAACTTGTTCTTTTAATTTCTTAGCGTGAGAATAGCCTTTGTACTTTGACTGAGTAAGTAATAATGCTTCTTGCTGTGCTATTCTAGCTAATTTACCCATAGCCGTTAAGCCGTGGCGTGCACCTCTGTAAAATATAAAAGTTGACTTAGTTTGTGACCTGGGGGTCTACTTACGTTTGGCGAATGACAAACGAAGTACGAACTTTATTAAGATAGACACATAAAAAAGGCACAATAAAGATAGACTATGGTTCAATAATAGGAGTTAATACTAGGAAAATTATTATTAAACATTAAAAAAACCATAACGTGATAGGGGAGTGTTGTGGAGTGAAAGAAGATGTAGTGAAAAGGATTGAGAAAGGTATGTTAAGATGGTTTGGACATATAGAGAGGATGGACGAGAGGAGATTGACGAAACAAGTATATGAAGCGAGTGTGGATGGAATAGTTGGAAGAGGACTATCTCAGCGATCGTACGAACATATTGCAATCAAATAGCAAACATTCTCAAAAAATCCCAGGTTTTGAGTACTCAAAACCGACGAGCATGCATGACGAGGTTAATGAACGTAGATGAAGGGAAAGAGGTGTGTCAGTATCGTAGCAGATGGAAATCCATAGTCCCAGCCTACACCAATGGGAAACAGGCGTAATAATATGTATGTAAAAATACCAATTCAAGTATACTAAAAAGAAAAGAAAAAGAAAAAAAAAGAAAAATAATAAAGAATTTATTTATTTATTTTTATTTATTTATACTAACTTGTGAGCTGTCCTTCCTTCACACGCCACAAACAACTCCTCATCAGTCATCTTAAAAACATCTCTTTTCTCCCCTTCTTCCTCTGACTCTGATTCTCTAACTCGCTCAACTTTATTCGGACCGTTGCTAAGTACTTCGGTCCGAACAAAGTGTTCTGAGTACTGTTCTTCATTTTCGAGGTCTTTTGATTTTTTATTTAACTTCCAAGTACTGTTGGTTATGACAAATTCTTCTGTGTCTTTCGTTTTGATTTTCTTTGTTTTACCATTTTTGTCTTCCACCTGGAACATATTTTTATTTTATCATTGCTAACAAAATTTGCAGAGTTATAATGAACTGATTATCTGTTAATTTATGATTACAATAAAAACCGGCCAAGAGCATGTCGGGCCATGCTCAGTATTATAGGGTTCCTTAAGTAGGTGTACAAACGAATCAAATCGAATATTAATCATGGCTATTTTAGTTTTTGCAATAATCGGCAGCATTCGCGACTCAGAGCGTGTTGTTAGTAGCGCCATCTAGCGATAAATTGAAGAAGCCAAATTGAAGAAGTGTGTTCAACATAACACAAAGTTACTTTTTGTGATTTTTTCAAATAGAAAGTAGCTAAAGGAGCATTATTTGCTATGATCATTTTTCTCTAAGGTCAATGACCTTTGAACTAGGACGTTTTAAGTATTTTTCAGTTTTCTCTCTATAACTCAAAAAATTATAATCACATTATACTCGAAATAATTTTAAAAGAGAGTTTTCACAAAGGTCTATCAATGTGGAAGATTATAAGTTTCTACGTTGCATAGTTTAGAAATGGCAGGACACATTGCAAGCCACTTTGGCGGGCTATATTTCGCAGATAGTACACCTGATAAAAAAGTGATGTATGAAACATTACCTTCATTTTAGTAGACCTATTCAATGATACCCCACACGAGGGGGTGCAGCGAAAAAAAATTTTTTTTAGCCATTTCACATGTATGGGCGCTACCCCTAAAGAACGTAAAAACTATTTTTTTATTCTTTTAAAATTGAGATCTATATGCAAACTATTTTTGAACAAAATTTCATTTACTTATGTTTATAACTGTAGAAGTTATTAAGCTGTAAAGGATTAGGACAGACGGACAGACGGACGGACATGACGAAACTATAAGGGTTCCTTGTAGGACTTCGGAACCCTAAAAAGTACAATTGGTTTAAAACCATTGGATTTGTAAGTTTAATTTTATGCAAAAAAACGAACATAGAACGTAAACCTATGTTACTGGCATGCAAGACTTAAAAAGTGTTGTCATTATTGATTAGAAACATGAGATGCGATGCTGCAATGTTCTCTGTTTATTTGTTGAAGAATATGTTGAAAGCTGTGTTGCAACAGGACTAAGTTGACAAGAAAGATTGCCAGGCAATGGAGAAATTAATTTTGGAGAAGGAGGACTATAAATATACACACATTGCAAAACTGAGCTACAAGAACTAATAATAATTGTGTTACATAATTTAATCCAGGACTAACCAATGATATTTAAAAGTATAGATGTCTTACCCTAACAAAACAAACGAAAAAAATGTTCCATACACAGTGGCAGCACAATACACATAAACTTATTACTTAGTACTTTATTTCTATTATGTTATATGTGCGGCCGACTGCATGTCAGTGGTAACGGATTGACACTGACAGTGTCTTTATTTTGTAAGCAGTAAGGGTGGTTTTCTAATTCAAGTGTTTCCACTGCCACACAGTCGACTGTACAAACATAAAGTAAAATAAAATACTAGGTTTAGGATCCTCAGTGGGGCAATTTACAGGTCTAGTTGAGTACCAATTCCAATGTAAAGAGAAAAAGTCATTTATTTGCATGAATTACTTTTGGAATTTTGTCGAATGTGCCCTTTACTAAATAGCACCAAACCGAGTTATATGTGTAGAACAATAGAATTTACACCATCACAAACTACCCACCTCCACATTTGCAGCTGCCTTATCATACAGAGTCGTCCACCAGCGCTCATTAAACTCCGCAGCAGGATCATGACCGACACCAGCCACACTGCGCTTCAGTTTGGGTTTAAGAGCCTCTGATATGCCATTCTCATGTTTACCGAGTCCTTTGCCTGGAAAAAACAATTGTTGTTTATTATTATCTATGGGTTATGTCAAGTTCTGTCAATGTCATGTGATTTTGGCGGCAATTCGTGGAGTTGAAGAGGAGTTTAACAAAACTGTGACTTTCACCTAATTCAGGCAAAAAAATATAGATTTAGAATTTAATGTTAAGACGCTGTCATAGTAGCACTCAGCAGTCACGCATTCAGCGTCACTACCATCCTGCTGACTGGCTAATCTTTTTCCCACGGCATGAGCTATTAACTTTATGTATCTCATGTCGACACGATAGAAGATAGTAGCACTTTTTGCAAACAATTTTACGAATGTTTTTTTGTGAATCTAAAGCTGAGCTAGAGATAATAATTGTTCAAATTTTGTCTAAATTCACTTTAGTTAGTGTCCCATAAGGCGACACTCTGAGTACTCTGACCGAAAATCAGAAGATTAGGACTCAACTCTCAAAACGAAGAAATAAATACCTACGTAACCAAAATATTTACCATCGGTCCAGCCGTATTTCTCTAGTTGCTTTCGCGCAAAATCCATTCTGAAGTTACTTGCAGGGCTAATAGCACATTTGTTTCACATAACTACAAATAATATTAGAAAACAGTAATACAGAATCTAAACAACAAGACTCAAAACATAACCTATTTTGTTTTGTACCATGCTCGCTTTTGACCATAGATAATACATATAAACTTTTGACTGATATGACAGCAGTTATATGTATTTTTTTATTTTTTTTATTTATTCATGACCATGGATACATGTCCTTCAGTCGTAATCATTGAACATATTATTACTTGTATCCTAGTAAAGTGATGGAAACTTTACTAGGTTTCCGAGGGGATGATGAGATAATACGAAAGTCATGTTTTTCAACTTTGTACCATTTATCCACACTTGTACACGTTAACGAGCACTTAACATTTAATAATCCACCATTATTACACATTAACACTCGAAGAAACACAAATTGTCTTGTTGTGGCAATAAATAATTTTTCTTTCTTTCTTTCAAATTATAGAAAATAATAAAAAATCCACAACATGATCTTTACGAATTTTCCCGCCAACCGCAGTTATATGATCCAGCCAGGGTTGCCAGATGAGTACAAGTGGAATATCGTACTGAGATCCTAAAATAATCGTTTTACGTGAAAAATAATCGTACACGGTGCGAAGCCACTGTGGTGAGATTTTTTTTTAAACCTCAACCGCGAAAAGAAAAATGTTAGTTTTTTGCAGTGGATTTCTGTTATTAACCATTTTAGGTCCCATAATTTATAGTACTGCTAATGTCTGTGTAATGCAGTGATCTTACATAATACTATACTAGAATGGCAGCGTACAAAAATTCTCACAAATACGCACAGATTTGACATCTACCTCCGGTAGAACGGCGGTAGATGTCAAATCTGGGCAAAGTACCACTTACGAGTTCAAAAGACGTAACTTTGGAACCGATACATAGTACGTCAAACTCCGTCCAAGTAAACTATGTTTGTCTCGTTTCTTCTAACGTCAAACTAATTATATCAAAATGGGACAAGCAAGACATTGCTATCGGAAGAACTACCAGAGTTGCCAACGGTCAGGAATAATTTCCCCAGTGTGAATAAATATAATATCTTTCTTTGGGATATTTTTACACAGCACCATCTAGTCCCAAACTAAGCAGAGCTTGTGCTATGGGTACTAGACACTGGATATAATAATAATATGCTTTTTTATTGTGAACATACTTATAACACATAAGAAACACCCAGACCAACACAAACACTTATGTTCATCACACAAATATTTGTCCTGTGGGAATCGAACCCACGACCTCGTGATCAGCAATCCGACCCTCGAACCACTAGACCACATACGTCGTCAGATGAATGAAGGTAATTCAATTAATAGATTACTATGAAAGTTTGTATTCTGAACAGATTTTAATGAAACTCTAGATTATCATCATCATCCTCCTCGCCTTTTCCCAATTATATTGGGGTCGGCTTCCAGTCTAACCAGATGCGGCTGAACATCAGTATTCTACACGGAACGAGTGCCATCAGACCCCCGCAAACTCAATAGATTATATGGATCTAAAAAATCACAAAAATTGTAGCGCTTATTTTTTATTTGTTTTATTACTTCTGAAAACTGTTTGTTCTTTAAATCAAATCAAATCCAAATCAATTTATTTTCGAAACATGGGTAAAATTACATTTGATGTTAAAAATAAAAATTACATTTAGTATCACCATATTCAACCTTACGGCATGCAAATTTACATATAGGTACATTATAAAAGTCAAAAATGAGAAAAAAATGTCAATTATACAATATCACATTACTAGGTATGTCCCTGCGTATGTCCTGTTAAGTACCAAAAAATGAGAATTATACAATGTCACACAGTTAATATGTCAAAATCAAGTACCTATATTTCTAACAATTCATATCATAATTTGTCATTTAGATATTCGGTGACGCTGTAGTACCCCTTCATTAAAAGAATGTTTTTATTATTATTTTTAAACATATTCGTACTTTCAATATCATCTATAATTCTAGGTAAATGGTTATAAACTCGAGTTTATCTCAAGTCTTTTATTTTGTTGTCTTAATTTTTTTTATACATTTCTTTCTATTTGATGATACAAACTTAAGCGTTTAATAGTTTTTCTCATTTTATGTTTTCGTGGTATTTGTAATATGTCAAGCATTTCTTCATCAGTTTCCACATCCAAATCCATTTCAATTTCCGTAGGTGATTCGGTTTCATAAAAAAAAATTGCCTTTATCAAACACGGGCGGACGGACAAACAACAGCTTCTATTCCATTAATTATAGAAATAATATAATAAATGCTGAACTGAGTACACAATGAAATAGGTACTTTTTATTATTTGAGAAAAGAGGTAGGGGTCTTGAACGCCCCTAAGCCACTGCGACCTGATAAGATAAGACCCTGAGGGGAGGAGGATTTGATCTCCTGCGTTGAGATGACGTGGCCTCCAAGATGCTGGCTTCTGATGTGGTGCACTGCATCACATTCGCATAGGATATGGATGGGCGTCTCATCCTTATCGCGACAAAACCTGCAAAATGTGGTATCACTGAGGCCCATCCTGCGAAGGCGTTTATTCGGCTTGCAGTGCCCAGTAAGGGTTCTTGTCAGGATTCTTATCTGATTCTTGTTCATCGAAAGCGCTTCTTTCGTAAACCTTTTTTTGAAGCCCACAAGTAGCGCTTTCGAGCGTTCTTGGCCTGGGGATTTTTCCCAAAGGCTAATACTTTGGTCAGTTCCCCAGTTTTTAAGGTTGGCTGTAGTGGTGCATTTAGGAATGCCACAGATTGGCTCCGGGCCCACAGTGGAGCTTTCAGCACCAGCTCTAGCCAGTTCATCAGCGGCTTCGTTGCCCCCAATGCCACAGTGTCCAGGCACCCAACCTAGTGCCACCGAGTTTGCCGCTCCTAGGGAGTTCAATAGCTGGACACACTCCTTTACAAGTTAAGTAAGGCAAAATAGGTACTTACAATCTGTGACAAGTTTTACTTGGTCTGAGCTTACAATAACCATTGGAACTGCTTTGTCTGACAATCGAATTCGACTTTTATCATGCTGAGGTTGAATCTTATCTTGATTTTTAAAGTGTTTCGAACAAATAACGGTTGCTGTAGATCACACATTTTTCTGCCATACTACCCTCCGGCTTGCAAGCCTTATGTTATTTTCAACAGAATGTAAAGGAGTTATGAAATTAAACTGCAGTATTTATGTTTCAAATATATTATAATAAGTGTAAATAATAGATATAGGTACATTAGTAACAATAATTTACCTACTTTGGGAATGTATCAACTTTCAACTTCTTTTAATTATACAAAATTTGTTTTATAATTTAATTAAAAATAAAATTAGTTCTTCTTCGGTAATACATCGTCCAGATCGTCTATCACAGACTCATTATTGCTGAAAAAAGAAAAAGATACAATAATATACAAGATGTCGATCTGTTACCGTGCCATATTTTTAGATTTTAGAGCAATTGATAAATAATGGGCTTAGTAAAAAAAAATTTTTAAGCTATTGCATAGCTTCTATCGCGGGCCTTGAGCGTGGAGACCGAATCCAGAAATTCTGTAACAAAAATAACCTAACACCCCCCACTCCGACCGGCACAGCGGTGATACTATTTAGTTTTGCCATCTATCGATGAATAGCAGAACTTTTAATGACTTTTTGAAATATCACGCTCGTCTCTTTAGTTCTGCAAATCGCCTCTAGGTGGCATTGGTTGTATCGGCGTTACTGCGCATGCGTAATCCCCCTCTTCGCCCCGCAATCTGGTGACGCATGCCTGCTTAGAGTTTCGGCGTTAGGGCACCTCCTCTTTGTATTTACATGAAAAATGCTATGCAATAGCTTTACCGCGGCAGTCTCCGAGTGCCCAAAGTCTTTTTTTTTTTTTGGGACATTTTACATACTATACTACCCTAACAAAACAAACGAAAAAAATGTTCCGTACGCAGCGGCAGCACCATACACATAAATTAGTACAAAGTAAGTTGGTTTACTTCAAGTTATTTTCGCGTCATAATTGGAAAACTCTGTACCTACACACACGACGGCATTTTAGTTTTTTTTTGTCACCGGTCACGCTCGGCGCCTTACTTGACGCGGATGAATAGAAAAACGTCATCATTAGGACATTTTCGAGTCATCAGATAGTGAGCGCAAGTAGCATATCTTTTTAATCGACTTCAAAAAAAGGAGGAGGTTATGTATTCCGCGGGTTTTTTTTTTTTTTTTTTTTTCATGTATGTGCACCGATTATTCCGAGATTTGTGGGCCGATTTACGTGGTTGTTTTTTTATTTGGTAGAGAAAGTCCGCGCGGTGGTCCCATATAAATTTTATTGACATAGGTCGAGTAGTTTTTTAACTAGCTTCAATAAATCAGTTTATTTTAGCTTCGCCTATCTAGATGATCTGCTCATTGGTTCGTTTTTCTGAGAATTCTTGGCCGATATGCGTGTTTTTTTTTCACGATAGTGATTGGAAGTTTGGAAGAACATGAGCGAGACCTTTGCCCAGCAGTGGGATAGCAAAGGTTAATAAAAAATATATTCTCAAATTGGTTATATAAACATTTATGAATCAACCCTCAACTAAATAAGTATGAAATAAAAACTTTTTAACAAAAAATAAAACCGACTTCAAAAACCTTAACTAAAAAGTAAAAAATAATCATTTTATGTATATTAAAATCTTAACATAAACAACATTTTGAAGGCGGCGCGTGATTTTCATGTACGTTCACATAAACTGTTTTTACTATAGATATTGCGCTCGACTGTACATTACATGACGCAAAGGGTCAACCACGCGCCGCCTTAAAAATGTAGTTTATGTTAAGATTTTAAAATACATACAATGATTATTTTTTACTTTTTAGTTAAGGTTTTTGAAGTCGGTTTTATTTTTTGTTATAAATATCATTGTTAATACCCAAATTTTCGCTTAGAAACATAGTGAGGATTTGAGAATAAATCCCGAACGACTCTGAAAATAAGTCATCGGCATTGTCAGAGGGTGGAAATACCTGTAATTTTTTTTGGTGGTTTCTCGTGCATCCTTTTTGTGTCGCACGCGACACGCGGAGGGAATTTGTTTGTTTACAAATACCTAGGTTTTTTTGTATTGATTTATTCATTTATTCGTGTTCAGTATCAGTGGTATAGTTACCTACTTAAATATGGCACGAATACAGACCCACATGTTGTATTAAGTTTTCACATTTCTGGAATTTATACTATAAAGCTAAAAGCTTTGCCCTAGCTTGGAACTGATGCTACGTATAAATTACGCTTCGTAACATAATGCCTATTTCACACGATGAGCAGCGAGGCAGAGCAGTAAACAGAACAGAAAGAAAAAAAAACCGGCCAAGAGCATGTCGGGCCATGCTCAGTATTATAGGGTTCCTTAAGTAGGTCTAATTACAAACGAATCAAATCGAATATTAATCATTGCTATTTTAGTTTTTGCAAACAGCGCCACTTAGCGCTAAATTTATGAAGCTAAATTTAAGAAGTGTGATTCTTTTTGTGATTTTTTTAAATAGAAAGTAACTAAAGGAGCATTATTTGCTACGATCATTTTTCTCTAAGGTCAATGACCTATGAACTAGACGTCTTAAGTATTTTTCAGTTTTCTCACTATAACTCAAAAATTTATGATCACATTATACTCAAAATAATTTTAAAAGAGAGTTTTTATAAAGGTCTATCAATGTTGAAGACTATAAGTTTCTACGTTGCATAGTTTAGAAATGGCAGGGGGGGGGACACATTGCAAGCCACTTTGGCGAACTGTGTTTCGCAGATGGTACACCTGATAAAAAAGTTGTGTATGAAACATTACCTTCATTTTAGTAGACCTATTCAACGATACCCCACACGAGGGGGTGCAGCGAAAAAAATATTAAATCCCCATTTCACATGTATGGGCGCCACCCTTAAAATACGTAATCAAGATTTTTTTATTCTTTTAAAATTGAGATCTATATCTATTCCATTTTTTGTCAAAATTTCATTTAGTTATGTTTATAACTGTAGAAGTTATTAAGCGGTAAAGGATTAGGACAGACGGACAGACGGACAGACGGATAGACGGACAGACGGACAGATGGACAGACGGACGGACATGACGAAACTATAAGGGTTCCTTGTAGGACTACGGAACCCTAAAAAAGAAGATATAGAAGAACACTAACAAAAAAATAACAAAAAAAAACAACAACAAACTAAAAAAAACAAAACTAAAACTAAAAAATTAAAAATAAATAAAACTATACTAATTTGTCATGGAATTGTAAAGTATTTATGTATAAGTATTGTAGTGTGTGTGTCAAATGGAGCGCAAGAATAAAATATTTTTTTTTCTTTCTTTCTAAGACATCACAATCACAACTATTTTTTTAGATACATTGGTTTCGTGATGATTTTTTACGTACTTGTGGTGCACTATGTAACAGTTCAATATTTATTAGATATATTTACGGCCAAAATTAATATCCAATCTATCCAAGATTTACCATACTGGAGATGGAAAATTGACATATTTTGTATGGAGCTTATGTCAAATTCCTATCTCTAGTAGGGCAAATCGTGGATAAATTGGATATTAATTTTCGTCGTAAACCTAGCTTCTTAAATCGTTGATTTAACCGTAGGTATACCAAATTAGAATTTTGCTCTTATTTTCTGAAGTTGGTTGTTTTTTTTTTGTCGAACATTGGGGCACTGTCGGTAACTGGGGCTTTTACTATAACTACTATTCGTTACAGGCGACCGATTTCTGTCAACAAGTTGTTTAGTATATTTTTTGTTTCATCATCATAAAATCATTGTACTATTATTATTTTAAAAGAGTATATCCATGGAGTTTCTTGCCGGCTCTTCTCCATAGGACCAACTTTTTGGAACCGTGCAACTAGACTCATAATTAACGTTTTGAAAGTGCATTTAAATGCTTATCCGAAATAAAAACTATTGACTTTGATTTTGTTTAGTTTATTATTATTCTTATTACCACCGCGAATCATATTTCGACCGATATACAAGCGAAATAGAGCTACAATTTGTAAAAAACGCAAGAAATTTTGAATTTAGCGGGCTACCCAGTAGCATTCACCTTCAGCGGAATCTAGCAGCCAAGTGGCGCCCCCATCAGTAAAAAAATTATTACTCGCTGAATACATCATCATCATCATTTCAGCCGAAAGACATCCACTACTGGACATAGGCCTCCCCCAATTAAGGGGGGATATGCCATAATCGCCACGCTTGGCAGGCGGGTTGGCGATCGCAGTTGGTTGGTTAAATACTCAGAGAACGCTGCTGCCCATCCTCTGGTGAATCCCTTAGTCGCCTTTTACGACACCCATGAGAAGAGATAAGGGTGGTGCTATTCTTTAAGTCCGGCACCACACGGACCTGAATACATCATTTGTCGAAAATAATTTTTTAACAATTGAAGTACAGGTACTGTAGTTTAATCAGAAACTATTATCTCTCTAAATTATACTTCGCTGTAGTTGTAGCCATGGAGCGTGCTATGCTCGGCATAAATCTTCCCGACCGAGTCCGAAACACCGAGATCCGTCGTCGGACGAAAGTCTACGACGTCGGTGATAGGGCAATTAAGCTAAAGTGGAGTTGTAAGGACATCTGGCTCGGCTTAGAGATGGCCGATGGAGTAAAACGTTGACCGAGTGGTAGCCAAGGTCAGGTCGGAGAAACCCGGGCCGTCCGAAAGCGCGCTGGGTTGATGATATCGCCAAAGCCGTAGGAAACGCCTGGATGAGAGATGCGCAAGATCGAAGAGGCTGGCAAAAACGAAAGGAGGCCTATACCCAGCAGTGGGTGATACCAGGCTAGGATGATGGTGATTTAGTTGTAGATACAATAAAACTTTTTAACAAAAAATTTAACCGACGAAAGCAGAAACTAAAAAGCGAAAAATAAAATGAAGCTTTTAACGCTTTCCGGGCGTTGGCTGCCTCGATTCTGCAGTGCATCAGGAATGTTTGCAGAAGCAGGAGTAGACTGCTTCTACACCACTATTCGCAAATGATGTGCATCCTTGCTCTGCAGAGTGCGAGCCAGCCCCAATCGCGTAATGGCTATAGCCAGCCGTCTGGATTCTCTGTACTTGAATCGCTGTATAGCGATGCATGTGGAGAGAATCCAGACAAAACGTAGATTTTAGTGTATTTTATTCAATTGTTACTAACAATAGTTGTTAAGCTTGTACTAACACATTATGGGTCCTAGATGCCCGAATAAAGAATATTTTATTTTATTTAAATTTAGTCTTAATAACTATTTTCCTAACTAAACTAATGTAAATAACTAATGATGAGTCGGCGCCAAACAAACAAAAAAACACGAAGGGGTGCAGCGAAAAAAGTATTTTCATCCCCATTTCACATGTATGGGCGCCACCCCTAAAATACATAATCACGATTTTTTTATTCTTTTAAAATTGTGATCTATATCTAGACAATTTTTTAACAAAATTACATTTACTTATGTTTATAATTGTAGAAGTTACTAAGCTGTAAAGGATTAGGACAGACGGACGGGCATGACGAAACTATAAGGGTTCCTTGTAGGAACTACGGAACCCTAAAAAGGGTCCCATAGTCTGTTCATTCATTCATTCATTTCAGCCGAAATACGTGCACTGCTGGACATAGGCCTCCCCCAAACATCGCCACAACGACCGGTCCTGTGCCTTCCGCATCCAGCGGATTCCCGCGACCTTCACCAGGTCGTCGGTCCACCTTGTGGGGGGCCTACCCACGCTGCGCCTTCCAGTACGCGGTCGCCACTCCAGAACTTTACTGCCCCATCGGCCATCCGTTCTGCGAGAAATGTGCCCCGCCCACTGCCACTTAAGTTTGGCAATTCTTCGGGCTATGTCGGTTACTTTCGTTCTCCTGCGAATCTCCTCATTTCTGATTCGATCACGCAGGGACACTCCGAGCATAGCCCTCTCCATTGCCCTTTGAGTGACTTTGAGCCTTCTTATCAGGCCCATTGTGAACGACCACGTTTCAGTACCGTAAGTAATTACTGGCAACACACACTGGTCAAAGACGTTCGTCTTGAGACACTGCGGTATTTTGGACGAGAAGATATTGCGTAGCTTCCCGAACGCTGCCCAACCGAGTCGGATTCGACGATTGACCTCTTTCTCGAAGTTGGACTTACCTAGCTGGACAGTTTGTCCTAGGTATACATAATCGTCAACAACTTCGAGTGTAGATTCTCCGATGTTTACGGGAATGGGTGCTATATGGGAATTCAACTTAACCTTTGTCTTGTCCATATTCATTTTAAGACCCACTCTATCAGAAGCTCTACTGAGGTCATCGAGCATTGTACCGAGGTCCTCCATGGTCTCAGCCATGACTACTATGTCGTCGGCAAACCGACGGTGAGTGATGTACTCGCCGTTTATGTTAATGCCTAGCCCCTTCCAGTCCAGAACCTTGAAGACATCCTCCAATGCAGCAGTGAACAGTTTCGGAGAGATCACATCTCCCTGTCTCACACTTCGCTGCAGAAGGATAGGTTTCGAGGCTTGGTCCTGTAATCGGACTGACATAGTGGCGTTTTCATACAAAGACTTTAAGAGGCCGTACACGAAATTTTGCAGATTTCGCTGATTTACGGGATTTTACAAACGTGATTTTTTAGTTAAAATATTATATTTCTATATTTTTTAATGCACAACATGAAAAACCATTTCAATAATGATCTAATGAATGAGCTACTTTTTTATTGTTATTAATTAATTTTGATTAATCGACCTCAAACCGGCGACTGTTTTGTGAATTTTTGCTGTTAGAGGTTTAGAATATCCCATATTTACGAAATGTTTGACATCTAAACAATACGAAAAAATTACAATGTATTGTTGTGAAAGTCTTCTATATAATGTATGCATCACTTTCTACCACTTTAATATAAAAAAAATAAGTAATATAATATGTAACTTAGTCAAAATTTAGAGAAAATGGGCAAAGAATTGCTTTTGATTTCGGCTACTACGAACTCTCGTTCATAAAATTAAAACAACACAAATAAACTTCAGTTCAAATACAATCCATTTCCTGATTTTTTTTTTCAAAATATAAAAAAAAATTGCTTTAAAAATATTTTAAAACAACCTAAATCTCGCATTATAATACTCGACGCAAGCCTCGAGTCAGCAGTCCGCGCTGAGCGCTTCCAGCGGGTGGACGTATCGCTCTGCGCTCCGAAAATCCGTATCGAGTCCGGCTACTGGCTACCGGCGAATATAGCGCGACGTGGGTTTTTGATACTTTGGTAAGTTATTGTTTTTAAATATTTTGTGATGATTTTAACATGCTTTTTAAATATAAAAAAATTCAATTCATCGTCTAAAATGAAGAATTTCATATTCACAGATTCAACTATGGCCGGAAAGGGCAAGAACTTTAAAGTATGGCCGGAAAGGGCAAAATTGTAATAGTGAAAATGCAGATTATGGGGAAATATGCCAAAAGCTGGACATGATACCCGATGCCAAGGTTCTTTTCAGCAATATATTTTGATTTGTTCTCTTAATAACTAAATACTTTTCAATTAATATCAATGGCTTATTTCCCAGATCGAGTATGTGGATCACCTAAAACAGCAATTGGCTGACAAAGAAGTAATTAAATGGGAAACTCGACAACAAGCCGACGATATTTCCGACTATATCGATGCTTACAACGCCATCTATTGCTATTTTGAGGTAACTGCCCCCGGCAGTTTATACAATGAGTTAATTTTTTATGTTTGAAATAAATATTTTTTATTTCCAGAATTTGCTATGTAATTTATTTATCATGAAATTCGGTAAATCATACTGATTTCTGTTTTATTTGTTGTACTTTCAGATCATCAAAGATGATACCTATTTGTTTAGAAAAGTTGTAGATTTGATTCTTATTAATTAAATTCATTATTGTAAATAATGTGAATATTATAATAATTATAATTAGAATATTCTAATTAGATTAATAAAATGATTCATTTAAATGTTGTTAATTTAATTTTGTAGTTCTCATAACAAATCCGCTTATTCTGTTTCATATTTTAATATCTGGCATGATTTGTTGGTTTATATAATATTTAGAGATTATCTAAATTAATATTACTTTAATAACTTCTTAGGTTTTCGCGACCACTACACATTATAAAGCATTGCAAAGCTTTCGAAACGTCAGGGAAACCAATTTAAATATTATACGCGATTTAATCCGGTTAAACTTTGTTTTATTATAATATTACTTTTATTACGACATTTAGTTAATTATTTTAGTGTTCATTTATAAATTAAAATGTTATTAGTTATTCATTCGAATCGATATATATTGTAATAATATCAAGATGGCACTGTGCTCTGCGCGAGTATGCGTTTTTGTTGTTCTTCTGGTCAGTTCATGTAATAACTGGGAAAATACATAATTTGGAGTAACAAGAAATTTATTTCGTTATGAATCCTGATGAAACCTTGGGCTACGCGCTCTTGGACGAATAAAAAAGGCGGACGAAATCTCGCTAAACAAAAAGTGAAGCATCCATAGTAAGACGGATCGCTTAATAGTACGGACTGGCACGCACACATTCACACCCATTGTAAGACAAAAAGCCGCGATTACGCAACAAATCTCGTGTGACGGTAGTCATTGTCGTAGGTAGTGTCACAAATAAAATGATAATATAAATCTGGTGTGTTAAAATTCTGTCAAAATTATAGTGGGTTTAGGAAAAAACTAAGTGCTTCAATATTTTCTTAGCGAGATTCCGTCCGCCATTTTTTATTCGTCCGTGTACGCGCTGATATATACTACCAGACTTTTTATTTCAATTGACAAAAACTACGAGAGTAATAGACACGTAAAAAATATGAATGGATCAAAACCGTTTAATCGCCGTATTGGCCATCGACGACTCCAGACTCACGCACATACGCGACCTAGTGCTCCTGCGTGTGTGCGTGCGCGGGTTGAATACCTAATTCGGCCCGTCTCGATTTCGTATACGGCCTCTTAACACTTCGATGTACCGATAGTCAATCTGGCACCGTTGAAGAGACTGTAGTACCGCCCAAGTCTCGATCGAATCGAAGGCTTTCTCGTAGTCCACAAACGCTAAACAAAGAGGCAAGTTATACTCTTCGGTCTTCTGTATAACCTGTCGCAGCGTATGTATGTGGTCTACGGTGCTAAAGCCTTTTCGGAAACCGGCTTGTTCGGGAGGCTGGAAGTCGTCAAACCTGCGCGAAAGACGGTTCGTAATGACTCTCGAAAACAGCTTGTAGACATGGCTCAGAAGGGAGATGGGCCTATAATTCTTCAGTAGAGCATTATCGCCCTTTTTGAAGAAGAGTACCACCACACCTCTGCTCCATGCCTGTGGCGTTCTTCCCTCGAGAATGACGGAATCAAACAGCTTCTGAAGGGCCTTAAGGATCGGTTTTCCACCCGCCTTCAGGAGTTCAGCCGTAATTCCGTCATCACCCGGTGCCTTGTTGTTTTTGAGCTGCTTCAGAGCCATCCTAATCTCGTACAGGCTGACGTCCGGGATATCTTCGGTATAGTGTCGGGTCAATCTAGCTCTTGGGTCGTGAGCCCGATTTACAGCGGGTGTCCGGGTGGACGTGTATAACTGTCCATAGAACTTCTCGACCTCCTTCAATAGCTCTGGCTTGGAGGATACGACTCTGCCATCGTCGGTCCTCAGTTTTGCAAGCTGGCTCTGCCCAATAGACAGGTCTCTTGCGAAGACTTTGGAGCCCTTGTTCTTCTCTATCGCGTCTTTAATACGTTCCGTATTAAATTGGCGTAGGTCACTTTTCAAGGACTTTGAGATCTGTCTATTGAGCTGCCGGTACTTAGTCGCATCATCTGAGGACTGCAGAATCATCTCGCGTCTTTCCGCCATAAGCTCAAGGGTGTGGTCAGAGAGCTTTTTGTTTCTATTTGTACGACGGGTCCTAAAGATCCTAGACCCGACCGTATGGACAGTTTCCACAAACCCATCGCTGTAATCGTCCACTGAGCTCCCTAGGCATTCGAAACGATTCTGAAGTTCGAGCTGAAAGCTCTCGGGGTTTTGGATTTGGATCGGTGCTGGACGGAGCGTAGACTTCATCAGTCGAGATCTTTCCAGCTTGATGTTCAGATTCAATGTGCCTCTTACCAAACGGTGATCGCTTCCGGTTTTGACCGCGTTGATCACAGAGACATCATTGAATATTTGCTTCTTCGTCGACATAATTAAGTCAATCTCATTTTTTGTTACACCATCAGGGCCCAACCAGGTCCACTTCCTATGCTCACGCTTTCTGAAGAAAGAGTTCATCATATAGAGTCCCTCCTTCTCCATAAAGCCGGCCATAGTCATAGTCATAGCCATAGTCTGTTATTATAACATATTATAAGAAACGAACCTAACACCAATTATCGGGCACAAATAAATTATAAATAGAAATATGTATCAGATTGGATAAAATTTAATATGTACCTACTAAGGGAGCAAAAACTAATAAGAAATAAAAATGTACCTATATGGAGTTCGTGTAACGGATAATTATATTAATTAATAATTCAATAAAAAATACATTCAACAAATAATTTAAATGTGTCTTTAAGAATTATTTTTTCTTTTTATCTAATAAGTCATCCATTTCCTCCATTTTAGAAAAATCATAAGATTTGCTGAAAATAAAGAGAAAAATGTATAAAGATATTTTTTTACTAACACTCCTTCCTATATTCAACTCGTACTAAGCCATGTCAATATTTGATTTCAGGAGGTAATATTTACCGCAATTGTGTACTTATATTATAACTATAGATTGGGGGAAGGGGGGAACACATTTTTTGATTTTATTTCGTGTACCTAGAAGTTTCAAAAATGGTTTGCTGAGAAAACTAATTCTAAGCCCAATTTTTAAATGTGTCCAAGAAAATGGCAATAAGTTTGCTTCCTTTAAAATGCTTTAATTAAGGCGTTACTAGCAGCTAAGTGGCGCCCCCATCAGTAAAAAAATAATTACTCACTGAGTACATCATATATCGAAATCATACTGTAGTTTAATCAGAAACTTTTAACTAGTGATAGATAGAACAAGTGCCAAACGTTTTTAAATATTCAAACTATCCACGATTTACCCTACTGGAGCAGTGCTGCCAGGTCCGATTTTCAAAATCCGGGAGGCTTATTATGAAAAAAGCGGGAGATGTACTGAGGAAAAATTGAAAAAATCGGGAGATGATGTTTTTCAACAAAAATCAAAGTTTTTGAAGTAATCACAGTATTATATTTTGCCACCATTCTAGTTGTAATATTAAAATCAAAGCAGTTTGATTTTTTTAAATTTTACTGCCATGTGTAAAAAAAAATTAATTTTTAATTTTATAATAGAGAGTATATTTTTGCTAAGTGAAAAAATAAGTGAAAATAAGATACACTGGGAGTGACGGAAATATTCAGGGCAGCAACTAATCCGTCTGTTTCCTTTTATGCAGTTTTTTTTACCAGGTTTTGAGCTTTTCCTATTATTAGGCTTTATACAGGGACTGATTGAATGAATGAATACAGGGACTGTAAAAAATCGGGAGATCGAGAGATTATAAGGAAAATCAGTGAATCTCCCGGAAAATCGGGAGACTTGGCAACAGTGTACTAGAGATAGAAATTTGACATACTTATTTTGTATGGAGCTTATGTCAAATTCCTATCTCTAGTAGGGCAAATCGTGGATAGATCGGATATTAATTTTGGCCGTAAAACAACAACGAACTATAACTATAGTTTCTGATTATACTACGATGTTGTCGATTCTCTTGTTTACGAACTAAACTTATTTTAAACTATCGCTCCCTTTTACTAATAGTAGATACAAGAAAGGGATAGCAACAATTTTAGAACTGTCAAATTAGTTTAAGTGTTACATTTCTTTGTATTTTAGTGGGCATGTTCCGACCACGACTAAATTGTATGAAAATCTAAATTCAGGCTAATTTGAGAGTTCTAAAATTGTTGCCATCCCTTTCATGTATCTACTATTAGTAAAAGAGAGCGATAGTTTAAAATAAGTTTAGTTCGTAAACAAGAGAATCGACACCAATACATTCACTTCAATTGGTAAAACCGAAAAAATGGTCATAAAAATATACTTAATTTAAAACCGACCAAGAGCATGTCGGGCCATGCTCAGTATTATAGGGTTCCTTAAGTAGGTGTAATTACAAACGAATCAAATCGAATATTAATCATGGCTATTTTAGTTTTTGCAATAATCGGCAGCATTCGCGACTCAGAGCGTGTTGTTAGTAGCGCCATCTAGCGATAAATTTAAGAAGCCAAATTTAAGAAGTGTATCATGTCAAAGTTACTTTTTGTGATTTTTACAAATAGAAAGTAGCTAAAGGAGCATTATTTGCTGAGATTTTTTTTCTCTAAGGTCAATGACCTTTGAACTAGGCCGTTTTAAGTATTTTTCAGTTTTCTGTCTATAACTCAAAAAATTATAATCACATTATACTCTAAATAATTTTAAAAGAGAGTTTTCACAAAGGTCTATCAATGTGGAAGATTATAAGTTTCTACGTTGCATAGTTTAGAAATGGCAGGGGAGGGACACATTGCAAGCTACTTTGGCGGGCTATATTTCGCAGATGGTACACCTGATAAAAAAGTGATGTATGAAACATTACCTTCATTTTAGTAGACCTATTCAATTATACCCCAGACGAGGGGGTGCAGCGAAAAAAAAAATTTCATCCCCGTTTCACATGTATCGACGCCACCCCTAAAATAAGTAAAGACGATTTTTTTATTCTTTTAAAATTGCAGACAATTTTTTAACAACATTTCAGTTAATTATGTTTATAACTGTAGAAGTTATTAAGCTGTAAAGGATAAGGACAGACGGACGGACATGACGAAACTATAAGGGTTCCTTGTAGGACTACGGAACCCTAAAAATGTAATCGTTTGTTACAACTTTAGAGTCAAGGTGACAATAAGTGTTGAGAGACAGCCGGTATTGGTGTGTTTTAACGACAAAAAACCTCCGATTCATTGTACCCACCCGAACCATTGTTACCATCTTGGTTATTACAATGGTTTAATTAGTTTTTTACATGGACAAATAAAAAAGGCGGACGGAATCTCGCTAAACAATAAGTGAAGCATCCTAATTAAGACGGCTCGCTTAAAAGTACGGGCTGAACAAATCTCGTGTGGCGGTAGTCGTTGTCGTAGTGGCACAAGTAAAATAACAATATGTAACTGGTGTGTTAAAATTCTGTCGAAATTGTAGTGGGTTTAGGAAAAAATTCAGTGCTTAATTTTTTTCTTAGCTAGATTTCGAACGCCTTTTTTATTTGTCCGTGGTTTTTAGGGTTCCGAAGTCCTACAAGGAACCCTTATAGTTTCGTCATGTCCGTCCGTCTGTCCATCTGTCCGTCTGTCCGTCTATCCGTCTGTCCGTCTGTCCGTCTGTCCGTCTGTCCTAATCCTTTACAGCTTAATAACTTCTACAGTTATAAACATAAGTAAATGAAATTTTGTTAAAAAATAGTCAGCATATAGATCTCAATTTTAAAAGAATAAAAAAATAGTTTTTACGTTCTTTAGGGGTGGCACCCATACATGTGAAATGGGGAAAAAAACAATTTTTTCGCTGCACCCCCTCGTGTGGGGTATCATTGAATAGGTCTACTAAAATGAAGGTAATGTTTCATACACCACTTTTTTATCAGGTGTACCAACTGCGAAATATAGCCCGCCAAAGTGGCTTGCAATGAGTCCCCCCCCCCCTGCCATTTCTAAACTATGCAACGTAGAAACTTATAATCTTCCACATTGATAGATCTTTGTGAAAACTCTCTTTTAAAATTATTTCGAGTATAATGTGATTATAATTTTTTGAGTTATAGACAGAAAACTGAAAAATACTTAAAACGTCCTAGTTCAAAGGACCTTAGAGAAAATGATCATAGCAAATAATGCTCCTTTAGCTACTTTCTATTTAAAAAATCACAAAAAGTAACTTTGTGTTATGTTGACGACACACTTCTTAAATTTGGCGCCATCTAGCGGCGTCGTACAACACTCTCTGGGTCGCCAATGCTGCCGTCTATTGCAAAAACTAAAATAGCCGTGATTAATATTCGATTTGATTTGTTTGTAACACCTACTTAAGGAACCCTATAATACTGAACATGGCCCGACATGCTCTTGGCCGGTTTTATTTAATGATGAGGTCGCCACTTAGCGGCTAGTAGTACCTTACTTAATAGAAATGAAATCGTTTGTTACAACTTTAAGCTCAAGGTGGCAACAAGCGTTGAAAGACAGCAGCTATGGATGTGCTTTAACAACAAAAAAACCTCCGATTCATTCTACCCGCCCGAGCCATTGTTGCCACCTTGACAATATACAGACAAAATACAGTAGTTTAATTTGAAAAAAGATTTAAACCATTTATTCATTACAACTTATACCAATTGTTTTTTTTTTATATAAAAACTAGACAGTTTCTTTACAAATAAAAGAACTAAGCTACTGACCTTTGCCTGTATTACTTTGTTGTATCTTTTTCTGGTTTAATTTCAAGGTTAGGATTATATAATGGATCTCTTTTAGACCTGTCCATATATGGTAATCCGTGGTCTCCGCGGGTGCTGTAGTTATCCATATATGGCCTTTTTAAAAGTTCGGGCTTGAAACTTTTCAGGAAATACACCCAGCATTTTAAGGCCTCTGTCCCTTTTGTAACCCTAGAAATCAAATGGAAAAATGTTATAGAACTTAGTTACTTTTAAAAGCAGTTATTTTGTAGAAATATTGAAAAAAAAAAACAGGTCAAGTGCGAGTCGGACTACAGTAAGGGTTTTGTATCACCCATCATCCTGATACCACATAAAAATTGATTTAATTTACGAGAGTTCATCTAAGACATCAACGTACCGTGCGCCAACGATATTTACAATTACAGATATGTTACTTGTGCTCGCAATCTGAAGACTCGAAAACGTCCTGATTAGGACGTTTTTCTATAAATCCGTGTCAAGTAAGGCACCGAGCGTGACCGGCGACAAAAATAAAACTAAAATGTACAGTAAGTTCCAATTACGATGCGAAAGTAATTTGAAGTAACCAACTTACTTATATTGTACTAGTTTATGTATTTTGTGTTGCCGCTGCGTGCGGAACATTTTTTTCGTTTTTTTTTGTTAGTGTTACAACGGAGGGTTAAGCAGAGTGGACTGAAATACTTCAACCTCGATTTTCCTGGACTTAGAGACGTTTTCAGCAGGCTGAAATGCATTTTCAGTCCGTATCAAAGACCTATGCGAGGCTACTGAGAGTGCTGTAGACGTGGCTACATTTTGGTCCAAAATTATATAATAAACTCGAATCATCGACACGAAGAAGAAGAAGAAGAAGTCCGTATCAGAGGAGGCTCTATCACATACCAAAGAATCGAAATTTTGAGTAAGTTGCCGTTGTTTTCAGGCGCCTGAAACATGTTTTCAGGCCGTTTCAGGAGCCAACAAATCCGATGCCGACATTTCCTGAAAACCCATTTTCAGGCGTTTTCAGGACCCCTTATGGCCATTTGACACCCACATGTAAAATTGTTGAAGAGTGAGCGAGATAGAGCTAAATATCAGACAAGGATAGACGAAGAACCTTCTGGAAGAGAGTGAGCAGGATAGAGCTAATATAAGACAAGGATAGACGAGATTCGACAAGCTTCGAGAACATTCCATTGTAGAAGTGAGTGAGTGAGATAGAGGATAGATGAGGTTCGACGAGGTTCGAGAACTGTCTATTTCGAGAATGTGCAAGTGAGAAAGAGTTATCTTATGACAAGGATAGATGACGTTCGAGGACTTTCCAGTACCACGACTCGCGGCCTATATAAACGGCGCAGCTGAGCGCCAGTGGAGTTCAGTTGGAGTTCAGTTTGGATCAAGCGATACAAGCGATAACATCGAAGCGATATTCGGAGCGATTTGACTAGTAACTTTGTGTGTTAATAAGCGATTCAGTGTAATTGTTCAGTAATAAAGTGTTCTCTACGCAGTTAATCGGCTTTCTATCCATATACGAACCTCCAGCTCGTAACATTAGGGTATGACATATCTATACTTTTAAATATCATTGCCTTGCGCGAAATATTTTTACATTTCTTACACAGGTACAGTCAAGTTCATTAAGACCTGGGCCATTCCAGATTTCATAAATATCTAAGCATTATAAAAGTCTCATAAAATTATAACGACTTAACGTTTCAATAACTTGTGGTCACGCCTCAAGTTCATCAGTATCTGACAGCTCATACTCAATTATATGTAAAGGCACAAGGCATACTCATTAAGGCACATACTATTTATATGAAGACAATTATGATCATAATTATATCATCATCATTTCAGCCGAAAAACGTCCACTGCTGGACATAGGCCTCCCCAAGCCGTTTGGGGGGATATGCCATAATCGCCACGCTTGGCAGGCGGGTTGGCGATCGCAGTTGTTTGGTTAAATACTCAGAGAACGCTGCTGCCCATCCTCTGGTGAATCCCTTAGTCGCCTTTTACGACACCCATGAGTAGATATTACATCATCATCATCATTTCAGCCGTAAGACGTCCACCGCTGGACATAGCCCTCCCCCAAGCATACGGTTAAGCATCGCCACAACGACTGGTCCTGCGCTTTGTGCATCCAGCTTATTCCCGCGACCTTCACCAGGTCGTCGGTCCACCTTGTGAGGGGCCTACCCACGCTGCGCCTTCCAGTACGCAGTCGCCATGAGAAGATATAGGGTGGTGCAATTCTTTATGTTCGGCACCACACGGAACTCTAAAAAAAAACCGCCCAAGAGCATGTCGGGCCATGCTCAGTATTATAGGGTTCCTTAAGTAGGTCCAATTACAAACGAATCAAATCGAATATTAATCATTGCTATTTTAGTTTTTGCAAACAGCGCCACCTAGCGCTGAATTTAAGAAGTGAGTCATATATTCATATGACACACTTCGTAAATTTAGCGCTAGGTGGCGCTGTTACTTTGTGTTATCAATATAACACAAAGTTTCTTTTTGTGATTTTTTTAAATAGAAAGTAACTAAAAGAGCATTATTTGCTAAGATCATTTTTATCTAAGGTCAATGACCTATGAACTAGGACGTCTCAAGTATTTTTCAGTTTTCTCACTATAACTCAAAAAATTATAATCACATTATACTCGAAATAATTTTAAAAGAGAGTTTTTATAAAAGTCTATCAATGTGGAAGATTACAAGTTTCTACGTTGCATAGTTTGGAAATGGCAGGGGGGGGGGACACATTGTAAGCCACTTTGGTGGGCTATATTTCGCAGATGGTACACCTGATAAAAAACGTGATGTATGAAACATTACCTTCATTTTAGTAGACCTATTCAATGATATCCCGCACGAGGGGGTGCAGCGAAAACATTTTTTTTATCCCCATTTCACATGTATGGGCGCCACCCCTAAAAAACGTTACCAAGATTTTTTTATTCTTTTAAAATTGAGATCTATATCTAAACCATTTTTTAACTAAATTTAATTTACTGATGTTTATAACTGTAGAAGTTATTAAGCTGTAAAGGATTAGGACAGACGGACAGACGGATGGACATGACGAAACTATAAGGGTTCCTTGTAGGACTACGGAACCCTAAAAAGGTAAATTCACTTACGGATTTTTTATTAAGATGTCATCTTTTTCTCTGACATAATAATTTGGATGGTCCTCCAAAATATCTAGTTGACCCAGCATTTTTTCATCTACTTCGTATACCTCTCCTGAAAAGTTTTTCAATAAAATAATAAATAAATAAATATTTTTGTGACATTTTACACATCACCATCTAGTCCCAAACTAAGCAGAGCTTGTGCTATTTTTATTCAATTAAGTACCTACCTATATCAAGTTCTGATTAAAGATGAACTATTACTCCACCAAGCCAACCAGAGACCTGTCGAGCGTGACGTCATCCGCATATATCTGGGGTAGGGCGAGAAATGTATGGTACTGAGATGCACATGGGCGTACCCAGCTTTCGGCCTATGGGGGGCAAATTAGGAATTTATTGAAGATATTAAATGTAACATGGATAGGAATTCGCATGAACTAGAATAGGTAGTCAGTAAAGAATACTTAAAACCATTGGAGGAAAATATAGCGTACGAAAAATATAGCGAGACGAAGTCTGTTTATTTAGTAGCGTGAGCGGAGCGAGCGCGTGAACTTTTCGTAGTTTTCCGAAAACATTATACTATTTTAAGTGCATCTTAAAAGGAGTTTTAGGCTTTGTCTTTTATGTATTTGCCATTTGAGGCTTCTTGGACTGTACCTAAACAAACATGATATACTATATGAACAAAAGTTGTTATAACTACGTAAAGAAAAATATCTTGGATGCAATATAATAAAATGATATGAACATTGAAAAGAGCAGCGCGAGCAAAGCGAGCAAATTTGAGTCGCTTAATTCCCGAAAGAGGGTCATTATACTCATCATTATGAACAACTTTTACTATGGGAACAATCCTGAAATCGCGAAAAAAAAAATCTGTTGGTCCCTACATTTGTGTTCTCTTAAATCAATAGAATGTAGGGACCACCTGATTTTTTTTTTGCGAATTCAGGGTTGGTCCCATAGAAAAAGTTGTTCATAATGATGAGTACAATGACCCCTTTTCGGGAATTAAGCGACTCAAATTTCAGCGTGTATAACATGTGTCAGAAATGCGTGGTCATATTTTAAAAGCTCAATCAGGCCATAGCATAGAACAACTTTTACTATTAGGAAAAACCCTGAAATCGCAATAACAAAATCAGCTGTTCCCTAGAAAATTATTGATGTTGCTCGACAAATTGTAGGGATCAACAGATTTTTATTTCGCAATTTTTTTTTTTTATAGTATAGGATGGCGAAACGAGCTAAAGGCCCACCTGATAACAACAACAACAACTTCAATACCACCATAACAACTTCAATACCACCATAACAACTTCAATACCACCATAACAACTTCAATACCACCTAGGCTGTTACCTAAATGGTACCGCAAGTCGGTTCGCTAAACGGAGACATGAAGATGGAAAGTCTCATGTGATTGTAATTTCACCGGCACCCGTACCCTTCAGACCGAAACACAGCAATGCAAGCATCACTATTTGGCGGAGAAGTAGGTACGGTGGTAGTACTTCCCCGGACGAGCTCTTCACAAAGGAGCTCTACTACTACCAATTTTAGGGTTGACTCCATAGTAAAAGTTGTTTGATAGCATTCTGTGAATGAGCTCTTAAAATATAACCACATTATTTACCTCTTATGAAGTCACCTTTTCCAGGGCTGTATAATAGGAATGGTATATTATACTTCGTAGCTATAATTAGCGGGTACTTTGTTTTCGTATGGCCATCAATTAAATATTTACTCTTGCCATTTCCTGGGTCCTGTAACCAATGGTTGTTCGGCTCCTGACGCTTTAGGGTACCATATACGAATACTCTGTGCATTCTCTGTAAGTCGAACAAATTTTTTATTTTACTTGATTATTTTAAAGCCACCGTTTTTAATAGGCTGTTACACCTTGACAGTCAATTTAAATCATAATGACAAATATAATAATAATGACGAATAACTACCGGAAATACATATATTGTAAAGGACGGCACAGTTGACATATGTCGGGCATGACACTGTCCCGGGGAATCCATCCGACATATTATTTCCGGTTATTCTCGTCTAGCTAACAGCGAGTATTTGCACAGACACAACCTGGTGGCCGGGATTATCCACCAGCAACTTGCCTTGAAATACAACCTTGTGGATGCAGAAGTACCATACTACAGGTATGTGCCCGACCCAGTTCTCGAAAATGGTCATGTCAAGTTGTACTGGGATCAGTCTATCATCACTGATAGGACTATTGTACACAATAAGCCTGATATAGTGGTGATAGATCGATCAGAGCGCCGCACGATGATTATTGATGTTATCATCCCGCATGACGAGAATCTTGTGAAGGCCGAAAAAGATAAAGATATTAAATATCTTGACTTGGCACACGAGGTTGTCGACATGTGGGATGTTAACTCAGCAGTCATCGTGCCGATTGTCGTGACAGCAAATGGAATTATTGCAAAGAGCCTCGACCAACACCTACAGAGGCTCTCGTTGGGTGGCTGGGTCAAGGGCTTGATGCAGAAAGCGATACTTCTTGACACGGCTCGTATCGTGAGAAGGTTCCTCTCTCTGAGGCCCTGACCACCGGTAGCTTGGACCCTGTTCCCAATGCCGGTGGGCTACTTTTTTGTTTTTTTTGTTATTGTTTAAAAAATATTTAAAAATGTATTAAATAAGTTAGTGAATTAAATAAATGGAAAAATAATAATAAAATAATATGACAAAAATCATTTATTTCTCCTCACATAATACAACTATTACATACACATAAATATTGAATTTTTTTAAACATAGATTATGTGAGGAGCTGGTGTCTGAGATAAGTATAGCCCTGTATTACAGATCACCAGGTTCTCACCCCACGATAAGTAACTATAAGTTAGAGGCTATTGTAGCCTCCTACTTTTTGAAGTTGGTTACAAATAGATTTAACTATATATATGGCCTCAAAGAATCGTTTGTGCATTAGCTGCGCTCCAAATAGCATACCAGATGTCCCAACCCTGCCAGGGTGCATTAAAAGATGAGCATATTTAATTGACCATCCGGCGCACCCTGAGCGCTCAGCCCTGCTACCAATACCAGCCTGCTGAGTGCCTAATCTTTTACCCATGGCATGAGCTCTTTCATTGTATAGCTCATGTCAACACAATAGAAGAAAAAGCGCAGCTGAGCAGAAAAATCCTGCTTCACAACCAAGTAACCAATTGTTTTTTGTAGGTTTTATAATCGTCAGCGAAGAAGCGCATGAGGTGAGCGGGCGAATGCAGATTTTTCTCGTTGTTTGGGTCACTTCGGTGGCGCATTTTTCTTCAAGTTGAGAACTTGAGATATGTTAACAGGAAATATCAAATCTAAATTTAATTTTGGAATGTTATAGGTACTTCTATTTTAAAATTTAATATTTCCTGTTAGCATGTTCTCAACTTAAAGAAAAATTCGACACAGAAGTGACCCAAACAATGAGACACCTGAAAATTACCCGTCATTTATTTTATTTATGCCCCCGATTTTTTTCACTTGAGTACCTTTTTAGAGTTAAAAAGGTAAACAGGTTCCCCAGGACCCTATTACTCTGGCTACGCTGTCCGTCCGTCTGTCTGTCACAGGGCTGTATCTTTGTAACAGTAATAGATAACCAGTTGAAATTTTCACAGAAAATGTGTTACTATGAGGTTTATCACGACAAATACTAAAAACAAAAAAAAGACGAAAACCAAAGGGGGTCCCCATACAAGAAACCTCAAAAAACATGTATTTTTTTCAACATTTTTGTTCCTGTTCTATCTACAAAACGGTCATACACACCAGTGTCAAACTTGGTTTGATTATAGTGCATACTATCTAGTTTAGCAACAAATACTAAAAACAGGACAAACATAGACATATGTGGTGGTACCTACGGAAGAAAGAGATGCAAAAATTCACATTTCGCGTATGTGCGTTGTTGTCTTTTGATAAACTCTCGTAAATTAAATCAGTTTCTATGGGATATCAGGTCGATGGGTGGTACGGAACCCTTACTATGTGAGTACTCACACTTGGCCGGTTATTTTTTTTCTGTCCCTATATTGGGAAAAACAGGGGCCTTACTCTCGACTGGATAGAGTGATGTATCAATTGAATTTGAATTAGTGTCAATTTGTACTGAATTTTTCTAGGAATTGACATTAGCTTGCTTTGGTTTAGAGCTCGAACCAGTCGGGAGTGAGGCCCCAGATCTGTCTATACTAGCTTCAACAAATACTGGGTGTAAGGGGAACGCTTCCGAAAACGAAGATAGGTGCTGGTGATTCATCATTTCAGCCGAAAGACGTCCACTACTGGACATAGGCCTCCCCCAATTAAGGGGGGATATGCCATAATCGCCACGCTTGGCAGGCGGGTTAGCGATCGCAGTTGGTTGGTTAAATACTCAGAGAATGCTACTGCCCATCCTCTGGTGACTCCCTTAGTCGCCTTTTACGACACCCATGAGAAGAGATAAGGGTGGTGATAAAGGTGCTGGTGATTACTGATACGAAACCACGAAAAATAAATGCGATTCTTTTTTTAGATTTTTTCATATATATTTTTTTGCATTTTTCAAACATAACCAGCTTTGGGCAGTTAAATAAAACTCATACATAATGAAAAATGTAAAAAAAATATTAAAAAATCTATAAAAAGAATCGCATTTTTTTTCATGATTTCGTATCAGTAATCACCAGCACTATCACCTGTCTTCGTTTTCGGAAGCGTTTCCCTGACACCCTGTATAGGTGGTACTTAGTATGTCTGCTATCAAAAACATCTTGTTACTATATCACTAATGAGGATGATGGCTAATAAATGGAAGAAGGAGAGGACAGTGTGATAACCTAAGGGTATAATAATCCAAATGTAGGGAACAGCAGTTTCAGGGTTGGTCCCATAGTAAAAGTTGTTCTTAATGATGAATACAATGACCCCTTAAGAGGTTTACAATTATTTAAATTATAAATGCGAAAATTGTTTGTTTGCTTGTCCTTCAATTATGCTGAAACGGTTGAACGGATCGATGAAACTGGCTCACAGATAGATCATAATACAGATTATCATACAAATAGGCTACTTTTATCCCGGGAAGATAAACAGTTCTTGAGGAATGCACGATAAGATCTTTAAATTGGGATACTTAAATTGAATTATACGCGACTCAAGACGCGAGCGAGCATAGGGAGGCTACTATACTACTATACAAAGACATTAAAATATATTAAATCTCTTTGCTAGTATATAATATGGGTCTAGCAGCAATCTTTCTAAACAGAAAAGATATCTTGATAAGCTGACTCACTGGTCTCCTTCTGGCCATGCTCCTGGTATGCAAAAATATAGTATATGGGACGTGAAAAACTGGAAACCTATTCATTATGAATGTAGCCTATATTTATCCCAACATCATAAAAATAGTTTGAAATATTAAACTTTCCTTGAGTTTGAATACTGCGCCGAAAATACCGGAATTTCTTTTCCAGGCGTTTGTATTTGTATTTTTTTACAAGTTTTTCTTATTTTGTAAATGTCAGAGAACTCAGAGACAGATTTTTTTTTTTTTTTTTTTTTTGTTATTATGGCCTGGTTGCTAAGACCTTTAAGCCAAGTCATTTATTTGTTATATATGTGAGTAGTTTTATGGCCTGGTTGCTTAGACCCTCCAGCCAAGTCTTTAGTTTACTCACCCTAGTAAAGTGATGGAAACTTTACCAGGTTTTTGAGCGGATGATGAGAAAATACGAAAGTCACGTTTTTCAACTTTGTACCATTTACCCACACTTGTACACGTTAACGAGCACTTAACATTTAATAATCCACCATTATTACACATTAACACTCGAAGAAACACAAATTTAGGAAAATAATACAAAATCCACAACACAATCTTTCCGAATTTTCCCGCCAACCTCAGAGACAGACAGATGAGATCAGTGTTGCCAACTCCAAAAGTTTTCGACGACTGGTGTAATGTTTTAAATAGTAGAATTTTAAATTTTCTGTGTTTTAGCTTTTGCGCTTTTGGCCTAGGGGAGGAGGAATAGAAATCCCCTACAGGTATCAAAGAGCATCGCGAGCGGAGCGAGCGCGTTTTTTTTTGGGATTTTCCGAAAACGTCAGAGCTTTTAAAGTATGTTTTTGGAAATGGAGTTTAAGCTTTGTCTTTTCATGTTTGCCATTTGGGGGTCTTTGGACTGCACCTAAATTAATTGCGTTTTTCATTAAGGTACAATTGACAAAAGCACAGTAGCGAGAGCGAAGCGTCTGTAGTTGTTTTTTGGAGTTTGCAAAAATATCATACCATTTTAAAAGGAGTTTAAGGTACCTACATCCAAATTGTTTTGAAACTGTTTGGGCTAAGGTTAAGTCAGCTCTGTTTCTCATAAAACTCTTTTATTTTTCGACGACGTCTGTGGTCTAGTGGTTCGTGGGTCGGACTGCTGATCACGTCACGAGGTCGTGGGTTCGATCCCCACAGGACACAAATATTTGTGTGATGAACATAAGTGTTTGTGTTGGTCTGGGTGTTTCTTATGTATTAAAAGTATGTATTTACAAAAAAAAAAAGTATATAAGTATTATATCCATTGTCTAGTACCCATATCACAAGCTCTGCTTAGTTTGGGACTAGATGGTTTGTGTAAAAATGTGCCGAAGATATTTATTATTATTTATTTATTTTCCTTTACTTGGCTTTTCTTACTCTATTTACGCAACATAACTGCTATGAGTTTTATTTTTGAATGAGGAATCTGATAAAAATAAAAGGCTATTAGCTGACTTCAATAGTTCCAAACCACCGTTTTTGGCAGAACGTCTTTTTCTACTAGCTGATACTCTTTGGAAGTTCTCTGAGCACTTCATATCATCATCATTTCAGCTGAAAGACGTCCACTGCTGGATATGGACTCTGAGCACTTGTTTACGTCAAATTTACTATCTACAATTTAATAAATATAACAGCTGTATTTAGGCTTTGCACATAATTATCCAGCTGAGTGTATGGATGGTAGGTAGGATTCAAGGCTGGTAGGCCCGTTCCAGGGGTTATACCTATAGTACTGTATAAATAAATAAATGACGGTCTATCATCTGTCTGTATATAAACTTGAGTCAGTCGCACAGGCAGTCCAGGACGCTATCAAAGCCTTACTTTTTATTTATTGTACGGTGTAGTGGTCCCCTGCCACTTGTAGTCATAAATTATAAAATATTAACTTTAAAAATCACTTTTCTAGCAGAAAATTGGATAGTCATACGAGGCAACGATCAATCCCTCAAAAACATCTAGTTTACCATCATTTTAATTAGGGGTGTTTTACTAAAGACGTAGCTTAAAGGTCCTAGCAATCAGGCCATATAAAATAGCGTGGCAGTGAGATAGAGTGAGCTACTGTTGTTTTCTCGATTTAACAAACACAAACGCATAATATGAGTGAGGGAGAGAGAAACTTGCCTCTTGGTGTTGTTTGCGTTTAATTTTTACTTACGCAAAATGAGTTTTGCTAGCGTATTTTGCGCATTGATGTTTTCTTTATCCAATGCTCAAAATTATCGCACGTTTAACGTAATTTAGATATTCGCTATCGTACATCGTACCAATGACTAAATTATCGTACGCCCCCATAATTATCGTACGGGTTGGCAACACTGGATGAGATCAAGATGAGATGTCAATTAGTGTTGCCTAACAATAGTATCGAAAAACTCCAAATAATTCATACTATCGATAGGCCTATCGATTAAAAATAAATTTCGACGATGTTTCATTTATTTCTGAAATTGAAGATAAATAAATAATTACTTGGATGCGGAAGGCACTGGACCGGTTGTTGTGGCGATGCTTGGGGGAGGCCTATGTCCAGCAGTGGACGTCTTTCGGCTGAAATGATGATGATGATGATGAAATAATTACTTTGGGATATTTTTACACCTCACCATCTAGTCCCAAACTCAAACTAAGAGTGAGCGTTCTAAAGACGGACCGTTTTTAACGACCGTTTTCTGATATACGACGAAGGAACCGTTTTCATATTCTGATTAAAACAGTCGTCGTTCCAAAATCTAGTCTTCGAATGTTTGATGCGAATTTATACTTAATGTCTCTGAAAATACAGCCAAACATTCAATGCCTCACAAAACCAGTGTTCGTCCGCGACGATAAGAGCAAAGAAAAATGATCTTTACCGTTATGGACATAAAGTATAACTTTAACCGCTGCGGCCGCGAGCTGTTGCGGCACAGGCTCCGTGGGGCCCAGGCGTCATGCGTGCGGCGTGCGTTACGCGCTCGCCTTCGCCACGCCTCATAAAATATATATTTTTATGTTTTTTTACGAAATTTTTAATTGGCCACACTTTCTAATTTCGACTAATCGAATTAGAAAATTAAATATATTATAAGATAGAGTTTATTTTCGCCTGGGGACGGCGTGCACCGGAGGGTACGCCGGTGCTCAAAGGAGGTCGCATTTATGGACACCAGTGGGTACCGTGAAAATGTAGAGGTAAGGAAAGTCTAATAACTCTTCGTTTCGTTCATAAAACAGTGGTCGTTGCACAAACCACTCGTCGAATATGTGATGCGAATTCATACTTAATGTCTCTGAAAATACAGCCGAACATGCAATGTCTTACAAAACCAGTCTTCGTCCGCGACGATCAGAGCAAAGAAAAATGATCTTTACTGTTGTAGACATAAAGTATAACTTCAAGCAAAGGTCTATTATCTCGTCGTTTCGTTCATAAAACAGTCGTCGTTGCACAAACTAGTCTTCGAATGTGTCATGCGAATTTATACCTAATGTCTCTGAAAATACAGCCGAACATGCAATGTCTCACAAAACCAGTCTTCGTCCGCGACGTTCAGAGCATAGAAAAATGATCATTATTGCTATAATCATTAAGTATCATTTTCAGGCAGTCTTCAAACCAGTTGCGAACGAGGACCGTTTCGAAGACTTGTTTTCGTCATCGTGAAAACGGCTGCGTTCCGTTTACCGTAAAATCGACAACGACCCACTCCTATCCCAAACTAAGAAGAGCTTGTACTATGGGTACTAGTCACTAGACAATGGATATAATACTTACATACTTTTTTTTTTGTTGTAAATAATAGTATATTACTGTCGAGGCCTGAAATGAAGCAATTTACGGCCGAGTAATATTGGAAGTACGAGGCGAAGCCGAGTACTTCCCAAATGATTTTGAAAACCTTTTTAACTAAACGAGGCCGTTAATTGCTATTTTCGCCGAGACTTGTATAGTACTTTTCTCTCATTTGCGAGGAAACACAACACAAATTAATTCAACAGTATCTTATTTTCATTCACACCAATTCGCCCGAGCGCGGTTCTTGTTCCATTTTCAAAGTTTAAAAAAAAAAAATGCGCATTCAGCCTGTATAATGATAAATATTGTGTACCTAAAAACACCTAATTTATGTGTGTACTTAAAAACCTCGGTAGCATAATTTAAAAAATAAAAAGTGTCCAGCAATTTCTATTATTGTCCTGTTGGATATTACCGGCCTGTTATTTCGTTGCGTAGGTACGGAAAAGAGCCGATTGTTGTATTTTTTTTTTTTAATAATGAACCAATTTCCAAGCAAGTGGGAGAAAATACTTATATTATGTAATATAATAACTTGTAATTGGGAAAAGGCTCGGAGGATGACGATGATGTAATATAATAACTATCGTGAGTTAAATTCATAATTATTAATATAAACGGTTTCACTCACGTATACTGGTCGGGCACACCCGATGGAATTACGTGAGTGAAACCGTTACATAAGAAACAAGTTATTTGAATCAAAAACAAATCAATGCTATAACACGGTGATTTTTATGATTATAGTAACAGCGAACGGCCGTAGATGACGTCGTTAAGAACATATCACATATCGTTCAGACGCAAACAGACGCAAACTACCAAACTACGCAAAGTCACATAGCGTCGTTCAGTCTTGCTTGCGTCTCCGTGTGAGTGATGTGCCTTAATTAAAACTAAAAATAATCGATTATAAATAAATCTAGTTTTAACAGCCAAGTCACATCCCTAATATACACTTCACACTGTGGCGTGCGTGTGTAAAGCCCGCTTCGCACTGTGTCGCGAATTCGTGCGAATTGACACCGCAATGGAATACAAAATACAATGCAAACTACGCGCACTGCGTCTGTATTTTGTGCGCGCTGGGTTTTAAAATTGATTAATAAAAAATCGATTTATTTGAAAATAATAATAATTTTTCAAAACTCGATTTTTTTCTTTTAAATCAATCAAAATTATCAAGAACAGATTAAGGTGAATGATACAGGGTAGCCCGCGAAATTCGAAATTACTTGCGTTTTTTGCTAATTGTAGCTCTGTTTTGAGTTGTATATCAATCAAAATACGATTTGCGGTAGTAATAACAATATATCTACTGAATAATACTTATAAAAAATATAAACCTAGCTTTATAAGCCCTAGAAGCTTGATAATCGATAATTTGATCGTAAATTAATATAATCGAGCTTGTACAGCTTATAGAGCTAGGTTAATATTTTTTATGAGTATTATTCAGTAGATATATTAATTTGACTTGACCGTTATTCGAAGCTTATTTAATTTGAGATAGGCACTACGTTTCCCGCCTTATATATCTTTCTCTTTCTTTCATATACCCTTCCCTTTCTAACCCCACCACCTGGCAGAGTGGAGGCGAACTGAGTGAGCCGCCATCTTTATTTTTTCATTGGCGTCTAGTTTCCCGCCACGTACGGTTGTGCTAGCACTAACGCTACCACATTATTGTCAATTTTAATATAATATTGTTTTTTTTTTTTTTTTCTAAATTCTCTTGTATAGCAATAACTCTTGTTATTTTCGTGTGAAGCACAATTATTTTAAAGTGTAGTAATAAGAAACTACAGGAAAAAATAATTACGTATAGCAAAACCACACGTAAGTAAATATAATTATAATTTTAACCAAGTGATACCTTGCCTAAGGTCTTCAGGTATGCAATTTATTTACTTTTTATACTGCACTGTGCATGTACATTATGATGAAGTGTCGTCTATACTACTACGTGTAGTCAAATATTTTTTATTTACGGTTTGCCGTTATAATTATTTTTCATTATCGGTAATTTGAACCGTATTTTATAGTGTTGTCTGTACTAAATGTGTAGTCAAACAACTTGTATTAACGGTTTTTCCGTTCGAATAATTTTTTGTTACGGGATTTTTGCCCGTATTTAATTCGTTTATAAATACCCTATATATAAATGCCTCTCTTGTTTAGTATGGATGAGAGAAATAAGTGTGTACGAAATGCAGCGGCTGAACCATTAATGGGACCATCTGGTATGCAGCATAAGCCACGATCGACTAGCTCGAGTTCAAGCAGTAGCAGTTCTCAGAGCGATTGTGATTCTTTTTCGTCCTTATCGTGCTCCCCAAAGCGTCGCCATGGTTATCATAAGAAAAGGAAGGGGGGCAAACATAGTTACGTAAATTATCGAAACAGGTACGTGATCTTCGTACATTTTTGTCCACTCTGGATAATGGCTGTCAAATTAAAGCCAGTGATTACTTTCTCAACGAAAATGATTCCATTTCTGCTTTTTCTGGCATTAGTGGTAATCTTTACGAAGAATTAAGTGATCATGCGTCGAATATCGACCCACCTAATGAAGTTATTTTTAATATTCAAACTAAATTAAAAGATCCCTCTATGCCTAAGACCTCTGAAACTTACTTATAATTATGTGACCTTCAACATTTAGATAGTAGCGATTGGAATGAAATCAGATATTCTGAAAGTCAGAAGGCGTAAATCACAAACCTGGTTTTACTGATATTGAGTTAGTCAAGAGGTTGCAGGCTTCCTGTCTCCACGTTATTTGATCTATGCTAATAAAGCATTTGCTGCTTTAACTTTGTGCGTTCTCAAGCAAAGAGATTCGCTTCAGATTATTAACAATAAATAGGCAAAGCTTGTCTTGTCGTGATTTACAAGACTTCCACAGATATTTTACAGCTAGCTTGTGGCCATCGCACTGAGATTTTGTAAATGCGTCGAGATTGCATAACCAAACAAGTGAAGGATCCATTGGTGAAGCCTACGCTAAGAAAGATGCCGCCAACATCCTCAAACTTGTTCAATGCAAAAAGATTCACAGCTGCGGTGGAAAAGGCTGGTGGAGTACGCAAATATTTTTGGCCTTTGAAGACATCTGTCACAAACACCTCGCAGGTGCAGGCAAATAAACGATAGTGTCTCCTCGCAGGAGCACGGGACCCGTAAAATACCCTCGCAGGGTTATCAACACGGATCATACTATATTCAAAGCTGTGTACAGGGCTACTGTCAAGCACCCCCGCAGGGTGATTACAATTCACTGTTATGATGAACACTCGGTCGCACCGAATAATCGTGGGACATTTCATTACGAAACCAGCCTGAACATGGAAATAAATCTAAGTCCGGGCAGAAATGAACATCGTCGTCGTCCAATAACACATGGAGACTGTAAGCGTCGAAAATATTGACATGATGCACTTAAATCAGGTCGTCTGGCAATCCTTTTAATTCAGTGGGATCAATTTGGAGTATCAGATGTGATACTAAAGATGATATCAGGGTATCGCATACCCTTTCGTCAAAGACCCACTGATCCATCCAAGGAACATAATAAAAGGCATGGTGGTTCCTTGCTCATTGGAAATGACCAGCGTCGTCGACAAAATGGGAGATTAGGGCATCACCAAACGAGCAATAACTGTCTCTATAGTCAATGTTCTTGGTTTCCATAAGCGTCGGCTCTGCCCCGGCCCATTTTCATTTGAGGGCCGTCAATCAGTTCGAAACGAGGAATACGACAAAATTTCATATTTGCGTGGCTCGCAGCCACAGAACAGGCTTACGCCTTATTTACCAGAAAGAGCTCTTGGAAATTACTTGTTTACCTTGTAGCCTGAGTATATACTGCACCCAAGGCCTTCGCATTAGTGACAAATCGGGTTGCCCAAATGCTCAAAAAACGAGGAATACGAATTCTGGTGTACAAGCTTGGACAACTCCTTATATTTCATCAAGAAGATGAAATCTTAAAGGAACATGCAAATGTTCTCATTCACACTCTAGAGACACTAGGGTGTATTATAAATTACGAAAAGCCTATACTAGCGCCGTCAAAAGCTTTGGCGTATTTGGGCGTCCAGTAAAACGGACGAATCAGAAGCATCTTCTTTCCCAAGAGAAGTTGCCTTCTCTGCTTGCCAAGCTGTCCCGAAGGTTAAAACAAGAACGTACAAACCTCGACCAGATCCAGAGTCTGGCAAGACTTCTGAATTTTGCTAGTTTTCTGTTCCAGAAGGCCGTCTCAATTTCCGAACTTTATAGGCCTTCTGAACTAAATGTTGAAATTTAACCAGCTGCCGAATTGCGTAACTCACTCGCGATCGCAATCATCTGGATTTCAATGTTCATTGCTTCGTGTGTTTTGAGAATCCGTGTTATCGGCAACTACGTACCACGTACAGATATTGTTTTAATTTCAAAATGAAAGCTAATGTCAAAGTGAATGCATTACACAATTGCCCCACTGAAATGGCATTTAATTCTTATCGAAGCCAGGAACAACATAACGTGGTGTCTACAGAACTGCAAGTTCATGTACCTCCGCTATCCCTTTACCCTATAACGGATGCCTCCGATATTACATTGGGAGTTCGATTAGATAATTGATCATTGTCAGGTCTTTGGGAAAATTACGAGATTCGATTAGATAATTGATCATTGTCAGGTCTTTGGGCAAATTACGAGACATTTACACTACAATTTCCAGGTAGAAATGCTTGTCATTCCAAAAGTATTACAAGATCATTCTCAGCTCCTGTGTCGGAGACTCTGAGTACAATACTGGTTGAATGCGACAACAAAACTGTATTCGCATATCTCCGACAACAAGGGGGCACAAGATCTGCACCACTGATGAATCTGATGGACCAGTTATTCTAAATTCTAGAGGAATACCAAATTCACTTGAACTTTTCCATATCCCCGGGATGGACAACATCCATGCTGACTATTTGTCGTGACTGAGAAGACGTCGTGTTAACCCGGAATGGTGTCTCTTGACCAGATGCACAGAGACTGCCAAATGGGTGATCCCATGGATAGACCTCTTTGCCTCCAGTCGAGGTCACGAAGTTGTGAGTTATGCTTCTCTAGATCTAAACGATCACCAAGCGTTGTTTCACAACGCGTTCTCTCGACAGTGCAACTTCCAACTGGCGTGGGTTTTTCCCTAACTTATTTGATTCCCAAAGTACTCTTCCATCTAAACAGTGCTGACGGGATATACCTACCTGATAGTTTCACACAGGGATCTAGTCTATTGACGGGCAGATCTGAAGGCCCGAGCCTTAGCAGCCCCATTCACGTTTCGGAATTTCGATGAAGTCCTGATAGACGTGTCAACGGAACTCCTAGCTCCGAAGACAGAACTTGACCCTCGAAGCATGGAGAGTCTGGGTTGTTCCGAGGACCTATAAGATTGAAATGATAGCCAAGTAAAATTACTGAAGATGTCATGGGGCCTTCTACAGTAAAAACTTATGATGTTGCTTAGAAAAGATGGCTAGCCTGGTCTGAGCAACACTAAATTATTCAATAGAATCCTATCGGGAGAGAAGTAGCTAGATTTCTATCTGACCTTTATTTAGTACACAAGCTATCCTATAATACGATTTTGTGGCACAAATCTGCAATTTCCACTCTTTGTAATCCAGATATTGCCGGCCAAATTAGTTCTCATATTTTAGTTAAACAGAACAAGTGCTAAATTATATCATTAGAGAAATCGATTAAATCTAAACCACCGATTTGGATCATAGATAGCCTAGCTGCATATCTAAATAGTTATAACTGTGCACACGGCAATATTTGCCAAGTGCAAATACGTAGATACTGCAACCTACTTTTATGCTCTGGCCGAAGGATACACGACTTTATTAAGAACTGATTGGGATATTGTATTCAAACTGATACTCTATTATCTTGTGGCCTGTTTTCGGTTTAAATACTAATTTTTCGGATCACCAGCAGTCGGGCTGAAGATTGTATTCTAATTAAGATTGCAATAATTTGGATCCAGTATTGGATTAAAATAACAATCGAATTGTTTAAAAATCGCAGAAATTCGGCATATTTCCCTAATTTGTTTGTTTCTACAAGAGGGGAAGTCAAAGCTGTTTCAAAGACAATCATTTAATGGTGGATTAAATATTTACTTATATGTACGGGGATAACTGCAATGCCTGGCAATTTTCGCTCTGCAGAGGCCTCTAAAAACACAAGTTCAGTAGAACAGTTCTACCCTCATCTATAAATACCACTATTATCATGTTATTTGATCATGTTAAATGATTTTGTTGATTTCTTATTTCTGATATTATATTATTAAACAAGGTAAAACGAATATTATAATAAACTCAATAGTCAAATATGACTATATTACGTGTATCAATAGATACCTACACTTGTAAATTTTCTTGCTTTTTCAAATAAAAAGAAAAGATCAAGATCCATTTGATTTATTCAAATGACACTAAATTTGTAATTTTATTTATAAGTTTACTTAAAACATACAATTATCATTCACATTGGCGTCTGTGTCACCAGTGCCACCACTCACCACCACCAGGCGATAACAAACAGGTCTCAAATTAAATAAGCTTCGAATAACGGTCAAGTCAATTTAATAGAAGCGTTTTACCTTACAATAAAACGCATATTAATTTACTTACCTTATTCGAAGCTTATACTTTAAAGTCTACCTGGTGATTTTCAACTCAATGAGAAATAAAGATGGCGGCTCACTCAGTTCGCCTCCACTCTGCCAGGTGGTGGGGTTAGAAAGGGAAGGGTATATGAAAGAAAGAGAAAGATATATAAGGCGGGAAACGTAGTGCCTATCTCAAATTAAATAAGCTTCGAATAAGGTAAGTAAATTAATATGCGTTTTATTGTAAGGTAAAACGCTTCTATTGTTGTTACTACCGCGAATCATATTTCGAATTATACACAAGGCGAAATACAACTACAATTTGCAAAAAATACAAGAAATTTGGAATTTCGCGGGGTACCGTGTAGCATTCACCTTAAATCTACTATACAACAGTAATATACTGAAGATTGGAACAAAAACAAAATGAATGTACAAGTTAAAGTAAGTGTCAATAAAACAATGACTTTTGATTTGACCTTTTCGAAAACATAGAAGAATAAAACATCGTTTAAAATAAATAATTGATTTCCGAATAGTCGATTTTTCTAGAAATAACAATCAACCCAAAACAATCTAAATAATTATAATAAAAATCGATTTTGAAATTTTAAATAATCATATATTTTTTGACATCCCTAGTGTGAATCACAGACTATTGTAGAGATAGTGTAAGTAAATATAAATTCGAGATAATGGCAACACTGGTTCAGTAAAAAAATCGCGTTGTTACAGTAAGGTAGCGTCGGTGAATTTATTATTTCTTATTTTTGTTATAAACATGTGTTCCAATCATCTGTGACTGTGAATTTGTTCTGACGTGGATTTTCAATAGTTCTTCAATTTGCAAACATTTATATAAGTTAATCAAGATGAGGCTAGCGGGGGCTATTTTCTCCAATGTTACGAAAATGCTTGATTTCTACTCACAATTCAACCCTTCACCGCTGTCTATAAAACAATTTATAGACTTTGGTAAGTAATATATTATTTGAATAATTATTACCTATATTCTCGTACCTAATTCAATGTCCTGTTGCCTTGTCAAGGTCGGTCTTAAGTACCGATTTTCACATGACCTTATTATTTGTTTTTATTATTATTGAACCAATAAACGGACGTAACGCAAGTGTATCCGCAATTTTAGGGCTCCAGCAACTTCCTGTAATTTATAGATATTACAGGCGAAAAATTATGGTAATTAACATTAATATTTTTTTTTTTTTTTAAATTTGTGTTTGCTGACCTTGGAACGACTGCTGCAGCCTATGCCATAATATAGATTATGAATTAAAGAAATTATGCTATGCATTCCGCAAGTTCATTCATTTTGATCAAATTCAAATATACACAATTTTCTATCTTGCATACTTACCTACTATTAGTGAAGCCAAACACAAATAAAAATAATCAGTATAAATTCGCCCTAAATTTGGTCTAAAGTAGCGGTTCCCAAACTTTTATGGTTTTGAACCCTAATTAAAATAAAAAGATAAAGCACTATGTTATTATGTAATTGATTTGAATGTTTGTTAAATAAATAGTTTTTTTCTGTTCACGGAATCCTGGCTCTCAACAGAACTCACAAGTCTTATTATAAGTCCGTAGTACGAAACATATTTTACTACTTTACTGGTGCATCTACCTTATTCTTTGTCTCTGTATTACCCTAAGGTTGTCTGGTAGAGAACACCTATAGCGTTAAGACCGCCTTTCTGCCGTCCGATGACTAAAAGGCCGTTAAGTGACAATTTTGTTACATATACAACGAAAAAGAGCAAATTTTGCTCTCTTTAGTAGTATATTTAATTCGAATTTGACAAAATTGTCACTTAACAGCCTTTTAGTTAGCGGACGGCAGCTTTGTACCCTGTTGTGCATAAATAATTAAATAAATAAAATAATCTTCTTAGTATATATATATAATTCTTCTGTATGTGTGTTTGTCACCTGCTAAACGGCTGGACTGACTTAACTGATTTGGATGAAATTTTGTGTATATATTTCAATGGGTTCCTGGATGGCGCTGCTGTCGGTATGTCACTGATCTTCTAAAAGGCAGGGACGATTTTAATAATATGTGGTGCTGCTTTTCCGGGCAGGATGACATCTGCCAGGTCCGCTAGTAGAATAATAAAATCTCCCCTCAACTGACAAACATGTAGCTGATCTCATAGATTTTTATTGTATGCATTTATTTATTTAACAGCTGCCTACTGTACCTTACAGTTGCCCAACACAGTAGGCCAAGTTATAATTTAGGTACATATATAATTCTTATAAGTCTAATTATAACCACTTGAAAATTTATGACAAAAGCTGCAAAATTGGTTTATTAAATAAAGTTACATGAATTCACATGATGTATTATTATTACCTAAAATAAAATTGGATGTATACAAACATTTATAAAGCTAGCTGAGCTAGCACTGCAAAAAAATTACGGATCTTGTTCAATCTGAAATGAACTCTCATTTATTTTGTTTTTAGATATTTATCTGAGTAGTGCATGTTTGGCTATCTTATACTTATAGTGGAGTTGTTAGTTATTTTTATTTAAACTAAAATTTTATTAAATTCCCAGGATAAGACAGTGAAACTTAAATGAAGTTATATTATTGAAGAGCTCAAAATTCAAGCAAGATATATAAATTCGAATAAATCTTGTAGAAACTGCAATATGATATGAAAAGAGGAACAAGAATTTGTGTGTTTTAAAGTTACCAGCAAGTGGAGGGTTAAGACGGCTTTTAACCCAAAATACTGTCATTGAAAACATGATACAATTTTTTTTTGAGAATTGAGGAAAAGTAAAATAAAATTTAACAACAAATGACTTAATTGCCTAATTACTTCGTATTTTTATCACAACACAGTTATTCAGGTGTCATCACTTGAAATAACTGTTCTCGTAATAATGTTATGTAGGACACTTAAGTACATTTTAGTGTTGTACTGAATTTGGTTGCTGACTCACTGTGGTGCCTGTTTTGTTGCACTTTGGTACACAACACCACCTAGTTGCTGGTACCACCTAGGTGTTAGGGGTGTTAGTAAGCTAAATGGCAATAAAGATTTTGAAAGACAAATTAATAAACATAAACACAGACATAGTAAAAAAACCGGCCAAGTGCGAGTCGGACTCGCGCACTAAAGGTTCCGTACCTCTCAACGACCTGATATCCCATAAATACTGATTTAATTTACGAGAGTTTATCAAAAGATATCAACGCACAGTGCGCGAAATATGAATTTTTGCATGTCTTTCTTACGCAGGTACCACCACATATGTCTATGTTTGTCTTATTTTTAGTATTTGTTGCTAAACTACATAATATGCACTATAATCTGACCAAGTTTGACGGTGGTATATATTACCGTTTTGAAGATAGAGCAGGAACAAAAACGTTGTTAGACTTTTTTTGTTTTTAGTATTTGTCGTGATACACCTCATAGCAACACAATTTCTGAGAAAATTTCAACCGGTTACCTATTACCGTTCAAAAGATACAGCCCTGTGATAGACAGACGGACGGACGGACAGCGTAGCGAGAGTAATAGGGTCCCGTTTGGCACCCTTCGGGTACGGAACCTAAAAAGTAGACGAAGTGCTGCAAACAATCATAGTGAAGCCAACAAAACCGTGCTCTGTGTACAAACCAGTGCTCACGCACACACATGCAACCACTGCCAACCCACAGTAGGGCAGTGTGGTGGACTATGGCCATTTTGTTTTTTTTTTTGTTTTCATGTGGAAGTCCTCATGGATACCCTCCGTCTGGGGACGGTGGAAGGGTATGTCGGACTCTTACCGACTAAAACCACACGGTGGCCATCCTATGCACAAAATAGAGGTGGACTAAGGCCTAGCCTTCTCATACTGAGAAGAGGCCCGTGCCCAGCAGTGGGACAGCAATGTGCTGGTCATGTATGTATGTATGTAGTCAGTCACTCTGTGATGTTAGTTCTCAAAAGTATTTCTTTCTCTGCAAATCATAAATCTCACAGAAAATTATTATTATACTTTATTGTACACACAAATACACATTAATATTACAGTAGGAAAGCTTATATACATCGGCGAGCTTAACTCAAAAATGAGTTTTCTTACAGCAAACCTTAGAGCGATAGAGAGATGTTGTTATGTTAACTGTTTTCCCCACTGAAAGCATGGTATAATGGCGTAAAAAACGAGATACAGTTTTTGTCAGCCTTCTCTGCCGCGAAAAGCATAGTTCTTATTAGGGCAAGGAGAATCGCAAAAAACAAAACCGTTTGGAGCTTTTCGTCTTTCTTTTCGTTATTTTTAAATGAACTGCTTTTATTGAAACCAATTTAAGAGTTTGGAAGCTCTCATTTACTAAAAATAAAAACTGCATTATAGACTCGAAAGTTCTTGTATGGAATTTTTGCCCGCCCTGTTTCTCCAGCTACAAGCGTTGTATTATGTTGCAATGGACAATACCTGGGTTTTGTCAGCCCTGTTTCTCTCATCAAAAGGCAAAAGCGTTGTGTTATGTTGTAACAAAAGCGGGTTTTTGTCAGCCCTATCTCATGACATATCATGTTGCATTCACATGAAAAACAATAATGTCCTCATTGTCACAAAGAAGCTTTATTATTATGATGGACTCGTAGCGATGCAACGACTGCGCGGATTGTACGATCTGCAAGGTTAAGCTGCACTTGCCGCGGTCAGTCTGTGGATGGGTGACCGTTTCGTTACACATCGAGACCCCTCCGTGCCTCGGAGAGCACGTTAAGCTGTCGGTCCCGGTTGTCATACGATTATCTATGGCAGTCGTTACGGGTAGTCAGAAGCCTGAAAGTCTGACAACTGGTCTAACCTCCGAATGTCAGTATTACCCAGTAACTGGGTTGCGGGGGTCTGATGGCAGTCGCTCCGTGTAAAATACTGATGTTCAGCCTCATCTGGCTAGACTGGAAGCCGACCCCAATATAATTGGGAAAAGGCTCGGAGGATGATGATGTAGAATCAAACAATTTATTTATGGATTTATGAACAGTTACTCACATATACACACCCACACATACACTCACCCCCACACTCACATATACAAACACACTTTTATACAAATTACATGCAACTATGTTAATTTTATTTGATATTGTTTTTGTTTTTTTACACTCATGACATTCATGAGTATTTTTTTTTTGTTTCCTTAAACTCACTATTTTTTAGAACCTCTGTATTTTTCCATAATATTTTAAAATGTAGCACTAGCTAATCAAATTTGTATCTTCAGAGCTGTGGGGACCTGGTGACCTGTATTACAGGTGTTTCTACCTACCACAGGCACCAGCGATGCACAACCAGAAACTGGTCTCAGCTATATTAATTGTGTATCTTTGCTTTATATTTTTTTTTGGTTTGTGGTGAGAAATAAACGTTTTTATTATTATATTATTATTTTTATCACCTACGTAAATATTACAACAATTATTTTTTCACGTGAAAAGTATGATTCATTGAATCTCTTTTACGGTATTCTTCAATTTGTACAAAGCTAAACTAAACTAATTTTAAACTATCGCTCTCTTCTACTAATAGTAGATACATGAAAGGGATCGCAAAAATTTTGGAACTGTCAAATTAGTTTACGTGTTACATTTCTTACGTTACGGACAGCGACGCACAGTCTGTTATTTTGCCTTAGTTGCGGCCATGTCCATTTTATGTTTTTATTCGATAGCTATAGTAACGATAAAGGTTTGGCAGAAATACCTATAGTGTTTTTTTTTATAATTATAAAGTTATTAAGGTTTCATTGAAAAGTGAGAAAAACAAAATTAATTTTTATTTTCGAAAATTGTTGTAATACATATTTAGTTAGTCCTTTAAATAAAGTAACAGCATAATATATATTTAGATAAAAAAATGGGGCATCGTACCTTTGATATATTAGGAGATTTTTTACTTTTACCGATTAACACAAAACATTTTTTTTTCATGTTTTCTTATCACGGTCGCATCTTATTTTCATTTAAATATATGCGTAATGTTATTGTCAATAATACACTAAAATATGACATGCGTCAATAGCAGGAATACGAAGATAGAGAGTTTCTAAATATTTTTGAAATTTCTATGGAAATAGGGTTGTCGCAATTGAATAAATAAAAAAATAAAATAAAAGTGCCAGATATTTCCCAAGTATTTAACTAAAAAAAAAAAAAAAAAAACATAACATAACATCACGCCTGTATTTCCCCGAAGGGGTAGGCAGAGGTGTGTAGTGTGTTAGTATTTAACTAACTTTGAGTAAACTCTTTCTCGTGTCTTTCTGTGTCTCTTTCTGGGTTTCTGTTGTCTGAAAACAATTACTATAATGTTCTCAATGCTCTAAGACTACAACGATACGTGACGCTAACCTAGCAGTCATCATCGGAGTTTGTCAAAACTTCTTGTGATGATAATACGAGTATATTATCATCAGAAGCGTCTGTTACCAATTCAGTATTAGGAATATCAGCAAAACTTTGCGGTAATGGATCATGGGTAATAATACACGCACACCGTAATTGTGAGCTGGTATTTGTGATGACATTAAAGACTTTTCCGTCAATTATGGTGAGGTATAATTTTGGATCTCCGACAACGACATATCCAGCAAAAATTTCCGAATAAATTAGTGAAAGATTTTCAATTTCTTCTTCTACCCAGTTCCTTTCTTCCAGAATCAGATCTTTTGATTCTGATCTGTATTGTATTTTTATTGGTTGGCAAAATCTAAAAGATTGTGGATTTGGGTTTGACCATAAGACAAAACCATCAAGACTTTTTATGCGCAACGGAATGTAGGTAGTAGCAAAGAGGCAGTGTTCGTCATCAATTTTATCAGAAAACGTTTGCTTATATGTTGACTGTCCTGTGCTACCATCAAAACCCCATGAACCCTCAAAAACGCAGTGAAGTGTATCTAACTGTTTTTGATTGCAATATTCCGAAACCCTTTGGTCGCAAGAGTCAATGATTCGTCGAAACGTGTGCATAAGTAAATCATTTAAAGGTACTTTGGCTTCTCGTTCTGATATTTCAATTTCAACATCAAGATAACAATGTTTTTTAGCTTTTTGTATCTTATAATAGGGAGGGTAAATATTAAATCATCGAGATTTGGCACCTTGTTGCATGTAGATATAGTCCTCCACTGATAGTTTTATATCAATCATTAAACAAAGAGCTTCATCAGGAGAATAGGGTTTGGGTTCCGATTTTGACTTTATGGTTCCTGCGATTTTTTTAGGCCGAGTTGGACTTTTCAAGCATTCCTTTATTATAAACTCAAACTCCTGAGTAGAACTTTTATTTAGTTTTTCGCCGGTTTCGTCTGTTACTATTCTCGACATAACTTTAATTAGTTTTGAATGAGGTTCTCCGTCAAGCGATTCCTAAAGATCTTTACGTGCACGGCGCTTTTGGCGATCACTTAAATTTTCATAAAATGTAGATGTGGAACTGGATGAAGCATCAAAATTAGTTTCAGGTTTCGGATCTATTGAAGGTTAGTCAAAGCTACTAGTTCCCGAAGTCGAAGGATTACTTTGTAATAAATGTGTATTTGATGTGAAACTGGAATGAGCGCCAAAAGAAGTTTCAGGTATCGGGTCTTCCAAGTTCTTGGGGTCTTAAAGTTTTTTGTAAGGCATAGCTACTACTTCTCGAAGTTGAAGGATTATTTTGTAATAAAAAATGTGCCTCATCCAATTCTATAATATTTTGTTGTGGTAAAGGACTTTCCTCGATATTCACTTTTGGTATTTCAATATCAAAAATAGTGGAAAGCCAGTGTTTGTTTTTATTACAAAATCGTTTGAAATTCCGTTTACTACTGCAATATAAAGTTCCACATTTACTTAAAAAATTTGAAAGATTGTAATTAAATTCATTGTTTTGGCTATCGATATTGTTCGGAATTCCATTTGGATATGAAGCGTTTAACACGATTAGGCATCGTTCCTCTGAATTGAGATCCAAAGGTCTTTTATGAACCCCGTGCAAATGTGCCTTATCTACCAAAATTTTATAAATTCCCAATTTCGTGAGTGATTTCTTCAGATCCGTGTTCGTGCTTTCGTTGTTAGTCGTTGGAGTTGCCACTCGCTGACCAGCATGAGGGTTGGCGCCCTCATGCCCCCCTTGCATTAAGTCCTCTGGTCGGGGCCCAGAAGGACATCCCCCAGCAGGACGGGTCAGTACCTGCTGAGGCAAAGCAGTGCCATGGGTCTTTGACGGCTCCATGACACCTCACCCCCGCTTCTCCAGATATTATGTATGGAAATTGGGTTTTGACATTCTATCTAACGAGGGCGGACCCCTTCCCAATTCCACATAATATCCTTCATCGAAGATTCATTTTGATGTAAGTGCATGCACTTACAAAACAAAAAAGAATAATAAACAAGATTTGTTACATGATTTGTTAGTTACAGGTGAATCTAATAAAATCGTGTTTGTGAAGACATGATTAGACCAAGGATAATGCTTCAGAAATAGTAATAGGAAATTATAATAATTGAAGAAGCAAATTTATTCCGAGCGAAATTGGTCGTTTGTTAAAGGCGCCTACATTAGTTGACAACCCTAAATTAAAACTTTAAAAATGAATATCTCCGAGTTCCTGTGTTCGTTGCTTCTTATTTTTTTTGTGGTTATACTTAGTAGTGTACTAAACATTTACACACAAAAATAAAATGCGACCATGTTAAGAATGACCATAAATAAAATTATTATGAAATCATGGAAAAAATAAAATTGACGCCTAGGAGAACGCATTTTTTTATGATAAAATAGATGTAATGATGCATTAAGTTAATGGCTAGCGTGCCATGAAACATTTATTGTAAAATGTTCATTATGAAAGCCTAAAACACGTTTCTATGGTTTCTATGGATTTTTCTCGATTTTCGAAATATTTTGAAAACTATGACACTTAAAACCACGGGGGTTTTAATAGAAGTTTTGTTTGGTTATTATCTTTCTAAAAGCCTCAAAAAATATGGATGGCCGCAACTAAGGCAAAATAACAGACTGTGCGACGTTACGAAAAACCAACCGCGGGTAGTTCGAGAAAACACCCGCCGCTCAAGACGATGACACCCACATACTTCAGTCTGCTCGTGACCACGGCCAATGCAAGTTGACCGAAACGTCGAGGTTAGTCAAAATGCTTGTTATATTTTGATTTAATTGTGCGCGACAAGTCCCGTAAACTTAGATCAATATTTCTTTGTATTTTAGTGGGCACGTTCCGAGATCACGACTAAACTTGTATGGAAATCTAAATTCCGACTAATTTGACAGTTCTAAAATTGATGCCATCCCTTTCTCGTATCTACTATTAGTAAAAGAGAGCGATAGTTTAAAATAAGTTTAGTTCGTGAACAAGTGAATCGATACCAGTGTTTATTTATTCATTTTAGTTTAAAGAAAAACAGTTTCGCAGGCCATTAATAAAAATAGTGCCATATTCTCTTATCTTTTTGTGTCATGGTGATCATAGTCCACGTTTCGCATCAATAGTTAACAACTAACAACCGCAGTAATTAGGTCATCATCAGCCTATATTAGTCCACTGCTGGACATAGGCTTCTCCAATGACCCGCCACTGACATCGATCCTCGGCCACTCGCATCCAGTTGTTACCAGCCACCTTGCCAAAATCATCGCTCCACCGGGCCTGAGGGCGTCCTACCCTACGTTTACCGATTCGCGGTCTCCACTCAAGAACACGTCTACCATACGGCCATCGGTTCTTCGGCTAATATGGCCGGCCCACTGCCATTTCAGCTTGCTAATCCTGTAGGCTAACGGCCAAAATTAATATCCAATCTATCTACGATTTGCCCTACTAGATAGGAATTCGACATAAGCTCCATACAAAATATGTCAAATTGTGTAAAACAACTTTGATTCTTTGTCGGATCACCTCGTTTCGGATTCGATCCTTCAGAGAAACTACGAGCATAGCCGTTTCCATAGCACGGTGAGCCACTTTAAGTTTGTGGACCAACCGTACCGTGAGTCCACGTTTCGGCTCCGTAAGTCATGACAGGCAAGATTGACTGCACTGATTGAAGACCTTTAACTAGATAACAATCGTATAATAAAACAGCTTTCTTCCACTTTATAAATACCCTTAGACGTGCCGTAGTCCAGCCAGTCAAACCCTAAGTGTGATTGCGTAACAGAACAAGCCTGGTCTAAAGGTCACGTTACGTGAAGTTGTACGTGATATACTTGAAGTAAGTAATGATTTCTTAGAGTTTCGCGAAGTTTTGAAGTGGGTAGTAAAGTTTTAAATGCCTGAAGGTGTCGTGTTTTTATTTTCTGCGTTAGGTATTGTTGTTCAAAAAGGCTCGTAAAGCTATATTCCAACGATTTTGGAATATTCTCTACGAAGTTGTGAGAGTGAAGAAACTCCTTGAGGATTTATTTAAGAGTTAAGCTTACGTTGCTGGGTTTCACATCTTCGTTGGGTGACCGATCCTTACATCTAGAGGCGCTTACGGCCAAATTTAATATCCTATCCATCCACGATTTGCCCTACTAGAGATATAAATTTGACATAAGATGGAGCTTATGTCTACTTTCTATCTCTAGTAGGGCAAATCGTGGATAGATATGGTATAAATTTTGGCCGTTAGGTGACAATATCGTGGTTCGCGGATGTTTTTTTTTCGAGTAATGCTTAAAAAAGGCTTGGTTACTAAGACCTTTTAGCCCCGTCTTGAATAAAAATACACCCTAATAAAGTGATTGAAACCTTTTGGGATTGATTAAAAAATACGAAGTCAGGGATTTCAATTTTGGGCCATTTATATTTACCACACTTGTGCTCGCAAACAATAAAAATCCACTATTATTACACATTAACACCCGAAGAAACACAAGTTTTAAAAAATAATACAAAATCCACAACACGCTTTTCCGAGTTTTCCTGCGAACCTTTTCCTGGATATTGTGCAATTGCTCACGTATTTAAACTGGCACTCTAAAACCAGTCGCAGGGCGGGTCAGGTTACTTTCATTACGCCTCTGAAACACATGCCTGTAACTTGCACGCTTGCATACCAGCTCCTTTGCACGTGCCAGCTACTTTTATGGATTTATGTTAACTAGCATGCCTGACAAACAAGTAGCTTGCACAACATTTGATTTACTGGCATGCAATTTGCGGGGGGCTTCAAAACTGGCACGTGTGAACGTAAACGACAGTTCTCTTCTTTTTTTGTTTCATTATTTTAGCTACACATTCTACTGCTAGTAACATGTAGAGGCTATTTTATGCACTTCGAATGTTTTCCATTTATGCAAAAACTAGAAAATGTGGTGTCAAGTGTCAAGACGTCGGTAGCGTGACGTACTGGCACGTGTATACGTCTTGCAATTTACAGGCATGCAACATGCATTTAAGCAAATTGCATGCAAGTCTACTTGCAAATGTATCCACAGCGTGCCAGTTACTTGAATATACAGTACTTGTAGTTACAGTAGCTGTCATGCTAGCTACTGCTCTATTTTACAAGCATGTGTATTCCGGCCTTTAGCCAACTGCTGCTATGAACTTGTATTATTTTTAATGGCAATTTCAGAATTAAATTTTGTTGAATTTGTATTCCGATTCAATACGTGGCTATCAGTACTGTAAACATTTTTATTATTTCACAAGCAATTTTGTCAATTGATAACGAAACGAAGTTGTGTACGTGAGCATACGTGCGTTTGTCAGTCCTTGTTCAGTTGGTATCCTTGATTTATGTAGACATGACTTGTACAACGTAAGCTGATCACGTAGGCTCTTTTTATAACTTTTTCAGTATAATTTGGCTTTCGTCGTGTACAAGAGCAACATTTTTTGAATCGATGCCATAAACTATGATTTGACCCACCGCATATTGAAGGCAAAGCACACGCTTGTGTAAAACATGTTTTATTATTATTATCAGCCGTTAGTGCCCCACTGCAGGGCAAAGCCGTTTTCCACTTGTCCCTGTCTTTTGCCGTCGGGGGCCAATCCTTCAGACAGGAGTAAAGTTCGTCCCGCCATCTTTTGGGCCTGCCGCGTTGTCGTTTGCTGCTGTCTGGAACCCACTGTGTGGTTGTTTTCGCCCATAGCTCCTCCGGCATGCGGCAGATGTGACCAGCCCAGTTCCACATAAGCTTGGCAGCTGTTTGGCCTACATCAGCAATTTGTGTTTTGGAACGCAGTATAGAGTTTCTTACACGATCAGTAAGTCGTAACTCCTAGGATACTGCGTTCCATTGCTCGCTGACAAACTCCAAGTGTGGACTTTTGACGCTTAGTCAGTGACCATGTTTGCGCTCTATAGGTGAGGCTGAGGAGGTTGTACATGTCCATGAGCTTTCGCCTTAGTGAGAGAGAGGTGTCCTTTCATCAGTTATTTCATCGACCAATAGCTCTTCCAGGCGTTTTCGGTTCGTCTAGCTACTTCTTTGTCTTGTCTGGCCTGGAAGTAGACTATAAAACATGTAAATTAGGTAATACCGCTCCGCATATTGGTTCCTCATTCATCCAGTGCCAGGAAGCATTTGCGAACAAAAGATATAAACGCGCCGTCTGGCACTGCTCTGGGCTGAGTTGGGTTCAGTGTGTGCCCCCTCGATTTGCAGTGATATCCCAAGTGTATCCGGACCTCGGAAGAGTCTACGCAGAAAGAGGAAGCCCCGGAAGTAGGCCGCGCTGGATGGGTCACAAATGCTATGTACGTATTGCAGTTCTCACGGCTGAACCAGCTGAACGGCTCATCCACCCAAGGCAAGAGTAAGGACACGGCGGAGTTTTAAGTGGGCGTGAATCACAGAAAACCACGCCGCGCCGACTCTCCGGGTCGTATCAACGTGTATGCTATAGGCATTTTCTCCGTCATAAAAAAGGGTTCATTGGCTTTACTCCTGTACCGTGGGATTCGTGGGTGTATTTATAGACATTCATTTCACGTGTACAGGCGCTCAGACTTGCCATATCAATAAATTGTTACATGCACGTTCTGCGATAGCAGCCAAGCATTTGAAAACGGCGCCAATGGTGACGTCAAAAACTAGACGTCAAAATATCTTGGATAAAGAAAGTGATCACGCCATGATCATGAGACAAGACTGGCGTTCAATGATAGACGGGTATATTTTACGAACAGAAGCGTCAATTAAGAATGGGAATGACGTTTACGAATCAGGTGACCGGAGACAGCTTATAAACTTACTTACCGGAACATTTCTTGACGTTTCCATCCTATTCCTATGATTCTTTTGTTGGTCTTTTCTCAGGAGTTTTTGTCTCAGGACTTTGAAGAGATAAAGATGCATTTGTTAGTTCAAAACATGTCGTTTACAGGATTTTAATAGCATGCAAAATTATCAATGTCTCCTAGGGGAGGCTAGGGGTAAGTACCTAGTTTAGGGGTATTTAGTTTCAATTAATTTAACAACAAACTAAATAATGTTTCATAATATTATATTACAAAGAATGTCAAATAAACAAGCTAAGCTTTGGAAATAAAATAAGCTAAGTAAATAGTTGGATCAAGAATCTTGAAGATCACGTTTAAAGGTTTAATAACATGTTTGTTATTGATTATAGGGCCTTACTCCCGATTGGTTCGAGTTCTAAATCAAATCGAGTTATTGTCATTTCATTAGTGGTTTTACTTTCAGTTTCTAGTTGTTAAAAAACAATCGTAGGTAACATCTGTTTTGTCAATGCAAATGTCTTCTTTACTTTTGTTTCATTCACCGCTTTGATTTAATTTTTTATTTGTGCTAGTGATAAATCCATTAGTCGTTTCGAAAGCTTAGCAAATAACTTAACTTTGAGCTATTTATTAAGGACTTATTTCATTCTAAAGATCAGAATTTGATTATCACTTGATTTAACGGTTAGGTAAAATATCGTGAGAAAACCTGCACACCTGAGAGTGCTCCATACAGTTCTCGATTGTATGTGAAATTCGCCAACCCGTAGTAGGCCAGTATTGTTGACTAACGGCCAAAATTAATATCCAATCTATCCACGATTTGCCCTACTGGAGATAGAAATATGACATAAGCTCCATACAAAATATGTCAAATTTCTATCTCTAGTAGGGCAAATCGTGGATAGATTGGATATTAATTTTGGCCGTAAGGCCTGAAGTTCTAAATAACACATTCAATTACTTCTTTAAGTGGTAGTTTGCCCTTATTATGTTGTACTAAAATGCTACTACAACGAAAAGCTCTTACGTACCAAGGTCGATTCAAGGTTTTGGTTAAAGTTCACCGAAGAAATACTGCGGAATCAACCTTGGGTGAATTTTATTGAGACCATGAAAATATGGACTTAATGGCTTGTTGTGAAGACATGTGGGGACCGTGCGACAGTTGAATAAAGATGGCCGTCAGCGTGATAATGATATAATTATGTCGGCACGCCTGTCAGCAATAAAGTGGGCAGAACCCTTTTGTTATTCATCGTAGATCCATATAAATAATGTTCGATTAATATCGACCATACCACCCCGGACAGGCGACCGATGTCTGTCGACACATCTATGAAATTTCACTAATGTAGGATGCCGCTTGAAAACTTCAAATCAGTTTCGACCACTTATGTGAGCCGTCAAAACTGCCGCGTTAGTCATTAGCCAATAACCGCTCTCGTAGGGCCAATCGGAATGTAGTACCCCGCCTCGTCTAGTTGACAGAATTTATTGTACGCGTTATACCTACTTATAATATTCAATATTAGGCGTCTATTGGGCTGGTCGATGTGGATTATTTTCATGCAAGTTTTGTATCAAGAATTAACCTAACCTACACGTTTTGTTAAAGTCGATAATAGACATCTTAAATGTGACGGAATTGGCTTTTGAACTATGTTTGTAATATTATAATATAAATCACTTAAATTACACTACCGCATCTGGTTAATGAATATATAATTATACATTTTTATAATCTCCAACTATGTAAAATGCATTGTTGTTTGTCGTCTGTGACACAGCATAATTGGCTACTTCCGCAAATTCGTAATACATTAGGAAGGCACTTTTGTATGGATGGATGGTTTTCCGGTTGGCTTGCTTGACTCAAGAGAATCTTGAGGATTCTTCAAACTCTGACAATGCTGGGATTGAGAAGGTAAGAATAAACTTTCTAATTTGGTCCCTGTTTGATCGCCAATAGCCACCAAAGCTTAGGTCATCGTGTGAGACCTACAAAGACAAGGAAAATTGGTATATGATAGTTGCTAAGACCCCGATGCCATTACACAAAGAAATAAGGACAATTTCAATAAACATAATTCTAAATTCATCAAAATTATACTATAAGGTTGGTTTTTCCTCTAACCTGACAATCGTAACAAAGACATTTAATTAAAATAAGTCACATAGACAACTATAACATCGTATCCATATACAGTAGGTATCTTCATAAACTTTAGCAGAATTTTGGCGGCATTCACCATTTTGGCGCGAAGCCACGTCATGTCTAGGTCAATGTTGCCACTGCAACCCGAACTCTATAAATAGAGATGCTTCCTCTACAGATTATATAAACAATGGATAAGCTAGACACGTAACGTAAATGGATTAATGGTTCACTTTTCTGGCTTCTGTGCTCTGATGATTTCTACGCTGGATAGATCAGGTAGGTAAATGGCTAACGCCACAGACCCACTGAACTAAATTCTTACTTGTGTTAAATACCTTTGTTATTATAGAAGTACCTATCGATAGATTTTATAGACAGTTCGGAAGAGGCATTCCAGGAACAGCAACTGCTCGAATAGCATCTGAGCGAATCGCAACTGAACTATTCCACGAACAGCTACTTTCAATATTTTTGGCGGTTGCTCTTCGGGAACAATAAATATATAAAATTTTATTCCACTAATAGCAACTACGTACCTTACCTCGCCATCATGGCAACCTCCGCGTTAGACGATTGTAGGTAATAAACATTGCTAATGACTGTCAAATACAATTTCCATCCCACCTGTGGATGCTGAGATTGAGAATCAGATTTTAGAACGGAAAGAGCCATTTTTAAATTCAGCTGAAACGTGTATTGATTCAGATATCAGCACACTCATTGAAGCGAGGTTAATTAATTTAACCGTGAATTCGTTAGGTAACCTAAGATATGGCAGTACACGTGTGTGTAATTTTCTAGCAGTAATTACCTACGCTCTTTTTATGCCGATGACAGTAGAAGTATTATGTCCTACATACATAATGAGCCTATCAATATTTTTCTGGCACAGTCCCAATTTACTTTCATTTTTGTCCAAATCTACCCAAGCCTTCGACATTGGCAGCCATCCATCAATCAACTCAGCCTGCTGGGCTCAGTAAAACAAAGTCAATCGCGTGTTACGAAATGTAAACAAAAAAGAAAACACTAGAAACATTAATGATTGTAGTTTCGTTCATTGTCAACACTGAATCATTGATATTTGTCTAAAAACAGACGCTGCTGGTCGGGTGAATGAACTCAAACATGATAATGTATGTCAAGTTGTACAACTGCACAAAAAATCGACTGACTCTGTAACTACCTGTGCGTTGATAAAAAAAAAACATGTGGCTGTACTGCTAATTTGTCTTTGCCTTGAAAATTATGTGCCTCTGTAATTAAAAATAACGTTATTTTGAAGGTAATACGAAGGTGGTACACTGAAAAACCCAAAAAAATTGCCGTTGTATTGTTACATTTGTTGACTAGTCTCTCGTCCATTTGTGAATGAGTGACAACTTTGATGGTCATGTTACTTAAACGAAATGACACTCCTTTGAAGAGCGACGAACGTTTCAAAGAGTTACAATGTAAAATTAGAAAACAAAATATGTCTGTAATTTAATGTTAAAATCCTTGCTCACTTTTGTACCCATTCACCCATGCATCCCTCACTATTCACTCAGTTTTACAAAATGAAGGCAGACTACACAGCACATATTTGACATCTACCCCGGGGGTAGATGTCAAATCTGCGCTACACAGAGATGTACTGCGTTAAACCTCTATTTTGGCCAAAACAGTATTCAGTACCTGTATTGTGCGAAGTTTTAAAGTGCATGATAAAAACGTCATTGGCATGATAAAATAGAATATTCCAAATATAGTCAGTCGACCCAACTGTCTTCGTTAACCTTTAACTAACCTTTGTAAACAAACCTTACAAAACAAGTCTACGTGACAAAAAGCTCAAAGTGTAAGATCTAGGAAATCTCGCGAAGCCTTGTAGGTCAAATTTTGGACATGACACAAACACAATGAGTCACCGTTGTAGGTAAATATGTATTGTGGTTTTGCACATGCTCCTTCAACATTCAATGATAAAGACATTAAATTAAAGAGTAATAAATATAATGCGTAGGTATTTTATTTCGTGTTATACATAAAAGTTTGGCATTCTGCAAATAATATGCCACGTTCTTGCGGAAAGAAAAAAGTTACTAAAATTGCCATTAAAGAAAATTGTAAAGACTACCGTAGAAAATTACTGAATTTGACAATTAATTTTCTTTCAATTCTATATTCATTAATAAATTGTCTGTTTCGAGTTAAGACTTCGATTGAATAGAATGGTCGGTTGAACCTTGAAGTCTGGAAGAGCGATGGACAGAAATTGGAAGCATGTTGTGTTCTCATTAGTTTGTCCTGTTACCTTTGCATGTAATAAGTATATTTTGTGTATGTGTGGCAAAATAAATGGTTTAATAGAGAAAATAAAAGACTTTTTTCTTTGTTATATTAATTCCAGCTGCCATAACTGCCTTTTGTGTAAATTCACTACCAGGAACAAGCATTACATTGTAATAATTCCAAGAATGAAACGTCATTAGGCAAGCGAACAGACAAACATGATAATGTGATGTCCATTATTTTTGATGAAACTATGATATTAATTACAGTAATAGCAGATGAATAAATGGTCTGTTTTGACTTCGACTTACGACTTTGATTGAATGGAATGGTCGATTGAACCTTGAAGTTTGGAAGAGCGATGGACAGAAATTGGAAGCAATTGAGAAAATAAAAGACGTTTTTCTTTTTTATAATAATTCCAGCTGCCAATACTGCTTTGTGCGTAAATTCACTACCAGGAACAAGCATTACATTGTAATAATTCCAAGAATGAAACGTCATTGGGCAAGCGAACAGACAAACATGATAATGTGATGTCCATTATTTTTGATGAAACTACGATATTAATTACAATAATAGCAGATGCATGATCCTTTCTTCAGCTACGCGTTGTTGATAGAAATGTTAACTACTTTGTTTTATTTGTTTGCAAATAATCTTTGTGTTGGTGTTGCCATTATTGTAACGTGGGCGTAATGTTGCTGTACATTGAAACATGTCTTACTACTATCAAAGAAATCTTGTGTATTTAAACAGCAAAAAGCAATGTTTAGGAAAGTCTTGGTCCATAGTGACAGAGTTTGAAACTATGCCAAAACTTTTCGATTAATGTTTGTCAACATTAGTTGAATTGTTCCGTGGAAAGTGATTCATTACAGAAACAAAAGAATTTATTGGTTTTGTTTCCATAGCTATTTAAATTTGAAAGTAAATTGTCACAGCTGATTTTCCGCGCAATTTATAATAGTTCCCGTGATATCTTGGCTGTTTATGAAGGCGCTACTTGTAAAAGCGAATGTAATCTTCTTCTTCTTCTATCGTGTCGACATGAGCTACATAATGATAATAGCTCATGCCGTGGGGAAAAGATTAGCCAGTCAGCAGGTTGGTAGCGGGGCTGACTGCCCAGGGTGCACCGGACGGTCATGTAATAAGTATCTGATATTCATTTCCATTTAATTCTAAATTTCGTCCCAAGATGAAATGGGAACACTGTAGTTTATCTACACAAAAGCCTTTGTTAGTAACACGTCCAATATCTAACTATCATAGGAAAAGTAAGTCTCAAACACGGACGAATAAAAAAGGCGGACGACAGCATTTTATTTTTACCCACGACGGAACGGAGAAGGTTTGTTTGTTTGTTTGTGTGTGCAAACGAATGTTCCCATTTATCTCCAAAACGGTTTGTCCGATTTGGATACGGTTTTCTGTAAAGGGTTTGTGATTCATCGGCGATGGTTTTTAGATATGTGTCATCGTGTTAACTCTTCAGGGGGCGCTGCAATCAATATTTTTCTTCTTCAATATAGGCAGCCCCCGACGGATTTTCTTAGGTTTGTAATTATATCTTCCGTTACTTACTTTATTTTAGTCGGGGGTTTCTCAAAATTTTTATTTAATCCTTTTTCGACTAAGTTTACATACGTCGTCGGTTTTTTTTCAAAATTTTTAATTTTGCTTTTTATTAACACACCTGATGGCATATTTTTATTAACCGACGAAAAAAGGAGGAGGTTCTCAATTCGACGCGTATATTTTTTTTTTTTTTTTTTTTTTTATGTATGACCACGCATAACTTTATACAGAGTGGTCCGATTGATGAAACTTGGCACACATAAATATAGTTCTAGACACTACGACATAATGGAGACCTGTAGTTAGATTTTAACCACAAAAAAATGAAAAATAAAACTTTTTAACAAAAAATTGAACCGACGAAAACAGAAACTGAAAAGCGAAAAATAAATAATTATGAGTCGGCGCCAAACAACCAATCAACGAAGATCATTAAATTACTTTAAATAAATAATAAAAACAACGTCACATCAAATACAACGTGAAATTTTCAACGATAAACAATAACTTTCGAAAAATGCGTTCTCCGCTCAGCCACTTGTAACTTGCACGCACTTTGCTTGTTAAAAGTTCGTTTGGCGCCGACTCATAATTATTTATTTTTCGCTTTTCAGTTTGTTTTCGTCGGTTCAATTTTTTGTTAAAAAGTTTTATTTTTTTATTTGTGACACAACGACCACGGCTTCCAACACATTTGATATTTTCGACAGATTTGTTGCGTAATGGCGGTTGTTAGACTTACTATGGTTTTGAATGTGTGCGTGCCAGCCCGTACTTTCAAGCGAGCCATCTTACTATGGGTGCTTCATTTATTGTTTAGCAAGATTCCGTCCGCCTTTTTTTATTCGTTCATTGTCCCAAAATAAATCAATTTTATTCAGCTACTGCACTGCAAGACATATTGACACACAATACTTGGTTTACCGCCTTTCGCATCCATTTTACCCCAGCTACCTTCTCCAAGTCGGCGATCCAACTACAATTTTCGCAGATTCCACCTTTGTCGTTACTTCAGCCCATAAATGTTTACTATTGAATATAGGCCTGCCCTACATTGCCAAAATTGTAACACTTGGCAGGCTCAAGGACTAAATTCATGGTTCATGGTCATTTTAAATTGCCAGAATCAAAATCACTTGTAGACCAATAAAATCAAATCTATCTGACAGTTCTAAACTGTTATAAAAATAGTATATGATTGTTAGTATGTACTTCCTAGTTTAGATGAATGCATAGTGCATAGCTTTATGGTCTTTAAGCAATCTTTGAGATATATATTGTGTAAGAATATTTCGAACGCGAATTGTTAATCTGTGGAAAACTGAAATGCAGCTTTCTATTTTGGACGATTGCATGTTAGGTAGGTACTGAGGGCCTGATACGAGTTTGACACTTAGTTCCTCTCGTATCCGCCAGGGACGCTACTGATTCATGAATGAAAGTCGACGAACTCGATGGAAGTATCAGTAAGTGTCAAACTCAAACTAGGCCCCCAGATCATGAAAATGGAGTTACAATACAGGGAGGATTTAATGTTCAAATATTATCATTATCATCAGCCCATTACTGTCCCACTGCTGGGTACGGGACTCTTCTCAGGATGAGAAGAAGCCGAATGTTCACAAAACATGAAAAAAATTATGGGTTCTATTGAATAGATAGGAAGTAAATTTTGCCCGAGTCTCAAGTTCTCAACCCAATTTTCACATACAGAAAAGCAGTGTAGGCCTTTTCAAAGTCCTGGACTTTCCTGGATTATTCCTGGACAGATGACTTGAAAAACGTCGTTATGAACCTTAGACCATCTATATGCAAATGCAAATAGATGGTCTAAGGTTCATAGGATCACAATTGAAGCCTACATATGGCCAGATGTAGACTTTCCTCAACTGACAAGTTGTGATGACGCCTAGATTCTCTCACGTCTCGTGGACGTACTGCATGATGTTTCTAGAATTTTCGATTGTCCATTTGTCCATGCTATTATAATACTAACATTGTCCATTAGTATTACAAACACGACTAGCAAATAAATGCGAGTGCGAAGACGCTTGCTAATCAGCAGGAAGGGTACTACTACATCCGTTCGATGGCTTTTTCTAGAACAAATATACTTAATGGGCTTGTGTGTAGTCTTCGAAGGGTTGGTCAGGAAGCAATAATGTGTACTGTGTAGGTAAACTATCATCATCATCTTTGGAGCCTGTCGCTTATCCAGTCTTGGGAAGGAAAGGAGGGAACAGGCCTACATGGCCTGTTCCCTCCTTTTCCATTCCTGGCGGTCTTGTGCCCGACTCGTCCAGTCATGACCTCCGTGCCGTCTAATTTCGTCGACCCGTCGCTGCGGTGGTCGCCCTCTTCCTCGAGTATTGGCTCTGGGTCTCCACTCTAAAAATTTTGTCGTCCAATGGTTGGTATCCATTCTTGCAATGTGTCCTGCCCATGCCAACCTCTTCGCTGCTATAGAAGCCATCACGTCACTCAGTTTGGTTTTACTTCTGATCCATTCGATAAACTAAAGCTAAACCTACACACTAACTTAGGTAAACTATACCCTCACAGTAATCACACACTAATTACACTTTAAATGTAAACACACATGTGTATAAGTTACTACAAAAACAAGAACAAAAAACTTATACAAGTTTTTGCTGGGCAGAACTTGGTACTAAACTTGGTCACCAATTAAATTATTAACAACTGTGGTAGTTAACCCTATTGCTATAAATATATTGTCACCTGCCGCCCAGCAACAATGTAATTGCGATCGTTTGCCAGTGGTAATAGTCGTACAATGATTGTTGGCGAAGTTATGACTCACGTCTAGTCTTTTATCAATCGGCGCGTCCTTTGCTGGGGGCAGATAGATCCTAATAAATGTACGAAATCTTCGTTATTTGCATGACTTTCCTTATACATTAAGTCGTTGAGCAAATTAATTTTTGTTGGGTTTTACCTGACTGCAATCGTGTTTGCAATGCTCAAATATTTTTTTACGTGCTCTCCGAGGCACGGATTGGTCATAACTTAGCGGGTCACAATATGTAACAAAACGGTAATCCATCCACGGACGGACCGCGGCAATCGTAGCTTCCGTATAATCCGCGCGATTAGCCAGCTACACAAAACCGAAAGAGTCTATCAAAGACATTATTAGAGATGATTCATTATTTTATATGTCTATGATTATAACGATAGTTTTGTCTTCACCGCTGCACCGTCACAACACTAGCCGAAAACGTTCAATAACAGCCTAAAAGCCGTCGCACGGTGAGCGTGTGACGAAGAGTATGATTGGTCTATTTTTATCGCGTCATATAAGCCACGCCTATACCCCCCGCAAAAATTGGTTGACGCGGATTTCTTATAGTTTGTATTGTTCGCCTAGTATCCTTAATGTCTTTGGAGACTATAATTGTGTCACTAAGTACGTATGAGTAGTATAAGTAGTTTATAACAGCGCGTTTATAAGGGCAATGGAGAGGGCTATGCTCGGAGTGTCCCTGCGTGATCGAATCAGAAATGAGGAGATTCGCAGGAGAACGAAAGTAACCGACATAGCCCGAAGAATTGCCAAACTTAAGTGGCAGTGGGCGGGGCACATTGCTCGCAGAACGGATGGCCGATGGGGCAGTAAAGTTCTGGAGTGGCGACCGCGTACTGGAAGGCGCAGCGTGGGTAGGCCCCCCACAAGGTGGACCGACAACCTGGTGAAGGTCGCGGGAATCCGCTGGATGCGGAAGGCACAGGACCGGTCGTTGTGGCGATGCTTGGGGGAGACCTATGTCCAGCAGTGGACGTCTTTCGGCTGAAATGATGATGATGATGATAACAGCGCGTGACCGATCTCCTTGACCGCAGATTATTTCCTTAATTTTCCTTCCGAGCTGTAAGTATACATTTCCTGCTATGTTTTATTGCATTTACGACGATTTAAAGAGGAAAGATTATTTATTACTTATGTAATTTTAATAACCTTTTATTTTGCATAAAATGGGAAAGAAGAATCGCTATCGCCATCGCTAAGCAAATTGCAAATGCAATAGTTTTTATTAGATAAATAGGGCGGTCCGCCCCGGGTGCCAAGCACCAAGGGGTGACAAGTGGGTGCGGCGCTGGCGCCACTTGGAAGCCGCCAGTATTCCTTCCCAAATGGCGGTCCAGTGGACTATCTTGGAGCTTCTGAGATTATTCTGTAAAATGGGACTGTTCTGAGTCTGTTCCGCTTGTAGTGATGTGTCTAAGATTTGTCGTTTCGGTGGCTTCATGTTAAAAAAGAGTTTCAAAATTAAAGTTAATGAAATCATACTTAAGTTAAGATCCGGAATGAATGAATGAGCCAAGTGCGACTAACCTTGATAATGTCATTGAATATTTTAGCAAAATAAAGTAACGTATGACAACTCTTTCCGACAAAAACCACGATGTTCCTTCTATCTATGGGCGGGGGCGTCCGCGGGTTTCGCCCTGTATTCTGCTCTACCTCTTCTCTTCTTGCCTCCACCTCCGGCAGTTCACATAACTTATTGAATTAATAATGAATAAATGAATTCAGCTTATCATGCTTAAATGGCCCGCACATGGCATTAAATGTGGTAATCTGGTCACTTTGCGATAGTGAAACATGTATAGGCCCGTCCATTTTTATTAGGGTTCCGTAGTCCTACAAGGAACCCTTATAGTTTCGTCATGTCCGTCCGTCTGTCCGTCTGTCCTAATCCTTTACAGCTTAATAACTTCTACAGTTATAAACATAAAAAATTAAATTTTGCTAAAAAATAGTCTAGATATAGATCTCAATTTTAAATGAATGAAAAAATCGTGATTACGTATTTTAGGGGTGGCGCCCATACATGTGAAATGGGGATGAATTTATTTTTTTCGCTGCACCCCCTAGTGTGGGGTATCATTGAATAGGTCTACTAAAATGAAGGTAATGTTTCATACATCACTTTTTTATCAGGTGTACCATCTGTGAAATATAGCCCGCCAAAGTGGCTTGCAATGTGTCCCCCCCCCAGCCATTTCTAAACTATGCAACGTACAAACTTATAATATTCCACATTGATAGACCTTTATAAAAACTCTCTTTTAAAATTATTTCGAGTATAATTTGATAATACATTTTTGAGTTATAGAGAGAAAACTGAAAAATACTTAAAACGTCCTAGTTCAAAGGTCATTGACCATAGAGAAAAATGATCTTAGCAAATAATGCTCCTTTAGCTACTTTCTATTTCAAAAAATTACAAAAAGTAACTTTTTGTTATATTGAAATGACAAACTTCTTAAATTTGGCGCTGTACAGCGCCATCTAGCGGCTAGTAACAACACTCTGAGTCGCCAAAGCTGTCGTCTATTGCATTTGGCACTTTATAGCGCCATCTAGCGGCGGCTACTAACAACACTATCTGAGTCGCCAATGCTGCCGTCTATTGCAAAAACTAAAATAGCCATGATTAATATTCGATTTGATTTGTTTGTAACACCTACTTAAGGAACCCTATAATACTGAGCATGGCCCGACATGCTCTTGGCCGGTTTTATCATTGAACTTATAGTATGATTATTCACGCTTCGATAAATGCTATCATGTCAAGGGGATAAAGCATATCAAGAGATTTGCAATAACCGATAGGGAAAATCGTATTGAAAATTATGTACCTATATTTTTTATTATTTTTAGGATTTGTTTTTTGATACAGTTTGCGTGTTTTTATCCGACTGCCCCCCAAAAGGAGAATGTTTTTGATAATTTTCTTGTGATATACACTACACATCCATCATATAGCCCAGTAGACGCCTGTTGAATATAATGCGTACAATAAATTCTGCCAAATAGCTGAGGCGGGGTACTGCAATCCGATTGGCCCTACCAAGGCGGCTAATGGCTAATCACTGACGCGGCAGTTTTGACGGCTCACATAAGTGGTCGAAAGTGGGGCCGGATTTAAACTCAAGCGCTCCTAATTAATTTCGTAGTATCCCTTGACTAGCTTCTTCTTCTTGGGTTGCATTAAAAGAGCCTCCACGAGTGACAATATTTAATTGACCTGAGATTTGACAACTGATGAACTGATTATAATTTTTGCGTTGATCAGCCTTTCGGTTAGTCGTGAAAAGGTATAAAAGTTGACAACAATTCAGACAGACTACAGAGTTACTTTCGCATTTATATTGTTAGGGTGAAAACTACAAGAAGTATTTAATCTAGGTACAAATGTGTAATGTATACGTGTTATACATAGTAAACATACTTAAGTTACTTCTATGGTTCTAGACAATCTCTAGACAAATAATTTGACTTTCTGCTAATAAAAGTTGTTAGATTTTTCGGGTTGGCTCTATGAAAAAGGAATCTTAGTATTTTCAAAGATTTTTCATACACCTTTTCCCAAGTAGGTACACCAAACCAGTTGAAACTGTTTAAGCTGTCTTCAATGGCTAATTCAAAAACTAGAGGATGACTAGGGTATCCGGAATTTATGGAGGCTTGTTATTTCTGTATAACCCTGAAGATTTTTCCAGTCATTTGATGGGCTTCAGACCAAATATCACTCCTTGATCCACCATTAGTAACCATGCAGTACAACTAGGTTTCAAAGATATTAGAGATAATAAAATGCGTACTCTAGACCATTTTTATACATACAATGTATGTATATGCCTATACATAGTCTGTACAATCTGTAACCTCAATTTGTTCTCTTATCGAAGCAAGTGCCGTTTCAAATACATAAATTAGTGTTAGCTCAGCCAGCTTCAAGTGATATTTAAGACGTTTTGGGGTGAAAGCTGTTGTTTTAACTTTGTTTGAAATGAAATTATTAGATCTGCAAATTGAATGTGAAAATTAGTTTTATATTCGGTTGTTTTAAAAACTAGGTAGCGGCGGCAGTTGGTATATAAAACTGTATCTCTTAGTGAATAATTTCAGACTTACCGATCTATTAGGCCAGGTAGAAGTCTTGGGGTCCTGGACTTGAGTCTTTAAGTTGTACAGCCTGTTAAAGCCCCTATTGAATATATGAGCCTCGAACGTTAGTTAATGTGGGACTATCATAATGGCGTGGATTCAAATCCCACTTCTGATGTTATAAATTAAAGAAGTGGTCACGATATCAAATTAATTACTTAGTTAATTAGGTATAAATCACAAATTACTCGGTACATGGTATTTCCGCGACTGACATCCCATCCCACATTACCTAACTTCCTCGCAACCCCTTTCCTAATCTCGTACCTATTTTTTCCAGTTTTAATGATACCCTGAAATAGTACGGGACTGGGGATCACAGAGCGATTATATTTATTTAAATTTCAATGGATTTTCTCTCCAATCCAATCAGGTTCTCGTAGAAAGTAATACATGATTTAACATTTTTACGAAAACCATGATGAAACTATGTCTCACGAATCGTTGAGAAAGGGTACCACCAGCGTCGTAGCTAAAGACTGGCCTCAGATGCGGCTGCCAGGGGCACAGTTACAGACCCACAGACTGCAGGCCGCTGGGCATGGGTACATTAAGAACTTACCTAATATTAAAACACGAGTTTATGCTTTTCTCTTTCTTCAAAATAAGTTTTGGGGGGTGCAAAATTCAAATATTACCTGCCTTTCATGAACGCCCAGGGCAATCTTTGAGTTTTACCAACAATTATTTGTTGTATTGTTGTTTTCTATGGTTTTACGTTCGTGCGTTCTTTACTGTGTACCACAAAGTAAAGAAGGAACAGAATCAAAGCTTCTAAAGAGCGCGCAAAAATACCTATTTTGGTAGGGTTGGCACAGGAGGATAAAATTAAATAAACAAAACGTTTATCAGCTTTTTATTATGTACCTATGATAGTTTTTGTTTGACTACTTTGTGACCGTACGCCACGTCATGAGGCTCTTGTTATACACCATTTCTGCAAGATGCGACCAAATGTCCGAGTGTGACACATATCTTGTCCACTTTGTTTATATCGCGTAAGTTGTTGACCGTGATTTTTTGTTGCGTCAACAGCAGTGACCTCGACTCTGCCATATAAATATTTACATTTTGTTGCGAAAATAATAATTAAATGCGGATCTGCATTATCTACGTTATGTTTACTAATAGAAGAGTACAACCCTAGTTAAAAGCCGCTTGTCAATAATGTAATAGAATACTGGATGACTTTTACCGACTGAAAGTTAATTTTGTTGATTGATGTGTTGCTTTGCGTAAATGAAAACAATATATGTATTATATTATGTAAAAACAAACAGAAATTGCTAACATTTGTTTGATTTAGATAATGTGAATTGACGTATGTCACAGTAAATATAATAAAATTGTAAGAATAATATTAAAATAAGGCAACACACAGTATATATTTAGAGTTCGTAATGGCGCTGATTGCAAAGGCAAACGTCAACAATGGGTGTCGATTCTCTTGTTCGTGAATTAAACATATTAAACTATCGCTGTCTTTTACTAATAGTAGATACAAGAAAGGGATGGCAACACTTTTAGAACTGTCAAATTAGCAGAATTAAAGTTTCCTTACAAGTTTAGTGGTGATCTCGGAACGTGCCGACTAAAATACAAAGAAACACGTAAACTGTCAAAGTATTACATATTACATTCTACCATAGATTTTAACACTACAGATAGATTCCTAACTACATCACAGTATGTGGGAATGAAATGGACTTATGCCACTGCTCCTAAGATAGAGCAAGACACAACTATTATATCGCCATCTCTTACATGTTACCCATATTTTCGTTGTCACACTTTTAAAGTTTGACAAACAAAGCGTTCGGTCTGTCAAACTTAAGAGTTTTATTAATTGTGCTTCGTAGTTTTCTATAATTTTATGGTGAAACTTCGTGAAAAAACACTCATACAGTTCTGTGATATGGTCGGGTGTAGTGTGTTAGGCTGCAAGAGCCGCAGCGAGCAACACATTGAAGGATTAACTTTCCACGGGTAAGTGGCATTTTATATCTAAATTGTTGTGTTTATTTAACTACATACAATGTGTTTCTAGAAGTACGTAAGTGTTAACTATTTTGAACCCATTTCTTATAGAAATATTCGCAGTTTTCATCGTTTTCTAAATAACATAACCTAAAATATTTCCGTGTTTAGTGTTGCCATGATAGACATGTTTACGTTCCCATTATTTAGGGTGCTACCTGTTATATGGTGCTTTTTATCTTTTTATTAAATTGTTGAAGGAGACGTCTGTTTTAAATAATTCCGTGATTAGTGCTGCTGTGATTTACGTAATTATGTACCCATTATTTAGGGTGTTTTTAATTTTCATCCTTATTTATTGATGAAGTAGATTGGTTTGTATGTTTGTTTTAGTTTTATGTGAAGGCTACCCACAGTGTAGTATGTGTGTAGTATAAAATAATGTAACTTCTGTTTTTGCATTTTCAGTTATCCTCAAGACCCGCAGCGTATTTACCCATATTTACTACGTTGAACGACCATGTTAGAGATCAAAACCCGCTGGATAGCCACCTCGTAATCCTAATAAAAGCTGTTGCATTAAAATATTTAGATGTACGAATACATCACCTTATAAAAACTGTTTCACAGAAAGGTGATAGAGTGAGAAACTTTCATACGAAATTGATTTTGTTTAAAGGCCAATAAATTACACATAAAATTGCAATAAATCCTATACATCCAATCAATATCCAAAATATATCTATGTATAAATATATCCAAAAAATAATTACAATAAATCCTATTTCTCCAAAATACTTTATTTAATTTCCCTTTTCTAAATTACCTTTGTATGTACATACGTGATTCATAGACGAGAGTGTAGGAGCCACTGGCCTCCATTAAATGTTAATCCGGCAAATAACTTGAACAAAGATGGTACGATTGCGCTTGTTACTATACTGACATAGAGGTTAAAATCGTTTAAACTGATCACTGCGCATTTTCAAGTTATTTTCTACGTACTCTAAGAGCCCCTAACTTAATCTAATCTTAACTTAACTAATTTAATCGTTAAGTTAATCGTAATCGTAACGTAAATCGTAACCCTTAACTTAATCGTAGCTCTTGTCAGGGTATCGTCTTTCAAGTATCTCGGTCATTTAGTAGGCGAGAACTTGAGGGATGATACCGACACTGAGAGGGTAAGGAGAGCGATGGCAGTCCGCTGCAATATGCTGGCTCGCAGATTTGCAAAGTGTAGCGCAGAGGTAAAAGTAACCCTCTTTAAGGCCTTCTGCCAAACGTTATACACTTGTAGTCTGTGGGTCAGGTATACGCAGGGGACTTTCAACGCTCTCCGAGTACAATACAACAATGCCTTCAGAGTGATGTTGGGGCTCCCGCGATTCTGTAGTGCGGCAGGCATGTTTGCACTAGCGCACCCAGACGGGTTCCATACGGTGATACGCAAACGTGTCGCGTCACTGATGCGCAGAGTCCGTGGGAGCACCAACACCATTCTCAAGGTTATTGCTGATAAGCCTGACTGCCCGATCATGAGGCACTGGGTACATACACATGTGCATGTAACCAGTGCATCGGGCAGTCATAGAAAATATTTTAATTAATGTTACGTGTTACCAACATAGATATAAGTTTCTGTATTACTAACAAACTATGGGCAGTAATGTCTGAAATAAACATATTTTATTTTATTTTTATTTTATTTATAATCTCAAAAAATAGGGGTAAAAATCTTAGTGTGGTATCACTGAAGAAAAAACTATTGCTATCTAAAAGGGGCACGTCGATACTCTATCTGTAGTGTTAAAATCTATGCATTCTACTGATTTTGTAATCCATCTTGGCGCAATGCTTTATGTTAGTGATTATGGGCCGCAGGGATTGTAAGAAACAAAATGTTTTTATTTTATAAACAAGCACAAAAAACAGTCACATATTTTACTGATAAGTGCGAATCAAGCGAATATCTGAAAATTAAACACTTGATTGTATTTTGTTTTACAAAAAAAAAACAGAGCTTGATACCGGTCTACTTGATAGTATTTTGTTTTTATTATTTTTGCAAATAGAACAGAGATTATCTTGAAGACCAGTGACTTCTTTGTATTAATTTTGATTCTAGTGACTTCTTAAGGTCCGCTTTGTTTTTAAGCTAATTACAAAACTTCAAAACTTGGCAAAGGCTTTTAGAGAACCGACAACGAATTGGCGTTCTACTTTTTTTACTTAGTAGCTAGCCAATAAATGATCTGCTTTTTGTTTTGCTAGCACAAAATGTGGTTTATGCGGTAACTAACTACTGTTATACGTGGTTTATTCATTCGATTGCGCTATTGGTTAATGTGATAAGTTGACCAAAATATTGACGACCCCATGACATTTAACTTGACATCTGACAGCTGATTAGAAACTTCAGAAACCGGGGGAAAGACATGTATGGCTCACACATCCTCAATGAGAAATGAATTGCACATCCTACGAAAGTATGGGTGTTTTTTTTTGTCCTTCAATCACACTGAAACGGATTTGGATGAAATTTGACATGCAATAGACTATGTTTTGGATTAACACATAAACACATAGGATACTTTTTATCGTAATACCACAGAATATTTAATAGGACTATCGTACAGAACGGCCACTCACCGCCCCCCGCCAATTTAAGATTCTTCACCCACACCCCGCACGCACCCACAGTTTGACGGCAATTGGACTGCAAGATTGCAATGGATGTCAATCGCTAGTCGCTATACAAGTACGCCATCTCTGAGAAATACTGAGAAGCGCTTGGAACCCAGTCGGAACTACGAGATCCCTAACTTATATGTGTGCGTGCGTTCGTATACAGACGTTATCTTATGTATGTAGGTGGTGCTAGCATTTATATTGTATTGAGTGGCCGAGGTGTGGTAATACCACGGGAGCAAAGCCATGGCAATCAGCTAATAATCCATGTGTAATTAATAACTATGACATAACAAGTATCGAATGTTTTTACTTGGTTTTTACATAATATATATTCGTAGATAAGAGGTAATTCTATAGATTTTTCGTAAACATTTAAAAAAAGAACGTGTCCTGATAAGCATATGTTATTGTAAAACGTTTTCAGGGTTATTTGATAGAGATGTATTAAGTGTTTTTGCTATGTATCTTTTCTATTATAAGTATTTTGTTTTGAAATAGATAAATCCAGAAGTCTATCAAAGTTCCCGAGGGATGAGTTAGCGTCTTTTTGGGATAAACTGAATTACACGCGTGCGAAGCAGCGGGCAAAAGCTAGTAGTAAATAAGGCAAGTTTTTTTAAAATAGTTTTTATTAAAAAATGATGTTATTCGGTTACCTTTGCCCATAACCATAACAACTTCAATACCACCTAGGCTGTTACCTAAATGGTACCGCAAGTCGGTTCGCCAAACTGAGACATGAAGATGGAAAGTCTCATGTGATTGTAATTTCACTGGCACCCGTACCCTTCAGACCGAAACACAGCAATGCAAGCATCACTATTCTGCGGAGAAGTGAGAAAAAACAATGCAACAAGTTACGTGATTATCTAGGAACGCGCTCGAAATTCAAAAATGCCTGTCCCAGATCAATGGCGGCCGCACGCCCGCGCCTTATAAGCGTTATGCCTGTCAAATGCGGCAAATGCCCGTCATCCCATCATAGCTTACCTAAAATCACAGACATAGTAAAAAATATAGATTAAGTGCTGCGAACAACCATAGTGAAGCCAACAAAAACCGTGCTCCTTCATGTACAACCAGTGCTCACACACACACATGATGCACCTTAAACCGTGCTCACCCCTCTCAGTTCACATTTCGCGGCATCTTCCAGTATCAATCAACTCAGCCTATCGCAGTCCACTGCTGGACATAGGCCTCTCCCAAGTTGCGCCACAACGCTCGGTCCTCTGCCTTCCGCATCCAGTCCCCCCCAGCCACGTTCTTTAGGTCGTCGGTCCACCTGGCAGGGGGGCGCCCTACGCTGCGTTTGCCGATTCGTGGTCTCCACTCAAGGACTCGTCTGCTCCAACGGCCATCGGTCCTTCGACAGACATGGCGTATATCTTCCAGTAAGGATCGCGAAAACAAATATCCTTCAGGTGCATGGTGTGTACGGGAGCACTGGTTGTACATGAAGGAGCACGGTTTTTGTTGGCTTCACTATGGTTGTTCGCAGCACTTAGTCTATATTTTTTACTATGTCTGTGCCTAAAATATACTGAATTTCACATATTTTAAAAACATTTCTTTGCTTGCGGTCGCGGTGCCACCATTAACGGCTGAAATATAATTGGCACTCTGTATTTTTACTTTTAGCTCTTCAAGATGGAATGATATGCTTTCGAATGTTTTTAAATAATTGATCGCACTTAAAATCAGGTGAGGTGGCGGTCAAACGCAAGACAATTAGATTTAAAAAAAAAACCAGATTATAAAAAACGAGTATGCTTTAGATTTAGAGCACACGACTGAAGCAAAACTTCACTAACTTGTATCTCCCTCAATAGTATTTCAATGAGAACAAAGGAATGGCGGCGCGGCGCGCGTACATCTGCCGGCGCTGTGTCGTGGCCGTACCGCGCCTCGCTCCCCGCGTCCCGCACTACCCCCTCCGTTCGCCACACTTTTCGTAACGCATTCGACAGCTTACTCCCCAAGTCAAGCGTGCCTAAAGAAGTTTTACTTAAAAAACCGGCCAAGAGCATGTCGGGCCATGCTCAGTATTATAGGGTTCCTTAAGTAGGTGTAATTACAAACGAATCAAATCGAATATTAATCATGGCTATTTTAGTTTTTGCAATAATCGGCAGCATTCGTGACTCAGAGCGTGTTGTTAGTAGCGCCATCTAGCGATAAAGTTACTTTTTGTGATTTTTTCAAATAGAAAGTAGCTAAAGGAGCATTATTTGCTATGATAATTTTTCTCTAAGGTCAATGACCTTTGAACTAGGACGTTTTAAGTATTTTTCAGTTTTCTCTCTATAACTCAAAAAATTATAATTACATTATACTCGAAATAATTTTAAAAGAGAGTTTTTATAAAGGTCTATCAATGTGGAAGATTATAAGTTTCTACATTGCAAGGTTTAGAAATGGCAGGGGGGGGACACATTGCAAGCCACTTTGGCGGGCTATATTTCGCAGATGGTACACCTGATAAAAAAGTGGTGTATGAAACATTACCTTCATTTTAGTAGACCTATTCAATGATATCCCACATGAGGGGGTGCAGCGAAAAAAATTTTTTTTTCCCCATTTCACATGTATGGACGCCACCCCTAAAATACGGAAAAACTATTTTTTTATTCTTTTAAAATTGAGACCTATATGTAAACTATTTTTGAACAAAATTTCATTTACTTATGTTTATAACTGTAGAAGTTATTAAGCTGTAAAGGATTAGGACAGACGGACAGACGGACGGACATGACGAAACTATAAGGGTTCCTTGTAGGACTTCGGAACCCTAAAAAATCGTCTTAATTGCCTCTAAAGGTGCATTGGCATTTGTTTGCGATGATATCATTATAAATAAGTCTTAGGTCTATAACTTGCCTGTCTTCTCGTGTCGCGTCGCGACCTTCATGCTTTTATCACATCTTTGACGATAATTACCTTTTGTCAAGTTTTGTCATTTTTATCGATCACGAATCGGTGATGCGATCGCGAGTGTCTGCCGTTATCGTACCTATACATATGTTGCATAATACGATTTATGTATAATCTGCGGATTTGATAACTAATGTCTCTAAAGATAAAGACGATATTATTCCCGCCATTTCTATCAGCTATTAAACTATAAATTGATAAGAAAATGATACTTTTATTGGTTTTAGTATTAGAATAACAAGCTATCAGCTGTTTATTATGACAGATAGTACAAAACATAGGGAAATCGGTTATCATTTAGCATATAGACGACGATTTTAGCATTCTTGTCTGCTCTAATAAAAAATATAGACGAAGTGCTGCGAACGATCATAGTGAAGCCTCGGACGAATAAAAAAGGCGGACGGAATCTAACGCTAAACAATAAGTGAAGCATCCATCGTATGCATTCTACATTCACATATAGTATGCCAAAAAGCCGCGATTACGCAAAAAATCTAGTGTGATGGTAATCATTGTTGTTGTCACAAATAAAATGACAGTATAAATCTGGTGTGTTAAAATGCTTTCGAAATTATACTGGGTTTAGGAAAAAAATAAGTGCTCAGTCTTTGTTTAGCGAGATTCCGTCCGCCTTTTTTATTCGTCCGAGAGTGAAGCCAACAAACCCATGCTGAACAAAGCAGCGCTCACGCACACACCATGCACCTGAAGGATATTTGTTTTCGCGATGCTTACTGGACGATGCCGCGACATGTGTACTGAGAGCGGTGAGCACGGTTTGAGGTGCATGTGTGTGCGTGAGCGCTGGCAGAAAACACAGAGAAGTATTTTTGTTTATGTTTTAAGTTAAATAAATTTAAAAAATATATATGCACGGTTTTGTTGGCTGCACTATGATTGTTCACAGCACTTCGTCTAAAATTTTTACTATGTCTGTGGCCACTCACAGTTGCAATAATATTACATGTACAGTCAACCAAACGGAATCATGACCCACCATAAGCTTAATTTTCTACAAACTTTCTAATACAATTAGGTCGAGTTTCGCTCAAAGATATTTCCATGGTAACAAACTTGTTATCAATTTTATTGTACAGTGACAGTTAGTTTCTTCTAATTTGATTGATATTCTTCTGGAATTAAAAGAGTTCGTATAGCTTATTGAATAAATAAAATAATGGTTATTTTTTATAGGTAAACTATGCGGAACGACAGTTAATTCTAAATTCAAAACATTATTCTAGCTTTATCAAAAACGTAACTTTTTATCCAATTATTAATCTATTGCATTTAATAACAAAGCTCAAAATTGCATAGACCTCTGACCCGTATTAACGCAGTTTCCTTAATATTCAAAATGTCCTAAGTGCAGCACGATGCTAATAAGAAGAAAATTTTACTGTTTTGACAATATCATACGAATTCTCGGCTGAGTGGGTCATGATTCCGATTTGTTGACTGTACCTACCTACATGTACAATAAGCGCTGGATAGGTAAAAACAATGCAATCGCGCATTAGGTAAGTGTTTTCAACACAATGACTTGATATCCATTACTAACTTCTATTGAAGTGTGGAAAAAGAGTCAAGTACTATAGTACGTGGGACACTCAGAAAGTTTTGCGAAACTAAAAAAAATTGTTCTATACGTACATATATTTTTATCAAATCTTTTCAAAGTACTTTCCACCAGCCTCTATACAAAGATTCATGCGCCTAAACCAGTTTTCAAAACACTTTTTCCAGTCCGCCGCAGACACCTCGTTTACAGCCTGCTCGAACGCAGCCAGCGCATCTTCCGGCGACGAAAATTGTATCCCTTTGAGCTGATTTTTTATTTTTGGGAATAAAAAGAAGTCACACGGTGCTAGATCAGGGCTGTAAGGAGGGTGACCCAGGAGTTTGACTGGCGTGCTGTCCAGGAAGTCCCTCGTTTTGAGTGCGGTGTGCGCAGGTGCATTGTCGTGGTGGAGCAGTAGCCCGCGGAGCCCTGTGTTTGGTCGCTTGTTGCTTATAACAGAGAAAACTTCTGGCAAACATTTGGTAGTATACCATTCGGCATTAATGCTTCTTTGATCCAGTAAGGGAATTGATACCAAGTGGCCAGTCAAATTAAAAAAGCTAGCGATCAAAATCTTACCCCCGCTTCTAGATCGCTTCACTTTGGTAGGCGTTGGCTCATTTTGAAACACCCAAACAGTCGACTGGCGCTTGGTTTCTGGGTCGTATTGATAAATCCAGGACTCATCACCTGTAACGATGTCGTAAACACGCCGAGACGAGCCTGCTTCAAATTTGTTAAGCATATCACGGCACCATTCCACCCGGGCCTGCTTCTGAGCATCGGTGAGGTTGTGCGGCACCCAGCGTGATACTATCCTCCTCACGCGAAGATGGCTGTGTAGAATCTCGTGAACGCTTCCCGATCCAATCTTCAATATGTGTTGAATCTCCTGATATGTAATTCGCCTATTGTCTTGGATTAAATTTTTCACTGCTAGCACGTTTTCTTCGGTAACAGCCGTCAAAGGGCGACCGCAGTAGTAGGGATTCGAGAGTTCTGGACCACTGATCCAAAGTCCCTTATTCGTCCGTCAGAGGGACAACGCAAACTAAAAAAAAAAAAAAAAAAAAAAAAAAAAAAAGTTTGGTATCAAATTAGGGGTTTTGGACCACGCCCGATCGAATGCAAGCATCCGTTTTTTTATATCTTCAATGGATGGAAAGTTAGCTTCTTGCATTCATTAGGACCTACTTCATTTGTAATCACCTAATTACAGTATCGAGCTCTACTTTCCTTTATTAATTAATCTCGTTAAGGTGAGCTCCTTAAGGTTCTTAATCATCTGATGGTTTGCTAATGGCTTACATTTACTATTACTCACCACGTTTCTAGCTCAGGTATGCTATGTAATGTTGGTTGACACGAATCCTACAATAATCTAAATAAGACTATGTAATACTTTATTCAATCAACTTTATTCCCATTTTAATCTTACATCTTAAAATACGAATGAAAATAATTTAACAAAACTCAGCATAGAACATCCCTTGAATCTATACGCAAACTGAAGTAAAATTATTCTGAATTGTATTCATATTCCAGTCCCATCTTCAACAACAACAATTCCTTTAAAAAAAACTTTGATAAAATCTTCTAGGTGCTCGACCGTATCGCGTATGAGTGGTACAGTACAACATAGAAAATAAGGCGCGTCGTCAATCTTCGTTCGCACAGACACGAAAATACGATCGACGAAAACACCAGAAACATAAAAAAAATATAATCAACCTTATGCAATGCCCGTAAGGTGTACGTAACGTAGGTTAACCAATTTCCTGCATGCTTAAATTGCGTCATCTGCGCAGGTACATCGGTGGGCCATATAAAATGTGTAATACTGTACTTTACTTACCATCTAAATAGCAACATTCATAAAAATAATCAAATCATAATTCAGTATCAAATGTTACTGTTGTTGAATCTGCTTTTGGTAATAGGATTATCTATACTAATCTATATATATACTAATATTATAAAGAGGAAATATTTGTATTTTTGTGCAACATACAGTTTTAAAGTAAATTTAGCTTAAAAATTTAAAAATGTTAATAATACATTTGACTTCCAAACGTTTAATTATATTATTTGTCAAGGAGATGATTTAAATATTTTATATTCATCTTTAAACGATACTGTAAAAAGTATAATTATTGCAAAATTTGCATTCGAAAAGAAAGATAGTCGTTGGAGTCTTAAAGACATTATATGTTTCGATATGAATGTTAATAAATTTAATCCGCTACGTGGTAGCTCATATATTGATCTTCCAAATGACATAAAAACTAAAACCGGCCAAGTGCGAGTCGGGCTCACACATTGAAGGGTTCCGGACCACCCATCGACCTTTTTTATTTTAAGTATTTGTCGTGATAGGGGTCATAGTCATAGCAACACATATTCTGAGAAAATTTCAACCGGCTACCTATTATCGTTCAAAAGATACAGCCCTGTGATAGACAGATGGACGGACGGACGGCGTAGCGAGAGAAATAGGGTCCCGTTTGGCACCCTTTGTGTACGGAACCCTAAAAAGCTACCATAAACGTAAAAAACGTGGACAATTTATGTTTTAAGTGGGCATTACTTTCGGGTTTATATCTTGTAAATAGAAACGTTGATAAGGTAACATCTTGTGCTATCCATGGAAATAAACATACATTTGATGGTATTTCTTTTCCAGTTAAAATCACCGACATGGCGAAAGTGGAGAAATTAAATATGATCAGTCTAAATGTTTTTGGATTAGAATTTAATATAGAAAAAAAAGTTACATTCTATTGTAGGTCCGTTATTTTTAACTAACTAAATGTCGAAAATCTTATCACATCAATTTATTATACGTTTCCAACTATTCAAATTATCATTACTGCCATATCAAAAATGTACAACGGTTAGTTAGCAAGCAAATTTCAAATCATTGTCATGCTATCTATATATGTGATTCATGCTTACTTTACTTCCCGACAAAAAAAAAACATCAACAGCACGACGCGCTCACATTTGTACCGACTTACCAAATGGTGAAACTAAAAAAAGAATTGGTTTGATTAGCCAACATCAAATATAATAAAATAAAATTTGATATCCACCAAAATAAAAATAAAAATACCAAAATATGTTAAAAATATATTTTGTAATGTATGCTGATTCTGAAGATTTTTTACTGCCAATTTTGTCATGTCCCAATGATCAATCTAAAGCTTTTACACATAATATAAAAAAATATGATGTGTATAGTTTTGGGTATTATGTAAAGTGTTCGTATGACGATATATTATCAAAATATGAGACATATAGTGTCCAAAATTATGTACAAGTATTCATGAAACGTTTAAGCAAAGACCTAAAAACAATATTTGAAAAAATTGCTTCAAGCAATATCCTTTTCTGTGGACAAAGAAAGATAAAAAATATTATTTCAAACAATAAAATCTGTCATAGTTGTGAAACTGAATCAACAGATAAACCTTTTTACGACTTTGATTGGCATTCTGGTAGGTATATTTAGAGGTGTTGCACATGAAATATGTAATTCTGAGTTCAGGAGTCATATTCCTGTTTTTTACATAACTTGAGTCATGAGATTTTTGTTATTTTTTTAAAATTATGACGCTCATTTTATTGTTCACGGATTAAGTTTTGATGACAGTGAAGTTGAAATAATACATTAGCTTTTCTAAAAAGTTAAAAAAAAAAACAACAAGTTTGCTAAAGATTCGTAGATTCCTAAATTTTTTTTTATCATGTAGTTTACATTAGTTAACTAAAAATCTTCATAACGATCGATTTGGAGAATTAAAAAGAAACTTCCCTAATAATCAAAATTGTATTCGTTTAAGAATGAAAGGTGTTTATCCATATGAATTTATGACAAGTTATAATTGTTTAAAACTAACGTCACTACGCAACCAAGATCAATTATATAGCTCACTCACAGTTTCTCATATTAGAAACGACGATTACAATCATGCAAATGTAATCTGGCTACACTTTCATTGTCGTAGTACTATGTCAGATTAGTCAGACTTATATTTGAAAACACATGTTTTGCTTTTGACTGATGTATTTTTTACAAGTTGATTTGGAGTACCCTGATGAACTCCATGACTTACATTCAGACTTTCCTTTATGTCCAGAAAATATTTGTGTGGGTAGTACTAAAGAAACGAAGTTAGTGCCTAACTTAAATAATAAATGTAAATATATAATTCATTACAGAAATCTAAAACAATGTATTAAAATGTGAATAAAGTTCATTAAAACCAAACATTAACTAAATCAGATTTTGAAAAAGACTTACAAGTTAATGAACAATCCTGTGTTTGGTAAGACGATGGAAAATATTGAAAAAAGGGTCAATGTAAAATTAGTAACACACTGGCAAAAAATCACTATAAAATTTTAGTTGCTCAAGATTTAATTGCAAAAACAGTGTTCCATAGGTTATCAATATTTTCAGAAAATTTTGTTGTGGTTCAATTGTGGAAAACCAAATTAATATAAGTACCTATAACAAACCAATTTATTTAGGATTTTGTATTTTAGATATTTCAAAAACTCTTATGTATGATTGTCATTATAACTACATTTGTAAAAAGTTCAACGACAAAGTTAAGTTATTAAGTATATACAGATACTGATAGTTTGATGTATCAAATTTTTATAAATGATTTTTATGATAATATAAAACTAGACCTCCCTACATACTTTGATACATCAGACTATGACTCAAATAATGTTTTCGGATATCAAAAAAGATGTAAAAATAAATTAGGTTATTTAAAAAAGAAAATAATGAAAACATTTTAAAAGAATTGGTAGGTTTAAGATCAAAATGTATGCTTTTGATGTCGAGGATAAATTCATAGCAAAGTAATTTTTTTTTAAATATCGGATAAGTATTGATATGCACTTTCAAAACGTTAATTATGAATCTAATTGCACAGCAAAAGCGAAAGGTGTTGACAAAAGTATTACCAAAAAGATGAATATGGGGAATTATAAGTCATGTCTATTTAATAAAAATGTTCAATATTGTAGTATGCCTAGATTTAAATAATTATATGATAAACATGTTTTGTTAAGTTTCTGAGTAAAAATTGTATGTTTTTAATTTTTATGACAGTGAAGTTGAAATTATTCCTCGTAGTAAAGAAAAATACATTTCCTTTACTAAAAAGTAAAAAATAAATAATCAACAAGTTAGATTCGTATAGTCAAGCTGGAATGTGACATTTCAACTTAATTATTACTGATAAACGATTTCGTAATTTACATGCACTCCTAACTTTCTAATCTAATTAGTAGATGGGATATAAACTCATGCAAAAATCATAACCATAGTTAAATTTGTTGTTTTGTCATTGTTGTTTGAGTATTGTTTTTCGTTAAGCATGGCACTAATAATTGACATAGAAGGATTCATGATTAACGGAAAATTTACCATGAAAGAAGTTGCCGTGATGCATACCGAGAAAAAGATATTTTGGCTGTTTTACGCTCAACTGCCTGAAGTCAACATCAAAGCGCTAACATTCAAAGATCAGAAGACTATTAAATATGTGCAAAATAATATCCATGGTCTAAAATATGAAAACGAGCCCGAGGACCTAGCAATTGAGGAACTAAAAGATCGTCTTAAACAAATTGATAAGGAAGTGCAACCTAAAACATGGCTGTATAAGGGCGGCACATACGAGCGAGATTTGCTCAGAGAATTAGGATTCCCAGGCTGCAATATCGAAACATTAGGATGTCCTAAATTTACAAGAATCCTCGTTGAAGAGAACGAAATAAAGCATAGAATTCCGAGACAGTTACACACAAAATGCCTTAGACATGAACTCTATAAACGATCTGTAGCCGAACTACACTGTTCATTGATCGAAATTTTTATCTTCAGAGAATGGTTACAAAAACATCACAAAGGGTTTAATTGGATAAAATAAAGTGTGTGTGTGTATAATATTTGTTTTAAATATTATGGTTTAAAGGTAATCTAAATACTAATAATGTAATTTATTACGAAAAACATGAACATTCTCCTGAACTACAACTATACAGCTGTAGGTATTTGTCATGAGTCAATAAGTGCTTTATAAATGTTTTGGCACATTAGCTACCTCACTGTAATTATGTTCGCTTTAAGTAATAATGTTGTTAACTCAGATATTGATATTTTTAAATTATTGTATATGCAAAACTTTTTAATAATAGTGATACACAAGTAAATTATAATAATGATTCATATGTAAATAGTTGTTAAGCTGTATGTTTTTATTATATTTTAATTTGGAAATGTTTAACTTAAATATTTTTTTTACAGTTTTGGTAAAGTAAAAGAAATATTTTTATTAAAAATACTGCTTTATGCTAAAAATATTTATATTAAATCTTTAAACATCTAAAAATGCCATTTGTAGGAAAAATCTTTCCTTCAAATGGTCATTTTACAGTTTTGATAAAGTAAAAAAAAAAAGATTTTTATTAAAAATATTTATATAAAATCTTTAAACATCTAAAAATGCCATTTGTAGGAAAAATCTGTCCTTCAAATGGTCATTTTACAGTTTTGATAATGTAAAAAAAAAACTTTTAACAATGCAATAAATTACATTCCTTCTTCTTACTTTTAAAGAAAACGTTGTGTATTAGTACAATAAGCATTTGAAAAAAATAGTTTTTATTGTTGAAATTAAAATACTGCTTTATGTGTAAAAATATTGAATATTGTAAATGTGAACAGAAAAGAGACAGCTATAACATAAGTAATAAAAAGTTAAACATTTCCAAATTAAAATATAATAAAAACATACAGCTTAACAACTATTTACATATGAATCATTATTATAATTTACTTGTGTATCACTATTAATAAAAAGTTTTGCATATACAATAATTTAAAAATATCAATATCTGAGTTAACAACATTATTACTTAAAGCGAACATAATTACAGTGAGGTAGCTAATGTGCCAAAACATTTATAAAGCACTTATTGACTCATGACAAATACCTACAGCTGTATAGTTGTAGTTCAGGAGAATGTTCATGTTTTTCGTAATAAATTACATTATTAGTATTTAGATTACCTTTAAACCATAATATTTAAAACAAATATTATACACACACACACTTTATTTTATCCAATTAAACCCTTTGTGATGTTTTTGTAACCATTCTCTGAAGATAAAAATTTCGATCAATGAACAGTGTAGTTCGGCTACAGATCGTTTATAGAGTTCATGTCTAAGGCATTTTGTGTGTAACTGTCTCGGAATTCTATGCTTTATTTCGTTCTCTTCAACGAGGATTCTTGTAAATTTAGGACATCCTAATGTTTCGATATTGCAGCCTGGGAATCCTAATTCTCTGAGCAAATCTCGCTCGTATGTGCCGCCCTTATACAGCCATGTTTTAGGTTGCACTTCCTTATCAATTTGTTTAAGACGATCTTTTAGTTCCTCAATTGCTAGGTCCTCGGGCTCGTTTTCATATTTTAGACCATGGATATTATTTTGCACATATTTAATAGTCTTCTGATCTTTGAATGTTAGCGCTTTGATGTTGACTTCAGGCAGTTGAGCGTAAAACAGCCAAAATATCTTTTTCTCGGTATGCATCACGGCAACTTCTTTCATGGTAAATTTTCCGTTAATCATGAATCCTTCTATGTCAATTATTAGTGCCATGCTTAACGAAAAACAATACTCAAACAACAATGACAAAACAACAAATTTAACTATGGTTATGATTTTTGCATGAGTTTATATCCCATCTACTAATTAGATTAGAAAGTTAGGAGTGCATGTAAATTACGAAATCGTTTATCAGTAATAATTAAGTTGAAATGTCACATTCCAGCTTGACTATACGAATCTAACTTGTTGATTATTTATTTTTTACTTTTTAGTAAAGGAAATGTATTTTTCTTTACTACGAGGAATAATTTCAACTTCACTGTCATAAAAATTAAAAACATACAATTTTTACTCAGAAACTTAACAAAACATGTTTATCATATAATTATTTAAATCTAGGCATACTACAATATTGAACATTTTTATTAAATAGACATGACTTATAATTCCCCATATTCATCTTTTTGGTAATACTTTTGTCAACACCTTTCGCTTTTGCTGTGCAATTAGATTCATAATTAACGTTTTGAAAGTGCATATCAATACTTATCCGATATTTAAAAAAAAATTACTTTGCTATGAATTTATCCTCGACATCAAAAGCATACATTTTGATCTTAAACCTACCAATTCTTTTAAAATGTTTTCATTATTTTCTTTTTTAAATAACCTAATTTATTTTTACATCTTTTTTGATATCCGAAAACATTATTTGAGTCATAGTCTGATGTATCAAAGTATGTAGGGAGGTCTAGTTTTATATTATCATAAAAATCATTTATAAAAATTTGATACATCAAACTATCAGTATCTGTATATACTTAATAACTTAACTTTGTCGTTGAACTTTTTACAAATGTAGTTATAATGACAATCATACATAAGAGTTTTTGAAATATCTAAAATACAAAATCCTAAATAAATTGGTTTGTTATAGGTACTTATATTAATTTGGTTTTCCACAATTGAACCACAACAAAATTTTCTGAAAATATTGATAACCTATGGAACACTGTTTTTGCAATTAAATCTTGAGCAACTAAAATTTTATAGTGATTTTTTGCCAGTGTGTTACTAATTTTACATTGACCCTTTTTTCAATATTTTCCATCGTCTTACCAAACACAGGATTGTTCATTAACTTGTAAGTCTTTTTCAAAATCTGATTTAGTTAATGTTTGGTTTTAATGAACTTTATTCACATTTTAATACATTGTTTTAGATTTCTGTAATGAATTATATATTTACATTTATTATTTAAGTTAGGCACTAACTTCGTTTCTTTAGTACTACCCACACAAATATTTTCTGGACATAAAGGAAAGTCTGAATGTAAGTCATGGAGTTCATCAGGGTACTCCAAATCAACTTGTAAAAAATACATCAGTCAAAAGCAAAACATGTGTTTTCAAATATAAGTCTGACTAATCTGACATAGTACTACGACAATGAAAGTGTAGCCAGATTACATTTGCATGATTGTAATCGTCGTTTCTAATATGAGAAACTGTGAGTGAGCTATATAATTGATCTTGGTTGCGTAGTGACGTTAGTTTTAAACAATTATAACTTGTCATAAATTCATATGGATAAACACCTTTCATTCTTAAACGAATACAATTTTGATTATTAGGGAAGTTTCTTTTTAATTCTCCAAATCGATCGTTATGAAGATTTTTAGTTAACTAATGTAAACTACATGATAAAAAAAAATTTAGGAATCTACGAATCTTTAGCAAACTTGTTGTTTTTTTTTTTAACTTTTTAGAAAAGCTAATGTATTATTTCAACTTCACTGTCATCAAAACTTAATCCGTGAACAATAAAATGAGCGTCATAATTTTAAAAAAATAACAAAAATCTCATGACTCAAGTTATGTAAAAAACAGGAATATGACTCCTGAACTCAGAATTACATATTTCATGTGCAACACCTCTAAATATACCTACCAGAATGCCAATCAAAGTCGTAAAAAGGTTTATCTGTTGATTCAGTTTCACAACTATGACAGATTTTATTGTTTGAAATAATATTTTTTATCTTTCTTTGTCCACAGAAAAGGATATTGCTTGAAGCAATTTTTTCAAATATTGTTTTTAGGTCTTTGCTTAAACGTTTCATGAATACTTGTACATAATTTTGGACACTATATGTCTCATATTTTGATAATATATCGTCATACGAACACTTTACATAATACCCAAAACTATACACATCATATTTTTTTATATTATGTGTAAAAGCTTTAGATTGATCATTGGGACATGACAAAATTGGCAGTAAAAAATCTTCAGAATCAGCATACATTACAAAATATATTTTTAACATATTTTGGTATTTTTATTTTTATTTTGGTGGATATCAAATTTTATTTTATTATATTTGATGTTGGCTAATCAAACCAATTCTTTTTTTAGTTTCACCATTTGGTAAGTCGGTACAAATGTGAGCGCGTCGTGCTGTTGATGTTTTTTTTTTGTCGGGAAGTAAAGTAAGCATGAATCACATATATAGATAGCATGACAATGATTTGAAATTTGCTTGCTAACTAACCGTTGTACATTTTTGATATGGCAGTAATGATAATTTGAATAGTTGGAAACGTATAATAAATTGATGTGATAAGATTTTCGACATTTAGTTAGTTAAAAATAACGGACCTACAATAGAATGTAACTTTTTTTTCTATATTAAATTCTAATCCAAAAACATTTAGACTGATCATATTTAATTTCTCCACTTTCGCCATGTCGGTGATTTTAACTGGAAAAGAAATACCATCAAATGTATGTTTATTTCCATGGATAGCACAAGATGTTACCTTATCAACGTTTCTATTTACAAGATATAAACCCGAAAGTAATGCCCACTTAAAACATAAATTGTCCACGTTTTTTACGTTTATGGTAGCTTTTTAGGGTTCCGTACACAAAGGGTGCCAAACGGGACCCTATTTCTCTCGCTACGCCGTCCGTCCGTCCATCTGTCTATCACAGGGCTGTATCTTTTGAACGATAATAGGTAGCCGGTTGAAATTTTCTCAGAATATGTGTTGCTATGACTATGACCCCTATCACGACAAATACTTAAAATAAAAAAGGTCGATGGGTGGTCCGGAACCCTTCAATGTGTGAGCCCGACTCGCACTTGGCCGGTTTTAGTTTTTATGTCATTTGGAAGATCAATATATGAGCTACCACGTAGCGGATTAAATTTATTAACATTCATATCGAAACATATAATGTCTTTAAGACTCCAACGACTATCTTTCTTTTCGAATGCAAATTTTGCAATAATTATACTTTTTACAGTATCGTTTAAAGATGAATATAAAATATTTAAATCATCTCCTTGACAAATAATATAATTAAACGTTTGGAAGTCAAATGTATTATTAACATTTTTAAATTTTTAAGCTAAATTTACTTTAAAACTGTATGTTGCACAAAAATACAAATATTTCCTCTTTATAATATTAGTATATATATAGATTAGTATAGATAATCCTATTACCAAAAGCAGATTCAACAACAGTAACATTTGATACTGAATTATGATTTGATTATTTTTATGAATGTTGCTATTTAGATGGTAAGTAAAGTACAGTATTACACATTTTATATGGCCCACCGATGTACCTGCGCAGATGACGCAATTTAAGCATGCAGGAAATTGGTTAACCTACGTTACGTACACCTTACGGGCATTGCATAAGGTTGATTATATTTTTTTTATGTTTCTGGTGTTTTCGTCGATCGTATTTTCGTGTCTGTGCGAACGAAGATTGACGACGCGCCTTATTTTCTATGTTGTACTGTACCACTCATACGCGATACGGTCGAGCACCTAGAAGATTTTATCAAAGTTTTTTTTAAAGGAATTGTTGTTGTTGAAGATGGGACTGGAATATGAATACAATTCAGAATAATTTTACTTCAGTTTGCGTATAGATTCAAGGGATGTTCTATGCTGAGTTTTGTTAAATTATTTTCATTCGTATTTTAAGATGTAAGATTAAAATGGGAATAAAGTTGATTGAATAAAGTATTACATAGTCTTATTTAGATTATTGTAGGATTCGTGTCAACCAACATTACATAGCATACCTGAGCTAGAAACGTGGTGAGTAATAGTAAATGTAAGCCATTAGCAAACCATCAGATGATTAAGAACCTTAAGGAGCTCACCTTAACGAGATTAATTAATAAAGGAAAGTAGAGCTCGATACTGTAATTAGGTGATTACAAATGAAGTAGGTCCTAATGAATGCAAGAAGCTAACTTTCCATCCATTGAAGATATAAAAAAACGGATGCTTGCATTCGATCGGGCGTGGTCCAAAACCCCTAATTTGATACCAAACTTTTATTTTTTTTTTTTTTTTTTTTTTTTTTTAGTTTGCGTTGTCCCTCTGACGGACGAATAAGGGACTTTGGATCAGTGGTCCAGAACTCTCGAATCCCTACTACTGACCGCTTCTTTCGTCATCCCCCAAAGTTGGTCGACCGCGCTTGAATTCGTTATACCAACGATACACGGTTGCCTTGGAAGGGCCTTCATCCATGAATGCCATTTGAAGTCTATCGTACGATTCATCCGGTTTCAGGCGACACTTGAAATCGTATAAAATCATAGCTCTAAAATGTTCCCGGCGCAGATCCATATTTCAGTGAGACACAATACTTTGAATTAACTCGCAAAAAATGTGGAGGGAAATTTTGAAATTGGAACTTACTTATTTTTACTTATAAATAATCATATTTTCGAAAAACATTATAACTGGCCAGTCTCCCATATATAAAAACTTTTTTTCGCAATACTTTCTGAGGGGCCTGGTATTTAGAAGTAGTATTTTACACAAGTTTAACGGGTATAATTTTCAGGCTGTAGAATCTGTTTTTATGCCCTAATATGTGGCTCTCTAAAAGGAATAAGTAGTCAGACTGAAAATTGGTTTTTATTTTCGGCCGAAACCGAAATTCGGCAAATATTATTAATAACATAACATAAAATCACGCCTGTATTTCCCCGAAGGGGTAGGCAAAGGTGTAATAGTACACCCACATTTCGCCAGTTATGTTATAGTCCCATGTAATAGGGGGCGAGCCTATTGCCATTGACCGGGCACAAATCCAGACTCCGGGCTGCTACTGAGAATGTCCTAATGAAAAAACCCAATAACACTTTGCCCGACACGGGAATCGAACCCAGGACCCCACGCTCAGCAGTCGCGCTTGCAACCACTAGACCAACGAGGCAGTATTATTAATAATTCGTGTCAAATAGGGCTTTGTATTTGGAATAGGGTATAAAGGTTACATCACATGCATCGTTCCATTCGCAAAAATAACAACTACCGCAAACCGCAACCCGTTTGCGAAATATTGTGATAATGGGTACTAAACGCTTTATTAAAGTCCACAGTTTAGCATTGATCGTTTACAGTTGTCATTATTTTGTAACGTCGTCACTGTTGTCAGTTAAAAAGATTCTGTTGTTGGAAATCCATGTGAATATTAATCTTATAGTTAACACCTACTAGAATTGAAGGTGTGGTGTAAAAATTACGAAATAGTACTTATTTGTATTTTAATTAGCGTCTGTGACGTTTAGGAAAATAACGTTAATAAATAATAAGCAAACAATTAGATACTAGACCAACCTCCTTTTATTGCATTTCGTGTCACCATAATAAACTTGTAAATAAATCTATCTTTGATTTGGACAAGTTTCACAGAACCTAATGGCGCGTCTCCACGCAGCGACTTCAAATCGCTGCAAATATGGTCCACACGATAATAAGGCCTACACCGCACTGCGAATTTACTCGCGCGATTTTTATCGCTAAATCTGTAACACATAAATCATAGGCAGGTGCCCGCACTGGCGATTTAAAGTCGCGGCGGTAGGTGAGACTCAGTACGCGAATAAAAACAGTGCTAATAAAAATCGCGCGAATAAAACAGTGCTTATAAAAATCGTCGTGTGGACAAGCGACTTGAAATTGCTGCATATATTCTGTCCACGCGCCAATTTTGAGAGCAAAGTCGCTGCGTGGAGATGCGTCTTAATATTTATTTCACTTTATAAAGCAATTTCATTTTTATTTTTTTAATGAAATATAGATCTGCTCTTGACCGTAATCTAGACAAGTCTACTTTGGTGTTGATACATACATACATATTATCACGCCTGTTTCCCATTGGGGTAGGCAGAGACTATGGATTTCCACCTGCTACGATCCTGACACACCTCTTTCGCTTCATCTACGTCTATTAACCTCGTCATGCATGCTCGTCGGTTTAGAGAACTCTTAACCTGGCATTTTTTGAGAACATCCGCGATTTGATCGCGATACGTTCGCCGAGGTCGTCCCCTTCCAACTCTTCCATCCACACTCGCTTCATATACTTGTTTCGTCAATCTCCTCTCGTCCATCCTCTCTATATGTCCAAACCATCTTAACATACCTTTCTCAATCTTTGTCACTACATCTTCTTTCACTCCACAACGCTCCCTTATCATGTTATTCCTTACTTTATCTCTCAAAGTTACACCACACATAATTCTCAAAGCTCTCATTTCTACTGCATTTATTCTGCTTTCATGTTTCTTCTGCCATACCCAACTTTCACTACCATACATAAGTGTAGGCACTAACACTCCCCCATGAACAGCCAGCCGTGCCTTTTCCGACACTTTGCGGCTGTTGATATGCGACAAAATAAAATTTCAAATTAAAATGTATCAAATTTGATGTTTATAAACAGCGCCACCATGAGATACCAAGATATTCTGGGTTGCTCTGTATGTGATAATTGTTGCAGCTGTCACTTACGAAATTCACGGAATAGTAAATATTTACTCGTGTCCGATATCTATTTACAATTTATATCGGTTTATTTATGGATAAACTCAATAAAAGCTAAAATTACCATAATTTCCTTTATCCTCACGTGAAACGTCATGAACTCACGATTATTGAATCAGCTCCACGTCAACTGTAAGTTACTAAATCAATGTATGACGTATTTCTTTTTAGACCGAAACACATGCCGCAACATAATCACCCCATTACTGTCCCATTGCTAGGCAAGGGAAAGGCCCTTGGCCTCAGAATGAGAAGGCCTTAAGTTTGTTCACCACGCTGTCATAGGCCCGTATTACAGAAGCTTCCTCAAGTACAGTTTAAACTCCAATCACCTAATCACTACTCAAGGATATAATCGTTACTTGAGTATCGGTCTTATTCCAGAACGGTAATTATAAACTTTAATTCAAAAACATAACACATGATTTTGACCTGAAATATAATAGAAATCTCTACTCAAGCGTAGTCTGGACCACACTAGAGTGATAACAGATCAAATCTCAGCTCAAATACCGAAACAGGTGACAGTATAAAACAAAACTAAACTCAGCTGAACTGTGATCAACAAATCTCTGCTTGAGGAACGTTAAAAAAAAAAAAAGCTAAAATGAAAGCTCAACTTTAAATTTGTTTTAAACAGAGATCAACGCTTGAGTATCCTTCTGTAATACGGGCCTTAGTGCGAGTTGGCGGACTACACTCAACATCGACAGGTTTCCTTACGAGATGGTTTCCTTCACCGTTGACGCTAGTGACGACGCCCGGAGCGTACTTTTGTCATTCAGTTACTCAGAGCGATCATACAAATGAACGCCCAAGGAACGCTCCGAGCGTCGTCCGACGTCGTCGGGCGAAATAAGTACACACGGCCAGTGATAATGAAAACACAAACTCTGACTTTGTCAGCGTAAAAAATGCTTTTTTAAACATAGAAGCCCTTATGTTTAAAAAAGCATTTTTTACGCTCCCGTTACTGTCAAAATTCCCAGTCATTCAAACATGAAAAAAAAAAAACAAATGACCGTTCCATTTAAAGCATAGAGTAGACGGAGACTCGATAAAAATAGAGTTTTTCCTGGAGTTAAAAATATAATGCTTATGATTATCTATTTACATGTGAGTTTGTCATTCTGGGCGGGCAGATTTCTGCTATTTTGATGACCACGTCTTTTTTTATGATGAATGCTGTGTTAAACATTGAAGAGCACTGTAAAAATAGACGAAGATGTAAGCGCTCACGTGTACATCCAGGGTCCCCAAAAGCCTCTTGCGTTGATTCCAGAGGCTCGTATATGTGTCTCTTTACAATTCACAGCTGAAGTATTAAACACGCTGCATTTTCGAACCGATCGTAATGAAATTTGGCAATGAGGTAGCCTGATGGGACCTGTGGCCTGATTCACAAACGTTCGAAAAGTTTCCGTTTCCGAAGTGAAATTTGATCGGCAAACGAAACAAAACGACCACTTCCTGCGAGCACGAACGCTGCAAAGCATTCGAAGCGTCAGGAAAACCAATTTTAATAATAATACGCGACGTAATCCGGTTAAACTTGTATGAAACAAAACGATTTGAGAAACGAACGGACTCGGAAACGCTATTCATAGTTCTTTAATTTTACATCGAGTGCTTTCCGACAACAAAAGACTTCGAAGAGTTTCCGTAAATTGACGTTTTCGATCGTAGCAATTTACGGAAACTAGGATCAATGAAAATTGGTTTTCCTGACGTTTCGAATGCTTTGCATTGCTCGTGATCGCAGGATTTTGTTTCGTTTGCCGATCTTTCACTTCGGAAACGGAAACTTTTCGAACGTTTGAGAATAGCACTGCTGGGACATAGGCTACTTTTTATCCCGTGAAGATGAACAGTTTCCGAGGGATGCTCGATAAACGACATCCACGCGAGAGAAACCGCCGGCGACCTCTATCCTTTATAAATAATAATTATATTGTAATTTGTGGTGTTATTATTAACGCTACAGTAATCGTATTGTTTGCATAATGATTGTATTATCTATGGTGCTATTATAAAAAATAATTGCTACGACCTTGTTATTATGTCAACTTTTGGTGATCTTTGAACTGACTGCCTATTGATTATGGCTTATGTTATGAGGTATATTTTAGAGTTCTACTAAAGATAAAATTGGAAGATGATAATTAATTTTTCAACGATATAAGGCAATCGTAATGAATTATTTGTAGTTTATCAACCGGCGGTCGTGCACTGATTTTCATAACAAACTGTTTAAGGCGGCTTTTAACCTACGACTGTCTTTACCAAGTCCATCTGTGGCTCATCTCTAGATTATTCTGAGATTATCAGTGGGGCAAGGATAGCCACTCTATGTGTCAAACCAATCTTAACTTTAGACTGATCACCATAGACATATACTGTTAGCGTAAATCATTGGTGATCACTTGCTATTTCCTCGGTTAGGATCCGATTCTATTGTTCTTGGGACAGGCTCGGTTGGATGGATTTGCAGATTATTCCATATTTTCATTCGTATAACAAAAATAATAAGAATAATGACTGAAGTGTAATTGAATCTATGTACCCTGTTCCCTGTAGGCAACAGGTTGTGTAATTGTAGGTAAGCAAAACCACATCGCTACCACTGAGGTAATATGTACTACGTGCTAGAGAAGACACCTCGAATCGAATGTTTGTAGCACGTTTTAGAGCTCCTGCACTCTCACTCACTTAGCCACGCTCGCAGCGCGCGTGCTCCGCGGCCAGCAAGTTGCGCCATCTTTTGTTCGTAATGTCTACTCTAGTACGTAGTACATATTACCGCAGTGATCGCTACACGCCTATCTTAGCTTACATGAGTATCACGTATCTGGCCGATATTACAAACCGCAACTCCCAGTTCGTGTGACTGAGGTGTCATGTTGAGCTAAATATCAAGTTATTAAAGCCAACAACAATCTTGTTACATGACTTTATACCTAAACAGGATGTTGTTCTGTAACCGTGCCATATTTCTAGAGCAAATGATAAATAATGTGCTTATTCATGTAAAAATACTTAACCAATTCAACGATTATTTAATAGGTACCCAAATTTTCACTTAGAAACATGACGAGGGTTTGAGAATAAACCCCGAAAGACTCGAAAATAAGTCACCGGCGGCATTGTCAAAGGTGGAAATACCTGCAATATTCTTTTGGTGGTTTCGCACTCATCGTTAATGTGTCGCACGCGACACACGGGGGGAATTTATATGTTTTCAAATAGGTATAAAATTATATTTTAAAAAAATGGTGTTGTTTTTTTTATTGATTCGTGTTCCAGTATCAGTGGTATACAGGGTTATTTGTAAAACACCGTTAACCTCTCGGGACTCTGTTACTAACATCATAATCAACAACGTTTGTTCTATGACTAAGTTCAAACAAACACTTCATACCGAGAAATTGTATAACTACTATTTGTAAGTGTTTACTGTACACCATTTATGTGAAATAAAAATTTATTTATTATTTATTTATTTATGACTTTTAAAAATTCATCATATATTTGTTCATCAGATTTTCATACAAAAATAAAAATATTTAAATTGAACGCTCTAAATGTTACGAAGTCCATGCGAACCAAACGAAAGCGCCATAGTTAAATAGCGAGGGAAGCGGGGTTAGGGCGGCGGGAGCGCTTGAACTTGACCTATTTACGGACGGCCCTCAGTCGGTCGGTCGCTTTGATGCGCTTGCGTCGCGGCAGACGTAGGTAGGTACAGCAAAATACAGAGTTGAAATGTGTTAGATAGGACAACAAAATCTTGAAGGTTTGTTTTTGGTAAATGTATTATGTTTTGTAAAAAGTCATAGAACAAAAGTTGTTGTTTATGGTGTTAGTAACATAGTCCTGAGAGGTTAACGGTGTTTTACAAATAACCCTGTATAGTCGCCTTCTTAAATATGGCACGAATACAGATCAACATGCTGTAGATCCTGATGATTTTGCACTAAGTACTTGAAATTTCTTTCAGTGTTCTTTCTTAATCTGGGGTTCACAAAGACATCTACATTTATCACCTTCTGCTGACATCTCATTTAGAGCCGGCATAACAAAGTCTACAAACTGTTTTACCCCCAGCTTCACATCGCTTGACATGAGATTTAACAGCTGATTAGTTAATTTTTGCGTTAATGCCTTTCGGAAACGGGGGGTTATTCTATTTATTCTTTCTTTGGTCTGCCTCTTTCTGTAACCTCTTCTGTAATGCAATTCTCTTGAATATAGAAAGAAAGAAAGAAAAGAGAGAAAAATGGTTTATATACTACAGCCAGAGGCACACCATAACAATAATATACAATTTTAAACAACACAGACTCAAAGTAAGTATAGCCCATAATAGCCTTTCATTTCATTAATTTTAATAGGGCAACCTCGAGAACGAAGCAGCAAATTTATTCCGTGTCTTGCCTTTAGACAAATCCACGACAAATCTTATAAACATTGTCAGAGCAACTACCTTGTCTGACCTTCGCAACTATTCGAAAATCGAAAAAGATAACACTGTCTATGATGTAAGTCTTTGGTCTTTTTCTAACCTTCACGCAACAATGACAGTAATTACGTGTTCTCTACGTCACAGTGATGCGTTGTGGGTGGTTTGTGGTGGAAGCCGCGAGAATTTTGGCGCGAAGTCAACGAACGTATTAGTTTAGACTAGACCGGACGTTAGCTGTGGAAAGATTTCAGACGATTAATGCGAAGAAAGTGTGGAAAAATTGTATCAGTTGTTCTTTTTACCTATCTTTATTCACCTACATCTATTTTGTGTAAGTGTGCCCAGTATAATTTTGACAGACGGCGAAATGAGGAACCAAGCTGAAATGTACTGAATATGACATTTGTTAACATTTTGTCAAGCAGCACCTCCATACTCCATATTTATTTTGATATTGCACATATTATAAGAAGAAAATTGAGAAAAAAAATACTGTTAAATGCCAAAAAGGGCCCATATATGGCCCCAAAGAATAACTTTCTTGTATGGCCCATATTGTCTGTCTGTCTGGTGGCCCTGTAGTTATAAACTACATAAGGATTGTCCTAGGATTTATGTGAAGGCTATCTCCTTACTCGTGGTCGCCTTATATTTATTATGACAGCAAGATGACAGCTCACATCCTCTATATTTATACTCTTCTCTTACTATTTCTCTTTTCTTTCAGCCGTTGTATTGTAAATTGTAACTATCAGTAATTCTTATCGATGCATTATAAAATTCAATAATAAAGTGCCAACTGTATTGTGTTCATAGGAATCGAATGATCAGGAAAAGGGTTATCTCTGTGACATACAGGTCATGTAAATAAAGGCGTTATCATTGCGAGATTGATATAGCATTGCTGTTTTATTTTAGACAAACAACCGCTGGTCTGATGCGGTTTGGCGGACTCATTGACCATACAGCATAGACCAGTAAGCCTCTAGACGCCGCTTAGCTGGACACCCCCGGTCACAACGCATATGCTCTACCACTGCATATCATACGTCACTCCGCCAATCGGAACGTCACTCAGTCAGCGAGCGGCACCAATCATAAGGAATCATACCACCGAACTTTTGAGCCGGCCAATCATAACGCACCGTCCGCCCCCCTGACCCCACCAACGTTTTACGACTGCGTTCGAATACAAAACATTGTTTATGCGGAGTCTTGAAGCTTACTGGTCTGTGCCATACAGCCAATAGCCGCCTTGGTACGGACAATCTAATTGCAGTACCCCGCTTCCTCGTACCACAGCCAGTTGACAGAATATATTGTACGCATTATATTCAGCAATAGGTGTCAATTGGGGGGCTGTATGTCCAATGGGCAGACTACAGACCTCATCGAGGACTTTATGGAGTTCTTTCTGTTGGCCTAGTACACCTACTGGTTTGACATTTAAGAATTTCATTCGTAAATCAGTAGTGCCCCTGGCGGATACGAGCAGGATCTACGTGGTAAGTGTCAAACTCGCAGTAGGCCCTCGGTTTACGTTCGGGTTAACAAAACAATTCATCCTGTTTAAACAAACAATAAATCTAATTTCAAACGACTCGTGTACGTTTTAAAGATCCAAAGTCCATCTAGGTCGTTCCCGGTGCGATTCCCGCATGCGCATGCCAATATCTGTACAGATTATATTATTATTCACTGTTCTGAGTCATTTTCGAGAATTAAATCTATTGCTTTTCTTAGTAAGATGTACGGGGGAAACTATCCAGCATCGAGGTTCCCTAAACATAACACAAGGTGGTTTGGCGCTGCTACATGAAACTCGTTTACGGCCAAAATTAATATCCAATTTATCAACGATGTCAAATTCCTCTCTTCTAGTACGGCAAATCGTGGATAGATTGGATATTAATTTTGGCCGTTAGTCGCACTAACCAGCTTTAAAACTTGAAAAAGTATGTAGTAGCAGTATTAAATAATTTGACCAATAAATCGTGGAACAGTATGGTGCTAAAATATAGTTTTGGTCTAAGTACCGTAGGACGTACCTACTTATTTTCATAATACGTGAAAATAAAAGTATCAAGTCTATATTTCCCTGTTGCCAGCGTTCAGTTTTAACGCGTCAAAATTTTGGAGTGCCACGATTTACTGGCCAAACTCTATTATTACTTTTTACTGTTACTAGAAAATGTGGAATCTGCATTTACAAATTATTTTTATAATAATTTATTTACTTATGTGAAGCTGTAGCGAGACTCACTCCAAATTCGTTTCAAACATTCAAAGTCCATCTGAGTGCAGCACGTGCCGGATCTTAAATGTAATAAAACTCCACTGTGTGTCATTGAAGTCTAAATTATAGCTAAACAGAGCTAAACTTTCCGCGCGTCAAAGACTAGGATTTTTTGTTAAATGTCAGAGTAAACATAATCCCCCAAGGTTAGACCAGATTTACACCCTTGTTTTGTTTGTACGTCAAACTCCATACAGAAAAACGTGAGCAAAACCTAATAATAAACCCGATTTTGTAATAAGGTGGAATAATTTTAACACAAAGCAGGCACGTTTTTACCCGACTGCGCCAGAAGGAGGGTTATGTTTTTCGAGTGTATGTATGTATGTATGTACATTTCTTTGGCACGATCTGTAGCTTAAACGGCTTGATGGATTTGAGATTGAGAGGTGTCGTTAGATTCGTCTTAATTCTGAGAGTGACACTGGGTATATCAAAATTTAAAAAATTAAAATGGCCGCTTTTTGGCGCCATATTACCTCAACAAAAATTTTTTTTTTTCCGTCTAATACTATCGAGTGGGGTATCAAAATAAAGGATTTTATAAATGCTTTACAAAAATATATACAACTTATATGTTTAAATGTAATTTGGAATGAAAAATGCTAAAAAACAACAAAATATTCAACGTTAAAAATGAATTTGACTTTTTAAAAAAAACATTAATAGTATTATAAATAAAACATGACAAAACTAAAAAAAAACAAAATAAAAAAATTTATTAACAAAAACAAAAAACCCGACTGCGTGTAAAAATAACAGAAAAGATATAAACAAGACTTATCAACACGCAGGCGGAGGCTACCTATGAACTATTATGTAATTCATGACCAAAAACATACGTAGCCTCCGACTGCGTGTTGATAAGTCTTGTTTATATCTTTTCTGTTATTTTTACACGCAGTCGGGTTTTTTGTTTTTGTTAATTAATTTTTTTACTGAAAACTTTCGGGTCAAATCGAACCACTTCTCAACTACGCTTTCATTAAGTTTTATAAAGGCGACAAATCTTCAATCAGCTCAGCCTATCGCAGTCCACTGCTGGACATAGGCCTCTCCCAAGCTGCGCCACAACACTCAGTCCTCCGCCTTCAATCCCCCCAGCTATCTTCTTCAGGTCGTCGGTCCGCCTGGCTGGCCCTACGCTCATGGACTCGACAAATCTTAGCTTTACAGAACTTCTGATCGCCAGTTACTTGCCAGCAAGGAGTATAGTGTTCTGTGCTTGCCAGTCATAGGCTGTCACTGTACCTGTAGCAAAGACATCTTCTTATAGAGAGAAGGAACAAGACAGAATCCGTATCGAATCTTCCAAACTCTTTATCTAGCAACCTCCGGTCTTCACTCAAGGACTCGACAAATTCTGATTGCCCAAGAAGTTGTGTTCTGTGCTTGCCAGTCATAAGCTGTCACTGTACTGTAGCAAAGACCTCATAAAGAGAAGGAACGAGCATTGGCTCACACCGTGTTCCCTTTAAAAAGACGGTTAGAATTGTTAGCCCGAATCTATCATCAGTCGCGCCTTATGAGACACACTTTGACGGCAGGCATGCTGGCTTGAGACGCGGAGACGACAAGTCGATTGTGAGCGTTGGTTGCTCATAAATAGATATATATAGAATCATCGAAATATATGGATCGATGTATAGAGTTGATTGTGAATTGATAATATTGCTAACAGCATTTTTGAGTGGATAACTATTACTTGATTCTGTAAGTATGACGCTGATTCTGTTACCGAGTGTGTACAAAATTAACCCAGTGCGAAAGGAAATAAAAATATTGTCGTTTGTATTTGGTTTTTATCTCGAAACCCTACATTCTGACCTGTCGTTTACAGAATCTATACTAAATTTTCCGAACTCTTTATCTATTAGCAAGTTCCTCCTTTCTTGATTATCTAGCAACGCGATCTTGACCTTCCAGGCTCACTGGACATTTTGGAAATTTCCTGAAAATCAACCTTGTTCTTGAACTATAAAATTATACATTCCACTTCTGGATCATTGCGGAAACTCCCAACACTTTTACTGTTACCGTTCAGGCAGATCGCCAACCGACAATCTGTGAGACTATTGGCACAAGCAACAGCAAATAATTCGAACCTGATGTTTATTGATTGACGAAATTAAAATGCGGCGTTTTACGAACGACAAACGAAGTACGAACTTTCGTTCCGACTGATACTTATATAATAAAGATAGGCACATAAAAAAGGCACAATTAAAATAGACTACGGTTCATAGTCGTATACAATTTACTGGAGATGAGAAAAACAAACGTCAAAACACGATCATCGCATGCGATAAGGGAACGATGGTTGACCGGAGTAGCAAATTGTGCAATGAATCGAACGATTTATCGAATATCGTCGAACGGGAGTAGACCCCCAGATGCGAATCCGTAATTCATTCAGTACATTATACGGGACGGCTGTTATCTGAGCGCCGGAAACAAATAACTGGGATCTTCTTTCTTTAAGCCTTTGACCAGTAAGTTGGGGTCGGCTTCCAGATTAATTAGATACGGCCAGTTGGCCACTGCTTTATAAAGTATGATCGCCATTAGAGCAACAGCAAGCCAAGTTCTAAACGTAAACTCAATCTTTCAGTTTAGTTTAAGGTTAGACCAACTGGGGCCTTGGAGTAAGAATTTTATTACTTATAAGAAAAGTTGTTGATTTTCAGAATTAGGACTATCCGTAAGGCCTAGCACGCACTGCGGTTATTTCCCGACTGCGGTTTTGGGGCAGGAAATGTAGCCAATGAGGTTTCACAATTAACCCGCATTTTTTTTCCGCCGCTGAATTGAGAAATCCTATTGGCAATTTTTTTTTGACAGTTTGAAAAACCGTAACCGCACCTGCGTGCGGGCATCGTGCGGGCTCTAATAACTGTCATAAACATTCGATTGTAAACCGTGTTGACGGCTAGTGGCCTCTAAGGCAAGGAAAAGTCTCGATTCTCGATGTGTAAAAGAACAATCATCAATCTGCGATAAAACATCTATCAGTGAACATCTGAACGGATCTGAACATTAGTTGACTGAGAAAAACACGTCAATTTAGCCAGTAGTTATAGCCAATAACTAGAATTAAAGAATTTAGGTGAATCGTCAACGGCATGTTTACGAGTGTCGACAATTTTTATCTGTGGGAGTCGAATTCAAATTGTTTTTAATACAAATAGACGTACCTACCTAATTAGAGGCACTTTTGAAACGTCTGACTCTAGTTGCACGTTTTCAAATGGTTCAAGACAATACATTAATTCATATAATGTAGGTTAATGTCAGAAATAAACAAGATTAAAAATGAGAGTGTGCCTTTAAAAAGATTGAAAATAATTTAGCATTGTAGGAGTAACCGACAGACGGCACCCGTTCACGAGCATGACGCGAGTATCAGCCATCACTTAGGTGAACTATACTGAAGGAAGGAAACTTACCCTCAAATACTCAAACGACACTTAACTTTAAGACGTTCTTAAAAGTCGTTCTGTCGCTTTAATGCACCTTAGAGTGACGGTGACAGCATGAGACTTAGGCCCGTATTACAGAAGCTTCCTCAAGTACAGTTTAAACTCCAATCACCTGATCACTACTTAAGGATAGAATCGTTACATGAGTATCGGTCTTATTCCAGAACGGTGATTATAAACTTTAATTCAACAACATAACACACGAATTTGACCTGAAATATAATACAAATCTCTACTCAAGCGTAGTCTGGACCACACTTGAGTGATTACAGATCAAATCTCTGCCCAAATACCGAAACAGGTGACAATATAAAATGAAACTAAACTCAGCTGAACTGTGATCAACAAATCTCTGCTTGAGGGACGTTCTAAAATCAAAGCTCAACTCAAAACTAGTTTTAAACAGTGATCAACGCTTGAGTATCGTTCTGGAATACGGACCTTAGGGCCACTTAAAATTGAGTTGCGTTTGAGTATTTGGAGGCTAGTCTATTGTCTATGGTACCTATTCAGAGATGGGTCGTTAGGTAGTAGAGTCCGTTGTCTATGGTACATATTCGGAGAAAATTGGAGATGAGTCGTTGCTTAACTTAAGGTGAATGCTACAGGGTAGCCCGCGAAATTCAAAATTTCTTGTGTTTTTTGCAAATTGTAGTTGTACTTCGCGTTGTGTATAAATCTAAATATGATTTGCGGTAGTAATAACAATATATCTATTGAATGATACTCATAAAAATATAAACCTAGCTCTATAAGCTCTACAAGCTCGAAAATCGATAATTTGATCGTAAATTAATATTATCGAGCTCGTACAGCTTATAGAGCTTAGTTCATATTTTTTATGAGTATTATTCAGTAGATATATTGTTATTATTTCCGCCAATCATATTTCGACCGATATACAACAAGAAATAAAGCTACAATTCGCAAAAAACGTCAGAAATTTTGAATTTCGCGGGCTACCCTGTAGCATTCACCTTAAGAATTGGAAGGAAATAAAAATAGCTGACATTAATTTTGACTCTCAGCTAGCGCACGTTGTAGTACTTACCTACCATTGTTCTTGAACCTTGTTTTCCTGAGCTTTCCCGGGCTTTTGTGTAACAAAATATGAACCTACTTGCTTGGAGGTCCTTGACAAAATCTTCTAGATATTTGCGCATTTGAATATTTGTCACAAGTTCAATTAAGAAATACCTATACCTACCTAGATAATACAAATCTGAAATTGGAGATAATCGCGCCCACAATCGCGCCTATCCTATAGATATGTAATGGCCATCAAGTGGTTATATTCTCTTTGATGGCCATTATGAAACATAAGCAGAGATAACTATTGTCTTTGTTTTCGTTTGGTGTAATGTACAATAAAGAATATAATAAATAAATAAAGGTAAATTATCAAAAATATCATTGAAAAAATTGTCCCACTGATTACCTACTTCAACCATGACATTGAAAGTTCGGAAAATCGGAACAACTGGCATCTGTTGGCCGTGCCTTTAACCTTTAGAAAAACCAGATTTCCGTTTCAGGTACTTATTGCACTGCCCTTTTAATCGGTATTGGTAATTTTCAAGCTGATTCACTCTTACTTCAAGGAGTTCAAAGGCCTTCATAAACAAGTTGTCTGTTCAATTTGGGCGAAAAAAAAAGTTTAAAGCATGATATGAATTTAGAATCTTCGGCGGATCTTCCAGCGTGATTAATTACTAACGGCCAAAATTAATATCCAATCTATCCACGATTTGCCCTACTAGAGATAGGAATTTGACATAAGTGCCATACAAGATATGTCAAATTTCTATCTTCAGTAGGGTAAATCGAGGATAGATTGGATATTAATTTTGGCCGTAAAACACCACGCAATATTTACAGGAATTTAATTAGATACACTGCTAATAATATCCACCAAAATACAGTAATAATAATAAATAAATAAATATCTTTGGGACATTTTTACACAGCACCATCTAGTCCCAAACTAAGCAGAGCTTGTGGTATGGGTACTAGACAATGGATATAATACGTATATACTTTTTTTTTGTAAATACATACTTATAATACATAAGCAACACACCCAGACCAACACAAACACTTATGTTCATCACACAAATATTTGTGTCCTGTGGGAATCGAACCCACAAAATTTCAAATTTCGAATAAACAAAATTTTGTTACGTGCCAACTTTTACGTTCGCGCCATTGGACTTTGAACCGCAATCTTTTACTAATTCGAAGGACAAGTTTTGTTTATAAACCGAACCGGTCGGTGCAAAGTGCGTTGTACTCTCATTCGTTTATATGCAAGAGAGAGAAGTTATTATTTATAAGCAAATAAATTAATTAGGTACACTTATTTGATAGTTTTCCTTTTTAGGGTTCCGTACCCGAAGGGTGCCAAACGGGACCCTATTACTCTCGTTACGCTGTCCGTCCGTCCGTCTGTCTGTCTGTCACAGGGCTGTATCTTTTGAACGGTAATAGGTAACCGGTTGAAATTTTCTCAGAAATTGTATTGCTATTACGTGTATCACGACAAATACTAAAAACAAAAAAAATGCAAAAACCAAAGGGGGTCCCCATACAAGAAACCTCAAGAAACATGCATTTTTTTCAACGTTTTTGTTCCTGCTCTATCTTCAAAACGGTAATATATACCAGGGTTGTTGCTGATCCAGAAGTTTATCACGTCAGCGGATGCTGATGCTGATGCTGATTTTTTTTTATTGGGAATGTTTACTGATCCTTATGAATTTATATAAAATTGTAATTTGAATTTATTTACATAATATATCTTTAAAAAAAAGTCAGATATTGGTTCAAGGCAAAAAATGGTGCCCTTTAACAAAAAAAGCCGGTGATTAATCAAATTTTAAAATTAAGGGCAAAATAATACAACAAACGAAAGTTCTTCATGTTTTTATAGAGCCCTAGGAAAAAAAATCGCGACTCTACAGTTTTATTTACGAATGATTACCTAAAATCTGGTAAATTATGTAAAACATAACATGAACTTCGAAAAACTACTCGAGACAAAGTCGTAAAGAACCCTGCACAATAGCGAGAGCGAAGCGAGCGCAACTTTTTTTTAGGATTAGCGAAAACGTTACTCCTTTTTCGTTGCATTTTTAAAGGAGTTTTAAGGCTTTTCTTGTCATACAAAAGCATTTGAGCCTTCTTTCGCTGTGCTTAAGCAAACGAGAGATAAATATACAAAGGTTTTGCATATAAAGAAAGAATCCTTTTGTAAATGAAATTATTTAGACTCGAAGTAGATCCTACTTTGAGCGCACGAAAGAGCAGCGCGAAAGCAAACGCCAATATTTCTTTGTTTTTAAAAATGTAGGGCTTCTCTTACTATCTTAACGCTTCTGTTATGATTTGCATTCGTTAATGAAGAGGTTGAAAAAAAAGGCAATCCAGCATTAATTATTTTCTTCCTTGGCTTTTTATTAGCTGACTATAATAGCTCCACATTGCCCTTTTTGTTAGAACTCCTCTTTCAACTGCACTGTCTGCTGTTGATATTGGTCGTAATAGACAAGTTTGTGTTGGTTTTGCTAAAAATCAACGGAGTGCAATAATCTGTGCTATGATTGGTAAAACCATACCAACTTATTATACTAGCGGTCAAAACTCACAAGCGAAACAAAAAAATGTGCCATAAGCCCCTTCCCCTTCGGCCGCGTTACGACACGAACATCAGCATCAAATATCAGCATCAATTAATGCGGATGATGATGCTGATGTTGAAAATGATGCTGATGATCAGAGGATGCTGATGCTGATATTCGCAACAACCCTGATATATACCATCGTCAAACTTGGTCAGATTATAGTGCATATTATGTAGTTTAGCAACAAATACTAAAAATAAGACAAACATATACATACTGGGTGTAAGGGAAACGCTTCCGTAAACGAAGATAGGTGCTGGTAATTACTGATACGAAACCACAAAAAAAAATGCGATTCTTTTTTTAGATTTTTTCATATATTTTTTTTGCATTTTTCATCAGCTTCGGGCAGTTATATAAACTCATACATAATGAAAAATGAAAAAGAATAATAAAAAAATAAAAAAAAGAATCGATTTTTTTTTCTTGGTTTCGTATCAGTTATCACCAGCACTATCACCTATCTTCGTTTTCGGAAGCGTTTCCCTGACACCCTGTATGTAGTGGTACCTGCGTAAGAAAGACATGCAAAAATTAATATTTCGCGCACTGTGCGTTGATGTCTTTTGATAAACTCTCGTAAATTAAATCAGTTTTTATGGGGTATCAGGTCGCCGTTGAGAGGTACGGAACCCTTACTGCGCGAGCACTAAAATAGGTGCCTACAAAGTTAGATACATTTCAAACACGTAAAAGCATGATGATTATATTTAGGTAATGAATAGTGATTTATTAGACTATTGGTTTTGCTGATCAGCCGACTAACCGCATAGAAAATTGTCGATTAGTCGGCCGACTAGTCGGGAATGGCTCGCTGGGTCGATTGCAGAGGCTACACTGAACAGCCTTTCAATTATTGGCGACAGGATAATACAAGATACCCAGTAATGGCTCGTATTGCCAAGATTATAGTCGCATACTATAAAAAAAAAATATATTATAAATAATATTTTGCATGCCGATCATACGGTGAGACATGATGTACCGGCCAAAAACCACTAACATCTTTGTAAAAACCATGTTTCTTACAAATAATCTTCATCTTTATTTTTACTGGAAAACATGCCGAATAGTCGGTTTTCCCGACTAGTCGGTGTGCAGTCGGCCCATCTCTAGTAATTAATTCAAGTAATCAAATATTTAAATACAGTCACATCTATTATTTATCAGGAACTATTGTTCGTAAAAGAGATAGCTGACCTACAAAAAAAAACACGTCTTGTTACTAAATTACCAACCACTGTTAAACTATTTATTTAAATTTATTTTTAAACAGTGTTTTTTGTGTTGAGAGTCATCTTGTTAATAGAATTACGAAGATACACACGCCTCCTTTAGGCGTCGTTCTAAAACAACGCGTTTTCGCGACTTTTCCAAGTACCTACGCGCGAATATTATTCGTGCGAACCCGTGTCCAAAAGTACAGATTTCTAATAGGTGTCCTAATCTCCTAATTGACATTGCAATCGCATTTTCAATTTAAATTTCAATGTTTTTTAATTCAAATAAACCTAATTACAGGCACTTTTGAAAGGTCAGGCTCTAGTTGCATGTTACATAACACACCTATTCGAACCTCCTGTATGTATGGTCCATCGCTGGATGCGGAAGGCACAGGAGCGGTCGTGGTGGCGATGCTTGGGGGAGGCCTATGTCCAGCAGTGGACGTCTTTCGGCTGAAATGATGATGATGATGTGCACAACTAGTAATTATATTTTATCAGTAGTTATTTGAATAAAGATACATGCCAAGATTGTTTACTGAATAAGAGAAGAGAGAAAAAAACAGATTTTATGTTAACTACGTTGCATTGTATTGCATAACAAATTAACATTTTTATTATATTTCTGCCACTTGATCACCTTGAGCAGTATAATTTATACGTGTGTGCCACCGTGCCACGGCTGGATTGTAAACATGAGTGATTTGCAAGATGACTAACCGGTTCGCCTCCATTGAGAATACTAAACTGTTGTGTTCCTTATCACTGTATGATATGGGTTACTAACAAATGAGAAACTATTGATTAAAATTTTCCACTTTTAATAAACCAAGCAATACTTACTAACTATTACAGTATTAATTTATATATTTTATCTACACTCGTATCGTAAAATTCGAATTATGAACTCGAAAGTAATGTCATAATGACATACTTTACGCACATGCACCTGTAATGAATTTAAAAAGTTTCATTACGATACAGTTTGCTGAACAAAACAATGCGGTAATTTAATTTTTTTTCCATAACCGCACACTTCAGCCCAACTAGGGAGTTTTTAATGCCACTTCGACCAAACCAAGGAGTTTTCAAACCTTTTTTTTAGCAGTCGTACAGTTTGGCACCAATGAGTACACAAAATTCAGGGTGGCGCCACTAGTCATACATTGAAAATTTTTATCGTATAAAATCGCGTTTTTGGCAGAACTTTGGATTGTCATATTGCTTTTAATTATATTTAAGTGTTTACAGGCATATTTTTTGTATGATAAAACAGAGATTGACGGAATCCTGACGAGGATAGAAAATTAGTTCCGATTATAATGTTTTCGCCAGACTATATTTTATTATCTGTGTAGGCGCGCACCAGCGCGCGTGCGCGGCCGCGCGCCACGGCCTACTGGATTTGGTCATCGTTACTTGTAAATTTATTGTTATTGTTTACGTTATTATTATGGTTTTGTATGTCGAAAGTTTTATTCTGGGCAAAAATATCTGACTACAGCAGTGATACTGAACTGAGGAGAATATGACCCCGCCTGAATTTCTGGATGCAGCAACGTAAATGACGAACAATCTTTTACCAGAGAAATCAAGAAAAACAACGACAATGTTACCAAGATTTTGACTTTGATATTTTATTTAAAATTGTATGAGTGTAGATAAAATAGTGTATGAAACTGACATAATTAGGTATTAAAACACTCGTGTGATACTATTAAAAAACTCGCCTACGGCTCGGTTTTTAAACTCACACTCGTGTTTTAATAACCCCTATTATGCAACAGTTTCATAAACTACTATTATTGTACCCAAACTGACAGACCAACTGACAGTCCCCCGTGCTGGGGAAAATGTTTTATTTCTGCTCTGCTTTTGCGTTTAGTTACCACAGTTAAGCAGTTTGAGCGAAAAACGTTAAAATTATAGCTTGGGCCCCTTGGGGTTGCTTAAACTCGGCGCGTTTCCGACTTTCCATTATGCAAGTTCTTATATGAAGGTACGATGTCATATTTTCTGCAAACTACGTGCATTGGAAACATGTGCCAAAGCTTGCACCACGCATGCAAGTGTTTTACATGCAATTGACGTGTACCTGCGCATTTTGCATAACATTTGCACGCAAGCGACAGTTACGCGTACTACATGCAACCTGCACCTTGTATGCAGGTTTATCTTTCCACTTCTTTTTCTTCGTGTCGATGGTACAATATTCATATCCTGCTGGCCCAGAAATTGGCCACCTTAATTGCATTGTCTGTAGCATTGTTCAAATCGCTCAATGTACAGGTGTAAGGGCAAAGAGAGCAAGATAACAGATGTGGCATTGATTAAGGATCAACGCCACAGGTACAAGTTGTATCCGTTTTGTCTACGTAGCCCCATTTGCTCATGTTCAACTTACATCTGCCTACCTGGGTCCGCAGATGGTTTAGGGACTTCCAGGTTTCCACTACTCAAGCTGCATGCAACTTGCACATAGCATGCAACTTGCAACACATTTTCATAATGGAAACTCGCCTTTATGTTCTGCAAGTAGCGTGCACGCAAGCTAAGGCTGACACCGCACTGCGATTTTTACTCGCGGAATTTTGGTCGCTAAGTCTGTAACACACTGAATCATATTATGCAGGTGTCCGTACTGGCGATTTAAAATCGCGGCAGTAGGTGAGACTCTGCGCGAATATAAATCTCTGTGCGGGCTTAGCCTAACTCTACGTCATATAGTTCTGCACCTCTGTGCAAGCTACTTGCACAATGGAAAGGCGTTTACTCTGGCTTCAATTAGTTTTCATTTCCACCTACTATCGAAGTAGTTATAAATCTATAAACTAACGTAAAGTAATGTAGTACAGAGCGTAGTGTGGCCTGGGTAGTACACAACGCGCCGCCCCGTTTCAGGAGCTCAAATAACGCAAATACCGTACCGTACCACAGTGTGATAAGATCCCGGTTTTTGTGTCATCGTGTTTTTATTGAGTTAATCGATAGAGTTTACAATTCCGACGGTTAGACTAAAACTCCGGGTTCGCTCAAACTTGAGGTTTTTTTTTTTAAAAATGTCAAAGTTTCGCAATATCCGACTCTTGAAAAATGAAAAAAAAATCATTATAATTTTATGGAAGTACTTATTACAGAATTTATTTATTCTATCGAAAAATGGTATAATAGCCGACCGTTCTACCAATTCCTGTTGCATTAGTATGAATGGGTCGAGAGATATGATTTTTTTTCTCATTTTTCGTTTTCATTTTTTTATTCATTTAAACCGCCGTAGTAGGTGGTCATTCCTACATCAAAAAATTGCTGATACTTTCTATTATGTGTAGTATTAATTCCAAAACCTAACTCATTGGTTTCCAGGAGTTATTGGAGATTCAAAATTTTCCTTAGGGTTGACACTTTCATGTATCCGAAAAAAAACCAATAAGAATATATTTTATCTGAAAAAAAAGAAGGTGTTTTAAATACTTTTTAATAATTAATATGGAGTTGGCTATTTGAAAGAAAGAAAAAGAAAGAAAGAAAAAATATTTATTTGCTTCAAAAGTGACGCACAAAATTACCAAAAAATTCAAGAACAGAACAAATACAGGTACAGAGCCAAGAAGTGTCGTAAGATATGTGTCACATCCGCGCAAAACGGCCACCGCTCAGTATATAGCTATGCTTCATGTACGGAGCAAAGACACAGCGCTGGTTTTCAGCGACAGCCGGCGTCGACACAAATTCACAATGCAATAACGAAAGGAAAATGTATATAAATTTGTAACATATTATGTAGGCTAACCGAACTAAAATTCATCTTCATTGTTAGTTACAATTAATTCAACATGAGAATAATTATCGATGGCTAGATTTTGTTCATTAACAGGTCTCAATAAAGACAATGGCCGGTGGCAATGGGATTTTTTTAGCCTTTTTTTTCTCTAAGAGGTTGAGGTTGTATACAAAATAAATGATTCTAAAGAATTGTTTTAAATCAAAAAGTATAATAAAATTGATTTAAAAGAATTGTAAAATATAAAAGTATACTAAAATTTATTCAAAATAAGTTGTAAAATAAATAAAACTTTTTTGAGTCGGCGCCAAACAAACGAGCAAAGTGCGTGCAAGTGATCCATTTTTGGAAAGTTATTGTTTATCGTTGAAAATTTGACTTTGTATTGTATTTGATGTTATTTTGTTTTTGTTATTTCTTTAAAGTAATTTAATGATCTTCGTTGATTGTTTGTTGGGCGCCGACTCATAATTAGTTATTTACATTAGTTTAGCTAGGAAAATAGTTACTAAGACTAAAAGTTACATTTTAATTTTCGCTTTTCAGTTTCTATTTACGTCGGTTACCTAAAATACTAAATAAAGAAATAACCTTACCAATCTTATTTGCGGATGATATATCTATACTCATAAAATATGATAATACCATCAAACCTAATCCCATTTTACAAGAAACTTTACAAACAGTAACACGTTGGCTCCACGACCATAACTTAGAGATAAATTATAGCAAAACAAAAACAATACAATTTAGATCATATAAAAAACCCTCTTTAGTCATGGACACAAATTTTCGGAATAATACCTTAGAAACAGTAGAAACATTTAATTTACTCGGCATAAACATTGATACACACATAAATTGGAAAAAACATATTGCACATATTAAGTCTAAATTGTCCAAATTCACTTATGCTCTTTTTCAAATAAAATGTAGCACAGACATAAAAACATCGTTGTCTGCCTATTATGCGTATGCGTACTCATGGCTGAGATACGGTGTGATGCTGTGGGGAAATAGCGTAGACGTTCATGACTTATTTGTATTACAGAAGAAGTGCATTAGAATTATAGCTCAAATCGACAATTTAGAAAGCTGCAGACCCTTTTTTATTGAATATAAATTATTAACACTCCCATCAATATATATACATGACTTGTGTCTGTTCGTATTTAAAAATATTAGTCACTTCACAAAAGTAAAAGACATACATAACATAAACACACGCCACAAAGACAGTTTATACTTACCACCCTCCAGGATCAAAATGCTAAACCAAAGTCCCTATTACATGGCAGTCAGAATATTTAATAGTTTACCATGCGATATAAAACTAGAAACAAAACTGACAATATTTAATAGAAAATTAAAAACATTTCTAATCCAAAAATGCTTCTATACAATTGAAGAATATTTGGAACATAATAAGTACAAAAAATAAAACACAATAATAATAATAAAACATATACAATAAAAATAACTTTTATTCAATCAGACAGCTTTATTCCACTATGTGTTAGTAACATTTAAAATACTATATAAGTTCAAAATAAACCTAAATAAAATTAAATCGTAATAAATTATATTAAAATATAATGAAATAAATTAAAATTGCATAAATTAAATAAAAAATACGTATTAAATCAATTAATAAATATAAAAAATATTTAAATGAAATTAATAAAATTGGACATATTAAATCAAATTTGAATAAATTGAATTAAAATAAGATAATTTTGCTACTATATTCATGATGGAAATAAAAACTTTAATTAATATGTTATACTTTAAAATTATCCAGTAGTTTTTATATTATCTAAATAAATTTCCGCCAAAATTAATACGGCGATCTACTATGTTTATTTTAGATGTATAAGCTTAATACTTATCTAATATTAATATATTAAATTGTAATTAATTAAGTCCAATAATTTTGCAATGCCTGAAAAAGGCGACTAAGTTTGTAAGAACTATATTTATAACCTACCAACACTTAGTTGGCAAAATAAATCTTTGAATCTTTGAATCGGTTCAATTTTTTGTTAAAGAGTTTTTTTTTTTTTTTTTTGTGGCTTAAATCTAACTCCAGGTCTCCATTATGTTGTAGTGTCTAGAACATTTATGTGTGCCATGTTTCAACAGAATCGGTTAACAGGTAAGAATTCAGTCGGTGAACAAGCACTCATCCCCTGTTTTCCTACCCTTAGGGGTGGATTTTGATTTTCAAATTTAAATGGGAGCAACTTCGAGATGTACACTATCCATTAAAAGAAGAATCATCAAAATCGGACTACTCTGGAAAAAGGCGAATTGAGAACCTCCTCGTTTTTTTCGTCGGTTAAACAGTAAAACAAAATTGATTTAAAAGAATTGTAAAATTAATAAAAAAGAACTAAATTGACTAAAAATATTTAATAAATTGTCAAAGATGTTGATATATTACTCATGTTTAATGTTGATTGATATACTTATGAGACATCGGAAAGGATTTTCTATTATTTACTATTAGTTGAGTCTTTTGGGTTAGAATTTATAGATGGTTTACAAAAAACGTGTATCAGTCAACATGATACCAATTTCTCCATTAGTTTTTTAATTTCCTTTATAAAATTACTCAATCTTTGCTATCTAAGCCACAAAATAATGATATCTTGTTATGGTCGTGATAAGGAAGCTAAAACTTAATAAAAATAAACAAATTATGTTTTGGTTGAAGTGGCAGCCCTAAGTGCGGATATTTCGGATATTACTAAAATTTCCAATAACTCCTGGAAACCAATGAGTTAGGTTTTGGAATTAATACTACACATAATAGAAAGTATCAGCAATTTTTTGATGTAGGAATGACCACCTACTACGGCGGTTTAAATGAATAAAAAAATGAAAACGAAAAATGAGAAAAAAAATCATATCTCTCGACCCATTCATACTAATGCAACAGGAATTGGTAGAACGGTCGGCTATTATACCATTTTTCGATAGAATAAATAAATTCTGTAATAAGTACTTCCATTAAATTATAATGATTTTTTTTTCATTTTTCAAGAGTCGGATATTGCGAAACTTTGACATTTTTTTTAAAAAAAACCTCCAGTCTGAGCGAACCCGGAGTTTTAGTCTAATCGTCGGAATTGTAAACTCTATTGATTAACTCAATAAAAACACGATGTGACAAAAACCGGGATCTTATCACACTGTGCGTACGTATTCAAGATCGGCTAGCCATTCTTTCTTCTCCCAACATAATATAGTACCTTTCTAGATTAATTGAACTTTTCTACATATTATGTATGTACAGAAATAGGCGTGACAATGATATTACGACGATTGGGGTAGGCAGAGACTATGGATTTCGGAGAGACCCGCTACAATCCTGACACAGTGATACCCCTCTTTCGCTTCATGTACGTTCATCACCTACACATGCATGCTCGTCGATTTAGAGTGCTCTTAACCGGGCCTTTTTTGAGAACGTCCGCAAAAATTACTAGGTATTTCATAAACTTCTGAATACGCATTCAAGCTGCAACATTACACGTTTGACATTCAGTATGAGTATGGTGTCTGTCAGTGCATCGAACACGCTTATTTAAAGATAGCCTCAATGCCTTATGCACTGCAGCAGATGTGAGCTGCATTTTGAGTACTTACTTACCTATAACAACAACAGTATTTTGCTCGGATATACTTGAGTACTTCCACTCTGTTCTAGAAGTAAATGACAAAAGATAACTTGCATATCGAGTTTAGTAAAGCTACAATAACAACTTTGAAAGACGTCATAGTTGCAAGATTATAGGCTCTTGTCGGTAGGGTGTTTTATTAAAGTTTTATAGGATTTTAAATACTACTACTATGCCCGCGACTTCATCAACTCAGCCTATCGCAGTCCACTGCTGGACATAGGCCTCTCCCAAGTTGCGCTACAAAACTAGGTCCTCTGCCTTCCGCATCCAGTCCTTCCCAGCGACGTTCTTCAGGTCGTCGGTCCACCTGGCGGGGGGGCCCTACGCTGCGTTTGCCGATTCGGATTCGCGGTCTCCACTCGAGGACTCGTCTGCTCCAGCGGCCATCGGTCTTTTCACAGACAATGGCCAGCCCACTGCCACTTCAGCTTTCTGATCCTACAAGCTATGTCGGTCACTCCGGTTAATCTCGTTACGGATTTTATCCTTCAAAGAAACTCCAAGCATAGCTGCAAGCCGCGGCTTCGCTTGTGTATAATTCGGCTTATCACAGAAAGGCGTTATCGCGCATCGATCGGGAGTTGATTTCCACATACATAACCAGCCCATTACTGTCCCACTGCTGGGCACGGACCTCTTCTCAGTACGAGAAGGCTAAGGCCTTAGTCCACCACGTTGGCCTAGTGCGGCTTGGCGGACTACACACACCATTGAGAACTGTATGGAGCACTCTGGTGTGCAGGTTTCCTCACGATGTTTTCCTTCACCGTTAAAGCAAGTGATAATCGAATATAAATATACCATATATACCACATATTTTACTGCAAATGTTTGCTACTTTTATAACTATTTGAGATTCATGTTTAAGCTTTTTTGTTTAGAGAAAGATCAATTCAATTCAATTCAATCGTGATCAAACCTGTGGCTTCGGTCATAACAAATGTTGCCCTTTTTTTGTGACGGAGAAAATGCCTACCGAATGGCACACCACCCGGGGAGGCAGCGTGGTTATGTGGGGCTCGCACCCAATAAAAATTCCGCCGTGTACCTATTCTCGCCTTGGTGGATGAGCCACGAGATCTGCAATGCATAGCATTCGCGACCCATCCAGCGTGACCCGTTTCCGTGTACCTCTTCCTGTACAGACTCTTCTTCGGCGATGTCCGTCATCACATCACCCCAGATGTCCCAAGTGTGCCCAGACATCGTCGGAGGGACAGGAGGGCCATGCAATGCGGGCGACAGACTCCCCAATCTATCGCCCGCTGGCCTCTATTAGGACGGCATCAGTCTCCTACGGCGGATTGGATTAGCGAGGGATTCTTCCTCCCTCACCCGCTCCGCTGCTTCCTTTTGCGAGATAACCTCCTCACAGAAGGATGCGGCCGCCTCCCACGCATCCACACTATCAGCTATGGCCTTAACCACGGCCTGCAGCGAGAGGTCACCCCTGATTGCTGCAGTGAGAGCACGGCGCTGCATCATCCAAGCAGGACAGTATGTAAGGGTATGAAGGAAACAAGTGTTACCCTAACCTAGATAACATACTCAGTCTTTGATAATATCCTTGAGTACTCAGTACGTTTTACGACACAGTTTTACGAGTTACGACCACACAGATAATAAGAGTCTTTATAAAAACAAGTTTTGCACACCGATAGTGGTTTAACACACCTACTTTGTAATCTTGTTTCGTTAATTATTTATTCGGTAATGAGAATAGCAATTAGTGTGTAACAGTATTTTTAGAGGCTTGTCGTGCCTTAATTTCTAATTCAACTACTTACCAAGTACCTACAACAACAACGTAGAACTTAGTATATCTGCTATGTTAATCCGGATTATGTTCTATCTGTATGCCAAATTTCATTAAAATCCATACCGTAGTTTTTGCGTGAAAGAGTAACAAAAATCCACACATCCATACATCAATATAAAATATCTTCGCAAACTTTCTCGTTTATAATTTTAGTAGGAACTAGGATTCACATTTCACTGTTAATTTTTTTTTTTTTTTGGGACATTCTGGCGGTCATTGGTTGATCTTGGACTGATGTATTGAATGCAACAAGATCATGTGACTACCAGGACCCTAAAATATGGTTGGCCTACACGATGGCTGATGCATGCGTGCCAGCAGATGGGACAGGTCTACTCAAATTAACCTGGTACTTCAAAAGCCCAGTCCAGGTGTTGCCCTGCATTATTCTCGCACAAATTCTTAATACGAGATAAATTTCAGGACTTTGTTTCTCCTTTGCTTCTTCCCTGAGTTTGTTCCGGCATTTCTTCTCAGAGAAAGAGAGAGAGAGTTTGTTTAGTCACATAGGAAATGCCGACGCCATCTAGTTCTTTAAATATCGAATTTGCAGTATAAATATTTTATTTTATATTTTTCATTTCATTTTACCGAAGATGGTGTCAATTCGCTTGTTCACTAACTAAATTATTATTTTAAACTATCGCTCTCTTTTACTAATAGAACATCAAGAAAGGGATGGTAAAAATTTAAGAACTGTCAAATTAGTCGGAACTTAGATTTCCATACAAGTTTAGTCGTGATCTAGGAACGTGGGCACTAAAATATAAATAAATGTAACACGTAAACTAATTTGACGGTTCTAAAGTTGTTGCCATCCCTTTTTACCCGACTTTGCCAGAAGGAGGGTTATGTTTTTCGAGTGTATGTATGTATGTATGTATATTTCTTTGGCACGCTCTGTGGCCTAAACGGCTTAATGGATTTTAGCTTGAGAGGTGTCGTTAGATTCGTCTTAATTGTGAGAGTGACACTGGGTATATCAAAATTATAAAAATCAAAATGGCCGCTTTTTGGAGCCATATTACGTAGGTAAGCAAAAAAAATTTTGTTTTCATCAAAACCTATCGAGTGGGGTGTATCAAAATAAAGGGTTTTATAAATGCTTTACAAAAATATAAACAACTTATATGTTTAAATTTTATTGGGAATGAGAAATGCTAAAAAACAACAAAATATTCAACGTTAAAAATGAATTGGGTACCTATATATTTATGTGTGACTTAAACAAAATTACATTAATAGCGCGATAAAACATGACAGAACTAAACATTTTGAAATAAAAAAGTTAATTAACAAAACCAAAAAACCCGACTACGTGTAAATTTAACTGAAAATATGTAAACAAGACTTGTGTAGGTATATCTGAAAGTATCAAATCAACACGCAGGCGGAGGCTACGTATGAACTACTTATGTAATTCATGACCAAAAACATACGTAGCCTCCGACTGCGTGTTGATTTAATACTTTCAGATATACCTACACAAGTCTTGTTTACATCTTTTCAGTTAAATTTACACGTAGTCGGGTTTTTTGGTTTTGTTAATTAAATTATTTTATTATTTACTATTAGTAAAGGAGAGCGATGTTTTAAAATAAGTTTAGTTCGTGAACAAGAGAATTGACACCACTGTTTGACCCTGTGATAATCGAAATTCGTCTAGCATCAACCCAATTATGAGCTCGGCTTTCTCACTAGATTCGGCTGAATTGTAGTAGGCGGGGAGACTCCTATCTGTATTTTGTAGGCCTGTTATAAATCAATTAGGTACCATTTGCTTGTGAACAGTTTTCCAATTCGACGGCTCAGAAAATTGTAAAGCATTGTAGTATAAAATAGGCAATCGACTGCCCTGTTAAATTATCAGTTAACTGGAATAATGGAAAGTGAAATGAGGCTCTATTAAACTGAGTTATACCCAAATTGAACCACCAAGTGGAACAAGGAAATAAACGCCGCTTTTCGACGTTTACACTTTTTTAACCGACTTCAAAAAAAAGAGGGGGGTTTTATTACAAGCTTTTATTTAACTTACAATGTTTGTTAGTTGGTTTAGGTAATTTTTTTTTTTTAAATGGTTTAGGTGAAATCTTGCAAGCCAAATTTAAAGCAGTTCCCGTTATTAATGCAATATTATGGTGTTTAGGAGCTGATCAAGGTGGTCACAGGATCTCTGCTGTTTTCACCGTTGACACACCGAGTTTGGGTTACAGTACCAAATCTGTCTCTTATAAAAGCTCGTCTTCAAAAATTGATTTTTCAACAAAAAACTTATAACACTTTTGTATATTTAAAACGTGGAACTACACAGAGTTAGAAGAATAATAAATAATAATAATAAAGTGTAATAAATTTTAAACGTTGAAAAGTGGCGTTTTTTCCTTCCTTCCCATAATTATTGGGGTGTTTTAAATTTACTTATGTTTTTTTCAGTAAAAATTGTTAGAATAAATGTTGCAGGCTACAAGTAGCTTTCTTAAAAGAAACATTATATGTATAGCTTGCGAGCTACCATTATTCAATGTGGTTGAGTTGGTTGATGATCGCGTCATGCTCGTGAACGGGTACCGTCTGTCGGGACAGGTCAGTTCCTACATACTATGGCAACTCTTTTTAGGTTTATTTGTAAAGGTGTATTCACGGACAGATTTTGGAATGCGGCCACGCCATTCGGACTTTTGGATGCATCGTCAGTGGCACCCTTAAATGCAATATTCTCACTTTTTAACTCTTGTTTATTTCTGATATTAACCTACGTTATACTCTATGGGAATCTAAATGAAAAAAAAAAAACAACATTATTTCAATGAATTTGATGTAATAAACATTAACCTATTTTAAAAAGAGTATATCCATGCAGTTTCTTGCCGGATCTTCTCCATATGACCCACAATTTGGAACCGTGCAACTAGAGCCTACTACTACAACTGGAACTAGAGAAAGAAGCCGACAGAAGAATCCGTTTGGGATGGGCAGCATTTGGCAAACTTCGCCGAGACTTCTCGTCGCCTATACCGCAAAGTTTGAAGACAAAGGTCTTCAACCAGTGCGTCCTGCCTGTCATGACTTACGGCGCCGAGACATGGACACTGACAGTTGGGCTAGTCCACAAATTTAAAGTCACTCAGTGAGCTATGGAGCGAGCTATGCTTGGAGTTTCTTTGAAGGATAAAATCCGAAACGAGATTATTCGGAGAAGAACCGGAGTGCCCGACATAGCTTGTAGGATCAGTAAGCTGAAGTGGCAGTGGGCTGGCCATGTCTGTCGAAGGACCGATGGCCGCTGGAGCAGACGAGTCCTTGAGTGGAGACCGCGAATCGGCAAACGCAGCGAAGGGCGCCCCCCCGCCAGGTGGACCGACGACCTGAAAAACGTGGCTGGGGGGGACTGGATGCGGAAGGCAGAGGACCGAGTGTTGTGGCAAAACTTGGGAGAGGCCTATGTCCAGCAGTGGACTGCGATAGGCTGAGTTGATGTTGATGAACTAGAGCCTGACGTTTCAAAAATTCTTGTAATTAGATTTACGTGAAAAAAAATATTTCAAATGTGACCTTTTTTTTTTTTTTTTTGCTGCGAGGAGGAAACCTTCAAAAGGCTGCCGGCCTCATGGGGGATGGAGGCCGGGGTGTGTGGGATTTTTACCCACTAAAACCCCCCCAGTGGCCGTCTACAGCACAATAAGGGGGACTCCGGGAAATTAATAAGCCTCCGGAGCCCTCCCTATGCTACGCCTGTAAGGCACGTCTCAAGGGAGACTATTTGTCTCCCAGTGTAAATGCCCGGTTCTCATGGCAGCACGTGACCACAACATGCCGCCGCCTTCCCAGAAGACACTCGGTGGACAATCAGAGCCCCCACTCTGAATGCCCGTGACTTCGAAGACCCCCCGCACTTCAATCGAGTAACGACCGGGCGAGGGGTACGTCAATTGCCCTGAAGGGCTAGGTGCTGGAGCGGTTGCCTCTCCGGCGCCGCCTTCTCCGAGCAGGATCGGCCCTCTCTCGATCCCGCTCCGCAGCCTCTTTCTGAACCATGACGGTCTCACAAAAAGAGGCTACTTCCCTCCAATTTGTCGTCTCTGCCAGCATAGCCGACACTACTGCTGGCAGAGAGAGATCTTGCCCGATTTTTTCAACCAGGACCCGCCGCTCTGCGTTCCAAGCAGGACACTCCGCGAGCGTGTGTTGGGCGGAATCCTGGTCACCTCCACAATGGTGGCAATTTGCCGTAGCCTCACGTCCGATCCTATTCAGGTATTCACCGAAACAACCGTGTCCGGTGAACACCTGAGTAAGGCGGTAGGTGACGCGCTCACTCCTACTCAGCCAGGCCTCGAAGCACGGCAAGATGGCTTCGACCACGCGCTTGTGCGCATACTGCGGCTCTGCAAGCCGCTCGCGCCACCGCTCGAGTGCGTGTCGTCGCTCCTGCCGCCTCAACCTTTCGAACGCCCTACTGGGCGCGCTCTCGCCACCCTGGCGGATAGCGCAAATCCGGTCATAGACCCTTGCGTCCATATCCGCCAGTATGTCTAGAGGAGGAAAGCGCGCCAAGAGAGTTGCCGCCTCGAAGGATATAGTTCTATACCCTCGTACGATACGGATGGCCACTTTACGCTGCAGGCTATTAAATTTAGCTCTGCAGCGCCGGACGCCTGACAGTCTATTTGACCACACAGGTGCCCCATAAAGGGCCATCGACCGCACGACTCCCGCATAGAGGCGACGAACTTCCTCCCGTGGTCCCCCGAGATTGGGCAGCAATCCGTGCAGGGCACCCATTGTCCTCTCGATCCGGGGAACGAGGCGTCCGAAGTGTTCTTCAAAGCCCCAGCGACTGTCTAAGGTCAGGCCGAGGTATTTCATACACCGGCCCACCTGGACTTGCGCGTCACCGACGCAAACCAACGAGCTGGGCGGTTGTCTGCCTCGCGGTAGTTTGTGAAACCATAACGCCTCGGTCTTGTGAGGCGCTATCTCAAGACCCAGCTCGCGGATTTTGGCCACGACCATTGCCACCCCGAGCTCAGCGAGTCGGATGGTCCCCTCAAAAGTGTCCCCGCTGGCAATGACCATGGTGTCATCTGCGTAGCAAACTACACTTATGCCAGCGGGAAGATCGATACGTAGAACCGCGTCGTATGCAAGGTTCCACAAGAATGGCCCCATAACTGACCCCTGTGGAACGCCGCACGTAATTTCCCTCTGATGGACTCTACCATCCCTACCCACGTACCGTATATGCCTATCGCGAAGGTAGGCCCCGACAATGCCCTGCAGGTAGGGAGGCACCTGATGGTGTACTAGGGCCCCCCTAATTGCGTCCCAAGGCAGGGAGTTAAAAGCGTTGACAATATCCAAGCTTATCGCCAACGCCACCCCACCCCGAGATACTGCCTGCTCCGAAAGCGAGCGAACGCGAAGTATTGCGTCTACTGTAGAGCGTCGCTGCCGGAAGCCGAATTGGCTATCGGCGAGGTCGGGACCCACCCGCGACAAGTGCCTGGCGAGGCGAGCGGCAACTATTCTTTCAAATAGCTTAGATGCCTCGTCAAGCAGGCATATGGGACGGTATGCCGAGGGAGACTCCGCGGCCCTACCTTCCTTCTTTAAGAGGACCAAATTTGCTTCTTTCCAACCGGCGGGGAACACACTAGAACGGAGGCAGCTGTTGAAAAGTCGCCTCATGCGGTCCCCTAGAGCATCCAAAGCCAACACCCATGCCCGACCAGGAATACCGTCGGGTCCCGGCGCGGTGTTACGAGCTTTCAGGTGACTAATGGCTCGGTCCAACTCCCCTTCTGTTACCCCTAACTCATCGGACCAATCCGGTGGGGTCAGGGGCAGTGAAGAACTGTCCCGGACTACAGGAAAAAGCGTGTTAACGACTCTTCCCAATAAGCCCGGGTCCAGGGTTTCCGTTAACGGGGTGACCCACGGGCGGAGCTTGCCCATAACAAGCTTATAGGGTCGCCCCCACGGGTTCCTATTTAGCTCTTCGAGGAGCTCGTTCCAGGACCGAGACTTTGCAACCGTGATAGCGATGTGGAACGCTTCCCTAGCCGCCTTGTAAGCTTCGTAGGCTTCGGATATCTCTTCGGCTGTAGCTCGACGTCTGCGCCGAGTTCGAGTGTACCGGCGGCGGGACCTTAGACAGACGACGCGTAATTGTGCAATGTCCTCCGACCACCAGTAAACCGCACGACGCGTGGTGGACCTAGCCCGGGGCATAGCAGCGTCACAGATTGATGTCATTGTGTCCCGAAACCAGGTAGCCTCCTCCTCAGGGTCGGGCAAGATCCCTTCGACATCTCTGTCCCCTGACCATGCCGCGACGTAGGCAGCTGCAATAAGTGAGTCTCTGTCGAGCTTTTTGAGGGCCCAACGCCGCGGCGGTGGACCAGAGCCCGGACGGCTTGAACCATTAAAAGGGGGGGCAGCCACATCGAATACGATGTGACGATGGTCGGACAAAGTGACCATCTCCTCCGCCACTCTCCATGCTGATACCATACGGGTGACAGAAGGTGTCGCCCACGTCAAATCCACGACTGACTCACCCTGCCACCGAACGCATGTAGGAACGGAGCCCCGATTTAATAGTTGGAGGTCAAGTGACGCCGCCCAGGCTTGCAAGGTCTCTCCCCTCGGCCTGTCCCGGGTGTTCCCCCATAGTCGGGAATGAGCGTTGAAGTCACCCAGGACGAGTACCGGACGAGGTAAACATTTGCCACGTATACAGTTCGCCACCCCGTCCAGATATGCCTCGTAGTCGCCGAGGGACACGTTGGGAGAGACATAGCAGCCCACCACTGCCAGAGATCCCCACTCAACAGCAACGAATCCAGGACCCCTCTCCAACAGAGAGCAGGGAGGCCCACCAGCCCAGTAGACGGCAACGGAGTCCTCGGTGTCCCCGAACCAGCGAGGATGGTCCGGGACGTTGTAGGGTTCCGCCACCACAGCTATGGCAACCGACCACTCCGCAATAGACTGCAGCAACAGGCTCTGCGCATTGCGGCAGTGGTTTAGGTTACCTTGCAGAACCTTTAGGGCTGGGAAAGTGCCGTTTCCATCGCTTCCGGTGGGCTACTTGCCACCACTGTCTCGTTGCCAGCTTCGACAGCTGGGGGAAGAGGGTCCTGTTTCCCCTTCTTTTTCTGCTTCTTTGGGGCACAGTTCTTGCTCCCGAGCTTGTGATCCGCAGGGCGGCCGAGGTCTGCACACACCGGACAACGAGGGGTCCGCGCCAAGCAATCCTTCATTTTGTGGCCAGGCTCGCCACAGATGAAACACCGGTTGCTCCGGTCAATCGAACTAGGGCACTGCCTACGAGCGTGGCCCCGTTCTAAGCAACGGAAGCACATCATAGGCCGAGCGGGTAACACTTCGACCCGGACCGACATCCACCCCACACATACGTGTTTAACGGACGCCAATCGTTTAACCGTCGCCAGCGGGCAACGGACCCAGACGGTTCCAAGGGAATGAGGCGAACGATGGATTTCTCCCACCTTCACCTCATCCAAAGAGCATCCACCCACTTCTGCGATGGCAGCTACTACCTCAGATGGTGTGACAGAGTCATCCAAGTCCCTAATCCTGACCTCCCCTGTTTTAATTGGACGAGCGATACGCACGTCCATATCAGCAAGGACCTCGCGCATTCTAGTAGCGAGTTGGTCCGCCTTGGTGCTACTATCAGGGCCGGACACTTCCATCACTAAGCCACCGTTGGCTGCCTTCTTTGACTTTAGGCGGCCGATTAGCCCAAGATCATTAAGCGGAATGTGCTGCTTGGCTGCAGCCATCGCACTCGCTAATGTGGCGGCCGATCCCTCTGGCAGCGTGATCGTGATAGCCGCAGCCGCAGGAGCTCTAGGCAGCTTAACTGGCTGTTTCTTCTTTCGCTCCTGCGTTGACATATCCGGCGTCTTCTTCGCCTTCCCCCCAATAATTGTTGACCACTGCGACTGTGAAGAAGCAGGAGCTGCAGTCTGCAAAGCTTGCGCAGGCACAGAAGGCAAATCTGCTATCGGCTCTAAAGTAGTCTTTCCCTTTTTCCTCCTTTTCTTTTTTGTACTTTGAGGTTGTTTGGGTTCTTTAGACTGCGTCTGGAGGTTAGGCGCAGAGGCCTCTCTTAAATCTGCAGAAAGTGCCGGACGGAGACTCTGTTCCGGAAGCAGCCTGCCTTCAATGCCAGCGAGTTTGGCGTCCATCATCCCGCCGAGCTTGAGCATAAGTGAACGCTCAAACTCCTGCATTACTGGTTCTGCCGCTAATCCCGCTGACATTACTACCTTGTGCTGCGTGGTCACTGGTGCGACAGCACTGCTACTCGGACCCGCTGCGAAGTCACCCTGCCGACGGAAGAAGTTCATCTCCGCCCTCAGTTTCTCCATCTGCGTTGTTAGGCTGGCAATATGGGACCGCAGTTCCACATTCTCAGTCTCCAGTTTCACAACATTGGTCTCAGCAGCTGATCGCTGGGCCATCTCCATCACTGCGGCTTTAACCGTCAGAGCTGCTTCTCTGAGGCTTTGGGCAAAGCTCTTTTTAAGGTTGCGGGATTCATCCGCAACCTTCTCTACCATCAAAAGGTTTTCCGTGATGCAGGCGTTAAGATCCGCCGTCGGTAGTACCTGCATATTTTTGCCCAGAGCTTCAGAGCTCGGCAGATTTTGCTTAGCCCCAGTGCTTGCCAAAAGACCTGCGACAATAGGGTCTTCGTCCTTTTCTCCACTCTCACTTGAGGGTTTAGATGGAGCCGACTTCTTCTTGGCCTTTAGTGACTCGTTACTTCCGGTCGGTCGCGTACGCTTGCGTCCGCGATTTTGCCTTGATGCCGATGACTTTTGGGAAGCGAGTGACACTTGGGGGCAATCTGACTCTCCACTATCACTTACAGCCCCATCAGCAATCGGGGTGGGTGGACGCACAAATAGCGCCCGGGTGTGTACCACCTTTGGCAGTGCCTTTCCCTCAACAGATGATGTGCTTTGCATCACCTCTTTTTTGCAGGAAGCTTGAACTAAAGCGTCCTTCCTCCGAGAATCGGAGAGCTGGTCGGTGTTCACCTGCTGTTTGGGTCCCGGTGGTGTGGATGTGTTGGAAATAGAACCCAACGACTCCACACCATCGGGACGTAAGCCTCCCTGGCTTAATGCGTCCTTGTCGGACGGGGAAATGTCCGGAACGGACATGAAGCGATCGTTGTCCCCCCCAGAATACGAGGGACAGACCGAACTCTGTTCGGTGAGGGATTCTCCGACTGCGGAGCAGCCGGTACCCTCCTGGGGTAATTCTTCTTTGCGATGCGCTTTCATAGTTGCTGAACACAGCTTTGCCTTTTTTATGGGGTGTGGTCCCCAGAGTTGGATTTTTTATTTTGAAATGTGACCTACACCTGCATCCTGCGTGCAAGTTACTTGCTGAGTGGAAATTAGACTCATGCTTTTAGTGAAAATAGCTAGAATAAATGTTGCAGGCTACAAGTAGCTTGCTTAATAGAAACATTAACGTGCAACTTTCCATTACATTATTGAAATGCGATATACACCTTCGTGCTGTTGCTAGTAACTTTACTTGCGGGGTGGAAAGACGGTTTACCAACACAATTTAAATAATTCAAGCATAGCGATTTGAACTATTATTATTGACTTGACCTTCTGAAAGTAGTTAAATACAATAGGTACATAGTCAAAGTAGGTACTGAAAATGTCAGAAGCCGTTGAACCTTGGTTACTTACGTACATGTCTCAAGTACTTGATTGTTTAAAGTAAATAAAAACGATATCTAATGACGCTGTTTTTGTTGTATTATCTGTTATTTTATTGATACTTACAAAGACCAAGTTCTGTCAAAAGGTGATTTTATTCGCACGTTATTCGCGAATCGCAATTTTGTTTATATATTTTTATTTCTTATATGAAAGTAATAGAAAACAATGATATTTAAAAGTATAGATATGTTATACCCTAACAAAACCAACGAAAACATGTTCCGTACGCAACGGCAGCACAATACACATAAACTAGTACAAAGTTGCGACTGCTGAGCGTGGGGTCCTGGGTTCGATTCCCGGGTCGGACAAAGTGTTATTGGATTTTTTCATTAGGAAATTCTCAATAGCAGCCCGGAGTCTGGATTTGTGCCCGGTTAGTGGCAATGGGCTCGCCCCCTTTTTCATGGGACTATAACATAACTGGCGAAATGTGGGTGTGCTATACACCTCTGCCTACCCCTTCGGGGAAATACAGGCGTGATGTTATGTTATGTTATCTTGTTAGTACAAAGTTAGTAAGTTAGTTACTTTCGCGTCTTAATTGGTACACTTTCTGTACACACATGGCAGCATATTTGTTTTTTTTTGTCACACGTCACGCTCAGCGCCTTACTTGACACAGACTAGTAGCAAAACGTCCAAATAAGGACGTTTTCGAGTCTTCAGATTGTGCGCGCAACAACACATCTATACATTTTAAAATATTATTGATATAAAATGATTAAGTTATACATAGTAAGTATACTAGGGTATTTCTGTATTCTGACCCTACGCGTGGATGGGAGCCCTATGAACTAGTAACCAGGGCTCAAGGTAGAAGAATCCCTACAGTTCCGTTCTATCCAGCTTTTACAGAAATATGTCCTTTGTTTGTTTGTATCTTTTGGGTGCTTCCACATTCAACCCACGTATATTCAATCCAAATAATATTTTTCCACTTTGAACCCATTTCTATGCCACGTTCACCCCAGTCATTTGACAAGTCCACACACAACCCAAAATGTATGCCACGTTCAACCCACGTCAAATGTCAGTACGGTCAGCTGAAAAACATCATGGTGCAAGTTAATCATTATTGATAATTAATTGATATTAATTTCTAAAAAAAAAACGACAGGCTCGATCACACATTAGGAACCCGACGACCATACACAACGCTACCATTGCATCGTCAAGAATCAACCATGAAGTTTATTATAGAAATCTGAAAAGAAAAATACGTCCATTAGTGTTTTTCCCAAGTACCTAATAATTTAAAGGCTGATGGTGCATAATATACAAGCTGTTTAGCTGTAACCGAGCCATATTTATAGAGCAAATGATATAAAATGTGCTTGATCATAGAAAACTACTTAATCAATTCTACGGTTATTTAATAACCAAATTTTCACTTCGAAACATTAGCGAGAGTTCGAGATAAATCCCGAATAACTCTGAGAATAAGTCACCGGCGGCATTGTAAAAAAGCGGAAAAATCTGCTAATTTTTTTGATGGTTTTGTCCGCATAGTTTTAATTTTTGTTTTTTTAGCAGTAGTAGAGCTCCTTTGTGAAAGAGCTCGTCCGGGGAAGTACTACCACCGTATCTACTTCTCCGCCAAATAGTGATGCTTGCATTGCTGTGTTTCGGTCTGAAGGGTACGGGTGCCGGTGAAATTACAATCACATGAGACTTTCCATCTTTATGTCTCAGTTTGGCGACCCGACTTGTGGTACCATTTAGACAACAGCCTAGATGGTATTAAAGTTGTTATGGGCAAAGGTAACTGCTTAACATCAGGTGGGCCTTTAGCTCGTTTCGCCATGCTGTAATAAAATAAAAAAAGTTTCGCGCGCAACACACGGGGGAATTTGTTTGTTTACAAATAGGTATTTAAAAAAAAAAAAAAAAGATTTTTTTATTGCATCCTGTGGCCTGATTCACAAACGTTCGAAAAGTTTCCGTTTCCGAAGTGAAATTTGACCGGCAATCGAAACAAAACGACTACTTCCTGCGACCACGAATGATGCAAAGCATTCGAAACTTCAGGAAAAGCAATGTTAATAATAATACGCGATGTAATCCAGTCAATATTGTTTTATTACGAAAAAAAACGATTTGAGAATCGAACGCATTCGGAAACGCTACTCATAGTTCTTTAATTTTACACCGAGTGCTTTCCGACAGCAAATGGCTCACGGGAGATTTTCCATGAATTTCGCGTTGCGTTTCCGAATCCGTTCGGTTCTCAAATCGTTTTGTTTCTTAATAAAACAAGTTTAACTGAATTACATCGTGTATTATTATTTAAATAGGTTTTCCTGACGTTTCGAATGCTTTGCAGCGTTCATGGTCTCAGGAAGTGGTCGTTTTGTTTTATTTGCCTGTCAAATTTCACTTCGGAAACGGAAACTTTTCGAACGTTTGTGAATCAGGCCACTGTTCAGTATCAGTGGTATAATAACCTTTTTTTTTTTTTTTGTTTTCGGGTGGAAATCCTCATGGATATCCTCCGTCTGGGGAAGGCGGAGGGGTATGTCGGACTCTTACCGACTAAAACCACACGGTGGCCATCCTCAGCACAAAATAGAGGAGCTCCGGGAACTCCAATGGACCGCGCCGGTGCCCTCTAGTGCTACGCCTTTGGCACGTCCCGGGAAACAATACACTTAAATATGGCACGGATACAGATCAACATGTTGTAGAGGTTATAATCAAATACACAAGTTCCAAACAACAACTTTTTTTAAGAAACTTTATCGAAAGATTTGTTCAGTTTCATTGATATATGTTTGTTGTTTCGGTTCAGGTTTTCACCAGTGACAGTTATTTAGACGATAAGGTTGTTTGTCTGTATCTATTTTTAGAGTAATGTTTGTTAGGTGAGTGGTTCTTATTTATTTATTTTATTTATTTGTTCAGTGGTATACATAACAAAAACATTCTAAAGATGTAAACATAAACTCATTAGAGTTTTACCGTACATCAGTATACAAACAGGTAAACAAAAATATAGTTAACAAGGTAGGATATTAAATAAGTACAATGAGGGTAGATACCAGATAATATTTATCTACATTATGAAGGAGCGAACACCGCACAGTGTGATAAGATCCCGGTTTTTGTCTCATCGTGTTTTTATTGAATTAATCGATAGAGTTTACAATTCCGAAGATTAGACTAAAACTCCGGGTTCGCTCAGACTTGAGGTTTTTTTTTAAAAAAATGTCAAAGTTTCGCAATATCCGACTCTTGAAAAATGAAAAAAAAATCATTATAATTTAATGGAAGTACTTATTACAGAATTTATTTATTCTATCAAAAAATGGAATAATAGCCGACCGTTCTACCAATTCCTGTTGCATTAGTATGAATGGGTCGAGAGATATGATTTTTTTTCTCATTTTTCGTTTTCATTTTTTTATTCATCTAAACCACCGTAGTAGGTGGTCATTCCTACATCAAAAAATTGCTGATACTTTCTATTATGTGTAGTATTAATTCCAAAACCTAATTCGTTGGTTTCCAGGAGTTATTGGAGATTCAAAATTTTCCTTAGGGGTGACACTTTCATGTATCCGAAAAAAAAACAATAAGAATATATTTTATCTGAAAAAAAAAGAAGGTGTTTTAAATACTTTTTAATAATTAATATGGAGTTGGCTATTTGAAAGAAAGAAAATGAAAGAAAGAAAAAATATTTATTTGCTTCAAAAGTGACGCACAAAATTACCAAAAAATTCAAGAACACAGAACAAATACAGGTACAGAGCCAAGAAGTGTGGTAAGATATGTGTCACATCCGCGCAAAACGGCCACCGCTCAGCATATAGCTATGCTTATGCTAATATGCTACACAGCGCTGGTTTTCAGCGACAGCCGGCGTCGACACAAATTCACAATGCAATAACGAAAGGAAAATGTATATAAATTTGTAACATATTATGTAGGCTAACCGAACTAAAATTCATCTTCATTGTTAGTTACAATTAATTCAACATGAGAATAATTATCGATGGCTAGATTTTGTTCATTAACAGGTAAAGACAATGCGGCCGGTGGCAATGGAATTTTTTTAGCCTTTTTTTTCTCTAAGAGGTTGAAGTTGTATACAAAGTAAATTATTATAAAGAATTGTTATAAATCAAAAAGTATAATAAAATTGATTTAAAAGAATTGTAAAATATAAAAGTATACTAAAATTTATTCAAAATAAGTTGTAAAATAAATAACACTTTTTTTGAGTCTGCGCCAAACAAACGAGCAAAGTGCGTGTAAGTTGCAAGTGATCCATTTTTGGAAAGTTATTGTTTATCGTTGAAAATTTGACTTTGTATTGTATTTGATGTTATTTTGTTTTTGTTATTTCTTTAAAGTAATTTAATGATCTTCGTTGATTGTTTGTTTGGCGCCGACTCATAATTAGTTAACTACATTAGTTTAGCTAGGAAAATAGTTACTAAGACTAAAAGCTACATTTTATTTTTCGCTTTTCAGTTTCTGTTTTCGTCGGTTCAATTTTTTGTTAAAAAGATTTATTTTTAATTTTTTTGTGGCTAAAATCTAACTCCAGGTCTCCATTATAAACCCGACCCTAAACATATTGCCGACGTTTTTAAACATCATTTTAAAGTGGAGTCACCTTTAAAAACGTGTGTCTTACCTAGCACTGTTACCAGTGATGTCTGTTGCGTTACACATCCAATTCGAATTACTAGTGGGGAGGTACGTCAGGCTATTGGCAATATGAAAAGAGGAAAATCGCCGGGGCATGACGGGCTCAGTGTGGAGCATCTTAAGTATGCGGGTGTTCACATACATAGGTTGCTGTCTATGTTGTATACTCTGTGTATAAGGCATTCATATTTGCCACCAGACTTAATGAAAACTATTGTTGTACCACTTGTTAAGAATCGTACGGGAGATATATCGGACAAAAATAATTATAGACCAATCTCACTTGCAACTGTGATTGCAAAAGTACTAGATAGGATAATGGACGAGCGCCTTAGTGGATGCATACAACTTCAGGACGCTCAGTTTGGTTTTCAATCAGGTTTGTCAACGGAAACGGCGATTTTGTCACTTAAGCATACTGTGAACTACTATGTTGAAAGAAAAACACCAATTTATGCATGTTTCCTAGATCTATCTAAGGCGTTCGATCTCGTGTCCTATAACTTACTTTGGGCTAAGTTGAAACAGGTGGGTGTTTCTCTGGAGGTCATAGAAATGTTCTCATATTGGTACGGTCATCAGAAAAATATTATAAAATGGGCAAATGTTTATTCAGATGAATACTCATTAAATTGTGGTGTGCGACAAGGAGGGTTAACCTCTCCTAGACTTTTTAATTTGTATGTAAATCAGCTGATTGAGGGGCTGAGCAGCATGCATGTCGGCTGCCGAATGGATAATGTTAGTGTTAATAACATTAGCTACGCAGACGATATGGTGCTGCTGAGCCCGTCAATCGGCGGTTTGAGGAAACTTCTCAGCGTATGTGAAGTTTATGCTGAGGAACACGGTTTAAAGTATAATGAGAAAAAGAGTGAGTTTATGGTTCTGGTTGGAAAGAATAAGAGACCTAACAGTGTTCCACCTTTGACTCTGAATGGAGTTCAGCTGAACCGTGTTCCTCAGTTTAAGTATCTCGGGCACATTATTACTGAAACTTTACGCGATGACCCGGATATAGAGAGGGAAAGGAGGGCATTGTCGGTGCGTGGCAATATGTTGGCTCATCGATTCACTCGTTGTACGGTAGAAGTCAAGCTTACATTATTCAAGGCTTACTGTCAAAGTTTTTACACGAGTGGTCTATGGGTTAACTTTACGCAAAAATCCTACAATGCCCTCAGAGTTCAGTATAATAACATCTTCAGGGCTCTGTTGCGCCTCCCTCGGTATTGTAGTGCTTCAGGCATGTTTGCGGATGCACATGTGGATGATTTTCATGCCATCATACGCAAGAAAATTACGTCTGTTGTGCAGAGGATGCGGGGGAGTAGCAATGGAATCCTGAAGATGTTAGCGGGAAGGATGGACACCGCCGTCCTCAGTCGTTTCATTGATTTACATGTGAGAGGTGCGAATCAATGACTCGACATTTGTTAATATTTATTAATGATTGTTATCTGTGTTTACTAACATAGTTGTTTAAGTTTTTCATTGTTACTAACAAAAATGATTATGGAATGTTGTTTTCTGAAGATAAAATATTTTATTATTATTATTATTATGTTGTAGTGTCTAGAACATTTATGTATGCCAAGTTTCAACGGAATCGGTTAACAGGTAAGAATTCAGTGGGTGAACAAGCACTCATCCCCTGTTTTCCTACCCTTAGGGGTGGATTTTGATTTTCAAATTTAAATGGGAGCAACTTCGAGATATACCCTATCTATTAAAAGAAGAATCATCAAAATCGGACTACTCTGTAAAAAGACGAATTGAGAACCTCCTCGTTTTTTTCGTCGGTTAAAAAGTAAAACAAAATTGATTTAAAAGAATTGTAAAATTAATAACAAAGAACTAAATTGACTAAGAATATTTAATAAATTGTCAAAAATGTTGATATAGGTATATTACTCATGTTTAATGTTGATTTATATACTTATGAGACATCGGAAAGGATTTTCTTTTATTTACTATTAGTTGAGTCTTTTGGGTTAGAATTTATAGACGGTTTACAAAAAACGTGTAACAGTCAACATGATACCAATTTCTCCATTAGTTTTTTAATTTCCTTTATAAAATTGCTCAATCTTTTCCATCTAAGCCACAAAATAATGATATCTTGTTATGGTCGTGATAAGGAAGCTAAAACTTAATAAAAATAAACAAATTATGTTTTGGTTGAAGTGGCAGCCCTAAGTACGGATATTTCGGATATTACTAAAATTTCCAATAACTCCTGGAAACCAACGAGTTAGGTTTTGGAATTAATACTACACATAATAGAAAGTATCAGCAATTTTTTGATATAGGAATGACCACCTACTACGGCGGTTTAGATGAATAAAAAAATGAAAACGAAAAATGAGAAAAAAAATCATATCTCTCGACCCATTCATACTAATGCAACAGGAATTGGTAGAACGGTCGGCTATTATTCCATTTTTCGATAGAATAAATAAATTCTGTAATAAGTACTTCCATTAAATTATAATGATTTTTTTTTAATTTTTCAAGAGTCGGATATTGCGAAACTTTGACATTTTTTAAAAAAAAAACCTCAAGTCTTAGCGAACCCGGAGTTTTAGTCTAATCTTCGGAATTGTAAACTCTATCGATTAACTCAATAAAAACACGATGAGACAAAAACCGGGATCTTATCACACTGTGCACCGGTGACTGCGCGATCCGTCTTTACAAACTGGTGGAGGGTAGTGTTTGTGTTGATACAGGTTGTTCCTACAAATGCAGCAAACTTTTGAGAATTAATGCTTGTGTAATAATTATTTTATTATTTGTTTCAGGTCTAAATGCCTGTGAGAGGAAGTCGTTCCTCTTTCTTAGGAAGGAGCTGCCAGTCAGGTAAACACAATTTTTCTCTTCATAGATACACTTCACTTACAGCCTAAGCTTAGTATGAAGGAAACCTAATCCTAAGAAATTAAGAATTACCTAATTGAAGATGATTTGGCATCATACTGGCAGGGCCGGATTTAGGGGAGGGCAACCGGGGCTACAGCCCTGGGCCTCCACAAAAGAGAGGCCCCCACAATAGACTTCGGAAAAAAATAATCTAATTCAGACTAGTCAACGATCTCTATAATTTCAAAACAAAAAATTGAGAAACAAAACAAAAATTTGTTTAGTAAACAAACACTACTAGGACTACAACAACTACAACTACACTAAACAACTTTTTCTCGAATTTAACCAATTATATTTATTTATATGTTTGTTAAATAATAAAATAATCTATACTTGACGATTTAAATTGTGGAAGAAAAAAAAGAAAAGGTTTCTGTAGAAATCTTCGCATGCGTAAAATGCGTTAAAACAATAAAAATAATCTATACATGTTTTCACAAAAAAATATTATTGGAAAACTCGACAATTTTTTTTTTTTACCATTTTATTTGGAAAATTATTTGGAGCCAGGGGCCTCCACTCCTTTGTCCCTTCCAGGCCTCCAGACTTGGCAGTGCATACTGGTATAATTATCTGTCATCATGAAGGGTAATGCGCACGCGCTGTACAGACGGTCTATTAGTCATGACTAATGATGATACAGTACCCGACATGTAGGGAGTATAACATTGTACCCTACCAATGTATTTCGCTCGAACTTCGCCTTGTCGAGGTAATACATCATCATCATTTCATCCGAAAGACGTCCACTGCTGGTCATAGGCCTCAGTTCTAGGTTTTATTAATTATTAAAAATAGACTAGTAGGCAAGCAGGTAGATTTTGGAGGTCTGTGTTCCATTAATAGCCCTTTTTTCGGTTGGAAATCCTCATGGATACCCTCCGTCTGGGGACGGCGGAGGGGTATGTTGAACTCTTACCGATTAAAACCACACGGTGGCCATCCTCTGCACAAAATGAGGAGCTCCGGAAACTCCATTGGACCGCGCCGGTGCCCCTCTAGTGCTATGCCTTTGGCACGTCCCGGGAAAACAATATTGTTTCCCCCACAGCAGCCCGCGACCACCACGTACTGCTGTCCTCCCCAGGGTCGCTTAATAGACGCCTCGAGTCCTCCCACTCTTAGCGTCCACGATCCCGAAGGTTTGCGGCCTGCCAGATTTGGCGGCAGGGGAGCCCTACTGAACGTAGACTTCCCCAAAACAGCTGGTTACAATGCTTAATTACCCGAACTGGTAATTACAGTTCGTATTTTATATGTACACACGGCTACACATCAAGCTGTACATATCCAGTATAAGCTGACGTCGCATTGTATAGGCTTTCCGTACAATGCGAGATCAGCTTATACTAGAAATGTAAAGGTTGATGTGTAGCCGTGCGTACCTATAGAAAGGAGGATGCTATGATTGAATGGTTTATCTCTGTTAAAAGTTGTGTTAAAATCGTCACGTTACATCTTCTCGTCTAGATCTGCTTAATGAACAACTTTCCCATTTAGATCGCTCCGCTTGTCAAGAGCAATACGTAACATGTACCCACAACCTATGGTGTGACCCTGACCACGACCATCATCATCATTATTTCAGCCGAAAGACGTCCACTACTGGACATAAGCCTCCACCAAGCATCGCCACAACGACCGGTCCTGCGCTTTCCGCATCCAGCGGATTCCCACGACCTTCACAAGGTCGTCGATCCACCTTGTGGGGGGCCACCACGCCATAATATGTCTTGATTAATGTTCATTGGACAAGTGCACTGGGCAATTTCTTAGGACTTCTCTGTACTTGCGGATTCTGTCTACATTATGCATACATAAGCAGCCCATTATATGACGACGGCTGTGGTCTAGTGGTTCGAGTGTCGGACTGCTGATCACGAGGTCGTGGGTTCGATTTCCACGGGACACAAATATTTGTGTGATAAAAATGAACGCACAACGTGAAGATATTTTCGAAGCTTGACCTCAAAATGGCCTACTGTCGGATTCCGATCGCAGAAGAAGACGCTCAGAAAACAGTTATTATCACGCCGTTTGCGCTATTTGAATTCAAGTGTATGACGTTTGGCATACGTAACGCTAGCCAAACGTTCCAGAGATTAATGCATCAAGTACTGCGTGGCATAGATAACTGCTTCTGTTACGTCGATGACATTTTATTATATTCAGAAAATGAAGAGAACCACAAACTTCTTCTACATCAAGTGTTGGAGTGCCTTAAGAAGAACAGTGTCATGCTGAAGGTCAAAAAGTTGTTATCAGAATCACTGTTTTCTTTCCAAATCTTACCTGCCTCCTACATCTATCAGGAACTACATAGGTCCGTGCCGGTGCCCCTCCAATGCTACGTCTTTGGCACGTCCCGGGAAGAAGATATTTTTTCCCCCACAGTAGCACGCGCCCACCACGTGTTGCTGTCCTCCCCAGAGTCGCTTAATAGACGCATCGAGTCTCCCCACATCCAACCCGCTGGCCTAGTGCGGGTTGGCGGACTACACACTCCAGTGAGAACTGTATGGAACACCCAGGTGTGCAGGTTACAGTACGACTAAATAAGGCACGTCGTCAATGTTGGTTCGCGCAGACACGACAAGACAGACGATCGACGAAGACACCCGAAAAATTAATAAAACATAATCAACCTTATGCATATACCTTATCCTTATGGGGTGCATTAAAAGAGCCTCCACGAGTGACGATATTTAATTGATCGTCCGGCGCACTCTGGGCAGTCAGCCCCGCTATCAACCTGCTGACTGGCTAATCTTTTCCCGACGACATGAGCTATTATTATCATGTCGACACGAAGAAGAAGAAGAACCTTATGCAATGCACATAATTGCCGTGACTTCTTTTTCTTTTTCGCTGACACGCTTTCCGTACTCTTGCGGCAGCGGCTGAGACTTTTGGCGCTCAACGATGGTATTTTCCCAATTTCCCGCGTATTTAAATTGTGTCATCTGCGCAGGTACAGCGGTGGGCAATATAAAATGTGCATTTGTTTACTACTGTAATACATATTATTAATGAGAATCCTGGATTTAAATATCAGGTTCTTTGGTATACAACTCTCGGTTTGAGATTTAAAAATACAGTTGCCAAAAGAAAAAAACTGCGAACGTATGACGTAGCCTTAATTTCGTTCAAAATTGCACTCGGGTGACGCTTTTAACTTGCACGAGCAGGGAATTCAGGACAAATAGCTTCCAGCAAAAAATTTCAGGCAAAAAAAAATATGTAAACATTCACGTATATTTTTATCTTATTATTGCATCCGAAAACTTTTTAAACAAAGGCATTGTTAAAGGCTTACTTTTATCTGCCGCTACTAAAATAGGATACTACTACTGACTTTCACAAATAAGATAGCATTTGAATGTTCGCGAAAATACGTGATACAAGAAGTATTCAGAATTCAGATATGTCGATTTATTAATTATTAAACCATCTCCCTTATTTTCTTTTCTTGCGTCTTCCTTGTCCATCCAAAGGTTGTCTGGAAGATATCGCTATTAGCGATAAGACCGCCAATGTATATGATGTATTTTAATTTAATTTTTTGCCGTGGGGAAATCCTCATGGACGCACTCCACCCGGGGTAGGCGGAGCCAGTGTCGGACTCTTACCGACTAAAACCACCACGATGTTCCTTCAACTACCTTAGCCGGGGGCGTGGGAACCCGTGAGTATTCACACAACCACCCCCGACAGGTCCTGGCCCCTTACCCTGTACCCTTATTTTACGTGTTAGTCCTAAGTTTAATAATTTTAATGGTGTACAATAAAAAATATTCTATCTATCTATCTATCTAAACATATCCAAAGAGAAGACACACAGAGAAGACGAAACAATATTAGTGATGGGCCGACTAAGTTTGGATTTTGCCGATCAGCCGACTAATCAGCTAGAAAAGTCAGCCGACTAGTCGGCAATGTCGATCATCTGTACCTTGGTCAAATCTGCATCTCTGGCTCGCTGGGACGATTGCAGAGTCTTCAGTGAATACCCTTTCAAGTGGTGGCGACCACGAGATACCCAGCCAATATGGTTCGTATTGCCAAATTGAGTTTTCTCGCTAGCACTGTCTGTTGTGAAATACTGTTTCCTGATGTCGGGAATATTTATAAATATAATAATAACAATCTTATTATTGAATAATTTTGTAGTTTAACTTTAAATTTTATTTAAAAAAATTTGGTACTGAAAATAAATGCCGAATATTCGGTAATTTTTGCCGACTCTTCGCCGACTAGAACACGTCCCAAATAGTCGGTTCTCCCGAATAGTACGCCCATCTCTAAAATGTCCCTTTAGTCTGTCCTCAAAAGATTATCCTGCAATATTACCGTACAATATGGCCGTAGTGAAGTTAGGCACTGCGCATGTTTCCCCGCCTGCCTTCAACTGACACCAATAGTTAAATGATTACTGCAGCGGTTTAGTGACAACTTCACTCCGGCCAATTCAGATTGCGCGTACGGCGGGTGTAAAGGCATAATAATAAGGTATTTTACCAAAAATATGGGTAAAGTTCCTACTCATTGCAATACTTGGTAATTGTATCTATAGGTCGCAGTTAGTTAGTACATTTATATCATTAATCTGTGGCTCGTACTGTATTTATCATACTTTGACTATGGAACTATTGGACTTGACATAAACGAAAAAAAACCGTGTCGATTTTTGAAATGTCCGAGACATATTATGGCCGCCTAGTAGTCTTGTTCTTTACAAAAATATAATTGTAGTACTTATCGGTAGAGTTGTTTCAGAAAAATTGTGATGATTCCTGGGTTAAAATGGATAATAAACGTTTTAATTCGTAGATTTTGTGGTTTTATTAACCACAACAACTCGAGACAAAAAAAGGCGGATTTTCAAATAATCGCCACGCTCAGTAATTCATTTAAGAAATGTCACGGAAATCTGACGTATGAAAGTAGTGTCGTATCTTTCCTTCACATGTGGTTGTACGTATGTTAAAGAGAGAAGACTTAAATATCTTATCTGTAAAATAGCATAGACAATAATGTCGCTTCCATAGATTCCATTTTCAAAGGAATCATACGCCTGTATGACGTGTAAAAAGATGTAACATTTTGATGATTACAACATTATGCAAACTTCAACATAATGTTTTGTTTGGGTAACCGGTAAAACCTTCAAAAACATCAACAACAAAAACTCTAATTTTTGGTGAAAATTTTGTTGATAGCTTAACTCACACACCTGCATACTTTAATAATTAACTATGACGTTGATTATTTCTATTTGATCTCAAAAAACTTGGAAACCGTAAAACATCGATGAGGAAAAAAACTCGAAAACTTTTCGTTTTCTTTACAAAGATCTAATCTGACCTAATTTTTCATATTCATATCGAACATATCTATAAAACAATCAATATTTTGATGTAACAAGGGCACAATATCTGCCATTACGTAGGGTATGATGGACTTCAAGATTACCTAGAAGGTTCCGGCAAAAACCTTAGATACCACATGTGAGTTAGGAACGAGGACATAGTGTCGACACGGGAGCGACTTTTATCACCGCTCACCGCGTGATTTGTGCGTGCAAATAGTGTTGACCAAAGTGTCTTTTATTCTCGCAAGACCAAGATCAAGACTGGGCAACACTAATTTAAAGCCTTTACAAACCAAACTTGTTTTTTATACTCATGTACCTATCCAAAATGAGATCAGTTTGCTGATCAATCGTAGCATTTGCTTATATGTAGATAGGTAACTGCTAGCGTTGCCCCAGTCTTGCAGTGCAGTCTTGCGGTCTTGCATTTACGCAAGTCCGTGGCACAAAATGAGAGACTTTGTTTAATATTATCTAACGGCCAAAATTAATATCCAATCTATCCACGATTTGCCCTACTAGAGATAGGAATTTGACATAAGCTCCATCATCATCATCATTTCAGCCGAAAGACGTCCACTGCTGGACATAGGCTCCATACAAAATATGTAAAATTTCTATCTCTAGTAGGGTAAATCGTGGATAGATTGGATATTAATTTTGGCCATTAGTCCGTATTTCGGAACGATACTTGAGTGTGAATCTAGATTAAAGAACTGTAATTCATAAATTGACGTAAAACTAAATGTAGATTTGATAATGATCAAACCGCTGCCGCTTGCGCCTATCAGCGTATTTTAGCGTGCGTGCGTGACGCATTGTTTACGTGCAAATCAAGGTCTTGTAGTTGTCCCTCTCGGTTGTTATGTACGATATAATCTCTGATAACGTAATGTTACGATTACGATAACATTTTAAAGACAAGGCACGCATAAAAATACGCGCAAAAAATTTACAGATAGTTGTCGATGTTTTTTTTTATTCGTTTGTTGAAAAATAGTATACTTTGTATTGTAGTAAAATTGGAGAATAATGGCGTACGTTCGGAAAACCAATCTAATTCCTCATAAAAATATTGACAGTTATAAAAGTGAATAAAGTACGTAGTACAAATATATCGATGTGAAAAAACAATACCTTCTATGGTTTTATTATTATTAGCTATTGTTTTGTATAATAGAGCTATAAAACCAATAGCTAAATAATACAGCGACTCATAAACATATCACTGCGCCTGATAGATTGCAATGCTATGACATATATTCTGTTTTTAGGGTTCCGTACCTAAAGGGTGCAAACGGGACCCTATTACTCTCGCTACGCTGTCCGTCCGTCCGTCCGTTCGTCCGTCCGTTCGTCCGTCCGTCCGTCCGTCCGTCCGTTCATCCGTCCGTCCGTCTGTGTGTCTGTCACAGGGCTGTATCTTTGTAACGGTAATAGATAACCAGTTGAAATTTTCACAGAAAATGTGTTGCTATGAGGTGTATCACGACAAATAGTAAAAACAAAAAAAAAGTCTAAAACCAAAGGGGGTCCCCATACAAGAAACCTCGAAAAACATGCATGTTTTTCAACGTTTTTGTTCCTGTTCTATCTTCAAAACAGTAATACATACCAGCGTGAAACTTGGTCTGATTATAGTGCATACTATCGAGTTTAGCAACAAATAATAAAAACAGGACAAACATAGACATATGTGGTGGTACCTACGGAAGAAAGAGATACAACAACTGCAACAACAACAACAACAACAACAACAACATTACAACTTCTTAACAACTGCATTCGATTCGTTTTTAATCTTCGTAAATATGACCATGTGTCTGAGTATCGTTTGCTTCTAAAATGGTTGCCTATCCGCCAACGTAGGCATATGAGGGCATTAACTACTCTATTCTCTTTACTTTTCTCTCCCAATTCTCCTTCTTACTTAACTTCTTACTTAACTTCTCATTTTCAGTATCTATGTACAAGTCATACTAAATATCTCCGCTCCACTAATAATCGTCTTCTCCAATGTCCTTCTCACCGCTCTGACTTCGTTCACTCTACATTCTTCGTGCAATCTATCCTATTATGGAATGCGCTTCCTCAGGAAATCAGGATGGCTAACAGTCGGCTCGCCTTTAAAAATAAGTTAAGGAAATATTTCCGTGAAAACAATTTAGCAGATTCAGCTCGACTTTGAATTATCTTGATGTTATATATTTATAGTTATATATGTAGGTATGTATAATACCAGGCCCCTCAGAAAGTATTGCGAAAAAAAGTTTTTATATATGGGAGACTGGCCAGTTATAATGTTTTTCGAAAATATGATTATTTATAAGTAAAAATAAGTAAGTTCCAATTTCAAAAGTTCCCTCCACATTTTTTGCGAGTTAATTCAAAGTATTGTGTCTCACTGAAATATGGATCTGCGCCGGGAACATTTTAGAGCTATGATTTTATACGATTTCAAGTGTCGCCTAAAACCGGATGAATCGTACGATAGACTTCAAATGGCATTCATGGATGAAGGCCCTTCCAAGGCAACCGTGTATCGTTGGTATAACGAATTCAAGCGCGGTCGACCAACTTTGGGGGATGACGAAAGAAGCGGTCGCCCTTTGACGGCTGTTACCGAAGAAAACGTGCTAGCAGTGAAAAATTTAATCCAAGACAATAGGCGAATTACATATCAGGAGATTCAACACATATTGAAGATTGGATCGGGAAGCGTTCACGAGATTCTACACAGCCATCTTCGCGTGAGGAGGATAGTATCACGCTGGGTGCCGCACAACCTCACCGATGCTCAGAAGCAGGCCCGGGTGGAATGGTGCCGTGATATGCTTAACAAATTTGAAGCAGGCTCGTCTCGGCGTGTTTACGACATCGTTACAGGTGATGAGTCCTGGATTTATCAATACGACCCAGAAACCAAGCGCCAGTCGACTGTTTGGGTGTTTCAAAATGAGCCAACGCCTACCAAAGTGAAGCGATCTAGAAGCGGGGGTAAGATTTTGATCGCTAGCTTTTTTAATTTGACTGGCCACTTGGTATCAATTCCCTTACGGGATCAAAGAAGCATTAATGCCGAATGGTATACTACCAAATGTTTGCCAGAAGTTTTCTCTGTTATAAGCAACAAGCGACCAAACACAGGGCTCCGCGGGCTACTGCTCCACCACGACAATGCACCTGCGCACACCGCACTCAAAACGAGGGACTTCCTGGACAGCACGCCAGTCAAACTCCTGGGTCACCCTCCTTACAGCCCTGATCTAGCACCGTGTGACTTCTTTTTATTCCCAAAATAAAAAATCAGCTCAAAGGGATACAATTTTCGTCGCCGGAAGATGCGCTGGCTGCGTTCGAGCAGGCTGTAAACGAGGTGTCTGCGGCGGACTGGAAAAAGTGTTTTGAAAACTGGTTTAGGCGCATGAATCTTTGTATAGAGGCTGGTGGAAAGTACTTTGAAAAGATTTGATAAAAATATATGTACGTATAGAACAATTTTTTTTAGTTTCGCAAAACTTTCTGAGTGTCCCACGTATATATATTTTATTATATGTATAATGTACATATGTATTTATCTATTTTTTTTATTTTTTATTATATGTAATTATAAGTCCGTAGTACGAAACATATTTTACTACTTTACTGGTGCATCTACCCTATTCTTTGTCTCTGCATTACCCTAAGGTTGTCTGGTAGAGAACGCCTATGGCGTTAAGACCGCCTTTGTACCCTGTTGTGCATAAAGAATTAAATAAATAAATAAATAAATACAAAATTTACATTTACGTTGATGTCTTTTGATAAATTCTCGTAATTTAAATCAGTTTCTATGGGGTATCAGGTCAATGGGTGGTACGGAACCCTTACTGCGTGAGTCAGACTCACACTTGGCCGGTTTTTTTTTCTCTGTTGTCTTATTTAGTTAACAGTCTTGGCACGTTTCTTTATTCAAATAAATACTTATAAAATATAATTACTAGTTCTGCACATGTAATTAGGTTCATCATCATCATCATTTCAGCCGAAAAACGTCCACTGCTGGACAAAGGCCTTCCCCATAGGGGGGGGGGGGGATATGCCATAATCGCCACGCTTGGCAGTCGGGTTGGCGATCGCAGTTGGTTGTTTAAATTCTCAGAGAACGCTGCTGCCCATCCTCTGGTGAATCCCTTAGTCGCCTGTTACGACACCCATGAGAAGAGAGGGTGGTAATTAAGTTAATAAGTGTTATTTAGTGAGTGACTGCCTCGTTGGTCTAGTGGTCGCAAGCGCGACTGCTGAGCGTGGGGTCCTGGGTTCGATTCCCGGGTCGGGCAAAGTGTTACTGGGTTTTTTCATTAGGAAATTCTTAGTAGCAGCCCGGAGTCTGGATTTGTGCCCGGTTAATGGCAATAGGCTTCGCCCCCTATTACATGGGACTATAACATAACTGGCGAAATGTGGGTGTACTATACACCTCTGCCTACCCCTTCGGGGAAATACAGGCGTGATGTTATGTTATGTTATTTAGTGTGTGAAATTGTTAACATAATGTCTTTTGATAATTATTATTGACGAATTGCATTAAAAACACCCCAATGCCAAGATTGTTTACTAAATTAGACATGTAAGAAAAAACAGAGATTAGGTACGACGGTACGGGCATCAAAGCCTACCTATGACGCCATCTTTCATTTCCGCAAGTAAAACTTTTCCGAGACCACTTTCTTTTCTGCAAGTAGCGTGCTCGCAAGCTGAAAGTTACAAGTATCTTGTATCTTACGAAAACGCTATGACCAAGGTATGAGAATAAGGCAATCTATACGACATCTTTCCTTTAAGCAAGTAAAACTTTTCTGAAACCACTTTCTTTTCTGCAAGTAGCGTGCTCGCAAGCTGAAAGTTACAAGTATCTTGCGAAAATGCTATGACCTAGGTATGAGTATAAGGCATCTAACACTTACCATTTATGACAGAACAATTATTAACAGAATGAAAATAAATTGGACACGAAATAGGTAGGTACAGATACCGGCACGAGTCGTGAGCACAAACTTCACCTGCGCAGAAGTTCATTTATAGATCTGTTTGGTGGAATGACAGGAGCGCGGGGTGCCGACGCCGAACATTGCATTTACGCGATTGGTCGACAGTCGATGTTCGTCGTCTATTGGACAATTAGGTGTCATTCGGCTACCGTACCACTTTCGGTTCAACTTTATTGACTCACATTTTCTAATTTAAAACAGTTTTATTTTTCTTTTGTTGTAATTAATTTATATTTTGATTTTTGAGTGTTTTTGTGTTTTTTTTTCTTCTTCATCTTCCTTTATTTATTACAAGATTGTATTTAACTTGCAATGTATGCGTATGTCAATATATTTGTTAGAGTGGAATCTTGCAACTCAATTTTGAAGCAGATATCTTCAACCTATTTAGCTGAAATTTTGTACAATATGGGTATCAAATGAAAGGACTTGCTGAGAATACGAATGCGAGTTAAAAAACCTGTCCATCGATAACGAAATAGTAAAAAATAAATTAAAAGTCAAAATGTTTTCTGTTTATTTATCTGTGCGTAAAAAAGTCCCAAGATCATAATATGGGTGAAATTCGAGAAAGTTTGTATTTTATATAACTACCCATAATCCTTATAAAACGCTAACGGTGAAATTTAGTGAACAAAGATACTAAATAATTTTCGTCGAAAGTATACATGCGCGAACTTGCCCCCACTACTGTCCATCTGTGCTCACGACTCATGCCGGCTACTATACGTACGTGGTAATAAAAACAGTACTCGCACAATAAAATGAGTGATAATAATACGTTACATAAGGCGCAGATAATTGCAATTTCCTTGTTAACATCAGGATGCTGTAATTATTTGCACGCGCGAATAAACCAAGGTGAACTGTAATGTATTTTGCTACTATAAATAACATGTCATTGTCACAAGTATATATGAATAAGGCCCGACGCAAACGGAACCTAGCCACAGAGTATACCTAGCCAAGCACCACAGGAATAGATAGAATGGCTGTAATCACAATTTTACTTGCGATTCATGCGATACGTGGCAACTTTTCGAACAAACTACGCCTCCCATATTGACGTCATTCATTTTTTTTAATTAAGTACTTTACAGCTTTTGTTTCTGCAGTTAGAAACAGCACAAAAAGGCATTTTTGCGGGTTTTGTTACAGTAATTACAGAAACAAGTCATAAGGCGTACTGAGAAAGACTTTGAAATGCATTGCACTATGGTGCAGAGTGTTGGCACGCGCGCCCTGCCCACTTGGCCATTCAATCTATTTCTGTGCCCAGTACAGCAGCTAGCCTACGAGCGATTCACACACGCTTTCCTCCTCAACGCTTTCCACGCGGCGTGACGTGTGAGCAAAATGCGATGCGACATTACACCAGAAGAAAGTAACTTATTATCCAAAACAAACATGGCTATTCAAAGTCTCATTTTGAATGTCTGCAAAACTAACAGAGTGAGGTAGCAGTCGAGCCCATTTTTGTAAAACTATTAAAACATAACTTAATTTTAAGAGGTAATTCACCTCCCGATACAGTAGCGTCGAGACCGTCGCACGTTCATGAATGAATCTAGCGCTATGAATCGATTAGAGTAACCATTATACCAAAAATTACAAATATCTTCCACAATAATAAATGAAAATTTATAATTACTTTCCATATCAATTTATTATAATAAAAACTAGTTGGGGTGTCTGAGGTTTTGAGTTATTCCAATAACACGTTTTATTCGATTGTTGTATTCGACAAAAATATGTAATATTCATCAAATTTCCTACTGCTATTACTTCTATTTTGCGTGCCAACCACCCCTGTCTTGTGCCAGTAGAAAATATCACATAGCAGATTTTAAACGCAACGATGGCTTGTGAATCTTATCTATGGGTGAACGGCCGTGTGCTGTGAGAGGTTTCCACTAACTCGCACCAGGCCAGTATGGAGGGCTAAGGCCTAAACCTTTCTCATTATCTCTGCATCTGCCCTCAACTTGACTTCATTCTACTAAGCCCATGAAAAACGTACACTTCGTTTTAGAAAACCTTTTCCAACAGTAGGTACTGTTGGCAAACCTTGGCAATGGACCTGTAATATACAAAAAAAAACGGGTGCTGTCGAAGAACGCCCAACGGAAGACGGCAGCGAAGCTTCTAAACAAGCGCAAATAGAAAGTGCGCGCACAGAGCTGTGTTTGAGAACTTGGAGACAGTTGTGAAGCCGCGCGCTAATGGAGGGGGAACTTAACGGTGACGTTTTTTCTCGGTTTACTCTCCGGCTGCCGAGCACGCAACGCTGCAGCTTTGCTTCAAAAGTCTTCTTCATCACGCTTCTATCACCAACAGAAGTCTAAAGTTCCAAAAATATAACCATCTCTTTCTTTCTTCCAGGCTGGCGAACATAATGAAAGAGATAGCGTTGCTGCCGGAGAATCTTCTTCGGATGCCCTCAGTGGGGCTGGTCAACCAGTGGTACGAGAGATCCTTTGAGGAGATCATTCAGTTCGAGCAGATGGAACCTGAGCCGCCTATATTGAGCTCGTAAGTCTTGTTTACTAGTTTTAAGGGGTTTGTGTCCACGGATCCCGGGATCAGACTGAATTAGTAGCCACGGATCCCGGAGCGTTGTATCCACTGATACCGTGATCCGTTTCCCTCGTTCCATTGCAAGTGCAAAGCAAGAGCAGTCATAAGCCTGATGTTTGAAAGCTTGCCATCGATGCAGGAAGGTCTGAGCTTGAGCCAAGCTCACACCTCTGTCGCGGAGTTCCATTGCAAGTACAAAGCAATAGCAGTCATAAGCCTGATGTTTGAAAGCTTGCCATCGATGCAGGAAGGTCTGAGCTTGAGCCAAGCTCACACCTCTGTCGCGGAGTTCCATTGCAATTACAAAGCAAGAGCAGTCATAAGCCTGTTGGTTGAAAGCTTGCCTTCCATGCAGCAAGATCTGAGCTCGAGCTAGGCCCACACCTCTGTCGCGGATCAGAATCTGATTATCACTTGCTGGAAAACATCGTGAGGAAACCTGCACACCTGAGAGTGCTTCATACAGTTCTCGATGGTGTGTGTAGTCCGCCAACCCGCAGTAGGCCAGCGTGGAACTAGCCTTCTCATTTGGAGAAGAGGCAATAATGAGGTTGGAGGATTCCCCCTTTGTTAAGGAGGAACTTAATACCTGGCATCTTCACAGATTTTTTAACTGCCAAGATAAAATTAATGTTGTAGACTTGTAAATTAACGGGATAGCTTGGATTCACGGCAAATATTTAGACCAGCAGATATTTATGTTTTTGCCTACTCACCACACCACTCGACTATATAAACAGATACTTGTTATACTGTAAGGGATGCTACACACACATTCGGGCCGGCATTAATCGGCACAGCCGAGCGGGAGCAAAATCGTATACAACGTGGATATGACAATACGACATTAAATGAAAACACGGTTATTACTAGTCTATAGAAGCATTTTAAACACATAAATAAGTTGTTTATGGAAAAAAAATGATTTGTGTTCACATAAATAGACAAAATGTAGGACAAATCTGATTTTTTTCGGGATTTCAGGGTTGGTTCCAAAGTAAAAGTAGTAAAGTAGTTCATACTGATGAGTACAATGACCCCTTAGGAGGTTTTCAGTTACACGTTGTATGTAAATGAATGTTCGGGAAAAAGACCGCTTGGCTTAACTCGGGTGAGCATTGATCGGCATAGCAGCTCAGTGCCGGGTGGCTACGCCGATAGGCACGTGCCGGATGAAAGCCCAGCATTAGTAGTTGCTTCGGGTCGGCTTTGTTGTTCAACAAATACTGCCGAATCGAATTTGCCGGCCCGAATATGTGTGTAGCACCCCTAAGGTCCCTTCAAAAAAACGCAAAAGAAAATTTAAAATCACGAACATTTAAAAGATGGTGCTGTGTAATACCGTGATCAGCGGGTAAAATATTAATTTGTTTCTTTGAGGGGAAACGGATCACGGTATCAGTGGATACAACGCTCCGGGATCCGTGGAGACAAATCCGTGTAAAAATGTCCCAAAAATATGTATTTATGTATTTAAAATTTCTTTATTAATTCGACCATATCCCTTTCTTCCACCAGGTTCTGCGAACGTCTAGTCCACATCCGCAACCGCCACGCCGACGTGGTGCAGACGATGGCACAAGGAGTGCTGGAACTGAAGGAGTCGCACGAGGTGGACTCTGGGACCGAGAACTCGATACAATACTTTTTAGACAGGTTCTATATGAGCAGAATATCTATCAGGATGCTTATTAACCAGCACAGTGAGTACACATTTTCTACAGTATCTTCCAAGTTTGTTTTTCGCATAATTTTTGGCAATTCATCTATTTATAAGCAGTACGTAGCTAAGGTCATGAGCGCCCTGGGCAAGATTTGATTTTTGCACCCCCCAAACTTATTTTCTAGAGAAAAAAGCATAAACACATGTTTTAATTTGAAAATTTTGAGTAAGTTCTTAAGGCCAGCGCACACCAAGGACGGCAGGGCAGGGGATTTTGCCACCGGCCAGTGCACTCTGATAATGTCAGCGGCCTATTAGATGCCGTGGCATGCTCGGCAGCTACCGAGACATCTCTGGGCATGCCGGGCGCCAGTGCACACCAAGCACGGCAGGGCAGGGAATTTTGCCACGGCATACCGAGTGAATGCTCCGGCCGGCATCCGCTGCCGCAGTCAAAAAATGCATACCGTCGGATGCCTTGGCGTTCCTCAGCATGCCCAGGCGTCCCTAAGCATGCCTTTGCTTTCTTTTTCTCTTTTTTTTATTTTTATTTCAATGTGCCGTTAATTCCCGTCGCGTCCCGCCGCGGCATCCTCTAGCGCGCTCTTCAATGCCGTGAAGGGAGATTCCCTTTGACGCCTTGGGGTCGATCTCTAAACATTGGAATCTGTATCTTGTTACCACTAGATACGTATGAATTTACGTTAGGTAATGATAAAATGCTCTGCCCTGCCGTCCCCGGTGTACGCTGGCCTTTAATGTGCCCGTGGTGCATTAAAAGAACCTACACGAGTGACGGTATTTAATTGATTGTCCGGCGCACCCTGGGCAGTCAGCTCCACTACCATACCAACATGCTGACTGGGTAATCTTTTCCCCACGGCATGAGCTGTTCACATTATGTAGCTCATGTCGACACGATAGAAGAAGAATGTGCCCGTGCTCCAGCGGCCTGCAGGCTCCGGGTCTGCGAGAGCAACCCTTTAAAGTTTTTGCCCCTGCCAGCCACTTGCCCGGTCAGCCCATAGCTACGACGCTGTTTATATAAGTTAGTTGATTCAATTATACAACTATGTATCTCTTTCTTCCAGCATTACTCTTCGGCGAACAGCTGGGAGCTCGACAAGCCTCAGTCATGGGCATCGGTAACGGCGGCCGCCATATTGGGTCCATTGACCCCGCGTGTGACGTGGTGGCTGTTGTCAGAGACGCCTACGAAAACGCTAGGTTTCTGTGCGACAGGTATTATCTGGCGTCGCCTGATCTACACTTACTGCAGGAGGGAGGTGAGAATCTGTTTGGTTATTTTATTTTGTGAACACTTTTGTAGTAGTAGAGCTCCTTCTGAAGGAGCTCATCCGGGGAAGTACTACCACCGAGAGGGGCTCGTGGCTAAGTAGCAAGCATGTGGATTGTACGATCTGCAAGGTTAAGCTGCACTAGCCGCGGTCAGTCTATGGATGGGTGACCGTTTCGTTACACATCGAGACCCCTTCGTGCCTCGGAGAGCACGTAAAGCCGTCGGTCCTGCGCCTGATCTCTCTCCGGTCGTGTCGAATTGCCGTCCCATTGGATTATGAGAGTGAGGGAAAAGAGAGTGCACCTGTGTTTGCGCACACACTTGTGCACTATAATATGTCCCGCGCAGATGGCTAGTCTCCATTGAGATTGGTCGCCGTGACCGAAATTCGGCCGGGAGGACATTATTTATTACTAACACCGTACCTACTTCTGCCGCCAAACAGTGATGCTTGCTGTGTACCGGTGCTCGTGGTACGGGTGCCGGGGACATTACAATCACATGAGACCTTCCATCTTCATGTCTCAGTTTGGCAAACGCGGTTCATATACCATGTGTTATTGAAATAACTGAAAACCATATCCATCCATCATAAGGGGTCATTTTACTCATCAGTATGAACAACTTTTACTATAGGACCAACCCTGATCACGAAAAAAATATCAGATGTTCGGTACATTTTGTTGATTTATGGGAATACGCTGGATGCGGAAGGCGCAGGACCGGTCGTTGTGGCGATGCTTGGGGGAGGCCTATGTCCAGCAGTGGACGTCTTTCGGCTGAAATGATGATGATGTGAAGACAAATGTTAGGAACAGCTAATCTTTCTTTCGCGATTTCAGGGTTGGTCCCATAATAAAAGTTGTTCATAATGATGAGTACAATGACTCCTCGGGAAAGAAGTTAGGATTAAAATTTCAGCATGTATTGTTATTGTCTGAGAAACGGGGTAACCCGTAAAATTCGTGGCATTTGGCAAGCCTAGTGTCTCTGTCTGGTCGATGTCTTTAACTAATAAGTCTTGTTTCCTTCCAGTGCCCTCCGACTGTCCCATGCCGATAGTGTACGTGCCATCCCACTTATACCACATGCTGTTTGAGCTATTCAAGAACTCCATGCGCGCCGTCATGGAGAGCCACGAGAACGCGCCGCCCCCCATCACTGTGAACCTCGTGAGGGGGCAGGAGGACGTGTCTGTTAAGGTAAGAGGAAACTACAGTGCTTAGGGGTTAACTCTTAACCGTACAACCCCGGTTAAGAGTTAAGCCTTTTGAAGGGGTAACCCCGAACCCGTTTATGAGGTTACCTTTATCATGATGTAACCCCTGAGTGGGTTATATGCTTTAAACCCAGTAAAACGGGTTACCATTATACAACATGTTTATCTGCATTCGTGCCATATTTAAGGATGTGACTATACCACTGATACTGAACGCGAATCAATAAAAAAACCGATACCAATTTTTTTTTTTAATACCTATTTGTAAACGAACAAATTCCCTCCGTGTGTGAAAAACGATGCGTGAGAAACCACCAACAAAATTTGTAGGTATTTCCACACATTGACAATGCCGCCAATTATTTATTTTCAGAGTCGTTCGGGATTTATTCTCAAACCCTCGCTATGTTTCTAAGTGAATATTTGGGTATTAAATAATCGTAGAATTTTTCAAGTATTTTTAGATGACTCGGCACATTATTTATCATTTGCTCTAGAAATATGGCACGATTACAGATCAACAACTTGTATATGGGGTTTTGTTCGAGTTACCTATTCAATAAACTTTGCAACCTATGCCCATCATCGAGCGATCATATTACATTGCTCCGAGTCGGAATGTTACGCTGTTATCGTTTTATACTTACTAACCACACGAAAGAGAAAGAAAAATAGTTGAAAGTGTACCCCTTATGAACGGCTTTAAGCCTTTCAAAAGGGTTACCCACATCGTATGGGTTTTTGATTGACTGCTTAGAAAACCCTATCGAAAACCCTTTCAATGGGTAACCAGAATGGTCCCTGATTTTATATGTTCACCTACCGCATGTCTTGAATAAAATCCATAACAAGATTATCCGGAGAAGAACCGGAGTGACCGACATAGCTTGTAGGATCAGTAAGCTGAAGTGGCAGTGGGCTGGTTAAGTCTGTCAAAGGACCGATGGCAGCTGGAGCAAACGAGTCCTTGAGTGGAGACCGCGAATCGGCAAACGCAGCGTAGCCCCCCCCCCCACCCTGGTGGACCGACGAACTGAAGAACGTGGATGTGGGGGACTAGATGCGGAAGGCAGAGGACCGAGTATTGTGGCGCAACTTTGGAGAGGCCCATGTCCAGCAGTGGACTGCGATAGGCCGAGTTGATTGTTGATACCGCATGTCTTGTTCTGGCAATAAATCATTTTTGTTTCTTTCTTCGCTAATACTATTTTGTTTTGTTTGCAGCTATCAGACCGCGGTGGCGGCATTCCTCGCAGCGTGTCGGACCTTCTATTTAAGTACATGTACAGCACCGCCCCGCAGCCGTCAAAATCTGACTCAAATACCGTGCCGCTAGCTGGTGAGTTATGATAATAAACTGTATCACGGTTAACTTATGGTACATATTACCAGGAAGCAAGAGCGGTTGTATGGTATGTAACAAAAACCCTGTTGTTCCTGTGAGGTACGTTATCAGAATCGATATTCATACGTAAGGACACAACTCATTTGGAAAAACGCTTCAATAAAAATAATGAAATTAAATATTAAATCATTATTAAAAATGATTATATCACTTTCAATTTACAATTAATAATGATTTAATATTTAATTTGATTATTTTTATTGATATAATCACTGAGTGAGTGGGTTTTGAGTGATATAATCAGTTTAAATTTACAATTAATAATGATTTAATATTTAATTTGATTATTTTTATTGATATAATCACTGAGTGAGTGGGTTTTGAGTGATATAATCAGTTTAAATTTACAATTAATAATGATTTAATATTTAATTTGATTATTTTTATTGATATAATCACTGAGTGAGTGGGTTTTGAGTGATATAATCAGTTTAAATTTACAATTAATAATGATTTAATATTTAATTTGATTATTTTTGTTAAAGAGTTTTTCCAAATGAGTTGTCTCCTAACGTATGATTATCGATTCTGATAACGTGGATCACAGGAACAACAGGGTTTTTGTTACACATTGTAGAATGGCGAAACACCACCCACATGACCCACCTGATGTTAAAGCAGACCTTTGCCCATTACAACTGCAATACTACCTAGGCTGTTACTTAAATGCATACCATTATGCATAATGGTACCGCAAGTCGGTTCGCCAAACTGAGACATGAAGATGGAAAGTCGCATGTGATCAAGGGCGGATGCAGCCTTCGTGTCAGGGGGGGTCGCGTACTTATATTTTTAAAAGGAGGGTGCAGAGCCTGATTTGCCGCCCTTTAGGAAAAAACTTTGTAAGATTTTCGTAATTGTTGCTAAAACATGAATTTAAGTGAATTTTAGAGCTTCAGATTTTCTCTTTGTGGAATATTAATATAATGGAATAGTTACCAGAACTAACGGGTTCGGATGCGAGTTCAATTTAGTAATTTTATGTTTGTATCTTGTTGCATTAGTATGTAACACATACATACTTAAATTCATTGTACATTATTATTATTATTTATTATAAGCCTGAAGTGTCCCACTGCAGGGCAAAGGCCTCCCTACTCTCCTTCCACTTCTCCCTGTCTATTGCTACAAGCGTCCAGTCCTATTGGAAGGAGTCCAGCTCATCCCGCCATCTCCGTCTGGGCCTGCCGCGTTGACGTCTGCCATGTAAAGGGACCCATTGAGTTGTTAGTTTGGCCCAGTGGTCGTCTGACATGCGGCAGATATGTCCAGCCCAGTTCCACTTTAGAGTGGCAGCCTTACGGGTGACGTCAGCTATTTTTGTTCTGGAACGGATCGTTGTGTTTCTTATCCGGTCTACAAGTTTTATGCCCAGAACACTCCGTTCCATCGCTCTTTGGCAAACCTCAAGCGTGGACCTCAGTTGACTTGTCAAAGACCATGTTTGGGATCCATATTGTACATTGAATTGAGTAAATTATGTGAAAAAGAAACAAAAACTGTGGTTGACCTAGGCCCAGGGGGGGGGGGGGTCATGACCCCATGACCCCCCCCCCTGGATCCGCCCTTGCATGTGATTGTAATTCGTGTTTCGGAGTAGCCTATCTGGTTCGCCTATGATGATGAGTTATCTTCCAGGCTACGGGTACGGCTTGCCGATCTCGCGGCTGTACGCGCGCTACTTCCACGGCGACCTCATGCTCATGACCTGCGAGGGCTACGGCACCGATGCTGTCATTTACTTGAAAGTGAGTACCTTTATTACAGTAGCCGGCAGTCATCATCATCATCATCATTATTTCAGCTGAAAGACATCCACTGCTGGACATAGGCCTCCCTCAAGCCACATCTCGGACACTTAATACAATATAAACGCTAGCACCACCTACATACACAAGATTACGTCTGTATACAAACGCACACACGTGTAGGTTAGGGATGCTCGCCACTCGTAATGCCGACTGGGTTCGAAGCGCTTCGCAGTAGTCCTCAGAGATGGCGTGCTTATATAGCGACAGGCGATTGACATCCATTGCAATCTTGCAGTCCAAGTGCCGTCACCGTACTGGAAGGCGCAGCGTGGGTAGGCCCCCCACAAGGTGGACCGACGACCTGGTGAAGGGCGCGGGAATCCGCTGGATGCGGAAGGCACAGGGCCGGTCGTTGTGGCGATGCTTGGGGGAGGCCTATGTCCAGCAGTGGACGTCTTTCGGCTGAAATGATGATGATGATGAAGTGCCGTCAAACTGTGGGTGCGTGCGGGGTGCGGGAGAGGAATCTTGAATTGGCGGGGGGCGGTGAGTGGCCGTTTTGTACGTTAGTACTATTAGATATTCTGTGCCCAAGCATTGCCACAACGACCGGTCCTGCGCTTACCGCATACAGAAGATTCCCGCGACCTTCACCAGGTCGTCGGCACACCTTGTGGGGGGCCTACCCACGCTGCGCCTTCCAGTACGCGGTCGCCACTCCAGAACTTTACTGCCCCATCGGCCATCCGTTCTGCGAGCAATGTGCCCCGCCCACCGCCACTTAAGTTTGGCAATTCTTCGGGCTATGTCGGTTACCTTCGTACCCTGCAGTATACAACTCGACGAAGTGCTGCGAACAATCATAGTGAAGCCAGCAAAACCGTGCTCCTCCGTGTATAAAACAGCGCTCACGCACAAAGATGCACCTCAAACCGTGCTCACCACTCTCAGTACACATGTCGCGGCATCGTCCAGTAAGTATCACGAAAAACAAACATCTTTCAGGTGCATGGTGTGCGTTAGCGCTGGTTTGTACACGGAGGAGCACGGTTTTTGTTGGCTTCATTATGATTGTTCGCAGCACTTCGTCTATATTTTTTACTATGTCTGTGCTTTATTCTTAGTTTATAAAATAAATCTGCTTTTCCCTACATTTTGTCGATTTAAGTGATAAGGGCAGAGAGGGCACGGACCGTGACAATAGATATCTACCGCGTCTATTTTACGTCGCTTGAAAGGTTATTTTATTTACCTACAATAGAAAGTAAAGTAAGCCAGGAATTGATTTATATAACATCGAATTTGATGGAAAATGTAACGATGTCAATGAGCAGTATGGCCGAAACCCGAAATCGTTATGCAGTATATGCAAAGAGTCTATAAAAAATATTCAACAATAGCAAGAATGTCTTGATGTTGAGTTTGATTAAAAAAAGGAAAACATGGATATGATAAAGGAACTAAGCTACATGGCAACTAGGTCACACATATAAACCACTAGCTGTCCCGTTGTTTCACTCGCCGTGCGTCGCATCGCCCGGCCGCGCTATTGCTTCGTTTTCGCTTAGCGTTCTTTCTGACTTTTTTTCTTTTTGCTCGGCTCGTAAGGGTTGCAGCGTGATGTTAAATAGCGTATAACCTTACTTAAGAATTGGGCTATCAAATTCAAAAAGATTTTTTTAAATTCGCCTTGTAGTTCTAGCGATTAGCGCGTTCAAACAAAAAAAACAAATTCTTTAGTTTTATTGTATATATATATATTGTGTATATATATATATATTGTGTATATATATATATATATAGATTTGGCATAAAATATGATTTATGTATTACGTAGACGAAGGCCAATTATTGAACTGAGTGCCGATTCAGAATTTTAAACTTACGCATACGCTATCGAATGCTCGATTGAATGAGTTGACTTTAATAAATTAGTAGTTCGTGCTCGTTTCCACCACGCTACAGATTTATGAATGAAAGTTGACGCATTCCGTGCGCATTCCATCGCGTATGCGTTAATTTCAAAGACGCACTATTAGGTACTCTGTTCGAAAAAAAATCGGTATTCTAGTGTAGAAGCTCGATTCTAAAATCAATTCTATTTTCTCCACAGGCTCTAACAAACGAAGCGAACGAGCTACTTCCAGTGTTCAACCGAACGTCGACGAAGTTTTACCGACCAGTCGCACAACTGGGCGATTGGTCGGCCTCCCTGAATACGGCCAGCAGTTCTCAGTGCAAGAACCGAGAGAAGGTATCGCCGCTGTCAGCGCCGGTGTCACATAGTCTATAGTCGGTACCAAAGGAGTGAATTGTTCACTCCTTTTGTGGGTATTTTTGTATCTGGCAATATTGGGTGGGGATCTGAATTGGAAATTTTGAAGAATTTTTTGAGCGTTTTTGATTTTGATCATAATGTTTATGTAAAAAGTTTTAAGAAGTTATTTACGTAATAGGGGCTTACTTAGTTGACATTGACAGTTAGCTGTCATTTTAAGTAGAAAATGACAGTTTATGGCTGACGATTGACTGGCAACTCTTAAAAGATTTAATGACATGAATTTAGTTTCAGAATAAGACGTGGAACTTGCGAACTCTTGAACTCTTTGGTCAAAAACAAGATGCTTAGTTAAGATTTTTCTTCTTATTGCTAAGTTAACCTCATTTAATATTGCTCGAGTTAAAAATAACCCTGTATACGTCGTTGAGATTTCTTTAGAGAAATGTGGTGTAGAAATTAGGACTTCCAGTGCTTTTTATTAATTCGACTTTTAATTCTACATAATGTAAATTAAATTGAAGGCAAAAAAAATTTAGAAAATAGATAGAGGAATAATGTGTTGCCAAGTTACCACCAGATTTGGGTTGGAATACGTAATGAACCTAATTTAAACCTACCTTACGAAAAAAAACTCGAATAAAAGATAGCTTTTCGTCTTTATCCCGAAATAATATGGTTACGTATTTTCATCATTTACCTAAAACGAGCTGACCCAAACTAAAAAACAAATGTGGTATTGGAAAATCAATAATTCGAAGAAAAAAATCGCAACACTAAAATTCTCTCAATATTTTACATATACTATTTCAACTCTGCCTAAAAACCATGAAAATATTAAAATTAAATAAAAAGCACTAAAAATGGCTATTTGTTTTAAAATTATTGTTGATTAAAAAGTTAAAAAATTGCCGTTTATAAAAATGAGAAACTAGTGAATGGTGTACAATATTTTTTGTATGTTTTTTATGTGATACTCGGCTTAAAGTTTCATTGTTTTTGGGCTCGCAGATGGACTGATAAAATTATGAGCTCGATAGTTATTTTATGATTTTGTTTCAAACTTTAAAATCCGAAATCTGTTACGTTATGTTATGTTAAAAATCCGAGGATCTTATTTCACAATGCACATAACACAAATGTTAAAAAAATAAAGCTAGAAATTTACGATTTTCGGATCAAGGGCGGATCCAGGGGGGGGTCATGGGGGTCATGACCCCCCCCCCCTGGGCCTAGGTCAACTACAGTTTTTGTTTCTTTTTCACATAATTTACTAAATTAATGTACAATGAATGTATGTATGTGTTACATACTAATGCAACAAGATACAAACATAAAATTACTAAATTGAACTCGCATCCGAACCCGTTAGTTCTAGTAACTATTCCATTATATTAATATTCCACAAAGAGAAAATCTGAAGCTCTAAAATTCACTTAAATTCATGTTTTAAGCAAAAATTACGAAAATCTTACAGTTTGTTCCAAAAGGACGGCAAATCAGGCTCTGCACCCTCCTTTTAAGTACGCGACCCCCCTGACACGAAGGCTGCATCCGCCCTTGTTTCGGCTTGTGCTACAAAAACCTCTTGCCAAATTTCATAATTCTAGGTCAACGGGAAGTACCCGATAGGTTTTGATGTGTGAGTTTGCTAATATCACAATATGTGACATACATGCCCGTATCGTTTGATTGCGTTGACTTACCCCCCAGTTTCTAAAGGCTGATCAATTTGATCTATTGTCAAATCTAATGTCAGCTTCTGTGATTGGCCAGCGAAAATGTTAACAACCAATCACATCACACATTTTTGCGTTGTGCAGCCTTTCGGAAACTGGGGATTAGAAGCTTGATTTTTTTTACTCCTAGGGGCCTAGGCCTTAGTATTTCAAAACTTGATATCTCAACCCGTTTTTGATATAACATTTCTTGACAGACGGACAACAAAGTGATCCTATAAGGGTTCCGGTTTTTCCATTTGATGTACTTAGCCCTAAAAATGTGTCATCCATCGATTTCACTTTTTTTTCCAATTTCCAATTAATTGAGACAAAATCATAAAAATGACTTAGTTCAGATAAAGAAAACTATATTTAATAAACTCTATAATGTACTAGACTAGTATAAATATCATAGAATAGAGTTTACAATAAGACAATATGACTGTGAACTGGTTGGAGTTGATACTTTTAATTATAAATATTATTCACATTTCGTTTTAATAAAACAAAATACAAAACTTATTTTTCCCGCTCTATTTTCAAAATGTTCCATGGGTTTGTTCATATCAATGTCCAATTGCTTAATAAATTAATAATATAATCGTCTATAACATGGTATAATAAGATGTTTCACCAGGTATTCTCTTCCCGCAATGACAGCGCGATACCTCCAAACTACGTCACGATCAGTGCTGCCATTGATTGATATCTTCAATATACTTAAGGAGATTTTTGTTCATAATGAATATAAAATAAATTCCTAACTAGCCTAACTATTTGTTATCTCGTGTTATTCATCTAATTAGTTAATAAAGGAAACTATATTAAATTACTAGTTAAAAAGTGATTCTTTATGGAAGAAAGTAAATGAAAAAATGCATTTTGCTCGGGTAATTTATTTTCACAAAGTGGCAGCACATCAAACTGACAAGTGTCACGCTAACAGCCCGCTATTGGCTCCACGGCCGATGACGTAGTACGGAGGCAACCACGTGACCTAGCTGTCACGGGAAGAGACTACCTGGTGTTATTATACCATGGTCTATATTAACAATAGGTTGATATCTGTGGTAAAAAAATATTGTTTTTTACTTTCTTAAATGGTAGAGTGGTATCTATTTATAAATAAAATAATCAAACTCCAATAAAATCAATGTTTGCTATGTATGAGATCTCGTACAATTTTGTATATCATTATAATACGAATTAGCTAATAATGTAGTCAAACTAAATTGTGTTGACAAACTCACCAGGAATGTATAGGTTTTTGGGATCGTGAATAGAATTTATTTTAAAATTAATAGTATAAAACTAAATTATAGTGGACCTAAATAATAGCGGTGTAGTAAAGTAAAATGTCGTCATTTAAATACCGGGTCAGAGTATAACATCGTTTCTCAACCATTTTGATGTCGCGACCCCTAGATTTATAAAAAAAAAATATTGACAATTTTTTTTTATCTGTCACGTTTTAAAACTAAAGCAAGTTAATATTGTATTGTGTAATCCAGTCCTAAACTATGTTTAAAATTTAAATAATTCATTGGCAAGTTAGTTTGAAATCTACTACAAAACTTTATAACGGATAGAAAAGAAAGCGAGTTAATAAAAAATAGTAATGTCCTCCCGATTGAATTTCGGTCACGGCGGCCAATTTCAACGGAGTCTAGCCAATAGCCATCTGCGCGGGACATAGTGCACAAGTGTGTGCGCATACACAGGTGCACTCTCTATTCTCTCTCACAATCCGATGGGATGGCAATCCTACACGACCGGAGTGTGATCAGGCAAGGGACCACAGGTGCCACGGGGTGGGGGGGGTAGCACCGCCAACTTCCTGACTCCGGGCTGTTACTGACAAATTTTCTTGACAGAAAAATCCCAAAAACACTGCCCGACAGGAATCTAATTCGAATACATTGTAAGTAAAGGTATTGCGACCCCCCTCATTATAATATTTTAATCTTTATCAGAGTTTTACATAAAAAACGCGGCAAAAAATCACAGAAGACACTTGCCATAGTGGGCAGATTACGACTTTATTATTATATCTAAACGCGACCCCCACAAGAGTCGCGACACCCAGTTTGAGAAACGATGGGAGTAGATATTTATTATTAAGGTGTGCATTAAATTTATCAACTGATAGTGACACAAGGAAACACCATTGAATTAGAAAAGGTTGTTTTGTTGGTCTAATTTTTAGGCATATTTAAATACATTAACTAGTAAAGTTATCCATTTAAAGGCCGTAACAAACATCAGCTTTTATATAAAAATGTGTCTTATAATCAAGACATTTCAATACATTTTGCCATAAGACCCTACAGGAGCCCACATGTGGCAGCGATAATGTATATCTTTACATCTTTCATGTACCGAACGATACGGAAATATATGTACATTACCTAATGTATATCTCCATACATCCCGATCTGCGTAAGTCAGTACATTTACAGCAGTAATTGAAGGAAAGATATACATTACGTTATCAAAAGGTATGGATTTAATATACATTCCGGGATGTTATATACATTCCGTGATGTAATATACATTCCGAAATGTAATATACACTCCGTGGTGTAATATACATCCCGGGATGTACATTATAGCTGCCGTTTGTTACGGCCATAGCAATGTATAATTATGGTAAAATGTCGATATCGCCGTAGCAATGTAGGTATAACTATGGTAAAATGTCGATCTAGAACGCAGCACACTATCAAGTACAATTACGAACAAAATTTAATTAGAATTAAATAAATCAAAACATGAAAAATAAAAGAATTTAATTAAAACTCTAGAGTTTTTTTTAGTTAGAATACCAGCAATAGTATTGTGATGAGTTAGTATTATTGCATGCAATTGTAATACTAATAATTGCAATTCAAATCTGTACGATTTATGTAATTTTAATTTGATCAACGTAAATTGCAATAAATGAATGTTAGATTGTAAACTTTTTTATGTAAGTTACCTAATATTAATGATTCATTTGTTGTTTAAAAAAATCTTGATACAAAGCACATTTTGTATTTTTATAACAAAAATGCACTTTGGTTAAATAATTGTCATGGATTCAAAGATATAAAGAATGTAGTATACATATACCTACTTTTAACTGTACTTACATGACAAAAGTACGAAGAAAATGTCTTTATTGCATTTTGTATGTACCTAAATATAATTTCATGGCAGCTTTCGACTCCGGAAATCTTAAAATAAAAAACCAAAATAATAATCAAATGTCTGCTACAAATACTATACCTAGGTACTGAGAAAAAAAACAAGAGATAGTATAAAAAATATGTATTTTTGTAAAATAAGTGTAGTTGTTACACAAATATTAAATCAAAATTTAAATAAATAAAACCTATGAGGGTTTTTTTTTACATAAAAATAATGCAGTTTTTTTTTCATAAAATAAATCATTCTATTTTTGAATACCTATGCCCAAGTATTGTATCTACACATTGTATGTACCTGGTTGTATTGTAAAATAGTACTCATAATATTAAATCAAAATTTAAATAAATAAGATCTATTGGGTTTTATTTTACATAAAAATAATGCAGTTTTTTTTTTCATAAAATAAATCATTCTATTTTTGAATACCTATGCCTAAGTATTGTATCTACATATTGTATGTACCTGGTTGTATTGTAAAATAGTACTCATTTGCATTTTGCTCTTTGTTATGTATAAGTTTTATTCCAAAATTGATATTGTGTAATTTAAATATAGTAATTAAATATTGTGTAGAGTTAAGAAAAATATTTAATTTTTATTAAAATAAACTTTTATCAAATAGAATACTGTCATTTATTTAATACGTCGATCGCCAACCCGCCTGCCAAGCGTGGCGATTATGGCATATCCCCCCAAACTGCTTGGGGAGGCCTATGTCCAGCAGTGGACGTCTTTCGGCTGAAATGATGATTTAATACGTCCCGGTTGTCCTACCCATGGTATAATAACACCACAGATTAATGATACAGAATAACACCAGGTAGTCTCTTCCGTGACAGCTAGGTCACGTGATTGCCTCCGTACTACGTCATCGGCAGTGGAGCCAATAGCGGGCTGTTAGCGTGACACTTGTCAGTTTGATGTGCTGCCACTTTGGGAAAATAAATTACCCGAGCAAAATGCATTTTTCTCATTTACTTTCTTGTGTGCGTCATCCCAGCGAAAAAGTGTCGAATTTCTTAATTCGAGATAAGTAAATCGTTAGTGTATGACGTCGTGTAATTGTGTATGAACATTTCAGATTTGTGTGTCCAACCCTTTTTGGGATATTCATCAAAAACGTTTTCCGCTGGAACGACGTCTTCCCAGCGAGACTTTTTTTTTCCAAAGGACGTAAGTAAAATAAAATAGTTACATGGATTAGAGTATAACGAAAGGTAAATGTGTATGCATAAATGAGATTTGTGTGTCTAAAGACTCCGAAGATATTCAAGTTTCCGCGGCGGTGACGTTTGGCTGATTGCTGGATATCATAAACGATTAGGCGAATAGTTGTGACTTTTTTTACTTTATATTAATTAAAACGTGTAATTTTATACAATAAAGTGTATTAAATAAATACTTAAATAGAAATTTCACTAAGACCCGGCTCGTACAAACACTAATATTCCCCATATTTATATACGCGGCTGAGACGTGGACGCTGCGGGAAATTGAGATGAAAAAGATAGATGCTCTGGAGATGTGGTGCTGGAGGAAAATGCTTGGGATATTGTGGACTGAGCATCGAACAAATGTCTCCATACTCCAAGAACATGGCATCAAGCAGCGTCTATCAAATTTGGTGCGATACCGCACTCTCAATTTTTTCGCCCATGTATCGCGGCGTAGTCACGACTCTATAGAGCGACTTGTCGTACAGGGCAGAATAGAGGGCTCAAGAGTGCGTGGAAGGCCTCCCATGCGATGGACTGATTTAATTAAGTCTGCCGTGGGCCGGCCATTACATGAATGCACCAGACTAACCGAAAGCAGGGAAAGGTTGCGAGGCATCGTAAGGCAAGCTACAGTAGCCCCCGGCAATGGTACATGATGGCCACGACCGCTCTGCCAAGAGCGAAACGACGAAGAAGAATAAGTACCTAGTAAGAATTTTAGCAATATGTAATCTGTGATTTAAGCAGGGGCGTAGCTACCGCCGTATCAATGATACGGGGCACCTGGGCTACAGGGGCCCAGACGTTTTCCACAATCTCGAATACTTATTGTTAAGGTTACAGGCCTGTAATGAAAATAATGGTAGGTTTTAGTCTATAGCAATTATATATTTTGTCTGCTCGTGACCACGGCCAATGCAACTTGACCGAAACGTCGAGGTTAGTCAAAATGTTTGTTATATTTTGATTTAATTGTGCGCGATAAGTCCCGTAAACTTAGTTCAATATGAGTGAAATTCGCGAAAGTTCAAAAACTTCAATTATATATTTTATTTTTTCGAACATTTTACAATCTAGTCCCAAACTAAGCAGAGCTTGTGCTATGGGTACTACTAGACAATGGATATAATACGTATAAACTTTTTTTTTTGTACATACATAGTTACATATATTACATAAAAAACACCCAGAACAAAACAAACAATTATGTTCATCATATAAATATTTGTGTCCTGTGGGAATCGAACCCACGACCTCGTGATCAGCAGTCCGACACTCGAACCACTAGACCACAGCCGTCGTCAATTAGAAATTAATCATTTGCATAAAACATAACCGACGACCTAAAGAACGTGGTGGTGGGGGGGACTGGATGCGGAAGGCAGAGGACCGAGAGTTGTGGCGCAACTTGGGAGAGGCCTATGTCCAGCAGTGGACTGCGATAGGCCGAGTTGATTGATTGATAAAACATAACCATCCCCCCCCCCCCCTTTGTCCATCGCCACAGGCGGGTAAAAAGGGGCCCCCAACAAATATTGATACAGGGCCCATTTAGGTCTTGCTACGCCACTGGATTTAAGTGTCGTTTTTTGTTGAAAAACACCTCCGTTCCGTAGTGGGCTCGTGGGCAAAGAGAATATAACCACTACGTTTACTCGTGGGGTAGGTAGGTTTACAACATATCAACATCACGCCTGTATTTCCCTGAAGGGGTAGGCAGAGGTTATAGCACACCCACATTTCGCCAGTTATGCGACGAATAGTTTTCGGTAAAACGTGTTTCGGTGGATCGTATTTCGGTGAAACGTAGTGCTCCCCATGTAATAGGGGGCGAGCCTATTGCCATACAAAAAATCCAAACTCCGGGCTGCTACTGAGAATTTCCTAATGAAAAAACCCAGTAACACAAGATTTACGGACAATATTAATATCCTATCTATCCACGTTTTGCTTTACTATAGACAAAGATAATATAATATGAGTATAGATAGTTTGACATAATTTGTATGGAGCTCATGTTGTCCTATCTGTGTATTTTGACCACAGAGTACATTATAATATGATTTTGACCCATTGTTTTGTTATCAATGGCTACGTTCAGTTATATCGCCCGACGACGCACGGAGCGTACTACGGTCGTTCGGTTACTCAAAGCAATGGTAGTATGTAGGTTTCTTAATTCAATGTAGTATGTAGGTACCACAGAATAAAGTACATACGTATGTACAATAATAGTAGTTTATGAAACTGTTGGCGAGGTTTTTAATAGTATCACACGAGTGTTTTAATACCTAGTTAAGTCAGTTTCATACACTATTTTATCTAAACTCATACAATTATAAATAAAATACCAAAGTCAAAATCTTGGTGACATTGTTGTAGTTTTTCTTGATTTTTCTGGTAAAAGATTGTTCGTCATTTACTATTATGATACTTATTCTTATTCTTATTCTTTATTGTACACACAGATATACATTTATATAACAGTAGGAAAGTTTATGTACATCGGCGAGCTTAACTCAGAACTGAGTTTTCTAACAGCAAACCTTAGAGCGATAGAGAAATGTTGAATGTAGAGGACAGAAACAAGTGTACAACATAAATTAAACCTACTTTATTTACTTACAGTACTAGCTAATAATAATATAAATAATATATAGATACTTAAATATATATAATAGATACATAAGAATATATAATAGATACATCAGAATATATACATTCATATATATATATATATAGATATATAATACATAACATGTAATATAACTCATGTTGAGAGGAAATGTTCCTTAATTCTTCTCTTGAAGACATTCAGTGACGGGCTATCGCGCAAAGAGTGTGGGAGAGAATTCCACAGACGCACGGCACGTATGGTGAAAGAACCATCGTAACGGCTAGTTGTGTGATGGGGTATACGGAGGAGAAGGGAAGAAGATGAGCGGCAAGGTTTTCCCCTGGGGACAAGGTACTCAAAGCGTTCCTGAAGATAAGATGGAGAACTAGGATTGTGAAGAACGGAGAAGAGAAGAGAAAGAATGTGAGTATCTCGACGACGCCGAATAGGCAGCCACTTCAGCTGCATCCGAAATTCCGACACATGGTCGTATTTCCGGAGGCCAAAAATGAAGCGGATTGCCAGATTCTGCAGTCGTTCGAGTTTATTGAAAAGTTCCTCCGTTGCATCAAGAAAACAGACATCAGCATAATCCAAAAGCGGAAGAAGAAGAGATTGGGCAAGAGTGATTTTAGTAGGAAAAGGCAGGAACTTCTGGAGCCGTTTGAGAGACTGAAATGAGTAATACACCCTCCTGCTTACTTCTGCAATGTGGACATTCCACGAGAGATTGCAATCAATAAACACACCTAAATTCTTGGCACTTTTGGAATAAGCTATAGGGACGGAGTCGTACAAAACCGGCGGAAGAGACTTCTGATCCAAGAGATTGAAGTAGTATTTGCCACCAATAATGAGAGCTTGTGATTTTGTTGGATTGACCATGAGGCCAAAAGATTTAGCCCACTCATTGATGTTTTGAAGATCACTATTGATGGCATCCACGGCTTCAGGAAGGTCGTCGATTTTAAAATGACGGTAAAGTTGCAAGTCGTCTGCGTAAAGATGATAGTGTGAAGATACAATTTTAGTGATGGCGTTAATGAAAACCGAAAACAGAAGAGGAGAGAGGACGCCACCTTGGGGAACGCCCGCAGCCAAATCACACCATTCCGAGAAAGCCTCATTGGAGCGAACCGACTGCGATCGACCCCGAAGATAAGAATCAAACCAGTCAATCACAGAAGAAGATACATTTAAGGAGGTCAAGATACTCAGGAGGATGTCAAAATCAACTGAGTTAAAAGCACTGCTAAAGTCCAGTAATACCAAAACTGTAAGTTGCTTATTTTCCATGGCCAGCCGGATGTCATCAGTAATTTTAACTAAAGCTGTTACTGTGCTATGGCCAGGACGGAATCCAGATTGGTACGGACTTAACAGGCTGTTAGAGGAGAGATAAAATGACAGTTGATTCTGAACAACACTCTCAAGGACCTTGGACAGGATTGGTAGAATGGAGATTGGACGGAACTGGGATACAGAGATGGGATTTGAAACTTTGGGCAGTGGTAGTACATGAGCCTTCTTCCACGCTGAGGGAAAGGAGCTCGTGTCAAGGGAATGATTTATAATGTGGGCTATGACGGGAAAAAGGACATTTAAAATAGGAACAATCATTTGGATATGTAGCCCATCATCACCCACCGCTTTAGTGGAGATGGAAAGGATTGATTTTTTGATATCTTCTTCTGTAACCCGGCGAAAAGAGAAAGAAGTACATTTTGGCATAGAATGATTAGATATACTTTTTAAAGTAGAAGATTTTGTAATATCATCCAGGGTAACCGGTGGTTTCGAGAAATGCAAATTGATTGCGTTAAGGTCCATATCGGGTGCTGCATCATTGCATTCCTTGCCGATACCAAGAGACTTGAGAAATTGCCATACTTGTGCTGTGTTGACATTTTGTACAGAGTGATGAATGTGACGTCTTTTAGCATCTCTACACATACGACTACAACGATTACGCAGAATTTTGTAAAAAGTCCAGTTCTCATCCGTTGGGGTCTTTTTGTACCGCCTTTTAGCTTTATCCCTTATTGACATCGCTTTTTTAATACTGTCAGATAGCCAGGGAGCGGGTAGGTGCTTTACTCGCACCTTTTTCATGGGTGCGTGCATATCAAAAAGCTCTAGAAGTAACTTATTAAAAGCAGTCACTTTTGCGTCCACGTTATTGCAACTATAAACAAGAGACCAGTCAAGATATGATTTGATACTTTATTGTACACACAAATACACATTAATATTACAATAGGAAAGCTTATGTACATCGGCGAGCTTAACTCAAAAATGAGTTTTCTTACAGCAAACCTTAGAGCGATAGAGAGATGTTGATATATTATTAGAGGATAAAAACAAGTGTACAACAGAATAACAAAAATTTTGACTACATAACTTATCTAACAGGATTAAACTATTTACAAGTAAAATAATTACGTTGCTGCATCCAGAAATTCAGGCGGGGTCATATTCACCACAGTTCAGTATCACTGCTGTAGTCAGATATTTTTGCCCAGAATAAAACTTTAGACATACAAAACCATAATAATAACGTAAACAATTACAATAAATTTACAAGTAACAATGACCAAATCCAGTAGGTCATGGCGCGCTGCCGCGCACGCGCCCTGCGCGCGCCTACACAGATAATAAAATATAGTCTGGCGACTCAGATTATCTGGCGAAAACATTATAATCGGAACTAATTTTCTATCCTTGTGAGGATTCCGTCATTCTCTGTTTTATCCAAAGACTTTGTATATACTGACGTAAGTTTTATCATACAAAAAATGTGCCTGTAAACACTTAAATATAATTAAAAGCAATATGACAATCCAAACTTCTGCCAAAAACCCGATTTTAAACACATTTTAAACGATAAAATTTTACAATTTATGACTAGTGGCGCCACCCTGAATTTTGTGTACTCATTGGTGCCAACACAGAACAAGATAGAATGGAAAAGTAGGCGGGGCGCGCGTGCCAACATTGTGCACTAACGGCCGAAATTAATATCCAATCTATCCACGATTTGCCCTACTAGAGATAGAAGTTTGACATAAGCTCCATACAAAATATGTCAAATTCCTATCGCTAGTAGGGTAAATCGTGGATAGATTAAATATTAATTTTGGCCGTAAGTGCACAACACGTTCAAAACCTTTCTCAGTACACCAGTATCTCTAAGTAGTCTGTGAGTACACCTTATGACTTGTTTCTGTGAACACTGTAATAAAAACCCGCAAAAATGCCTTATTGCGCTTTTTATAACTGCAGAAACAAAAGCTGTTAAGTAAATATGAAAAAGGAGGCATTTCTTATCACACGTGAGTATTTATTTCCATTCAAAACGACATTTTAAAATCACGGATTGAACCGCGATCGCAGTCTGTCGCGTAGTACACTTCTTACGGCCAAAATTAATATCCAATCTATCCACGATTTGCCTTACTAGAGATAGGAATTTGACATAAGCTCCATACAAAATACGTCAAATTTCTATCTCTAGTAGGGCAAATCGTGGTTAGATTGGATATTAATTTTGGCCGTTAGTCTGTGGTCTGTCGGCGCCATGCTGGCGCCTCGATTGCACTAGTGATTTCCTATGTCGATATTTATAGTCGATGTTTTCGAAAGTAAAACTGAAATACTTTAAAATATATAACAAAGCTGGTGTTACTAAATAATTAATGTTTTTATATCGCATTGTTATATAATTATATATTAAATTATAATTAACTCAATTAGTAACTGACAGAATATTGTTCTCCCATAACAGAGTGTTTGGTATGATCGTATTTGTGATGGTTTGGTCGGATAGCTAATACTATCTGATCAGAACCCGAATGAAAGCCTTCATTATTGCAGAGTCAACCTTATCAGCAATAACTCTCAGGATACTATTAGTGCTGCCCCACACTCAGCTTAGCAATAAGGCGATTTGTTTGCGCATAATAGCATGGAAGCCATCAAGCCGAGCCTCCTTAAACATTTTAGAGTCACTACAGAAGCGGGGCATCCTAACAACATCCTGAATCCTGGAATCCAATATTATACTGGACGACGCTGTGTTTTGCTGACCCACAAGCTGCTCGTGTAGAACGTTTGACCATATCATCATCATCATCATCATCATCATCAATCAGCCCATTACTATGTCCCACTGCTAGGTTCACCACGCTGGCCTACTGCTGGCTGGCGGAATCAGTGTTGCCAGATGGCAACCAAGTTTGAAACTATCGCGTTTGCTATCTATTATATTCAGATCTAGGAAAAAAAAATCGCATAATTATCGCATACGCTTTCTTATACAAAATTGTAATCATATTGATATTTTAAGCACTGAGGTATTTATTATAACTGGAGCGGCTGTCGCCCACAATATACAGTGCGCCCGGCTCAGAGCGCGGGGAATGTGCGGGGTGCGCGGCGGGTGGCTAGTGAGTCATAGATGCGACGTGATCTGCACAGATGCGACACTCGTGTTTATTCTGCCTATTCGAAATATTGAGATTTTTCAAAGGAACGAATTAAAATAAAAGTTTATTCATATCATTTGAATAACAAAACTTTATTTTCCATTAAAAAATATAAGTTTGTTTAGTTTCTGGCGCTCAGATAAATAATCATTGTTTACTTTTGCTTCGTAGTTTAAACGAATTTTTGCATATTAATGAATAATGGCTCGTATCAGATGAATCCTATAGTTTAATGTGGGGGAGGTTGATTGAAAGCATGCAAAATTAAATTAGTATCAAGCATATTATTTAGTCAAAATTTATTGGCTCCTACTAGCTCCACCTAGTTATACTCGTGGTAAATACCTATCACCCCACTTACTGCTGGCGGGAATCGAACCTGCCACCCGAGAACCTTAAAGAGCTGATATATTGGGAACGACCACATGTTTGCCCCCCACTGCCACTCCCTAAGCCTGCTCCCTCTAGGTCACCCATACATAAAACAATCCCCCACTCCGGTCCTCCCCCCCAAACCCAAAGCAAAATCTAGCTACACCCGCGGGAAACACGTTCCCCCCTTTCCACCGCGATTCTTCCATCCCGCAACCCCTCCCAAACCCACCCGAACTGCAACCTTTGTCGCTCCCTATCACCCGTCTTACTGCTGGTGGGAATCGAATCTGCCACCCGAAAACATTAAAGAGCTTATATATCGGGAACGGGCAGAGATAACCTAATTTTGACCACATTTTTGCCCCCCCCTCTGTCATCCACTAAGCATACTACCTCTAGGTCACCCATACTTAATAAAAACCCCCACTCTGTTCCTCCCCCCCCAAACCAAAAGCACTGTCTAGTTACACCCGCGGGAAACACGTTCCCCCCTTCCACCGCGATTTCGTCCATCCCTTAACCCCTCCCAAATCCACCTGAACTGCAACGCTTGTCGCTCCCTATCACCCGTCTTACTGCTGGCAGGAATAGAACCTGCCACTCGAGAACCTTAAAGAGCTGATATTTCGGGAACGGGCAGAGATAACCTAATTCTGACCACATTTTTGCCCCCCTCTGCCACAACGTAAGCATACTCCCTCTAGGTCACCATACTTAATAAAAACCCCCACTCCGTTCCTCCCCCCAAACCCAAAGCACTATCTAGTCACACCCGCGGGAAACACGTTCCCCCCCCCTTCCACCGCGATTTCGTCCATCCCTTAACCCCTCCCAAATCCACCTGAACTGCAACGCTTGTTGCTCCCTATCACCCGTCTTACTGCTGGCGGGAATAGAACCTGCCACTCGAGAACCTTAAAGAGCTGATATCTCGGGAACGGGCAGAGATAACCTAATTCTGACCACATTTTTGCCCCCCTCTGCCACCCCCTAAGCCTACTCGCTGTAGGCCACCAGGCTTGCATTTTGTTTACTTACCGGTGAAACGTTACGCCGTTATTATTGTTTTTCGGTCTTGAATGGTTTTTACATGTTTTTAGAACACAAGACGGCATTTTTAACCGACTTCAAAAAAGGAGGTTTTTTTTTTTTTTTTTTTTTTAATGTTTTGTCTACATTAAGCACGGAGTAATATACGTTTGCATCGCACTGAGCGTAAAGACCGACTGGGATCACTGTGGCCCATGGACCTCAGAGCGTGCGACATAAGATTTGTTTTAGAGGGCCGCTCTAGTTATAATACCCCTCAGTGATTTTAAGGTTTATGTCCTTAGCTTCTAACGATTAGTGTGTTGTTTTTAACACCAGCTGTGCCCGGCATGCGTTGCAAAGCTATTTTTGTTTTACTTACCTTACCTTCGCGGGCTCTCGGACAAGAACTCACCAAGATTGTCATTGCAATCGGATGAATGTTATGAGAACACGTACGGGACAAACAGGGACAAACAAAGAAATATTCATATTTATTTATAGATAAGTTATAAATAAAATCAGAAATATAAAATATAAAGTTCTTATTATGGTTCCAGTTAGCAGAGTGCAACAATTAAAACGAAACAATGCAAACCAGGCATACAAAACAGATAACTAATCCAATAGCACTCAGTCTGACTGTCTGACTCTAGGTCTGACTGAACTAGGAATGAACTGACACAGACCGACCGACGAACATCGACCGAATAAAATAAATGAGTAGAACAGCAGAAAAGGACGCAGGTATGCAGTTGAAAGCAAAACATAGTTTTTTAGTTTTTTTCGGTCTTTTTTAGGGTTCCGTACCCGAAGGGTGCCAAACGGGACCCTATTACTCGCTATACTGTCCGTCCGTCCGTCTGTCAGGGCTGTATCTTTTGAACGGTAATAGGTAACCGGTTGAAATTTTCCCAGAATATGTGATGCTACGAGGGGTATCACGACAAATACTAAAAACATAAAACCACCAGAAACCATACCCATACAAGAAACCTCAAAAAACATGCATTTATTTCAACGTTTTTGTTCCTGCTCTATCTTCAAAACGGTAATACATACGAGCGTCAAACTTGGTCAGATGATATAGTCAATAGTGCATATTATTTAGTTTTGCAACAAATACTAAAAATAAGACAAACAGACATGTGGTGGTACCTGCGTAAGAAAAAGATGCAAAAATTCATATTTCGCGCACTGTGCGTTGATGTATTTTGATAAACTCTCGTAAATTAAATCAGTTTCTATGGGATATCAGGTCGTTGGGTGGTACGGAACTCTTACTGCGCGAGTCCAGCGCATCTTGTTCAGTCTGTCGTCTGCGTCATACATAGTGAATGTTAGCTTATTGTTAATTTTGGTTGCAATCACTCTGCCTCAAAATTATCGCAGTGCTATTTAAATTATTGTATGAATTAGTAAAATTATCGTGCGATACCTTGCTTTTATATTTTATCGCAAAGGGCTTGAAATTATCGTAAATTTACGATAATTATTGCACGTCTGGCAACGCTGGGTGGAATACACACACCATCGAGAACTGTATGGAGCACTTTCAGGTGTGCAGGTTTCCTCACGATGTTTTCCTTCACCGTTAAAGCAAGTGATAATCAAATTCTGATCCACACATGAATTCAAAAAATCAAAGGTGCGGGCTGGGTCCGAACTCAGACCCTCCTGCACGGAAAGCAATCGTTCAACCACTAGGCTATCACCATATAATGAATAATTAATAATAGATTTTATCCATTTATTTGCTAGTAATACAAATTCCTTGGTTATTCTGACCCAAATTGTTCAACTGAAAGGTCTAGTAATATTTCAGATTTCCAAAAGATCCAATTGTAATGGCAATAATTATCATTTAAATTAGTTCAATTTAATTGTTATGTGAAAGCTTAGTTTTTATTAAATAAACGTTTGTAGTAAGAAAAGTGAAATATTTTGTTTTTATTAACATTTTATAAGTAATTGTGCCTTAGCTTGGAGTTAATCATCTATTCACATTTTATTATGAATTATAGTGAATGATAAACTTAACGTATTGTCTATCGATAACTCTGACAAACCGTCGATGTCCCCTCACTTAATGACGTCAACATGGGAGGCGTGGTTTGTCCAAAAGTTGCCACGCGTGATTCGTAAGTAAAATTGTGATTACAACCATTCTATCTTGTTCTGTGGGTGCCAAACTGTACGACTGCTAAAAAAAAGGTTTGAAAACTCCTTGGTTGGGTTGAAGTGGCATTAAAAACTCCTTAGTTGGGCTGAAGTGTGCGGTTATGGAAAAAAAAAAATTACCGCATTGTTTTGTTCAGCAAACTGTATCGTAATGAAACTTTTTAAATTCATTACAGGTGCATGTGCGTAAAGTATGTCATTATGACATTACTTTCGAGTTCATAATTCGAAATTTACGATACGAGTGTAGATAAAATAAATAAACGAACGCCCAAAGAACGCTCGTGCCTGCCGTGCGTCGTCCACCGTCGTCAGGCGACATAACTGAACGTAGTCCTAGCTGCCTGGCAAGTCTGGCAACACTGTGTCAAGTGTCAAAAAAGCATTAGGGTCAATTAATTAATCTGTGGCATCTCTACTTGGTCTGTGATCTGTGGTCAAAAGTTCAAAAAGTTACCGTTGTTTTGTTGTCGTTATTTTTCCACGTAATTTTTACGTACGATTTCGTATTTTTTCTCTCGAAAACTATTTAATTCACACCGATAACTTTATAATGTAAGTAGTTCCTAAAATATAGGCTTACTATGAAAAAATATTCGCAAATCGCTGTCAACTAACGTACAACTTTGTTTCACCGATTTGTTTGTGTTATGCCGCGTCTCCTGCGACCATATTTTTGTTATTTCTAACAGATATCATGATCTAACATGTTTTTCTACCAAAATAGTGGCCTAGCTGTTTGGCTACATTTGATTGGCCTAAGCAAAATGTTAACATGTTTTGTTAGATTTTGGTCGCTGGAGACACGGCTCTAAGCTTTCTTTACCAAGAATGTAAACAACTGAAATGTAGAATGTAGTGATACCCAATTTTAACTTTAGACGAACTCAATGTTACAGTTCTTGCAAATAAATATATCATTCGTTCAACAAAGAGAATATAACCACTACGTTTAGTAAACAAGATAAAGGTAAGGTAAGAACTTAGAGTAATAAGACTTACTACTCGTCTGCTGCTAACAGCAGACGACGAGTAGCATTCTAAAATGCTGCGGTCAACCGTAAAAAATTACGATGTAAAGCGTTGCTATTGGTCAGTATTGGTACTAGCCGGGCCTGGCCTGTGGTGGCAGCGGGAAAGGAAAACTGCATTCTTCCCATATTAGTGTATAATCTATGATTCTCGTAGCAGACAAAGATAATATCACTACGTAGCAGACAGGTATGTCGAAATTATACATATTCAAATATTTTTTTCATTAAGTTTCCACCACAATTTTTTGGTTCACTTCTTTAGTATAAGTATAAACTCTTAGCAGAATAAAAAAGCCTTATAAGTAATTAGGCTGAGGAAGTGGTGTTATGTTTCCACTAACAATTGATTTTTTTTTGGGAGAAATTGCATAAAATTAATAAATAATATTAACGTAAAAAAGAAAAGAATAATACAGAAGAATATTACAGGTGCCATAGATCTAGGTGCTAGGTGCACAATTACTTAATAAGTATAAGCTTATCAGTTTGGAGGACCGTCGCAAATATTTGTAGGCTAACATGCTTTATGATATTGTACACAGTAATTTTGTTGCCATAGACCTAACTAGAAACTATTATGCGGTTCCCCACTCTGTTAATATGCGCAGAGTTCGTACAGAGGAACCCTGTTCGGGCATAGGATTATCACAGTGGAAAAGTAAGAACAAAATTAATGAAGGTAGGGCAATGCCATAAACTTGGCCCCCGCCTAAAGTTGTCAGTCTTATCATTAATCTACCATAAACCATTACATATTCTATTAGTAAATGTGGTTTTAGAGTCTAAAGGATCCCTGTTTATTCCTTGTTATGAATTACAAAAACTTTTTAACAAAAAATTGAACCGACGAAAACAGAAACTGAAAAGCGAAAAATAACTAATTATGAGTCGGCGCCAAACGAACTTTTAACAAGCAAAGTGCGTGTAAGTTGCAAGTGGCCGAGCGGAGAACGCATTTTTGGAAAGTTATTGTTTATCGTTGAAAATTTCACGTTGTATCTGATGTGACGTTGTTTTTTTATTTATTTAAAGTAATTTAATGATCTTCGTTGATTGGTTGTTTGGCGCCGACTCATAATTAGTTATTTTTCGCTTTTCAGTTTCTGTTTTCGTCGGTTCAATTTTTTGTTAAAAAGTTTTATTTTTCATTTTTTTGTGGTTAAAATCTAATTCTAGGTCTCCATTATGTCGTAGTGTCTAGAACTATATTTATGTGTGTCAAGTTTCAACAGAATCGGTTAACAGGTAAGAATTCAGTGGGTGAACAAACACTCATCCCCTGTTTTACTAATCTTAGGGGTGGATTTTGATTTTGAAATTTAAATGGGACCAACTTCGAGATATACCCTATCCATTAAAAAAAGAATCATCAAAATCGGACCACTCCGTAAAAAGTTATGCGTGGTCAATTGGTCATACATAAAAAAAAAAAAAAAAAAAAAATAACAAATATACGCGTCGAATTGAGAACCTCCTCCTTTTTTTCGTCGGTTAAAAATGAAGTCGATGGGCTAATCCTCTCAAACGCATCTGCGGCCAGAACGACGACAGCTGTGCTATTCTGAAAAATCTCACTAGCAAACTCACTGAATTTGCAGTGAAAAGTAGTCAAATTAATACCAAAAAAACAATTTCACTACGGATTCAGAAGTGAGTTTGCAGGTGAGATCTTTCATTAGAAAGAAAAATAGTTTATTGTCACAGTTAACGTCGCGCAACATTTAAAACACAGTGATAAACACAAGCAAGCAACTTATAGGTGGGGTTACATAGAAAGTAAAAACAAAAGACACATAGGTAAAAAATTAAGAAGGGACAGTCGATACAAAATATAAGAAAAGTATAGTTGACCGCATGACAGTGGCAACACCCGAGTCTGAAAACCGCCCTTACTGCTTACGAAATAAAGGCGCCGCCAGAGCCAAACTGTTACCACTGACGTACGATTAGATTAGATTACTGATTAGAGCCTAACAGGTGTGGATGTATCGACAATAGCGCATTTTGCTTAGCAAAATCACGGAATGATGGATTTTTTGGGATAAGAGATTTCGATCTATTTGAATATATTTTTTGGGTTTTTGATGTATATTTTAGTTAATCATTAGAACAAAGAACCGTTATTAGTAGTTGATTTTGTATTTGTTCTTAATTAATCAATAAAATAAAGGGGGCTGCCATTAGGGCATCAAATTTTTAGTAAAATCTTTAGTTGGCATAGGGGGCCGGCTTTAGCCACCTTTTCATACTAGGATTTTTAATTTTTTATTATGAGAAGAAGTAAGTCACGTTTTTTATATTTGGTGCAGATGGCAAACAATGAAGAAGTTATGCGGTCACTCCTACCAGACGCGCCTCCTCGCAAGCGGACACGGTAAGGCAATCTAATATTGGTAAATAATAAAAGCAGACTCCTTTAGCATTTTTTCATTTTATTGTCATTCATTATTGTGTGTGGGCCTGATAAGAAGGCTCAAAGTCACCCAAAGGGCTATGCTCGGAGTGTCCCTGCGTTATCAAATCCGAAATGAGGAGATTCACAGGAGAACAAAAGTAACCGACATAGTCCGAAGAATCGCCAACTTAAGTGGCAGTGGGCGGGGTACATTGCTCGCAGAACGGATGGCCGATGGAGCAGTAAAGTTCTGGAGTGGTGACCGCGTACTGGAAGGCGCAGCGTGGGTAGGCCCCCACAAGGTGGACCGACGACCTGGTGAAGGTCGTGGGTATCCGCTGGATGCGGAAAGCGCAGGAGCGGTCGTTGTGGCGATGTTTGAGAGAGGCCTATGTCCATCAGTGGACGTCTTTCGGCTGAAATGATGATGATGATGAATTATTGTACTTTTTCTCAGGAGGCGTCCATCCCCGCAGCGCGCTGCATGTCGTTTGGTGCCAGGCACTCCTATCACACCACCAGCGCCTAAGCTGCAGCCGTGGCAGATGAAGTAAATAAATAAAAATAAATAATAAATTAATTAATAGTTAAAAAACACTAGAAAACACGCTTATAACCTTTAAACCTGATCGTGTTCAAAGTCCATTACGTGGCCTTTCTCACAAGTGCAAACATGAGTATGATACGATATTCCATCATGGAATGCCAGTGCCTGTTAAAAAACACTAGAAAAACACGCTTATAACCTTTAAACCTGATCGTGTTCAAAGTCCATTACGTGGCCTTTCTCACAAGTGCAAACATGAGTATGATACGATATTCCATCATGGAATGCCAGTGCCTATCTTCCGGCTTCATCATCAGTCCTTGAAACCTAATCGTGGTCAAAGTTCATTACAAGACTTTTCTAAGAAATCCAAAATAGCTATGATACGATTTTCCATCATGAAGTTCCAGTTCATATCTTCCGGCTCCATCATCAGATCAGTTCGACAGTACCATATTATTGTATTGTCATCAGAACTACATACAGCTGCCAATTTTCATTACACTACGACCCTTGGAAGATGGTTAAATTAGTAACCTTAGATTCCATTACATAGTTACATACAGGTGGATCTAATAAAAGCGTGTTGTGGTTAATAAAAAGCGTTTATTGCATAAAACATAGGCACAAGAAATTGAACTCTTGACTTCCAAACTAAGTAGAACTTGTATTATGGAAGTCAAGGCGCTCTCTATCAGAAGTAAATAATACTATAACGCGAGGAGAGGATGCGGAAAAAAATTATTAGATTTTACAAAAACAAATAGAAATAGAAATTTATGATAAGTAACTACCAAAGCTGTGATGGGTATTGACTTGTAAGTCTTGTAACGAGTTCGTGGGTGTGGTGTGATGAGGTGTGTGATATGATGTGTAGTGTGTGTTGGTTCATATAGGGTGTGAGTGTGTATGTGATGTGTAGTGTGGGTGTTTTGGGTGGTGTCTGTAACAATGGAATGTGTTCGATGTAACATAAAGGCGTGGTTGTATTCCAAAATCTGACCGTGAATGTTGAAAAGGAACCACGCCACCCGGAAGTCGTCGAAACGCTCCGTGAATGTGCAAAACGATGTCCATTTTTATTTCATTGCGCGTTGCGCCGCCGCACGCGTAGCATCTCTAGTACGTCTGTGGCCGCCGCAAGTGAAGGACGCAGATACTCGTTACGCGTTTTTGCAACACCGAAACTTTTAGCTATGAGCAAGGTGGACGGTGGGGACAACCAAATCGATCACAACGTACGCTGTGGCCGAAATGTGAAACATATTAAGACTGTGTGACTGTGTTTTGTATTCACGCTAAATTCGCTATCTTTTCAATGTTTACGAGCTAAAGAAGCAAATGGGTCATAAGACTTGTCGTAATGTGAACTGCACAAATAATGAATAAAATAGTTTGTGTAAATTTTACAAGTTTCCTGGAAATTGGAGTGGAATTTGGAAAGGAAAAACTGGGCACTTATCTCTTGTTTATAGGAAAAAGTAAGTACCATGAGAGTACCATTAATTTGTGATATATCGGTCGGTAGTTTCTTTGTTCACGCATTTAGTTTACCTGTATTTCTATCAAGTACCTACAATTACAATGACGTGAGCGCGTTGATGAAATTCTAGAACCAAAAACGTATACGCGATGGATTGCTCGTCAGTGTGCAAAAAAATAGGACGTCGTTTTGTTAGAAGTGGTCATTAAAACTACGTCGGAATGGTTACGTCGTCAGTGCCCACCTTAATAATTATCATTATTAATTAGTTATATTTAGTGAATTTGTGTCACTCACACACCTACATTTGTACTATTTAAAATGAAAAGAGTATTTCCCTGGAGCTTCTTGCCGGCTCTTCTCCATAGGACCAACATTTTGGAACCGTGCAACTAGATTCTTAACGTTTTTAAAGCGCATGTAATGCTTACGTGTAAATGCTTATTCGAAATAAAAACTTTTGAAATTTAATTTGAATTTAAATTATGTGAGATTACGACGGGAGCGAGATTTTAGAAGTAAATCCATTGTTTAGACTTTTAAAGTTACAAATACATGAGTTTTTGTGTTGTTTTTGCCATTTGTTCGCACTTGGTCGGATTCGCAAATGGTCTTATTCTCATTTCGCCGGAATACAGTTAGGAAGAAAACCTTTTTATATTTTCTGCCAAAATTACTTATGTTTAAAAGTTTCGGTTATTTACTCCTTATTAACAGTACCTAGATATATCTCACATAACAATGTCATAACAGACTTTGTACTAGGTACCACTCATGGTATAATAAGATGTTTCACCAGGTATTCTCTTCCCGCAATGACAGCGCGATGCCTCCAAGCTACGTCACGATCAGTGCTGCCATTGATTGATATCTTCAACATACTTAAGGAGATTTTTGTTCATAATGAATATAAAATAAATTCCTAACTAGCCTAACTATTTGTTATCTCGTGTTATTCATCTAATTAGTTAATAAAGGAAACTATATTAAATTACTAGTTAAAAAGTGATTCTTTATAGAAGAAAGTAAATGAAAAAATGCATTTTGCTCGGGTAATTTATTTTCACAAAGTGGCAGCACATCAAACTGACAAGTGTCACGCTAACAGCCCGCTATTGGCTCCACGGCCGATGACGTAGTACGGAGGCTATCACGTGACCTAGCTGTCACGGGAAGAGACTACCTGGTGTTATTATACCATGGTACCACTAATCAAGGAATTTCATGTTAAAATTCCTTGCACTTACTACAATGACAAAATAAGACATTCACAAATGTGACATCTTTCGAAAAGACTATAACCATTTTCCTCTAAGAAGATCTAGTCAATAATCCAGGTAAATACGTTACTATAACTCAAGCAGTTTGTGCGTAGATAGGTACTTAATCAATGTATTAGAAATGTATTATCTTATCGTCTGTACTGAATCCGACGAAATGAGAATCCGACCAAATGCGAATCCGACCAAATGCGAACAAATGGTTTTTGCAACTGTCGTATGTTTTTTTCAGGAAAGAGCGATCTGAGCGCAGCGAGGACTGTCTGAATACAAGTTCCAGCAGTACACCTAAGCGGTACAATCTTTGTTTAGACTTTTTTGACGAAGACCAAAAACATGATTCGGCCTGTATTACAGAACGATACTCGAGCATTGATCACTGTTTAAAACTAGTTTTGAGTTGAGATTTAATTTTAGAATATTCCTCAAGCAGAGATTTATTGATCACGGTTCAGCTGTGTTTAGCTTTATTTTATACTGTCACCTGTTTCGGTATTTGAGCAGAAGACTATGCTTGAGTAGAGATTTCTATTCTATTTCAGATAAAATTCGTGTGTTATGTTGTTGAATTAAAGTTTATAATTACCGTATTGGAATAAGACCGATACTCAAGTAACGATTCTATCCTTAAGTAGTGATTGAAGTTTAAACTGTACTTGAGGAACCTTTTGTAATACGGGCCTGAGAAACAGCCGATGCAGCATAGCTTAGTACATGATAAGATGGTGATAAGATGTTTCACCAGGTATTCTCTTCCCGCGATGACAGCGCGATGCCTCCAAGCTACGTCACAATCAGTGTTGCCATTGATTGACATCTTCAATATATTCAAGGAGATTTTTGTTCATAATGAACATAAAATAAATTCCTAACTAGCCTAACTATTTCTTGTCTCGTGTTATTCATCTAATTAGTTATTAAAGCCTAGCCTCGTTGGTCTAGTGGTTGCAAGCGCGACTGCTGAGCGTGGGGTCCTGGGTTCGATTCGGGTCGGGTAAAGTGTTATTGTTTTTTTTCATTAGGAAATTCTCATTAGCAGCCCGGAGTCTGGATTTGTGCCCGGTTAGTGGCAATAGGCTCGCCCCCTATTACATGGGACTATAACATAACTGGCGAAATGTGGGTGTACTATTACACCTCTGCCTACCCCTTCGGTGAAATACAGGCGTGATGTTATGTTATGTTGTTGTTAGTTATTAAAGGAAACTATAAAATTACTAGTTCAAAAGTGAAGTGAAAAAGAGAAGCAAGTAAATGAAAAAATGCATATTGCTCGGGTAATTTATTTACACGAAGTGGCAGCACATCAAACTGACAAGTGTCACGCTAACAGCCCGCTATTGGCTCCACGGCCGATGACGTAGTACGGAGGCAATCACGTGACCTAGCTGTCACGGGAAGAGACTACCTGGTGAAACATCTTATTATACCATGGCTTAGTACAGAATTAGCAGGCAAGGCACTTAACGCAGACATATGACACACATGACATTTGACACATGTCTGCGTTTCACGTGTCTGCATCGCAGCTTACGCAGCTCTTTGCGTGTTCATACGTTACGCCCACCGCATATGCTCTCGCTAGCATTTATTGTCATCACGCATCGCGTGCTAGCGTTTGTGTGTTTTCATGTAATGTACGTGTTTATCTGCATTCGTGCCATATCTAAGGAGGTGACTATACCACTAATACTGAACACGAATTAGTAAAAAAATCAATAACAATTTTTTTTGTTTTTTTGTTTAATACCTATTTTTAAACAAACAAATTCCCCCCGTGTGTCGAGTGCGACACAAAAACAATGCGTGCGACACCACCAAAACAATTTGCAGGTATTTCCACCCTTTGACAATGCCGCCGATGACTTATTTTCCGAGTCGTTCGGGATTTATTCTCGAACCCTCGCTATGTTTCTAAGTGAAAATTAAGGTATTAAATAATCGTGGAATTTATCAAGTATTTTTAGGTGACTAAGCACATTATTTGTCATCAGAGCTAGAAATATGGCACGATTACAGATCTACATCTTGTATAGCGTACGTATATAGCGTTTAAGACCGCCCATTGTACTTTCATAATCTTTCTGTAAAGTACTGTCTTTGTTTTCGTTTGGTGTACGTACAATAAAGAATATAATAAATGAATAAATAAGCGTGCAACATAGCACATAGCCAATAGGCAGCGTTTCGCTGCCACTCGCACGTAGAGGTGTGTAACTCAGCTCAGAACCGGTTCAAATATGCAGATCAATAAGCTTGAGCTGTTGAGCTGCAGCTCAATGACAAAATACGCAGCTCACGGCTCAAAGAATAGTATATATCTGTGCGACAACGTTCGTTGCACGAAATATAAAAGATGTCCATATCAATAAAAACCTGTTTGAACCGGTGAGTGGGAGCGGCGACAGATCGGCGGTGAGCCGCAGAGTGAGCGAGCGAGCGCAGCTCAAACAGATCGGACGCTCTGTAAGCTCAGCGACTCGCATCACAGATCATAACTCGAAGTAGGCAGATAAACAAATTGAGCTGATCTGTGAGCCGGTTCACAGCTCACAGCCGGCTCACAGTGAGCTGAGCTGCAGCTCACGCATTTTTGTTGAGTTACCCATGTCTACTCGCACGCGGCACGTGTTGACCAATGCGAGTGTGAGTATGTGCGGTGGTCGTTACAAAATCTTAACTTTTTCATTACAGAAAATCATGTTTAACGCTGATGCCAGGACAGAAAAACGTCTGCCTAACGCCTAAGCGGTAAATTCTTGGTTTATATTTTTTTGTCGAAGACCAAAAGCAAGTGAATACTCAATTTATATTAAATTTAACATTTTTATCACAGAAAGAAACGTTTATCGATGATGCCAGGACAGCAAGATGTCTGCCTAACGCCTACAAGGTACAAGATTTTGTCGCACTATATCATAAGTGTAATAGATACTAATAATGAGTCAACTCCTTAGTCGCGGCGCAAAATGCCGACAGGCTAAAAATGTGCAAGAGTTGTTACAAAAGAAAATATCTTTTGCAAAATAATATTACATTACATACATCAAAATGTGTATTCCTCTTATTATATTATATTCTATATGAAGGGTACAGGCAAAGAACAGGGTATGTCCACAGAAGTCAATCAAGAGAAAAACGCATTTAAAAATTGGAATGTTGCTCGTTCATTATTGAGACCACTGGATGTAGAAACTGTTTCTTATGACAAACCGGTACAAAATAAAAAATCTGGCGATTGTAAACGAAAGTTTCATAAACAATGTATGTCTAATTGTCTACAGGAGTAAATCAAGAGAAAAAGCATTTAAAAATTGGAATGTTGCTCGTTCATTATTGAGACCACTGGATGTAGAAACTGTTTCTTATGACAAACCGGTACAAAATAAAAAATCTGGCGATTGTAAACGAAAGTTTCATAAACAATGTATGTCTAATTGTCTACAGGAGTAAATCAAGAGAAAAACGCATTTAAAAATTGGAATGTTGCTAGTTCATTATTGAGACCACTGGATGTAGAAACTGTTTCTTATGACAAAACGGGACAAAATAAAAAATCTGGCGGTTGCAAACGAAAGTTTCATAAACAATGTATACATTGCCCAGAGAACAGAGTATGTCTAATTGTCTACAGGAGTCAATCAAGAGAAAAACGCATTTAAAAATTGGAATGTTGCTAGTTCATTATTGAGAACAATGGATGTAGAAACTGTTTCTTATGACAAACCGGTACATAATAATAAATCTGGCGATTGCAAACGAAAGTTTCATAAACATTGCCATTAAAAAATAAAAAAGTTACAAATTGTGACATTCCCTGTTCTTTTCCTGTACCTTTCATGTACTTACTAGCTGTGACCTGCGGCTTCGTCCAATTCGCCGTGATTAAATAACAAAAAAACATCCAAAGATTCATATCGCACCCCATCGTTGCTTTGTCAGGCGGCCGAGTTGACTCGCTATTAGAATTTATTACATTATGAATTTATGACCAATAAGATAAGAGATACTGAGACACGAACAATTTGGATTTCAGAAAAATAGTACACCTTCATTAGGTTGTTTTAATTTAATAAAAAATATTACAGAGTCCATAAACGAAAACACGCCTACAGCTGCTCTATTTCTCGATATGAGCAAGGCTTTCGATTTCGTTGATCATAAATTACTACTGTATAAACTAGGCAAATACGGATTTAGAGGAAAAGCAAACGATTGGCTTAACAGCTACCTGTCAAACAGAACGCAATGTGTTGAAATTGCAAAAACTCTAAAAGGTAATAAAGTTACGAGCAGATCTAAGTTCCGGCCTAATAAATATGGAGTCCCACAAGGCAGTGTGCTGGGACCATTCTTATTCCTCATTTATATAAATGATCTTCCAAATGCTACTGATTGCAAAACAATTTTATTTGCGGACGACACCACAGTAATTGTAAAATGTGATAATAAAATGACATGAAAATGACATAAATCTTGCATTAAATAATATAATTAATTCAATCAATCAATCAACTCAGCCTATCGCAGTCCACTGCTGGACATAGGCCTCTCCCAAGTTGCGCCACAACGCTCGATCCTCTGCCTTCCGCATCCAGTCCCCTCCAGCCACGCTCTTTAGGTCGTCGGTCCACCTGGCAGGGGGGCGCCCTACGCTGCGTTTGCCGATTCGCGGTCTCCACTCAAGGACTCGTCTGCTCCAGCGGCCATCGGTCCTTCGACAGACATGGCCAGCCCACTGCCACTTCAGCTTACTGATTCTACAAGCTATGTCGGTCACTCCGGTTCTTCTCCGGATAATCTCGTTTCGGATTTTATCCTTCAAAGAAACTCCAAGCATAGCTCGCTCCATAGCTCGCTGAGCGACTTTAAACTTGTGGACTAGCCTAACTGTCAGTGTCCACGTCTCGGCACCGTAAGTCATGACAGGCAGGACGCACTGGTTCGAAGACTTTTGTCTTCAAACTTTGCGGTATAGGCGACGAGAAGACTCGCCGAAGTTTGCCAAACGCTGCCCAGCCCAGACGGATCCTTCTGTTGGCTTCTTTCTCGAAGTTGTGTCTACCAAGCTGAATTGCCTGCCCTAGGTAGACGTATTCCGTTACAACTTCGGGTGTCGACCCTTCGACGAATATTGGCCTCGGCATGACATGCATATTGAACATGACTTTAGTCTTGTCCAGATTCATGCCGAGACCGACACGTCGAGAGGCTCCGTTTAAGTTGTGCAGCATTTCGCCCAGTTGTTCCAGCGACTCAGCCATTACAACGATGTCATCGGCAAAACGGAGTGTGAGATGTTCTCGCCGTTAACGTTGATACCCTGTCCAGTCCAGTCCAGTGTCTTGAAGACGTCCTCCAACGCGTTAGTGAACAATTTCGGGGATATTACATCCCCTATTTAATTAGCTAAATAATAATAATTTAAGAATAAACGTAACGAAAACCAAAATGATCCAATTTCAAAACTACAGAAAACAGCTTAAAGATTTGAATATTAATTATGAAAATAGTAAAGTAGAGGAGGTTAATTCTACAAAATGTTTAGGACTGATCCTCGATAGGACATGTGATTGGAAGGCACACATTGAGTATGTTTGTAGCAAGATCAACAGGTTCGTATTTGCCATTAAAAGATTAAGGATAACAGTATCTACCGAAGCAGCAATTAGTGCATATCATGGATATGTGTCTTCGGTGCTCTCATACGGTCTCTTGTTGTGGGGAAATTCTGTCGAAATCGATAAAGCTTTTCGGATGCAAAAAAGTGTGTCAGAGCCATTTGTGGAGCCTGGTGTATGGACAGCTGCAAGCCTTTGTTCAAAAAGTTTCGCATCCTGCCTCTGGTTTGCATGTACATCAGAGAGCTTTGCGTATTTGTCAAGCAGCACCCTGACTATTTCGAACTCCAATCACAAGCAGTAAGTAGAAAAGCCATACGGAAAAATAAGTTCATGCTTTACCAACCTATGTGTAGGGTGGAGTTATACAAAAGAAATGTGTATATAACTGCTATCAAGGTTTATAATAAGTTACCCAATTCATTTAAAGAGCTACCATTGAGAATGTTTAAAAAAAAGCTTACAGAGTGGCTCGCTAATAAGTGTTTTTATGACCTAAATGAATTCATTACATTTAAGGAATAATAATTTAATTTGTACTCGAAAATCTATTTAAATAATTGTAATTAATAAATGTTGTAATCTTCTGACAAATTCCATTGTTGAAATTAATATTGCCTATGAGTTTTTCTAATAATACAATTCATAATTAAAATAATTCATTTTGACACAGTATTATGATTTTCATTGGGATTTTAACATTTATTAAATATTTTGATTTTTTTATTAATTGACCTTGTATAAACATTTGCACACCATTGTCATGGTAGAATGTCATCATCCTCCTGCCCTTATCCCAATTTATTTGGGGTCGGCGCAGCTTGTTTTTTTCTTCCATACATCTCTATCAGCCGTCATCTCCGTGTTCACTTTCTTTCTATTCATATCATCTTTCACACAATCCATCCATATTTTCTTCGGTCTCCCTCTTTTCTTATAGCCATCAACATTCATACTTAAAACTATCCTCGTAACATGCTCCTCATTCCTCCTCATCACATGTCCATACCATGACAATCTGTTGCTACTTAACTTCTCTGTCACTGGCGCTACTTTCAGACTCCCTCTTACATATTCATTCCTTATCCTATCTATTCTCGTTACACCACACATTCCTCTTAACATTCTCATCTCAGCTGCATGCACTCATGGTAGAATGCATGATCCACTTAATATTAATTATCATCTTTTTTGTACAACATTCTTGCAATAAATAGTTCTGATTCTGATTCTGACCATATCATGTTTATATCTAAAAACAATAATGTAAAATATTTTTTTTGTAGCTCCAACACAAATTACGCGGCGCGTAGCACGGCGGTGGAGGTCAAATTTGATTGGACGAATAAGCTATTGAGTAAGCGTAAAGGCATATTATGCATTTCTACCTAATTTTATGTTTTAATTGTACGGTAGACTGCATGACAGTGGAAACACTTGAATTGGAAAACAGGCCTTACTGCATACGAAATAAAGGCTCTGTCAATGTAAAACGTTACCACTAACGTGCGGTCGCCCGTAACTACTTTTATTTTAGAAACTGAAGACGCTGATGGAACGTTAGTGGCAGAGGGCTCGGTCTCCTCCGGTCACTCCGGTTGCCCATCAGCAACGGTGGAGGCACCGATGGTGATTTACTCAGAAGCCGGTATGTGTTTAATTAGATTTTTTTGGATTTTAATGCAAATTATACTGGGTGTCAGGGAAACGCTCCCGAAACTGAAAGGCTATTATTATACTACCTAAACACAATCGAATACCAATAACCATTAGCCTTATACTTATTGATTTAGTGATTTGGTATTTTGCAGCCCCGCAATGTAAAGCGTACGGTCGACCGCACGTCGGTGGTAACACTGACATTAGCAGCATCTTTATTTTGTAAGCAGTAAGGGCGATTTTCGAATTGAAGTGTTACCACTGTCATGCAGTCGACTGTACAAACTCGTGATCAATGCCGCGCGTACCTAACCTACTTACGCTCGCTACGACACGGACTGCGTATGCGAGCTGATGTCGTTCACCCCTAGCGCCAGCTGATATTTTATTTGAATTACATCCATCATCCTCCTGCCCTTATCCCAATTTATTTGAATTACATTGCGAACTATATCTTTTTTTTGTAAATAAATAGGGTTTTTTGCAAAACAATTAGCTGGTCATGTTAAAAAATGCAAAAAAAATATGAAAAAATCTAAAAAACGAATCGCATTTTTTTTCGTGGTTTCGTATCAGTAATCACCAGCACTATCACCTATCTTCGTTTTCGGAAGCGTTTCCCTGACACCCAGTATGGGTATCGTATAACTGTACATACATACATACATATTATCACGCCTGTTTCCCATTTGGGTAGGCAGAGACTATGGATTTCCACCTGCTACGATCCTGACACACCTCTTTCGCTTCATCTACGTCCATTAACCTCGTCATGCATGCTCGTCGACTTAGAGAACTCTGAACCTGGCATTTTTTTAGAACATCCGCGATTTGATCGTGTACCTACTTTTATTTTAGAAACTGAAGACGCTGTTGCAACGTTAGTCGCAGAGGCCTCGGTCTCCACCGCCGGACCCTCCGGTTGCCCATCACCATCGGCTGAGGCACCGATGGTGATTTACTCAGAAGCAGGTATGTGTTCAAGTAGTTTTTTTTTTGGTTTTTAGTGCAAATTGTATGGGCATCGAAAAGTTTAACTAAGACTATTTTGATTAAATTGGTTTAGACTTGACATCAGCAACTGTAATTGATTTCCAAACATCCCAAGGAAAAATATAAAAAATGTGTGCGGTCTAAGTTGTCCTTATAATTCATATCTTTTTGACCGGTTCATTACAATCATATACCAGTAAGCCTCTAGACGCCTATTAGCCGGATACCCCGGTCACAAAGCATATGCAGTAGAACTGCATATCCTACGCCCAGCCACCGATCGGGACGTCACTCCGTCAGCGAGCTGCAACAATCATATCACCGGACATTTGAGCCGATCAATCATAATGATTGCGGACGGCGGTCCGCCCCCGGTTATTGGCCAACATTTTACGACTGTCTTCTCATGCAAAACTTTTTATGCGGCGTCTTGAGGCTTACTACAATGCTACATTCCGCAATTATAATCCAAGTATAGATGGCAGGAAACATCACGCGTTGGACTGAGATACTACAGGGCTCAGGTTCGGTCTCCAGTAAAACACGTCTTTTTGTATGTTTTATTTAATAGTTAGCTGTAACTTAGACGTTACCCACCAGGTGGCGCTTAAAGGTGAGGTCAGCTGACAACTCTATGTCAGTATATTCAATGTACTCTATGGGTATAACCACAGAATATCTAATAGTACTAACGTACAGAACGGCCACGCGGCCACTCACCGCCCCCCGCCAATTTATGACTCCTCGCCCGCACCCCGCATGCTCCCGTAGTTTGACGGCACTTGGACTGCAAGATTGCAATTGATGTCTTTCGCCAGTCGGTATACAAGCACGCCATCTCTGAGAACCACTGAGAAGCGAGTCGGCATTACGAGCGGCGAGCATCCCTAACCTACACGTGTGTGTGTGCGTTTGTATACAGACGTAATCTTCTGTAAATAGGTGGTGCTAGCGTATAAATTGTGTTGAGTGTCCGAGGTATGGTATAATGCAAATCTTAGCGTAATGTAACGCTACATTTTCTCCCGAATCACACCTACGCAAGCGCCCATAAGGAACTTTGTTCCAAAAAATCTTTGAACAGAATATGTATAATATTATTAATATGTTTATTATTATTGTATTTTATATAGATTTAAATCTCTCCCATTTCTGAGGAAATACGCCAAAGTTGCGGGCTTTTGGCCAAACAACCTTGGCGGTATAGTGCTTAGTCTATTGACAGATACTTTCTGACGATTCTGCATGTGTTCAGTACGGCTTTCTGTAGGAGTGTAAATGTGAGTGGATGAATTTTTAAGGTTTGCAGGCTCGTATGGAGAGTTTTGGGAATGACACCGGTGCTGGATATTATGATGGGGATGATCTTGACCGTGTGAACTCTCCATTGAGTTTTTAATCTAATTGTCAAGTCTGCGTACTTTGAAAGATAGATAGATAGACACATACAGTATAGATTTATACTTTATTGTATACCATAAAAATAGTAGTTAACAGAAACAACGTATAAATTATGGGTACATGGGCGCTCTTATCGCTAAAAACGATATCTTCCAGACAACCTCTGGATGGACAAAGAAGACGTAAGATCTAGATAATGGTGTCGATTCTCTTGTTCACGAACTAAACTTATTTTAAACTATCGCTCTCTTTTACTAACAGTACATACAAGAAAGGGATGGCAACCATTTTAGAACTGTCAAATTAGTTTACGTGTTACATTTCTTTGTATTTTAGTGGGCACGTTCCGAGATCACGTCTAAACTTGTATGGAAATTTTAATTTTGTCTAATTTGACAGCTCTTAAATGGTTGCCATCCCTTTCTTGTATCTACTATTAGTAAAAGAGAGCGATAGTTTAAAATAAGTTTAGTTCGTGAACAAGAGAATCGACACCAATGGGTAATGGTGTGTGGATGTTAGATTGTGTGTGTTGGGAATTACTATATCTATCAGACAGTGGCGTGCATTGGCCTACTTCACTTGAATTTAATTGTGGTGTAAGTTATTGATTTTTTGATGTAGGAAGATTAATTTAGCATTAATAGGTCTATTTTAAGATAAATAATCATCGTAATCTGAAAAAAAGATAATAACTTACACCACTATTGAATTTGAATGAGGAAAGCAGTAGGTATTGCCTAATTGCCTATATGCAATGCACGCCACTGCTATCAGATATACAATTTTATTTTGTTTGTCGTGCAGGGTGATGTCAGGTCGGTTATGGTGTATAGTCTTGTCAGTAAGATAATATTATTTATTTCAGCTCCATTATGTAAGGACGCTGAAGATCGACATAATACGTGGATGGATGAAGAATCAGAAGACGAGGAGAAATGTGACGAGAACTATGTGGCGGAATACTGCGAGATTTCCCACATGGTGCCCGCTCATATTGTGGAAGACCTGGATGCCGAAACCCAGGTCTGGGTCACGGAGGAAGATAGGGAGGCGGACCGGATGCTGCAACAAATGCTCCCAACCGACCACCTTACCTTTGATTGGACCTGTGACCATAGGAACTTTGAGGGTAAGCGAGAGGTTTTCAGGGGGAAGTCAGGACCAACATTCGAGCTAAATGAAAAAACAAAACCAATAGACGTTTTCTTCAAATTTTGTGACGACGATTTTTTTAACTTACTGACCAAGTATACTAACAAACACGCGACTGACATGATTGACAAACATTTGACCGTCCACTCCAGACTTAACACATACACAGCTGTTGACAAGGATGAGATGGCCATTTTTCTTGCAATTTTGATCTTTCAAGGGTTGGCACCATTGCCGGTCGAAAAAGAATATTGGAAAGATAATGGCTATCTCACCATGACACATTTTCGTACACTAATGAGTTACAATAGATTTATTCTACTAAAACGACTTCTATACTTTACCGACTCGACTGAATCACATGGAATTACAAAGGACGAAACGAAGTTGAGAAAGATATTTCCTCTACTGGAATTCTTGAAAAAGAAGTTCAGTACGCTGTATCTTCCTGGCCAGGAAATAGCTATAGACGAGTCGCTCCTCAAATGGCAAGGTCGGCTGTCATTCGCGCAAAAAATTGCAACCAAAGCCGCCAGAGTTGGCGTAAAAACGTATGATCTGTGCGAATCAGCTACCGGCTATTTGTGGAGTTTCTTTGTCTATACTGGGAAACAGACAGACGAGACGGAAGACCGAATGACCGATGAGACTGAGAAAGACAGACAGACGGACCCTGACAAACCTCCTTTACCCGACAACGCCACATCAAAAATAGTGCATGAACTCGCCAAGCCGCTTCTCAACCGCGGACACACAATTGTTATGGATAACTTTTACAATTCCCCCCTATTGGCACGGTACTTAAAATCTCAGGGCACGGATTGCTACGGCACGCTTCGTGTCAACCGCGAATTCGTTCCGACATCTATCAAAAATGTGCCCAAAACGGAGTTACGGAATGGCGAGCTCGTGCAGAGCTATTGCAAAGATCTGCACGTCATGATGTGGCGTGACAGCAACGTAGTTTCTATGCTGTCAACATACCACAAAGGTACGGTGGGAGGCAAGGAAAAGTACGGGAAGTACAAATATAAGCCTCAAATCGTGCTCGACTACAATCTTGCTATGGGAGGTGTAGATAAGAAGGACCAACTCATATCTGCATTCCCCATGGAAAGAGTGAGGAACTCAGTGTGGTATAAAAAGGTGTTTAGGCGGCTTCTAAACGTCACTTTATTGAATGCATTTATAATTTACCGAACTGTCCACAAAAATACAACACAGCGTGGGTTCAGGAGGGAAATTGCCGACGATTTGATAAAAATGTTCAAGAAACCGAGCATCGAACGCCCCTTGACTACGATTACCGTGGAACGCTACATCTTGGAGAAAAAGATGCGGCCAATTTTAAACGGAAATCATTTCGTCGGCAATGGCCCAAGTAAGCATGCTGTGTGTGTGTGGTGTAAGAAATGCCGGTCGAGATATATATGTAAGCAGTGCGAAGTGACACTATGCTTGCATATATGCTTCGAAGAATACCACACAGTTCCTGAACACTAAACAAAAACACGCAGTCACACATAATCACGCACCCACAGACTCAACTCAAATACACACGCACACACACCCATAAACACACACAACATAACAAATAAATTATGAATGCATTTAGCACACCTTTTTATGACCGGGCGTTGGTTTGCACGTTGGGAGAAGGCCTATGTCCAGCAGAGGACTGCGATAGGCTTATATTTGTACTTCCCGTATATGTTTCAGCGCTGGGCAGAGGCCTATGTCCAGCAGTGTAGCACAAATAGTGACGTCATATCCCACCAATAGATACTAGATTTGTAACTTAGTTTCACATAATGGAATTAATTTGTAACCTCTGCATTTTGTTTTGCAGTATTTTGTTTTTGTTAATTTTAACCGCTCGTTAATTTTATTAATAAGAATAATAATAAAGGAGACCAACGACCGCAGGGAGGTATGGCAGAGCAAGGAGCTTCACGGACGCTTCTACCGGGCTCTTCATGGGCCCGATGTAGATTTTAAAGCGTCCGTATCCTGGCTGCGTTTCGGTGACCTCTTCGGAGAGACCGAAGGCTTTGTTTGTGCGATTATGGACGAAGTTATCATGACGAACAACTATCGGAAATATATTGTAAAGGACGGCACAGTTGACATATGTCGGGCATGCCAATGTCCCGGGGAATCGATCCGACATATTATTTCTGGTTGTTCTCGTCTTGCTAACGGCGAGTACTTGCACAGACACAACCTGGTGGCCAGGATTATACACCAGCAACTTGCCTTGAAATACAGCCTTGTGGATACAGAAGTACCATACTACAGGTATGTGCCAGACCCAGTTCTCGAAAATGGTCATGCCACGTTGTACTGGGATCGGTCTATCATCACTGATAGGACTATTGTACACAATAAGCCTGATATACTGGTGATAGATCGATTAGAGCGCCGCACGATGATTATTGATGTTGACGAGAATCTCGTGAAAGCCGAAAAAGATAAAGAAATTAAATATCTTGACTTGGCACATGACGTTGTCGACATGTGGGATGTTGACTCGGCAGTCATCGTGCCGATTGTCGTTATGGCAAATGGAATTGGAATATACAAAACTGGACATGATTTTAATAGACTCAAACCATTACTAAAAACAATTGATTGGCAACCAGCAAAAACCCTGACATGTTCGGAAGATATATATAAAACATTAAGACATAATATTTCAAAGTGTTACAAAGAATCAGAAATAACAATTAAAATGAATAATCATCCTAAAAGAATAAACAATAAATGGATAAATAAAAAAATTGTTAATGCATGCAATTACAGAGACACATTATTCCACCTGTGGAAAAATGATAGCAATAATATGATATTAAAACTAAAATACAACAAAAGTCGAAACTACGCAAATAAAATAATAAATAAAACTAGAAATACATACACAAGAGAACAAATAATTAACAACAAGAAAGATCCAAAAAAGCTATGGGAAATCCTAAACAAAATTACAGGGAGAATAAAATCTTCTATAGATAATATAATAATTAATGCATTTGAGAACACTACTTCAGGACATGCTGACATAGCCAATAATTTTGCAGAAAAATTTAACTTAGGAGTAAAAAATATCTTACCGAATTGCAATAAAAAAATATTAAACAAAAGTGAGTAAAACGTATCATTACGACTCAGGAAAGCTACTTCTGAAAGTATTCAGAAAATCATAATGGCTCTAAATTCTGAAAAAGCACCGGGTAAAGATGGAATAAAAGCTATAGACGTGAAAACCATCTGCCAAAATGTAACGACTGTGATCGCTAATTTCATCAATGCTAGCATTCTTGAAGGAAAGTATCCTCAGGAACTAAAAAATGGCATCGTCAGACCAATACATAAGAAAGGGAGTCGACAAGAATATGAAAACTATAGACCTATTACGATACTTCCAACTATTGATAAAATTTTCGAAAAATATGTATCTAAACAAATTTACGAGTTTTATGAGACACACAACATTCTAAGTGACAAACAATATGGTTTTCATCCACATAAAAGCACCACACAACTTCTTTCTTCTTTCACAGACACCATATATGAACACCTAAACAATAAAAAACATATACTGGCAGTATTTATTGATTATAGTAAAGCATTTGACACACTGAGACATGACACATTATTGGAAAAGCTGGAAGATTGTGGAATACGCGGTCCTCTTCTAAAATGGTGTCAAGATTATTTTTTAAACAGATCTTATTTTGTTAAAGTGGGAGATACCTTTAGTGAAAAAGTTGAAGTCACGGACGGAACGGCACAGGGATCAGTATTAGGCCCATTACACTACATCACCTACGTCAACGACCTGGTTAACGCAATAAAACAATGTGAGATTTTCCTATTCGCAGATGATACATGTCTTATAGCCGCAGATAAGGATTTGTCAGCAGCCCTTCAACGACTTCAGTCTGACTTCACTATTTTAAACAAATGGTCACATGATGCGGGCTTGGTTCTGAATGCGAGTAAAACTAAAATGATGTACATAAGTTCCAGTCAAAATAGGATTTCACAACAGCTTAAACTAATGGCACATAGCCACAGCTGTCTACATTCAAATGAATCACCGCTATGTGGATGTGAGTCTATTGATTTAGTGTCCAAGCACATGTATTTAGGCCTTATCATAGATGATCGTGTCAAGTGGACGGATCACATCAAATACGTATGTGACAAATTGCGAGCAATACTAGCGAAATTTGTAATAATTAAAAATAAAATACCTTACTCCACCTTGCTCACACTTTACAAAACTCTTGGCGAATCCATAACATCATACGGACTAAGTAGCTACGGTCGCACATATAGAACACATCTAAATCTTATTTATCAGCTACAATTACGTATTTTAAAAGCCATTGTGCCTCGCAAAATAAAGCTGCAATTTGAAAATAATTACAGTGATCTGTTCCACTATTGTAAACTTATTCCTATACACGAAAAAGTAAAACACACATTACTAACAGAAAATTTCTTTGACGAAAAATTACGAAAATATAACACAAAGCCTAGCATGACACTCCGCAGTACACACACACAACTTATAAAACCTGATTTCACCAATTTTTATGGAAAGCTACGTCTAAATTATATTATACCAGACCTAATAAATAAACTACCACCAAAAATAAAAAATGACATAACACGAAACAACATGAAATCTAAACTTAAAAAACACCTTTTAGAGGAATTAAAACATAATAATGACTTATAATTATATAGCATTAAAAGAAACATGCTGTATTTTTGTAAGAAATTTGCTATTGAGAAGTAATATAAATTAGTTGAGGGTATTTGAGAATTTTTGCATGGGGCGAGCGAGCGCGATGCGTCGTGTTCACCCACCCACATCTTGTTGTAATGAATGTCGACGGACCAAGCGGTGTACAGAAAAACCTAAACTGGTTTATGTTCTACACTGTATCTGCCAAATGTATGTATTTTGTTTTTTTTGTGGAAATAAATAAATAAATAAATAATTATCGCCAAGAGCCTCGACCAACACCTACAGAGGCTCTCGTTGGGTGGCTGGGTCAAGGGCTTGATGCAGAAAGCGGTACTTGACACGGCGCGTATCGTGAGGAAGTTCCTCTCTGAGGCCCTGACCGCCGGTAACTTGGACCTTATTCCCGATGCCGGTGGGCTTCTATTTTTGTATATTTTTAAATGTTTTTTCAATACACTTGCTCGTAAAGTGGCTCTTATTGCATCGCTTTTAGGTTCATAATGTGGCTTATAACGCATGCGTGCTTTTAAGGGTTCCGTACCCGAAGGGTGCCGAACGGGACCCTATTACTCTCGCTACGCTGTCCGTCCGTCCGTCTGTCTGTCTGTCTGTCACAGGGCTGTATCTTTTGAACGGTAATAGGTAACTGGTTGAAATTTTCTCAGAAAATGTGTTGCTATGAGGTGTATCACGACAAATAATAACAAAAAAAAGTCCCCATACAAGAAACCCCGAAAAACATGCATTTTTTTCAACGTTTTTGTTCCTGCTCTATCTTCAAAATGGTAATACATACCAGCGTCAACCTTGGTCTGATTATAGTGCATGCTATGTAGTTTAGCAACAAATAATAACAATAAATAAAATATAGAGATTTAAGATAGATATAATGTAAATAAAACTACCAGAAATGTCGGTAAACTGTGATTTTTGGTCTCAGTGCTGCTATCTAGCGTCCAATAGCGTAATTATAAATGTCAAACGTCAATGGCTTTCATCAAAGACATTAAATATTTACTATTAAATCTCTTTGGCTTTCATAAATGTAAAATAAGAATAAAATTGTGATGTCTCAGTGTGGCCATATATTTATTTATTATATTCTTAATTGTACAAACACCAAATGAAAACAAAGACAGAAGTTTACAGAAATATTATGTAAGTACAATGGGCGATCGCGCCTCCTAGCGCGTACCTACCTAACTATTTAAAGAGCAAAATTATGTTACTCCAAGTTTGACATATTTACAAGTTATATTGTTTGAAACTTGAATGTCGATAAAGTTTTCCGAGTTTAATTACGATATTTTCGTTAAAAACTATAGAGATTAATTTTATATTAACCAACAGATGGCGCTTTATCAATGTTGTTAAATGTGTAAAATTACAATAAGAAGACTGTGAGTGAGAAACATAATAATCTTTAATAAAAAATAACATTACTGAAAGCAAGAAAGAAGAAAATAACTTTGAAGTAGGTAAATCAAACCCAATCCACAGATAATATAATAAGAATACTTGTTTATGTTGTTTTTGTTTTTGCGAGGTGGGGTTATTATTTTATACAGTAAAATTCTACAACATTCTGAAGACTGACATACAAGCACTTAGTTTTAGAAGAAGAGAATAAAACATGATACAAAAGCAGTTTATCCTCTTTATTCTGTTATTTGTTGTTTGTTCGTACTTTTACAAAGTCATAATGTTCCCTCAAACGTAACTAGATGGCGCTAGTGGAAAAATTAGAAGTCGCTATGGTTTCGTTACACAGATGTGGTCTAGTCACATTGATTTTGGTTTTTTAGGGTCCCGTACCCGAAGGATGCTAAACGGGACTTATTACTTCTTTCGCTACGCTGTCCGTCCGTCTGTCTGTCACAGGGCTCTATCTTTGTAATTTGTAACGGCAATAGATAACCAGTTGAAATTTTCTGAGAATATGTGTTACTATGAGGAGTATCACGACAAATACTAAAAACAATGAAAAGTATAAAACCAAAGGGGGTCCCCATACAAGAAACCTCGAAAAACATGCATTTTTTTCATCGTTTTTGATCCTGCTCTATCTTAAAAACATACCAACGTCAAACTTGGTCAGATTATAGTGCATACTATGTAGTTTAGCAACAAATACTAAAAATAGGGCAAACAGACATATGTGGTGGTACCTACGTAAGAAAGAGATGCAAAAATTCACATTTCACGTACATCGTTGATGTCTTTTGATAAACTCTCGTAAATTAAATCAGTTTATATGGGGTATCAGGTCGATGGGTGGTACGGGACCCTTACTGCGTGAGTCCGACTCACACTTGGCGGGTTTTGTCATTATATTATTGCACTAGTGCTTTTTACTTTACAGTTTATTTTTAAATCGCAGCAAAGAATTTTTATGCTTGAACTAAAATAAACATTTTTGGAAATAAATCAACTGTATTAATTAAAATATGCTAGGTATATAAACATTTCATTTCATCAAATTATTAATTTTTGTCAACAATCAATCAACTCAGCCTATCACAGTCCACTGCTGGACATAGGCCTCTCCCAAGTTGCGCCACAACGCTCGATCCTCTGCCTTCCGCATCCAGTCCCCCCCAGCCACGCTCTTTAGGTCGGTGGTCCACCTGGCAGGGGGGCGCCCTACGCTGCGTTTGCCGATTCGCGGTCTCCACTCAAGGACTCGTCTGCTCCAGCGGCCATCGGTCCTTCGACAGACATGGCCAGCCCACTGCCACTTCAGCTTACTGATTCTACAAGCTATGTCGGTCACTCCGGTTCTTCTCCGGATAATCTCGTTTCGGATTTTATCCTTCAAAGAAACTCCAAGCATAGCTCGCTCCATAGCTCGCTGAGCGACTTTAAACTTGTGGACTAGCCCAACTGTCAGTGTCCACGTCTCGGCACCGTAAGTCATGACAGGCAGGACGCACTGATTGAAGACTTTTGTCTTCAAACTTTGCGGTATAGGCGACGAGAAGACTCAGCGAAGTTTGCCAAATGCTGCCCAGCCCAGACGGATCCTTCTGTTGGCTTCTTTCTCGAAGTTGTTTCTACCAAGCTGAATTGCCTGCCCTAGGTAGTATTCCGTTACAACTTCGAGTGCCGACCCTTCGACGAATATTGGCCTCGGCATGACATGCATATTGAACATGACTTTAGTCTTGTCCAGATTCATGCCGTTCTTCTCAACAAATTAATATTAATTTGTGTTATAAATAAAAATATAATATTTTTATATCAGGCTGTATGGCGGTTTCCTTCGCCCACCTGCGCGCGCATAGCTGTATGTCACCGCGCGCCTTTTTTATCATTTTTCACAAATTCAATATTTGTCTAAAATGTGTAATTTATATTGAACTAAGATTACGGGACTAAAACGGGTTTATGTGTAATTTATGTTTTTTTCCTCGCAAGTATGTTGAAAAACGTCGTATGACACGCGTGAGCATTGACTATTATACTCTCGGCTCCATTACGCCCTCGCCTTCGGCTTGGGCTGCAATCCAGCCTCGAGTATAATAGTCAACTTAGCTCACTTGTATCATAATGTACTATTATTATATATATAGTATATAAAAATATTTAAAAATGTAAAAAATAAGTTAATTAATGAATAAATGGAATAATAATAAGCGCCAAGATGGCTGGCTGACTGAAATAGTTATTGAGTGCTTGTTATAGTGCTAACTGCTATTATTTATTTATATATTTAATTATTATTGCACAACTGGGTACAAAGGCGGTCTTAACGCTTATTTGCTATTGGTAAGTTTATAAATAGTAATCAAAACTAAACTTAGTCTATTGGTACTACCAATTTGGTAGATATGGAAATTGTTTTTTATGGCAACAAAGATACACAGTAAAATTATGCCAAATTATACTTTGTAAAATATAGCTTGATCTCTGTGACACATGTCAAATACGTACATTTTCAACGTATTTTGACATTATTTGTACGTATTTGACATCTGTCACAGGGATCAAGCTATATTTTACAAAGTATAGTTCCCTCATTAGATTAAAAGATACATAGTAAAATTATGCCAAATTAGTTCCCTGTAGGTCTGTGGTTCCCTCATGTAGGAACTAATATTATCTGTGGTATGGATAAGTATGACAATGAAGGTTATGGTACCTACTTACCTAGTATCCTAGTAAATTATATTAGAAAAAAAAAAGTGGTGAATCTACTCCTCATAACACAGATCCTCATAACGATATTGTAATTATACCATCTAAGTTATACCAATGATTAATTATACAGTGTATATCATTATGTGTATTTATACAGTGACATGTTGTGTGTACTTAACCTACGTAAAAATATAATATTTTTTACTATGTCTGTGTACTTAATTGGAATAAATATTTGTAAAATATGGTTTTGTTATTTCAGTTATTCAACTCTGCTATTTAAAAGCTTCGACGAATAAAAATGGCGGACGGAATCTCGCTAAACAAAAAGTGAAGCACCCATAGTAAGACGCTCGCTTAAAAGTATGGCACGTACACATTCACACCCATAGTACGACAAAAAGCCGCGATTACGCAACAAATCTCGTGTGACGGTAGTCATTGTATTAGTGTCACAAGTAAAATAACAACATATATCTTATGTGTTAAAATTCTGTCGAAATTGTAGTGGGTTTAGGAAAAAACGAAGTGCTTCAATATTTTCTTAGCGAGATTCCGTCCGCCATTTTTTATTCGTCCGAGTTTAAAAGCGGTTGTGTCAACCCTTGTCCATTGTCCATCGACTGGCGGCCATCTTTGATTCTTCACGGCCAAAATTAATATCCAATCTATCCACGATTTTGCCTACTAGAGATAGGAATTTGACATAAGCTCTGTACAAAATATGTAAGAGAATTAAGCACGGAATAAATAAATATCTTCGGGACATTTAATAATTAAGGAATTAAGCACGGAATAAAAAATGTTTTCTTTATTTCGTGGAATTAAGAGTATGGTTCCTCCTTAAACGCTTAGACGTGGAGTTGCGGAAACCAGCTCGTTATAATACTATACTGTTCCTCCGTAATACAATGGTGCCGATTCTCTTGTCACAAAATTCTCTAAACTAGACTAAAAATCACCTAAATTTAGTTTAGTCCTGTCAAACGACAGTCGAATTCCATAACTTGGCTGTGCGCATTATGAAAAAGTTCTCAAAGAGCTTAGTCCTGATAGTAGGGATTTCTACCAAATGTGGATGATATCCTGCATTGCGTCTTGTAGTCCGATGAAAGAAAGGAGATGGCGGAATAAGCCCATGGAACTCTTGCGCACCCTCTCCAAAGTACAGCCTGTAGAACAGCGACAAACAAGCAACTGTGCTGTGCTGTGGGTTAACCTTTGTAGCTTAGATTTTACTAGCAATTCTTCACCAATTAGCCTCTGAGCTTTGCGTTAAAACAAGTCAAGAGCGGCAAGCTGGTGTTTGGTGGAGCCTTCCCATAAGTGACTGCAATACTCCATACACGATCAGATTTGAGCTTTATATAAAGTAAAAAGCTGTCCAGGAGTGAAGTATCGGTTCACCTTGTTAAGAATGCCCAACTTTTTGGCCACAGTTTGCGCCTTTGCCTGGATTGTGGTGCCGAAGTTGAGGTTAGTTGTCAACTCCATGACAAGAAGTTCTAGGTGGTCGAAGATGCTTATAGGTGTACCTTGGAAAGTAGGAGCCAGCTGGAAGTATAGTGGCATTAATGACTTGCCCCAAGTAACCAGGCACCAAATGTCCTTATTTGCTGATGACAGCACAGTTATCTTTAATACCGGTAGTAATAAAGAAATAGAAGGTGACATAAATTCAAGCCGTTTCGATTATTGGCTGGTTGACTGCTAATAACCTTAAAATGAACCTTACCAAAACCAAAATTATGAATTTTAAAATGAGACATATTAAACAACCACAGTTTCAGATAAATTATAAAGTTGATCAAATATTTGAAACAAATGTAACTAAATTTCTAGGAGTTCATATTGATAATGACATGATGACATGTCATGGAGGACGCAAATTGATAATGTTTGTGGAAAGCTCAGTAAGTTCTCCTACGCTCTTTATATGCTAGGTATAATTGCAAATCAGACCGCACTTCTAGCAGCTTATCATGGGTATGTTGCCTCTACTTTGCCATATGGCCTTATATTTTGGGGCAATGCTACAAATATTGAAGACGTACTAATAGCACAGAAAAAATGCATTCGAGCGATATGTAAACTTAAACGAACGGATACATGCAAGCCACATTTCCAAAACTTAAAAATATTAACTGTACCATCGCTTTATGTCTATGAAGCATGTAGTTTTGTTAAAAACAACATATATTTATACAAATCCACTGAAAGTCAACGACGCCAGCAAACATTATACTTGTTACCCACGAAAACTACTTTTTTGCACAAAAGTATATATGCAATTGCACCAAAACTTTATAATAAATTACCTAAAGAAATAAGGCTCAGTAAGAATATGAATGAATTTAAACGTAAAATGTTTAAATTATTGAATGACAAAGCATATTATTCTATTAAAGATTATCTGAATGACAAATTTTAATAATATTTTTTCGTGTCTATTGGCTGTTGTATAATTAAAATGTAGATCCCCCATGTTAATGAATTATTGATTATTTTGATTGCCATTTTTAATTTACATCTTTTAATTTATACGATTTTGTGACTAGTTTTATTTTTCTGACACTTTATTCAGACTACATAAATTATGAATTGTTATCTTAAGCATAACTGACATTGTATTATAAAGTATTATTATTTTAATATTGTAACTAAATATTTTGTATGCCGTCTGGCGGGACATAGGAAGGACCTAAATTGTGTAACTATCATCTATACTGTATACCCTGTGTTCACAAAATAAATAAATAAATAAAAAATAAAAAAGTGACTCCGTTTTGCGGTGAAAAGACACGCCTGAGTTTTAGAGGCATAAAATTGACCAGATTGTCATCTGCCCACTGCGAAACAAGATTTTAGATTGGATTTGTCCGCTCTATCATGGCCTCTCGTAGAGAACAGATTTCCTGTTGATTGGCCCCCGCACTGAACAAGCATCTCTCTGTGATAGAACTGTCATCTGCGTAGCCAACAAGACCTAACTGAAGCAGATCATTTATGTGAAGCAGGAAAAGTGTCGCAGAGAGAACTGACCCTTGAGGAACTCAGGCCATCATGGACTCAGCAATGAGGTCAGAGGAGCAGCCGTCAATGACCATTTGAATGGTCCTAGGTAAAACTGATATTGATCTTATTCACTTTTGAATGATTTTCAATCAAATTAGGCTGGTTTGTGTTTGGTGTGTGGTGTGCAGGGCCGTCTTTACCAGGGGGTGCAAGGGGTGCGGTGCACCCAGGCGCGGAGCGCCTGGCGGCGCCTGTCTAGCGCTGATTTTTTGGATATTTCATTGAACTTAACGCCATTGCACAGTTTTATATACTTGTTACTTACGACAAATATGAAGCGCAAGCAAAAAAAAATAGTCATCAACAATAATATTTTTTTTACTTTTATTACGCTTTCAGCGCTTGTCATACCGCATTACTACACTACACAAATAACAATTTTATTTAATACAACACGCGCGCGGCAAAAATCTCTAATCCAAAGAGAGTGTATGTATGCACGTTTGACACGTTGCCGCCCGGTCGCCCGCACTTGAAGCAAAACGATCTCTAAGTCAATAGAGTGTAAGTTCATTTGAAATGGGCGCGCGGTGCGGCACCTGTGCGTCTGTCATAGGCGAGTAATTGCGCCCTTTGACATTGCCGCCCGGGCGACCGCACTTGAAGCAAAATGATCTCTAAGTCAATAGAGTGTAAGTTCATTTGAAATGGCACAATGGCGGCACCTGTACGTCTGTTGCGTCCTTTGACATAGCCGTCCGGGCGCTCGCACTTAAAGAGAAATGATCTCTAAATCGCTACAATTAGGTGTAAGTTCATTTGAATTTACAGCGCGGCGCGCGGCGCCTATGTAAGTGTCGGTCAGTGATTGATCTGATTTCTTCTTTTAAGTAATTGAATTCGTTAGCTCATTTCATTTGCGACAACCGGCGAATTAGCGCAAATATTTGCAAAAATCGAACGTAATTATTTCAGAAGCTACCAAAATGATTAATCTGGTTAAAAAAGATTTGGAGAAATACCGCACCGATAGCGCGTTTGAACAGTTGTTATCTGATGCAAAATTAATTGCTGAAGAATTAGAATGCGAAACAGAATTTCAAGAAACTGCTCGTCCACGTCCCCGAAAAAGACATTTTGATTACGAGGCTGCAGATGAGCCCATTTTAGACCCAACCAACAAATTTAAAGTATGTTTTTATTTTTTTCTACTGGACACTGCTATCTCTAAATTAAATGAGAGATTCTATTTGCTGACGGAACACAATTCAGTTTTTTCACTCTTCCAAAACATTGAATGCTGGAATAAATTAGAGATGCATGAAAAAATATCTCAGTGTTAACGGCTCCAAGAAAAACTAACATTTAAAAATAGATTTGATAATGACGGGGAGGATTTATATAATGAATTAGAATTGTTGCCAATATTTTTTCCCAATGCATCAACAAGTACTCCCACTGATATTTTAAGCTATATTTATTCTAATAATTTAATTTCCTCATTTCCCAATATCTCAACAGCTCTGCGTAACACTGCCTGTTACAGTAGCAGAAGGTGAAAGATCCTTATCAAAATTAAAATTAATAAAAAATTATCTTCGTTCAACCATGACCCAAGACAGACTGACAAACTTAGCCATTATAAGTATAGAATCCAAAATAGATATAAAAATAAATGATTTAATTAAAATCTTTGCCAACTCAAAAGCAAGAAAAATTGAGTTTGTTTGATGTATGTGTATGTACATGTAATAAATCAAAGACATTTCTATACTTACGTCAGTATAATACCTTTATGTAATAAATAGATATTAAGTAATCGAAGTTTTAAGTTTAATTTTGTTTTTTAGAGTAATAAATAAATAAATTATCAAAATTACTGTATTGTGTTTTCTTGGTTGACTAGGACCCCTTTCATACTGCAGTGTGTCGTCGGTCGCGTGCCACGCTGCAGTGTAAAAAAAAAACGAGGGCGCAGGCTGAGCCCCCACCCCGGCGCAGAATAGACTTAAGACGGCCCTGGTGGTGTGTGTGTGTTTTGTTAAGAAAAAGGTCCTGTGCTCTTCATATTTTAGCGTATTGGCTTTCTTTGGAAGAGTCACAGCTTTGCTCACTAGGAAAACTTTTGGGATTATGCTGGTTTTATACATTTGTTGAGTTATTTTAAAGATTTATATTTGCATTGGTTCACAGATTGCAATCGTTCTGCCGATTTTTACGTGTCCTGAGTAGTAAAAAATATCTTCTTTTATCATTTCCTTAGCATTTCATAATTTCCATGGTCATTTTGGAACTATGGAAAACACGGAAATTAGTACCAAGGAAATTATATTTAAGTGAACCAAACATGATAGCAAACGAACTATTCACTGGACAAATAAATGGCATAAATTAAGGGTATTACCCTACACAAAAATGCTTATTCAACAGAAATAGTTGTGAAAAAGCAACCATAAGCTTAGAGACAACGACCACAGAAATTGAGAATTCCTTAAACAAAAGTCCAAGGAGGCACGTAATTACGCGAATAGCGCGAAATTGAACAGAGATGCGCATGTCCTGTTTCGATGGGCTATTGCGGTGAAATAGACGAGTCGAATCGTATAGCCGCGACATTTAATATACATGCGGTCCGTTATTTACAAGGGCTGAACGAACAACCCAAAGAAATTATATTTTTCACGTGGACAAGTACAAAATGCCATTTAATTCCATACTCCTAATGATTTTAGTAAATTAATTGTCATTTTTTAATAACTTAGTATGCATTAAACATGAAATAGCAAAAAAAGGATCTGAAAAATACTTCTGATTACAGATATAAATTTAAATGTAAGAAATTTTGTGAAGTGGACATACCAAGGAAATTAGAATTTGAATGTTCGAATGATCTAATCTTTGTTATTATATATGTTTTTCTTATGTTTAATAGCAAAACCAAGTCGGAAATAATGTTAACTATCACAAAAAATAGGCACGGAGAACACATAAAGTTAAAAAGTTGTGTTCGCCTACCTGGACATGAAAAAAACATGATTTTGGCGAATTACCCTTAAACTGTACTTGAGGAACCTTCTGTAATACGGGCCTGAGTAACTGAACGACCACAGTACGCTCCGGGCGTCGTCCGACGATAATACTGAACGCACCCCAACTGCGTAGTGATTATTTTCTCTGTGCCCGACTGGACGTAGCCCATAGATTTAGAACACTATAGATAGAAAATCGACGTGCCCCTTTTAGATAGCAATAGTTTTTACTTCAGTGATACCACACTAAGATTTTTACCCCCATTTTTTTGAGATTAAGTTAAGGGCTCTTAGCGTACGTAGAAAATAACTTGAAAATGCGCAGTGATCAGTTTAAACGATTTTAACCTCTATGTCAGTATTGAGTATAGTAACAAGCGCAATCGTACCATCTTTGTTCAAGTTATTTGCCGGATTAACATTTAATGGAAGCCAGTGGCTCCTACACTCTCGTCTATGAATCGCGTATGTATGTAAAGGTAATTTAGAAAAGGGAAATTAAATAAAGTATTTTGGAAAAATAGGATTTATTGTAATTTTTTTTGGATATATTTATACATAGATATATTTTGGATATATTGGCCTTTAAACAGAATCAATTTCAAAACTTTGCTTAGACTTGCACATCGAAAAAATTGTGAATAAAGCATACCAAATGTATGGATTCATAATGAGATAAACCCACGATTTTAAACGCAATTCTTCGTACCTGTGTCTATATAAAACTTTAGTCCGTTCACAGCTTGAATATGCCGTAACCATCTGGAACCCATTTTATAAAAAATACGTTGAAATGATAGAAAATGTCCAGTATAAGTTTCTTCGTGCAATGCATTATAGATGTCATAGATATTATCTTTCATATAGCCAGTTGCTCAGTAGATACAAGCTTTTGACGCTCAGCTCTAGACGCAAACAGTTGGAAGCAATGACATTGTATAACATTGTTAATGGTAAATTTGACTGTATTGATCTTAATAATGTATTGTGCTATGCAGTCCCCAGAACTGTCCATAGACGGCAGGTGCGTGCAGGCGAACTCTTTGCAGTAGGTACCTGCCGATCTAACACTGGCCTCCGTTCACCAATTCGACGAATGGCAGCAACATATAATGAAACATTCGAACATATTGATATTTTTGCATGCTCCATGAAAAGGTTTCGAAGCTTTTTATATGAGACACTTCTAGGATAATGGTTCTTTTTAATATTTTTATAATAATAACAGCTGTCTTGCATGTACAGCTCATTTCCTAGCGACTTAAAGCTTTATACACTTTATGGTAATCTGTGAACAGCGCTGTGGGCTACATTATTATTTATTTACATAAGATATATAATTAGTTATATTATATAATGTAGCTGTTTGTTGTTCCTCTTTTAATAAAATAAAAATAAATTTCGTATGAAAGTTTCTCACTCTATCACCTTTCTGTGAAACAGTTTTTATAAGGTGATGTATTCGTACATCTAAATATTTTAATGCAACAGCTTTTATTAGGATTACGAGGTGGCTATCCAGCGGGTTTTGATCTCTAACATGGTCGTTCAACGTAGTAAATGTGGGTTTCTCAATGTTTTTTTTCAAAATGGTCATAACCATATGAGCCATTGCCTTGTTAGTGGCTAAAAAAAATTTATACTACACACATACTACACTGTGTGTACCCTACACATAATACTAAAACAACCATATAAACCAATCTACTTCATCAATAAATAAAGATGAAAATTAAAAACACCCTAAATAATGGGTACATAATTACGTAAATCACAGCAGCACTAATCACGGAATTATTTAAAACATACGTCTCCTTCAACAATTTAATAAAAACCACCATATAACAGGTAGCACCCTAAATACTGGGAACGTAAACATGTCTATCATGGCAACACTAAACACTGAAATATTTTAGGTTATGTTATTTAGAAAACGCTGAAAACTGCTAATATTTCTATAAGAAATGGGTTCAAAATAATTAACACTTACGTACTTGTAGAAACACATTGTATGTAGTTAAATAAACACAACAATTTAGATATAAAATGCCACTTACCCGTGGAAAGTTAATCCTTCAATGTGTTGCTCGCTGCGGCTCTTGCAGCCTAACACACTACACCCGACCATATCACGGAACTGTATGAGTGTTTTATCACGAAGTTTCACCATAAAATTATAGAAAACTACGAAGCACAATTAATAAAACTCTTTAGTTTGACAGACCGAACGCTTTGTTTGTCAAACTTTAAAAGTGTGACAACGAAAATATGGGTAACATGTAAGAGATGGCGATATAATATTTGTGTCTTGCTCTATCTTAGGAGCAGTGGCATAAGTCCATTTCTTTCCCACATACTCTAACGTAGTTAGGAATCCATCTGTAGTGTTCATAATCTAAGACGTAGCCCGTGTCGTTTTTTGTGTTGCCAACCACTAATGTAATATTTCGAAAACATTGAATAATTACTTCTTTCTCTTTCTTTTCTTTTACATGGAGGGGCAGGAGGGGTTTAAAAAGTTGTGTCATGTTTCTTATTTTTGTTGCTTTTACATCAGTGTAGTTTGGTGCTGGTTAGAATTATTTTAGAATAATAAACCAACGTCCATACAAAATGCGGACATCTTTTATTGATCGAATTATAAAGTCACAAAAAAATAATAGAAATAGGGACAAAAAAAAACAGGGATGACATGCGAAAACAGTAAATCTACTGTTAAAATAGTAGGGCTAGTAGCACTGATGAGCTGTCACTTTTCATAAGTTTCCCATACGTGTAAAAATTGCGTTCCAGTTGACCATTACTACTTTTGAAGCATTAAATATATCCCCATTTTAGAAGAAAATATAAAAAAATACACTATGAGTAAAAGAGCTAGCAAATATACGAATGCTAAAACTTTTCGCATATGAAGTGACTTCGCCAGCTGGGTTGACTGTAGAGGTTATGGAAAATTGTTTATTGATTATTTAAAATTACGTTTAAGACTGAAAATTGTATTAAAATGAAGATTTACACAAACCAAAATAATACTTCCACGTTAAAGCTGCTTATTGCGGCTAACTTAGCGGGGAAGAAAGTCGATCTTGTTAGTGCTTCAATCGAAGGTACGTGAAATTTCCTCATATGCCATAAGAAAAAAATACATGCCTTAGCTTCTATGATTATTATTGCTTATATTTGCATAATTTTATTTATTAGTTTCCTGGCCTTGGAAAACCCCTCAAAGTTGAAAAAAAGGTTTCATTAAAAAAAAAACTCAAAACGTCTCCAAGTCACAATGTTTCATGTTTTATAATTTTTTTTTGCCAATTATATTTTTTTTTAAAGTTCACACAAGCAATGATAACACAATGTTCGTAATTTTTTTTTTATTCTAATAAAATTGCATTGAATTTTATCTAATGAGCAGGTGAAACATTTTAATTATTGCACTTATTGCATCAGAATTATTCAATTCTATAACTGTTGTTCAAATTCAAATTCAAATAATTAAAATTCATTTTTTCATTCATTTTTTTGTTCATATAAAATTTCCAATATAAATATAGGCTATGTCACAAGGTTTTCCCATTGTTTTCTTTAGTCTTATATGATTCTTCTTTGTAAGTTGTTGATCCTTATGGTTTTTTTCGGTTCATTCTTATTAGTTCTACTAAAAAAAAAAACAGCTTGATTATCCTACTAATATTATAAATGCGGAAGTATGGATGTTTCTTTGTTTGGCCTTCAAACACACTGAAACGGCTGAACGAATTTCGATGAAATTTGGCAGACAAATAGAACATAATAACTTCTTAGGTTTTCGCTATCACTACACATTATAATAAAACAAAGTTTAACTGGATTAAATCGTGTATATTATTTAAATTTGTTTGGCTAAGCTTTCGAAACGTCAGGGAAACCAATTTAAATAATATATGCGATTTAATCCGGTTAAACTTTGTTTTATTATAATAAATAGAACATAATCTGGACTTACATTGTAGGCTATTCTCATTTTCCTGCTGTTGTGATAAATGCCAAGACATTATAATTATATTTATATTTTGACAACCTCTGGGGTCTAGTGGTTCGAGTGTTGGACTGCTGATCACGAGGTTGTGGGTTTGATTCCCACAGGACACAAATATTTGTGTGATGAACATAAGTGTTTGTGTTGGTCTGGGTGTTTCTTATCTATTATAAGTATGTAATAAAAAAAAAGTATATAAGTATTATATCCAATGTCTAGTACCCATAGCACAAGCTCTGCTTAGTTTGGGACTAGATGAAAAAATGTCACAAAGATATTTATTTCTAGAAGTTTTTAAACTTTCACGAATTACACTCATATTGAACTAAGTTTACGGGACTTGTCTGACTGCTCATGACCACGGCCAATGCAACTTGACCGAAACATCGAGGTTAGTCAAAATGTTTGTTATATTTTTATTTAATTGTGCGCGACAAGTCCCATAAACTTAGTTCAATATTTATTTCTTCATTTATATTTATTCAAGTTCCATGAGACTTATTATTGTTAGTAACCTACTACTTAAAAACTATATTAGTACATCACATATATTTAAAATGTTTAAATATGTTATGTTTTAATATTATGTTTGTCATTGTTCACATACTATGGCAACTCTTTTTAGGTTTATTTCTAAAGACAATATTCTCTCTTTAAATCTTCTTGTTTATTTCTGACATTAACCTGCATAACAAACGAGTATAACAACTGCCTCGTTGGTCTGGTGGTTGCAAGCGCGACTGCTGAGTATGGGGTCCTGGGTTCGATTCCCGGGTTGGGCAAAGTGGTATTGGGTTTTTTCATTAGGAAATTCTCAGTAGCAGCCCGGAGTCTGGATTTGTGCCCGGTCAATGGCAATAGGCTCGCCCCCTAGTACATGGGACTATAACATAACTGGCGAAATGTGGGTGTACTATTACACCTCTGCCTACCCCTTCAGGGAAATACAGGTGTGATGTTATGTGTGTGTGTTATTAACCTAAATTATACTCACATTATGTGAATGAATTTGATGTAATAAACAACAAAGTATTTTAGAAAGAGTATATCCATGGAGTTTCTTGCCGGTTCTTCTCCATAGGACCCACAATTTGGAACCGTGCAACTAGAGCCTGACGTTTCAAAAGTGCCAGTAATTAGGTTTCATCATCATCATTTCAGCCGAAAGATGTCTACTACTGGACATAGGCCTCCCCCAATTAAGGGGGGGGGGTATGCCTTAATCATAATTATTATAATAATTAGGTTTATTTGAAATAAAACATCAAATTATCCCCTGCATTTGAGCTAACACAATTAGCTGTAATCTAATCTTTTAGGATCTTTTTTTATGTGCCATAAAGATTTTGGTCTATATTCATGCCGTATTTAAGGAGGTGACTATACCACTGATACTGAACACAAATCGATAAAAAAATCAATACCAAAATTTCATTTATTTATTTAAATACCTATTTGTAAACAAACATATTACCTCCTTTGTCACATGCGACACAAAAAAACTTGCGAAACCACCAAAACAATTTGCAGGTATTTCCACCCTTTGACAATGCCACGTTAGGGATTTATTCTCAAACCCTCGCTATGTTTCTAAATGAAAATTTGGGTATTAAATAATCATAGTATTTTTGTGACTAAGCACATTATTTATCATTTGCTCTAGAAATATGGCACGGTTACAGATCAACAACTTGTATTTCCTTCTTATTCATTCTCACCTCTGCTGTAATATCTTCTCACTCTTGCATGGTACTAACACTGGGTAGCGGCCACTTAGCGTCTTGTCTGTGATTGCAGACGATGTATTCGCAGGGCCGCGCCAGCTCCCTCTACTGGAGGTGGACGACAACCTGAGCTTCTTTTCAAGCAACGCTGCGGTGCAGTATCTGTTTCCTGTACTGGATCTGTCTGATAATAGGCAATGGTAAGTACTTATTTACATAAAGTTATTTCTTCCAAATAGGAGCTAATGGCAATAATAGAGATAAATCTGTGTGGCCGGATACCGGATATCCGGCTAACCTTGAAGTCGGATAGCCGGTTATCCGGAAGACAGAACATAGCCGATTGGCGCATCGTAATGAGCGAGCTCGCGGAGGTGGGGCACGAACGATCGGGCGGACTCGGGTGAATTCGGTTATTTTCGTTCATAAGCAAAGTTAGTAAGTCTTTCGTATACCGTTTGTTGCCTCTTGATGCAGAGAAATTGATATTTATTTATTTAATTATTTATGCACAACTGGGTACAAAGGCGGTTTTAACGCCATAGGCACCATAATTATTAATTATTTATTCACCATAATTTGCCCTTAGTGCAGTACGAGTACAATATTTTTTTGTTGTAAAGTGAAAATATTAAAAAAAAAAAAAACAAAAAAAGATAGGTAGATTTTTTTTTTTATTTTTTCAATATTTGTAAAGACGCTTGTCATCTTAGTCTACCCGCGACCACGAAATGCTGCAAAGCTTTCGAAACGTCAGGGAAACCAATTTAAATAATATACGCGATTTAATCCGGTTAAACCTTGTTTTATTATAAATAAAAAATTGATTATATTTGTTATGTGGATTAAATAAAATACTTATATTTTATACTACGAATTTTTTTTATAATCCGGTATCCGGCCGGGTAGAAAAATTGGGCCGGATAGACCGGATACCGGATAGTTACCGGATATCCGTTTCATCTCTAGTTAATAGTCACCAGTCATCATATTATGCTCTGGATAATATATATAGGTTGGTGATATCAGATTCAGCTGTCAGAAATCTAAAGCTCTAAAATACACGTAAATTCATGTTATCGTAAAAATACGAAAATCCTAGTCTATTTGTTGAAAATGTAGTCTATAAGGCGACAAATCAGCACTGCCCCACCCCCGTCCCTTTTACAAATGAAGGTCCGGAGCTGGCATCACTGTGACACAAACTTTACACACACACACACACACACATAACATCACGCCTGTATTTCCCCGAAGGGGTAGGCAGAGGTGTAATAGTACACCCACATTTCGCCAGCTATGTTATAGTCCCATGTAATAGGGGGCGAGCCTATTGCCATTGACCGGGCACAAATCCAGACTCCGGGCTTCTACTGAGAATTTCCTAGTGAAAAAACCCAATAACACTGCCCGACCGGGGAATCGAACCCAGGACCCCACGCTCAGCAGTCGCGCTTGCAACTACTAGACCAACGAGGCAGTCAAACACACAAACTCTATTAAAGTAATTTTCTCCTTTCAGCCAACAGATGCAAGAATGGGAGGCGACGCGGTTACACCCCGCCGTGGTGGCAGTCTTAACGTCTAAAACCGTGGCGTCAGATCTCAAGCAGGCGCTACAAGCACTGCTGTTGAATATCAACGGACAGCTGGCGACACACAAGTATATATTGGGAGTAAGTTGTTGTTGATGTGTCCGGTCCTGCGCCTGATCTCTCTCCGGTCGTGTCGAATTGCCGTCCCATCGGATTATGAGAGTGAGGGAATAGAGAGTGCACCTGTGTTTGCGCACACACTTGCACTATAATATGTCCCGCGCAGATGGCTAGTCTCCATTGAGATTGGCCGCCGTGACCGAAATTCGGCCGGGAGGACATTATTTATTATTATTATGTTTCTGGAGTTACTTATGATGCCTTTGGGTGACGTCAGCGAACACTGTTTCTTAATAAGATATCGCTGACGTCACCCAAAGACGTGCCAAGTGGATGAGAATTTCGGTACCACGAGCAGTGTTACGGTAGCTTAGTGGCTAAAGCACTGGCGTACTGAGCCAGGAGTCGCAGGTTCGAATCCTGCTCGTGAGCGATTTTTTCTTTCCACTATTTAAATCGTAAGATTTCGTTTCGCACGCGTAAATGCGTTAAAAATAATAAAATAATTAACTTTTCTCAGGACAAACTCTCAGCGGCAGACATATCGCTATGGAGCACGTTGTACCCGGTTTATTATAACCAGGACGTGAGGCAGGCGTACATACAGAACTGTAGCCACATCGTGAGGTGGTTCCAGGAGCTAGCCAGTGCGAGGGCAATACAGGTATGCTACAAAGAATCAGGTGTTAAATTAATAGGGAAGGTGACTATTATTTTTTTATTAGTTTTTACTAGAAATCTCGAAACTTTTTCAAGAAAAATAAGCAACAGTGAAAAAACATTAAAATCTATACATATAAAAGGCTTTGTCCTGAATGACTGACTGACGGATCAACGCACAGCCTAAACCGCTGATCGTAGAGACCTGAAACTTGGATGGTGTGTTCTTTGTATGACGTAGGCATCCGATAAGAAAGGGTTTTCGGAAATTCTATCCCTAAGGGGGTGAAAAAGGGGGGCAAAGTTTGTATGGGACAACGTGATTCCTTCGTCCAATCTACTTCAAATTTTGCATAAACCTTTTTTAACAGACTTAATGGAAGACGTGCTTCGTATTTTATTGAAATTCATCCCCTAACGGGGTTAAAAAGGTGTAAAAAGTTATATTTAATTAAATGTCCATGTTATAAGCGATTTAAATTTGTTCACTAGACAGAGACAGCACTACTGAAAAAACCGGCCAAGAACATGTCGGGCCATGCTCAGTATTATAGGGTTCCTTAAGTAGGTGTAATTACAAACGAATCAAATCGAATATTAATCATGGCTATGCTTTTTTAGTTTTTGCAATAATCGGCAGCATTCGCGACTCAGAGCGTGTTGTTAGTAGCGCCATCTAGCGATAAATTCAAGAAGCCAAATTGAAGAAGTGTGTTCAACATAACTTTTTTTTGTGTTACTTTTACTTTTTGTGATTTTTTCAAATAGAAAGTAACTAAAGGAGCATTATTTGCTAACATCATTTTTCTCTAAGGACAATGACCTTTGAACTAGGACGTTTTAAGTAATTTTCAGTTTTCTCTCTATAACTCAAAAAATTATAATCACATTATACTCGAAATAATTTTAAAAGAGAGTTTTCACAAAGGTCTATCAATGTGGAAGATTATAACTTTCTACGTTGCATAGTTTAGAAATGGCAGGGGGGGGGACACATTGCAAGCCACTTTGGCGCGCTATATTTCGCAGATGGTACACCTGATAAAAAAGTGGTGTATGAAACAATACCTTCATTTTAGTAGACCTATTCATTGATACCACACACGAGGGGGTGCAGCGAAAACAATTTTTTCATCTCCATTTCACATGTATGGACGCCACCCCTAAAATAAATAAAAACGATTTTTTTATTCTTTTAAAATTGAGATCTAGTAGACGAATTTTTAACAAAATTTCATTTACTTATGTTTATAACTGTAGAAGTTATTAAGCTGTAAAGGATTAGGACAGACGGACAGACGGACGGACATGACGAAACTATAAGGGTTCCTTGTAGGACTTCGGAACCCTAAAAATGACGTCGTTGTACAAAACCATCATAGTAACTTGACATCTCTCTGAACAATGTCTGTTTCGCACGACAAGGACAGAAAATGCCCCGTCCAAAAACCTGAAATGCATGTATCTCTCCCATTTTTTAATGGATTTTGTTTATTCTTTCTACAATGTTGTCCTTTCTGTACCTTCTTTTAAATAATATATCATTTTTGGTAATTTTTGACTGTAGGCAACTACCGGATTGGACAGGGTTTAAGACGGCCATAGGAGCTTGTGGCTTAGTAATATTTGTTTGATTTGATTTACGAGGTAAAACTGCGTAATCGTGGTCAGACCTTGGATGGCTGACTGTTACGTTTAAGGAACAATTAATAGCAATGTACAGTCGACCAATCGGAATCATGACCCACTCAGCTGATCATTCGCATGAAATTGTCAAAATAGTAAAATTTTGTTCTCATTACCGTCTTGTTGCACTTAGGACATTTTGGATATAAAAATATATAAATAATGGAATCTGCTTTAACACGCGTCAGAGATCTATGCAATTTTGAGCTGTGTTATGAATGCAATAGATTAATAATTGGATAAAAAATAACGTTTTTGATAAAACTGGAATTATATTTTGAATTTCAAATTAACTGTCGTTCCGCATAGAAACGAATCGGTAGACTGTCGGTTCGGTATTAGAATGTTTGTAGAAAATTAAGCTTAGAGGTACACTCGACCAAACGGAATCATGACCCACCGTCATGATTCCGTTTGGTCGAGTGTACCTCTTACCGAATATAGAACTTAGTATTAGGGAAGGCACTGTTTCCTGAAATACAGGTTGTCACCTAGTTCAGGAGACAGCTCCATTGTGTTGAAACATATTTGGTTGCTACTAAACGTTATTTTATTTATTCGTTGTACATTCAGACCCCTCCGTGCTTCGAAGAGCATGTTAAGCTGTCGGTCCCGGTTGCCATACGAATATCTATATTCTATGGCAGTCGTTACGGGTAGTCAGAAGCCCGAACGTCTGACAACTGGTCTAACCTCCGAATGTCAGTATTACCCAGTAACTGGGTTGCGGGGGTCTGATGGCAGTCGCTCCGTGTAAAATACTGATGTTCAGCCGCATCTGGTTAGATTGGAAGCCGACACCAACATAATTTATTATTTCTGGCAAGTACAGTCAACCGCACGTTGTAACACTTGAATTACGAAAACCACCCTTACTGCTTACGAATGAAAGACGCTGTCAAGTCAAACTGTTACCACTGACGTGCCGTTGACTGTACGTTCTTTAAGATTTATCATCACATATTGGTGTCGATTCTCTTGTTCACGAACTAAACTTATTTTAAACTATCACTCTCTTTTACTAATAGTAGATACAAGAAAGGGATCGCAACAATTTTAGAGCTGTCAAATTAGTCGTAATTAAAATTTTCATACACAGTTTAGTCATCTCGGAACGTGCCCACTAAAATACAAAAAAATGTAACACGAAAACCCTAAAATTGTTTCCATCCCTTTCTTGTATCTACTATTAGTAAAAGAGAGCGATAGTTTAAAATAGGTTTAGTATTTCTGAACAATGGAATACCAAAGTTCTTGTTTGAATAGAGTTTGAGTTGTTATTTGAGTTTGAAGTCAACCTTCAATTTCAGGAAGCAGTACATCAGTGGGGTGGGTCCGCCACGGGTCCCTTTGAAGTGTCTTCAGCGCTGGGCATTCCTCAAGTAACCAGTTTATCCACACCGGTTGCGTAAGTTTAATAAAGATAAGATAATGATAATTTATTTGTAAAACAGCAGCACAAAATATAGTGTTTGTGTTCATCGCATATCGATTGATTGTCGTTTTATTTTATTTTTTAACACGCTTTTATTACGTCGACCTGTATGTAACTAACTATGTAATGGAATCTAAGGTTACTAATTTAACCATCTTCCAAAGGTCGTAGCGTAATGAAATTTGGCAGCTGTACGTGGGACACTCAGAAAGTTTTGCGAAACTAAAAAAAATTGTTCTATACGTACATATATTTTTATCAAATCTTTTCAAAGTACTTTCCACCAGCCTCTATACAAAGATTCATGCGCCTAAACCAGTTTTCAAAACACTTTTTCCAGTCCGCCGCAGACACCTCGTTTACAGCCTGCTCGAACGCAGCCAGCGCATCTTCCGGCGACGAAAATTGTATCCCTTTGAGCTGATTTTTTATTTTTGGGAATAAAAAGAAGTCACACGGTGCTAGATCAGGGCTGTAAGGAGGGTGACCCAGGAGTTTGACTGGCGTGCTGTCCAGGAAGTCCCTCGTTTTGAGTGCGGTGTGCGCAGGTGCATTGTCGTGGTGGAGCAGTAGCCCGCGGAGCCCTGTGTTTGGTCGCTTGTTGCTTATAACAGAGAAAACTTCTGGCAAACATTTGGTAGTATACCATTCGGCATTAATGCTTCTTTGATCCCGTAAGGGAATTGATACCAAGTGGCCAGTCAAATTAAAAAAGCTAGCGATCAAAATCTTACCCCCGCTTCTAGATCGCTTCACTTTGGTAGGCGTTGGCTCATTTTGAAACACCCAAACAGTCGACTGGCGCTTGGTTTCTGGGTCGTATTGATAAATCCAGGACTCATCACCTGTAACGATGTCGTAAACACGCCGAGACGAGCCTGCTTCAAATTTGTTAAGCATATCACGGCACCATTCCACCCGGGCCTGCTTCTGAGCATCGGTGAGGTTGTGCGGCACCCAGCGTGATACTATCCTCCTCACGCGAAGATGGCTGTGTAGAATCTCGTGAACGCTTCCCGATCCAATCTTCAATATGTGTTGAATCTCCTGATATGTAATTCGCCTATTGTCTTGGATTAAATTTTTCACTGCTAGCACGTTTTCTTCGGTAACAGCCGTCAAAGGGCGACCGCTTCTTTCGTCATCCCCCAAAGTTGGTCGACCGCGCTTGAATTCGTTATACCAACGATACACGGTTGCCTTGGAAGGGCCTTCATCCATGAATGCCATTTGAAGTCTATCGTACGATTCATCCGGTTTCAGGCGACACTTGAAATCGTATAAAATCATAGCTCTAAAATGTTCCCGGCGCAGATCCATATTTCAGTGAGACACAATACTTTGAATTAACTCGCAAAAAATGTGGAGGGAAATTTTGAAATTGGAACTTACTTATTTTTACTTATAAATAATCATATTTTCGAAAAACATTATAACTGGCCAGTCTCCCATATATAAAAACTTTTTTTCGCAATACTTTCTGAGGGGCCTGGTATGTAGTTCTGATGACAATACAATAATATGGTACTGTCGAACTGATCTGATGATGGATCCGGGAGATATGAACTGGAACTTCATGATGGAAAATCGTATCATAGCTGTTTTAGATTTCTTAGAAGTCTTGTAATGAACTTTGACTACGATTAGGATTCAAGGTCTGATGAAGCCGGAAGATATGCACTGGCATTCCATGATGGAATATCGTATCATAGTCGTGTTTGCACTTGTGAGAAAGGCCACGTAATGGACTTTGAACACGATCAGGTTTCAAGGTTATAAGCGTGTTTTTCTAGTGTTTTTTAAACTATTAATTTATTATTCATTTGTAATATCACGTATGTGATAATATGGGTATGTATGTCTATACAACATGTTGATCTGTATTCGTGCCATATTTAAGGAGGTGACTATCACAGAGTACATTATATAGCTGAGAATAGAGTAATCAGTCAAAAAGGCGCTAGGAGCGCCTCCGGTGTTGATTTCTGGAACTACAACGTGCTATATACATACCTATAACTATAGTAGGTATATGTGACCTCGCATGACCCCTACAATAACCTTTAGAACAATTATTTCAGCTCTAAATGAGATTTTGTGCAATAAAACTAACAACTAGGTGAGGTATTTAATTTAATTTACCTCACCTAGTTATTAGTTTTATTACACAAAATCTCATTTAGAGCTTTAACTTAGGTGTAATTTGGGATATACAATAAAATGCAGTATTATGGTTTGCAAATTTAATGTAGTTTTACAAGCTTTATTATAATATTCAATAGCCAGTTATTTCACATCTTCTTTGTCTGTCCTGATGCTAGTCAACAACGTTACACAAACATTACACATTAGAACATCACCGTTGTCATTTATTAAAAAAAACTTATACAGAACTCACACCAAAATTCTGTCAAATCACTTCTGTGGTCTGAGCAAATCAATAAAATCGATTAGTATAATTCTTTATGCAAGGTAAATCACTTTTTCTTTTTGAATTAGCTGTTACCACATCTTGTATCGCAGAAAACATCTTTAACGTGTGTTCGGAAGGGTAGGTGAGCAATTTAAAGGTAGAAAAACATAATAATTCAGGTCGGTTTCGTCACTATTAAATAAAATGTCTTTACATTGGTTTTTAAATAAAGCTTAATGTTAAATCATTCTGAATGCGACACTTAAAGTAATAAATAATATTATTTAGATAATATAAGACTTATCACAATATAACCCAAAAAAAAAAGTGTGAAAAAGAAGTGTTTTGATGAACTCTGGTACCCAAGGTATATATTGTGTTATGGTACCAGGGTTCTCGCGTTCAGGTTTTTATAATACTTAAAATAACAGTTACATTGTAAGATGTAATTGAATTGATTGCGATTGTAAGATGTTGACGAACACAGTATTGGAATTTAGAAATAACTTTTTGACTTGCCTGACAACAGAAGTGCTTTGACAGAATTTTTATTAGTTCTGTTAATGATTTTTTATAAATAACTGGTGACATGGTGTGAATGTGTTGTAGAATGGCATCGGATCTCAGATTAATTGCCAATCTGAGCATCAGATATAAGATGCAGACTATTGAAAAAAAATGCAAATCATAAAACTGCGTTTTATTTAATATCATAAATAAAATTTAAACTGTGTTCATCTACCGTACACGCTGCACTGATATATTTCTCTGTACAGTCATAAACAAATGCGGTGTTATGATTTGCAAATACGTTTTTTTTATAATATTCAATTGCTAGTTCTTTCACAGTATCTTCTTTGTCCGAATTTTATGTCCTGATGCCAGTCAACAACGTATTCACATCACGGCAACAGCCGAATGTTGTATGTAAAATCTCATACAGAACTAAAAAAAAACTGTCGAATCACTTCTGCGGTCTGGGCAAGTCAAAAAGTTGAAAATGATTACCGTAAAATGCCCTAACTTTGCCCACAAGCCCTACTTTGCCTAACGCATTAACTTAATTTTTACACGCACTGACACTTTATAACTGAACTAAAAGTTAGCGTTGTCATAGTTTTTAAATCTCCCCAAGTACGGAAATCATAGCTATTATAAATTACTAAAAAAACAACTAGGCAAAGTAGGGCTTGTGGGCCAAGTTAGGGCAGTTTACGGTACTGTTACAAAATTGTTATAGTATAATTTTCATTTTTATTACATTTTAATACTTTTCTTGCCCTTGCCCATACCTTACTATGATCAGATTTAGGTGTGAGAAAGCTTTTAAGAGAAATAACTTTTCCGCTGCTTTTTTTCGAGTTATCATGACTGCCATCCATAGAATCGAAGAGTTCATCGAAAACCAGCAATACTTCGGCGGTATTTTTGCACTCCACTGGAAGTATTCTTTTATCTGAAAAAGTAGAAATAAAACTAAAAATATGACTTTTAAATAAATTTCGAGGGATGGTCAACAAACAGCAAATTACAATTGCTTATAACCAGTGATCAGATGATTGGTGTTCAAAACTTTGAAGGTTAGTTTGGTTTATTAATTACTAGCTTCTGCCCACTGCTTCGCACTCGCGTAATTCGTTTTATCACACAAAGACGTTATCGCCATTCAGCAGGTTTTTTTTTATCTTCGCAGTATAAAAAGTAGCTAGGTTGTTCTCCGGGTTCCAGACTATCTCTGTACCACGTTTCCTCAAAATCGGTTCACGCGTAGCGTGAAAACGTAATAAAGAAACAGAGAGAGTTACTTTTGATTTTAGTATATTAGTTTGGATTTGAATCAGGTAGATATTTGCCTGTTTGCTGGTGGATAAACAAAATAAATCATTGACTTTAGGTAATTAAGCTCACGAATATGATACTGCTTATAATAACTACTCACCAGCTAAGTATCCCATATTGGTAGCAACAGTTCGACTGAATATTTGGGTTGCCATCTTAACCTTCATTTTGGGGGTTAATGTGAGCTTCCGTAAGATTTTTCATTAATCTGATTCCTTTATGTGAGGGATGAAGTTTAATTAAGTGGTCCCATTTTTCAATTTTAACTTGTCTATAGTGCACTGCAAATCCTTCATAATAAAATTATTCCTAATCCCTTTGATTAAGTGCGGGGGATCAAAAAGGGGCATGAATACCTTTCCATTTATTACAAATACTTGATCCTTGAAATTTTGTATTCTTCTTATATAAGAACTTGTGTTAATTATATAATTAACACAAGTTTCTTCTATCAATTCGTTTACAGTACATAACATTTACAGTCCCCTGGTCACAGACAGTTGCAAGCACATTCAATCCACATGACTGCAATTCGGTTATAATATTTTGTTAATAAAAGTTTTAAATCTCCTCTTGTTGTTCCTCTGGAAAATGTATAAGCCGGTGATTGTTTGTAATTTTCATAACTTCCCTAACATAAATACAAGAGCATGGTCAGCTATGTTTCTCTTTGTTTGTCTTCCATTATTAACAAATCCTGTAATCTCATCTCTTTTTCTATTGAAATCATAATGAAACATTATTGATATTTCATTGAATAGAAGAAAGAATACACGACGTTATTGACCCTTTTCTTAAACTGTTCAAATATCTTTTTGTTTTATCTAGTCTTAAACCGACACAGGAAATAAGCAGAGTTAGAGATCTATATGCTTTTGAGCCCTGTTTGTATAAGCTGAGGAGCCATGATTGTTTCGTCTTTGGTGAATCTTCTTCCAATTTTTCTTTCCTTTTGAATGAATTTTGGAGGCTGCCAATGTCGTAAATTTCTGTAAACATTTCTGAAAAGTTGTATTTTCAGAAAGTTTCTTACTTTCTATGTGCTTCCTTCAGTCGTGTGGCATAACTGTCTTTAATGTTGTTGTAATGTTTTGATAGTGTTTTGCCGGTTATTATGTTTGATGCTGAAAAAAGAAAACCTTGTTATGAGATAGTTCAGTTATCTTGCTGGTTCATTAGAAACTTGACTTTGCCCGCAGCTTAGCCCGCATACTGAAATAAGATATAGCCTATGCTACTTCTGAATTAAGAAGCTTTCTAATGGTGAAAGAATGATTAAACTCAGTTCAGTAGTTTCAGAGTTTATCGATTACGAACAAACAAACAAACATTTCCTCTTTATAATATTAGTATAGATCATCATCATCATCATCATTTCAGCCGAAAGAGGTCCACTGCTGGACATAGGCCTCCCCCAAGCATCGCCACAATGACCGGTCCTGCGCCTTCCGCATCCAGCGGATTCCCGCGACCTTCACCAGGTCGTCGGTCCACCTTGTGGGGTGCCTACCCACGCTGCGCCTTCCAGTACGCGGTCGCCACTCCAGAACTTTACTGCCCCATCGACCATCCGTTCTGCGAGCAATGTGCCCCGCCCACTGCCACTTAAGTTTGGCAATTCTTCGGGCTATATCGGTTACTTTCGTTCTCCTGCGAATCTCCTCATTTCTGATTCGATCACGCAGGGATACTCCCGAGCATAGCCCTCTTCATTGCCCTTTGTTCGACTTTGAGCCTTCTTATCAGGCCTATTGTGAGCGACCACGTCTTAGTGCCGTAAATAATTACTGGCAACACACACTGGTCAAAGACTTACGTCTTGAGACACTGCGGTATTTTGGACGAGAGGATATTGCGTACTATAGATAACAAATTTAATTCAAGTTTCACTTTGATCATCATCATTTTAGCCGAAAGACGTCCACTGCTGGTCTTAGGCTCCCACAAGCATCGCCACAACGACCGGTCCTGCACCTCCCGCATCCAGCGGATTCCCTCATAGAAATCTCAGCGCTCTGTAGGCAACCCAAAACATAACTAACTTGTTTACTTTTTACTACAAAATAACAAAACATCAAGCCTGTATTCAGATAGGCAGACACCCATATTGCGCCAGTTGTGTTGTGCAATAGTGGGCGAGCCTATTGCCATTAACCGGGCACAAATCCAGACTCCAGGCTGCTACTGAGAATTTCCTAATGAAAAAACCCAATGACACTTCGCCCAACCCGGGAACCGAACCCAGGACTCCACGCTCTGCAGTCGCGCTTGCAACCACTAGACCAACGAGGCTGTTTCACTACAATACATTGAAACATAATAAATGAAACAAATACGTACCATTTTTGGTCATTGCAGCTGGATGCTTTAAGGAAGTAAGAATTACCCCTGAAGTGTTTGCAGGTGCAGCTAAATCTGGAAATACATAAGTCATTTGTTATTTTTGGTTATCTATTGAGTATAAGGTTATGATATGAGTACAATGACAATTATTAGAAAATGTGATCTTAAACATGAGGATAATAATCCTACTAATATTATAAACGTGAAAGTTTGTGTGGATGTTTGTTACTCTTTCACGCAAAAACTACTGAATGGATTTTAATGCAATTTGGCATATAGATAGAACATAGCCCGGATTAACATATAGGCTAATTTTTATCTCGGGAAGATGAACAGTTCACGAGGGATGCGCGGTAAACGACATCCACGCGGGCGAAGTCGCAGGCATAGGCTAGTATAAAATAAACATTACAAAGAAGTTAAAACCATCTTCAAAAATAATAAAATAAATTGTGTGAAACAGTTTAGGAAGTCGGTGCCTATGATTTGGTTTGATTTAAGAAAAAATTGACACCGACTTCCTAAACTGTTTCACACAAATTATTTTATACTTTTTGAAGTCAGTTTTTCTTTTTAACCGACGAAAATATAAAAGTTTATTTTATATTTTTGGCATTAACAAAAGAAAGACAAGCGATTGCTACAATCCCCGATGATATGATATGCTGTGATACATTGAAGAGTTCCCTTCTTTATATCCGGATATCAGATTTTCACCAAATGTTACTTTCTGAATGCAAATGCTTGATTTGTTGAAGAAAATACCAAAATCACTATGTGTATGTATGCCTATAATATTTGAGGAGTTCCCTCAGTTCCACATGGATCCCACTATCAAAACTGTATTTTGATAAAAATGGGATCAATCTGGAAGATACCTTAATTTTAGGGGCTCATGGCTAAGTAGCAACCGCGCAGATTGTATGATGGTAATAATATGGATAACCTCCCAGAGGTTAAGCTACACTTGCCGCGGTCAGTCCGTGGATGGATGGGTGACCATTTTGTTGCACATTGAGACCCCTTCATGCCTCGGAGAGCACGTTAAGCTGTCGGTCCCGGTTGACATACGCACATCTATGGCAGTTGCTATGGGTAATCAGAAAGAAGCCCGAAAGTCCGACAACTGGTCTAACCTGCGAATGTCGGTATTACCCAGAAACTGTGTTGCGGGGATCTGATGTCAGTCACTCCGTGTACAATACTGATAAGTATTCAGCCGCATCTGGTTACATTGGAAGCCAGCACCAACTTAATTGGGAAAAAGCTAGGATGATGAAGTGTTAGCAATTTACCTGTTTCTGAAAGCTTTTAAGTTCACTGGTTTTGGTGGATATTGGTTTACTCAATCGAATCGGTAAACATAGGGTAGGACGCCCTCCGGCTCGATGGAGTGATGATACGGATGCGAGTGACCGAGGATCGATGTCAGTGGCGTGCCATTGGAGAGGCCTATGTCCAGCAGTGGACTAATATAGGCTGATGATGATGATTAAATAGACCTGTTAAAATAAGATAACCAGTTATTACATAAATTCAGACAAATAACGTACAATCAAGATGCTTATACAAATGGTAAAGCCAAGTGCAAAATTATGTACCAAATAAACCTTTCAAATATACAGAGGGCTTACAACCAAAAAGCTAAGCTAACTTCAGCCTAAGGACCCTAAAAACCGCCGATCTGGCAGGCAGCACCTGGTGAAATCAGGAGTTATGGGGTGGAGAAAAAAAAATGGTATTTAGTATTGTCTGTGGCTTTTTTCTACAGAGTTTATACATGCTGAAAATTTTGTCGATTCGAAAACGATGAGGTGGGGACGAATTACTTTTACTATGTGACCAATCCTGAAATCGTGAATAAAAAATCAGCTGTTCCTATTGTGTTCAGATAAATCGACAAAATGTAGGGATCAGCTATATTTGTTTCACGGTTGGTCCCATAGTAAAAGTTGTTCATACTGATGAGTACAATGACCCCTTAAGAGATTTTTTTTCGCGATTTCCTTAAATGTATATTATTGCATTTGGCTGGCAGGAAAATTCGGGAGAATGTTGTGGATTTTGTATTATTTTTCAAAATTTGTGTTTCTTCATGTGTTAATGTGTAATAATGGTGGATTATTAAAAGTTAAGTGCTTGTTAACATTTACAAGTGTGGGTAAATGGTACACAGTTGAACAACACGACTTTTCTTTTTTAGGATTCCGAAGTCCTACAAGGAACCCTTAAACCCTTATATTTTCGTCATGTCCGTCCGTCTGTCCGTCTGTCCTAATCCTTTACAGCTTAATAACTTCTACAGTTATAAACATAAGTAAATGAAATTTTGTTAAAAAATAGTCTGCATATAGATCTCAATTTTAAAAGAATAAAAAAATAGTTTTTACGTTCTTTAGGGGTGGTGCCCATACATGTGAAATGGGGAAAAAATAATTTTTTTCGCTGCACCCCATTGTGTGGGGTATCATTGAATAGGTCTACTAAAATGAAGGTAATGTTTCATACATCACTTTTTTATCAGGTGTACCATCTGCGAAATATAGCCCGCCAAAGTGGCTTGCAATGTGTCCCCCCCCCTGCCATTTCTAAACTATGCAACGTAGAAACTTATAATCTTCCACATTGATAGACCTTTGTGAAAACTCTCTTTTAAAATTATTTAGAGTATAATGTGATTATAATTTTTTGAGTTATAGACAGAAAACCGAAAAATACTTAAAACGTCCTAGTTCAAAGGTCATTGACCTTAGAGAAAAATTATCATGGCAAATAATGCTCCTTTAGCTACTTTCTATTTGAAAAAATCACAAAAAGTAACTTTGACATCAATCAGACTTCTTAAATTTGGCTTCTTGAATTTATGTCTAGATGGCGCTACTAACAACACGCTCTGAGTCGCGAATGCTGCCGATTATTGCAAAAACTAAAATAGCCATGATTAATATTCGATTTGATTCGTTTGTACACCTACTTAAGGAACCCTATAATACTGAGCATGGCCCGACATGCTCTTGGCCGGTTTTTATTTCTCATGAAATTATGTCATATTTTTTCATGTTTATTTGTTCTTGATCAACATTTCTTTCACCCTAGCATTAAAAACATAATAAATATGTATTAAACTGAATCGTAAGTATATCCTCCATTCAAACCGAACGTAAATGTTGCCAGATATCAGACTATTTCAACAAATAATCAGAATCAATTCTAAATATCGATACTTCTATAAATTCACTTTTACTGTGTTTCAGATGCTATTATACTAGACTTATCTTAATTGATTGATTTCTTTTTTTTATTTCCACAATTTATTTTAAATCTCGAAAATCAATCAATTTATTAAAAATAATAAAAAAATCACTCATATGACGTCAAATCAAAAGAAATTGCAAAACATATTTTGAAAACCTATTTTGTACAGAAAAATAAGATGATTCTTTGCTTTAAAATACCTATGCATTTATTGTAAGTATTGTTATAATCATTTTAAATTAACTGAAATATTACTTATTAAATCGATATTAATGAATACACCCAAAAACTTGAAAAGCTAATCCAATGTTATTTAAAAAATACTTACAAAATCGATTTTGAACATCGATTAACAAAATAATTATATCTTGCAACACCATACATGATGTCCGGATGTCTTTATGGGTGTGTTCAGTTATATCGCCCAATGATGCACGGAGCGTACTTATCAATCAGTTATGGAGTTGGAAAAAAATTGATTTCTCTTAAACCAGGGTGAAAAAATTAAAATCGTTTGCAGAATAATAAATGATAATTCTTGGTCTACAAAATAAGACTAAAACCGCCGTGACATAGCAATTTTTTTTGAGGGGCCTAAAGCTCCTAAGAGAATGGGCAATGTCCTTTGATTTAAATCATGGATTTTTATAAAAAAAATGATTTCAATCAATGACTTAAATCGTTTTATTTACCACCCTGGTTTTACTAGTCTTGGATAAAAGATCTTAGCAAACAGGTCATAAAACTACTAAAAAAAATGCACTTGACAGTAAGATAGTTAAAGATTACCTCATGGACAGAATTTCATTGCTTTACCCGTAGATATGGAAGGTTCGACAAGTGTAGGATTCTTCCTAGTCACATGACAGTGCATTCTTATGAGGTGAGCCTGTAAATTAAATACATGTATTTTTTTTAACTTTCAATAAAGCATGATTTGTTTAAGAAATAAGTAGGGCTGTTGTGTCATCAATATTGTGTACAACAAATGTTATCAAGATTGATGAAAAGAAGAAACTTTTCAATGAGGAGACGCAGGTTGGATCCATGGACCAGCCATGTTAGCCATTTAACAATTAGGTTTTTCATTCCTAATTTATTCAGCAAAAATAAACATTTTAAGGAAATCAGCATGTAACAGAGAAGAAAGTTAAATGGATGGATCACCTTGATAAGACCGCCCATTGTACATATCTTCTATATAAGTCATATTATATGTTGCTATTTTCTTTTGTGTACAATAAAGAGTATTTGTATTGTATTGTATTGGATAGATGGAATGGTGAAATACTGGTCTGAAATGAACTTGTGCAAAAGAGAAACTACCTATGAACGGTCAGGGTCAAAAATATTAGGACAAACGGATTTTTTTTTTTTTTTTTTTTTTTTTTTGCCATATTAGCTAAACCTAGTACTTTAAAAACTATTGTGATGAGAGAATAAACTGATTATTTATTTATTTATTCAAAATGATCTGAATAACTAAGAAAAATAAACTATATCTCAATGACACAAGGTGAGTTGCAGGAAAAAAAAACAGTACAGTACTGCAGAATAAATATTGTGCATCGGCACAGATATATCGGCAAACATCAGTAACACTCATACTGTACATGACAAATATGATTGACTAAAGTAATTTGGTCCTAAAAAACACTCGCAATTTCGAGTGTCATGCCAATGTTCTCATTCTGATAAGAATTTTATTCCATTGAGATAAATTTTAATATGCAAGATTTTTAAAGATAATTTTGAACAGTCTATTCATCCTGATATTTTTGAAACTGACTGTACATATAACTAAAAACTGTAGTAGTAGTGAACATAGAAATAATGGCAAATATTTTTAAAAATACCTTGGTCAGAGTGTCGCCTTAGAGGCCCTTGCGTGCAAAGTAGGAACCACATTAGCACTTAATCTTCAGCTCCTTATATGAAATTTAGTTTTAAAGTGTTTGAGACATACTTTTCTATCATTGAATACAAATTAGCCACCCAAAACAAGAAAATCTCCACCAATTTCCAGGATCTAAATCAGCCTTCTTCATTAACAGGGTTGGGAAACGAATGCAAAATTATACTGCAATCTTCACCTGCAAATGAAAAGACATTATTATTATTGTTCAGCTGTCTCTCTAGTAATAATACTGTACACCCTTCTATGACAAACTCAAGTTAGATGACAAAGTTCTTATTAAAGAATATTTTATACTTACTACGGTAGGTAATCCAACGGCGAATACAATATCTAAGTACATATTCCATAGCATCAAGTCCGGTTCGGAAGCAAAATAGAATAAATGTCTAAAGTAGTATGCACGGATCAAAGTATAAATTGTCATCATTTACATTAAATTGAACTAAAGTTTACAAAGGAAACTGCAATTTTGCCGGCCCGGCGCCATGACACATGACAGAATGACAATCCATTATACTTTTACAAAAGTTTATAAACCAAACTTGAAAATCCTACAAAAAAAAAATACTTTTTAAAGAGCAAATATAGATTTCAGAATTTTTTATTGATATTTGTGTTTTCAAAGTTTGCTTTTCCCATTATTCTGTTAAAAAGAAAGGTTTAGCTCCAAGTAAAGAATAGTAGAAATTCTGCGTACAAAGAAATATATTGGTTTTGAAAAACACACAAAGAGCCATCTGTTGATACACTCAGGAACTAAACCTGAAGGCTGCTTGCCAATAGATTATTTTTTGTATGAACTGCAAACACCGTGGTGACTATTCAACTGATACTGAACACGAATCAATAAAAAAATCAATACCAAAAAAAAAACGGCTCACGACTGAAGTAAAACTTCACTAACTTATAACTCCCTCAATACTATTTCAATGAGAACAAAGGAATGGCGGCGCGGCGCGCGTACATCTGCCGGCGCTGTGTCGTGTACCGCGTCCCGCACTACCCCCTCCGTTCGCCTCACGTCTCGTAACGCATTCACCAGCTTACTCCCCAAGTCAAGCGTGCCTAAAGAAGTTTTACTTCAAAAAAAATCCTATTTAACATAAACTCCATATAACATAACATATCCAGCCCATTACTGTACTGCTGGGCACGGGCCTCTTCTTGGTACGAGAAGGCTAAGGCCTTAGTCCACCACGCTGGCCTAGTGCGGGTTGTCAGACTACACACACCATTGAGAACTGTATGGAGCACTCTCAGGTGTGCAGGTTTCCTCACGATGTTTTCCTTCACCGTTAAACTCCATATATTTTATGTCAAATTTCTATCTCTAGTAGGGCAAATCGTGGATAGTTCGGTTATTAGTTGTGGCCGTAAATATCAATCTCCCGAAATGTTTCTGATTGCCGTTTATTGGTGACATTAATGACCTAAGTGTCACAAATAAACGGCAAACAGGAACATCTACTGTTAGGATATTAGATTTGAAACTATATTTGTACGTTTTTAATTACGAAAATTGGCCTTCTGTCCTATCTATTTGTCATAATCAAGGCTCGGAACCGGTTTGAGAAATACCGGTTAGTACCGGTTTATTGCGGTTTAGCTCCGAACTTTTGTTAAAAAAAAAAAAAAAACATTTATTCAGGACCAAAACATTTTTACACATTGTATAAACCCGCCAAACTGTAACAGTTTGTCGGCGGGAGTAGCGCTCGTTTTTATTTTGGTTCTTATTGCTAGTAAAACTTCTAACTTAAATTAAAGTGACGTGATGGTACGCACGGCCACACATCAAGCTACACAACTCCAGCACAAGCTGACCCCGCGTTACAAGGAAAACCTATACAATGCAAGGCCAGCCCACATTGGGAACTTACAGCCCGATGCGCAGCCGTGCGCACCACGCACATAATGTTATTACCGTGTTACCGCAGTGTGTGTGTGTGTGTTTGAGAACGTGAACGTTAAAAGAACTTTCATCATCATCAACTCAGCCTATCGCAGTCCACTGCTGGACATAGGCCTCTCCCAAGTTGCGCCACAACGCTCGGTCCTCTGCCTTCCGCATCCAGTCCCCCCCAGCCACGTTCTTTAGGTCGTCGGTCCACCTGGTAGGGGGGCGCCCTACGCTTAAATAAAAGAACTTTATTTAACCGAAATTAACCGTTTTAATCGACGAGCGCCAAGTAAGAAAGAAAAGAAAAGTAGATACTTACCCATTTTTGGATTTTTTGCAGCGGATCTGATTGAAGCATTGAAACGTTCGTTGCGAAACAGAAATTCTCTTTCTACTAAAGAAAAATTAAAACTAAACGGCGTTTGTTTATATTAACCGGTTTTTATTGCTCTGAACCGGTTAATCCGAAAAAACCTTTATGTAAAGTTCCCTCAAAATACCGGTTTAAAAAACCGGTTTATTCGAACAAAACCGAAATTTAAAGGTTTTGCGTCAAGTACATAATACCGGTTTCAAAATGTAACCGGTATCCGTGCCCTGGTCATAATATTGTTTTTTACAACAGTTCACCTGACGAGGGTGCAGCAGCTGAGTCTGGCCCGACTCCTGAAGAGGTGGAGGCGGCCAAGGAGAACTGGGTCAACGGAGTCAAGAAATTACAGGCACCGCTCGTGCCTGGGAAACTTGTGTAAGTTACAGTACGCGTTATACAACGTGTATCAGAAATGCGTGGTCATATTTTAAGAGCTCATTCAGTGCATCGCATAGAACAACTTTTACTATGGGACCAAACCCGAAATCGCGAAAAAAATATCAGCTGTTCCCTTCTAAATCATCGATGTCGCTCGACAAAATGTAAGGATCAGCTGTTAATTTTTTAAGCGATTTCAGGGCTGGTCTAATAGTAAAAGTTGTTCGATAGCATCCTCTGAATAAGCTCTTCAAATATGACCACGCATTTCTGATACACGTTGTATATTTATGATGCCTATACCAATATATATTACTAGACCAAAGAGGCAGTCAGTCATTCAGGCCGATGTATGGGATAAAATATTTTTGAAAGGACATTGATAAAAATAGCCTTAAACTGTTACAAAGATGAACAATATACGAAAATTACATGCGAATTTTTTCGTTTCATAATATACCAGGCCCCTCAGAAAGTATTGCGAAAAAAAGTTTTTATATATGGGAGACTGGCCAGTTATAATGTTTTTCGAAAATATGATTATTTATAAGTAAAAATAAGTAAGTTCCAATTTCAAAATTTCCCTCCACATTTTTTGCGAGTTAATTCAAAGTATTGTGTCTCACTGAAATATGGATCTGCGCCGGGAACATTTTAGAGCTATGATTTTATACGATTTCAAGTGTCGCCTGAAACCGGATGAATCGTACGATAGACTTCAAATGGCATTCATGGATGAAGGCCCTTCCAAGGCAACCGTGTATCGTTGGTATAACGAATTCAAGCGCGGTCGACCAACTTTGGGGGATGACGAAAGAAGCGGTCGCCCTTTGACGGCTGTTACCGAAGAAAACGTGCTAGCAGTGAAAAATTTAATCCAAGACAATAGGCGAATTACATATCAGGAGATTCAACACATATTGAAGATTGGATCGGGAAGCGTTCACGAGATTCTACACAGCCATCTTCGCGTGAGGAGGATAGTATCACGCTGGGTGCCGCACAACCTCACCGATGCTCAGAAGCAGGCCCGGGTGGAATGGTGCCGTGATATGCTTAACAAATTTGAAGCAGGCTCGTCTCGGCGTGTTTACGACATCGTTACAGGTGATGAGTCCTGGATTTATCAATACGACCCAGAAACCAAGCGCCAGTCGACTGTTTGGGTGTTTCAAAATGAGCCAACGCCTACCAAAGTGAAGCGATCTAGAAGCGGGGGTAAGATTTTGATCGCTAGCTTTTTTAATTTGACTGGCCACTTGGTATCAATTCCCTTACGGGATCAAAGAAGCATTAATGCCGAATGGTATACTACCAAATGTTTGCCAGAAGTTTTCTCTGTTATAAGCAACAAGCGACCAAACACAGGGCTCCGCGGGCTACTGCTCCACCACGACAATGCACCTGCGCACACCGCACTCAAAACGAGGGACTTCCTGGACAGCACGCCAGTCAAACTCCTGGGTCACCCTCCTTACAGCCCTGATCTAGCACCGTGTGACTTCTTTTTATTCCCAAAAATAAAAAATCAGCTCAAAGGGATACAATTTTCGTCGCCGGAAGATGCGCTGGCTGCGTTCGAGCAGGCTGTAAACGAGGTGTCTGCGGCGGACTGGAAAAAGTGTTTTGAAAACTGGTTTAGGCGCATGAATCTTTGTATAGAGGCTGGTGGAAAGTACTTTGAAAAGATTTGATAAAAATATATGTACGTATAGAACAATTTTTTTTAGTTTCGCAAAACTTTCTGAGTGTCCCACGTATATTGTATTTAATGCGGACAGTACAAGAACCATTTTTTATATTTTAAGGAGTATCAACACATTAATGACGTAACCGGATAAAATTGTATCATCTATGATATCTGTGTATCGACCATATTTTTATTTCGATACTCTATAGTCTATGATTCAATATTATAGACTCCTTTTCACACAAGAAATTCCAAAAAATTGGCATAGACTGACAACTTGATGACAATGTAGGTTGTTTGACATAACAAAAAAAGCAAAACATGACATCAAAAAAATAGCATAGATATCTGTGATTATATGTGTCAAATTAGTAAATATTTTAAAAATCAAAAATTATATTTAGTACTGTCCGTATTTATGAATGTATTGCAATACATTGGCTTCATTGAGTTGTATATGGTGAGCATCAACTTTAATTTGTAACGCCTTAAGGCGGAGTCACTAAGGATCTTTAGCAATGTCCTTTGAAATATTTATTTTGGTTTGCACAAATCGTTTACAGCATAGCATAAACACAAAATACAGATAGTAAAATTAATTTTGCAGGTTACCAGTAAAAGATCGTAAGAACGTGCTGATAACATCGGCGTTACCTTACGTGAACAATGTGCCGCATCTCGGCAACATCATCGGATGTGTGCTTTCCGCTGATATATTCGCTAGGTAAGAGGAGTGTCGAACATAGAGTAGTGAGGAGAAGTGAGGGGGAGTGTAGGGGATTGGATAGGCTCAGTCACTCAAAGGTCAATGGAGAGGGCTATGCTCGTAGTATCCCTGCGGATCGATTCAGAAATGAGTAGATTCGCAGGAGAACGAAAGTAACCGACATAGCCCGATTTGCCAAACTTAAGTGGCAGTGGGCGGGGCACATTTTTCGCAGAACGGATGGCCGATGGGGCAGTAAAGTTCTGGAGTGGCGACCGCGTACTCGAAGGCGCAGCGTGGGTAGGCCCCCCACAAGGTGGACCGACGACCTGGTGAAGGTCGCAGGAATCCGCTGGAAGCGGAAAACACAGGACCGGTCGTTGTGGCGATGCTTGGGGGAGGCCTATGTCCAGCAGTGGACGGTTTTCGGCTGAAATGATGATGATGTGGAGGATTGTAGAGCTACCGCTGATGTATTCGCCTGGTAAGAAGATTGTAGAACATAGAGTAGTGAGGAGAAATGTGGGGGAGTGAGTGGGAGTGTGGGGGATTGTAGAGGAATGTTGAGGAGTGAGGAGAAAACCGGAGAAAATGAGAGGAATGTTAACTAGGATAAAGAAAGAGCACGGGGGAGTCTTACGTATGTTAACTATAGTTTGTTCATTTGTAAAAGATCGTAAGAACGTGCTGATAACATCGGCGTTGCCGTACCTGAACAACTTGCCGCATCTCGGCAGCATCATCGGACGCGTGCTCTCCGCTGATATATTCGCTAGGTAAGAAGATTGTAGACCAGAGAAGCGAGGATAAATGTGGGGGAGTCAGGAGAAACGTGGGAGAAGTGAGGACAAGTATGGAGGAGTGAGGAGAAATGTGGGGAGTTAGTGAGAGTGAAGTTAAATGTCCCCTACATTTAACTTCACTCTCAGTGAGGAGTATTGTATCCTAGAATCCTAGTTAACATTAGTTAAGTAAATTGGTGGAATGTAAACTTATTTAACTTTCCACAAAATAAGTTTACATTCCACCAATTGAACAACAATTAAATGTGAACAAATATATTGAAAATAAACTTTTATTGAAATATTACCTTATATTTAACTGTTATTTTGACATTGCAGGTATTGTCGATTATGTGACTACAATACGCTGTACATATCTGGCACAGACGAATATGGTACCGCCACGGAAACAAAGGTAAGAAAAACTAAATCATAATTTATTAAATATTTGTTTATTCTAAAGAAACATATAAGGTGTTACTTTAATAATAGCAAATATTTTTTCTCCCACTTGCTAGGAAATTGCTTCATTATTTAAAAAACCGGCCAAGAGCATATCGGGCCATGCTCAGTATTATAGGGTTCCTTAAGTAGGTGTAATTACAAACGAATCAAATCGAATATTAATCATGGCTATTTTAGTTTTTGCAATAATCGGCAGCATTCGCAACTCAGAGCGTGTTGTTAGTAGCGCCATCTAGCGATAAATTCAAGAAGCCAAATTTTAGAAGTGTGTCATGTCAAAATTACTTTTTGTGATTTTTTCAAATAGAAAGTAGCTAAAGGAACATTATTTGCTAAGATAATTTTTCTCTAAGGTCAATGACCTTTGATCTAGGACGTTTTAAGTTTTTTTCAGTTTTCTCTCTATAACTCAAAAAATTATAATCACATTATGCTCGAAATAATTTTAAAAGAGAGTTTTCACAAAGGTCTATCAATGTAGAAGATTATAACTTTCTACGTTGCATAGTTTAGAAATGGCAGGGGGGGGACACATTGCAAGCCACTTTGGCGGGCTATATTTCGCAGATGGTACACCTGATAAAAAAGTGGTGTATGAAACATTATCTTCATTTTAGTAGACCTATTCAATGATACCCCACACGAGGGGGTGCAGCGGAAAAAAAAATTCATCCCCATTTCACATGTATGGACGCCACCCCTAAAATACGTAAAAACTATTTTTTTATTCTTTTAAAATTGAGATCTATAAGTAGACTATTTTTTAACAAAATTTCATTTACTTATGTTTATAACTGTAGCAGTTATTAAGCTGTAAAGGATTAGGACAGACGGACAGACGGACGGACATGACGAAACTATAAGGGTTCCTTGTAGGACTTCGGAACCCTAAAAAAGACATGTATTCTTTTTTTTAAATAATGAAGCAATTTCCGGCTCAATCGGCTCTTTTCCGTATGTAACATAATAACATGCCAGCAATATACAATAATATAAATAGCTGGACAGTTTTTTTTTATTATGCTGACAAGGTTTTCCTTACACAAATTAGATGTATTTAATCATTATAAAATATGAAAGCGCATTTTTTTTTCAAAGTTTTGAAAATAGATCAAGAACCGCGCGCGGACGAATTGGTGTGGATGAAAATTAGATACTGTTGAATTAATTTGTGTATCGTTTCCTCGCAAATGAGAAAAAAAAACTATACAAGTCTCGGCCGAAATAGCAATTAACGGCTTCGTTTAGTTTTTAAATCACTTCGGAAGTTTGGGAACCCCTGGGCTGAGACATTAGTCCACCATTTAAGAATTGCTCCCTCAATCACTGCGAACTTACCCTTAAGTAAGGGAATTATTTAGTTAAATATTTTTTTCTAGGCTCTAGAGGAAGGCATAACCCCCCGTGAGATTTGTGACAAATACTACGACATTCACAACTCGGTGTATCGCTGGTTCAACATCGGTTTTGATTACTTTGGACGGACGAGTACGCCGCAACAGACAGAGTAAGTGATTTTAGCGTAAAAAATTCCTATACAACGTGTTGAATTGCACAAAAATTTCGTTAACAAATATTTATGTGATGAACATAAGTGTTTTTTTTTGGTCTGGAATCTTGATGTTTCTTATGTATTTACATAAAATAGTATATAAGTATTATATCCATTGTCTAGTACCCATAGCACAAGTTCTGCTTAGTTTGGGACTAGATGGTGCTGTGTAAAAATGTCCCAAAAATATTCATTTATTTATTGAAATACATTGGGCTCGCCCCCTTTTATATGGGACTATAACGTAACTGGCGAAATGTGGGTGTACTATTACACCTCTGCCTACCCCTTCGGGGAAAGACAGGCGTGATGTTATGTGTGTGTGTGTGCGTGAAATAATTAAAAACTTTTCAAGGGGTCATTATATTCATCAGTATAAACAACTTTTACTATGGGACCAACCCTGAAATCGCTAAAAAAATATCAGCTGTTGCCTACATTTGTGTTCATATAAATCGAAAACATGTAGGAAACACCCGATTTTTTTTCGTGATTTCTGGCAGAAATCACTGTTTGGAATGTTAAAAACTGGCCAAGTATACAACGTGTTATTGAAATAGTTGAAAACCTCTTAAGGGGTCATTGTACTCATCAGTATGAACTGGTTACTATGGGACCAACCGTAAAATCGCAAAAAAAAACATTTTTGTTCTGTACTTTTTGTCGATTTATGTGAGCACAAATGTAGGGATCAGCAGATATTTTTTTCGCAATTTCAGTGTTTCTCCCATAGTAAAAGTTGTTCATACTGATGTGTACAATGACCCCTTAAGAGGTTTTCAATTATTTCAATAACACGTAGTATGTCCAAAAAAACTACCAAACTGTACAACGTTTTTAGGGTTCCGTAGTCCTACAAGGAACCCTTATAGTTTCGTCATGTCCGTCTGTCCTAATCATTTACAGCTTAATAACTTCTACAGTTATAAACATAAGTAAATGAAATTTTGTTAAAAAATGGTTTAGATTTAGATCTCAATTTTAAAAGAATAAAAAAATCTTGATAACGTATTTTAGGGGTGGCGCCCATACATGTGAAATGGGGATGAATTTTTTTTTTCGCTGCACCCCCTCGTTTGGGGTATCATTGAATAGGTCTACTAAAATGAAGGTAATGTTTCATACATATTTTTTTTGTCAGGTGTACCATCTGCGAAATACAGTTCGCCAAAGTGGTTTGCAATGTGTCCCCCCCTGCCATTTCTAAACTATGCAACGTAGAAACTTATAGTCTTCCACATTGATAGACCCTTATAAAAACTCTCTTTTAAAATTATTTCGAGTGTTATGTGATTATATTTGCCGTGTGGTATCCGGCAAATAAAAATAATAGACCACCCCCCCTCTACCCATGGGTGTCGTAAAAGGCGACTAAGGGTTGAAATCAGGAGGATGGGCAGCAGCGTCCTTCTGTGCACTAACATCGTGCACCATCACCCACTGCGGTCACCAACCCGCCTGCCCAGCGTGGTGACTATGGGCATACATCCCAATGCACGCACAACTAAAGAAACGGCCCCCAGTTCCCGGTGGTCCCTCTATTCCCGACTACGGTAGCGGTCGTGGTAACGGTGGGACGGGGGGTGCGAAGAATCCCCGGGTTACGGCAGGCTATCAAAACCGACGACTCTATCTGGCAGCGTATAATGGACAAACGTTGAGACTGGACCATCACCTCGCCGAGCTTGAAGTAGAGTTAAGTCATATAAAATGGCATATACTGGGGTTATCCGAAGTCCGTAGAGAGGGGGAGGACACGATAACCCTGGAGTCAGGACACTTACTCTACTTCCGCGAAGGTGATCAGCTCTCCCAAGGTGGTGTTGGTTTTCTTGTCAATAAGGCCCTCGTGAACAACGTTGTGGAAATCGGTAGTGTGTCGACACGGGTAGCGTACCTTGTAGTAAAGCTAAATGATAGGTACAAGCTGAAAATAGTGCAGGTATATGCGCCGACCTCGACACACTCTGACGATATAGCCGAAGCGATGTACGAAGACATAGCTAAGGCTATGAATAGTACCGCTAAGGCTCACTACAACGTTGTTATGGGGGACTTCAACGCTAAAGTGGGAGTACAAGAACGCGGCGAATCGAAAATCGGACCATACGGTTTGGGGCGCAGAAACCACAGGGGCCAAATGTTTGTAAACTTCTTGGAGTCCCAGGGGCTCTTCTTAATGAACTCCTTCTTTAAGAAGAAGCCCCAAAGAAGATGGACCTGGAAAAGCCCCGATAAGGTGACAAGGAACGAGATAGACTTTATCATGACGGATAAGAAGCACATATTTAGAGATGTCTCTGTGATCAATAGGTTCAACACCGGAAGCGATCACCGACTTATCCGAGGCACTCTAAATATCAATTTTAGAGCTGAAAGAACGCGCATGATTAAGTCTACTCTCCGACCTTCGCCGCTTCAAACCAGTTTGGGCTCCGAAAGGTTCCAAGCGGTACTTCAAAATCGATTCGACTCGCTGGAAACCACTGGCAATATTGAGGAGAAAACCAACACCATAGTCAAAACATTGCAGGAACTGTCTCGAAAATTCTTTCCGCCGCAGCGTGGAAGCAAGATGCCCAAGCTTTCGACTGAGGCTCTCGATCTGATGAGGAAAAGACGGGAAATGTCAGCCGCGCATTTGTTTTCATCAGATAATAGGTCCTTAAACCTACAGATTAGGAAGCTGATGCGACGTGACCTCCGCCGCTCCAACACCCGCGCCGTTGAGGCTGCGATTGAGCAAAATAGGGGGTCGAAAGTTTTCGCTCAGCAGCTAGGGAGGACCCATCTGATGAAACTGAAAGCCGCGGATGGCAAAATTGTCACCTCTAAGATCGAGATGCTTGATGAGGTCGAAAACTTTTATGGGCATTTGTATTCCACGAAAACGGCGAGACCAGCGGTTCCTAGCAATGACGACAAAAGAGCCCAGCTCACGCGCCATTACACCGATGATCTTCCGGACGTTGACCAGGGCGAGATTAGGGCGGCCCTCGAGCAGCTTAAGAACAACAAAGCTCCGGGCGATGACGGCATTACTACTGAACTCCTAAAAGCAGGCGGGGCTCCGGTCCTGAAGGAGCTACAGAGTCTGTTTAGTTCCGTCATCCAACAAGGCTCTACACCGGAGGCATGGAGCGGGAGTGCGGTGGTACTGTTCTTCAAAAAAGGGGATAAAACCCTTCTGAAGAACTACAGACCCATCTCACTCCTGAGTCATGTGTACAAGCTGTTCTCGAGGGTCATCACGAATCGTCTCGCCGGAAGACTCGACGAATTCCAGCCACCAGAGCAAGCTGGGTTTCGAAAAGGCTACAGCACCGTAGACCACATCCATACTGTTCGGCAGATCATACAGAAGACTGAAGAGTACAATCAGCCGCTGTGTATGGCATTCGTGGACTACGAGAAGGCCTTCGACTCTATCGAAACTTGGGCAGTTCTGGATGCTCTTCAGCGATGTCACATTGATGAGCGGTATATAGAGATGCTGAGATGCCTATACAACGCTGCTACCATGACTGTTCAGCTCCAGGACCAAAAAACGAAGCCAATCCAACTGCGCAGAGGGGTGAGACAAGGGGATGTAATATCCCCGAAATTGTTCACAAACGCGTTGGAGGACGTCTTCAAGACGGTGGACTGGACTGGACAGGGTATCAACGTTAACGGCGAGAACATCTCACATCTCCGTTTTGCCGATGACATCGTTGTAATGGCTGAGTCGCTGGAACAACTGGGCGAAATGCTGCACAGCTTAAACGGAGCCTTTCGACGTGTCGGTCTCGGCATGAATCTAGACAAGACTAAAGTCATGTTCAATATGCATGTCATGCCGAGGCCAATATTCGTCGAAGGGTCGGCACTCGAAGTTGTAACGGAATACGTCTAACTAGGGCAGGCAATTCAGCTTGGTAGACACAACTTCGAGAAAGAAGCCAACAGAAGGATCCGTCTGGGCTGGGCAGCATTTGGCAAACTTCGCCGAGTCTTCTCGTCGCCTATACCGCAAAGTTTGAAGACAAAGGTCTTCAACCAGTGCGTCCTGCCAGTCATGACTTATGGTGCCGAGACGTGGACACTGACAGTTGGGCTAGTCCACAAATTTAAAGTCGCTCAGCGAGCTATGGAGCGAGCTATGCTTGGAGTTTCTTTGAAGGATAAAATCCGTAACGAGATTATCCGGAGAAGAACCGGAGTGACCGACATAGCTTGTAGGATCAGTAAGCTGAAGTGGCAGTGGGCTGGCCATGTCTGTCGAAGGACCGATGGCCGTTGGAGCAGACGAGTCCTTGAGTGGAGACCGCGTATCGGCAAACGCAGCGTAGGGCGCCCCCCTGCCAGGTGGACCGACGACCTAAAGAACGTGGCTGGGGGGGACTGGATGCGGAAGGCAGAGGACCGAGCGTTGTGGCGCAACTTGGGAGAGGCCTATGTCCAGCAGTGGACTGCGATAGGCTGAGTTGATTGATGTGATTATAAATTTTTGAGTTATAGTGAGAAAACTGAAAAATACTTAAGACGTCCTAGTTCATAGGTCATTGACTAAGGTTAAAAATGATCTTGGCAAATAATGCTCCTTTAGTTACTTTCTATTTGAAAAAATCACAAAAAGAAACTTTGTGTTATGTTGATATGACACACTTCTTAAATTTAGCGCTAGGTGGCAAAAACTAAAATAGCAATGATTAATATTCGATTTGATTCGTTTGTAATTACACCTACTTAAGGAACCCTATAATACTGAGCATGGCCCGACATGCTCTTGGCCGGTTTTGTATTTTGTTTATTTTAAGTTAAAATTAAATGTATTTCAACATGTTTTTTGTGTCATTTTACTTTTAGTGGCCATTAATTATTTTTGTTTCTTTCTAAATTGCCCTATTTTGTCCACAGAATAGCACAGAGGATGTTCTTAAAGCTTCGTGACAACGGCTTCGTCAACTCTCAGTCAGTAGATCAGCTGCTGTGTAAGAAATGCGACAGATTCCTGGCTGACAGGTGAGATTTCAACGTCCTATATGTGCTCACTCAAAGGTCAATGGAGAGGGCTATGCTCGGAGTGTCCCTGCGAGAGCGAATCAGAAATGAGGAGATTCGCAGGAGAACGAAAGTAACCGACATAGCCCGAAGAATTGCCAAACTTAAGTGGCAGTGGGCGGGGCACATTGCTCGCAGAACGGATGGCCGATGGGGCAGTAAAGTTCTGGAGTGGCGACCGCGTACTGGAAGGCGCAGCGTGGGTAGGCCCCCCACAATGTGGACCGACGACCTGGTGAAGGTCGCGGGAATCCGCTGGATGCGGAAGGCGCAGGACCGGTCGTTGTGGAGATGCTTGGGGGAGGCCTATGTCCAGCAACGAAGTCTTTCGGCTGAAATGATGATGATGATGATGATAAAGAATCACTTTTGAACTAGTAATTTTATATAGTTTCCTTTAATAACTAATTAGATGAATAACACGAGGTAACAAATAGGCTAGTTAGGAATTTATTTTATATTCATTATGAACAAAAATTTCCTTAAATATATTGAAGATATCAATCAATGGCAGCACTGATCGTGACGTAGCTTGGAGGCATCACACTGTCATCGCGGGAAGAGAATACTTGGTGAAACATTATACCATGATGCTCACCATGTTATGTTTTTGCTTAAAAAACTTATGTCAAACAAGTGGTTGCCTGGTAACAGAACAGTTTTACTCTTCTATTCCTGTAGACGTAAAAGGTGCCAAAAAGAGATTGGCTTTCATTAACAGCGGTGCAAACATATTTTTTCACAAAACCATAGAGGGATTGGCCAAAATTATGAAATCAAATGGAGTATCCTAGCCGCTCACGTTGTTATTATTACCCGACTGCGCCAGAAGGAGGGTAATGTTTTTCGAGTGTATGTATGTATGTATGTATGTATATTTCTTTGGCACGCCCTGCAGCCTAAACGGCTTGATGGATTTTAACTTGTGAGGTGTCGTTAGATTCGTCTTAATTGTGAGAGTGACACTAGGTATATCAAAATTATAAAAATTAAAATGGCCGCTTTTTGGCGCCAAATTAGGGCTTCAAAAAAATTTTTTTTCCCTCGAAACCTATCGAGTGGGGTATCAAAATAAAGGGTTTTATAAATGCTTTTCAAAAATATATACAACTTATATGTTTAAATGTAATTTAGAATGAGAAATGCTAAAAAACAACAAAATATTCAACGTTAAAAATGAATTTGACTTTTCAAAAAAAACATTAATAGTATGATAAATAAAACATGATGACAAAACTAAAAAATTGCAAATAAAAAAATTAATTAACAAAAACAAAAAACCCGACTGCGTGTAAAAATAACAGAAAAGATATAAACAAGACTTATCAACACGCAGGCGGAGGCTACATAGGAACTATTATGTAATTCATGACCAAAAACATACGTAGCCTCCGACTGCGTGTTGATAAGTCTTGTTTATATCTTTTCTGTTATTTTTACACGCAGTCGGGTTTTTTGTTTTTGTTAATTAATTTTTTTATGTTGATTAACTCTTTAAAATGAAATAAAATTGAAAAACACACTTGATCGTAAAGTGGCTCTTATTGCACCGCTTTTAGGTTCATAATGTAGCTTCTAAAGCACGCGTGCTTTTTACTGTATGTTATCGCACTAGTGCTTTTACTTTACAGTTTATTTTTAAAACGCAGCAAAGTGTTTTTATGTCTAAACAAAATTAAACATTTTTGTGAATATATCAACTGTATTAATTAAAATATGATAAATAAGCATTTCATTTCATCAAATTATTTATTTTTGTCAACAAATTAACATTAATTTTTGTTATAAATAAAAAAAAAAACATATTATTTTTAATATTGGGCTGTTTGGCGGTTTGCTTGCACTACCTGCGCGCGCATACCTTTTCGTCACCGTGCGATTACATTACAGTAATCCGTGTGCCATTTTTCACAAATTCAATATTTGTCTAAAATATGTTTATATGTTTTTTTCCTCGCAAGTGTGTTGAAAAACGTCGTATGACACGCGTGAGCATTGACTATTATATTCTCGGCTCCATTACGACGCTAGGAATAACCTGAGTCTGGGCATGCCGTAATAGCGGTGGTAAGGCCTGTCATGGAGGAGTGGCTGAAGAGGAGCCATGGTGCCCTCTTCTACTTCTCGGGGGCATGGCTGCTTTGGGAAGTATCTGTGTCTCATAGATCGGGAGCCGACGCTCAAGTGTCATCACTGTGGGGGCTGCCTTGAGGACATGGCGCAGCACACACTGGTGGAGTGCCCAGCTTTGGCTACCCAGCGCCGTGACCTTAACAATGCAGTAGGCGGAAGCGATCTCTTGCTTCTGGCCGTGGTTCTGTCCGTGGTTGGAAGCGCTTGGGAAGGCGGCATCTCCTGCAAGGAGGGGATGCTCGCAAAAGAGGCGGCGGATAGGAAGCGAGAGGTGACTACCTCTCCCCCAGCCCGCAGGAGATGACCAGGCCAACCTTCAACTTCCCTAGGAAGGGTCTGCGGGCGAAAAAAAAGGGCATGACTTTGTGCCAAGTTTCATTCGGTTCCGTTTTAGTGTGATTGAAGGACAAACACCCATACTTACGCATTTATAATATTAGTAGGATTTCCACAGATTCGTCGAAGGCACCTGTCCCCACCCAGGCTGTGGTTACGAAGGTGCTCGCGGCGACCAGTGCGACAAGTGCGGCAAACTGATCAACGCTATAGAGCTGATACAACCCAAGTGTAAGGTGTGCGGACACACACCCTCCGTCAAGCCCAGCGAGCAACTGTTCATAGAACTGGGACAGGTAAGACTTCAAAACCTCCATTAAATAATGGCTAATGATGGTCATTGACCCATATACATGCTGGCTTAAGATGGCCAGATACACGATTGACCCATATTTTGGGACATTTTACACATCATCTATCTAGTCCCAAACTAAGCATCATAAACACAAACACATTATAACACAAACACCCATATTGGACATAAACACCCTGTATACGATGGCCCATATTGGTCATAGACTCCCTGTATATGATAGCCCATGTTGGCTATAATCTCCTTATATACGATGTCCCATGTTGAACATCCCTGAACACGATGCATGTTGACCATAGACTCGCTTTATACGATGACCCATGTTGGCCAAAGACAATACACGGTGGCCAACGTTGGCCATATACTCGTTGTGTATGATAGCTTATGTTGACCATAGACTCGCTTTATACGATGATCCATGTTGGCCAAAAGACAATAAACGGTGGCCATAGACCCAACCCCTGGTTCCACTGGTCCCCAACTACAATCCCTGCATATATATTTTTTGTATAACATAGGGGGGGCAAACGAGCATGCGGGTCACCTGATGGTAAGCAATCTCCGCCGCCCTTGGACATCCGCAACACCAGAGTCGCCGATGCGTTGCCGACCATTTAAAAAGACGTATGCTCTGTTCTTGAAGGCTCCCATATCTAATTTGTTCGGGAAAACCGCTGATGGTTGTATATGGTTGTTGACCATAGAATCCCTTTGTACGATGGCCCATGTTGGCCATAGACTCCCTGTGTACGATAGCCCATGTTGGACGTAGACTTCTATAAACGATGATGCATGTTGGCCATATACTTCCTGTATACGATGGCTCATATTGGCCGATAGACTTCCTGTATACGATGGCTCATATTGGCCGATAGACTTCCTGTATACGATGGCTCATATTGGCCGATAGACTTCCTGTATACGATGGCCCATGTTGTCCATGGACTTCCTGTATATGATGGCTCATATTGGCCGATAGACTTCCTGTATACGATGGCTCATATTGGCCGATAGACTTCCTGTATACGATGGCCCATGTTGTCCATGGACTTCCTGTATATGATGGCTCATATTGGCCGATAGACTTCCTGTATACGATGGCTCATATTGGCCGATAGACTTCCTGTATACGATGGCTCATATTGGCCGATAGACTTCCTGTATACGATGGCTCATATTGGCCGATAGACTATCTATGTACGATGGCTCATGTTGACCATAGACTCCCTGTATACTATGACTCGTATTGGCCATAGACTCCCTGTATAAGATGGCCCATGTTAGCCATTGTTTTCTGCATACATTGGCCCATGTTGGACCTCAACACCGTTACACAATGGTCTTTATTGTTTTAAAGACACTATACAATGGTCTATGTGGCCCATATTAGCCCATAAGACACTATCCGTTGGCCCATGTTAGTTTTATTTTATTTTATAATATAGGATGACGAAACGAACAAAAGGCCCACCTGGTGTTAAGCGATTACCTTTGCCCATAACAACTGCAATACCACCTAGGCTGTTGCCTAAATGGTACCGCAAGTCGGTTCGCCAAACAGAGACATGAAGATCGAAAGTCTCATGTGATTGTAATTTCACTGGCACCCGTACCCTTCAGACCGAAACACAGCAATGCAAGCATCACTATTTAGCGGAGAAGTAGGTACGGTGGTGGTACTTCCCCGGACGACCTCTGGGCAGATGAAGATGTATAGCGATCCCTATATTTGTCTACAGTTAGAACCAGCCATCCGCACGTGGATTAGCTCAACAGAGAAGAACTGGTCTCCCCCCGCCCGCGCAGTCTCCCGCGCCTGGATGAGAGAGCCGCTACGAGCGAGAGCTGTGACCCGGGACCTCAAGTGGGGGGTACCGGTACCGATAGAGGGATTCACTAACAAGGTGAGTACTACATAACATATGGACAAAGGTCTCCCCCAATAAGGGGGGGATATACCATAATCGCTTGGCAGGCGGGTTGGGTTGCACTTGGTTGGTTAAATACTCGGACAACGCTGCTGCTCATCCTCTGGTGAATCCCTTAGTCGCCTTTTACGACACCCATGAGAAGATACAGGGTGGTGCAATTCTTTACGTCCGGCACCACACGTAAAAATTGTTCAGTATGACACAAAAGATAAGGCGCGTCGTCAATTTTCATTCGCGTAGACACGAAAAGACGATCGACGAAAACACCCGAAACATAATAAAATATAATCAACCTTTTACAATGCCCATAAGGTATTAAAATTGATTGCCGTGCCGTCTTTTTAACCGACGAAAAAAAGGAGGAGGTTCTCAATTCGACGCGTATTTTTTTTTTTTATTTTTTTTTTATTTTTTTTTTATGTATGACCACTCATAACTTTTTACAGAGTGGTCCGATTTTGATGATTCTTTTTTTAATGGATAGGGTATATCTTGAAGTTGGTCCCATTTAAATTTCAAAATCAAAATCGACCCCTAAGGGTAGTAAAACAGGGGATGAGTTTTTGTTCACCCACTGAATTCTTACCTGTTAACTGATTCTGTTGAAACTTGACACACATAAATATAGTTCTAGACACTACGACATAATGGAGACCTGGAGTTAGATTTTATCCACAAAAAAATTAAAAATAAAACTTTAACAAAAAATTGAACCGACGAAAAGTGAAACTGAAAAGCGAAAAATAACTATTTATGAGTCGGCGCCAAACAACCAATCAACGAAGATCATTAAATTACTTTAAATAAATAATAAAAACAATGTCACATCAAATACAACGGGAAATTTTCAACGATATACAATAACTTTCCAAAAATGCGTTCTCCGCTCGGCCACTTGCAACTTACACGCACTTTGCTTGTTAAAAGTTCGTTTGGCGCCGACTCATAATTAGTTATTTTTCGCTTTTCAGTTTCACTTTTCGTCGGTTCAATTTTTTGTTAAAAAGTTTTATTCTATTTCGCTCACATACTTTCGTACACTGCAAGTCATTGTAGCGGCAGCGGCTGAGACTTTTGGCACGCAGCTATGATGCTTTCTGATTGGTTATCCAATTTCCCGCGTATTTAAATTGTTCATCTGCGCAGGTACAGTCGACCAATCAGAATCATGACCCACTCAGCCGATAATTCGTATGAAATTGTCAAAACAGTAAAATTGACTTTTTGTATAATATTAAGGAAATTGCTTTAATACGGGTCAGAGGTCTATGCAATTTTGAGCTTTGTTATGAATGCAATACATTAATAATTGGATAAAAAATAACGTTTTTGATAGAGCTAGAATTATGTTTTGAATTTTGAATTAACTGTCGTTCCGCATAGTTTACATGTAAAAAAGAAGTAAACAAATTATTTTTAACCTATACCTTACTCTTTCAATTCCAGATGAATATTAATCAAATTAATTGGGGTCCTGGGTTCAATTCCTGGGTCGGGAAAAGTGTTATTGGGTTTTCTCATTAGTAAATTCTCAGTAGCAGCCCGGAGTCTGGATTTGTGCCCGGTCAATGGCAATAGGCTCGCATCCTATTACATGGGACTATAAAATAACTGGCGAAATGTGGGTGTACTATTACACCTCTGCCTACCCCTTCGGGGAAATACAGGCGTGATGTTATGTTATGTTATGTTATTAATCAAATTAAAAGAAATTGGTAAACTAACTGTCACTGCCCAGTAAAATTGATGACAAGTTTGTTGCCAGGGAAATATCTTTAAGCGAAATTCGACCTAATTGTATCAGAATGTTTAAGAAAATTAAGCTTATGGTGGGTCATGATTCCTTTTGGTCGAGTGTACTTGGTGGGCCTTATAAAATGTGTATTACTGCGACTCGCATTTTTCGTAAGACTGTTCTTGAAAGATCAGTCAAATCCTTGGGTCTTTAGTTGGTTCGTTTCGCCATCCTATGCCAGACATTGACTTGAATATATAATTTCTCAGGTATTCTACGTATGGTTCGATGCGCCGATCGGCTACCTCAGCATCACGCAAAACGCTACCAAAGAGTTCGAGAAGTGGTGGAGACCTGATAAAGAACATGACGTGAGTTATATTATTAAGTTTATTTCTCCTTTTTATTATTTGAGGGTCTTGGGGCGGGAGTGAAGAGTATCACCGAGTTACGAGTAGAAAATATTTTTCAGAAATATTTTGTACAAGGGTAATGAACGTCCAATTAATTGTTTTTAACCCCCGCCAAAAAAGAGGGGTGTTATGTTTTTGAGGTGTGTATCTGTGTGTCTGTCTGTCTGTCTGTCTGTGGCATCGTAGCGCCCAGACGGATGAACCGATTTTGATTTAGTTTTTTTTGTTTGAAAAGTGAGATGATCGAGAGTGTTCTTAGCTATGATTCGAGAAAATCTGTTCAGCCGTTTGAAGATGATCAGATCTTTTCTAGTTGATGAAGTGATGTGAGCAACTTCCACAGGTCTGATCGATTCGGAATTAGATATCCTGTTACTTTAATGATATTGCAAGAACATGGTAACCTTGAGTTGATGCTGCAGCATCACCTGGAATCTGCAGGATACCCAACTCCTAACCAACTTACAGCAGAGGTATCTTGTTTGGGTTCATTGGAATGGTTACAATGAATAAGTTACAGATAGATGGTGATCAGGGTCTGATGATGGAGCAGGAAAGAGAAATGAGGATACATTAGTGAAGGATTCTAACTAGAGATGCGCCGAATAGTGGTTTCACCGAATAACCGAATACCGAATATTATTCGGTTTAACCTTTACCGAACCGGATATTCGGTCGAATTATTCGGTTTACCATTACATTGTTTTGCCGCGTAAACAGGTTCTAACATGTACGCTACGTGTCGCTGCTGGATGTTGATTTGAGGTTTAAAAAAAAATGTTGATATAAGTTTTAAAAAGAAATGCCGATTTGATTGAGGTTTAAAAAAAAATGTTGATTTAATGTTGAAAAATAAATATTGTTTTGAGGTTTAAAAATAAATGTTGATTTAAGGTTTAAAATAAATATTGACTATACTAGGTTAAGAAATAAATATGTTTTCATTGTCTTATAATATAACGTAAATCTCACATGAGAAGTTTTGTCTTTTCGTTCTACACCACCATGTCATGTAGCCAAGAAAATAGAAATACTTGAACCGAATATATTCGGCAACAAAACCGAATAATTCGGCCGAATACAAATAGTGGAAAAGATGCCGAATACGCCGAATACCGAATACCAAACGAATATTCGGCGCATCTCTAATTCTAACCTACTTTCACTCGTTTAATCGATGTGTAATAGTGTACGATGTGGTACCGTTTGTGGTGATTTAAGTACTCGTCTGTGTCGATTTAAGTACTCGTCTGTGTCGATTCAAGTACTCGTCTGTGTCGATTTAAGTACTCGTCTGTGTCGATTTAAGTACTCGTCTGTGTCGATTTAAGTACTAGTCTGTGTCGATTTAAGTACTCGTCTGTGTCGATTTAAGTACTCGTCTGTGTCGATTTAAGTACTCGTCTGTGTCGATTTAAGTACTCGTCTGTGTCGATTTAAGTACTAGTCTGTGTCGATTTAAGTACTCGTCTGTGTCGGTTGCCGCCGCGTGCGCTCCGATGCGCTGCGCCTGTGTAAATCGTATGAATGTGTAAAGTGAATGAGTGAATATATGGGTGTGTCAGGGGTTTTCTAAATTTATATTATTTTTCAACACACTTGCTCGTAAAGTGGCTCTTATTGCATCGCTTTTAGGTTCATAATGTGGCTTATAACGCACGCGTGCTTTTTTCATTATATTATTGCACTAGTGCTTTTTACTTTACAGTTTATTTTTAAATCGCAGCAAAGAGTTTATGCCTGAACTAAATTAAACATTTTTGGGAATAAATCAACTGTATTAATTAAAATATGCTATATAAACATTTCATTTCATCAAATTATTAATTTTTGTCAACAAATTAAGATTAATTTGTGTTATAAATAAATAAATTTATAATAAATTTATAATATTTTTATATTAGGCTGTATGGCGGTTTCCTTCGACCACCTGCGCGCGCATAGCTGTGTGTCACCGCGCGGTCCGCGCGCCATTTTTATCATTTTTCACAAATTCAATATTTGTCTAAAATGTGAAATGTGTAATTGTAATTTTTTTCCTCGCAAGTGTGTTGAAAAACGTCGTATTATGACACGCGTGAGCATTGACTATTATACTCTCGGCTCCATTACGCCCTCGCCTTCGGCTCGGGCTGCAATCCAGCCTCGAGTGTAATAGTCAACTTAGCTCACTTGTATGATAATGTACTATTATTTACTGCCCCATCAGCCATCCGTTCTGCGAGCAATGTGCCCCGCCCACTGCCACTTAAGTTTGGCAATTTTTCGGGCTATGTTGGTTACTTTCGTTCTCCTGCGAATCTCCTCATTTCTGATTCGATCTCGCAGGGACACTCCGAGCATAGCCCTCTCCATTGACCTTTGAGTGACTGAGTGGCGACCGCGTACTGGAAGGCGCAGCGTGGCCCCCCACAAGGTGGACCGACGACCTGGTGAAGGTCGCAGGAATCCGCTGGATGCGGAAGGCGCAGGACCGGTCGTTGTGGAGATGCTTGGGGGAGGCCTATGTCCAGCAGTGGACGTCTTTCGGCTGAAATGATTATGATGATGATAAAGTTCCATAATACTGATGCATTGTAATAGTATCCTGCAGCCTTTTATCAACTTTTTAACTTCTTTTGGAACAAAATCTGAAGCTATAGATTTTATACTAAACTAGGATAGACTCAACGTCTTAATAGCCAAAGATTACTTGTAGAAAGTGCCAGGTATTGTTTTATTAAAGCATTTGTGAGAAAAAAAAAATTGGCTACAGTAATAGTAGTTTATGAAATTGTTGCATATTAAAACACGAGTGTATGTTTAAAAACCGAGCTGTAGGCGAGGTTTTTAATAGTATCACACGAGTGTTTTAATACCTAGTTATGTCAGTTTCATACAATACTTTATCTAAACTCATACAATTTTAAATAAAATACCAAAGTCAAAATCTTGGTAACAAATCCAATCCAAAGCCAAATCCAGTAGGCCATGGCGCGCGGCCGCGCACGCGCGTCAACACAGATAATAAAATATAGTCTGGCGAAAACATTATAATCGGAACTAATTTTCTATCCTTGTCAGGATTTCATCAATCTTTGTTTTATCATACAAAAAATGTGCCTATAAAACACTTAAATATAATTAAAAGCAATATGACAATGCAAAGTTCTGTCAAAAACGCGATTTTAAACGATTAAATTCTTCAATGTATGACTAGTGGCGCCACCCTGAATTTTGTGTACTCATTGGTGCCAAACTGTACGACTGCTAAAAAAAAGGTTTGAAAACTGCTTGGTTGGGTCGAAGTGGCATTAAAAACTCCTTAGTTGGGCTGAAGTGTGCGGTTATGGAAAAAAAAAATTACCGCATTGTTTTGTTCAGCAAACTGTATCGTAATGAAACTTTTTAAATTCATTACGTGATTTATATTCTCTTTGTTCATTACAGGTGCATGTGCGTAAAGTATGTCATTATGACATTACTTACGAGTTCATAATTCGAATTTTACGATACGAGTGTAAATAAAAATAATAATAAAATTGTCCTCAGGTCAAACTATACCAGTTCATGGCGAAGGACAACGTGCCATTCCACTGTATAATGTTCCCGGCCACGCTACTCGGAGTCAACGAGGGACATGTGCTCGTCAGCCATCTGTATGCCACAGGTAACATGTCATACACAGCTCCATCAGGTCCATGGCTACACACACACAAATATATAGAATGGTTGTAATCACAATTTTACTTGCTTCATGCGTGGCAACTTTCGAACAATCTACATAACACATAACATAACATCACGCCTGTATTTCCCCGAAGGGGTAGGCAGGGGTTTATAGTACACCCACATTTCGCCAGTTATGTTATAGTCCCATGTAATAGGGGGCGAGCCTCTTGCCATTGACCGGGCACAAAATCCAGACTCCGGGCTGGTACTGAGAATTTCATAATGAAAAAACCCAATAACACTTGCAACCACTAGACCAACGAGGCAGTCTACAAGTCATAAGGCGAACAATCTACGCCTCCCATATTGACGTCATTCATCATCATTTCAGCCAAAAGACGTCCACTGCTGGACATAGACCCCAAAAAGGGGGGATATGTCATAATCGCCACGCTTGGCAGGCGGGTTGGCGATCATTTGACGTCATTAATTTTTAAAAATTTACTTTAAGAGTAGGCTCCCAAAATGAGGTGACTTTTTGAAAACATATGCTGAGTCGAACACATACTTTATGAATGTGTAATTTAGATACATACATACATACATATTATCACGCCTGTTTCCCATTGGGGTAGGCAGAGACTATGGATTTCCACCTGCTACGATCCTGACACACCTCTTTCGCTTCATCTACGTCCATTAACCTCGTCATGCATGCTCGTCGGTTTAGAGAACTCTTAACCTGGCATTTTTTGAGAACATCCGCGATTTGATCGCGATACGGTAATTTAGATATATGTTTTTTTGTACCTTTATCTATCGTTTGACTAGACAGATACATAATAGGTTGATTTTTGTTCGATACTTTATTTTTTCAAAATCATGCGTTTTTAGAAATTTATCGAATATTTCTACATTATTATTCAAGTTAGCTATATAAAATTTATGCAGATAGGAAGATAATAAAGTTGATTAAATACTGGTTAGATGAAATTTGTATAGATTATTTATTATTCTTGTAATAAAACGAAAACTGTTTTGCGACTTACGTTATTTACTTCCGTGGTAAAACGCGCGAGTGCGATTTTCTCGAAAATGAGTTCTATTGTAACTCGCATAAAATTGAGGAGAGCGGCCCGCAGTTGCGGAGTGTAAGGGGAGTGCGAGGGTGGGAATTACGTTTTGGGAGCGTCCTCTTAATCAAATGTACTTTACAGCTTTTGTTTTAGCAGTTATAAACAGCACAATAAGGTATTTTTGCGGGGATTGTTACAGTATTTATAGAAACAAGTCATAAGGCGTACTGAGAAAGGCTTCGGAATGCCCTGCATTATAGTGCAGAGTGTTGGCCATTGCCACTGCCCACTTGGCCATTCTATCTTTTTCTGTGGTTACACACAACGTGCCATTCCACTGTATAATGTTCCCGACCATGACGCTTGGGGTTGGGCGTAGGAGAAAAGGAACGAGCATTAAACATTACAAAACACAAAATAAAACATCGAAGGAATACATGGTGAGGAAACCTGCACACCTGAGAGTGCTCCATACAGTTCTTGATGGTGTGTGTAGTCCGCCAACCCGCACTAGGCCAGCGTGGTGGACTAAGGCCTCAACCTTCTCATACAGAGAAAGGCCCGTGCCCAGCAGTGGGACAGTAATGGGCTGATGATGTTATACATAACGCGTGTTCATTGCGTGATGGCGGTTTATGAAGATCGTCCTGCCGCGAGGTTTTGGCTGCATTAAATAGAAATAAACTTTATTGCATTAATTTTGGTACATACAAGATCTCACAATAGAGGGGCTCGTAGCTAAGCAACGACTGCGCGGATTGTACGATCTGCAAGGTTAAGCTGCACTTGCCGCGGTCAGTCTGTGGATGGGTGACCGTTTCGTTATACCTCGAAACCCCTCCGTGCCTCGGAGAGCACGTTAAGCTGTCGGTCCCGGTTGTTTTACGAATATCTATGGCAGTCGTTACGGGTAGTCAGAAGCCTGAAAGTCTGACAACTGGTCTAACCTCCGAATGTCGGTATTACCCAGTAACTGGATTGCGGGGGTCTGATGGCAGTCGCTCCGTGTAAAATACTGATGTTCAGCGGCATCTGGCTAGACTGGAAGCCGACCCCAACATAATTGGGAAAAGGCTCGGAGGATGATGATGATGATGAAATAGAAATAAACTTTATTGCATTAATTTTGGTACAAACAATATCTCACAATAATAATTTTTGGTCAGCACAATTTACCTCAAAAGGCATACAATAGAATCTTCAAGTTAACTTGAATTTTTTACATTCATAAGATACAGGACTTGGATGTCATTATATATTTTTACCCATTCAATAGGGTGTATTAAAAGAGCCTCCACGAGTGACTAAATTTAATTGATCGTCCGGCGCACCCTGGGCAGTCAGTCCCGCTACCAACCTGCTGACTGGCTAATATTTTCCCCACGACATGAGCTGTTATCATTATGTAGCTCATGTCGACACGATAGAAGAAGAAGACCTATTCAATTTTCTCATTCTTACCTACCTTGCCTATATTGGCTTTTTACCTCAATTATATGATGAAATTAGCGATTCGGGGGACAACTGTTTTCACCCTCTTACGGCCAAAATTAATATCCAATCTATCTACGATTTGCCCTACTAGAGATAGGAATTTGACATAATCAACAATCAACTCAGCCTATCGCAGTCCACTGCTGGACATAGGCCTCTCCCAAGTTGCGCCACAACGCTCGGTCCACTGCCTTCCGCATCCATGCACAATTTGACATAAGCTCCATACAAAATATGTCAAATTTCTATCTCTAGTAGGGTAAATCGTGGATAGATTGGATATTAATTTTGGCTGTTAATCTTAACAAATCTTTTATTTTTGGTGTCAATCGCTTGGATAGGTTATAATTTAAGCTGGCAGGGTTTTGTTTTAGTAACCGAATATTCATTGCAACTGTAGTGGGAATCCATTGGCGCTCTTGTATTGACAAGAAGGTGGTATGTAACTGTGGGTTTGCACCAAAAAACATTTAACATGTAATGTCTCGAAACTTGTCATATGAAACTAATGTCACAACTTGTTTTGTTGATTGTTACGTTCGCACTGCAGAAAACTGGGTAAATTCTTTGAAAGATTTCAAGATTTGTTGTTGGCTGTGTTTGCACTGACTAAAAACTTATAAATTGACATGTTTGTCTATAGATTTGTCACGGCTGACGTTCGCACTGATGCTTAATCATGTCTCACAACTTGTATAAATCTCGTTTTATGTGTTATCCAATGAGGTCGGTAAACATGTATGGCCGAAAGCAGATACTTTGAAGTGTATCGAAATTAATTGTGAAACATGTCAATAGACTATGAAATGTCAAACAAGTTTCGTTTCAAGTGTTTCAACAAGTTGTGTGATAATGCGAACGCGATTCGATACATGGACATAAAACTGACTTTTCAACATGTTTTTATGTGAATGTTTCGTCAGTGCAAACTCACAGTAAGCATACCATAGATTTAAGACATTCGTCTTAGTCTTATGCAGGTTTTATATTAAAAGGTAACATATTGTTATCTTCTTGAGGTTTGATGACATGATCAATTGTCATTTATCATAACAATATCATGTTTTCTCTTTCAGAATACCTTAACTATGAAGACGGCAAGTTCTCGAAATCGAGAGGAGTTGGCGTATTCGGAACTGATGCGATGGTAAACGATTACAAAATCATAACAAATAAATAACATAAAACCGGCCAAGAGCATGTCGGGTCGGCGGGAATTACAAACGAATCAAATCGAATATTAATCATTGCTATTTTAGTTTTTGCAAACAGCGCCACCTAGCGCTAAATTTAAGAAGTGTGTATATGACACACTTCTTAAATTTAGCGCTAGGTGGCGCTGTTACTTTGTGTTATCAATATAACACAAAGTTTCTTTTTGTGATTTTTTAAAATAGAAAGTAACTAAAGGAGCATTATTTGCTAAGATCATTTTTATCTAAGGTCAATGACCTATGAACTAGGACGTATTTTTCAGTTTTCTCACTATAACTCAAAAATTTATAATCACATTATACTCGAAATAATTTTAAAAGAGAGTTTTTATAAAAGTCTATCAACGTGGAAGATTACAAGTTTCTACGTTGCATAGTTTGGAAATGGCAGGGGGGGGGACACATTGTAAGCCACTTTGGCGGGCTATATTTCGCAGATGGTACACCTGATAAAAAAGTGATGTATGAAACACTACCTTCATTTTAGTAGACCTATTTAATGATAACCCACACGAGGGGGTGCAGCGAAAAAAAAATTTCATCCCCATTTCACATGTATGGGCGCCACCCCTAAAATACGTTATCAAGATTTTTTTATTCTTTTAAAATTGAGATCTATATCTAAGCCATTTTTTAACAAAATTTCATTTACTTATGTTTATAACTGTAGAAGTTATTAAGCTGTAATGGATTAGGACAGACGGACAGACGGATAGACGGACAGACGGACGGACATGACGAAACTATAAGGGTTCCTTGTAGGACTACGGAACCCTAAAAATTGCCATTGTTTAATTTAATTTAGGGGTGGAAGGCAGAGGGCCAAGTGTTGTGGTGCAACTAGGGAGAGGTCTATGTCCTGTCCTGCGATAGGCTGAGTTGATGATGAGGGGTCACCCATTTCTGGATGAAATGCCTTTTCCATCTATTGCCATCTCTCTCTTGAGCCGTCGGTCCAAGCTTTTCCATTCCGTCGATATCGCTTCGCCATCGTAGTTCTTTTTTTAGGGTTTCGTACCCAAAGGGTGCAAACGGGACCCTATTACTCTCGCTACGCTGTCCGTCCGTCCGTCCGTGTGTCACAGGGCTGTATCTTTGTAACGGTAATAGATAACCAGTTGAAATTTTCACAGAAAATGTGTTGCTATGTGTATCACGACAAATACTAAAAACAAAAAAAGTCTAAAACCAAAGGGGGTCCCCATACAAGAAACCTCGAAAAACATGCATTTTTTCAACGATTTTGTTCCTGCTCTATCTTCAAAACGGTAATACATACCAGCGTCAAACTTGGTATGATTGTAGTGCATACTATCTAGTTTAGCACAAATACTAAAAATAGGACAAACATAGACATACGTGGTGGTACCTGCGTAAGAAAGAGATGCAAAAATTCATATTTCGCTCATGGTGCGTTGATTTCTTTTGATGAACTATCGTCAATTAAATCAGTTTCTGTGGGGTATCAGGTGGATGGGTGGTACGGAACCCTTAATGCGTGTGTCCGACACGCACTTGGCCGGTTTTTATTTATTGTTATTGTTAATTTTACAGGAAACTGGTATACCGTCAGATGTATGGCGATTCTACTTGGCCAGCATCAGGCCTGAGACTTCCGACTCCAGCTTCAGTTGGACAGAACTGGGCACAAGGTATGTCGATATAAATATTTACTTCGTCTCAGTAATAACTTACAATTATTATATTTCGGAAAATATATATACTTGTCGGAGAATTAGACACTTATCGAGTCAGGATTTAATAAGAGTTACTTTACCATTGCAAATCATAACCAGTGTGCATATCAGAGGGGCAAAGCGGGTATGTTAAATCAAAGTCACATTAAGACTCTCACTAACTCGAGAGTACTGTAATTTTAAGGTTAGGATTAGTAAGATAGTAAATTACAAGTTATTTCGTCATAATTACACAATACAAAGTCATGTCAGGTTATAGGACGTCCTACTTCTTCAAACGCTCCAGCAAAAAGTGTTCGCTCCGTCGAGTGACAGCTGCATTTATAAGTTTTGAGTGTTCATTTGTCTTTCTCTTCATTCAACGTTCGTTCGTATGACATTTAGGATTCGTTCAACGTCCGTGCTCATGACCACGTGCCGACATGCTAAACAAACAAACGAAAGAACAATAAATACTAAATTAGTTTTGTTGTCCTAAAATAATTGACTCGATAAATTATTGCTGTAGCAGCACGGCAATTGTTCTTTCGTACGTAGCTGGTATTAACGGATCTTCATGAGCGGGCAAACGTCAAAAACGCCATCATACCGTGCCGCTGGTATAAATATTTTTTCTCCCGCTTGCTCGGAAATTGGTTCATTATTCAAAAAAAGAATACATTAATCGGCTCTTTTCCGTACCCAATGAAGTAACACGCCAGTAATATCCAACACGACATTAATAGAAATTGCTGGACAGTTTTTATTTATTAAATTATACTGTCGATGTTTTTAAGTACTTACACACTTACATAAATAGACCTTAAGGAATCAATTACATGTTTTATTTCTAATATTATTTTGAATAGGTATGGTTGGTAGTTGGCAGGTATGTGGGTATGTGACATTTATCGTGTACTCAATGAGAAAATTGAATAGGTACTAAACTAAAATATAATGACATCTAATTCCTGTATCTTATGCATGTAATTTTTTTTAAAGTTAACTTTAAGATTCTATTGTATGCCTTATGAGGTAAATTATGCTGACCAAAAATTATTATTGTAAGATATTTTATGTACCACAATTAATGCAATAAAGTTTATTTCTATTTCTCTAATATGTTTCCTTCCTCCATTTTAAATTGTTTTTCTTCATCTAATTTGCCATTATTTATGAACAGGAACAACTCCGAGCTTCTAAACAACTTGGGCAACTTCTGCCACCGTTCTCTGAGCTTCTGCGCGACCACATTCAAAGGAAGAGTCCCCGACCTAGCGCTGACTCAAGCCGACTACGAACTGATCGCGCTGATCAACAGAGAAGTTATCGGTGAGTCATCATCGGACTCGAAACAACATAAAAACTAAACTTAAAAACCGGCCAAGAGCATGTCGGGCCATGCTCAGTATTATAGGGTTCCTAATTACAAACGAATCAAATCGAATATTAATCATTGCTATTTCAGTTTTTGCAAAAGCGCCACCTAGCGCTGAATTTAAGAAGCTAAATTTTAAAAGTATGTCTAATCAATATAACACAAAGTTACTTTTTGTGATTTTTTTAAATAGGTAGTAACTAAAGGAGCATTATTTGCTAAGATCATTTTTCTCTAAGGTCAATGACCTATGAACTAGGACGTCTTAAGTATTTTTCAGTTTTCTAACTATAAGTAACTCAAAAATTTACAATCACTTTATACTCAAAATAATTTTAAAAGAGAGTTTTTATAAAGGTCTATCAATGTGGAAGATTATAAGTTTCTACGTAGCATAGCTTAGCAATGGCAGGGGGGGGGACACATTGCAAGCCACTTTGGCGGGCTGTATTTCGCAGATGGTACACCTGATAAAAAAGTTGTGTATGAAACATTACCTTCATTTTAGTAGACCTATTGAATGATACCCCACACGAGGGGATGCAGCGAAAAAAATGTTTTTACGCCAATACACATGTATGGGCGCCACCCCATAAATACGTTATCAAGATTTTTTTATTCCTTTAAAATTGAGATCTATATAAACCATTTTTTAACAAAATTTCATTTACTTATGTTTATAACTGTAGAAGTTATTAAGCTGTAAAGGATTAGGACAGACGGACAGACGGACGGACATGACGAAACTATAAGGGGTCCTTGTAGGACTATGGAACCCTAAAAAACCGTGTGAGTCTGACTCACGGAGTAAGGGTTCCGTACCACCTATCGACCTGATACCCCATAGAAACTGATTTAATTTACGAGAGTTCATCAATAGACATCAACGATCGTACACGCATAAATTTTTGCATCTCCTTCTTACTTAGGTACCACCACATATGTCTATGTTTGTCCTATTTTTAGTATTTGTTGCTAAACTACATAATATGCACTATAATCTGACCAAGTTTGACGCTGGTATATATTACCGTTTTGAAGATAGAGCAGGAACAAAAACGTTGAAAAAAATGCATGTTTTTTGAGGTTTCTTGTATGGGGACCTTTGGTTTTAGACTTTTTTTATTTTTAGTATTTGTCGTGATAGACACCATATCATCATCATTATATCTTTATTTGCATAAAATGTGGTACATACAGTAGATGGTTTTATTTAAATTTATAGAACAGGCACATTTTTGCTACGACATGCAAAGTAGGTATCATACATTGATAAAATGATTCAAGAAATGTACCTAATTAAGTTATTTTTTATGTGCACCTTCCGCATGTCGTCTTGTGCCGAAGGGTGCCAAACGGGACCCTATTACTCTCGCTACGCTGTCCGTCCGTCCGTCCGTCCTTTTGTCTGTCACAGGGCTGTATCTTTTGAACGGTAATAGCTAACTGCTTGAAATTTTCTCAGAATATGTGTTGCTATGAGGTGTATTACGACAAATACTAAACACAAAAACCAAAGGGGGTCCCCATACAAGAAACCTCAAAAAACATGCATTTTTTTCAACGTTTCTGTTCCTGCTCTATCTTCAAAACGGTAATATATACCAGCGTCAAACTTGGTCAGATTATAGTGCATATTATGTAGTTTAGCAACAAATACTAAAAATAAGACAAACATTGACATATTCGGTGCTACCTGCGTAAGAAAGACATGCAAAAATTCATATTTCGCGCACTGTGCGTTGATGTCTTTTGATAAACTGTTGTAAATTAAATCAGTTTTTATGGGGTATCAGGTCGTGAGAGGTACGGAACCCTTACTGTGCGAGTCCGACTCGCACTTGGCCGGTTTTTTCTTTCTTTCTTTTCTTTCATTTTGCCATAGTAAAATAGCATACAAACTGGAAAGTGGAGGAAGTTACTTAAAATATTACGGTGTGTGTCAAAGTACAAAACAAATACAAATGGCATAAAATTAAGCACAAAAGTCACAATTTGCCCCAATAAAATAGAATACAATTAATTAATATGCAGTAAAAGTAATAATTATGTATCGAATTTGCACATCTGACAACCTCATTTTCTGACCCGTTCATTCTTGTCCATCCTAAGGTTGCCTGGAAGAAATCGCTGATCGCGATAATGCCGCCATTTGTCCAATAGTTTAAATGCATATTCAATGTAATGTTTTTTATGGTGTACAATAAAGCATATATAAATAATAAGTCAACAATTTGAAGGTGAATGTCAAGGTCACAAATAGTAAAACATATTCTGTAAAAACTTCAATTTGGTCTTTAATTAATTTTTTTAAATGAAAATAGTGACTGAGCTCGTCGTATCTACCCCATTTCCAACCCCTAAGCCTGCTATAACATTAGTTTTGTTCCGGCAGCCTATGTGCAGCACATGGAGAAGGGGCGTCTCCGCGAGGCGCTGCGGCACGTGCTGTGCATATCGCGCATCGGCAACCAGCACATGCAGTTCACGCAGCCCTGGGTGCTGCTCAAGGGATCCGATGACGACAAGTGAGTTGACCCAGTCCTAAAAATAATCAAGTCCCAAACAGCACAAACACAAACACAAGCAAACACTTAAAGACAATCACATTGTGAGTGATTACTGCGTGCAACGAAACGATTTTTAACAGACGAAAAAAAAAGGAGGTTTTCAATTCGACGCGTATACACGCTGAAATTTGAATCGCTTATTTCCCGAAAAGGGGTCATTGTATTGCCCGGAGTCTGGATTTGTGCCCGGTCAATGGCAATAGGCTCGCTCCCTATTACATGGGACTATAACATAACTGGCGAAATGTGGGTGTACTATTACACCTCTGCCTACCCCTTCGGGGAAATACAGGCGTGATGTTATGTTTATTAGTGTTATGGATTTTAAATTTAATTGATTAATTAATTAAACTCGATAATGTTTGCATGCCTCATTCAAGGTAATTTGTACAAGTGTCACTCTACTGTTAACACCTCTATTTCATGTACACTCGACCAAACGGAATCATGACCCACCATAAGCTTAATTTTCTACAAACCTTCTAATACAATTAGGTCGAATTTCGCTTAAAGATATTTCCCTGGCAACAAACTTGCTATCAATTTTATTAGACAGTGACAATTAGTTTATCACTTTATTTTAATTTGATTAATATTCTTCTGGAATTGAAGGAGTTAGTATGCTGCAAAGCTTTCGAAACATCAGGGAAACCAATTTAAATAATATACGCGATTTAATCCGGTTAAACTTTGTTTTATTATAATGAGTTAGTATAGGTTTAAAAAAAAAAAAAGGTTTTCTTCTTTTTTATAGGTAAACTGTGCGGAACGACAGTTAATTTTCGAAATTCAAAACATAATTCTAGGTTTATCAAAAACGTAACTTTTTATCCAATGATTAATCCATTGCATTTAATAACAAAGCTTAAAATTGCATAGACCCGTATTAACGCAGTTTCCTTAATATTCAAAATGTCCTAAGTGCAGCATGATGCTAATAAGAAGAAAATTTTACTGTTTTGACAATTTCATACGAATTATCGGCTGAGTGGGTCATGATTCCAATTTGTTGACTGTACCTACATTCTTTGCAAATGAATTATTATTCTATTATGTTTCCAGAAAGCGTGGGGCCACAGCGATAGGCCTGTGTTGCCAGCTGGTGGCACTACTGTGTGCGTTGTTGTCCCCCTACCTGCCCGACACCTGCCGCCGCCTGCGACACCAGCTCAGGCTCGGAGACACCGCGCTGAGGATCAACCCTGGGTAAGTAGCAGTAGCCTAGCAGTTAAACACATGCCTTCAAGCAGAACGATCTTACTTCGAACCAGCTGCTCTTGACCGCAATCACAGATCAGTAAGCCTCAAGACGCCGCTTAAACAAAGTTTTGCATGAGAACACAGTCGTAAAATGTTGGCGGGGACCGGGGGGCGGACGGCGCGTTATGATTGGTCGGCTCAAATGTTCGGTGGTATGATTGGTGCCGCTCGCTGACGGAGTGACGTCCCGATTGGTGGCTGGGGGTAAGATATGCAGTGCTACTGCATATGCTTTGTGACCCGGCCGGGGGTATCCGGCTAATAGGCGTCTAGAGGCTTACTGGTCTGTGACCGCAATCTAGACAGCTTTTTCAAAATGTGGTCGACGATGGAGTGAGCAAAACGACTTTTCAGATATGAATCTTCACATGAGTGCGGATCAAATTCTATTTCGTTTTTTTTTACGACGTCTGTGGTCTCGTGGTTCGAGTTTCGTACTGCTGATCACGAGGTCGTGGGTTCGATTCCCACAGGACACATATATTTATGTGTGGAACATAAGTGTTTGTATTATGCTGGGTGTTTCTTATGTATTATAACTGTCATAAGCATGTATATCCAATTTTTTTTTTTATTGGGTTTTTTCTTTAGGAAATTCTCAGTAGCAGCCCGGAGTTTGGATTTGTGCCCGGTTAATGGCAATAGGCTCGCCCCCTATTACATGGGACTATAACATAACTGGCGAAATGTGGGTGTACTATACACTCCTGCCTACCCCTTCGGGGAAATACAGGCGTGATGTTATGTTATGTTGTGGTCTCGTGGTTCGAGTTTCGGACTACTGATCACGAGGTCGTGGGTTCGATTCCCACAGGACACAAATATTTATGTGTTGAACATAAGTGTTTGTGTTATTCTGGGTGTTTCTTATGTATTATAACTATTATAAGCATGTATTTACAAAAAAAAGTATACACGCTGAAATTTAAATCGCTTATTTCCCGAAAAGAGGTCATTGTACTCATCATTATGAACAACTTTTACTATGGGACCAACCCTGAAATGCAAAAAAAAATTCAGGTGGTCCCTACATTTTATCGATTTAAGTGAACACAAATGTAGGGACCAACTGATTTTTGTTTCGCGATTTCAGGGTTGGTCCCATAGTAAAAGTTGTTCATAATGATGAAAACAATGACCCCTTTTCGGGAAATAAGCGACTCAAATTTCAGCATGTATAAGTATTATATCCATTGTCTAGTACCCATAGTACAAGCTCTGCTTAGTTTGGGACTAGATGGTGCTGTGTAAAACAGTCCCTAAAATATTTATGTATATAAAAAAATATTAAGAAAAATTGTTGACAATAGACAACACTGCATAAAATAAATAAAATATTGTCTATGGTTTCTTTTTCTATACCTAAACGTTATTATTTTCATCAAATTAAAATTTCATCTGTTTCACATCGTCGGTTTAGAGGTAAAATTCTCAATGTTACATTATCAGCTAAAATTACTTTTTCATTTTTCAGATAATAATTTTCATTTATTAACGCCGAAAATAAATAAAACCGGCCAAGAGAATGTCGGGCCATGCTCAGTATTATAGGGTTCCTTAAGTAGGTCTAATTACAAAATGGCAAAAAAAATGCATTTACATGGTGCAGCGAAGGTAGGCCCCCCACAAGGTGGACCGACGACCTGGTGAACGTCGCGGGAATCCGCTGGATGCGGGAAGTCCAGGTCTGGTCGTTGTGGCGATGCTTGGGGGAGGCCTATGTAAATTTCAAACTACAACGTGTATCAGAAATGCGTGGTCATATTCGAAAAGCTTATTCAAAGGATGCTATCGAACAACTTTTACTATGGGACCAACCCTGAAATCGCGAAAAAAAAATCTGCTGATCCTTACATTTTGTCGAGCGACACCGATGATTTAGTAGGGAACAGCTGATATTTTTTCGCGATTTCAGGGTTGGTCCCATAGTAAAAGTTGTTCTATGCTATGCCATGAATGAGCTCTTAAAATATGACCACGCATTTCTGATACACGTTGTATAACTAACTATAATAGTAGCAGCAATCATACACCAGACACTCGCACATAAACACAAATTAATTACAGAAAAAACAGCATATTTTAAATACACACCCCAAATCATACTAGACTCACCTGACTTCTAAATGTACTGGGACAGAACTATTCTTACTGACAAGACTATACACCATAACCGACCTGACATCACCTTGCACGACAAACAAAGTAAAATTGTATACCTGATAGATATAGCAATCCCCAATACACACAATCTAACATCCACACACACTAATAAACTCTCAAAGTACGCAGACTTGACAATTGAATTAAAAACTCAATGGAGAGTTCACACGGTCAAGACCATCCCCATCATAATATCCAGCACCGGTGTCATTCCCAAAACTCTCCATACGAGCCTTCAAACTTTAAATATTCATCCACTCACATTTACACTCCTACAGAAAGCAGTCATACTGGGCCCCAAGTCTGCTAATTACACTAAAAAACCAACCATCGCCATTCCACCGACACCCTACTGACACTCATAAACAACTGTGACAAAATGGGTAGTCTGCTAAAACTTAAATCTCGACGGAATGGCAATAGAATGGTAATGTCAAATCGATGTTGCCAATTAAAATCTACCATTAGTTGTATTGTTTTTTATCAACCTTTTTTTTAGTTTTTATCAATGAAATATTTAAATTAAGGATTTTATTGATATTACCTACCTCTTTATGGGTCATTATACTCATCCGTATGAACAACTTTCACATTTACGTTTTTAGCGTACTAAGCGGCAATACTATCGACATACGTGTTATTGAAAACCTCTTAAGGGGTCATTATACTCATCTGTATGAACAACTTATACGTTTACGTTTTTAGCGTACTACGCGGTAATACTATCCGACATACGACGTGTTATTGAAAACCTCTTAAGGGGTCATTGTACTCATCCGTATGAACAACTTTTACGTTTACGTTTTTAGCGTACTACGCGGCAATACTATCGACATACGTGTTATTGAAAACCTCTTAAGGGGTCATTATACTCATCTGTATGAACAACTTTTACTATGGGACCAATCCTGAAATCACAAAAAACGCAAACGTAAAATTTGTTTATAAGAATGAGTACAATGTACCCCTTAAGAGGTTTTCAATAACACGTCGTATCTCGATAGTATTACCGCGTAGTAAGCTATTGATATACGTGTTATTGAAAACCTCTTAAGGGGTCATTGTACTCATCCGAATCATCATCATCATCATCATCATCATCAGAATAATAGTTATTTAGAGACCAATGGCTATCCAATGACTTTCCACTGAACTACAATAAAATTAAAAACCATAAAATCAAAATTAAAATCAAAATAATTTATTTGTGAAACATAGGTAAAAGTTAAAAACTTTGTGGAAAATTAAAATATTAAGTCACACTATATTTAACCTTGAAAGGCATACAAATTACATAGTATAGAACACAGCATACATAGCATTTTCATTTTTATTCCATTCGTTTCTACCATTCAACTGCCATTGGACTATTTGCTATTCTGTAAACCAATAGTGTATCAATGTCTTCTCGATAGCTTAAGTTTCGGTAGTCTACTCGTTATTTGACGTTTCTGACAATCGTCTCTCAATGACTTTTTGCCATCGAACTACAACTGAGAGGACATTTTGCAAACATACCTTTTTTGCAGTTATTGTTATAACAATTGAACTTTTTTTTTGTAAAATAAAGTTGAATTGTGTATTGTAGTAATTTATTTCGACGATAATATTCAATTTTAGACTATAAATGCGACCTTGAGAATCAGTTACACAATCGATGGGCATGTACTATTGACTATTGACACATTATAGCAATACTATCGTTAGTGTCTATATAGTATTTGACACTAATAGTGCTATGAATAGTATTGCATAAAAAGCTATCAATACGGTCGATAGCAACGATCGCTTCGATAGTATCTAAAGCTAACCTTGAGAATCAGTTACTCTATCGATAGTATCGATAGCATGGCACCTGCCAATATTATCGACGTATATATTATCGTCAGTATAAACAACTTTTACTATGAACACAACCCTGAAATCGCGAAAAAAAACAGCTTATCCCTACATTTTCCTGATTTCGCGGCCCTACATTTGTGTTCACATAAATCGACGAAATGTAGAGAACAGCAGTTTTTTTTACGTTTGAAATGTTTCAATTATTTTTCAACACACTTACTCGTTAAGTGGCTCTTATTGCACCACTTTTAGGTTCATAATGTAGCTTATAATAACGCCCGCGTGGTTTTTACTTTATATTATCGCACTAGTGCTTTTTAGTTTTTACTTTAAGTACTTACAGTTTATTTTTTAATTTTATAAAAGCAGCAAAATATTTTGATGTCTACACAAAATTAAAAAAAATTGTGAACAAATCAACTATTTAATTTGTGTTAAACATTTAATTTCATTAAATTATTTATGTTTGTCAACAAATTAACATTAATTTGTGTTATAAATAATAAATTATATTTTTAATATTAGGTTGTTTGGCGGTTTCCTTCTACCAACTGCGCGCGCATACCAATACATCACCGTGCGATTACAGTGATCCGCTCGCCATTATTCACAAATTCAATATTTGCTTAAAATACGTTCATATGTTTTTTCCTCGCAAGTGTGTTGAAAAACGTCGTATGACACGCGTGAGCATTATAATAAATAATAATAAATAGCCAACTTAGCTTAAGTTACTTGAAGCGAAGTTCGCTACGTCGCCGCGTCGTTTACGTAACTATTGGAACATGAAGCAACTACGTGAATCCTTAATTGATAAAAACCAACCATCGCCATTCCACCGACATCCTACTGACACTCCTATACAACTGTGACAAAATGGGTATTCTGCTAAAACTTAAATGTCAATCTCGTCGGAATGGCAATAGAATGGTAATGGGATATCAATTGTTTTCAAATCGATGTTGCCCATTTAAATCTACCATTAGTAGTTGTATTGTTTTTTATCAAACTTTTTTTAAGTTATTATCAATGAAATATTTAAATTAAGGATTTTATTGATATTACCTACAAAATTTTCATGTCTATAAAATAATTAAAACACATCAAACGTAAAAAACAGCTGTTTCCTACATTTTGTCGATTTATGTGAACACAAATGTAGGGAAGAGCTGATATTTTTTTGGCGATTTTAGGTTTGGTCCCATAGTAAAAGTTGTTCACACGGATGAGTACAATGACCCCTTAAGAGGTTTTCAATAATACGTATATCGATAGCGTACTACTCTACGCGGTTATACATCGACACACGTGTTATTGAAAACTTCTTAAGGGGTCATTGTACTCATCCGTATGAAAAACATTTACGTTTACGTTTTTAGGGTACTACGCGGCATTACTATCCACATAAGACGTGTTATTGAAAACCTCTTAAGGGGTCATTATACTCATCCGTAAGAGCAACTTTTGGTACTTTTACGTTTACGTTTTTAGCGTACTACGAGGCAATACTATCGACATATGACGTGTTAATGAAACCTCTTAAGGGGTCATTATACTCATCCGTCATTGTACTCATCTGTATGATCAACTTTTACTAAGGGACCAATCCTGAAATCGCAAAAAAAACGAATATGTACAATGACCCTTTAAGGGGTCATTGTACACATTCGATGTATGAAAAACATTTATTAGGGACCAAAGTTGAAATCACCAAAAAAAAATTATTTAAAAAAAATATGATGGCAAAAAAATCATCGTAAGACGATTGTGGGAAACGTCAAATAACAGCAGAATAGCAAATAGTCCAATGGCAGTTGAATTGTAGTCAATGGCAGTTCAGTGGAAAGTCATTGGAAAGCCATTGGTCTCAAAATAACTAGTAGAATACCAAATGGCTAAAACTATTCCACCGACACTCTACCGACACCCAACTGAAGCGTTTGTCAATTAGCAGACTCGGGGCCCTGAACACATGCAGAATCGTCAGAAAGTTTCTGTCAATAGACTTAACAGTATACCGCCAAGGTTGTTTGGCCAAAAGCCCGCAACTTTGGCGTATTTCCTCAGAAATGGGAGAGATTCAAATCTATATAAAGCAAATAAATTTTTTTTTTTTTTTCTTTCTTTCTTTCTTTCTTTCTTATATAAAATATAATAATAATAATGTCCTCCCGGCCGAATTTCGGTCACGGCGGCCAATCTCAATGGAGACTAGCCATCTGCGCGGGACATATAGTGCAAAAGTGTATATATATGAATGTGTGTATTATAGTGTAGTGTGTGTATATGTTGTGCAATAAAGAGGTTTTGTATTGTATTGTATACTGGCGGCACGCTATGATGACATCTTTGACATTTGCCCGCTCATGAACATCCGTATTAAAAGAGAACTCACAAGAACTGAACTGAAGGGTACGAGTGCCGGTGAAATTACAATCACATGAGACTTTCCATCTTCATGTCTCAGTTTGGTGAACCGACTTGCGGTACCATTTAGGCAACAGCCTAGGTGGTATAGAAGTTGTTATGGGCAAAGGTAACCGCTTAACATCAGGTGGGCCTTTAACTCGTTTCGCCATCCTATACTATAAAAAAAAACTCGAAAGATTTTTTTTACTCATCACCAGGAATCCATCCCTCATCCAGTACCTACCCTACGGGCACATAATCAGCAGACCAGAACCGCTCTTCGCGAGGATAGAAGCTGATGTAGTGGAGAAACTGAGAGCTAAGTACGCGGGGACGCAGAGCGAGAGGGTGCATAAGGTGAGATGGATATAGTGGATATAGGAGGGAGAAAAAGAGATAGATTACCTACTTAATTGAGCCACCCAACTCGACCAAGGAGTGAAATCGACCGTGTGGACGTTGGTTGGGTAACCAAATTGAGTTGACCTTGCAATGACCTTGGTAGGAAGCGCTGCACTTGCGACCAAGGGCAAATAAAGGGCGTTGGGTAAATTAAAGACATTCTCTTTTTTTTAGCTTACGCATAGAAGAACTAAAGAGGCAGAGGACCGAGTGTTGTGGCGAGATTTGGGAGAGGCCTATTTCCAGCAATGGAATGCGATAGGCTGAGTTGATCATAGAAGAGCTAAGGCAACTCCAATTTTCTGGTATTTCAAAAGATGAGGCGCCATGTCATGTAATTACTTACGGCACTGAAACGTGGTCGCTCAAAATGGACCTGATAAGAAGGCTCAAAGTCACTCAAAGGGCAATGGAGAGGGCTATGCTCGGAGTGTCCCTGCGTGATCGAATCAGAAATGAGGAGATTCGCGCCGCCTTCAAAATGTTGGTTTATGAAAAGATTTTGAAATACATACAAGGATTTTTTTTTACTTGTTCGTTAAGGTTTTTGAAGTCGGTTTTATTTTTTGTTAATAAGTTTTTTTTTGAGTTTATCAATCTACAAGGGGTGACCGTTTTGTCACACATCGAGACCCCTCCGTGCCTCAGAGAGCACGTTATGCAGTCGGTCCTGTTTGTCATACGAATATCATTGGCAGTCGTTACGTGTAGTCAGAAGCCCGAAAGTCTGACAACTGGTCTAACTTCCGAATGTCAGTATTACCCAGTGTATTGTGGTTATACTAATATTCAGTCGAATTTATTCATCATCATCATTTCAGCCGATCGACGTCCACTGCTGGACATAGGCCTCCCCCAAGGGAGGATATGCCAAAATCGCCACGCTTGGCAGGCGGGTTGGCGATCGCAGTTGGTTGGTTAAATACTTAGAGAACGCTGCTGCCCATCCTCTGGTGAATCCATTAGTCGCCTTTTACGACACCCATGAGAAGAGATTGGGTGGTGCAATTTATTTATTTCCGGCACCACACGGCACATAAAGGAACTATTAAAAACGGTTTAATTTAAAAGATAATATTTCTTTTACAGCTAGTAGAAGACCTCGAAAATGCTGTTAAAATACAGGTAAATATAAAGTTAATACATTTTTATTTTATTCTTAAACAGTATATTTTATTTTATTCTTAAACAGTATATTTTATTTTATTCTTAAACAGTATATTTTATTTTATTCTTAAACAGTATATTTTATTTTATTCTTAAACAGTATATTTTATTTTATTCTTAAACAGTATATTTTATTTTATTGTTGTGTTTGTTGTTGTTGTTTTATTTTTTGTTGTTGTTTTATTTTGTTATTGTTTTGTTTTATTTTTTGTTGTTTTTTTGTTGTTATTTTGTTTTGTTTTATTTAAACATTAAAATCAGTCCGTCAAATTCAGAAGTTGAAAAATGATCGTTTTGAACTTATTAAAATAAAAACTGGTGGCGTCACCTTTAATTCGCGCGTGCGTTCTTTCCGCGTTTACAAATACGTCGAAGCTTCGCTTCTGTCGGTCGTCCCCAGACGCTAACCGTTTTTTTTTTCAAATCTTGCAAGTCCGTCTTTGCATAATTTGTCTGCGTCTGATGCTGGCCTGCGTTTCTCATCAGCCCGCCAAAGAGTTACTCAATCACGCTGTAAGAGCTGTACGGATTTGGATACAATTTGGCATACAGATAGAACATAACCCAGATTAACAGGCTAGTTTGTACCATGGTATAATAAGATGTTTCACCAGTAGGCGTAGCATGACCAATTCTATGTCTATTCTTCCAAGAGTAGACAAAGCTCTTTCTATACGTCAAGATATCTCTTCTTCTCGAGCATGAGGCGACCCGTCGACTCGAGTTTCTACGTAGACAAGGTGACAGATCTTTTTCCATAGCAACGAGAACGTAGCTAGTGCCGTACAAATTCTACCAAATCCTACCATATTATTACGTTTCGTTATCTAGAAAAAAGGTGAATCGAATAAGTTTTGAAACATTTTGTACGTAATTCAAAGCAACAACAATACGCATTTTGTAGTCATGAATGTCAAGGTCGAAGGATGCGTTTTACAAAGTAGTGATGCGACTCGAGTCCGATTTTACCACTCGTGTCATTCGAGTCATTTTACAATTTTACTCGAGTACTACTCGAGTGATCGAGCCGTCGAGTCACTCGAGTGGTTCACGAGTCATTCGATCACTCGCCTCTAACGAGTCACCTGTCATACTTGAATTTATTATTCTTTCATTTTGTCAATAAGTTGAGGCTTAATAAAACAACAAGTTTGAAGTTTTATTTCAATACATTGCCAGTCTTACAAAAATCAACATTTATACATCGAAATTAATATTATATGCTAATAAAAATGAGCAAATATGGTCTGTTCATAAAACCAAATAACATTACGTTATTTGGTGAATGTTGGCGAGTGAATCGAGTCCGAGTGAACTCGAGTCGATATTTTTTTCACTCGAGTACGTTTTTTTTCGATGTCACTCGAGTAAAAGTGGACTCGAGTTGCATCACTATTACAAAGTAAATTAATATTTTTATGGTGTGCAAACAATAAAGTATAGGTACTCTATCTACTTTTTGTACCGAGAAAATGAACAGTTCCCGAGGGATGCGCGATAAGGCTTTCTGTGATAAGCCGAAGAAGCCGCGGGCATTCAGCAAATTTTCTTATATGTAATCCTACTAATATTATAAATGCAAAAGTATGGATGTTTGTTTGTTTGTCCTTCAATCATGTTTAAACGGATTTGGATGAAGATTAGCACGTAGACCATAGGGTGTGCATTAACAAAAAGGAAACCTTTTTATCCCGGGAAGAAAGTTCCCGAAGGATGCACGATAGTCATTCGATACTTATTACGAATTACACACGGGCAAAGGCTAGTTTTTGATAATAACTAAGAAGATAGGAACTAGGAACCCGACATGTTATTATTGTTGTTCAAAAACTCCAATGAAACCAATTTAACAAGAATCTAGTCCAAATAAAACTAAAGAATAATTTTGTCTAGGTCTCATGAGATGTAGACTAATTTCTTCTATTTGAAGAGAAACATGTCTACCCCTAACTGTCAAAAGTAGAGAAAATATGTTCGTCATGCTCGACGTTGTAGACATGTGTCGATCGAAGTATAGAAACATTTCTTTTTTTAATTATTGACATCGGCATGCTACGGACGGAAGAAATCTTTCTACAATACATCATTTTGTCTATTCTTCCGTCGACATAAGCTTTGTCTACAGCGGTCATGCTACGCCTGCAGGTACTCTCTTCCCGTGACAGCTAGGTCACGTGATTGGCTGTGGAGCCAATAGCGGGCTGTTAGCGTGACACTTGTCAGTTTGATGTGCTGCCACTTTGTGTACATAATACATTTGTGTAAGTATGTATTTACAAAAAAAAAAGTATATAAGTATTATATCCATTGTCTAGTACCCATAGCACAAGCTCTGCTTAGTTTGGGACTAGATGGTGATGTGTTAAAATGTCCCAAAAATATTTATTTATTTATTTTATATTCATTACGAACAAATATCTCCATAAATATATTGAAGATTTCAATAAATGGCAACACTGACCGTGACGTAGCTTGGAGGCATCGCGCCGTCATCGCGGGAAGAGACCAGAGGCCTGATTCACAAACGTTCGAAAAGTTTCCGTTTCCGAAGTGAAATTTGACCGGCAAACGAAACAAAACGACCAGTTCCTGCGACCACGAATGATGCAAAGCATTCTAAATATCAGTAAAAGCAATGTTAATAATATTACGCGATGTAATCCGGTCAAACTTGTTTTATTACGGAAAAAAACTATTTGAGAATCGAACGCATTCGGAAACGCTATTCGTAGTTCTTTAATTTTACATCGAGTGCTTTCCGACAACAAATGGCTCACGGGAGAGTTTCCATGTATTTCGCGTTGCGTTTCGGAATCCGTTCGGTTCTCAAATCGTTTTGTGTTCTTAATAAAACAATTTTAACCGAATTACATCGTGTATTATTATTAAAATTGGTTTTCCTGACATTTGGAATGCTTTGCAGCGTTCATGGTAGCAGGAAGTGGTCGTTTTGTTTTATTTTCCTGTCAAATTTCACTTCGGGAACGGAAACTTTTCGAACGTTTTTGAATCAGGCCACTGGTGAAACATCTTATTATACCATCAATCAACTCAGCCTATCGCAGTCCACTGCTGGACATAGGCCTCTCCAAAGTTGCGCCACAACGTTTGGTCCTCTGCCTTCCGCATCCAGTCCCCCCCAGCCACGTCCTTTAGGTCGTCGGTCCACCTGACAGGGGGGCGCCCTACGCTGCGTTTGCCGATTCGCGGTCTCCACTCAAGGACTCGTCTGCTCCAGCGGCCATCGGTCCTTCGACAAACATGGCCAGCCCACTGCAACTTCAGCTTACTGATCCTACAAGCTATGTCGGTCACTCCGGTTCTTCTCCGGATAATCTCGTTTCGGATTGTATCCTTCAAAGAAACTCCAAGCATAGCTCGCTCCATAGCTCGCTGAGCGACTTTAAACTTGTGGACTAGCCCAACTGTCAGTGTCCACGTCTCGGCACCGTAAGTCATGACAGGCAGGACGCACTGGTTATTATACCATGCTTTTCACTAACTTTTTATCCCGGGAAGATGGACAGTTACCGAGGGATGTGCGATAAACCACGCCCACGTAGACGAAGCCGCGGGCTTAGGGTAGTGGTAATATAATTCTTTACTCATTGACACAACCAATATTCTTACAGAACGACAAAGTACGTGACATCAAAGCGTCAACTCCAGACCAGGCACTCTGGCAGTCCGAGCTGGCTAAGCTGTCCGAGCTACGGAGACAGCTCGAGGCAGCGGTAGCGGAGATGAAGATAGCTACACGGAAGAAGCCAGGGAAGAAGAGCGGGCCCAGCATTGACGTCAGCGGCATGGAGAAGGCTGTCGCGGAACAGGTGAGGAGATAACGGAGTAGTAGAGCTCCTTAACGAACGTTTTAGTAGTAGTAGAGCTCCTTTGTGAAAGAGCTCGTCCGGGGAAATACTACCACCGTATCTACTTCTCCGCCAAATAGTGATGCTTGCATTGCTGTTTCGGTCTGAAGGGTGCGGGTGCCGGTGAAATTACAATTACATGAGACTTTCCATCTTCATGTCTCAGTTTGGCGAACCGACTTGCGGTACCATTTAGGCAACAGCCTAGGTGGTATTGCAGTTGTTATGGGCAAAGGTAACCACTTAACATCAGGTGGGCCTTTAGCTCGTTTTCCAACCTATACTATAAAAAAATGTAGTTCATGATACTGGTCTTCAATGGCCCATGCTGGTAATTGATTGTCATCAATGGCCCATGCTGGTGATGAATGGTCTTCAATGGCCCATGCTGGTGACTATCGATCGTCGATAGCCCATGTTGAGTCACCAAAGTCTGTCTATCATCCCGAGGTTACTTGAGTTGGATGCTGGTGACTAATTGTCATTGATGACCCATGCTGGTGGAAGTTTGTCTGAAATTTCCTTTTTGGTCTGCAAGGGCTCATGCTGGTGACTTTTGATCCATGCTGGCTGCTGGCACTTAAAACTAATTAGCTTTTGAGAATTCGGCCGTAAATCTACTTAACGGGAATGTAGCAGGCAAGTGGCGCCCCCATCAGTAAAAAAAATATTACTCGCTGAATACATCATTTGTTTTTTTTTTTTTTTTTTTTTTTTTTATTGAAAATTAATTTTTAAAGATTGAAGTACAGCCCCCCCTAGCCAAGTTGACAATCTACAATCGTCAACGCTAATACGCTAATAGAAAACAATCAAAATGTATGGGAATGACATATCTCAATGAATGACTTTTTCGTTGAGGTGTGTCATTCCCATACATTTTGATTGTTTTCTATATCGTTGACGATTGTAGATTGTAACTTGGCTAGGGGAGGCAGCTGGTACTGTAGTTTAATCTTCTAACTAATACTACTAATAACTCTGTAAAATATAGTTCGCTGTAGTTGTAGATAGAAAAAATATAGTTCGCTGTAGTTGTAGATAGAAAAAATATAGTTCGCTGTAGTTGTAGATAGAAAAAATGCCAAAAGTGGCCGTTTTTCGCACCTTTTTTTATCTACAATTACAGCGAACTATAATTTACAGAGTTCATAGTTTCTGATTAAACTACAGTACCTGTACTTCAATCGTTAAAAACGAATTTTCGATAAAGGATGTATTCAGCGAGTAATATTTTTTTTTACTGATGGGGGCGCCACTTGGCTGCTACATTCCCTTTAAGGTGAATGCTACAGGGTAGCCCGCGAAATTCAAAATTTCTTGCGTTTTTTGCTAATTGTAGCTTTATTTCGCGTTGTATATCAATTAAAATATGATTCGCGGTAGTAATAACAATATATCTACTGAATAATACTCATAAAACATATAAACCTAGCTCTATAAGCTCTACAAGCTCTAAAATCGATAATTTGATCGTAAATTATTATTATCGAGCTTGTACAGCTTATCAAGCTAGGTTAATTATTTTTATACATTGATTTTTTTTTCATACATTGATAAAATGATTCAAGAAATGTACCTAATTAAGTATTTTTTATGTGCACCTACCGCATGTCGTTTTGTTGTGGCAATAAATATTTTTTCTTTCTTTCTTTTCTTTCTTTATGAGTATTAGTAGTAGTATTCAATAGATTTATTGTTATTACTGCCGCAAATCATATTTTGACCGATATAGAACGCGAACGCGACTGCCTCGTTGGTCTAGTGGTCGCAAGCGCGACTGTTGAGCGTGGGGTCCTGGGTTCGATTCCCGGGTCGGGCAAAGTGTTATTGGGTTTTTTCATTAGGAGATTCTCATTAGCAGCCCGGAGTATGGATTTGTGCCCGGTTATTGGCAATAGGCTCGCCCCCTATTACATGGGACTATAACATAACTGGCGAAATGTGGGTGTACTATTACACCTCTGCCTACCCCTTCGGGGAAATTCAGGCGTGATGTTATGTGTTAGAACGCGAAATAGAGCTACAATTTGCAAAAAACTCAAGAAATAATAACTTCTTAGGTTTTCGCGATCACTACACATTATAATAAAACAAAACATCGAAACGATTTTAATTAATAATATTGTACGGTAGATTAAAATATTTTTTTAGAAATATTTGTAAAGACGCTTGTCATCTTAGTCTACCTGCGACCACGAAATGCTGCAAAGCTTTCGAAACGTCAGGGAAACCAATTTAAATAATATACGCGATTTAATCCGGTTAAACTTTGTTTTATTATAACTCAAGAAATTTTGAATTTCGCGGGCTACCTTGTAGCATTCACCTTAATGAATAAGGACAAAACAACATGCTGTTTCGGTCTGAAGGGTACGGGTGCCGGTGAAATTACAACCACATGAGACTTTCCATCTTCATGTCTCAGTTTGGTGAACCGACTTGCGGTACCATTTAGGTAACAGCCTAGGTGGTATTGCAGTTGTTATGGGCAAAGGTAACCGCTTAACATCAGGTGGGCCTTTAGCTCGTTTCGCCATCATATACTATAAAATAAAAACGTTCTCAAGTTTTAAACCAATTATTACAGGGTGAAAAAGTCCGCCAACTCAAGGCGACCACAAAAGACAAGTCGGTCTGGCAGCCCGAGGTCGCCAAGCTGTTAGAGCTGAAGAAAGCGCTGCAGGATACGATAAAGCTTCAAGCCGCGAGCATACAGCATAACGCGGAGCAAAAGGAGAACGCGGCCGCTAGCTTGGAGAAATCTGTGGCGGAACAGGTGAGAAAGTTGTGGTGACTATTGGTCGTCGATGGCCCATGTTGATGTCTAATGGCCATCTATGGCCCGCCCATGCTGGTGACTATTGGTCGTCGATGGCCCATGATGGTGTCTAATGGTCGTCGTTGGCCCATGTTGATGTCTAATGGCCATCTATGGCCCGCCCATGCTGGTGACTATTGGTCGTCGATGGCCCATGATGGTGTCTAATGGTCGTCGTTGGCCCATGTTGATGTCTAATGGCCATCTATGGCCCGCCCATGCTGGTGACTATTGGTCGTCGATGGCTCACGCTGGTGAATAATGGCAGTCTCATAAGTCCATGTTGATATCTGATGGTCTTCGATGGCTATGTTGATGACTAGTCGGTCTAGCAGCACGATCAAGCTTCAAGCCGCGACCATACTGCATAACGCGGAGCAAAAGGAGAACGCGGCCGCTAGCTGGAGAAATCTGTGGCGGAACAGCGGCGTTTTTTTTTCTACACTAAAATGACCCATGATGGTCGTCAATAGCCCATTCAGGTGACTATTGGTCGTTGATGGCCCATACTGGCGACTATTGGTCGTCGATGTCCCATGTTGGTGTCTAATGGTCGTCGCTGGCCCATGCTTGTGTCTAATGGTCATCGATGGGTCATGCTGGTGTAAAATGGTTTACAATGGCCCATTCTGGTATAAGATGGTTGTCAATGGCCCATACTGGTGTAAGTTAGTTTTCAATGGCCCATATTGGTGCCGATTCTCTTGTCACAAAATTCTCTAAACTAGACTAAAAATCACCTAAATTTAGTTTAGTCCTGTCAAACGAAGTTTTCTATTCTGAAATTCACTTTAAAACTAATTTTTGGTTTGACAGGACCAAAATTAGTTTAGTTATTCAACTTAGTAAAAATTGACATTTTGCTATTCTGTAATTGACGTTTTTCACCTAATATTAGAAATGTCAACCTAAATCTGACTATTTTTAGAAGGCATCAAAATACATGTCGACTATAATTAGTTATCAACAACTAAAATTGCAAAGCTTATTTTATTCATTTTTATAGTTTTTAGGTAGTTTAAAATAAATAATGGATGCCTACTATGTGGTTGCAGCTGTTGTAGATTCAGCAGAAAGGTAAATTGTTCATAGAAACATACAATGAAATTTATAATTTCGATAAGAAGAGGTACCTATATAATAAAGGATAAGAAGTCATTGACTTGTACCTATGGACCAGTAATACCTACGAAATAAGCGTGGTATACCTACAATATCCGGGCCACCGTTATGGTGGCCATAGCTAGGGAAGTAAATAATCAAAACTAAAAAGTATCGATATCGATGCTCGTGTTTCGTACCAGAGATGTGTGCTGATTAAAATCATTTTCAAATAGTAATAATTAATGCAATTATATCAAATACTAAGTTCGGCTGTCCCTAGGACATAAAAAATCAAGCTTCTAGGTCAAGGCAATCATACGGCTATGTCACATTTTGATACTCGCAAACTCACATAAAAAACCTATAGGGTACTTCGCATTGACCTAGAATCATGAAATTTGCCCAATATATCGAAATATCTTTTTTTTTTCAATAATAATCGATAGATCGAAAATCTGATATTTAAAAAATATCAACAGCCCTAGTTTGTTTACTTGACAGCTCATGTATTATGGGCCACATTGCGGGGTAAGCGGGGTTGCCACGCGGCGTAGGTATTTTGACATCCCGTAAAGATGTTGCCAAACAGAGAATATACAAATAGCATGCGATCTCTTTCACCAAACGACATAACACGTTTGTTAACAAGAGACAAAGAATAGTTTCATAATTCAATAACGATTTAATAGATATTTGTATAAACTAGGTGGATATAGAAGAATGTGCCACTTCCATAGGTTTCTTAATTCAATGTTATATTCTAATTTATTCAACTTTTTTCAGAAATTTCGTGTCCTGGGTGCTAGAACTTTTTAACCACGTCTTTAAAAAGGGAAATTCCAGCTTTTTAAATTAAAGAAATAGTTTATTATTGTGATCTGAACTGTGATCAATAAATCTCTGCTTGAGGAACGATCTAAAATCAAAGCTCAACTCAAAACTAGTTTTAAACTGTGATCAACGCTTGAGTATCGTTCTGTAATACGGGCCGTAGGTAATAATAACCTGATCACATTATTCCAATTTATATATTTTATTGAAAATATAAAACAAAAATGTACTTTATTTCGTGACATGATTTTTTCTTCATAATTTTAATGATAAACTAATAATTACAAATATAATTATTATTTAATTTCCTTGTTTTTGTGAACTTTCGGTCATTCCATTCACTCTTTAATAAATTTTTTAAGATGTACTGGTAACACCGCCAATTCAACTTAGATGCGTCAAACTCAATTATTAGAGCTGTCAACAAGTTTTGTAAAATAAGAAAAAGATAAACACAGAATAAGTTTTATGATTTTCTAAACTAAAATTTGTAAATTTTAGTTATAGTTAGGTTTAGGTGGGTGTACAAGAGAATCGGCACCATTGGTGATTTATGATCTTCAATGGCTCATGGATAGCGTTTGGTGGTCTTCGTAGGCCCTTGCTGCTTATTTCTATTCATATATATTTGGTTTAATAAATTGACAATAAAATTAGATTACTATATTTTAAATACTTCTATTATTGTAGAAATTTAATCTAAATTCAAATTATTATTTGAATAATCAAATCCAATCGAATTTAATTCAAACAATTGCTATCCAATATAATTAAAATATTACTTGTTATGAGACACTTAAATTATTATTATTTATAACTATTATTACCATTCAATATATTGTAATTGTTATGGCACCTATACTCTGCTGCTTATTAGTATATTGCTGCCCTTACCGGGCTTCATGTTGAAACCATATAAGTAATAATAATAAATATTTCTGGGACACAGCACCATCTAGTCCCAAACTAAGCAGAGCTTGTACTATGGCACAGTGTGATAAGATCCCGTTTTTTGTCTCATCGTGTTTTTATCGAGTTAATCGATAGAGTTTACAATTCCGAAGATTAGAGTAAAACTCCGGGTTCGCTAAGACTTGAGCTTTTTTTTAAAAAAAATGTCAATGTTTCGCAATATCCGACTCTTGAAAAATGAAAAAAAAAAAAAAACATTATAATTTAATGGAAGTACTTATTACATAATTTATTTATTCTAATGTGAGGACCGAGCGTTGTGGCGCAACTTGGGAGAGGCCTATGTCCAGCAGTGGACTGCGATAGGCTGAGTTGATTGATTGAACGAAAAATGTTATAATAGCCGACCGTTTCACCAATTCCTGTTGCATTAGTATGAATGGGTCGAGAGATATGTTTTTTTTTTTCTCATTTTTCGTTTTCATTTTTTTATTCATCTAAACCGCCGTGGTAGGTGGTCATTCCTACATCAAAAAATTGCTGATACTTTCTATTATGTGTAGTATTATGTAGTAGATAATGGATCTAGATCTTACGTCTTCTTTGTCCATCCAAAGGTTGTCTGGAAGATATTGCTTTTAGCGATAAGACCGCCCACGTACCCATAATTTATACGTTGATCCTGTTTACTACTATTTTCATGGTGTACAATAAAGTATATTCTATCTATCTATCTATCTATGGTGAGCTACTGCCTGTTCACATTTTGTATATTTCTTTTTTCAAATCAAATCAGTTTACTTCTGGAGCGGAGAAATATTAAAATAATACCACAAAATTCAAGACACCCGCTCAGCTATACTTCAATTCCATTGGATAACATTTCTTCACTCCAGTACCTACCGTCATCAGCAAAATCTTTTAAATCTGAGTGTACAACAATAAATCTCTGCTTATCATCCTCCGAGCCTTTTCCCAATTATATTGGGGTCGGCTTCCAGTCTAGCCAGATGCGGCTGAACATCAGTATTTTACACGGAGCGACTGCCATCAGACCCCCGCAACCCAGTTACTGGGTAATACTGACATTCGGAGGTTAGACCAGTTGTCAGACTTTCAGGCTTCTGACTACCAGTAACGACTGCAATAGATATTCGTATGACAACCGGGACCGACAGCTTAACGTGCTCTCCGAGGCACGGAGGAGTTTCGAGGTGTATCGAAACGGTCACCCATCCACAGACTGACCGCGGCAAGTGCAGCTTAACCTTGCAGAAGAAATACACGATACTTAATCAATATTTTTGGGATATTTTTACACAGCACCATCTAGTCCCAAACTAAGCAGAGCTTGTGCTATGGGTACTAGACAATGGATATAATACTTATATTTTTCTTTTTTGTAAATGCATACTTATAATACACTAGCGCCCCGCCCCGGCTTCGCACGGGTGCAATGCCGATAGGTACTAAATATACTACAGAATGTACATATAAATAAACCTTCCTCTTGAATCACTGTATTAAAAAAAACCGCATCAAAATCCGTTGCGTAGTTTTAAAGATCTAAGCATACATAGGGACAGACAGCGAGAAGCGACTTTGTTTTAAACTATGTAGTGATGTATTTTATAATATTTGATCAATATAAGCATTTGACCGAAGCATTTGTTTTAAACGATATTTAGGCCCGTATTCCAGAAGGATACTCAAGCGTTGATCGCTGTTTAAAACTAGTTTTAAGTTGAGCTTTGATTTTAGAACGTCCCTCAAGCAGAGATTTGTTGATCACAGTTCAGCTGAGTTTAGTTTCGTTTTATACTGTCACCTGTTTCGGTATTTGGGCAGAGATTTGATCGGTAATCACTCAAGTGTGGTCCAGACTACGCTTGAGTAGAGATTTCTATTATATTTCAGGTCAAATTCATGTGTTTTGTTGTTGAATTAAAGTTTATGATTACCGTTCTGGAATAAGACCGATACTCAAGTAACGATTCTATCCTTAAGTAGTGATCAGGTGATTGGAGTTTAAACTGTACTTGAGGAAGCTTCTGTAATACGGGCCTTAGTTTTTTACATTGTTTTTTTTTTATTTGCGGCACGCATTCTGTCAATGTTACATTAGAAAATATTTAGAAAATTTAATATGGTGGTTAAGTATTATTAAATTTTCTAATTTTCAGTACAATTTTCTTAATTTTTTCTTTCATAAGAACCTTCTCCTGACAATAACAAACACAACAAAAAAATAATAAGCGAAATCGGTCCAGCCGTTCACGCGTGATGCCGTGACCAAGGGAGATAGGGATTCATTTATATATATATAGATAAGAAACACCCAGACCAACACAAACACTTATGTTCATCACACAAATAATTGTGTTCTATGAGAATCGAACCCACGACCTCGTGATCAGCAGTTCGACCCTCGAACCACTAGACCACAGACGTCGTCAAAATTAGTCATTAAATTCTGTTTTTTTTTCTCCTCTAAGGCCGAAAAATTCCGTCAGCTAAAAGCAGCATCTCAAGACAAGGCATCATGGCAGCCAGAGTTAGACAAACTAGTAGAATTGAAGAAACTGCTCGCCGCCGCTCCCACAGCGTCTGCAGAGAACAGTACTGGAGCCAGTGTCCAGGACCTTGAGAAAGAGCTGGCTGAACAGGTAAATATGATCCCAGCTCACGGAATAAATAAAAACCGGCCAAGTCGGACTCACGCAATAAGGGTTCCGTACCACCCATCGACCTGATACCCCATAGAAACTGATTTAATTTAGTGAGTTTATCAAAAGACCAACGATCGTACGCGAAATGTGAATTTTTGCATCTCTTTCTTGCGTAGGTACCACCACATATGTCTATGTTTGCCCTATTTTTAGTATTTGTTGCTAAACTACATAGTATGTACTATAATCCGACTAAGTTTTACGCTGTTATGTATTACCGTTTTGAAGATAGAGCAGGAACAAAAACTGAAAAAAATGCATGTTTTTTCGAGATTTCTAGTATGGTACCCCCTTTGGTTGTCGACTTTTTTTAATTTTTAGTATTTGTCCTGATACCCCTCATAGGAACACATATTCTGTAAAAATTTCAACTGGTTATCTATTATAATAAAACAAAGTTTAACCGGATTAAATCGCGTATATTATTTAAATTGGTTTCCCTGACGTTTCGAAAGCTTTGCAGCATTTCGTGGTCGCAGGTAGACTAAGATGACAAGCGTCTTTACAAATATTTCTAAAAAATTATTTTTATCTACCGTACAATATTATTAATTAAAATCGTTTCGATGCACGCAGTAATCACTCACAATATCATTATCTTTTACAGTGTTGCATGCTGTTTGGGACTTGATTATTTTTAGGACTGGGTTCCAAACTGGTGGTGGTGGTGGTGGTTATCTATTACCGTTACAAAAATACAGCCCTGTGACAGACAGACGGACGGACGGACAGCGTAGCGAGAGTAATAGGGTCCCGTTAGCACCCTTTGGGTACGGAACCCTAAAAACAACTGGAAGTGCCATTACGATTTTAGTGCGGGAAAAAATGTCGCCAAAATCACACATTGACAATTGAAATAGTACATTATAATTACACAAAAACAATCATGTAATTGGTTCTATTTAAAATTCAAATTGAGCCTGATTACGTGTTATTGAAAACCTCTTAAAGGGTCATTGTACTCATCAGTATGAATTACTTCTACTATGGGACCAACCCTGAAATTGTGAAAAAAAAAAACAGCTGATCCCTACATTTTGTCGATTTATGTGTGTCACTTTTGTGAGTGTGTGTATGGGAAAAGGGAGTGGTGTGGTGAGTGTGTGGGTGGTGTGGTGACTTGGTGGGTGAGCCTGTGTGGTGACTGAGAGAGGGTATGCGTATATGAGTGAGTGGATTGTTTCAAGAGGCCACAAGATTTTATCTAATTTTGTCTGAACAGTGATGATTATGACAATACAATACATTGTTCCGTTTTATTTTCATTTGTTTAAAACAAATAACATTTCAAAACCACTCAATTTACTTAAACTATCACCAAAACATTATTTAACAAAATTTCAGGAGTGAACTTGATAGTAATAATAATAATTCTCATTTTTTCCTTTGCAGGCCGACAAAGTACGTAGATTGAAGGCGCAGACCAAAGACAAGTCGGTATGGCAGCCCGAAGTCACCAAACTGCTTGATCTGAAGAAACGACTCGCTGAAGCACAAAATAAGAAATAAATTATTATCTATTTATTCACCAATTTAAATTGTTTTTCTTTTAATTTGCCCCTTCGAAAGAATTACATACGTAGTATCTCTGTTAGATCTGTGACTCGACTGACGAGATGGATGAAAAGGGGGGAAAATACAAAAGTAATATTTTCCATAAAAGTATAATATTCGAGTATTCACGTAATACATAATGTTTTTATTTCGGTGTCGTCAGGTATACAAATAAAATTCATGTCATTACTATTTACAATTTTAAGTGGCTTGATTCATAGAAAGCGCTATTTCAACGTTCATTAAAAATATGGACCTAGTCATTTTTTAGTGACAATTTTAATTAAGCGCTAATGCATTCAGGCCCACACAAAAATATTGTAGAACTGAATTGGTCCCAATAATTTTAACACATTAGATTTTGAGATGAACTTTCAGGGTCAAAATTTAACATAACATAACATTACGCCTGTATTTCCCCGAAGGGGTAGGCAGAGGTGTAATAGTACACCCACATTTCGCCAGTTATGTTATAGTCCCATGTAATAGGGGGCGAGCCTATTGCCATTGACCGGGCACAAATCCAGACTCCGGGCTGCTACTGAGAATTTCTTAATAAAAAAAATCCAATAACACTGCCCGACCCGGGAATCGAACCCAGGACCTCACGCTCAGCAGTCGCGCTTGCAACCACTAGACCAACGAGTCAAAATTTAAATTATGAAAAACTAGCTTATGCCCGCAGTTTCGTCAGAAACACGCGTATAGAAAAAAAATCCCTTGGGAACTGTTTATCTTTCCGGGATAAAAAGTAGCCTATAAATGTTAATTATGGTCTATGTGCAAAATTTCATCCAAATAATTTCAGCCGTTTCAGCGTGATTGAAGTGAAGGTCAAACATTCATAATTTCGCATTTATTCCATTAGTAGGATAGAAAACAAAGCTTTCTCTAAGAAAAGGGAGCCTAAACTTTTATGTCAACATTTATGTATTCCTCATAGATTTTGGCCTTGAATATCAATCTAAAAACCCAATCTGTACTTATATTCGATTTGTAATTTACAACTATAATACAAATAATTAAGCTAAAGTTAATACATGACATGGTTTTATTTAGCTTATTAGAATAAAATTATTATTATTAAAACTAAGGTTATCACGATGGGCAGTAGCAGCATCAACACTCCCACACGCTCACACACCCCCACTGCCACACACACCCCAACTCACACACAACACCACATACATCTGGTGGCTTTTCACCAGAGCAATGTGACGTAGCTAAGCGGGAGAGCGAGGATAAACTCGACCAATCGGATTGCTCTATATTGTATCAGGCTAGCGCATCCCTCATGGAAAGGCACCCACCCATAAGCAGTGTTGTGTGTGTTATTTGTTTGTTCGATTTTTATCTTTACACATTTTCGGGTCCCGAGCTTCCGGGCCGTGATCCTGTGCATACAAAGTTGGACCGGTCATGTGACGTTCGTCAAGTGTCAATGCCGGCACAAAATAAAACGCCATACAAAGAAACACAGCCCTGACTCGGAAATGTGTGTGCAACGCTTTAGTCCGGCTCGTGATGTCACCACATGTATAGTAGCTAACAAATAACCTCAACAACAATGGTGCCATACATACATATTATCACGCATGTTTCCCATTAGGGTAGGCAGAGACTATGGATTACCACCTGCTACGATCCTGACACACCTCTTTCGCTTCATCTACGTCCATTAACCTCGTCATGCATGCTCGTCGGTTTAGAGAACTCTTAACCTGGCATTTATTGAGAACGTCCGCGATTTGATCGCGATACGTTCGCCGAGGTCGTCCCCTTCCAACTCTTTCATCCACACTCGCTTTGTATACTTGTTTCGTCAATCTCCGCTCGTCCATCCTCTCTATATGTCCAAACCATCTTAACATACCTTTCTCAATCTTTGTCACTACATCTTCTTTCACTCCAGAACGTTCCCTTATCAAGTTATTAAATCTCTCAAAGTTACACCACACATACTTCTCAAAGCTCTCATTTCTACTGCATTTATTCTGCTTTTATGTTTCTTCTGCCATACCCAACTTTCACTACCATCCATAAGTGTAGGCACTAACACTCCCCCATGAACAGCCAGCCGTGCCTTTTCCGACACTTTGCGGCTGTTCATGAAGGTGTGTAGCGCCCCATTCACCTGATTACCAGCACTCACTCTCACAACGATGGTGCCGCTGCGCAAGATTGCATGCTACTGTGACTTACTGTATTGACAAAAAAGCTAGATAGGCTGCTGATATGATCACTGTTCGGCACACTGCATCCCATTGACTAACACATTGACACCTTGCAACATATTGACAGGTTCTTTTTCATGCATTTTAACATGCGACTTCAAACCGGCTGCCTTCCTGAACGACTGGCCGCACTGTGTACAAACGTAAGGCTTTTCACCGGTATGGCAACGGATATGAGTGATTAAATCATTGCGTTGTACGAAAGCTTTCTCACAATATGAACACTGGAATGGTCTCTCTCCTGTGTGGGTTCTTCTATGGTTCTTTAATGTTCCGGAGGCAGCAAACCGCATCGGGCAGAGGTCACACAAGTATGGCTTTTCTCCGGTGTGTATTCGACGGTGTTTCACAAGGGCACTGGATGTGGTGAAACCGTTTCCACAGTTGTCACATACAAATGGGTGAGCACCGCTGTGCTTGCGATTGTGAGCGTCCAGTTCTCCTTTAGATACGAATCTGGAAGAATGGAGAATCATTCGGAATTAAAATAGCATTTATTAAAACTTTCTGGATGTTGACAAAAAGGCTGTCTTTTTAAACTAAACTCAAGAATGCGTGCCTTGCCAACACTTCTTAGTGACTATACTTGACAGTCTGAAAAAAAACAATAGTTAAACAATAGCCATGTCGCAGAGGGTACACTAGACTGCTAACGTGTTAATAACATTTATTCATTATTATCTTGTTCTGTGATCCCTTATACAAAGAAAAGGCAGCCCTCTTTTTATAAGTGCTTTAAATGGTGACTAATGCAGCCTGCATTGTTGAGAGCAAAAATTACTGTCTTTGCTAAATAAGTCAAAATTGGAATTTTGACTTATTGGGCAAGTGACACATATGAACTACAATAACTACCTCTTTTCACAATTTCCACATTTAAAAGGCTTCAATCCTTGATGTCTTCTCACATGTTGAGCCAAGTTTGTCTTCTGGCTAAACCCTCGTCCGCACTGCGAGCAAAGGAACGGCTTCTCACCAGTATGGGTCCGCATGTGCTCTTTTAACGTACAAGACATTAGGAATGCTTTATTACAGACGTTGCACCGATGCTTTTTCTCATTCTTATGACTACCTTTATGTAATTCTAAACTATCTTCATTCGGAAAACTTTGCCCACAAACTTCACAGTTTATCCCGGTTTTCTTAGAATGCATAGTTAAAATATGGTTTTCTAAGTACGCTTTATACTTAAATTCTCTTTTACATACTTTGCAGACGTGTTTAATGTTGTCCGTTTCTTCGTGCTTCTGTATGTGAGCTGATAATGATGTTTTATTCTTAAACTTACGTAAACATAACGAGCATTGGTATAATTCAGTATTGTCATTTGCTGTCCTTTCATGCTTTCGTATATGTGTCGCTAAAGCTGTCTTTGTTTTGAACTCACTTCGACATAAATTGCAAATGTGTATCACAGGTTTCTTATTTGACAAGGCGTTACTGTGTGCTTGTTGATGGATTCTCCATGCATTCGGAGTGCTGAACTTACAATTACAATCAACGCATTCAATTTTATTTTTTACAGTGACTAGTTTATTTTTACTAACTTTTTCTAATATTTTTTTGTACTTATTACAGTTTTCTTGTTTTAAATGGCTTTTGTATTTATCTTTACCGGTGAATGTTAGTCCGCAGTAACACGAATGAGTCTTTCCTTCACTTTTAACTGTTTTTCTTTCATCATATTCTACAGGTATAGTTTCATACTGTGCTCCATCATCATAATGATCTGTATAGCCTATTTCTTCTTCGAAATTGTGTGATATCTCTCTCTTAACTGGTTCACCAAGATCTTTAGGTACTTTAGAGTCGGTAATCTTACAAAAACTAGTGTTGACTATAGCAAATGTTGTGGCATCTTGTAACAAGACATTTTTCTTATCAAAACTATCGACGGCATCATAATTAGTAACATTAGAGGGATTAAAACTGACATAGTTGCTTAACCTCTGCGTATTATCACCTTTTTCAACTTTAATTGAGCATTCTGGGTTTATCTTCGATGTCTCCCCATTGTTTAAAGAATATTGGTAGAGGTTATTTAAAATCGACTCAGAGTCGAGGCAACGGCGTTTGAACGTATCAGCTTTGCCCATGACATACTCACATTCACCACAAACCTGTTTTGGCAAACCATCTTCAAATTTAACATTGATATTAGCAGTAAATGCAAGCATTTCGTACAAGTAACGATCTTCACCTGCTATTTTCGAAAATAGTGATTTCATGTCGGTACATTCTATTAAACAGACGCGGCATATTCGGCCGAATGTTTGAACACTTATTTCCATATTATTTTAAAGATAAATCGATGTTTATTGGTTTTCTTGATTAAAAACACAAAGGACAACAAATTTTATGATGCGAATCACAGACTATTTAGAAGATATGCGAATGAAATGTTTTTTTTTTTTTTTTTTTTATTTATTCATGACCATGGATACATGTCCTTCAGTCGTAATCATTGAACATATTATTATTATACTCGTATCCTAGTAAACGAATGAAATGTCAAATTGCAGGGTTGCTAGATCGAGTTTCTGAATTTTCCCGATACTCATATTTTTTCCCCAAAATGATAGGTTTTGCAACTTTTTTCCCCATTTTTTTTTTCAAACAGGAAAGTTTACAAATTTAAAATTTAAGACTATGTTTATTAAAAAAATTGCTATATGAATATTTTATAGTGTATCGTGGATAAAGGTGGGAAAAACGGCTTAAAATCGTAAGCGTGTTTAAACGTTGTGCTTTTTTCTGTAAACGAATTTTTTTACGCTTTTGACGCTTTTTGTTTTTCACTTCTAAAAAAATGTACTTTTATTTGTCTACATTACACTATTCTATTGACAGTTAAACTATTTACAAAGTTCACTAAAAACTATACGAACAAACTACAATCGTCGCGTAATTACCGAGGAGAACATTCAAAAACGCATTCACTCGTTGACAACGAAAAATAAACTAAGCGCCAAAGCAAAAGCAAATCAATCAAGGTCAAAAACGTTTAAACGATAGGAAAATAATCAACAAAATAAAAAAGTTCTTTCTCTAAACAAATTTTACGTAAACGAATAAAATTTTATTCTGCCGCTTATCAAACCACTCAACTCAACTTCTCAACTCAACTTTGAATTTGGGTCTTATGCTCATAGAAATAAGGTTGCATTTCAAACGTAGTATTGAAAGCATACGTTTGGTTTAGGAAAAAGTCTAAACGAAATCTGCTTTAATCACTAAGCGTGCTTATACGCTTTTTTTTAAATTAGACTTTTTTAAGCGCTTTTCGATTAAACGCCCACTTCTAATCGTGGATGATATTTAAAAGTTTCGATAGTTCATTTTCATTCAAAAAATCAAAACCTTTATTATTTTCCCACAGACATTATATGAACTAGTACAATATCTGTATTGTATCTGTATTTTCCTTTCCCCAAAATTTGTTCAAGTATTTCATTCCCCAAAACGTCCCCAAGAACGATTTTTTTCCTCAAATTTTCGAAAAAAACCTTACTCATAATGATGAGTACAATGAATGACTGCCTCGTTGGTCTAGTGGTTGCAAGCACGACTGCTGAGCGTGGGATCCTGGGTTCGATTCCCAGGTCAGGCAAAGTGTTGTTGGGTTTTTTCATTAGGAAATTCTCAGTAGCAGCCTGGTGTCTGGATTTGTGCCCGGTCAATGGTAATAGGCTCGCCCCGTATTACATGGGACTATAAAAATGAAATGTGGGTGTACTATACACCTCTGCCTACTCCTTCGGGGAAATATAGGCGTCATGTTATGAGTACAATGACCCCTTATAATCATTAATCTGTAATTCTGTACGTACGATCGAGCGAGCCGTCTTACTATCGGCCAAAATTAATATCCAATCTATCCACGATTTACCTTACCAGAGATAGAAATTTGACATATTTTGTATGGAGCTTATGTCAAATTCCTATCTCTAGTAGGGCAAATCGTGGATAGATTGGATATTAATTTTGGCCGTATGTATAGTATTATTATTATCTGTGATAAGTGAACGTTAGCTAAGAGCACGGCTGAACGCGAACGAAGGTCTTAGCTGGCTCTTGCTAGATTTCGTTAAAGGGTCCACATTAAACGAGTGCGTTCGCTCGATAGGTTTCACTTGCATTCGTTCGCTTGGTCCAGCGACGACACAGCCCCTAGACGCCACATAACAGGCGACCGATTTCTATCACACATAAGGGAAAAATCCTGTATGTAAGCCGCCACTCAAACAATTTGAATCAGTTATGACCACTTCTGTGAGCCGTTGACACTTCCGTGTTAGTGAACACAAAATTTACAAATAAATGTTATAATGACTTCTTGCACAGTACGATTGTGTTGTAAAAACAGCAAGACTTTGAGTGTCCAGAAAGACGGCATAGCATTTCATCGTTAAGTTAATAATGTCATTATCCAATTAGATTTTTCAACTGATTTAATATTTAATGAGAGTTCATCTTATACTGGTTAATTCGCAACGGACACCAAAGGTGCAGACGGCACGTTGATGTCTTTCACAAAACATCTCTTTCTTACGCAAGCACTTAATACACTATCTCTTTCCCTCTATTTAATTGTCAATGTAACTAGTGATGTACTAAATCTGTTATCGATGAAACAAAGTTCTCCATACTATCAACGAAATTGAAAAATATAGGTAGTAGAATATTTTGCAATCTACAAAAAAAAAAAAAAAAACTACGATTTCAAACATTCAATCTTTATATACCTATAACAGCTAGGGAGTCTACTCCCGTTCAACGATAAACGAACTTTTGTTCCGACCGATACGTACACGATAAATGATATATGTACCTTTTTTAGGGTTCCGTAGTCCTACAAGGAACCCTTACAGTTTCGTCATGTCCGTCCGTCTGTCCGTATACCCATCTGTCCGTCTGTCCTAATCCTTTACAGCTTAATAACTTCTACAGTTATAAATATAAGTACATGTAATTTTGTTAAAAGATAGTTTAAATATAGATCTCAATTTTAAAAGAATAAAAAATGCGTGATTATGTATTTTAGGGGTGGCGCCCATACATGTGAAATGGGAATGAAAATATTTTTTTCGCTCCACCCCCTCGTGTGTGGTATCATTGAATAGGTCTACTAAAATGAAGGTAATGTTTCATACAGCACTTTTTTATCAGGTGTACCATCTGCGAAATATAGCCAGCTAAAGTGACTTGCAATGTGTCCCCCCCCCCTGCCATCTCTAAACTATGTAACGTAGATATTTATAATTCTCCACGTTGATAGACCTTTGTAAAAACTCTCTTTTAAAATTATTTTGAGTATAATGTGATTATAAATTTTCGAGTTATAGAGAGAAAACTGAAAAATACTTAAGACGTCCTAGTTCAAAGGTCATTGACCTTAGAGAAAAATGATCTTAGCAAAGAATGCTCCTTTAGTTAGTTCCTTTAGTTAGTCCTTTAGTTAGTTCCTTTAGTTAGTCCTTTAGTTAGTTAGTGTTCCTTCGTGACACACATTCGAGGCTTTTAAGGTCATCAGAAAACCTCACGTTGGCGATACCATCGCATTCCACAAATTTCTTTGGTAATTCTTTTACAGTTCAGGCTGCTCGCCTGTGGAATGCTTTGCCAGTACAAGTGAGGCGTGCTCAATCTTTGCCTATATTCAAAAAACTGGTAAATGATCGCTACCTATCATCACTGTAATTTCCGGCAGGTACATTATGTAATATTTAGACATATTGTATTGTATTTATTATGTTTATTGTATCTTATATTTATGTAGTTTTGTTATAGATATATGTATAGTATTTATGTTATGTAGTATATGTATTCTATTATGTTGTTACACTGCGTACTACCCCTCTCTTTACTTGCCCATATTGTCCATCCTAAGGTTGTCTGGAAGAATTCGCCTTGAGCGATAAGACCGCCCATTGTACATGTGTTCTATATAAGTCATATATGTTGCTATCTTCTTTTGTGTACAATAGTATTTGTATTGTATTGTTGAAAAAAAATGACTTTCCTTCGTACGTACTGTTATAACCCTGCTTTTTATACGTAGCAAAAACAAATGTAAGGAATGCATTTCTGCATTCATAAAGGTCCTTTGTGTAACTAAGATTTATGGGCAAGCGGCTGGCGCCAGCGCCGAAATGTCAAGAGGAACCCTTCAGAGTTCAGGTAGTAATCTGTGCCTTCAGTCTCATTCTAACATCTACTAGAGCCACACGTTTTTCATTGTTTTGTTATTTTTGTTCTATATCCTAATTAAATTTTTGTGGTTAAACTATCTATATTATTTTGAAAAGCCTAATCCGAACCACGGTCTAACATTGGTGGCAGCGTAAAAGGGATACAAATTCCCACGGTCCGTCTCCGCCCTACTAAATCAGTCACGACTTTTCCTTGTGCAAGTGCTTCAAATACTGTAAAAAGTGAGTTAAGTGACAATTATATCTGTGAATGAACTGTGTTATCGATAGATCACAAACTATCCAAAACACCCACCGAGTCCAGTATCCAGGAATGCAGCAGCTCGTCACACTCATCTGCCTATCGTGAATTCGTGAGTCAATAAATCTTCAATAGCGACGCCACATAGTTGCATTTCGACACCCACAATACCATAATATGCCTAAAGCCTGCAGACCAGAAATCAACTCCCCGAACACATCCGCAGCAACAATGGACCTAAACAGTCTGTTTAAGTTCATCAAGCCCTACGACGGGACACGAGAAACCCTCAACTCTTTCCTGACGAACTGCAACAACGCGTACAGCCTAGCTTCAGAAGACCAGAAACGAATTTTGTTTAAATATATTTTAAGTAGGTTACATGGTAAAGCGGAGGTTGTTTGCTCAATTAAAGAATTCAGTAATTGGGATAATAAAGAAAGTCGCTAATAGTTAGTACAACTAGTATGAGTAATGAAGTGGCATTTGAATAATTATTGGGTCTCTTTCTGTACCTGAATTTAAGGACCGTAAGCGTGTAATTTGGTTTTGCAATTTGTAGATGCATTTTAGTTTATCCTCTCGTGTATGAGATTTGTAACTACCTACGTTATTGTAAATAGATGTAAAGTTTTATATAAGAAATAAACTTATTTATTTTAAAGAAGAAAATGTTCATTTTATTTATAGTAATAAAAAACAGTCCATAGGCGGCGGAGATTGCTTACCATCAGGTGACCCGCTTGCTCGTTTGCCCCCCTATATTATATTAAAAAAACACTTATTAGTGCTCCTTTAATGATTATCAACATAAGTTTATTTTTATATTACTTCTTTATGTTATGATGGATACAATATGACAGCAAAAATAAGGTTTAAGTATTTTTAACTCAATTTAGTGCGTTGCATACAGCAATTCAGAGAAATCGTGATCTAAAGGCACAGAGGTCCCACTGTTCCCTGTCTGTGGTTTAAAACGCTAGATTGTATGAATTAGGATAGTTTTTTTGGAAATAATAATTAACCGGAGGTCTATGTCCAGCAGTGGACGTCTTTCGGCTGAAATGATGATGATGATGATGAATTAACCGTTCGTGCCGAATTTAAACTAATTTCACTCATGAATAACTTGGCGACATCGTAATTGGAGTATGATACAAGATACCAGCTACCAGCCATCGGGTAATGTTGTTGAAGATTTTCTTATATTAAAGGGGTGGTAATGTAGATTCCTCTCCGTATTAGGAATTATAGCTCACAAACTCAATTTGTTTTACTCATAGTCATGCAATTAAATAGAGAAAAAGAAATACTAATCAAATCACTCACAAATACAGTAAAAGCAAAGTTGTAAGAACAATAAAATAATGTTTGGTCAGCCGCGCCACGGGACAATCCACTTCACTTATACTTGCCACAACAAGTTGTTAACTTGCGGACAAGTTGTGACTTGTTCCGCGTGTGGACTCCCACAGCATTGTTACTCAGAATAGAATTCGCTGCACTTGGTTATCTCTTGTGGGTTGTTCGGGCATTTAATTAAGAGTTCTGAATTCTGAGTTTGTGACTATGTTGTAGATGTGGAGCGTCTTTGGACTACTTGTTTTTCTTTTCATGTTACGTAGTAATGGTGATAGGGAATATAAAGAAAGTCGCTAGCTAGCTACCAATAGCCAATAGCTATTTTACTTGGTCAGCTCACGGCAGCGCGGCGGCTGCCCGCTACACCGTAAACTTGTTGGTTATTCGAAGCAGTAGCCAATAGCTAGCTATCGTGTAGACAGATATCGTAGCCATTGATCGAAGTAGCCATGGCTATTTGTTGAATAGCCGCTATTTAGCTAGTTATTAGAGTAGCTACCCACTTCTAAGCCTTACTCCTGACCCCGCCTGGATCGAGTGCTGTATCAATCGAATTTGAATTCGAGTTAGTGTCAAATCGTACTGCTTTTTTCTAGGAATTGAAATTAGCTCGATTTGGTTCAGAGCTTGAACCAGTCGGGAGTAAGGCCCACGATGTTAATTTACAACTTCCACACGGACAGGGTCACAAGCACAGCTAGGAATGAATAATTTAGTAAAATAACAACTTTTGTGTCACATTCGATTTTATTTAAGATTTGCACGGATGTGTAATATTTCTCCATGAAGCTACTTGGTCTTTTACTTCTTTCGAAGGCCTCTTTGCGAGAAAAATCCTCAATTAAAATCAATCGCACTATTACATCCCTGAAAATGTTTGGTTTTGTTAAAACCTATTAAATATCACAATAATACTGTCAAACGCGGTTTGACACGTAAACACTGAAAAAATTACTCAGTACTATCAGAATTTCGCTTTCAATTACTACTAAAATAAAATAATAAAAAAGATTTCAATATCCAAAAGAGATCTCTTGAGCAGTCGCATAATTTGAGGTTACATTAACGACAATTGTACAGTTTACTGTCTAATTCAACATTGTTTATATAAAAACAATCAGAAATATATCAAATAGGTTAGGTAAGGTTAGAACTGTGAGCGAGCGAAGTGAGTGGTGCCGCGGAAGCTGCTAGCGAGTACTAGAAACAAATTACAGTTATTAGTTGTTATATTCATTAGTCACAAAATTTGTTTTATTTGATTATATCGAATGGTATTTATAATGGCTTTATTATAAAAGCTCAAAGTTACAAATGCACTATTCGAAGGCTATACATATATAAAATTAATTGATTTAAAAAATGATTAGTGGTGATTAGATTTTTTTTTTTTTTTTGTCCTTTAAATTTAAGTTATTTTTGAGTAGGTTCTTTTCTTTTGAATAACGTTTTATTTACGTACTAATTAGCTGTTATAGTTTGCAATAATATTTGTTTTTGTTCCATGCTGTGTTCACTTTTAAATGTAAAAATGTAAAACCTACTTAGGTCCAATAATATTTATACCTAGACGTAGTACCTAGTATGTTAATGTAACATTTTGTGTAATATTGCTGGGTAAAATAAATAATATAATACTACTACTAAATTAATTATTTTATTATTTAATATTTATTTACTATATAAACGGACAATTACCTCTTTTAAAATATCCGCTTTACAAAATAATAACTCCATATTCAACACCAAATAAATACATAAAGATATTTTTAAAGATATAATTATCTTAATTCTGAAAGTACAGAGCACCCGTCTTACTTTCAAAATTAAGATAATTTTGAAAGACTCCCTCCCTACTTGTAATACTTACTATTATTATTAGTATATTAATTACTTTATTATTAAATAATATTAAAAGAAATAAGAAGCTAAAATCCTTATAATTAATACTAAGTATTACATAAAAATAATATCGATAAAATATTATTTTATCGATATTATTTTTATGTAATAAAAAAATAAAAATAAAAAATAACTAAGTATTACATAAAAATAATATCGATAAAATATTATTTTATCGATATTATTTTTATGTAATAAAAAAATAAAAATAAAAAATAATATCGATAAAATATTATTTTATCGATATTATTTTTATGTAATACTTAGTATTAATTATAAGGATTTTAGCTTCTTATTTCTTTTAATATTATATTGTGTTGAATCTAAATCTGTCTCGTCTCTAACCCTACAAAGTTTGAAGTTTCTATGACATAATGACATTGTCAGGGCCAACCGGATCGCTGTACCCCGCTTCCTCATACCTCAGCTAGTGGCAGAATTGTTTGTACGCATTAAATTCAACAATATCCGTCTAGGGCACAGAACATTATACTCAAGAGAAGAACAACAACTTCATACAACTATATTGCTTACATGAGAGCACACTAGCGCGCCCGTTTATGCCATCGGAAACTTTCGTGGAGCGCGGGAATGGCGGGAATTTTGAACAGTTGTTAGTTTATTTTTAATTTCTTAAACCTACAACAAATTTTCATTTTGCAGTTTTTAAACAATGTATGCATTATAAAATGTTTATAATACATACTCGTGCAAGAACAGCAAAATGAAAATTTGTTGTAGGTTTAAGAAATTAAAAATAAACTAACATCTGCATTAAAAATTCGCCGTAATAGAATGTCAAAGAAAACAAAGTTTTAGACATTTTTAATACATTTATTTTTCCTTTCATTGCTTTTAAATGCTAAATAAATTTGCGGCGTTCTCTACTACCGTTTCACAGATATTGTACTGGACGTAGACTGCTTCTTTCATCATAGTATTCCTTAAAATGATGTAAGTATAAGAATGATATAATATTTCAGTGTTTGGATCCGCAAGCATAATATTTTTACAATTAAAGCAACCATATTTTTATTATAAAATTGCAAACTTATGTTTACTTATGTGCTTATGCACATGCTAGCATTTCACCAGAACACTGAGTTATGTATTTCAATCTCTTCATCACCCTCGACATTCAATATAACTAGATAAGATATAGAGAAGGGTTTACAATTATTTTGTATCACTTATTTTTAATAAATACAAAAAAGTTACCACAATTTTCGATATTCACATGAGTATATACTTAGATTTATCAAGATACTGGTTTAAGCGCTGCAATAAATTGAACTGATGTGGGGTTTGGATTATATCTACAGTTAATTTCTACTAATGTACCCAAATATAAAAGTTATTAAATTGCATTCCTAGATTTGACAATTATTATCCTAAAAATTCTTATATGCCCATAACGGGCTGATTGATGTATGCAACACTATCATGTAACAACTGTAACTACTAAATCAAATAGAGCTTACTTTACTTAACAAAACAGTTGTGGTAGCAGATCTTGTTTAAACCTCTTTACAGTGTTCGTATATTAGGGCATTTTCGTTCAATGTGTACTGTGTGTACCCAATATTTTAGGATAAATATATGAGTATTTTTTCAGTTTTGTTACATAAATACTCATACCACAACATGCTCATAAATGTAAATAAACAGTTGTTCTAATAACTAAGATTGATAAATTATTCTTAATAAATCATTCTGATACGCAAATCAACAAGATATATTTTACAATTATTACAGTAAAATCACTAAAATAAACTAGTTTAGACCAAGATTACATAATACATTTTTTAAATAAACAGAAAACTATAATAGATGACCTTTGGTTTCTTAATAATTTATACGACAGCGCAAAATGCAAAGGGCACTCTTTATTGTAAATGCCCATTATATTTATTACTAGACTTTGACCGCGGCTTTGCTCTGGTATAATTTGGCTTATCACAGAAAGACTTATCATCACGCATCCCTCGGGAACTGTTTATTTTTAACCGACGAAAAAAAGGAGGAGGTTCTCAATTCGACGCGTATATATATATATTTTTTTTTATTATTTTTTTATTTATGACCACGCATAACTTTTTACAGAAAGGTCCGATTTTGATGATTATTTTTTTAATGGATAGGGTACATCTTGAAGTTGGTCCCATTTAAATTTCAAAATAAAAATCCACCCCTAAGGGTAGTAAAACAGGGGATGAGTGTTTGTTCACCCACTGAATTCTTACCTGTTAACTGATTGTTGAAACTTTACACACATAAATATAGTTCTAGACACTACGACATAATGGAGACATGGAGTTAGATTTTAACCAAAAAAAAATTAAAAATAAAACTTTTTAACAAAAAATTGAACCGACGAAAACAGAAACTGAAAAGCGAAAAATAACTAATTATGAGTCGGCGCCAAACAACCAATCAACGAAGATCATTAAATTACTTTAAATAAATAATAAAAACAACGTCACATCAAATACAACGTGAAATTTTCAACGATAAACAATTACTTTCCAAAAATGCGTTCTCCGCTCGGCCACTTGCAACTTGCACGCACTTTGCTTGTTAAAAGTTCGTTTGGCGCCGACTCATAATTAGTTATTTTTCGCTTTTCAGTTTCTGTTTTCGTCGGTTCAATTTTTTATTAAAAAGTTTTATCTTGGGATAAATCCGGGTTATTATCTACCGTGTGCTAAATTTCATCCAAATACATTAACGGCCAAAATTAATATCCAATCTATCCACGACTTGCCCTACTAGAGATAGGAGTTTGACATAAGCTCCATACAAAATATGTCAAATTTCTATCTCAGGTTGGGTAAATCGTGGATAGATTGGATATTAATTTTGGCCATTAGCTATTTCAGTGTGAATAAGTAACAAACATCAAAATCTCTTCAACAAATCTTGACAAACTTTCACATTTATGTTTTTATGATTTAAATTGTTAAAAAAATATTTCTATAGCATTTAGCGTCCTTAACCAACTCTTAGAACTTCATGGCATTAAAATATAATTTAATTGATTGAAATAAATTATATGAGGCCTGGTTGAGGTCATGTTTGTGAGGAATTCCTTCCCTCTGTTTTGATTTGGAGTATGTCTGTTCGCGGAGTCAAACAACTGCTCAATATTTGAAATGACTGTAGCTGTAGCAATGGCGTCTTGCAGTGATTCATCTGAAAGTAAAAATATATATTTAAAAACAATTATTTGATCATAGAAATCAATTATTAATACTGTAAATATCATTGCCATAATCACCAAGCTTGTCTGACGGATCTGTGATAATAATTTACTGCCAAAATTAATATCCAATCTATCCATGATTTGCCCTACTAGAGATATAAATTTGACATATTTTGTATGGAGCTTATGTCAAATTCCTATATCTAGTAGGGCAAATCGTGGATAGATTGGATATTAATTTTGGACGTTAGAGTTATTCACTGTCAGTCAAAGTAAGCGCTGGCAATACTCTTGGCAGGATTCCTTTTGCGCCTTTTTACGACATCCACAGGTGGTAAGGAGGTGGTCTATTCTTTTTTTCCCGTGGGCAAAATCCTCATGGACGCACTCCGCCCGGGTAAGGCGGAGCCAGTGTCACTGCCACTGATCTGATTTATGAGAGTTAACCAAGATGCAGTGCGTTGATGTGTTTCAAGATACTACACATGACCGTGATTGCCGTATGTTGTTGAACTATATAGTACGCACTACAATAACACATTCTGATGCTTTTATGTATAGCCATGTTAAGATAGAGCAGGAACTTGAAAAAATGCATTTTTTTCAAGGATTCTAGTATGGGGGACACACTTTGAGCTTAGACTTTTTAATTTTAAATATTATTTGCCATGGTAGAGGCCATAGTAACACGTCATCTATGAAAATTTCAATTGACTACCTTAAAAAGATACAGCCCCGTGACAGACAGACGGACGGACAGCGTAGGCAGAGTAATAGGGTCCCATCAGCACCCTTTGGGTATGGAATCCTAAAAAGGTTTAGACTTACCTCCTTAATGAGTAAAGCTAATTATTTGCTGTGACATGATCCCCCGATCATTAAAAGGCTATTGGTTGTTTGAAATGTCTCCAAAGCCATAAAATTAAAAGCATGGCTAGCTATTTCTGATGTTCGATCTTGATGAGCATGATCTCGGTAGCCATCTAACAGCAGATTTGTAACATCTCTTATAAAGCTTCTGTTTGGGTGTGAGTTCCACTCCTTTTTTGCATCAAGGATCAACAAGATACTTTTCCTCCTCCGTGACTCCTGGAAATGTGCAATTAATAATATCAAAGGACTGTTATTCACACATTTCTGGCTTTCACCAGTAGGTTCTACCATCGAAAAGTCAGAGATGAGAGGCAATGCGCCACCCTTACACGGTTGATATTCCACCATAAGGGTACATATACAAGGGTACAAAGAGTTTTTCTAACACTTTTATTATGCACACCGCTAAGTAGTAGAATGCCTTGCCTTGCTTATCTGTGTTTTCCTATAGGTATAATCTGGTAGTCTTCAAGGCACGAATGGTACACCATCGTCGACTGCACGATCACTTAACAACAGCAATCAAATGCAAGCCCATTTTTTAGTAAAATAATTATATTAAATACAAATTTCATCCAAATCGGTCCAGTCGTTTAGGAGGAGTTAGGTGACAGACAAACGTACAGAAGAATTATATGTATTAAGATTTAAATTGATAAAAATATAAAGATTTTAATTATTTTAAAATAAATATTAAAATTATATATTAAAAATATTAATATTGACTTTTTCCAATTACCTTTTTCAAGCTTGGGCTGTCAAGATGATTATACATATAAATGATGCTGAATATTTAACTCTTCTTTGGATTTGGAATACCGGGATGTACTTCCATTTGCACTTCAACGGTTGACTTTGGTTGCTGAAACATACAAATTCACTACCTTAATTTATTGTATACTATGATACGTTTGAATATTTAGGTGTTTTTATTTCAATTTTGTTTTTGAGAAAATCATTAATACTGCATATCTCCAGTAGGTATAAAGAAAAAAAAAGAAGTAAAAATGATTTATTGCCACAACTAGCCATGCAGTAGTCTGTTTTCTCTCTCTTGTCTTATTTAGTAAACAATCTTGGCATGCCTCTTTATTCAAATAACTATTGATAAAATGTACCTAATTACTAAATCTACACATGTAATTAGGTCTAAAAAAAATATTATTATTATCTCCTTTATTTAGTTATTACCTTATAAATTACATTTTTAAATATTTTTTTATAAAAAGAAAAAAAAACACCTAAATATTCAAACGTATCATAGTATTTTTTTATTTTTTTTTATAGTATAAACAAAAAATATAGGTTCGCCAAACTGAGACATGAAGATGGAATGTCTCATGTGATTGTAATTTCATTAACATAAGTGCAAAATCATTAACATAATGTCTTTTTATAATAGTTATTGACGAATTGTATTAAAAAGACATGCCAAGATTGTTTACTAAATAAGACAAGACAAAGAAAGAAAAAACAGGGTGTAGCTAAGTACAAATAAAAATAACTAAAAAGTATCTTAATTTTAAGAAATCTTATAATAGTGTCAACAATTATAAGAAAAGTAATGCTGCATGTTGTAGCTGCGGCAAAGAGGTTGACAATCAGCATAAAGCAAGTCAATAAAATACTACTCACTTCCGATTGTTGTTCTTCTCTAGATGGATTACACTATTCATTTCAAAATCGGGCTAATATATTTTGAGCTCCGGTAGGAATAGCAAACTTACTTAAGTAATCTTTTTCTGTCACTGCTGGTAAATTGCGAATCATCAAAACATCACACCACCACATAGCATCTTATGCTGTTTGTACTTCTCCAATAATTTATCCAGGCCCAATCATCGAAGAGGTCCAATCATCATCATCGGGATGACAAAATGTTGCTTGCAAACTTTAGTTCTGAAAAATGTATTTGTATGAAGTGTTAAATTCCAACTATTATACCTAGCCTTATTAATTAATGGCACTTTAGTCATCTACTTACATAAGAGACCCATTCATGGACGGGAGAGGAAACCTGTGAAAGAATCTTCCTTTGAGGTTATCCCGTATTTTGCGCACTTTACACTTTTTTTTCCAGCCATGGTGGAAAAACAATCCAAAAGCGTCAGTATCGAACAAATACATATAATGAAATCAATCAGATAAACTACACAAAAGCTTGAATTTCACACTGGAGTCTCTATCTCATAAATTGTTGTAACATAAGGAAAAAGTGTAAATTTCACACTAATGAGTTTCTATCTTTCAGCAAAATTCACAACATTGAACTTTAGGAAACAATCCGGCAGAAAAACAAGATTAATCAGGCATAAATTCGAAATAAAAATTAGGAACATCCGTATTTTATTTTTTGACAAGTGTAGTAAGTGTTGCCATTTCATAAAAGTGAATCCTATCATAATTTAGGTAATCTTCAAACACTGAAATATACTAAAATGGTAGATATGTATTCAATCGCGCTTGTTTCTACTATCTCATTCTTTCGTAGAGCGCTGTTCCGTTTTTGCAAATCCTTCCAGTGCTGGCATTCGTCGCTTAGGAAGTTGACACCCCCTGGTCTAGGGGCTGTGTTGTCGCTGGCTTGGTCTGTACCCATGTATAAGACAAATTCAGGGTATTCCTTGACACTTTAACTAACCTACCATATCTTTCTTTCATAATATCATAGACCTTTTACATTTCCTTGGGCTTTGATTTTTTTATAAGCTTATACTTATCCTTTTTTAGTAGCCTAATAGGTAACCAGTCACCTTTCAGATTTTTTCGTCACCGATTCTTGTTCTGAGTAGCCTAAAAGGCGAAAAATCACCTACGTTGGCAGCACTGATGTGAAATTTCCATTTTTTTTTCTTGTGTAGTTTTATGGCCTGGTTGCTGTGTGCGTCATCCCAGCAAAAAAGTGTCGAATTTCTTAATTCGAGATAAGTAAATCGTTAGTGTATGACGTCGTGTAATTGTGTATGAACATTTCAGATTTGTGTGTCCAACCCTTTTTGGGATATTCATCAAAAACGTTTTCCGCTGGAACGACGTCTTCCCAGCGAGACTTTTTTTCCAAAGGACGTAAGTAAAATAAAATAGTTACATGGATTAGACTATAACGAAAGGTAAATGTGTATGCATAAATGAGATTTGTGTGTCTAAAGACTCCGAAGATATTCAAGTTTCCGCTGCGGTGACGTTTGGCTGATTGCTGGATATCATAAACGGTTAGGCGAATAGTTGTGACTTTTTTTACACATGTTGCGATTCTTTTGTGTGTAATGTTTGTGAAAACAGACTTCGAAAAAAAATTACCGCTACGAAGCTATAAATTTTAAAATGAAATCAGGTTATTAGGTCCTAGTACTGTGTATATGAGTTCCGAAGCCTAAATGTTAAAGTTTATTTGTACCTTATAAATGCTCACAATGTCATGTTAAGTCTCATCGATGTACTGTAAGTAAATAATGAATTATGAACAAAATTGCTAGGTCTGGGTCACGATGTTGTTCGCCATTCGATTGGACGAGTTTACTATGGGTTGGCAAATTAAAAGGTATCCCATTCGTTAGTGTATTAGTTCAATTATCCATCTGTAAAATTGTAGCCCAATAAACTTAATAATTAAAGAAATATAATCGAAAAACCAATGAGAAGCGCAATACAGAGATAAACCAACCAAGTTTGAATGTGTACTAAAAAGCGGCCGCGCGATACATGGTGCTTACCTTCCCAAATTGTTAGCATACTTATTGTTATTGGTGTGGTACTTTGGTACAGGTGCGTACACAATCATTAGTAAAAATGAAAAACAACTGCAGTTTAATTAGTTTTATTTTCAAAAGTATCAATTTACTAATGATTATCAATTGTAGATATGTGTATGTATAGGTACTTAAAAACTCGTGCAAAAAAATCAACAACAACAAAATAATAAAAATCTACATACTAAAATCAACATAAAAGATATAGAAAAGGTATATATACAAAAAATAAGTATAGCTATTATTTTAATTAAATTACTTAATGTTTAAAATCACAGATCAGTTACAATAATTGACTCATTCATAAGCTTAGTAGGTATCTACATTAATGTAGGTTGTTATGTTTATTAAAATTAAAGATTATGTATATTATTCGTAACCAGCTCTACGTAGATAATAAATTAACTGCATGTGGGGATCGAACCGACAACATTTGGCGTGGTGTCAATAGAGAGGTGACCACCTTAACGACTATGCCACAAGTGCAGTGAAATTAATTGTAAATGTGAATAGACGAGAACATTAGCAGCTACAGTGAACCCTTGTTCATTGTTTACCTCTTTATTTTAGCCCACTGTCAACGTACGGGGTCCCATCGACTTTGGATGTATTTTGCCAAACATACGTTTATACTAGATCGACACAGATAGCATAAATAAAAACGCTAGGAAACACAACACGAGATAGTTTTATGTTGAATCCGATATGAAGAACAAAGGAAGTAAGAAAAAAATTAAACTTAAGTTTTTAATAACTTTTTTCGCAATAAAACACAAAAATTCACTATGCTTGAGTGTCCGTTACAAAAAAAAAACAAAATAATCATACAAATCACTAACTGTATGATTTTTTTGTTTTTACTTCTTCAAGTTAAACGGATGGACACACGGACGGAACCTGTAAAAAATGAAATTCAAATCCATTTGTCTGTCAGAACTTTGTAACTTCTAAACCAAGAATGTTAATTACCTACATGGAAATCTCACATAATACGTAAAACTTTAGCACCACAGTCGTGGTCTCTTTACAATATTATAATTTGTTCTTAGTGACCCCATGTCAATAACTTAATAGTACCTACTTATTTTGAAATAATTGTACTGATGACTGTGTAAAGTAAAATGAGAAAATAAAAACTAAAGAATTGTGTACCAAATGTACCAAAATAAAAACGGTACTATACCAACAATTTTGGAAGGTAAGCAACATGTATCGCGCGGCCGCTTTTTAGTACACATTCAAACTTGGTTGGTTTATCTATGTATTGCGCTTCTCATTGGTATTTTGATTATATTTCTTTAATTATTAAGTGTATTGGGCTACAATTTTACAGATGGATAATTGAACTAATACACTAACGAATGGGATACCTTTTAATTTGCCAACCCATAGTAAACTCGTCCAATCGAATGGCGAACAACATCGTGGCCCAGACCTAGTAATTTTGTTCATAATTCATTATTTACTTACAGTACATCGATGAGACTTAACATGACATTGTGAGCATTTATAAGGTACAAATAAACTTTAACATTTAGGCTTCGGAACTCATATACGCAGTACTAGGACCTAATAACCTGATTTCATTTTAAAATTTATAGCTTCCTAGCGGTAATTTTTTTTCGAAGTCTGTTTTCACAAACATTACACACAAAAGAATCGCAACATGTGTAAAAAAAGTCACAACTATTCGCCTTACCGTTTATGATATCCAGCAATCAGCCAAACGTAACCGCAGCGGAAACTTGAATATCTTCGGAGTCTTTAGACACACAAATCTCATTTATGCATACACATTTACCTTTCGTTATAGTCTAATCCATGTAACTATTTTATTTTACTTACGTCCTTTGGAAAAAAAAAGTCTCGCTGGGAAGACGTCATTCCAGCGGAAAACGTTTTTGATGAATATCCCAAAAAGGGTTGGACACACAAATCTGAAATGTTCATACACAATTACACGACGTCATACACTAACGATTTACTTATCTCGAATTAAGAAATTCGACACTTTTTCGCTGGGATGACGCACACGTCGTTGCTTGGCCTTATAGCCACGTCTTTAGTTTGTGATTCAGATTCCAGTCGTATATTAGAGCAAATAAGGTTCAATTCTAATTGTTACTAAATTAGTCGTTTTGACGCCACTCCGTCGTTCGTCGTCGTCAGACTTGAGAGGCACTTCCTACCAGTTTCACGAAACAGGCCCTCCGATTGTCAAAACAACAGCTGCGAGATGCTTACAGTCACAGCTGCTATAACTGGGCACGGGTCCTTTAACAAACATCTTTTTCATAGGTGTTACGGACAGCCCACTGTGCAGAGCCTGCATGGTGGAAGACGAGACAGCAGCCCATGTGCTTCTAGACTACCCTGAGGTTGCCACATACTTCGGTAACCCAGGTACCCTCAGAGCACAGAGAGGGATCACCAGCAACACCAAGGCGTTGCTGGCCTTTTTTGAGGAGTTGAGGTGGATCGAGTAAGTTCCCACCCGTACGCAAAATACACGCTTGGACGTGGAGTTGCGGAAACCAGCCTGTTATACTATACTAGAGCAAATAAGGAATGAATTCTAATTGTTACTAAATTAGTAGTTTTGCCGCCACACCCTCGTTGTGCGTTAACCCTAAAGCGTCACCCCAGACAAGCGATGTCGGGAAAGTATGATTAGGCATTGACCATACACCCAATAGACGCCTCGTAACAGGCGAACGATGTCTGTCAACACATCAGTATAATAGGTCTGACGTAGGTCGCTACCACAGAAATAGATAGAATGGTTATAAATAATAATAAAATAAATTCATCATATATTTAGCAGGTTGAAATTACATTGTTTACTTGGTCGACATAATTCAAGTAGGTAGGTACCTAATTAATTCATTACAAACATAAAAACATTTAGAGACATTAAGATTACAGTTAAAAATAATTCATTCATGCTAACATTAACAAAATTCATGACTAAAATTCAGTGTGTATGTGTACCAGGCCCCTCAGAAAGTATTGCGAAAAAAAGTTTTTATATATGGGAGACTGGCCAGTTATAATGTTTTTCGAAAATATGATTATTTATAAGTAAAAATAAGTAAGTTCCAATTTCAAAATTTCCCTCCACATTTTTTGCGAGTTAATTCAAAGTATTGTGTCTCACTGAAATATGGATCTGCGCCGGGAACATTTTAGAGCTATGATTTTATACGATTTCAAGTGTCGCCTGAAACCGGATGAATCGTACGATAGACTTCAAATGGCATTCATGGATGAAGGCCCTTCCAAGGCAACCGTGTATCGTTGTTATAACGAATTCAAGCGCGGTCGACCAACTTTGGGGGATGACGAAAGAAGCGGTCGCCCTTTGACGGCTGTTACCGAAGAAAACGTGCTAGCAGTGAAAAATTTAATCCAAGACAATAGGCGAATTACATATCAGGAGATTCAACACATATTGAAGATTGGATCGGGAAGCGTTCACGAGATTCTACACAGCCATCTTCGCGTGAGGAGGATAGTATCACGCTGGGTGCCGCACAACCTCACCGATGCTCAGAAGCAGGCCCGGGTGGAATGGTGCCGTGATATGCTTAACAAATTTGAAGCAGGCTCGTCTCGGCGTGTTTACGACATCGTTACAGGTGATGAGTCCTGGATTTATCAATACGACCCAGAAACCAAGCGCCAGTCGACTGTTTGGGTGTTTCAAAATGAGCCAACGCCTACCAAAGTGAAGCGATCTAGAAGCGGGGGTAAGATTTTGATCGCTAGCTTTTTTAATTTGACTGGCCACTTGGTATCAATTCCCTTACGGGATCAAAGAAGCATTAATGCCGAATGGTATACTACCAAATGTTTGCCAGAAGTTTTCTCTGTTATAAGCAACAAGCGACCAAACACAGGGCTCCGCGGGCTACTGCTCCACCACGACAATGCACCTGCGCACACCGCACTCAAAACGAGGGACTTCCTGGACAGCACGCCAGTCAAACTCCTGGGTCACCCTCCTTACAGCCCTGATCTAGCACCGTGTGACTTCTTTTTATTCCCAAAAATAAAAAATCAGCTCAAAGGGATACAATTTTCGTCGCCGGAAGATGCGCTGGCTGCGTTCGAGCAGGCTGTAAACGAGGTGTCTGCGGCGGACTGGAAAAAGTGTTTTGAAAACTGGTTTAGGCGCATGAATCTTTGTATAGAGGCTGGTGGAAAGTACTTTGAAAAGATTTGATAAAAATATATGTACGTATAGAACAATTTTTTTTAGTTTCGCAAAACTTTCTGAGTGTCCCACGTATTGTGTGGTTATAATCACAATTTTACTTGCGATTCATGCGTGGCAACTTTCCGAACAAACTACGCTTTACATTTTGACGTCACAATTAAAAAAAAAAAAAAAATTATCAAATTACTTCACAGCTTTCGTTTTTGCGGTTAGAATCAGCACAATAAGGCATTTTTGCGGGTTTTTGTTACAGTATTTATAGAAACAAGTCATAAGGCGTGCTGAGAAAGGCTTTGAAGTATCCTGCACTATGGTGAATGGTGCTGCCACGCGCGCGCTGCCCACATGGCCATTCTATCTATTTCTGTGGTCGCTACTATTCGCCACTTTAAAACTTCAAATTAGTTTCGACCATAAAGGTATAAATGTCTTTGGTTTCGACCAACTTATGTGAGCTGTCAAAACTTCCGCGTTAGTGATTAGCTAATAGGCGCCTTGGACGGCCAATCGGATTGCAGTACCAGACTGAATTTTTTGTATGCATCATATTTGTAAATAGGTGGCTGTATGGTCGACGTGTTTACGCTTTGTTGATTTGCTGAAGTCTTAAAGGAGTATCACCATCATCATTTCAGCCGAATGACGTCCACTGCTGAACATAGGCCTCCCCCAAGCATCACCACGACTGGTCCTGCACCTCTCGCATTAAGCGGATTCCCGCGACCTTCACCAGGTCATCGGTACACCTTGTGGGGGGCCTACCCACGCTGCGCCTTCCAGTACGCGGTCGCCAACTTAACTTAACTTTACTTTACTGCCCTGTCGGCCATCCGTTCTGCGAGCAATGTGCCCCGACTACTGCAACTTAAGTTTGGTAATTCTTCGGACTATGTCGGTTACTTTCGTTCTCCTGCGAATCTCCTCATTTCTGATTCGATCACGCAGGGACACTCCGAGCATAGACCTTTTCTTTCATTGCCCTTTGAGTGACTTTGAACCTTCTTATCAGGCCCATAGGCCTAAAGGATTATACTCGAATAAAAAACACCGGAACAGAAAATAAATTCTTTATTTTAATAATATCCAATTTTATCAGATTAACGTAGTCGTTTCGAATAAAAAAAAAGTATTTTATACAATTGCAAGTTTACTTTTCTAAAAATTTCACACAGAATTTTGTCGGAGGTAAAAAAAATATCTTTTTTATCTGTATTGAGATCGTAAAATACATCACAATGTTGCATTGCCATTCTAAAAATATTTTAAAAAGTATTGCCATGTTTAGAGGTGCTTACACCTATTTTTGCCATACTGGGCAAAAGCTTTCGAATTAATAATAAAAATAATAATTAATATTTACACATTTTTTATTTAGTATTGCCAGACTGGTAGCTAATATTTTGCAATCTGGCTACTTATATTGCTTGAATGCGAAAATTATGAAAATTTGAAGGTGTAAGTCGCCCTCGTATAAAAATTTTCTAAAACTTAATTTTTACATCTAAACCTAGTTATTTTATTTATTTACAATACACTGCACTGAGGTAACGACTCCTATTTAAAGTCTTTGTACTGTATTATTATTTCCTGTCTAAATTATTAATATTAATAATATCATCATACTGATTGTCTAAATTTTTTACGTATCTAAAAATCTATTATAACAATATCTTATATATGTAATAACTATTATTATTATTATTTATTATTAACAATGGTTTTCGATTATTGGCACGTCATTGACTCGAAATAATAATTGTATGGAATAGTTTTGACCGCATCAAAAACAGACCTTCCAAGCGATTAAGGCATTTATATCTATGGATATAAAGGCTAAAGCTTCTTTTCACTATCAAACCAATTAATATCACATACATTTTACTTGACCAATTATGATGCGGTTCTTACACAAAAGCAGAGCGAAATTTCAAGCATAGGTTATTGTTATTAGGTACTAATACTATGGCAAGAAATATGTAAAACTGAAATGGCAACACAGAATATGATTTTAATAAAAAAAACATGATCAAGATTAATTAACTAATTTTCAATACATAATTATTCATAATTTCTTTTCAAATACTGCAATAACCAACCTCTTTAGTACAATAACTATTCCATACAACCAATACATTTTTAAGACTAGGTTAATACCTTCGTTTTGCTTATAAACATTATTAAAAAATAATATTGAGCCACTGAGGTAATATTGAGCGTATTGTGTGCCATCACTAGTTAGTCTCATGTCAAACGGAAATTTCCAGCCAAGATTTTTTTTATAATTTTTAGCGCCAAAACATTACTTATTTTACTACTTATAAAAATTAAAAATGTAACGCAAAAAAAAATGAAAAAAAAAAACATGTCGACACTATTCGACGCCATAACTGTAACGGTACAAAAAAAAAGTAAGAAAATAAAACCTGTGGGTACTGTTTTGAATAAGGTTTATAAGCAAAACAGCCATCATTATTACTGAACGATTTGAACGTCCCCGAATATAACTATATTCACGCTTTTTCTAATACAGGATAGGCAGTTTTTTTTATAAAAAACCGAAAAAAAAAAAAGTAATTTTTCGAAAAAAGATTCACAGATTTGACATCTACCGCCGAGTTCTACCGGGGGTAGATCATGTCAAATCTGTGGAAAGATTAGATCATGTATAATTTGTAAAACATTGCTTGCGTTCTATGACAGCTGTCAAATACGTACAATATAAAGTATTTTGACATTATTCGTAGGTATTTTTTGGCACAATTTTATTTTATTTGTTTTGTTTGACATGTATCACAGGACTCAAGCTATGTTTTACGAAATATTCTTGTTATGTATTCAGAAATTCAGCAGCGCGATAAACTAGTGACTTTGTTCGGCAGTCTCTGTTTTGATACATTATTTGGGCGATTTTTCGTCCGTTTTTTTTTATATCATGGAAATTCTGCCTATAAGTACTAGTATAATTTAGTCATGAATACAGTCACTGCCCCCGACGAAATACATATATGATAGACCTAGAGGCCCTAAGTACTACTATTTATTAACGAAAGTATGCAATATTCTTTTGGCAGTATTCCAACAGTTGGTTTTTATCAAATATCGAGTTTTACGAATTTTTGCCAACTATGTTGGGGTCGGTTTCCACCAGATTCTTACACATACGGGCCGCATTTTATGTTGCACGGGCCGCATAAAATCTTTTCATTAGATGAAAAAGTTACGCCAGCTAATTCAATAAAATGTACTTACTTTAATGATTTAAGTAGTACTATCATTTTAGGCCTAACATAAAATGCAGGCCGCATAGAAAATCTGGACGGGCCGCATGTAAAAATTGCTACCGTACGTAGGAATTTTTACGTCTTAAATACAAGTATATGATTAAATGGTGCCTTCTCTTTCTAGCGTTAAACTGTCACATATCGCTATCTCACTCTGTCATTGCTGACATTGGTTGAAAATGGCACCATTGAATAATTTACCTGCATAAAATACTCGATATAACCAACTTCATAAAAATATGCGAGCTGCCACAGATAATACTATAAAAATCGCAGCGTTTTTTACGAACTTAAGCACTTTTCTTAGCCTAATGAAAAAAACATAAAAAATAAGCTATAGACAAATGTATAACGGATACAAAAATAACTTCGTAATCACATTGAAAATGGCCTTCAGAGGCCACGGATTAGAGTCCATTTTTGCTTAGGCATTGTATAAAATGAAAAAATAGGACTTACGGCCTATGTTATACAAATATTTTGTTCAATTAAAACCGATTTTTTGGCCTTAACTTAGTCCTAAGAGTAAAGCCATTTTAAAAAAAGCCTTACAAGGCCACATTATATAAATACTAGTCATAAGGCGGCATCTATCATAATATTGCTTTTTTCATCGTTGTTTTCGTTAAGGCCTCAAACTCTAAGCCATGGCCTCAAAATGTGACTATTTTATGGCCTTTAAAAGTCACAGCACTGTATTATGAATAAGGTAAATGCACCAATTGCTGTCCCCAAAACATTACTTGGACAACAATTGGTTCTTTTACCAAATTTTAAGTATTATTGCAAAAATATTTTTAAAATATCAACAATATAATTTTCGTAGTAGTTTAACTACTTACTCAAACCAAAAGAGGAATTAATTCGGTAACTACACGATAGATGGCACTTTTTAAAACTAGATTACACTCGGATGTGCGGCTTGTTTCCTTTGCTCGTTCGTTTTAAAAACAAACGGTTGGATGACGTCATTTCCGTATGCAGCACTGTCTGGGAAATAAGACAAATATAACCGTCATTTTCGGATCCGGGTGGCGGAAATGGTATGTATAGTCTGGATGCTTGCTTGTGTCTTTATGTGATACAACAAAAGCAATATTCGTGATCATAGGCCTCCCCAAGCATTGCCACAACGACCAGTCCTGCGCTTTCCGCATCCAGAGGATTCCTAAGACCTTCACCTTCGGGTCGTCGGTCCACCTTGTGGGGGGCCTACCCACGCTGCGCCTTCCAGTACGCGGTCGCCACTCCACAACTTTACTGCCCCATCGGCCATCCGTTCTGCGAGCAATGTGCCCCGCCTACTGCCACTTAAGTTTGGCAATTCTTCGGGCTATGTCGGTTACTTTCGTTCTCCTGCGAATCTCATTTCTGATTCGATCACGCAGGGACACTCCGAGCATAGCCCTCTCCATTGCCCTTTGAGTGACTTTATTGCCCTTACCTTATAGTACAGTACAACACAAGTCAGAGATATATTCGGTTAATTCCGTCACAGCCGGATTTTGTCGAACCAAAAGAGTACAAATGAACAAAAAGCAACTTTATGCCTATATCTTTATGTTTATGTCTTTATGACGTCTGTGGTCTAGTGGTTCGAGTGTCAGACTGCTGATCACGAGGTCGTGAAAAAAAGAAACAAGATTAACCGGATTATATCGCGTATATTATATAGATTGGTTTCCTGACGTTTCACGTTCGACGTTTATAATATACGCATTATAATCCGGTTAAACTTGTTTTATTATAATAAATAAGGTTTTCGTATCTGCATTCGGAACCTTTCGATCAGTACCTCCGGAGTTACAAAATTCATAAAAAAAAACAAAGTTCGCTCACCCCATCATTTAGCGCTGGCCTTTTCCAGAAAATCCATTTTCAACCTCAGTTCGATTAAAAACAGCTGCTTTTGCAATGAAAAAATTTCTTCCTTCTGTCTTAACTCCATGTTAAGAATTTTCATTTTGGCTTCGTGCTCCCAAATGGCGTGTTGTCTTTTCGCTGTGAAATATAACCTCTCCTCGTCCGTGGCAGTTCCGCAATCATGTTTGATTTGATCTTCCATTTTTTCTTGCCGATCGTGGCCATTTTTTCGCTTCAATTCATCTAAATTACTTAAATTTAGAGGCGTGTTTGATAGTTCGTTTAGTTTCTGAAGGAAGTTTTGTTGTATTCTTGCTTGTTCGATGGCTTGGAGCGGGTTTGTGAGGATGGGTAGGGATTGGATGGGGAGGGGTGTTAAGGGTAGTTTGTGTGGGGGTGGGGTGGGGGAGGACTGGGGTATTATTTGTACTTGGGGCTCGAGGACGTTTGGCATCGTATCTTCGCTTTCGTTCGTACTTGATAGTCGGCCGTTCGACATCTGGGAAAGAAAAATGTACATAGTGGTCTTGTTAATTCCGTATCTACTTGTAAAGCAGTCTTTATACAGGGTCTTTATAACGGTACAATTTTTTTTTACGAAAGGTAGTAAAAAATAATTTAATTAAATATGGTTCTACCACTATTTAACATAACAAACATAACATCACGCCTGTATTTCCCCGAAGGGGTAGGCAGAGGTGTATAGTACACCCACATTTCGCCAGTTATGTTATAGTCCCATGTAATAGGGGGCGAGCCTATTACCATTGACCGGGCACAAATCCAGACTCCGGGCTGCTACTGAGAATTTCCTAATGAAAAAACCCAATAACACTTTGCCCGACCCGGGAATCGAACCCAGGACCCCACGCTCAGCAGTCGCGCTTGCAACCACTAGACCAACGAGGCACCACCACAATTACCACAACCACAATTTATCTTTCTTAAATATAGTTTTTTATAGTCATTTGGTTTGATGTATCAACTTGGCCTCTCACAGTCCACTGCTAGACATAGGCCAATTGGTCATTGGCCATTTGGTTTGATCTATTATTAGTTAAAGCCAATTAAGTCGCAAAAAATAAAAACTTAATCACTGAATGACACGTTCCCAAAATGTCTAAATAGCATAATGTCCAAAGAGCAAAATGCGTCAATAGCGAAACGTCAAAACCTCAAAACGTTCCTATCTCGAAATTTTTAAAATGCTTTTAACACCGTGCACAATGTATTACATTCCGCGTCAATAAAATACTACGTGAAAAGTGTAAATAAATTAACAGTTTAAAAAACACTAGAAAAACACGCTTTTATAAATGCAGGTCAAAACAAAAAATCGACTATGATACGATATTCCATCATGGAATGCCAGTGCCTATCTTCCGGCTCCATCATCAGATCAGTTCGACAGTACCATATTATTGTATTGTCATCAGAACTACATACAGCTGCCAATTTTCATTACGCTACGACCCTTGGAAGATGGTTAAATTAGTTACCTTAGATTCCATTACATATATTTCCATTACATACAGGTCGACCTTATAAAAGCCTGTTAAAAAATAGACATTTCGAGATTTGGACCTATTGCGAGTGACGTGTAATTTTGACGTTTTGCGATTTGAACTGTAATCAAGTTCTTTACCTTCTGAATACTATAAATAAATAATAATTTGATGATATACATAGTGCGATGGACTCACGTTGACCGGAACGCAGTCGTCTTTTAAGTAGCCCCGTTAGACTGCCTGTATAATTGTATTAGGAAGACTGTATAATTAAGTATAATAAATAAATTAGTGATATACATAGTACGGCGGACTCACGTTGACCGGAACACAGTCGTCATCGTTTACACTGTGGCCTCGTTGGACTGCCTGTATACTTGTATTAGGGAGACTGTATAATTAAGTATAATAAATAAGTTAGTGATATACATAGTACGGCGGACTTACGTTGACCGGAACGCAGTCATCATTCTTTACGCTGTGACCTCGTTGGACTGCCTGTATAATTGTATTAGGGAGACTGTATAATTAAGTATAATAAATAAGTTAGTGATATACATAGTGCGGCGGACTTACGTTGACCGGAACGCAGTCGTCATCCTTTACGCTGTGGCCTCGTTGGACTGCCTGTATAATTGTATTAGGGAGACTGTATAATTAAGTATAATAAATAAGTTAGTGATATACATAGTGCGGCGGACTCACGTTGACCGGAACGCAGTCGTCATCCTTTACGCTGTGGCATCCCTCCGCGCTCGTCGTCGGTTCGCCGTCCTCGTCTGTAATGTGAGAAACATTGATTTAGATTAGTTGTAGACAACAGTTAACTACCTATAGCTTGCAAATGGGATAGCCATTGTATTTTGATATAATTGGTCCTAAGTTCATCTCTGAACTTAGAAATTTTTCACTCGAGCGAGTCGCTTTATCTATTTTTTTTACTGCATAACTGTAGTTCGTACCGCTGCGCTTCCGCCATAGAACTGAAGCGGAATTTCGGCGTGATTAACTCAGATTTGTTAAGTGGTGGCCGATGTTGAATTCAGCTCGTGTAATTCCCCGCGCAAAAATTCCGCTAGATTTGTCCCTAGCATTTTAGAGAGTAAGGCAAATGCTACAGGGTAGCCCGCGAAATTCAAAATTTCTTGCGTTTTTTGCAAATTGTAGCTCTATTTCGCTTTGTATATCGGTCGAAATATGATTCGCGGTAGTAATAACAGTATATTTATTGAATAATACTCATAAAAAATATTAACCTAGCTCTATAAGCTGTACAAGCTCGATTATATTAATTCACGATCAAATTATCAATTTTGAGCTTGTAAAGCTTATAGAGCTAGGTTTATATTTTTCATGAGTATTATTCAATAGATATATTGTTATTACTACCGCGAATCATATTTTGATTGATATACAAAGCGAAATAGAGCAACAATTAGCAAAAAACCAAGAAACTTTTAATATAGCATTCACCTTAATGTTTACCGAGCATTATTCAGTAGATATATTGTAATTATTGTCGCGAAACATATTCCATTAAAGACACAGTAGTTTAGTAGTTTCACAGTTTTAGTAGAGCTCCTTTGTGAAAGAGCTCTTCCGGGGAAGTACTACCACCGCATCTACTTCTCCGCCAAATAGTGATGCTTACATTGCTGTGTTTCGGTCTGAAGGGTTCGGGTGCCGGTGAAATTACAATAACATGAGACTTTCCATCTTCATGTCTCAGTTTGGCGAACCGACTTGCGGTGCCATTTAGTGGTATTGAAGTTGTTATGGGCAAAGGTAACCGCTTGACATCAGGTGGGCCTTTAGCTCGTTTCGTCATCCTATACTATAAAAAAACAACGTGTAACGAAGGAAACTATGAATTTCACAGCGAAATGCTAAAATAGTATTTATACCTTTAACATCTAAAGGGTGTATGTTCTGCCAGAGCATTCCGTCCAGCAGCCCGGGCGGCTCCGACTGCGATTGCTGAAAAAATTGTTATAACAACTTGTAGTTTTTATAGATTGTCGAAGAAATAGTAGTAGAGCTACTTTGTGAAAGAGCTCGTCCGGGGAAGTACTACCAGCGTACCTACTTCTCCGCCAAATAGTGATGCTTGCATTACTGTGTTCCGGTCTGAAGGGTACGGGTGCCGGTGAAATTACAATCACATGAAACTTTCCATCTTTATGTCTCAGTTTGGCGAACCGACTTGTGGTACCATTTAGGCAACAGTCTAGGTGGTATTGCAGTTGTTATGGGCAAGGGTAACCGCTTATCATCAGGTGGGCTTTTAGCTCGTTTCGCCATCATATACTATAAAAATAAAGATTATACCGAATTATACAACCACTCTAATCCCAATACCTAATTATACCCTATATCTTCTCATGGGTGTCGTAAAAGGCGATTAAGGGATTCACCAGAGGATGGGTAGCAGCGTTCTCTGAGTATTTAACCAACCAAATGCGATCGCCAACCCGCCTGCCAAGCGTGGCGATTATGGCATAACCGCCCCTTTGGGGGAGGCCTATGTCCAGCAGTGGACGTCTTTCGGCTTGAATGATGATGATGATGAAGTAATTGCGATGAGACCTGAGATAGATTTGTCTTATGCTATGTAAAAACTTTGTCCAAGTCTTGGAAAAAAATAAGATTTAATTTCTAGTAATGTTTTGTAGCCACGGTTTGCTTAATTTTACAGAAAATATCAAGAATTTACACGATCAAATTTTCATTATGGATCTCAATTCCGGGTTCCTACTGGGTGTCAGGGAAACGCTCCCGAAACTGAAAGGCTATTATTATACTACCTAAACACAATCGAATACCAATAACCATTAGCCTTAAACTCATTGTTTTAGTGATTTGGTATTTTGCAAACCCGCAATGTAAAGCGTACAAAACTCGCGATCAATGCCGCGCGTACCTAACCTACCTACGCTCGCTACGACACGGACTGCGTATGCGAGCGGATGTCGTACACCCCTAGCGCCAGCTGATATTTTATTTGAATGACATTGCGAACTTTAAAAAATTAAGTAAATAAATGGGGTTTTTTTGCAAATCAGTTTTATTTAACTGCCCAAAGCTGGTTATGTAATAATGCCTTAATGCTTAATGGACGAACGGACGGACGGACAGCGTAGCGATAGTAATAGGGTCCCGTTTGGCACCCTTTCGGTACGGAACCCTAAAAAGCGAGGAGAAGTTTGAAAAAAGTGAGAAGTTTGAAAAAAGCGATTAATTGTTTGGGGTATCAATTTCAAAGTCCGGAATTAAAATGATAATGACGCTTACATGAGTGTCGTGTGCGCGCATCTTGCATTTCTTCTTATAGTTCTCGTACCACATCTTGACCTGCGCGGGAGTGCGGGGACGGTCGCCCCCACACCTTTTGTTCACCTCCTCGCATATTGTAGACCACACCAACTGGAAATTAATGGAAGTGGTGGGTAATGATCTTAGCATTAGCATATAATATATACTAACGACAAGAAGCGACACTTGAGCATGTGTGCTCGTAAAATTACTCGCGGCTATGTGTGTGGGGCGAGCGCGGGGGCCGTGCGCGGTGTGTGGAACGGGCAGTCCCTCGGCTGCCCCAGCCAATAAATTGCATGTACACGCGCTCCCTCAAGGTCACCGGCGAGCGAGCTCACACGTACAGGGAGTGTCACCGCTGTGGCATTAGCAAGTTGAAGTGGCAATGAGGCAGGCCAAGTTGCTTTGAGGATAGATAGCCGGGAAGATAGGTCTTCAAATGTAGACCACGAACGGAAAAGCGGAGCGTGGGGCGGCTCCTAACGCAAATAGATGGACCATCGACCAGTCCATAGACTAGACTAAGATTGTCGCAAAGATTCGATTTGTTCCATTATCTTATGACCACAGACATCATCATCATCATTTCAGCCGAAAGACGTCCACTGCTGGACATAGGCCTCCCCCAAGCATCGCCACAACGACCGGTCCTGTGCCTTCCGCATCCAGCGGATTCCCGCGACCTTCACCAGGTCGTCGGTCCACCTTGTGGGGGGCCTACCCACGCTGCGCCTTCCAGTACGCGGTCGCCACTCCAGAACTTTACTGCCCCATCGGCCACCCGTTCTGCGAGCAATGTGCCCCGCCTACTGCCACTTAAGTTTGGCAATTCTTCGGGCTATGTCGGTTACTTTCGTTCTTCCGCGAATCTTCTCATTTCTGATTCGATCACGCAGGGACACTCCGAGCATAGCCCTCTCCATTGCCCTTTGAGTGACTTTATTGCCCTTTGAGTGACTTTGAGCCTTCTTATCAGCCTTTTTACCACAGACATAGTAAAAAATATCTTAACGCAGATATTTTATTTTCATTAAGTCGTTTTAAGTACGGTCGACCGTACGTCAGTGGTAAAAGTTTGACTTTCTTTGTAACCCCACCTGTTTCGCCTTTTTGTGTACTGCATGGTATAATAAGATGTTTCACCAGGTATTCTCTTCCCGCAATGACAGCGCGATGCCTCCAAGCTACGTCACGATCAGTGCTGCCATTGATTGATATCTTCAATATACTCAAGGAGATTTTTGTTCATAATGAATATAAAATAAATTCCTAACTAGCCTAACTATTTGTTATCTCGTGTTATTCATCTAATTAGAACTATATTAAATTACTAGTTAAAAAGTGATTCTTTATAGAAGAAAGTAAATGAAAAAATGCATTTTGCTCGGGTTATTTATTTACACAAAGTGGCAGCACATCAAACTGACAAGTGTCACGCTAACAGCCCGCTATTGGCTCCACGGCCGATGACGTAGTACGGAGGCTATCACGTGACCTAGTTGTCACGGGAAGAGACTACCTGGTGTTATTATACGTGGGACACTCAGAAAGTTTTGCGAAACTAAAAAAAATTGTTCTATACGTACATATATTTTTATCAAATCTTTTCAAAGTACTTTCCACCAGCCTCTATACAAAGATTCATGCGCCTAAACCAGTTTTCAAAACACTTTTTCCAGTCCGCCGCAGACACCTCGTTTACAGCCTGCTCGAACGCAGCCAGCGCATCTTCCGGCGACGAAAATTGTATCCCTTTGAGCTGATTTTTTATTTTTGGGAATAAAAAGAAGTCACACGGTGCTAGATCAGGGCTGTAAGGAGGGTGACCCAGGAGTTTAACTGGCGTGCTGTCCAGGAAGTCCCTCGTTTTGAGTGCGGTGTGCGCAGGTGCATTGTCGTGGTGGAGCAGTAGCCCGCGGAGCCCTGTGTTTGGTCGCTTGTTGCTTATAACAGAGAAAACTTCTGGCAAACATTTGGTAGTATACCATTCGGCATTAATGCTTCTTTGATCCCGTAAGGGAATTGATACCAAGTGGCCAGTCAAATTAAAAAAGCTAGCGATCAAAATCTTACCCCCGCTTCTAGATCGCTTCACTTTGGTAGGCGTTGGCTCATTTTGAAACACCCAAACAGTCGACTGGCGCTTGGTCTCTGGGTCGTATTGATAAATCCAGGACTCATCACCTGTAACGATGTCGTAAACACGCCGAGACGAGCCTGCTTCAAATTTGTTAAGCATATCACGGCACCATTCCACCCGGGCCTGCTTCTGAGCATCGGTGAGGTTGTGCGGCACCCAGCGTGATACTATCCTCCTCACGCGAAGATGGCTGTGTAGAATCTCGTGAACGCTTCCCGATCCAATCTTCAATATGTGTTGAATCTCCTGATATGTAATTCGCCTATTGTCTTGGATTAAATTTTTCACTGCTAGCACGTTTTCTTCGGTAACAGCCGTCAAAGGGCGACCGCTTCTTTCGTCATCCCCCAAAGTTGGTCGACCGCGCTTGAATTCGTTATACCAACGATACACGGTTGCCTTGGAAGGGCCTTCATCCATGAATGCCATTTGAAGTCTATCGTACGATTCATCCAGTTTCAGGCGACTCTTGAAATCGTATAAAATCATAGCTCTAAAATGTTCCCGGCGCAGATCCATATTTCAGTGAGACACAATACTTTGAATTAACTCGCAAAAAATGTGGAGGGAAATTTTGAAATTGGAACTTACTTATTTTTACTTATAAATAATCATATTTTCGAAAAACATTATAACTGGCCAGTCTCCCATATATAAAAACTTTTTTTCGCAATACTTTCTGAGGGGCCTGGTACCATGGCGTACTGTATCACTGTTGTTTAAATGTTTCGCGCCGTTAACTGGGACAATAAACCATTTTTCTTTCTTTCTTAAAATAAAACATTCTTTACTATGTCTGTGCCTACGACATATATTTGCCTCAAGTTATTTTAATTCGAGAAACAATGTCAATAGCATAGAATATCCATCTAAATGTGGATTAATTATAAAAAAACACGAATATTTTATGTAAAATAAAAGCTAAAAATAATAAGATGAGAATTTCTTATCACAATCAATAAAATCACCGATAAGCTTTGACGTCACATAGATGACAGGTTAACTATCTAATATGCTAAACAAAGAACCGGTCAAGTGCGAGTCTGACTCGCGCATTAAGGGTTCCGTACCACCCATCGACCTGATACCGAGAGTTCATCAAAAGAAATCAACGCAACATGCGCGAAATATGAATTTTTGCATATCTTTCTTACGCAGGTACCACCATATATGTCAATGTTTGCCCTATTTTTAGTATTTGTTGCTAAACTAAATAGTATGCACTATAATCTTAATCAGACCAAGTTTGACGCTGGTATGTATTACCGTTTTGAAGATAGAGCAGGAACAAAAACGTTGAAAAAATGCATGTTTTTAGAGGTTTCTTGTATGGGGACTGGGGACCCACTTTGGTTTTAGACTTTTTTTTTTAGTATTTGTCGTGATATGTATCATAGTAACATATTTCAACTGGTTATCTATTACCGTTACAAACATACAGCCCTGTGACAGACAGACGGATGAACGGACGGACGGACGGACAGCGTAGCGAGAGTATTAGGGTCCCGTTAGCAAAATTTGGGTACGGAGCCCTAAAAAATAATTTAAATTTTCAAAGTTGTGAGTTAAGTATTTATTTTTTGCCACGCAGCTATTAATGTACCTAGTAACTTAGCAACTAGTAACTTAACAATTACAATATGGGGAGAGAATTATTGGGGATCAGTGAATACAACCCAAAATCCAAAACAACTACTAAAGAAGGGGTCAAAACTACCCCCCGATAAATATCAACTAAAGTTGCGTTACATTTGTAGTAAAAAGCGGTTAGTTCCTCTTCATATCAAACCCTCGCAAGACTAGCTTATTGGTCCTAATAAAGACAGTCTTTAAAAATAACGGTACTTCATACGTAATCACTAATCAGTAATCACACAAAAACCTAATAAAATAGCTAAAATTAAAATATACATAGGCAATAAAAAACCTGACAGGTCTAGAAGTAGATTATAAAAAACTTACGTAATTATATAACTGGCTTTGTGGATCCATTTTTAATAACGAATTTTATGAAACGATTTTTACTGAGAATTTATAAGACTTATTTTCAAAATGGCCGGACTAGACTTTTCAAGTTTTGACAACGGCAAAGGTGTGCTGTTGTACAGCCTAAGCTTGCAGTTTTATTACAAAATAATATTTGCAAAGTTGTAATTATGTATTGCTAAATATGTAATAAGTAATAATTGAAAGTATGCAACTGTTCTGTGATATTAAATAAGTACTAATTAAGATTTTAATTGTACCTCTGTTGGTTTGTTTGTCCTAAAATTTAACTAAGAAACTTGATCCAGCTATCATTGTATTTTTTTGTAATTGTTTTACACTAGATTTTGCTCGCGACTTCGCGCGCGTATAAATAATTCGCCTTATTACATAAATACTTATCGCGCATCCCTCATAAATTATAGTTCGCTGTAGTTGTAGATGCCTTATTTTTATTAATAATTATCTTACTGAAATTCATTAATTAGGTAACCTCCGTAACATTGCTCTAACAAAAAGGTAAATCGGATTAAAGGACAAACTTAACTTTGCAGTGGAAAAAAAAAGATAATAGAATCTGCAAAAAATGTGACATAAATGGCCGTATCCTTTGATTGCGTTGACGTAGAAGCTTGAATTTTTTTTCACTCCAAGGGACCGTTAACCTTAATATTTGATCTTAATTTCAACTTTATACCTTTACTCGTTTCTGAAATAAAAATTCTTGACAGACGGACAACAAAGTGATCCATCCAATAAGGGTTCAGTTTTTTTCTTTTGAGAAAGTGCGAAAAACGGCCACTTTTAGCACTTTTTCTATCTACAACTACAGCGAACTATAATTTACAGAGTTAATAGTTTCTGATTAAACTACAGTACTTGTACTTCAATTGTTAAAAACGAATTTTCGATAAATGATGTATTTAGTGAGAAATAATTTTTTTACTGATGGGGGCGCCACTTGGCTGTTACATGCTCCTTATAAGATAATTGAGTTATACTTTTAAACTGTGGTCAAGAGCAGATCTTTACATCATAAAAAATAAAAAAAAATAAAACAGTTTTTGTGTTACCTAGGAGTAGAGACCGACCGAAAATGGATTTAGCGATAGCTCGATGCGCCTCTGGGTTCAGAGGTGCACCGATAGCTTATGGTATTTTAAAGCAAATACATAATTTGAAAATCGATGGTAATGTCCTGAGATTGCAATGGGTTCCATCTCATATTGGTTTACTAGGTAATGAGGAGGCTGACAGGTTAGCAAATTTAGCAATTACAAATGGTATCGAATATAACATAAAACTATTTTACACAGAATATCTTGCTCAAGTTAAAATTAAATGTTTTGATAGGTTCAAAGAATACTTTGATGAAAGAAGTAAAGATAAAGGAATTTGGTTTAAAACAATACAATGTCAGCCTTGTCGAATTCCTTGGTTTATGAATAGTAAAATAAGTAGGATTCATTTAATCGTTGCTCATAGATTGCGTTCTGGACATTATCCTTCTAGAAAGTTTGGCTATTTGATGAAAAAAGTAGATTCACCAAACTGTGACGTGTGTGGAGTACTTGATGACGTCCAACATTTAATAACGGATTGTGTCAAATATAAAAGACAAAGGGAAATATTAGTGCGTGTTCATAAATTGAATATGTTGGATGTTGGAACTTTCCTATCTATTTTGGCAAATCCCTCATCAAGTGCTGCAATATGTTTATATAAGATGTTTGTGCATTGTTAGATCTTACATTGGTATTAGTTTTGTATCAATTTGTTAAGGATAAGTAATATGAAAGGAACAATGGGACTGGCATGTTCTTGTTGTAGAATAAAAGTCCCTTAAATAATAAAGATTAAAAAAAAAAAAAAAACCGGCCAAGAGCATGTCGGTCCATGCTCAGTATTATAGGGTTCCTTAAGTAGGTCTAATTACAAACGAATCAAATCGAATATTAATCATTGCTATTTTAGTTTTTGCAAACAGCGCCACCTAGTGCTAAGTTTATGAAACTAAATTTAAGAAGTGTGTTTCTTTTTGTGATTTTTTTAAATAGAAAGTAACTAAAGGAGCATTATTTGCTACAATCATTTTTCTCTAAGGTCAGTGACCTATGAACTAGGACGTCTTAAGTATTTTGCAGTTTTCTCACTATAACTCAAAAATTTATAATCACATTATACTCGAAATAATTTTAAAAGAGAGTTTTTATAAAGTTCTATCAATGTTGAAGACTATAAGTTTCTACGTTGCATAGTTTGGAAATGGCAGGGGGGGGGGACACATTGCAAGCCACTTTGGCGAACTGTATTTCGCAGAGGGTATACCTGATAAAAAAGTTGTGTATGAAACATTACCTTCATTTTAGTAGACCTATTCAACGATACCCCACACGAGGGGGTGCAGCGAAAAAAATATTTTCATCGCCATTTCATATGTATGGGTGCCACCCATGGAGAACAGTTTCTTCGTGGTGCCACACCTAAAATACGTAATCAAGATTTTTTTATTCTTTTAAAATTGAGATCAATATCTATTCCATTTTTTGTCAAAATTTCATTTACTTATGTTTATAACTGTAGAAGTTATTAAGCGGTAAAGGATTAGGACAGACGGACAGACGGACAGACGGACGGACATGACGAAACTATAAGGGTTCCTTGTAGGACTTCGGAACCCTAAAAAATGGATTTTTACTTTCGGCCGAGCACGAAACCCTGAACATATACTAGACACAGACATAGTAAAAAATATAGACTAAGTGCTGCGAACAACCATAGTGAAGCCAACAAAAACCGTGCTCACGTACACACCATGCACCTGAAGGATATTTGTTTTCGCGATGCTTACACGGAGGAGCATGGTTATGTTGGCTTCACTATGATTGTTCGCCGCACTTCGTCTATATTTTTTACTATGTCTGTGGTACTAGACAAGTTGTCATAACAAAAAATCTACCAGAATACGTACGATTTTTTTTGTTTATTTTTAAAACTTGACACAACCTAAATTAAGTTTATATTTTTCTCAAAAACAGATTAATAATAAACAGTCTGATATGATATTCAAGAAAAAGCAATTTTCTCCCGTTGCTTGTCAGCATAAAGTTGACCCGCTGATCGAAATAGTAGATTTTGCGACCATCCTGATCAAAATCGGTACTGGCCGAAAAAAAATCAACTGATCAGCCACTGCACCACACGAGCCGTCCGTCATTCAATACAGGATATTTTTTTAAGGAGAGCGTATAATTTGCATAGTTCAGTATCTGCTCCTTATCGTAATCGTAGACATATTATTAAAATTCACATTAAAACAAAATAAAAAACTGGCCAAGTGCGAGTCGGACTCACGCAGTAAGGGTTCCGTACCACCCATCGTACTGATACCCCATAGAAATTGATTTAATTTACGAGAGTTCATCAAAAGACGCACCGTGCGCAAAAAATGATTTTTTACATCTTGTTCTTATGCAGGTACCACCACGTATGTCTATGTTTGCCCTATTTTTAGTATTTATTGATAAACTACATAGTATGCACTATGATCAGACCAAGTTTGACGCCGGTGTGTATTATCGTTTTGAAGATAGAGCAGGAAAAAAAACGTTAAAAAAAATGCATGTTTCTTGTATTTTATTTGTTGTGATATACATAGCAACACATATTCTGAGAAAATTTCAACCGTCTACCTATTAGCAAATAGCAGAGGTGGCTCAAAAGGCTGCCAAGCTGAAATGGGACTGGGCAGGACATGTCTGCCGCATGCCCGACGTACTGTGGGCCCAAATGGCTCAAAACTGAAACACCGAGGCAGTTACACGAGGCCGCGGCAGCCGCGAAGGAGATGGCGGAACGAAATGGATGCATTCCTTAAAAACTCGAAGGAAGAGGCACGGGATCGGGAAAAGTGGAAGAAATGGAGGGAGGCCTTTGCCCAGGAGTGGGACAGCACAGGCTCGTAATAAAAATATACCTATTACCGTTCAAAATATACAGCCCTGTGACAGAAGTAGCGAGAGTAATACGGTCCCATTTGGCACCCTTTGTATACGGAACCCTAAAAACTAACTTTGTATGGGAGACTCCGAAAATGTTGTGGCGTACACCATTCAAAGGCATTTTTTTTTGTCTTAATGTTTTAAAGTGAATTTTAATAATTTGGTTGCGATAAGGAACAGATACTGAACCACTATGAAAATTATCCGCACTCCTTAAAAAATATCCTTATAGCATAGACTACGGTCACCTACAAAATCTCAGATAAACCTGCGTGAAATAACTAGGTAGTATATATTATAACTGCGCATAAAAACATGACACTGAAAGTATGCAAGTAACTCAACACTGCATACCTAGTTGTAGTACTTATCTGCTGAATAGACAATACTGCCTCGTGGCGTATTTTGTTTACTATAAATTGTTATCCTTGATGAAAAATTTCATCATTATTTCCACTGTTGTATGAGTTTATCAAAGATTGAAAATGGTCTTTTAATAACGTACGAATGAATGAAAAATGTCTCAAGAATATTTATTTATTTATAGGTGTCATTGACGCTGAAAAGGTTAATAGACGTCAAATCCCCCACTCTTAGCGTCCACGATCCCGAAGGTGTCCTGCCAATGTGGCGGCAAGGATGCAGCGTTTCGCTTATCTAGGCCTTGCGCTAGGGCCTTCGATGATCAAAGGCTAGGGCGGTTGCCTCCGGCATGCTGGCGTAGCTGACACAGTTGGCGTAGCTGGCACAGCTGGCGTAGTTGGCATAGATGGTAAAGGCTCGTGAGGTGAGGTGGCTTGCAGTGTTCTGTGTGCGCAACCGAGGAGGGTACGGCCGACGTTAGGCCACACGGGTAGAAGGGGCTCGCCTGCTTGTGGCGGGCCGGGACCTGTCGGGGGTGGTTGTGTGAATACTCACGGGTTCCCACGCCCCAAACTAAGGTAGTTGAAGTAACACTGTGGTGGTTTTAGTCGGTAAGAGTCCGACACTGGCTCCGCCTACCCCGGGCGGAGTACGTCCACGAGGATTTCCCCATGGCAAAAAAAAAAGGGGCGGTTGCCTCCCCGGCTCCGAACGGGATCGGTCCTCACGATAAGTGCTTCTCATTTTAAAAAGGGACCCGCAGGCCGCGTAGCGGAAGGTCAGCAGTGGGACAGTATTCCAGTATTGATATACTACTACTTGGGCTAGTTCATAGAAATCTCAATAATAAGATAATAGAAATGTCATATGTGTCTTTTAATACCGGAACGCGTGTCGCCGGTTTACAACATATAAATACGCAAACATATAATTACACCCACCATGTTTCTAACATTCAATGCAAAATAAATTAAGCCTAAAAAGAAATCCGTTGTTAGATATGCTGCCTGCAAAATACAATTTTAGTGACTGCGTCCAAAACAGCACTGGTGATCAAGCAAACCGTTTGCGCACTGGTGTCCTACGAGACATCTTTTTTTTATAGTATAGGATGGCAAAACGAGCTAAAAGCCCACCTGATGTTAAGCGGTTACCTTTGCCCATAACAACTTCAATACAACCTAGGCTGTTGCCTAAATTGTACCGCAGTCGGTTCGCCAAACTGAGACATGAAGATGGAAAGTCTCATGTGATTGTAATTTCACCGGCACCCGTACTCTTCAGACCGAAACACAGCAATGCAAGCATCACTATTTGGCGGAGAAGTAGGTACGGTGGTAGTACTTCCCCGGACGAGCTCTTACACAAAGGAGCTCTACTACTATGTGTACGTGGCGACACTTTCACGCGTCTTTGGAACTTCTATTAGCTTATATTATTTAGATTTCTCCGATGTTTACGGGAATGGGTGCTATATGGGAATTCGACATAACCTTTGTCTTGTCCATATTCATTTTAAGACCCTACACTCGAAGTTGTTGACGATTATGTATACCTAGGGCAAACTGTCCAGCTAGGTAAGTCCAACTTCGAGAAAGAGGTCAATCGTCGAATCCGACTCGGTTGGGCAGCGTTCGGGAAGCTACGCAATATCTTCTCGTTCAAAATACTGCAGTGTCTCAAGTCTTTGACCAAAGTGTGTAGCCAGTAATTACTTACGGTACTGAAACGTGGTCGCTCACAATGGGCCTGATAAGAAGGTTCAAAGTCACTCAAAATTCAATGGAGAGGGCTATGCTCGGAGTGTCCCTGCGTGATCGAATCAGAAATGAGGAGATTCGCAGGAGAACGAAAGTAACCAACATAGCCTGAAGAATTACCAAACTTAAGTGGCAGTGGGCGGGGCACATTGCTCGCAGAACGGATGGCCGATGGGGCAGTAAAGTTCTGGAGTGGCGACCGCGTACTGGAAGGCGCAGCGTGGGTAGGCCCCCCACAAGGTGGACCGACGACCTAGTGAAGGTCGCGGGAATCCGCTGGATGCGGAAGGCACAGGACCGGTCGTTGTGGCGATGCTTGGGGGAGGCCTATGTCCAGCAATAGACCTCTTTCGGCTGAAATGATGATTTAGATTTAAATGGGCTATTTCAATTCGATTCATATCGAGGCTCATACCTAACGACAGCCTGTTTGTAGCTTCCCCGGAAGCGAATTAACCAAAAGATACATTATCTTTTCGTTCGTTAACTTAAAACTGATCATGATAATGTTATGTGGAATAACTGCCGTTAGTCGATAAAAAGATAATTGTAATCTATTCAATTATCGTATAAACAATATGAAGGAATTCAATTCGTTTGTCGATGGTTAAGAGGCCGTATACGAAATCGAGACGGGCCGAATTAGGTATTCAACACGCGCACGCACCCACGCAGGAGCACTCGGTCGCGTATGTGCGTGAGTCTGGAGTCGTCGATGGCCAATACGGCGATTAAACGGTTTTGATCCATTCATATTTTTTACGTGTCTTTTACTCTCGTAGTTTTTGTCAATTGAAATAAAAAAGTCTGGTAGTATATATCGGCGCGTACTCGGACGAATAAAAAATGGCGGACGGAATCTCGCTAAGAAAATATTGAAGTACTTAGTTTTTTCCTAAACCCACTATAATTTTGACAGAATTTTAACACACCAGATTTATATTATCATTTTATTTGTGACACTACGACAATGACTACCGTCACACGAGATTTGTTGCGTAATCGCGGCTTTTTGTCTTACTATGGGTGTGAATGTGTGCATGCCAGTCCGTACTTCTAAGCGAGCCGTCTTACTATAGATGCTTCACTTTTTGTTTAGCGAGATTTCGTCCGCCTTTTTTATTCGTCCAAGGGCGCGTAGCCCAAGGTTTCATCAGGATTCATAACGAAATAAATTTCTTGTTACTCCAAATTATGTATTTTCCCAGTTATTACATGAACTGACCAGAAGAACAACAAGAACGCATACTCGCGCAGAGCACAGTCATTTCAGCCGAACGACGTCCACTACTGGACATAGGCCTCCCCCAATTAAGGGGGGGATATGCCATAATCGCCACGCTTGGCAGGCGGGTTGGCGATCGCAGTTGGTTGGTTAAATACTCAGATAACGCTGCTGCCCATTCTCTGGTGAATCCCTTAGTCGCCTTTTACGACACCCATGAGAAGAGATAAGGGTGGTGCTATTCTTTAAGTCCGGCACCACACGGACTGGCAGACTGGCAGAGCACAGTGCCATCTTGATATTATTACAATATATATCGATTCGAATGAATAACTAATAACATTTTAATTTATAAATGAACACTAAAATAATTAACTAAATGTCGTAATAAAAGTAATATTAATTTAGATAATCTCTAAATATTATATAAACCAACAAATCATGCCAGATATTAAAATATGAAACAGAATAAAGCGGAGTTGGTATGTGAACTACAAAATTAAATTAACAACATTTAAATGAATCATTTTATTAATCTAATTAGAATATTCTAATTATAATTATTATAATATTAACATTATTTACAATAATGAATTTAATTAATAAGAATCAAATCTACAACTTTTCTAAACAAATAGGTATCATCTTTGATGATCTGAAACTACAACAAATAAAACAGAAATCAGTATGATTTACAGAATTTCATGATTAATAAATTACATAGCAAATTCTGGAAATAAAGAATATTTATTTCAAACATAAAAAATTAACTCATTGTATAAACTGCCGGGAGCCGTTACCTCAAAATAGCAATAGATGGCGTTGTAAGTATCGATATAGTCGGAAATATCGTCGGCTTGTTGTCGAGTTTCCCTTTTAATTGCTTCTTTGTCAGCCAATTGCTGTTTTAGGTGATCCACATACTCGATCTGGGAAATAAGCCATTGATATTAATTGAAAAGTATGTAGTTATTAAGAGAACAAATCAAAATATATTGCTGAAAAGAAACTTGGCAGTTTGATATTCATCGGGTATCATGTCCGGCTTTTGGCATATTTCCCCATAATCTGCATTTTCACTATTACAATTTTGCCCTTTCTGGCCATACTTGTTCCGACCATACTTTAAAGTTCTTGCCCTTTCCGGCCATACTTGAATCTGTGAATATGAAATTCTTCATTTTAGACGATGATGAATTTTTTTACAAAAACATGTTTGCAACGGCTTACACAGCTTAACTCTTAGAGATCTCTTTCAGTCCAACAAACCCAACTATTGTGAATGTATGTCAAATTCACAATAAATTTTTGGATAAGATTAGCATCATAGTTTTAAAAATATCCTAATAATAAATGAAAACACTTGTTGCGTGGAAAGCTAACACAGAAACAGAATTACTGTCGCATTTATAATATTACTATTTAAAAACAGTACGTACGTTTTGTAGGTACTTATAATTAAAATAAATGAATCGAAATTACATGGAACTGATAACATAACTGGCGAAACGTGAAACGAAAACTAACTGGTGAAACGTGGTCTATTACACCTCTGTCTACCCCTTCGGGCAAATACAGGCGTGATGATGTAAATAAAGAAAGAAAAGGAAAGAAAAAATCGCTTACGAGCAAAATTGCTTCGCATGCGTAAATGTGTTAAAAATAATTCAAAATAAGATACTTAAAATTTTAATAATAATAAAACACTTATCTATACTATTACATGCTGTATTTAAAAGCATGTTAAAATCATCACAAAATATTTAAAAACAATAACTTACCAAAGTATCAAAAACCCACGTCGCGCTATATTCGCCGGTAGCCGGTGGACACGTTACGTGTCGACTCGATACGGATTTTCGGAGCGCAGAGCGATACGTCCACCCGCTGGAAGCGCTCAGCGCGGACTGCTGACTCGAGGCTTGCGTCGAGTATTATAATGCGAGATTTAGGTTCTTTTAAAATATTTTTTAAAGGCATTTTTTTTTAATATTTTAAATTCTTTTTTCAGGAAATGGATTGTATTTGAACTGAAGTTTATTTGTGTAATTTTAATTTTATGAACGAGAGTTCTACGTAGCCGAAATCAAAAGCAATTCTTTGCCCATTTTCTCTAAATTTTGACTAAGTTACATATTATATTACTCAATTTTTTTATATTAAAGTGGTAAAAAGTAATGCATAAATTATATAGAAGACTTTCACAACAATACATTGTAATTTTTCCGTATTGTTTAGATGTCAAAACATTTCGTAAATATGGGATATTCTAAACCTCTAACAGCAAAAATTCACAAAACAGTCGCTGGTTTGAGGTCGATTAATCAAAATTTATTAATAAAAATAAAACACTAGCTCATTCATTAGATCATTATTGAAATGATTTTTCATGTTGTGCATTAAAAAATATAGAAATATAATATTTTAACTAAAAAATCACGTCTGTAAAATCCCGTAAATCAGCGAAATCCGCAAAATTTCGTGTACGGCCTCTTAAGATAGTGCTAAAATAAACGTTTTTTTTCAATAGTCGATAAAATTGTAGATACAGATTTCGTCTTGTGAATGCTTACAGCTAAAATCATCATCCTCCGAGCCTTTTCCCTATTATATTGGGGTCGGCTTCCAGTCTAGCCAGATGCGGCTGAACATCAGTATTTTCACGAAACGACTGCCATCAGACCCCCGCAACCCAGTTACTGGGTAATACCGACATTCGGAGGTTAGACCAGTTGTCAGACTTTCAGGCTTCTGACTACCCGTAACGACTGCCATAGATATTCATATGACAACCGGGACCGACAGCTTAACGTGCTCTCCGAGGCACGGAGGGGTTTCGATGTGTAACGAAACGGTCACCCATCCACAGACTGACCGCGGCAAGTGCAGCTTAACCTTGTAGATTGTACAATCCACGCAGTCGTTGCATCGCTACGAGTCCAATAAAATTGTAGTTACACATTTCGTCTTGTGAATTCCTACAGCTGAAATGTAATCATACTTATAATGTCCTCCCCCCGAATTTCGGTCACGGCCATCTACGCGGGACATATTATAGTGCACAAGTGTGTGCGTAAACACAGGTGCACTCTCTATTCTTTCACTCTCATAATCCGATGGGACGGCAATCCGACACGACCGGAGAGAGATCAGGCGCAGGACCGACGGCTTTACGTGCTCTCCGAGGCCCGGGGGTGTAGCACCGCCAACTACCTGACTCCGGAGTCGTTGCTGGGAAATTTTCTTGACAGAAAAATCTCGGGAATCGAACCCAGGACCCCACGCTTAGCAGTCACGCTTGCAACCACTAGACCCAAGAGGCAGCGGAAATGTAGGAGGATGTCGGAATCCTATTGCTGAAAATATGTCGATCGTATTTTTCCATAATCAAAATCAAATGTTTTTTATTTAAAATAAACTTAATTACAGGCACTTTAGAAATGTCAGGTTCTAGTTGCACGGTTCCAAATTGTAGGTGCTATGGAGAAGAACCGGAAAGAAACTCCATGGACGAATTGCTTGGTTAATGCGTGCTCTCCGAGGCCCGGGGGTGTAGCACCGCCAACTACCTGACTACGGGTTGCTGCTGGGAAATTTTCTTGACAGAAAAATCTCGGGAATCGAACCCAGGACCCCACGCTTAGCAGTCACGGTTGCAACCACTAGACCCAAGAGGCAGCGGAAATGTAGGAGGATGTCGGAATCCTATTGCTGAAAATATGTCGATCGTACTTTTCCATAATCAAAATCAAATGTTTTTTATTTAAAATAAACTTAATTACAGGCACTTTAGAAATGTCAGGTTCTAGTTGCACGGTTCCAAATTGTAGGTGCTATGGAGAAGAACCGGAAAGAAACTCCATGGACGAATTGCTTGGTTAATGCATGGCATAGGAGGATGGTACCTAATACTTATGTTGTTGAACTTTAGACGTATATCGTTACGATATCCGGTCGTGAAGTTTTTAGTCCTTGTGGTGTTACATCCTATTGTTTTTTTTTGTTTCTTTAGGACACCGTTTCTCCACCTTTTTAACGTCACGAACCCTTAGATAACAAGAAAAATGCCTTGCGATTGCGACCCCCTCATTACGACGCTATTTAATTGATCGTCCGGTGCACCCTGGGCAGTCAGCCCCGCTACCAACCTGCTGACTGGCTAATCTTTTCCCCACGGCATGAGCTATTATCATCATGTAGCTCATGTCGACACGATAGAAGAAGATTATAATCGTTATTCGAGTGCGACAAACAACGTTTACACTTGCCACAAGGGCGGATTGCGACCCCCCTGCGTTTATATCTAAACGTGGGGGGTCCTGATACCCCCAGGACTCACGACCCCCAGGTTGAGAAACGATGCTCTTGGGACCTACTTTGTATTTAATTAAGGAAACTTTAAGGTCCTTGGAAGTTTTATTTGATTTTAGAGGGAGTTTTTGTCCCCAAAATAGATTTTTTTTGGTTCTTTATTTTTCGACTTTTCCTAAACGACATTTTCAGCCCCCAAAGGATTATTCCTGCTCCTTGAAGGGACATTTCTGTCATATCAACAACTCAGCCTATCGCAGTCCACTGCTGGACATAGGCCTCTCCCAAGTTGCGCCACAACACTCGGTCCTCTGCCTTCCTCATCTAGTTCCCCCCAGCCACGTTCTTCAAGTCGTCGGTCCACCTGGCGGGGGTCGCCCTACGCCAAGGGCTCGTCTTCTCCAGCGGCCATCGGTCCTTCGACAGACATGGCCAGCTCACTGCCACTTCAGCTTAGTGATCCTACAAGCTATGTCGGTTACTCCGGTTCTTCTCGTTATGGATTTCTGTCTTAAACTAGCCTTAACTTTACCTGTTTGCTCCTGTTGGTCGCGTTGTTGGAGCGTCCCTGTCGCAACACGTCGCGATGGCGCGCGATCAGCTCCAGGACTGTTCGTTTCTCCAGCTCGGTGAAGTTTTTGGAGCGCTCCTTGTGGCCGCGGCGAGCGCGGAACGAAGCGGACGTACTGCGTGTTGACATATCACTCTGGAGAAGATGGAGAACGCGGTTAAGCGCAAGTTCAACGAAAACAAGGATTAAATACGTGAATTCGCAAGGCACGTGCGACGCAACACTTAGAGTGTGTTGCCACAGACGTCTTTAGCCGATTTTTTTGCCAACTTAAAATAAATATAAATAAAACTTTTTAACAAAAAATTTAACCGACGAAAACAGAAACTGAAAAGCGAAAAATAACTAATTATGAGTCGGCGCCAAACGAACTTTTAACAAGCAAAGTGCGTGCAAGTTGCAAGTGGCCGAGCGGAGAACGCATTTTTGGAAAGTTATTGTTTATCGTTGAAAATTTCACGTTGTATTTGATGTGACGTTGTTTTTATTATTTATTTAAAGTAATTTAATGATTTTCGTTGATTGGTTGTTTGGCGCCGACTCATAATTTGTTATCTTTCGCTTTTCAGTTTCTGTTTTCGTCGGTTCAATTTAAAGTTTTATTTTTCATTTTTTTGTGGTTAAAATCTAACTCCAGGTCTCCATTATGTCGTAGTGTCTAGAATTATATTTATGTGTGTCAAGTTTCAACAGAATCGGTTAACAGGTAAGAATTCAGTGGGTGAACAAACACTCATCCCCTGTTTTACTACCCTTAGGGGTGGATTTTGATTTTGAAATTTAAATGGGACCAACTTCGAGATATACCCTATCTATTATAAAAATAATCATCAAAATCGGACCAGTCTGTACAAAGTTATGCGTGGTCTTACATAAAAAAAAAAAAAAAAAAACGCGTCGAATTGAAAACCTCCTCCTTTTTTTCGTCGGTTAATAAAATAATCTTTACGTGGGACACTCAGAAAGTTTTGCGAAACTAAAAAAAATTGTTCTATACGTACATATATTTTTATCAAATCTTTTCAAAGTACTTTCCACCAGCCTCTATACAAAGATTCATGCGCCTAAACCAGTTTTCAAAACACTTTTTCCAGTCCGCCGCAGACACCTCGTTTACTGCCTGCTGGAACGCAGCCAGCGCATCTTCCGGCGACGAAAATTGTATCCCTTTGAGCTGATTTTTTATTTTTGGGAATAAAAAGAAGTCACACGGTGCTAGATCAGGGCTGTAAGGAGGGTGACCCAGGAGTTTGACTGGCGTGCTGTCCAGGAAGTCCCTCGTTTTGAGTGCGGTGTGCGCAGGTACATTGTCGTGGTGGAGCAGTAGCCCGCGGAGCCCTGTGTTTGGTCGCTTGTTGCTTATAACAGAGAAAACTTCTGGCAAACATTTGGTAGTATACCATTCGGCATTAATGCTTCTTTGATCCCGTAAGGGAATTGATACCAAGTGGCCAGTCAAATTAAAAAAGCTAGCGATCAAAATCTTACCCCCGCTTCTAGATCGCTTCACTTTGGTAGGCGTTGGCTCATTTTGAAACACCCAAACAGTCGACTGGCGCTTGGTTTCTGGGTCGTATTGATAAATCCAGGACTCATCACCTGTAACGATGTCGTAAACACGCCGAGACGAGCCTGCTTCAAATTTGTTAAGCATATCACGGCACCATTCCACCCGGGCCTGCTTCTGAGCATCGGTGAGGTTGTGCGGCACCCAGCGTGATACTATCCTCCTCACGCGAAGATGGCTGTGTAGAATCTCGTGAACGCTTCCCGATCCAATCTTCAATATGTGTTGAATCTCCTGATATGTAATTCGCCTATTGTCTTGGATTAAATTTTTCACTGCTAGCACGTTTTCTTCGGTAACAGCCGTCAAAGGGCGACCGCTTCTTTCGTCATCCCCCAAAGTTGGTCGACCGCGCTTGAATTCGTTATACCAACGATACACGGTTGCCTTGGAAGGGCCTTCATCCATGAATGCCATTTGAAGTCTATCGTACGATTCATCCGGTTTCAGGCGACACTTGAAATCGTATAAAATCATAGCTCTAAAATGTTCCCGGCGCAGATCCATATTTCAGTGAGACACAATACTTTGAATTAACTCGCAAAAAATGTGGAGGGAAATTTTGAAATTGGAACTTACTTATTTTTACTTATAAATAATCATATTTTCGAAAAACATTATAACTGGCCAGTCTCCCATATATAAAAACTTTTTTTCGCAATACTTTCTGAGGGGCCTGGTATAAATCTGGTGTGTTCAAATGCTTTAGAAATTATAGTGGGTTTAGAAAAAAACCAGCCTAGTGTGAGTCGGACTCACGCAGGAAGGGTCCCGTTCCACCCATCGACCTGATACTCCATAGAAACTGATTTAATTTACGAGAGTTTATCAAAAGACATCAACGAACGTACGCGAAATGTGAATTTTTGCATCTCTTTCTTGCGTAGGTACCACCACATATGTACATATATGTTTGCCTTATTTTTAGTATTTGTTGCTAAACTACATAGTATGCACTATAATCAGACCAAGTTTGACGTTGGTATGTATGTATTACTGTTTTGAAGATAGCGCAGGAACAAAAACGATAAAAAAATGCATTTTTTTCAAGGTTTCTTGTATGGGGACCCCCTTTGGTTTTAGACTTGTTTTTGTTTTTAGTATTTGTCGTGATACTCCTCGTAGTAACACATATTCTCTGAAAATTTCAACTGGTTATCTATTACCGTTACAAAGATACAGCCCTGTGACAGACAGACGGACGGACGGACGGACGGACGGACGTACGGACGGACAGCGTAGCGAGAGTAATAGGGTCCCGTTAGCACCCTTTGGGTACGGAACCCTAAAAATGAAGTGCTTCAGTCTTTGTTTAGCGAGATTCCGTCCGCCTTTTTTATTCGTCCGAGATTGCGAGTATATTCCTGATAAGTAAGTACCTATCTATCATTTTCTATTCAAAATTACGGACGCCAGATAAAGGAACCGCTAAGGAAACCGTAAGCTTTAGGCAACATTTTTAGTTTAATATTGGCCAGTAAAGGGATCGTATTTTGTAAGTACCTATAACTATCCATTAGTATAATATCACCCTTCAAATTGCACCCTTATATTATTTTATAGGTTTAATTTCAATGATCGATTGAATTTAAACAATACGAGGCGCCAGGGTGAAACTACTAATTGTTGACCCTTCGCATTTTGTAAGCCTTTTCGGTTTTCATTGTATTTCATTGGCTTCGGTTTTCTTTTCAATGTATCGATAGGTATATCACTATTTTTAGAAAAAAAAACAAGCTTTCTTTTCAATTTCTTACGTGGTTTAAACCTTTCAACAATCCACGCGAAAAAAACATCGAAACAAACGATACTTTTACGTAAAAACTTTTTTTTTCGTAATACTTAACGCCACCCTGGGCGCAGGCCTCTTCTTCAAATAAGACCTAAGTCCACCACGCTGGCTTAGTGTGGGTTTACAGACTAGACACACTATCGAGAACAATATAGAGCACTTTCAGGTGTGCAGGTTGTCTCACGATATTTTCCTCCGCCGTTAAAACAGGTGATAATCAAATTCTTATTCGCAAAAATAACTATCCATCCAAGACAGTAGTCGTAGAGCTCCTTTGTGAAAGAGATCGTCCGGGGAAGTACTACGTTCCTCTCTGTGGTACTACCACACCGTATCTACTTCTCCGCCAAATAGTGATGCTTGCATTGCTGTGTTTCGGTCTGAAGGGTACGGGGTGCCGGTGAAATTACAATCACATGAGACTTTCCATCTTCATGTCTCAGTTTGGCGAACCGACTTGCGGTCACTGAGGAATTATAACATTTCTCAGTGCTTGCGGTACCATTAAGGTAACAGCCTGGGTGGTATTAAAGTTGTTATGGGCAAAGGTAACCGCTTAACATCAGGTGGGCCTTTAGCTCGTTTCGTCATCCTATACAAAAAAAAAAAAAACACGGTTTCTAAGCGCATTTTTTTAAGGATTATTTTTGTATTTCTTTATAAAGTGCGACCATAAAAACTTAAAAACACAATACTTACAACAAAATTAAAAGTTCTCATCACCTGTGTGGTGGTGGTGTGTGGTGTGTGTGTGGTTTTAGTTAGATGGCATAAGGCATGATGGGGTTGACATATCCACATGGATAAAAACCCCAAATTCAAAATAGAGAAAAAAAAAAAAAAAAAAAAAAAATGCTCTACGTTTTCCATAGCGCGATGTGAAGTAAACCTTGGTGTGCGGGTCTATGTCTTAAAATATAAAGGTGAATTTGCTAACTTCTTCTAGTTTAGAGCTATTGAAGCTAAAATTTACATTTATTTGTGTCATCTAATTTGTTGTAGTGTTAGGTATTTAATGTTCCATTTAGATTTATATTGTTCTCACATGAGGCAAGTATTGATACATCATCCGCAAACAAAACAAGGGTCAGTTATATTTTTAGGAAGGTCGTTGTCGTTGATGTATGCAAAGAATAGGACACATCCTATTACACTTTCTTGTGGAATTAAGGCGTTGATGTCGTTGACGTATGCAAAGAATAGGACACATCCTATTACACTTTCTTGTGGAATTAAGGCGTTGTTGTCGTTGATGTATGCAAAGAATAGGACACATCCTATTACACTTTCTTGTGGAATTAAGGCGTTGATTGGTTTGTTATTGGACCGGATACATTCTGTTTAATTTGTTATGTGGTTGTAAAATTATATTTCCACCAGTTGTTTTTTTAATTTTTATTCTTTAAATAAGATCCACATTGGTAAAAAAATGCTAGCGACCCCCCTCGCCCTTCGCTAGACATAGGATTATAATATAAGGCTTTTTAATAAATACTATTATTATTTATTATTGATATTTTTTTCAACATATTAAGAACTGCCTCGTTGGTCTGTGGTCGCAAGCGCGACTGCTGAGCGTGGGGTCCTGGGTTCGATTCCGGATGCCGTCCACGCGTCTATTGCAAAAAGGGAAAAACTAAAACAGCCATGATTAATATTCTATTTGATTAATTTGTAATTACACTTACCTACGGAACCCTATACTAAGCGTAAGCATGGCCCGACATGCTCTTGGCGTGTTTTCCTAAAATGAACTCGAATATCTTATTTTATAGTTCATAGTTATTTATTGATAATAGTAATTATTATAAGTCACATTGAAAGTAAATTAAATTAAATTTTCAGTTATCATTATTACATGCTAGTACAGTCAACTGCATGACAGTGGTAACACTTCAATTCGAAAACCACCCTTACTGCTTACGAAATAAGTATGCTGCTAATGTCAAAGTGTTACCACCGACGTGCGGTCGACCGTACATGATACATACATTACATTTTTTTTTATTTTACATTTTACTAAAACGAGATCATTAGTTTCTTAGATAGGCAAAAAAAAAATAAGTAAGGACATAAATTATTTATTAATAAGGCCGATAGACCTATATACTTACTTCCGAACCCACTACATATGTACAGTCGGCAACAGAACAAAGTAAGGTTTTTATTTTTATAATACTTTTGGGACGTTTTTTACACAACACCATCTAGTCCCAAACTAAGCAGAGCTTGTACTATGGGTACTAGACAATGGATATAATACTTATATAATTTTTTTTGTTGTAAATACTTACTTATGTATCAACATAAGAAACACCCAGACCAACTCAAACACCTATGTTCATCACACAAATATTTGTGTCCTGTGGGAATCGAACCCACGACCTCGTTATCAGCAGTCCGACACTCGAACCACTAGCACAGAGGCCGTCAAAATAATCTAACTAAAAACGGAAAAACTAAAACAGCCATGATTAATATTCTATTTGATTCATTTGTAATTACACCTACGTACGGAACCCTATACTAAGCATGGCCCGACACGCTCTTGGCCTGTTTTCATTAAACGAACTCGTAAGTTACGAATAACTTATTTTACTAAAACGAGATCATTAGTTTCTTAGATAGGCATAAGTAAGGACATAAATTATTTATTAATAAGGTCGATATACCTATATACTTACTTCCGGACCCACTACGTATGTACAGTCGGCAACAGAATTAAGTAACCAGATACAAAAGTTAAAAATAAACTATTTTATTATTACCACGTTTTTACTCGCTTTCTTGTCTACCTGTCTGTCTGTTTGGTACAAGTTTTGCAATTGATTTTATTCTAACATATACGCGATAATGTCACGCGGTTTTAGAATATGTTTTTCGTTTAAGGAGAAATTATTTTATACTTTTTAGTTCGTTTTAAAAAAGTGGTATAATAATTTCATTTTTATTTAAATACTTATTTTAATTTACGAACTGTAATTATTCCGTCAATCATACTTTAGTACAGTCGCCTGCATGACAGTGGTAACACGTCAATTCGAAAACCGCCCTTACTGCTTACGAAATAAAGATGCTGCTAATGTCAAAGTGTTACCACCGACGTGCGGTCGACCGTACGTGACCAATAGGGAAATTATTTTACTACTTAGTATTAAGAGACTAGAGTAGCTAACGACTTAGCAAAAAATAATGTTATTAACAGTTTCAATTTGCAGATACTAAAACAGGTTAGTTTAAGTAGAACTTAGAAGCATATTATTTAATTGCATAATTATTTAGAGTTGTTTAAGGAAAAACTAGTTTTTAATAATTGAATATTATTTAATTTTTACTTAAGATAACCTATTGAATATCATAGTAACAAAGTTCTTGATTTCGTCTGTCTTTATGTTAGGGCTTATCTCGAAAATATTTGGTAGATGGTAGCCAAACAACAATTTTTATATATTTTGTAACTCAAAACTCGGTAAAGCTTGATGTAAAATATTAAAGTAAAAATCTAAAAATAAATGATTTTGACCTTTATGATTTGAAAATATTAACCTAGCTCTATAAGCTGTACAAGCTCAAAAATGGATAATTTGATCGTAAATTAATATTATCGAGTTTGTACAGCTTATAGAGCTTGGTTAGTATTTTTTATGAGTATTATTCAGTAGATATATTGTTATTATTTCCGCCAATCATATTTTGACCGATATACAACGCGAAATAAAGCTACAATTTGCAAAAAACGCCAAAAATTTTGAATTTTGTGAGCTACCCTGTAGCATTCACATTAAACTAATAGAATGATTGAGCTTTCATTGTACAAAAAAGTTTTGAACAAACAAAGATAAGTACCAAAAAAATATTTAAGTCTGTTAATTTATGCAATTTGACTTATTAGACAGGTTTTGACTTTTTGACAGATGTTTTAATTACTTGTGTAATAAATTATTAATGTTATTAGCAAGATAATTTATGTGGTTAACTGTACTAAGTCGTGCAAATGTCTAAATATAGAAAGATACAATAAATATCGCGTGATGTTTATTTTGTGTTACGGTAAGGATGGCGAAACTAGCAAAAATAATTTGAAATAATATAAGTAACTGCTGTGTTGCTTTAAATGATATTATTATTATTATTTCATGTCCAAAAACTGTCTCTTAAGATACAGGTTACCCTAGTTTAGGAGGCAGGGTTAGTAAAATTTTGTACAGATTTTGCAACATACAAGACTTGTAACCCAACGGTATTCTAATTTTTTTGTATCACGCTAATATTTATTATAACTTCTGTAATTTTTTGATGAATAAACTATTTTTAATTTAATTTAATGTAACTGTTTATGCTAGAAATATTACGTTACTAGCTGTAGCTGTCGACCGGCAACCCACGCTGCGCCTTCCAGTAGGCAGTCGCCACTCCAGAACTCCATCCGACCATCCGTTCTACGAGCAATGTGCCGGGGGCCCACTGCCACTTAAGTTTGGCAATTTTTCGGGCTATGTCGGTTACCTTCGTTCTCCTGCGAATCTCCAAAACAAATTCTCGAATACAAATTAGTGTATTCATTCAAACATTTGGGGCGCAAATTGTAACGAAAGAACCCATCCCTGGATCTAGGGAGCAGCCAGCTCCGGGCGATAAGCTTAAGGGCGGCAGTTTTAAGTGTAGCGCGTACAGGGTCTGACTTAACCTAGAGCAGTGTTTTTCAAACTGTGGGTCGCGACCTGTAGGGGGGTCGCGAAGCCATACTCGGGGGTGACGGGCAAAAGAAAAAAGGCAAGTGTTTCTAGGTCTTGCACTACAATAAACAAATACAATTTCAGTGAGAAGGATGAGCACGTTTATTAAAAAAAAATCGTCCTAGGGGGTCGCTATAATTTTTCAAGTTGTAAAGGGGGTCGCGCATTCAAAAAGAATGAAAAACACTGCCCTAGAGCATCGTTTCTCAATCTGGGGGTGCGTTCCCTAGGGAGGGTCGCATTTAGAAATAATGGGGGGTCGCAATCTACTCTGTGGCAAGTGTAAACATTATTTGTCGCGTTAATAATGTAAAACCTGAATATCGATTAAAATATTATAATGAAGGCTTTTGTGCCACCAACGGGATATTTCTACGACTGTGTCAACCCTGACATGTTTTAATGTAAGTAATACTAGAAATTGAACCTTGTACAACCTGTTTAGTGATTTATAATGGTTTAATGACTAGAAGTTACACAAAATCTTTATCATAATTAGTTTAAGAGCTTGGGCTGTTGTCGGTTTTTAGGGTTCCGTACCCGAATGATGCCAAACGGGACCCTATTACTCTCGCTACGCTGTCAGTCCGTCTGTCTTTCACAGGGCTGTATCTTTGTAACGGTAATAGATAACCAGTTGAAATTATCACAAAATATGTGTTACTATAGTGCCTATCACGACAAATACTAAAAATAAAAAAATACCAAAGGTGGTCCCCAAGAAACCTCGAAAAACATGCATTTTTGTCGTACGTATGTGATAGTACGTCGGACCACTTGTGAAGCCTTCGCGGACCACCGGTTAAGAACCACTGAACTATTGTGTCTGCTGTCTGGACTGCGAACGAGTTAATAAGTAGTTTAACCATTTTATTACTATTTTATACAATAACAGTTTTTAGTAGTTTAGGTACAGATTATTATTAAAGTCACCCATTTGACATTCCAGTCACATTTAAACCGGCGCACAGTCTGTTATTTTGCCTTAGTTGCGGCCATCCTTATTTTTTGAGGCTTTTAGAAAGATAATAACCAAACAAAACTTCTATTAAAACCCCCGTGGTTTTAAGTGTCATAGTTTTCAAAATATTTCGAAAATCGAGAAAAATCCATAGAAACCATAGAAACGTGTTTTAGGCTTTCATAATGAACATTTTACAATAAATGTTTCATGGCACGCTAGCCATTAACTTAATGCATCATTACATCTATTTTATCATAAAAAAATGCGTTCTCCTAGGCGTCAATTTTATTTTTTCCATGATTTCATAATAATTTTATTTATGGTCATTCTTAACATGGTCGCATTTTATTTTTGTGTGTAAATGTTTAGTACACTACTAAGTATAACCACAAAAAAAATAAGAAGCAACGAACACAGGAACTCGGAGATATTCATTTTTAAAGTTTTAATTTAGGGTTGTCAACTAATGTAGGCGCCTTTAACAAACGACCAATTTCGCTCGGAATAAATTTGCTTCTTCAATTATTATAATTTCCTATTACTATTTCTGAAGCATTATCCTTGGTCTAATCATGTCTTCACAAACACGATTTTATTAGATTCACCTGTAACTAACAAATCATGTAACAAATCTTGTTTATTATTCTTTTTTGTTTTGTAAGTGCATGCACTTACATCAAAATGAATCTTCGATGAAGGATATTATGTGGAATTGGGAAGGGGTCCGCCCTCGTTAGATAGAATGTCAAAACCCAATTTCCATACATAATATCTGGAGAAGCGGGGGTGAGGTGTCATGGAGCCGTCAAAGACCCATGGCACTGCTTTGCCTCAGCAGGTACTGACCCGTCCTGCTGGGGGATGTCCTTCTGGGCCCCGACCAGAGGACTTAATGCAAGGGGGGCATGAGGGCGCCAACCCTCATGCTGGTCAGCGAGTGGCAACTCCAACGACTAACAACGAAAGCACGAACACGGATCTGAAGAAATCACTCACGAAATTGGGAATTTATAAAATTTTGGTAGATAAGGCACATTTGCACGGGGTTCATAAAAGACCTTTGGATCTCAATTCAGAGGAACGATGCCTAATCGTGTTAAACGCTTTATATCCAAATGGAATTCCGAACAATATCGATAGCCAAAACAATGAATTTAATTACAATCTTTCAAATTTTTTAAGTAAATGTGGAACTTTATATTGCAGTAGTAAACGGAATTTCAAACGATTTTGTAATAAAAACAAACACTGGCTTTCCACTATTTTTGATATTGAAATACCAAAAGTGAATATCGAGGAAAGTCCTTTACCACAACAAAATATTATAGAATTGGATGAGGCACATTTTTTATTACAAAATAATCCTTCAACTTCGAGAAGTAGTAGCTATGCCTTACAAAAAACTTTAAGACCCCAAGAACTTGGAAGACCCGATACCTGAAACTTCTTTTGGCGCTCATTCCAGTTTCACATCAAATACACATTTATTACAAAGTAATCCTTCGACTTCGGGAACTAGTAGCTTTGACTAACCTTCAATAGATCCGAAACCTGAAACTAATTTTGATGCTTCATCCAGTTCCACATCTACATTTTATGAAAATTTAAGTGATCGCCAAAAGCGCCGTGCACGTAAAGATCTTTAGGAATCGCTTGACGGAGAACCTCATTCAAAACTAATTAATGTTATGTCGAGAATAGTAACAGACGAAACCGGCGAAAAACTAAATAAAAGTTCTACTCAGGAGTTTGAGTTTATAATAAAGGAATGCTTGAAAAGTCCAACTCGGCCTAAAAAAATCGCAGGAACCATAAAGTCAAAATCGGAACCCAAACCCTATTCTCCTGATGAAGCTCTTTGTTTAATGATTGATATAAAACTATCAGTGGAGGACTATATCTACATGCAACAAGGTGCCAAATCTCGATGATTTAATATTTACCCTGCCTATTATAAGATACAAAAAGCTAAAAAACATTGTTATCTTGATGTTGAAATTGAAATATCAGAACGAGAAGCCAAAGTACCTTTAAATGATTTACTTATGCACACGTTTCGACGAATCATTGACTCTTGCGACCAAAGGGTTTCGGAATATTGCAATCAAAAACAGTTAGATACACTTCACTGCGTTTTTGAGGGTTCATGGGGTTTTGATGGTAGCACAGGACAGTCAACATATAAGCAAACGTTTTCTGATAAAATTGATGACGAACACTGCCTCTTTGCTACTACCTACATTCCGTTGCGCATAAAAAGTCTTGATGGTTTTGTCTTATGGTCAAACCCAAATCCACAATCTTTTAGATTTTGCCAACCAATAAAAATACAATACAGATCAGAATCAAAAGATCTGATTCTGGAAGAAAGGAACTGGGTAGAAGAAGAAATTGAAAATCTTTCACTAATTTATTCGGAAATTTTTGCTGGATATGTCGTTGTCGGAGATCCAAAATTATACCTCACCATAATTGACGGAAAAGTCTTTAATGTCATCACAAATACCAGCTCACAATTACGGTGTGCGTGTATTATTACCCATGATCCATTACCGCAAAGTTTTGCTGATATTCCTAATACTGAATTGGTAACAGACGCTTCTGATGATAATATACTCGTATTATCATCACAAGAAGTTTTGACAAACTCCGATGATGACTGCTAGGTTAGCGTCACGTATCGTTGTAGTCTTAGAGCATTGAGAACATTATAGTAATTGTTTTCAGACAACAGAAACCCAGAAAGAGACACAGAAAGACACGAGAAAGAGTTTACTCAAAGTTAGTTAAATACTAACACACTACACACCTCTGCCTACCCCTTCGGGGAAATACAGGCGTGATGTTATGTTATGTTTTTTTTTTTTTTTTTTAGTTAAATACTTGGGAAATATCTGGCACTTTTATTTTATTTTTTTATTTATTCAATTGCGACAACCCTATTTCCATAGAAATTTCAAAAATATTTAGAAACTCTCTATCTTCGTATTCCTGCTATTGACGCATGTCATATTTTAGTGTATTATTGACAATAACATTACGCATATATTTAAATGAAAATAAGATGCGACCGTGATAAGAAAACATGAAAAAAAAATGTATTGTGTTAATCGGTAAAAGTAAAAAATCTCCTAATATATCAAAGGTACGATGCCCCATTTTTTTATCTAAATATATATTATGCTGTTACTTTATTTAAAGGACTAACTAAATATGTATTACAACAATTTTCGAAAATAAAAATTAATTTTGTTTTTCTCACTTTTCAATGAAACCTTAATAACTTTATAATTATAAAAAAAAACACTATAGGTATTTCTGCCAAACCTTTATCGTTACTATAGCTATCGAATAAAAACATAAAATGGACATGGCCGCAACTAAGGCAAAATAACAGACTGTGCGGCGGCGACACAATAAAAAGAAAATTTAATAGGATTGTTACAAGCTTACGACTAAACTATATATCTATACGATTCTTATTAAGATATCGCTGACGTCACCCAAAGACGTACCAAAGTGGAAGTTAAATTCGATACCACGAGCAGTGTTCACGGTAGCTTAGTGGCTAAAGCACTGGCGTACTGAGCCAGGAGTCGCAGATTCGAATCCTGCTCGTGAGCGATTTTTTCTTTCCACAGTTTAAATCGTCAGATTTCGCTTCGCATGCGTAAATAATAAAATAAAAAATATTGGTATTGATTTTTATTGATTCGCGTTCAGTATCAGTGGTAGTCATCTCCATAAATATGGCACGAATAGAGATCAAAATGTTGTAGGTTTTCTCTTAAAATAAAAGGTATTTTGTTAGGTCTTTTGGATCCCTGATGTGACGTAGGATGACGAATTTGAGAACTATGGCTTTGCTGTTAACAGTTTATACCCACAGTCTACCTTTAAACTTTTCACCGCCACGGCATGTTCATAGAATATATACTAACGACAAGAAGCGACACTTAAGCATGTGTGCTCGTAAAATTGCTCGCGGCTATGTGTGCGGGCCGGGGCGAGCGCGGGGGCTGTGCGCGGTGCGCGGCGGCGTGTGGAAGGGGCAGTCTCTCGGCTGCCCCGTGTACACGCGCTCTCACGAGATTATCTGGAGGAGAATGGGAGTGACCGACATAGCTTGTAGGATTAGTAAGCTGAAGTGGCAGTGGGCTGGCCATGTCTGTCGAAGGACCGATGACCGCTGGAGCAGACGAGTCCTTGAGTGGAGACCGCGAATCGGCAAACGCAGCGTAGGGCGCCCCCCTGCCAGGTGGACCGACGACTTAAAGAACGTGGCTGGGGGGGACTGGATTGGTGGATGGTTTTCGCGCCCTCTGTGCCACGTCTTCTATAGAAGACAAATATTGTATGGACGTTCGTACAAAGTTAAAGTCGTGTAGTTGAGGGCACGAAATCGTTTGTCTTCTATAGGTGTCATTGGTGCCGATTCTCTTGTTCACCGCACTAAACTAATGTCTCTTTCTAATTAAAAACATAACAAAAGGATATAAGATTTTAGTCCTGTCAAAATTAGTCCAGTTGCTAGTTTTCTACGTGAATTTAGTCGCCACCTTTTTGGGTCTCGACTATTTTCCCGTAAGTTACAAGGGCATAGACTAATTTCACAGTTCTTTATATTTTCTGTCTTTTTTCATAAGTGTTTGTAAGAAAGAGATACAGCGAGATTAAAATTAGTTTAGTGTGGTAAACAAGACGCCTATTAGCCGGATACCCCCGGTCACAAAGCATATGCAGTAGCACTGCATATCTTACGACCAGCCACCAATCGGGACGTCACTCCGTCAGCAAGCGGCACCAATCATATCACCGAACATTTGAGCCGACCAATCGTAAGGCGCCGTACGCCCCCCGGTCCCCGCCAACATTTTACGACTGTGTTCTCAAGCAAAACTTTGTTTATGTGGCGTCTTGAGGCTTACTGGTCTGTGGGTAAACAAAAGAATCGGCACTATTGGCGATGAAAAGGTCATCGAATTAACATCAAAATTGACATTTTACATTCATTATGTATGGTCATAGGCCTAAAGGTCTCTTAAGAGGCTTTTAACGGCTGTGCTGTGACTCCAGTTTAGATGTGCTATTAGAGGTGTAAAACTAGTTGTTATCGAAGATTTTAAGAGATCTATTAAGATAAGATTTATGTAAAACGACAGTCAGGTTTAATCGAAATTTGAGTGCTGTGAGAATCTCCTGTGAAATTTAATTTACTAGTGTTCATTATCCTAACTGTCTCTTGTCTTTTTTAGGGTTCCGTACCCAATGGGTGCCAAACGGGACCCTATTACTCTCGCTACGCTGTCCATCCGTCCGTCTGTCATAGGGCTGTATCTTTTACACGGTAATAGGCAGCCAGTTAATATTTTCTCAGAATATGTGTTACTATGGTGTCTATAACGACCAATAATAAAAAGAAAAAGCGGCTAAGTGCGAGTCGGACTCGCCCATGAAGGGTTCCGTAGCAGCAAGTAACATAATATAAAAGTTCTTGTGTTTTAATAGTAGTGTATTTTTTTTGAATCAAGTTATTGATAAGTAAACATTATAATGAGGTACCTAAATGATGGGATTTAGATCTAACTATATGCGAGCCCATATAGGCTTGCGATAGCTAAACAAGCTGATATATATTCCTGTTTGACAAGAAATTAAGGTAAATTGCGGTTTACGATTTATGACGTATTAAAAAAAAACTACTTACTAGATCTCGTTCAAACCAATTTTCGGTGGAAGTTTACATGGTAATGTACATCTGATTTTTTTTTTAGTTTTATCATTCTCTTATTTTAGAAGTTACACACATTTTACCACTTTGGAAGTGTCTCTCGCGCAAACTATTCAGTTTAGAAAAAAATGATATTAGAAACCTCAATATCATTTTTGAAGACCTATCCACAGATACACCACACGTAAGGGTTTGATAAAAAAAAAATGAGTTTTAGTTCTAAGTATGGGGAACCCCCAAAATTTATTGTTTTTTTTTCCATTTTTGTGTGAAAATCTTAATGCGGTTCACTGAATACATCTACTTACCAAGTTTCAACAGTATAGTTCTTATAGTTTCGGAAAAAAAGTGGCTGTGACATACGGACGGACAGACAGACATGACGAATCCATAAGGGTTCCGTTTTTTGCCATTTGGCTACGGAACCCTAAAAAAAAACGTCTACAACCAAAGGAAAAAAAACTCAAAAAAAAAACGTCTACCCTATGCATTTTTTTCAACTTTTTTGTTCCTTTTCTATCTTCAAAACGGTAATACGTACCGGCGTTAAACTTGATCTGATTATAGTGCAAACTATTTAGTTCAGCAACAAATACTAAAAATAGGACAAACATAGACATATGTGGTGGTACCCTGCGTAAGAAAGAGATGCAAAAATTCATATTTCACGCATTGTACGTTGATGTCTTTTGACGAACTCTCGTAAATTAAATCAGTTTCTATGTGGTATCAGGTCGTTGAGAGGCACGGAACCCTTAATCCGAGTCCGACTCGCACATGGCCGGTTTTTTAGTCTAATCAGCACCCTTATTCACAACCGTCTGAAAGTATTTCGAATTCAAGAGGAATGTTACTGAAAGCGTTCTCTAAACACTATACGAAAATCCGAAATAGTTTTTTTTTACAGTTCTAAACGAATTAAAGACGTCAATTTACAGAAACTCATCAGAGTGCCGTTCGTTTTCGTAAAGCAATCTATGTGAAAACTATAAAGAATTATGAATAGCGTTTCCGAATACCGTTTTGTTTGCCGATCAACTCTCATTTCGGATACGGAACCATTCGGACGTTTGACAATAGTATTGCAAAGGTGATAAACAGACAACTTTACTAAAAGACTATTGTCAGGAGTCAGGAACGTGGGGTGCTAGCCAGAAAACCTCCACGTGTGTCTGACGACTGCTTGTCCCTCTGGACACGTCTGGAGGGAACGGCAGTTGTTAGGCCGGTGCATCCTAGGTACGGGCAATGGAATCCTTTCGAAGGATCTTATTTCATGTGGCGAATATTCTGGTACGAGACCCATGTGGGCCAATGGGGAGTTAGCAGAGGGAGTGAGAAAAAAAAGGAGTCAGGAACGTGCTTTCACTCTGTCTCTGCCTACCCCAATGGGAAACAAGTGTGACCATCGACTATACAGCCGAGTAGACGCCTAATGTTGTTTTTTTTTATAGTATAGGATGGCGAAACGAGCTAAAGGCCCACCTGATGTTAAGCGGTTATCTTTGCCTATAACAACTGCAATACCACCTAGGCTGTTGCCTAAATGGTACCGCAAGTCGGTTCGCCAAACTGAGACATGAAGATGGAAAGTCTCATGTGATTGTAATTTCACCGGCACCCGTATCCTTCAGACCGAAACACAGCAATGGAAGCATCACTATTTGGTGGAGAAGTAGGTACGCTGGTAGTACTTCCCCGGACGAGCTCTTTCACAAAGGAGCTCTACTACTAGATACTAATATATTATAAGAATATAATCATCATCATCAAGTCAGCCTATCGCAGTCCACTGCTGGACATAGGCCTCTCCCAAATTGCGCCACAATACTCGGTCCTCTCCCTTCCGCGTCCAGTTCCGACCAGCTACTTTCATCAAGTCGTCGGTCCACCTGGCTGGGGGGCGCTCTACACTGCGTTTGCCGATTCGCGGTCGATATAAATTCTGTCAACTAGCTGAGACGGGGTACTGTAATCCGATTGGCCATACTAAGGCGGTGATTGGCTAATCACTAACGCGGCAGTTTTGACGGCTCACATAAGTGGTCGAAACTGATTTCAAGTTTTCAAGTGGCGAATAGATTAGACCTACATTGAAATTTCATAGATGTTTTGACAATATGCATGTTAGACCTGAGTCCACCAAGTTGGCCTATGCGGTAGACATGGGTAGTTCGCGAACGAAAGACAAAAATGAACTAGTTCACTTGCTATGCATGAATCTATCTCTCGTTCACCCGCTCCCAAATCGTATCAGTGTATCACTGTATCCGAATTTATATTCGTATAATGAAGATATTTTATGGGTGTATTTATTTATAGGCTAAACAAAGAACCAAAGGAAGGTGTTTAAGCCAAAACTTAAAAATTTGTAAAAAAAAACAAAAACCCGACTGCGTGTTATGATTTGCTACTGAAAATTTTAATTTTAAATAGCTACGTCTTGTTTACATCTTTTCAGTTCTTTTTCACGCAGTCGGGTTTTTGGTTTTTTAAATTAACTTTTTTTAATTATGTTTCACTGAACTACTGATAAGAAGATAAGTGAACTATAAACACTGAGCTAAATGTTTCACTGAACTACTGATAAGAAGATAAGTGAACTATAAACACTGAGCTAAATCAACAGCAGAGCGAGAACTATCTCTAACCTACTGAACGAAATGTAGTGAAACTAGTGATACAAATGAGTGATACGTATCTTTTGATAGAAAAGATACGTATCTCTGTTTTCAGTTCAGTGATACATTTATCGCATGTCTATTATGCGGATTGGCGGACTACACACACCATCGAAAACTGTATGAAGCCGTTAACACGGCTTTGAGGTGACGAAACCTGCATGCTTGAGGTTGTACAGATACCGGCACGAGTCGTGAGCACAAACTTCACCTGCGCAGAAGTTCATTTATAGATCTGTTTGGTGGAATGACAGGAGCGCGGGGTGCCGACGCCGAACATTGCATTTACGCGATTGGTGAGTCAGTCGATTCTCGTCGTCTATTGGACAATTAGGTGTCATTCGGCTACCGTACACTTTCGGTTCAACATTAGTGACTCACATTTTCGAATTTAAAAACAGTTTATTTTTCTTTTGTTGTAATTAATTTGCATCTTGCGAATCTTGCAACTCAGTTTTGAAGCAGATATCTTCAATCTAGTGAGCTGAAATTTTGTACAATATGAGTATCGAATGAAAGGACTTGCTGAGAATACGAATGCGAGTAAAAAAACCTGTCCAGCGATAAATATATAGTAAAAAATAAAAATAAAGTCAAAATGTTTTTTTTTTATCAGTGCGTAAAAAAAAAAGTCCCAAAATCATAATATGGGTGAAATTCGAGAAAGTTTGTATTTTCTATAACTAGCCATAATTCTTATAAAAAGCTAACGGTGAAATTTAGTGAACAGAGATACTAAATAATTTTGGTCGAAAGTGTACATGCGCGAACTTGCCCCCACTACTGTCCAACTGTGCTCACGACTTACGCCGGCTACTGTACAGGTTTATAATAAAACAAAGTTTAACAGGATTAAATCGCGTATATTATTTAAATTGGTTTTCCTGACGTTTCGAAAGCTTTGCAGCATTTCGTGTTCGCAGGTAGATTAAGATGACAAGCGTCTTTACAGATATTTCTTAAAAAATATTTTAATCTACCGTACAATATTATTAATTAAAATCGTTTCGATGCACGCAGTAATCACTCACAATATCATTATCTTTTACAGTGTTGCGTGCTGTTTGGGACTTGATTATTTTAAGACTGGGTTCCAAACAGGTGGTAGCTGCCAACCATCTTCTCTATTAAAATTAGGATGTTTTTTAATTTCAATAGCCTCACGGAGCAATCTAGGTTCATATCGGTTTTTGTACAGGTTTCCTCACAATATGAATTTTCCTTATATTTTAAGGCACGTGGTTAACGAATGATCCATAAATTATTTTGTTCACTATCTTCTTATTCCACAAATGACCTAAACCTTTTAGAAATTGACCTTGACCATGATCTAACAGTTGTTCCATTTGCTAATTTTCGCGTCAAACCAAAGGTCATATACCAACGGTCCGACATTTCTACCAGTCGCATGGTATAATAAGATGTTTTACCAGGTACTCTCTCTCTTCCCATGACAGCTAGGTCACGTGATTGCCTCCGTACTATGTCATCGGCTGTGGAGCCAATAGCGGGCTGTTATCGTGACACTTGTCAGTATAATGTGCTGCCACTTTGTGTGAATAAATTACCCGTGCAAAAAAAAAATTTTTATTTACTTGCTTCTATAAAGAATCACTTTTGAACTAGTAATTTTATGCAGTTTCCTTTAATAAGTAATTAGATGAATAACACGAGATAAGAAAGAGGCTGGTTAGGAATTTATTTTATATTCATTATTAACAAAAATCTCCTTAAGTATATTGAAGATATCAATCAACGGCAACACTGATCGTGACGTAGCTTGGAGGCATCGCGCTGTCATCGCGGGAAAAGAATACCTGGTGAAACATCTTATTATACTATGACCAGTCGTCAATAACTCGCGACTAAAATCGGGTCAATGAGCGACAAATAATCGGCACGTGTAAATACGGCATGCATTTATTCAAAACCTGTACTTTAACATGAGATAGGTATATACATATAAAAATACATAATAAATTTGAGTCTAGTTTTTTTTTTTAACTATGAGTTCTAAATGTAAATTTTAAGAGAACCAGTTCGCTTTGCTTTTGAGAATGTATTTTATTAACTGTTTTTGGTTTTTATGTAGGTATTTGTGTTCAGATAAATCGATAAAATGTATGGGACACCTCTTAAGGGGTTATTGTTAAACTGACAATTTTTTCCCAACTCAAAACGGGACATGCATTTATATGTATACGTCAGTTAGCAGGTTATCATTAAAAATAAACACAACTTTTTCATGTTCTTTATTTAAAAAAAGTGTAACTTAATACAATTAATGTTCTCTATAATTATATTTAGATTAATTATATTTTTTTTGAGTGGAGACAACGAATCGGCAAACGCAGTGTAGGGCGCCCCCCAGCCAGGTGGACCGACGACCTGGGGGACTGGATGCGGAAGGCAGAGGACCGAGTGTTGTGGCGCAATTTGGGAGAGGCCTATGTCCATCAGTGGACTGCAATCGGCTGAGTTGGTTGATGATGATTTTTATTGAAATTTTCGCGCGATTTCGGAAAACGGATGGATTTCGGGACAGGTGACTGAGAAAAGGGGCAATCCCGTTCAAAACGGGACGTATGGTCACTTTAGTTATTGTACTCATCAGTATAAACAACTTTTACTATGGGACCAAACCTGAATTTAAAAAAAAAACAGCTGATCTCTACATTTAGTCAATTTATGTGAACACAAATGTTGGGTACAGCTGTATTTTTTTTCGCGTGTTAGAAACACCATTGTTCCGTTGCTAAAGAGAGACAAAGCTATACAGGACGTACAGCGCTATCCTTCTTTGCACCGGATCAACGATGGTTTTATTAACTCCTGATACGGCTCTAGGGCGGTAAATACACAATTTTATCGATAAAACCATCTCATTTGTGGGGTCCAATTCCGACACCCCCAAAGATGCAAATCTAGTATTTGACTTACTAGTAAGTAGACATCTGCATAATCTAACAATCATAACGTAAAACGCAAGACCTAAGTTACACGAGGTGTAAATTTAATATTATTTGAAACATTATAGTATACACTATCAAAAAAAATCAACTTAGGTTACTTTTGTAATGAATCATGAAAGTTAAATTTTTAACACAGTTTTACTATTTTTACATTTTCTAAAGTAAAAATTTGTCTTTTATTTTTGTAATTTTTTGAGTTATTTTAAACATCATTAAAATAAAAAAGCTAGCTAGCTATTAGCTGTACGTAAATTATCTTAAAAGTTATTGTAGCTTTAAAAAGCCCCCGCGCACGCCCTTCGTTACAAAAGTACCCACATAAAATACATCTTTACTATAAAAAAAATCCCGATAAAATCACACAAGTGGGATTACGTTATTATCGATAAAATTTAATGTATTTACCGCAAGTTTTATTACTATAAACCGGGACATACTGTATATGGCACAGGAAGAAGAAGAAACACATAATTTGCAACAGTTTCTACGATTTTATCATTAAAAAAATATTTTATCCGTGATTATGTTAATAAAGACAAAAAAATACATATACCTACCTACATACTTTTTGTAAGGGATGTTTTTTTCGCCACACAAAAGTCGTACAAAAATAAGCAACATGTATAAGACACCCAGCGTAATAATTCACGACAACCCTAAGTTTCATCTTAACCGCGGAAGTTAAAAGACGTAAATTATGTGTCAAAAAATGCGTATCACGCATTTAGCATACGCACAACTAAACTATGTTAACTTAAACTAGATTATTTATGAGTACCGGTATTTTAATCACTAAGTGGACCTTTTAATCTTAATTCGAGATATCATTTATATTGTAACTGTCTGTTACTTCCGCTAACGATTCCAAAATTACCGTTTTTAGGGTTCCGTAGTCCTACAAGGAACCCTTATAGTTTCGTCATGTCCGTCCGTCTGTCCTAATCCTTTACAGCTTAATAACTTCTACAGTTATAAACATAAGTAAATGAAATTTTGACAAAAATAGTCTATATATAGATCTCAATTTTAAAAGAATAAAAAAATCGTGATTACGTATTTTAGGGGTGGCGCCCATACATGTGAAATGGGGATGAAATATTTTTTTTCGCTGCACCCCCTCGTGTGGGGTATCATTGAATAGGTCTACTAAAATGAAGGTAATGTTACATACATCACTTTTTTATCAGGTGTACCATCTGCGAAATATAGCTCGCCAAAGTGACTTGCAATGTGTCCCCCCCCCTTCCATTTCTAAACTATGCAACGTAGAAACTTATAATCTTCCACATTGATAGACCTTAATACTTAAGACGTCCTAGTTCAAAGGTCATTGAACTTAGAGAAAAATGATCTTAGCAAATAATGCTCCTTTAGCTACCTTGTATTTAAAAAAATTACAAAAAGTAACTTTGTGTGTTTTTTGTTTAACTTTCTATGTAACCCCACCTATAAGTTGCCTGCTTGTGTTTATCACTGTGTTTTAAATGTTGCGCGTCGTTAACTGTGACAATAAACTATTTTTCTTTCTTTTTCTTTCTTGTGTTATATTGAAATGACAAAATTCTTAAATTTGGCGCTGTACAGCGCCATCTAGCGGCTAGTAGCAACACTCTCTGAGTCGCCAATGCTGCTGTCTATTGCATTTGGCACTTTATAGCGCCATCTAGCGGCGGCTACTAACAACACTATCTGAGTCGCTAATGCTGCCGTCTATTGCAAAAACTAAAATAGCCATGATTAATATTCGATTTGATTTGGTCTAGGAACCCTATAATACTGAGCATGGCCCGACATGCTCTTGGCCGGTTTTTTATGGTTTAGAATGGCGAAACTAGCTTAAGGGCCATTTGATGTTGAACGGTTAATTTTGCCCATAACAGCTGCAATACCAACCACCTACCTAAGATGCTGCTTAAATGGTGTTGTAGCATGTCGCGATCGCCAAACTGAGTCATCACTTCACGAAGATGAAAAATCTCATGAGATTATGATCACCAGGCAGCATCTACGGGTGAACACCTTTTACACCAGAACACAGCAATGCAAGCTTTACTGATGAGGATAACTCCCATCGATCTACATGTACGGTCAACCGCAGGTCAGTGGTAACATTTTGACATTGACAGCGCCTTTATTTCATAAGCAGTAAGGGAGGTTTTCACATTCAAGTGTTACCACTGTTATGCAGTCGACTGTGCTTCGTACTATTCAAGATGTCCCGGTTTTTATTTTTTTTATTCTTAACGGGCTTGCGTTTGACCGCCACCTCACCTGATGTTAAGCGATGGTGCGGTCGACGATGGTACATGTACGGTTTGTAGTAATAAAACTTTAATGGCGTAAATACATTTAATTTTATCGATAAAATTTTAATTTTTTTTTTTTTTTTTTTTTTTCTACGCAAATAAATGATTCTTTCTTTCTTTATAAAAACGTCCCACTTGTGGGATTTAAGACTTGATTTTTTTTAAATAAAGATGTGTTTTTTATGTATTTTTATAACGAAGGGCGTGCGTGGTGCGTGCCTTTTTTAAGCGACAATAGACTCTTAAGATAGATAGACTCTTGAGACTTAGAGCTGTGATTCTTTTAATAAAGCGTAGTACAACTCAAAAACTAAGGCCCGTATGCCAGAATGTTGCTCACTGTTTAAAACTAGTTTTGAGTTGAGCTTTGATTTTAGAACGTCCCTCAAGCAGATATTTGTTGATCACAGTTCAGCTGAGGTTTGTTTCGTTTTATATTGTCACCTGTTTCGGTATTTGGGCAGAGATTTGATCTGTAATCACTCAAGTGTGGTCCAGACTACGCTTGAGTAGAGATTTCTATTATATTTCAGGTCAAATTCGTGTGTTATGTTGTTGAATTAAAGTTTATAATTACCGTTTTGGAATAAGACCGATACTCAAGTAACGATTCTATCCTTAAGTAGTGATCAGGTGATTGGAGTTTAAACTGTACTTGAGGAAGCTTCTGTAATACGGGCCTAACAAAACAACGCATAAGAGATAACTTTTTACCCGACTGCGCCAGAAGGAGGGTTATGTTTTTCGAGAGTATGTATGTATGTATGTATATTTCTTTGGCACGCTCTGTAGCCTAAACGGCTTGATGGATCTTAGCTTGAGAGGTGTCGTTGGATTCGTCTTAATTGTGAGAGTGACACTGGGTATATCAAAATTATAAAAATCAAAATGGCCGCTTTTTGGAGCCATTTTACGTGACTTCAAAAATTTTTTTTTGCTCAAAACCTATCGAGTGGGGTATCAAAATAAAGGGTTTTATTAATGGTTTACGAAAATATATACAACTTATATGTTTAAATGTAATTTGGAATGAGAAATGCTAAAAAACAACAAAATATTCAACGTTAAAAATGAATTTGACTTTTCAAAAAAAACATTAATAGTATGATAAATAAAACATGACAAAACTAAAAAAAAACAAATAAAAAAATTAATTAACAAAAACAAAAAACCCGACTGCATGTAAAAATAACAGAAAAGATATAAACAAGACTTATCAACACGCAGGCGGAGGCTACCTATGAACTATTATGTAAATCATGACCAAAAACATACGTAGCCTCCGACTGCGTGTTGATAAGTCTTGTTTATATCTTTTCTGTTATTTTTACAAGCAGTCGGGTTTTTTGTTTTTGTTAATTAATTTTTTTTTACTATTGAAGTTATTGTAGTATTTAATTTACTTATTATTTTTTATTGTATTGTCTGTTTAATAAAGAGTTTTATTGTTATAAATATTAAATATAACTTTGTACACTTATTAATACCTATCTATCTACCTGTATTAATTTATATACAATATAAAAATAATAGTAGTATTTTAGAAAATGTAAAAGTAACGTGTAAAATTATGTTTAAAATTACACTTTCATGATTTATTGCAGAAGTAACTTAAGTTTTGAATGACAGTTGAATATTTTGTTAGCTAGTGTATACTATAACGTTTCAAATTACATTAAATTTACACCTTTGTGTGACTTAGGTGTGATTGTTAGATGACGCAAATGTCTAAGCAAGTAAGTCAAATACTAAAATGGCTCTATCTTTGGTGGTGTTGGGATTGGACCCCACAAGTAGGATGTTTTTACCGATAAATTGAGTGTATTTGCCACCGTTAAAGTTGTATTACTATAAGACTAGGACATATTCTATATTTCGAAGATATCACATTTTTGTGCAGTCAGAACCAAAAATAAGTGATCATTGATGTTTATGAATGAAGTAACTTTTTTATTGTTTATGACTTTAAAATGTTATTTTTTGTTCAAATTCTTTCATTCGTTTCTTCGCTAAACATCCCCAATGCCTTGCTATCAGAGCCAAAGATAAGTGATCATTGAAGTTTTCACTTCAAAGATATAATAATAGTACATTACTGTCGAGGCCTGAAATGAAGCAATTTACGGCCGAGTAATATTGGAAGTACTAGGCGAAGCCGAGTACTTCCCAAGTGATTTTGAAAGGACGAGGCGCAAGTCCTTTTTAACTAAACGAGGCCGTTAATTGCTATTTCGGCCGAGACTTGTATAGTACTTTTCTCTCATTTGCGAGGAAACACAACACAAATTAATTCAACAGTATCTCATTTTCATTCACACCAATTCGTCTGCGCGCGGATCTTGTTCTATTTTCAAAGTATTGAAAAAAAAATGCGCTTTCAGCCTGTATAATGATAAATATTTTGTACCTAAAAATACCCAATTTATGTAAGTGTGTACTTAAAAACCTCGGTAGCATAATTTAAAAAATAAAAAGTGTCCAGCAATTTCTATTATTGTCCTGTTGGATATTACCGGCCTGTTATTTCGTTGCGTACGGAAAAGAGCCGATTGTTGTATTGTTTTTTTTTGAATAATGAACCAATTTCCAAGCAAGTGGGAGAAAAGTTTTTTATTGCTTGTGACTTTAATATGTTTTTTTGTTGTTAAAATTCTAACATTTGCTATACATCCCCGATTATATTGCATTTAAAAATCCAATGCTGTCAGAACCAAAGATAAGTGATCATTGAAGTTTTCACTTCAATGTTATCATAAACTTTTTTATTGCTTATGACTTCAATTTTTTTTTTGTTAAAATTCATACATTAGCTGTACATCCCTGATTATATTTCATTTAAAAAATCTTTTGATAGTATTAAAAAATAACCACGGGAAGAATTGAAGAATTGTATTATAAGTATGTATTTACAAAAAAAAAAGTATATAAGTATTATATCCATTGTCTAGTACCCATAGTACAAACTCTGCTTAGTTTGGGACTAGATGGTGTTGTGTAAAAATGTCCCGAAGATATTTATTTATTTATTTATTTAATTCTGGTGCCTTTTTTAGCAGGAACGAACAATTTATTGCCTACAAATTTGTATTCTATGAACTTAGAACGTTTATTTGCATGAAATCCGTATCAATAAAAGTCCATAATTACGTCAAGTTGGTATGCAGAATTCAAAGTGGTTATGCGACTACTTATAATATTTTTATACAATTTGAATGTATATTTATATCCATTAGGTAGTTCAATAATTTCTTTACACATGTCATTCTATCTTCAGATAAAAAAATACCAGGCTAGAGCATGTCCGGCCAGACTTAGTATAGGGTTCCGTAACTATAATTAAAAACGAATAGAAAAAAAAAATAACAAAATGGTGTTGGTATGGTGTAAACAAAAACGTAGGTTACTAGAGGAGCATTGTTTGTTTAGATATCAAATGCGTAGGTTACTAGAGGAGCATTCTTGCTTAGATATCAAATGCGTAGGTTACTAGAGGAGCATTCTTGCTTAGGTATCAAATGCGTAGGTTACTAGAGGAGCATTGTTTGCTTAGATATCAAATGCGTAGGTTACTAGAGGAGCATTGTTTGCTTAGATATTCAATTCAATTTATTTATTCAGAAACAATTTTTACATTGTGTTTGAAACATAATCACTTCAAATGATATCAAATGCGTAGGTTACTAGAGGAGCATTCTTGCTTAGATATCAAATGCGTAGTTTACTAGAGGAGCATAGTTTGCTTAGATATCAAATGCGTAGGTTACTAGAGGAGCATTCTTGCTTAGATATCAAATGCGTAGGTTACTAGAGGAGCATTCTTGCTTAGATATCAAATAGAATTATCAAAATGGTAATATTGGTATGGTGTAATCAAATGCGTAGGTTACTAGAGGAACATTGTGTATCGGAGCGACTGCCATCAGACCCCCGCAACCCAGTTACTGGGTAATACTGACATTCAGAGGTTAGACGACTTTCAGGCTTCTGACTACCCGTAACGACTGCCATAGATATTCGTATCACAACCGGGACCGACAGCTTAACGTGCTCTCCGAGGCACGGAGGGGTCTCGATGTGTAACGAAACGGTCACCCATCCACAGACTTACCGCGGCAAGTGCAGCTTAACCTTGCAGATCATACAATCCGCGCAGTCGTTGCATCGTTAAGAGCCCCATTGTTTGCTTAAATATCAAATAGAATTATCAAAATGGTAATGTTTGTACGGTGTAATCAAATGCGTAGGTTACTAGAGGAGCATTTTTTGCTTAGATAATTTATTTCTAAGGTCAATGATCTTTGACCTAGTACCTTTTAAGTATTTTGCAGTTTTCTCTTTATTACTCGAAAATAATTTTTAGAAATATTTCTGACTAACGACATGTTTTCCTAATTGACATGTGTGTTGATTATTTTAAATCATTGCTGTAAAAATATTTAATGAATTGAATTTAGATTTTGATAATTATTTGTATTGTAATTAATATTTGCATACCGTTACTGGTTAAATGTGGATAAGGACTTTGTATTATTAATTAATAACTTGATGTACCCATATTACGCAAATAAATAAATCAATCAATCAACGTTTTTTAACGTAAGTTTCTACGTCGCATACTCAGAGTTAATTGATATTTAATTGATAAATTGATCTGATAAATTACCTTCATTTCAATAGAAGTTTTTTTTATCATCATTTCACATGCCTTGGGCGCAACCCCTAATGTTTTTTATTGAGGTCTTTATTTAAACTATTCTTGTACATAATTTCATGCACTTACGTTTATTACTGTAGAAGTTATTAAGCTGTTAAGGATAAGGATAGACGGACAGAAGAATTCTGAACCGTTTCCTGTAGTACAGTCAACCGCATTTCAATGTAACAAAATTATAAGCGGAAAGAGCTTAGTGTGTAACTTTCATAAAAGACGGGTTCTTCTTACAAGGGAGGATCCGTGGGGGGGTCACAGGGTCAGCCCCCCACCCCCAGACGTTTCAAATAAAACAAGGAGCTGGGAGATTATTTCGATTTAATAGTTATACTCCAACTCAATTCATTGTTACATTTGTGATTGTTTTTTTATACTTCAACTCAAATCATTATTACATTTGCGTTTTTTTTTCTTGTATGTGTTTGATAAAGAAAGTGCAATACTATGAGGGACACTCGTTACCTGTTTGGCCCTTGTGTCCCTCGCAGAAATTAATCCTAGATTCGCCCTTGTCTGCACTGTTCATCGTATCACGGAACCCTAAAACGTGCCTACAAAAATGGGTTAGTATTACACGTGTATACGAAAGGCTAACAACCTCCACAAATTATATTCAGAATATTTTGTCGTTGTCTGTAAAAAAAACTGACCGGATACCTACATTTTTATTACATTATATAAATAGAAAATATAAACCACTTTTTTGTGTGATGATACTAAGAAAAAGTTTTTTTAAACATATCGTTAATTGTAACATTTTTGCCATTTGTAATTAAAATGATAATAGTAGATTGTATCACATTCACAAAGGAGCAAAATAATATTTTAATAGCGAGGGTGCTATTTTGAATCCAGATTGGAGCGAAGGATTCTAGATTAGAATACCGAGCACAGAGAGGGATGCTGTAGTAGAATTTTGAGCGATTCAAAGTACGTTAGCCGAGGAAAAAATAAATTAGCGGCCGAATAATACTCTCTGCTTTTCATCTCCCTCTGTGAGAAAAATAAATAAGAGGCGCTTTTAGGTACAAGTGGAACAACTCATGAATACATTTATGTGTATCACATTTCTTGCGTCTGTTCTAACACTTTCAGGTGTTCCTTTCACTACTCCATGAACTAATTTTTTTTTAATTATTTGCAAGGTGTGTTAAAAAACCGCAAACATGAGAGTAGAGGAAGGGACGTGGTTACCGCCGCAGTTTTCAATTGTTTTCTTTATTTAAATTCAGCCGGTGCACCGTCCATCTTATCGGCCAGGTACACTATTTATTTGCATTCGATCTCTTTGGTTGCGGAACATTAAGGAACAATATTCATGTTCCAAATTCAAAATTCACTTCCTGCTATAAAAGTCTCAAGACCTACTTTGCTCCAACGATTTAAGAAGCTAAGCTATTTGCTCGCACTTATTGAGGAACAAAACGTGGTTTTTGGAGCAGGTGGGATGAAATAGTACATTACTGTCGAGGCCTGAAATTAAGCAATTGACGGCCGAGCAATATTTCCGAAGTGATTTTAAAAGGACGAGGCGCTAGCCGATTGCTTTTTAACTAAACGAGGACGTTAATTGCTATTTCGGCCGAAACTTGTATAGTACTTTTCTCTAATTTGCGAGGAAACAATACACAAATTAATTCATAAACAGTATCTAATTTTCATTCGCGTTCCGCGCGCAGTTCTTGTTCTATTTTAAAAGTTTTGAAAAAATTATGCAAGTTCAGCCTTTTTAATGATAAATATTTTGTACCTAAAAACACCTAATTTATGTAAGTGTGTACTTAAAAAACTCGCTACCATTACTTAAAAAATAAAAACTGGCCAGCAATTTCTATTATTGTCCTGTTGGATATTACTGGCCTGTTATTTCGTTGCGTACGGAAAAGAGCCGATAGTTGTTTTTTTTTTTTAATAATGAACCAGTTTCAGAGCAAGTGGGAGAAAAATATATTACACTGCTAATAAAGAAAAAAATACTATATTATTAGATTTAAATGACAACTGCTATGTCCAAAGTCCAATATTTCATAATATTAATTTACTATCAAAGTATCGATTATCGAGCAATTATAGAGCTAAGTTAATGCGTTCTATATAAAATATATATATATATATATATCGTTATATATATCGTTCTATATATCGCCTATACCGCAAAGTTTGAAGACAAAAGTCTTCAACCAGTGCGTCTTGCCTGTCATGACTTACGGTGCCGAGACGTGGACACTGACAGTTGGGCTAGTCCACAAGTTTAAAGTCGCTCAGCGAGCTATGGAGCGAGCTATGCTTGGAGTTTCTTTGAAGGATAAAATCCGAAACGAGATTATCCGGAGAAGAACCGGAGTGACCGACATAGCTTGTAGAATCAGTAAGCTGAAGTGGCAGTGGGCTGGCCATGTCTGTCGAAGGACCGATGGCCGCTGGAGCAGACGAGTCCTTGAGTGGAGACCGCGAATCGGCAAACGCAGCGTAGGGCGCCCCCCTGCCAGGTGGACGGACGACCTAAAGAGCGTGGCCGGGGGGGACTGGATGCGGAAGGCAGAGGATCGAGCGTTGTGGCGCAACTTGGGAGAGGCCTATGTCCAGCAGTGGACTGCGATAGGCTGAGTTGATTGTTGATTGAATGCGTTCTATAAGTATTATTTAGTAGATTTATTGTGATTATTGTCGCAAAACATATTCGTTATACACAACGTTAAATAGAGCTTCAATCTACAAAAAACGCAAGAAATTTCGAATTTCGCGGCCTTCTGTGTCGCAATCACCTTAACGGTTTTTTTTATATGAAACGTCGTCCACACTATTTTTGAACAATATCATCTATTATATGCTAGGAATATTTTGTATAGTGTTAGTTTACAAATACAAATCTCGCATGCAACACTTACATATTTTAATAACTTACTTACGACGGAAGCTGAACGGGAACATTTTTCCATATTACGGTTTATGCGTTTCGTCACCGCTCCATAAAAAGTATTATTTTTCAAATATCAACACTTAGACACCTTTTTTGTCTAAATCAAAGTACTATTTCTAAATTATTATTATTGCGTAATGTTTTGTTTGCCTTCCATTGCAACTTATCAATAAATGGATTTAATCAACTTTTTTGTCACTATGTTTTATTCAATATTAAAAAAAGTTGCTGCGTACCTGCCGAGGTTAATTTCGAGTTTATATTAAAATTGATTACTTATGACCCAAGAAACATGAAGATTTCTATGAAAAAATGTGGTTGCCCAGTTAACAAACCACTATTTTCATACATATCCCAAGGACATCGATGTCCCTGAGTCTCTCGCTTTACAATCGTGCAATAATTTAAAAAATAGTTTTTTGTAAATTATAGGTAAGTATACTAATTAAGTAGGTATATAAAATAGCTGAAAAAAAACCAATGTCAATAAAAAATCATTAAATTAGGCATAATTTTAAGGACACATAAAAGTTGATTGACCCAATTTATAAACGCATTTATCAATAAGTGTCGTCACTTATTTTAAAATTTCAAAAATAATATTCTACGGAGCAGATACGAAACGCATACATACACCTTTAGTAAAACACTACTCTCTCAAAAATTGCAATTTTTTTTTTTTGACAATTTGATCAAAAGTTTCTTCTTATTTAACACTGAACCATCCTTTAAAAACTTGCACTCTGTAGTTACACTCACAACTTTTTTCGAACTAAGCTTGTAAACAGGCTAGTCCTTGGGTTCACCGCTCACAAATGAATGGGTGGGGTCCAAACTTACGACCTCCTGATCGCCAGTCGATGCTTATCGTTATTATTATCTTACATCTCGATCTTTCTACTAATTATATGTATGTATGTCTGTAGCATCATAAAATTATGAGCTGGCCTTTTTCCTTTCTGTTACTTTATCTCGTCTTTCTTAAAAAAAATGTTCGACTGATTAATTTAATATAATCTTAGATTAGCCAATAGTTTTAATTGCCACTGACATTAACGGCCAAAATTAATATCCAATCTATCCACGATTTGCCATACTAGAGATAGGAATTTGACATAACATAACCAGCCCATTACTGTCCCACTGCTGGGCACAGGCCTCATTCATATTAATTCATTCATTTTTATTTGACATAAACATAAACATAATCAGCCCATTTCTGTCCCACTGCTGGGCACGGGCCTCTTCTCAGTATGAGAAGGTTAAGGCCTTAGTCCACCACGCTGGCCTAGTGCGGGTTGGTGGACTACACACACCATCGACATAACACATATATATATATATATTTGACATAAGCTCCATACAAAATATATCAAATGGGAATTTGACATAAGCTCCATACAAAATATATCAAATTTCTATCTCTAGTAGGGTAAATCGTGGATAGATTAGATATTAATTTTGGCCGGTAATAAAGCTAAGTCTAAGTTTGCATTTTTAAGATTTTTGTTATTTTTAGACTGACTGCTAGTTACGTAATCATTTATGTACTTTTATAAAATAAAATAAAAGTAGTTTTAGAAGTTATTTCATGCGAGGTTGTGACCATAGACTAATATATTTCATGCGAGGTAGTGACCATAGACTAACATATTTAGTGACGGCCTAAGTGCGATCCCGGCTCGCATCTGTGACTTTTCCAAAGGACATTGCTAAATATCCTTAGTGACTCCGCCTTAAAGCGTTACAAATTAAAGTTGATGCTCACCATATACAACTCAATGAAGCCAATGTATTGCAATACATTCATAAACACGGACAGTACTAAATATAATTTTAGATTTTTTAAATATTTACTAATTTGACACATATAATCACAGATATAGAAACATCATCAAGTTGTCAGTCGATGCCAATTTTTTTGGAATTTCTTGTGTGAAAAGGAGTCTATAATATTGAATCATAGACTATAGAGTATCGAAATAAAAATATAGATGATACAATTTTATCCGGTTACTTCATTAATGTATTGATACACGTTAAAATAAAAAAAATGGTTCTTGTACTGTCCGCATTAAATACAATATACAATACAATACAATACAAATACTCTTTATTGTACACAAAAGAACATATATGACTTATATAGAACACATATTATGAAACGAAAAAATTCACATGTAATTTTCGTATATTGTTCATGTTTGTAACAGTTTAAGGCTATTTTTATCAATGTCCTTTAATCAATTTTATTATCACTTGCGTTAAAGGTGCTGGCACACAGCGGGCGGGACGGAACTGAGGCGGAGCGTCGCCTGAACGTGGACGGGGCGTGCATGTCACACTGCGGGCGGAGCGCGGGCGGGCCTGATCGGCTGCGGAATGACAGCGCCAGATGAAAACGTTTCGCTGTCCATGTAACTACTACTATGTATTCCCATATAATACAACGCCAGCGTATCGGTCGCGCGTTGTGAGCAGTAATAGCCTAGTGGTAGAACGCTTGCCTTCCACGCAGGAGGGTCTGAGTTCGATCCCGGCCCGCACCTCTGACTTTTCGAATTAATGTGCGGATTTATATTCGATTATCACTTGCTTTAACGGTGAAGGAAACATCGTGAGGAAACCTGCACACCTGAGAGTGCTCCATACAGTTCTCAATGGTGTGTATAGTCCGCCAACCCACAGTAGACCAGCGTGGTGGACTCAGACCTGAACCCTTTTTATTAGGGTTCCGAAGTCCTACAAGGAACCCTTATAGTTTCGTCATGTCCGTCCGTCTGTCCGTCTGTCCGTCTATCCGTCTGTCCGTCTGTCCGTCTGTCCTAATCCTTTACAGCTTAATAACTTCTACAGTTATAAACATAAGTAAATGAAATTTTGTTAAAAAATAGTCTGCATATAGATCTCAATTTTAAAAGAATAAAAAAATAGTTTTTACGTTCTTTAGGGGTGGCACCCATACATGTGAAATGGGAAAAAAAAATTTTTTTTCGCTGCACCCCCTCGTGTGGGGTATCATTGAATAGGTCTACTAAAATGAAGGTAATGTTTCATACACCACTTTTTTATCAGGTGTACCAACTGCGAAATATAGCCCGCCAAAGTGGCTTGCAATGTGTCCCCCCCCTTGCCATTTCTAAACTATGCAACGTAGAAACTTATAATCTTCCACATTGATAGACCTTTGTGAAAACTCTCTTTTAAAATTATTTCGAGTATAATGTGATTATAATTTTTTGAGTTATAGACAGAAAACTGAAAAATACTTAAAACGTCCTAGTTCAAAGGTCATTGACCTTAGAGAAAAATGATAATAGCAAATAATGCTCCTTTAGCTACTTTCTATTTGAAAAAATCACAAAAAGTTACTTTGTGTTATGTTGACGACACACTTCTTAAATTTGGCGCCATCTAGCGGCGTCGTACAACACTCTCTGGGTCGCCAATGCTGGCGTCAAGTGCTGTGTATTACATTTGGCACTGTATAGCGCCATCTAGCGGCTACTGACATCACTCTCTGAGTCGCCAATGCTGCCGTCTATTGCAAAAACTAAAATAGCCGTGATTAATATTCGATTTGATTTGTTTGTAACACCTACTTAAGGAACCCTATAATACTGAGCATGGCCCGACATGCTCTTGGCCGGTTTTATTCTAAGAGGCCCGTGACCAGCGGTGGGACAGTGATGGGCTGGTTATGTATCGGTCGCGCACCGCCCGGCGTTGTTTCCGCCCGGCCGAGCGGCGGCGCGGCGGATCGGTCACGCCGTCAAAACGCCCGGCAGGACGGCGCTGTGTGCACTGTCTAATACAGTTCAGTACATTACAACACGCATCGATCGCGATTACTGCATTCATCGAAACGATTTTAATTAATAAAAATTGTACTGTAGATTAATAGTATATTACTGTCGAGGCCTGAAATGAAGCAATTGACGGCTGAGTAATATTGGAAGTACGAGGCAAATTGCTATTTCGGCCGAGACTTGTATAGTAGGTACTTTTCTCTCATTTGCGAGGAAACAATACATAAATGAATTCAACAGTATTTAATTTTCATTCGCGCCAATACGTCCGCGCACGGTTCTTGTTCTATTTTCAAAGTTTTGAAAGAAAAAAGTCTGATTCAGCCTTTATAATAATAAATATTTTTTACCTAAAAACACCTAATTTATGTAAGTGTGTACTTAAAAACCTCGGTAGCATAATTTAAAAAATAAAAACTGTACAGCAATTTCTATTTTTGTCGTGTTGGATATTACTGGCCTGTAAATACAGAAAAGAGCCGATCGATGTTTTTTTTTTTTTAATAATGAACCAATTTCCGAACTAAGGGAGTTTTTTTTTTTTTTGAAATATATGTTAAGACGCTTGTCATCTTCCTGCGACAACGAACGCTGAAAGCTTTCGAACCGTCAGGAAATCCAATTTTAATAATATACGCAATGTAGTCCGGCTAAACTTTTTTTATTATAATGTGTATGTGTAGTGATCGCGAAAACCTAAGAAATTATTAATAAAAATAAAATCATAGAAAAACCGTTTGTAGTTTGAATGGCAAGGCAACTTGTAAACGGTGTAACTAGTTTCCGATAAAATATACAAATTGCATAATATTTGTAAATAAATATGCATAATATAAATAATTTTGTTCAGTTCCGCCGTAAGAAATTAAATTGAACAGTGATATGTCACCGAATGTTTACAAAATTAAGGTTAAATTCGAAACAATCTAGATTTATTTATAAATCAGGTTCAACAAATCCACGTGTTAGATAAAGGCTGTTGTTTTTTTGCCGATTTGTAAATTTTTTGTATATTTTTTTATATTGATTTTATCAGTCGCATCTGGTTAGACTGGAAATTGGCCCCGACCTACTTGATAAGAGGCTTCGTTAAATATCAGGTGACATTTTTAAGAGCCTTACGCTTTTTTTCAGGATATTAATAATAATGGTCGACGTCTGTGGTCTGGTGGTTCGAGTGTCGGACTGCTGATCACGAGGTCGTGGGTTCGATTCCCACAGGACACAAATATTTGTGTGATGAACATAAGTGTTTGTGTTGGTCTGGGTGTTTCTTATGTATTATAAGTATGTATTAACAAAAAAAAAAGTATGTAAGTATTATATCCATTGTCTAGTACCCATAGCACAAGCTCTGCTTAGTTTGGGACTAGATGTTGCTGTGTAAAATGTCACAAAATTTTTTATTTTATTTATTTTGATGGTAGATTTTTACATGTCACTATCCGGTAGTTGACTATAGTAAAAAAAATACATTTTATTAAAATATTATTTTAAGGAAGGTACAGAAACGTCAACATTGTTGAAAAAATAAATAAAGTCAAATCTACAATGATGATTAAATATCATAGCACATCCATGAAAAACCGGCCAAGTGTGAGTCGGCCTCAAGCAGTAAGGGTTCCGTACCACCCATGGACCTAATACACTATATAAACTGATTTAATTTACGAGAGTTTATCAAAATACATCAACGGACGTACGCGAAATGTGATTTTTTGCATCTCTTTCTTACGCAGGTACGGTGGTACTAAATACACAACTACGATACTAATAAAAATAGGAAAAATTCACATTTTGCGTACGATCGTTGATGTCATTTGATGAACTCTCGTTAATCAGTTTCTATGGGGTATCAGGTCGATGGGTGGTACAGAACCCTTACTGTGTGAGTCCGACTCGCATTTAGCCGGTTTTTAACTTTTTGATACGGATCCCTAAAAATAGAATGCTGCAAAATCAAAAATAATAATAATAAATATTTTTGGGACATTTTTACACAGCACCATCTAGTCCCAAACTAAGCAGAGCTTGTGTGATGGGTACTAGACAATGGATATAATACATACGTATATACTTTTTTTTTTTTGTAAATACATGCTTATAATACATAATAAACACCCAGACCAACACAAACACTTATGTTCATCACACAAATATTTGTGTCCTGTGGGAATCGAACCCACGACCTCGTGATCAGCAGTCCGACCCTCGAACCACTAGACCACAGACGTCGTCAACAACCGACAAATGTTAGCCTATATTTATATCAGCCCGATATTACATCACCGACTCTACTAACTTTTTAGTTAATAAATAATTAATATGTTTAGGCACATCTCTACGGCTTTAAATTAACAGCAAAGTTAGCCGAGTCGGTTAAGGAACACCGTCTGTTTCTTAATAAGATATAGCTGACGTCACCCAAACGATGGCTTCAAAACTGGAAGATAAATTCGATACCACGTGCAGTGTTCACGGTAGCTTAGCAAATAAAGCACTGGTGTACCGAACCAGGAGTCGCAGGCTCGAATCCTGCTCGTAAGCGTATTTTTCTTTCCATAATTTATATCTTTCCTTTAAGAGGCTGACAACACCTAAAAATCAGACCTCTGCGGTCACTGTCGTTTTGTACAGAACTGAAAGAGAGGCAACGAGAGGAGGGACGTCGGGTGCGCCGCTCAACTTGAATGAAAATTAACAATTTGATTTTTAAATAAAAAACGAAAAGCTATTTGAAAAACAGAAACAACTATGTTTTAGATTATTGTCTTTCTTATGTCTTCTTAATTTCATTTATAATGTTTGGTAAATAATAGAGATTGTTTGCTCTAAATCATGTTTTAATATTTTCTATGGTAGGTAAATATTTATTTATTTATTATATTATATATTAGTAAACTTTATGAAAGTGCACCACATACTGCCCCCATCTATTTTTCACGTCTTCCTTGTCCATCCAAAGGTTGTCTGGAAGATATCGCTATTAGCGATAAGACCGCCAATGTACCCTTATTTTACATGTTAGTTCTAAGTTTAATAATGTTATTGGTGTACAATAAAGAATATTCTATCTATCTATCTATCTATCTTTTACTAGGTAAGTTTACAAAAATTTTTCTATAGAGAAAACTTCAAGAAAACGTGTTTTGGGCACAATAGAGTTTTAGAAAACACGATCAAGATTTAAAAAAAAAATTTCACTGCTACAAACTGAATAGATACAGCTAAAAATGTTTTTCAAAGAAGCCTATTTGGCTGTTGTCAGCGTTTTAAATAAAACCGTAACCAACTGTGACACTAAAGTTAGGAATTCTACCCATGCTCAATCGATCTCGTAACCCCAGGAGTGCTGCGGTTGTTTTCTCGCACCTTCTTGTGATACTGAGGGTCTTCGCTTCACCCACAGAAATAGATAGAATGGAAAAGTGGGCAGGGCGCGCGTGCCAACACTCTGCACCATAGAGCATGGCATTTCAAAGCCTTTCTCAGCACGCCTTATGACTTGTTTCTGTAAATACTGTAACAAAAACCCGCAATAATGTGTTATTATTGTGCTGTTTCTAATTGCAGAAACAAAAGCTGTAAAGTACATTTGATTAAAGTTAATTTTTTAAAAATAATGACGTCAATATGTAAGGCGTAGTTTGTTCGAAAGTTGCCACGCATGAATCGCAAGTAAAGTTGTGATTACAACCATTCTACTCTATTTCTGTGGCTTCACAGGACCGCGAGGAAGAAAACCTTTATAAAAATTATGGGAGGATAGGGCCTGCGGGTGGTGGACTTGGGGTGGTCCGCCGCCCGACTAGTCAGGGCATAAGGGGCTCGCCGGAATTGGGAACCATAAGGATACCGGGACTTGTCTCGGGTACTCGGGTGGTTGGCGAATGCAGAGTCCACGCCACCGGCCAAAGGTAGTTTGAGGAACACCGAGGTGATTTTAGTCGGTAAGAGTCTGACACTGCACTAGCTGAGCTTTCCCCGGCCGGAATGCGTCAATTAAGATTTCCCGAAGGAAAAATAAGTGTGCGGTCAGGGGAACCCCGTCAGGAAGGAAGTTCCTCACGCACATACACACAGACACACTAGAAAGAGAAGGAGAGAGCGCGCGGTGTGTATGCCTGCTCATAACGCAAAAATCTTACGTGATGTAATATTTTTTCCCGAATCACACCTACCGCGGAACTTCGTTCCAAAAAGGAATTCTAGCCGTCCTTTAGTTCAGTAGTTCTTAACCGGTGGTCCGCCAATGCTTCACAAGTGGTCTGCAAAGCCATTCATCATCATTGTACGTACATATTATTAGATGAATTAATTTAAAATAGCATTGATTCTACGCGCGAGTTAATTAGAATCGGGGCTAAATATCTATTTAGATAATTTTTGTTGTTACTAATTGATAATTTTAACCTTATAACAACTCCCTAAGTTCATATAAAATGCTGTAATGTTTTCAATTCAATTCATTTCATTTATTTATTCTGAAAATCTCCATTTATGTTAGTAGGTAACAATTTTCTTAAAAACTATGTTAGTAGGTAGTTTTATATAATGCTTGTGTGTACTGTACATTCTTTAAATAAGACAATTCATTCGAGCTCTGGTCAGACAGCTAATATAATACCATCTGATCATAACTAGAATGGAAGCCTTCATTATTGCAGAGTCCACTTTACCAGAAATAACCTGCAGGATGCTATTAGTGCCCACAGACATAGTAAAAAATATAGACTAAGTTCTGCGAACAACCATAGTGAAGCCAACAAAAACTGCACCACATGCACCTTAAACCGTGCTCACCCCTCTCAGTTCACATGTCGCGGCATCTTCCAGTAAACATCGCGAAAACGAATATCCTTCAGGTGCACGGTGTGTACGTGAGCACTGGTTGTACATGAAGGAGCACGGTTTTTGTTGGCTTCACTATGGTTGTTCGCAGCACTTAGTCTATATTTTTTACTATGTCTGTGGTGCTGCCCAGCACTCTGCTTAGCAGGGTTTTCGAGCACCCTAAAAAAATCGCTCGTGCTATTGGTTTATAGTATACTAGCCTATGGGCTTCGCCCACGTGGAGTCGTTTATCGCACATCCCTCGGGAACTGTTCATCTTCACGAGTTAAAAGCAGTAGCCTATATGTTAATCCTGGTTATATTCTATCTGTATGCCAAATTTCTTCCTAATCAATGATATTTAAAAGTATAGATATGCCATACCCTAACAAAACAAACGAAAAAAGTGTTGCGTACGCAGCGGCAGCACCATATACGTAAACTAGTACACAGTAAGTTTGTTACTTCAAGTTACTTTCGCGTCATAATTGGAACACTTTCTGAACACACACGACGGTTTTTTTTTGTCACCGATCACGCTCGGCGCCTTACTTGACGCGGATTAATAAAAAAACCTAGGAAAACCCTAAAAAAACTTAATTAGAACATTTTCGAGTCTTCAGTTGCGAGTGCAAGTAACATATCTGTACTTTTAAATATCATTGTTCCTAATCCATTTAGCCCTTACAGCGTGATTGAGTAACAAGTAACCAAGCAACTTCACAAACTTTCATATTTATAATATTAGAAGGATTAAAACTTAACTCCACTGGCGACCAATCGGTGGTCTGTGACAACATAAATGTTTGGGCAAATGGTCCTCCACCACAAAAAGGTTGGGAACCACTGCTTTAGTTAGATACAGAAGTTTGAATACAAACAAACACGTTAATAATGTCACTACAGTGTAATAAGAGTCGTTAGACATCCGAGACAGAAATTGAGTCCAATTGGCATTGAAAATATGCGATCTAGGCATTCCTTATGGTTATTATCGTTAACTATGCATATTCTATGACTATGCTCGGTCAATGCGAGATCAGCTTATACTGGAAATGTACAGCTTGATGTGTAGCCGTGTGTACATAAAACTTATAAATAATAACAATTTAACAAATTTGAAAATCCTACTAATGTGAAAGTTTGTTTGTATATTTGTTAATCTTGTTACGATGGACGACTTAAGTACCTACCTACAGTCGGAAACAAAAACATTTCTCCCGGATGACAACCCGGGTTACCGCGTCTTGTCGTAAGATAGCTTAATTTGATCTATAGTTACTCTTAACCCATAGGTCAGGAGTAACGTCATAATTATAACGTAGTGATTTTTTTTTTTACTCGTATTTAATAGAAAAAACTTAAAGATCGGTAACTTTTAAATCATATGAAATACTATCTATGCCCGCGGCTTGGCCTGCGTGGGTGTCGTTTATCGCACGTCCCTCGCTAACTGTTCATCTTAAAAGGGATAAAAGTAGCCTATATGTTAAACCGGGTTATGTTCTATCTGTATGCCAAATTTCATCTAAATCCGTTTAACCCTTACAGTGTGATTGAGTATCGTGATTGAGATTTTATGGGGATCGAGTCACCCACGTCCGTAGGAGAGTACTCCCTTTTCCGAATCCCTACACGTGATCCCTGGGTGGTGCAAATCAGGTGACATACTGGTGGTAGGCCACGACCGACGGCTTGCGACCACCCACCGGGCAAAGACGTGCCGCCATGCGACCTACGGCCAAAATTAATATCTAATCTACCCACGATTTGCCCTACTAGAGATAGGAATTTGACATAAGCTCCATACAAAATATGTCAAATTTCTATCTCTAGTAGGGCAAATCGTGGATAGAGTGGATATTAATTTTGGCCGCTAGTCGTGTTCCGGTACGATGCTCGGTGTAGCCACTTGAGAGGATGGGTCGATATATTTCACTGCTATCCTCTCACCTTTGCTGGGCAAGCGTGAACCATCGTCGACCGCATCATCACTTAACATCAGATGAGGTGGCGGTCAAACGCAAGCCGGAGCGATTATTACGCAAATTTCGCTATCGCTAGGCTTCTGCAAGATACGTAATAAGCTAGCCGTTAAGTATTAAAAAAAAAAACTTAGGACTAAAACTAGACAAGCAAGGTCACCTGAGCAAATCCACGAAATATTCATAACATTAACCTCCAGAAAGGCGGGCAGCGCCACGTGCAAGCCAAGTATGCAAATAATAAATAAAAACACGCATAAATAAATAAATTATCATTTATTTGCGTTAATAATTAATAATAATATAGTTTATTTAAATGGTTTAGCATCGTAAAAATCTTTTGGCAACATTACCTTGTGTCAATATTACTTACACGTGTTAGTTACAGGGTGTTTTTAAACTTTAGGGGTTGCGTTTTTTGCAAGGTCAGATTTAAATAAGTTGGTCTGGATTTCTTCATAATAACTACGCGTAAAGGCCCTGGGGCTATACTCCCGACTACCACGACGACGACCTTTCCTAGAGGTTCTACTATCAGTTCCTCTAGGAATTTTTACAAGCTCAATTTGGTTCAGAATTCAAACCAGTCGGGATTAAGGCTCCAGGGCTGAACGGCGAAAGTAAAATCGACTTCAAAATATCACTGAAAAGAAACAAGCCCCTCTCTGAAGTGTTCATGCGTAGCGCTAATTTTTAAGTTCAGTTTTCGAGTCACCCACTTCTGTAGGAGAGTACTCCTTTTCCAAATCCCTACACGTGATCCCTGGGTGGTTCAAATCGGGTGACATACTGGTGGTAGGCCACGGCCGACGGCTTGCGACCACCCACCGGGCAAAGACGTGCCGCCAAGCGACCTAGTTGGGGTCCGGTACCGGTACGATGCCTGGTGTAGCCACTTGAGAGGATGGGTCGAAATATTTCACTGCAATCCTTCTCACCTTTGCTGGGCAAGCGTGAACCATCGTCGACCGCACCATCGCTTAACATCAGGTGAGGTGGCGGACCAACGCAAGCCTATTTATTATGTATAAAAAAAATTTGAATATCAATGAATGATTTGGCCTAAACTTTATTGATTATTTTATCAGAATAAACCATTAGCCTTCTCACTTTATTTATTTTCCAGATAAAAGTCGCGTATTATGGCTCATTTTCACCGTATTCAATTGTAGCTCGTTTTCGATCACCGACTAACTGTGTAAAATTTTATTCAATTGACCGTACCGTATTACATAAGGTTTTGTAATGTATAGATCTTAGAGTATTTTTTCCATGTTTTCGCAAATTAAGCACTAAAATACTAAATAAATATGTTTCTTTCTTTCTTTATATTATCCTGTTTCATTGGGGTAGGCAGAGACTATGGATTTCCAACTGCTACGATCCTGACACACCACTTTCGCTTCATCTACGTTCGTACCTCGTCATGCATGCTCGTCGGTTTAGAGTACTCTTAACCTGGCATTTTTTGAGAACCCTATATAATCAAGAAGAAAAATCTTTTGAGCCAATTACTAATGGATACTCAAGGACAACAATATGGTGATGCCGTGTGTATTTTTAGACTATCATAATAAATAAATAAAATAAATAAATAAATATTTTGGGACATTTTACACAGCACCATCTAGTCCCAAACTAAGCAGAGCTTGTAATATGGGTACTAGACAATGGATATAATACTTATATACTTTTTTTTTTTTTGTAAATACATACTAATAATACATAAGAAACACCCAGACCAACACAAACACTTATGTTCATCACACAAATATTTGTGTCCTGTGGGAATCGAACCCACGACCTCGTGATCAGCAGTCCGACACTCGAACCACTAGACCACAGACGTCATAATGAACCCATAAGACACAAGTATATTATTATTTAGCTTAATTAAAGAGGTTAACTCTGATATTAGCTGTGGTCACGTTGTTAGAACTACTTACAGCTCGACATAAAAGAGTTATTTAATACATATTATGCACCTACATAGGATGGATTGTGTGAAAGATGATATTTTTTTTTTTTTTTTTTTTTATGATTTATAGATCTGCTCTTGACCACAATCTAGACAGCTTTGTCAGGATGTGGTCGACGATGGAGCGAGCAAACCTATTAGGTGCCGATTCACTCCAGCTTTAAAGGCGTTAGGGTTATAAGTGCCCGGAAATACAGATGCCGGCAGTGAATTCCACAACTTGGCTGTGCGCATTATGAAAGAGTTCTCAAAGCGCTTGGTCCTGATAGTAGGGATTTCCACCAAATGTGGATGATATCCTGCAGTGCGGCGTGTAGTCCGATGAAAGAAAGGAGATGGCGGAATAAGCTCATGGAGCTCTTGCGCACACTCTCCAAAGTACAGCCTGTAGAACACCGACAAACAAGCAACTGTGCGTCTATGGGCTAAGCTTTGTAGCTTAGATTTTGCTAACAGTTCATCACCAATTAACCTCTCAGCTCTGCGTTGAATCGAGTCAAGAGCCGCAAGCTGGTATTTGGCGGAGCCATCCCACAAGTGACTGCAATACTCCATACACGATCGGACTTGAGCTTTATATAAAGTGAAAAGCTGTCCAGGAGTGAAGTATCGCTTCACCTTGTTAAGAATGCCCAACTTTTTGGCCGCAGTTTGAGCCTTTGCCTCGATATATGAATAGAAAGAAAGTGAACACGGAGATGACGGCTGATAGAGATGTATGGAAGAAAAAAACATGCTGCGCCGACCGCTAATAAACTGGGATAAGGGCAGGAGGATGATAATGTACCTATATACAATGTGTTATTGAAATAACTGAAAACCTCTAAAGGGGTCATTGTACTCATCAGTAAGAACAACTTTTACTATGGGACAAAAACTGAAAACGCGAAAATAAAACTGCTTTTTGACATTTGTGTTCACATAAATCGACAAAATGTAGGGAACAGCATTTTTGGTTGGTTGGTGATGGTAAAAATTGTTTATACTAATGAGTACAATGACCCCTTAAGAGGTTTTCAGTTATTTCTATAACACGTTGTATATGCATTTCCCCTATATCCCCTATTTTACCCTATATCGTCCCATGGGTGTCGTAAAAGGCGACTAAGGGATTCACAGCATTCTCCGAGTATTTAACCAACCAACTGCAATCGCCAACCCGCCTGCCAAGCGTGGTCATTATGGCATATCCCCCCAACATATGCTTGGGGGAGGCCTATGTCCAGCAGTGGACGTCTTTCGGCTGAAATGATGATGATGATGATATGCATTTCAGTACTTTCGGGCTACCTACTATCCACAAAGGCAGTGGAAAAAATCTTATAAAACAAGAAATAATACTTTCGAGTAGGTATCCATAATTTTTCCGGAGCCAAAAACTTATAACAGAGATCTAAAAGTAAGTATGATTTGAATTGGCAAAACAATTTGAGTTTGTAAACAACTACCCACGGGGCGGAGAATACGTTTACACGCAGTAATAACGGATGCACTGAGTAACAGTTTTATTAATGCTACAAGACTTTAGAGCAGAAGCCATCTTGACAAATTGATATAATCATCTTCATAAAACACAACAATCTTTTTTGAGGTAAAACTTCTTTAGGCACGCTTGACTTGGGGAGTAAGCTGGTGAATGCGTTACGAGTCGTGAGGCGAACGGAGGGGGTAGTGCGGGACGCGGGGAGCGAGGCGCGGTACACGACACAGCGCCGGCAGATGTACGCGCGCCGCGCCGCCATTCCTTTGTTCTCATTGAAATAGTATTGAGGGAGATATAAGTTAGTGAAGTTTTACTTCAGTCGTGTGCTCTAAAGCACACTCGTTTTTTCTATAGTATTGGCTAGTGAAACGAGCTAAAGGCCCACCTGGTATTTAGATGTCACCTTTGCGAGGTAGGTATTCCATGAACAGCAACCATTTGAATCGCAACTGAAGTATTCCACAAGTAGCTTCTAGTGATGTCCTGTATTTAAATTTTTAGGTCGTTATAAAATTAAATACATCGATAAAAATCACCAGTATGTAACAATATCCATGAAAAAAAAACTTTAAAAAGTAGAAACCGACTTCAAAAATAATAAAATAATTTGTATGAAACAGTTTAGGAGAAGGTAGCCTTTGATTCGGTTTGATTTGAGAAAAAATTGGCACCGACGACCTGATGCTCAACAGAAACTGATTTAATTTACGAGAGTTCATCAAAAGACATCAACGCACTGTGTGCGAAATATGAATTTTTGCATCTCTTTCTTACGCAGGTACCACCACATATGTCTATGTTTGCCCTATTTATAGTATTTGTTGCTAAACTACATAGTACGCACTATAATCAGACCAAGTTTGACGCTGGTATGTATTACCGTTTTGAAGATAGAGCAGGAACAAAAACGTTGAAAAAAATTTATGTGTTTCGAGGTTTCTTGTCCCTTTGGTTTTAGACTTTTTTTATTTTTAGTATTTGTCGTGATAGGGATCATAGGAACACATTTTCTGAGAAAATTTCAACATGCTATCTATTACCGTTCAAAAGATACAGCCTTGTGACAGACATTTGGACGGACGGACGGACAGCGTAGCGAGTAATAGCACACCTTGGACACTCAATACAATGCAAAACTCAATAAATGCTAGAATCACCTACATACACAAGATTACGTCTGTATACGAACGCACACACACGTGTAGTGGGTTAGGGATGCTAATGCCAAGCGCTTCTCAGTAATTCTCAGAGATGGCGTGCTTGTATAGCGACTGGCGATTGACATCCATTGCAATCTAGCAGTCCAATTGCCGTCAAACTGTGGGCAGGTGCGGGGTGCGGGCGAGGAATCTTAAATTGGCGGGGGGCGGTGAGTAGCCGTTCTGTATGTTAGTACTATTACATATTCTGTGGTAACAGGGTCCTGTTTGGCACCATTTGGATACGGAACCGTAAAAAATGGCGAATAAATAATAGGCTTTATTTTTTATTTATTTATTTGTGGTATGTATTTAGTATAATGTATTTCTTTTTATTTTATGTGACGTGTATATGTTGGGTTCCCGTCTGTGCTCACTTGGGGTGCCCACTGACAATAAGCGCTGTGTAGTGGCTTGCTCTGTTACACAGCAACATGCTGAGTGGGAACCTCATTGTCGCGGCTACGGCGTGCAATTGGCCAGAAGTCTTGAGAACTAACGAAGTTATTTTTTTATTATTATGTAATTTTAGGTGCGGTCGACCGTACGTCAGTGGTAACAGTTTGGCTCTGGCGGCGCCTTTATTTCGTAAGCAGTAAGGGCGGTTTTCAGACTAGGGTGTTGCCACTGTCATGCGGTCGACTATACTTTTCCTATATTTTATCGATTCGACTGTCCTTTCTTAATTTTTTACCTATGTGTTTTTTTGTTTTACTTTCTATGTAACCCCACCTATTAGTTACCTGCTAGTGTTTATCACTGTTGTTTAAATGTTGCGCGTCGTTAACTGTTTTTATTTCTTTCTTAATAATGTCGAATATCGTATAATAGCGACTAATCGAGAACAGCCCGTGCCCAGCAGTGGATAATATGATCTAATTATGCTTATGCAATCTTATCTATAACAAATCATCGTAGACGCGATGGTATTTAACTGATATACCTACACTTATTTATTGCTAAGATCAGGTTCAATACTAAACTTGTTTTTATTTATGTTGTTCTATACGTGGTTCTAAATGTCAAATGCATCCTTCACGTGACGAAGTGATGTTGAGAGTTTGAAGCTGCAAATACACTAGCGCGAGCGTAAATAATGGTACCTTTTGCAAAATCGGTAGAGCTGCCCCCAAAAATCGGTATAATAAGTACAAAATAATATTTAATCGAATTTTTCAATTTTAAAACTTCGTTATCCTTGTAATTTGTTAGAAACTTACAGAATTCACCACACAATCAAACAAATTGTTTCAGAATTTAATTTCCTGGAGATTATGAAATAACCAGTAGTGGAACCTTTTTATAAATAAAACTTTTTAACAAAAACCGGCCAAGAGCATGTCGGGCCATGCTCAGAATTATAGGGTTCCTTAAGTAGGTCTAATTACAAACGAATCAAATCGAATATTAATCATTGCTATTTTAGTTTTTGCAAACAGCGCCACCTAGCGCTAAAGTTATGAAGCTAAATTTAAGAAGTGTGTTTGTTTTTGTGATTTTTTTAAATAGAAAGTACCTAAAGAAGCATTATTTGCTACGATCATTTTTCTCTAAGGTCAATGACCTATGAACTAGGACGTCTTAAGTATTTTTCAGTTTTCTCACTATAACTCGAACATTTATAATCACATTATACTCAAAATAATTTTAAAAGAGAGTTTTTATAAAGGTCTAACAATGTTGAAGACTATAAGTTTCTACGTTGCATAGTTTAGAAATGGCAGGGGGGGGGACACATTGCAAGCCACTTTGGCGAACTGTATTTCGCAGATGGTATACCTGATAAAAAAGTTGTGTATGAAACATTACCTTCATTTTAGTAGACCTATTCAACGATACCCCACACGAGGGGGTGCAGCGAAAAAAAAATTTGCATCCCCATTTCACATGTATGGGCGCCACCCCTAAAATACGTAATCAAGATTTTTTTATTCTTTTAAAATTGAGATCTATATCTATTCCATTTTTTGTCAAAATTTCATTTACTTATGTTTATAACTGTAGAAGTTATTAAGCGGTAAAGGATTAGGACAGACGGACAGACGGACAGACGGATAGACGGACAGACGGACAGACGGACAGACGGACAGACGGACGGACATGACGAAACTATAAGGGTTCCTTGTAGGACTACGGAACCCTAAAAAATGGAACCGACGAAAACAGAAACTGAAAAGCGAAAAATAAAATGAAGCTTTTTTAGTCTTTTCCTAACTAAACTAATGTAAATAACTAATTATGATTCGGCGCCAAACAGGTCGAGCGGAGAACGCATTTTTGGAAAGTTATTGTTTATCGTTGAAAATTTCACGTTGTATTTGATGTTATGTAGTTTTTATTATTTATTTAAAGTTATTTAATGATCTTTATTGATTGTTTCTTTGGCGCCGACTCATAATTAGTTATTTACATTAGTTTAGTTAGGAAAAGACTAAAAAAGCTTCATTTTATTTTTCAGTTTGTTTTCGTCAGTTCCATTTTTTGTTAAAAAGTTTTATTTTTAATTGTTTTGTGGCTGAAACCTAACTCCAGGTCTCCATTATGCTGTAGTGTCTAGAACTACATTTATGTGTGCCAAGTTTCAACAGAATCGGTTAACAGGTAAGAATTCAGCGGGTGAACAAGCACTCATCCCCTGTTTTCCTACACTTAGTGGTCGATTTTGATTTTGAAATGGGACCAACTTCAAGATATACCCTATCTATTAAAAAAAGAATCATCAAAATCGGACAGCTCTATAAAAAGTTATGCGTGGTCAAACATAAAAAAAAAGATACGCGTCGAATTGAGAACCTCCTCCTTTATTTCGTCGGTTAAAAAAATACTTTTAAAACTTAAACATTTTCATAAAAGCCTACTACTGTCATAGTCTACTCCTATTACACTAACTTCAATCGGTGATCTTTAGAATCTTATAGACATGCCTATTTCATTATGCTGCTTCAAATAATTTGATTGCAGTTTTGTTCGTAATTATCAACTTATTGATGAACGAGAATAAGTGCTCAGCATTGGCGAAAGGCGAATAAATGGGCGGAAAACAGTAATTTCTTTCATGAATTTCCTTACTCAGAAATCGTGGAAAAATTGTTCGGTTTCGGTATGACAGTCCTAAATACCGAAATATCGGTAGGTTCGAGACCACTGACCCTTACTCACAACCCGGAAAGTATTTCGAATCCGAGTGGAAAATAACGTGTTCTCTAAACGCTATTTGAAAATCCGATATCGAAAACTTTTGACAGTTCTAGACGAATCGAAGACGTCAATATACGGAAACTCTTCCGAGAGCCATTTGCTGTCGGAAAGCACTCGTATCTTGAGTTTCGGTTTTGTTATCATGTTGTATATTAATCACACTTTTTGCATGTGCATATACCTAATTAAGGGGCTCGTGGCTAAGTGGCAAGCGTGTGGATTGTACGATCTGCAAGGTTAAGCTGCACTAGCCGCGGTCAGTCTGTGGATGGGTGACCGTTTCGTTACACATCGAGACCCCTTCGTGCCTCGGAGAGCACGTAAAGCCGTCCTGCGCCTGATCTCTCTCCGGTCGTGTCGAATTACCGTCCCATCGGATTATGAGAGTGAGGGAACAGAGAGTGCACCTGTGTTTGCGCACACACTTGTGTACTATAATATCCCGCGCAGATGGCTAGTCTCCATTGAGACTGGCCGCCGTGGCCGAAACTCGGCCGCGAGTCGTTTCGATGCACGCAGTAATCACTCACAATCTGCTATCTCTTTCTTGTTTTCACTATTAAAGAATTATTTATTATATATTATATTATACTATAAGCCTGAAGTGTCCCACTGCAGGGCAAAGGCCTCCCTACTCTCCTTCCACTTCTCCCTGTCTATTGCTACAAGAGTCCAGTCCTTTTGGAAGGAGTTCAGCTCATCCCGCCATCTCCGTCATTTATTATTTATTTATTAGAAAAAGATCTGAAGAGTTTAAGTTAAGTTACACAAGTTCTTTTAATAATGTAATTAGAAAGCATAAAAAATAACTAAAGCGTCATAAGTATCCAGATTCGTGGTTATTGAAAATGGTGTCGATCCATTTGTTCACAAACTAACGGCCAAAATTAATATCCGATCTATCCACAATTTGCCCTACTAGAGATAGGAACATGACATAAGCTCCATGCAAAATATATCAAATTTCTATCTTCAGTAAGGTAAATTGTGGATACATCGGATATTAATTTTGGCCGTAAACTTATTTTAAACTATCGCTCTCTTTTACTAATGCCAAGGGCCGCCCAACTCAGTAAAAAAAAAATTACTCGCCGAATAAATTAACATAATAAATAAATATCTTTGGGACATTTTTACACATCACCATCTAGTCCCAAACTAAGCAGAGCTTGTACTATGGCTACTAGACAATGGATATAATACTTATATACTTTTTTTTGTTGTAAATACATACTTATAATACATAAGAAACACCCAGACCAACACAAACACTTATGTTCATCACATAAATATTTGTGTCCTGTGAGAATCTAACCCACGACCTCGTGATCAGCAGTCCGACCCTCGAACCACTAGACCACAGACTAGACCACAGACAGGAGGAATAGGTACCTACATCATTTATCGAAAATTCGTTTTTAACAATTATTGCCGCAATTTAAAAATACGCAAAAAATCTGCGTATTTTTTCGCAATTTTAGGGTTGGTCCCTGGTAAAAGTTATTTAAATGTTAAAAAAGAATTTTCGATGATGTATTCAGCGAGTATTATTTTTTTTACTGATGGGGGCGCCACTTGGCAGCTACATTCGCCTTAAAATGAGTTTATTTTGTGAACAAGAGAATCGAAACCACTGTTTATTTTAAATAGAGACGATTATATCAATTCAATCAAATTTTCTATAGAAAAATCAGATAGCTTCGTATAAAACACTGATATTTAGATTATTTAGCCGAATCTGGTAAAACCGGAATCAGTTTTTTTTTAATCGTAGAAAATGCCTGTCGCATGTCACGCCCCCCGGCGATTTAGCGTGGTTAATTTGTGAACAAGACAATATCAACACCAATATATGCTTTAGCTTTTTTGCTTGCTTTTTTTAGGGTTCCGTACCCAAAAGGTGCCAACGGGACCCTATTACTTGGTACACCATCCGTCTGTCTGTCACAGAACTGGTAGCCAGTTAAAATGTTTACAGAATATGTGTTACTATGGCCTTTACCATGACTCATGAATGACAAATAGTCTAAACCTCAGATTAACAAAATACTAGACAGGACAAGCCGCCGCGTAAAGGCTGACCGTTGTATGCACAGCGGGCATACACTGCCGCTAGTTCACGTCAGTTGCACCCGAATGAGTATGCGCATTAGTTTTAGAAAAAACTTGATTTTATTTCCAAAATGCCGTAAGGATACAAGTGTGCGAGTACAGAGTTATATACATTGTGCGTGCTTTTTGTTGTAATTTATTGATGCGTTTCTTGCGTTGTTTGTGTAAGTTGAGCTTGCGACACTCGGACTCCATGCAAACTAGGCGGCATGCCCGGTCTCCTTATATTTCATTATCTGTGGTCTAAACCAAAAGAGAGTCCCCATACAAGAATCCAGCAGAATACCAGCGTCAGATATAATACCTGGCACATGCTGAGCTGGACACCCATTTGGTACAATACTGAGACACATCACACTTTTTATTGTCTTTTTACTTGTAGGTCCTGTGTCTTGTTTTTGTACTAAATAAACGTTTTATCTATCTATCTATCCATCTATCTATCCATACAAGACACCACGAAAAAAGTGCATTTCTTTTTTCAATATTTTTTGTTCCTGCTCTATCTTAGAAACGGTGATAAATATAAACGTCAAACTTTGTGCGATTGTAGTGCATACTTTATAATTCAATAAAAAATAGTAAAAATAAGTTAAACACAGACGTATGGTGGTACGGAACCCTTAGACCGCGAGTACGACACGCACTAGTCCGGTTTTTTTTCTACTTAATACTGCTACTGCTCAACGATGATATATAACCACAGACCAGTACAGTTAGCGATAAGACCGCCAATGTACCCTTATTTTACATGTTAGTACTAAGTTTAATAATGTTATTGGTGTACAATAAACAATATTCTATCTATCTATCTAAGCCTCAAAATGCCGCATAAATAAAGTTTTGCATGAGAACAGTCGTAAAATGTTGGCGGGGACCGGGGGGCGGACGGCGCGTTATGATTGGTCGGCTCAAAAGTTCGGTGGTATGATTTCGTATGATTGGTGCCGCTCGCTGACGGAATGACGTCCTGATTGGCAGCGGGGCGTATGATATGCAGTGCTACTGCATATGTGTTGTGATGGAGCTGTCCGGCTAATAGGTGTCTAGAGGCTTACTAGTCTGTACATATAACGTACTTATTTAGTTAGTCTGGACTAAACGATGTTGCGCAAGTTAACAAGCGACGCCGCGAAAAGTCTCACCAGTTTTTTCGATTTTGTTCATTAAAATGCGTGACATATGTCACGTAGCAGTAGTGCGTGCGAAACCTACAGTAGCAGTTAATTTGGGCTTCCAATTCCAAATGTTACATAAACTATGTCTAATCACTGATAATTTTATTTAAAAAAACCTCTTTAACACCAAGATAAGCTAACTGATAGTTATCTCTAAGATAATTGTTATATTAAAAATATTTCAAGTCATTAATACATAGTTAGATTAAGAATTAACTGTTCAAGAGATATGGTTATCAATGATAGATGTGAGAATTAATTTTGACTACTTTTCCTATATCTGTAAGTCCTAACAATTCTATAACAAAAATGTGCATAGCTCTATGGTCACTCAATTTTAAAAACATTAGTCTTACATTTTCATTAATCAATTTGGAAAATTCTGTTATGATGTTATAAAGATTAAGTATAAATTAATAAATGTTGACCCACCCAGCCAAAACCTTGGCTTCAGTGTTTAATATTTTAACAAGAAGTCCCAAGCAGTAAATCCATCAATATTTATCAAAAATGCGCCAAATTCAGGCATTATAGACAGAAGCCAATAAAAAAAAATTACAATGACAGATAAGATAGCAGTGTTTATGAATGTTTAAGTTTTTATGAACAAGGGACTTAGATTATTCGATTCAGCCAGTTCTGTAAACGATCTTTGAAAATTTAATTTAGTTTTTAAATCACATACCTTTAAGCTATCAATTTATTATAAAAAAAAAATACTCATGCAATGTTATTTAAATAACTTGTTTGATAAATATAAAATAATAAAGTACATTATGTATCAATTTGAATCAGTTTAATCGGAAAGATTATTTAAATCTTAAGCACAGCTGATAAGCAGCAGAGTTCTGACCGGGTTGATGTTGCTTTGATAGTTATCTACTACATTAAAATATTTTGAATAGAATATAGACAAATCCATTTGAATTTAAAAAAACAGAAAAAAAAAAACAGAATAATTTGTTTACATTGGCTTGTTTACAAGGGCATCTTTTAAATGTACTGAAAGCACTTTATTAAACCATTTATTGTACCAGTTTTATTAGATAAATACAGCCTACTAAGCTATAATCTTTTGAAAAATGTTGATGATAAAAATAATGTGTGATAATATCATTTCACTTGCAAAACAACTACATTTCTTAAATATATTTAGAATTAATAACATTAAAACTTACCTCTTTAGAATCCTGGCATATTATTTTTTCGCACCTAAGATGCGCTATGTAAATTCGCGTACAGCCAAATAAAATAAATAAATATTTATTACACAATTAAAAAACCACAATCACTGATTACTATTTTAATGATAATAAACTTTGCATACAGTTAATGTGTATTATCAAGCAGTTTACACCCAATCAAGGGTTTAAATATGAAATTTGTACTAATATAGATAAAGAAACAATTACGTTTGATAAGTAACGATTACAGTTAGGCGTTTTTAATGCTTTAGACCGAAAACGAATGTGGGCGAACGTCCTCTCGCTAATGTATGCGCCGTCGAGCGAATAGTAATAAAATTATACACGGCATAGCGTCGAATTACGCGTCTCCCGCTTTTAGTTAAAAGGTTAACAACCAATTGACTACAGTTTTTTTTAATCAGTTAAAAATATAGGCACTAACATTAGAGTAAGGAGCTTATGTCGTACTCACCGTCGCTAGCGGGTCGCATTCCACCTTTCCCGATGTGCGTGGGCTCTCATTTTCATCTTGTTCACGTAATACCACTTTACGAATATCTAATATTTTGGTATCAAAATGCAAGGAGGTATAAAAAAACTAGGATGACCACTGTTACATTACAACTGTCAAAACTGAACTTCACTCGGGTACTTGTGCCAAGTGCCATAGACAAGGTTAAGTTTTATAAATAGATTTTAGTCATGCTACTCGATAACAGATGTCGTTAGTAGGCTTAAACCCACAGTCAGCTGATTTGATAAAATTTGAATCAACACATTTTTACGACCAATTCATTGAAAATATTTAATACAAAATTCTAAAAGGCTTTTGAAAAGTTCTTTCAAACGAACCGTTGCAAAAATTATTACTTTATCGATGGCTTGACTGGCGCAGTGACACTGAGGAACAGTGGTTTCTGTGCTACGAGTAGGTACCTAGCTACGGGTTCGATTCCGATTTATTTATATGGGCTACAAATAGGTATAGGTACCTACTTAGTAATATTGTGTTAGTTGTTAAATAAATACTGCATGTTGGTGCCTGTTGAAAACGCACCCACTCCTCATCATTTCAGCCGAAAGACAAACCACCAAAAAATTTGCAGGTATTTCCACCATTTGACAATGCCGCCGATAACTTAATTTCATAGTCGTTCGGGATTTTTTCTCAAACCCTCGCTATGTTTCTTAGTGAAGGGTATTTATTAATTAATTAATTAAAATCTTTTATTTCAGACTGTAAGTCCATTTGGTTAGTATACAAACAACTTAGAAACGAATGTTCGTACTTACGTGTTAGTATTGAATAATCGTAGTTTTTTTTAGTATGTTTAGATGACTAAGCATAAGCACACAATTTTTCATTTAGGTACTTTAGAAATTAGTAGCTAGGCAATGGAAAAAATTTACAGTAGAATCCGGTTTATGATTTTTTTACTATTTTAGTGTACCTATTATCTGGGTTTTGTCTTTCTACTATTATGCTGTAAACGATATGTGCAAGCCAAAATAAATATCTTTCTGTTGGTCATTCAAACAATAATCACGGTCGACTCTCCAACTGCAAATGTATGTTTGTAATCGCAAACAATATTTTTCTCTGTGGTATAACCACAATTTCATGATTTTCGGATATTTTCCTTTGCCTGTGTTGTCAAAACCTTGCTTTTTACCAAATTTCATGATTCTAGGTCAACGGGAAGTACCCTGTTTTTGATGAGCGAGTATCAAAAATAGTATGAGTATCAAAATGTGACATAAATGGCTGTATCGTTTGATTGCGTGATTGAGACGCTCCAAAAAGTCTGCCAGGTGTGAACATGCCTTAGACAAATGCAACCATTTTCTTCGATTTGATAAACCACTAGTAGGTACTGGCGAAGGAAAACCGATATGTACCTAGAATGCTCCGTGAGGCTATTGAAATTAAAAAACATTTTAATTTTAATAGAGAAGATGGTTGGTAGTTACCACCTGTTTGGAACCCAGTTCTAAAAATAATCATGTCCCAAACAGCACGCAACACTGTAAAACATAATGACACTGTGAGTGACTACTGCGTGCATCGAAACGATTATAATTAATTAAAAATTGCACGGTAGATAAAAATAATCATTAGAAATATCTGTAAAGACGCTTGTCATATTACAGCCAAAATCCTATCCTATCTATCCACGATTTGCCCTACTAGAGATAGAAATTTGAGTTATGATAAAATGTATGAAGCTTACACTGAGGTAATATGTACTAGTACATATCACCTCAATGGGAGCTTATGTCAAAATTCTATCTCTAGAAGGGCAAATCGTGTATAGATTGGATATTAATTTTGGCCGTTAGTCTTCCTGCGACCACGAACGCTGCAAAACTTCCAAAACGTCAGGAAAACCAATTATAATATACGCGATGTCATCATCATCATTTCAGCCGAAAGACGTCCACTGCTGGACATAGGCCTCCCCCAAGCATCGCCACAACGACCGGTCCTGTGCCTTCCGCATCCAGCGGATTCCCGCGACCTTCACCAGGTCGTCGGTCCACCTTGTGGGGGGCCTACCCACGCTGCGCCTTCCAGTACGCGGTTGCCACTCCAGAACTTTACTGCCCCATCGGCCATCCGTTCTGCGAGCAATGTGCCCCGCCCACTGCCACTTAAGTTTGGCAATTCTTCGGGCTATGTCGGTTACTTTCGTTCTCCTGCGAATCTCCTCATTTCTGATTCGATCACGCAGGGACACTCCGAGCATAGCCCTCTCCATTGCCCTTTGAGTGACTTTGAGCCTTCTTATCAGGCCCATTGTGAGCGACCACGTTTCAGTACCGTAAGTAATTACTGGCAACACACACTGGTCAAAGACTTTCGTCTTGAGACACTGCGGTATTTTGGACGAGAAGATATTGCGTAGCTTCCCGAACGCTGCCCAACCGAGTCGGATTCGACGATTGACCTCTTTCTCGAAGTTGGACTTACCTAGCTGGACAGTTTGTCCTAGGTATACATAATCGTCAACAACTTCGAGTGTAGATTCTCCGATGCTTACGGGAATGGGTGCTATATGGGAATTCGACATAACCTTTGTCTTGTCCATATTCATTTTAAGACCCACTCTATCGGAAGCTCTACTGAGGTCATCGAGCATTGTACCGAGGTCCTCCATGGTCTCAGCCATGACTACTATGTCGTCGGCAAACCGAAGGTGAGTGATGTACTCGCCGTTTATGTTAATGCCTAGCCCATTCCAGTCCAGAACCTTGAAGACATCCTCCAATGCAGCAGTGAACAGTTTCGGAGAGATCACATCTCCCTGTCTCACACCTCGCTGCAGAAGGATGGGTTTCGAGGCTTGGTCCTGTAATCGGACTGACATAGTGGCGTTTTCATACAAAGACTTTAACACTTCGATGTACCGATAGTCAATCTGGCACCGTTGAAGAGACTGTAGTACCGCCCAAGTCTCGATCGAATCGAAGGCTTTCTCGTAGTCCACAAACGCTAAACAAAGAGGCAAGTTATACTCTTCGGTCTTCTGTATAACCTGACGCAGCGTATGTATGTGGTCTACGGTGCTAAAGCCTTTTCGGAACCCGGCTTGTTCGGGAGGCTGGAAGTCGTCAAACCTGCGCGAAAGACGGTTCGTAATGACTCTCGAAAACATACGCGATGTAATCCGATTAAACTTTATAATTATGGTTTTATTATAATTTAAATTTTTAAAAAGTTGTTACCTATTGTTTTTCCAACTGTCATCATCGTTTTCCAGTCAGTCAGAATTCATAACACAAACTAACGGATACAACACCATAATTTTAGGCGCCATTAAAAAAACTCAGTCGTAACAAAACCTTATAGCATACAATTATTATTAATTGTTAAACACAAAAGGCTCGCGGCTGAATGATACCTTTGCCAAACTAAACGATGTAGTATGCTAAACGGCCATCGATACCAACGTTATTGTCTATGGCTGAGCGTTCCAATTTCAATATGGTGATCGGCGATCAGTGCGCGTGATGTGGAGTCGAATATTGTTGTTTATATTTTTTTTTTTATGTTGAATGGAGGTTTTATACTCACCTATATGAAAAAAATACAATGGGCGTTATGCACAATCTCACCCAGCAAGGACAACAATCAGCCATATCAGATTAGGGATTGAAGAAACTATTAATGTTGAACTCGTCGATAGTTATTCTAAGGTTGAACTGATGAGAACCCAGTCTGATCAGGCACACGAATCAGATTCAAAAAGTATTTGAAATCTTATGCTCGTATAATTTGCCTGCTGCTATAAGTAATTTTCCATGGGCTCGCTGGTAAGCGGACAGACTGGCGTAAAAGTGTAGTGAGAGGTCACAAGTTTTGCGATGAAGGATGGTTCGGAGAACTCGCTGACATGAAGAGACAGAAATGAAATCAAGGCGGCTCGGCAGCGGCACCGACCACCGTAAACTTCTCGATAAGTTATGTCGCTCGTTATCACGTAGCTTTTAATGGTATTTCCTTAATGGACGTCCGATACCTGCTTTTATGTAATATTCACGCGATCTAAAATAATTTTAGCAAGCAACTCCACAGTACCCCTGTGCGCCACAATCAATACATGATGGCGGCGCAACAAATTGCTTGGATGACGCAGCAAAGACTAAATAATGTTATTTACATATTGTTCTGTCACTTTCCTCTCCACTTTATTATTTAATCTGTAGTTTTGGAGACCCGTTGTGTTTTGATTTTTGAATGATTTTTAGGCAGTTTCCTTCATTCATTCATTCACTTATTTAAAAACAATTTTTATTGTGTCTGAAATTTAACTTATATGTGTATTGTGTCTGAAAGTTAACTTATATGTAAGTACGAAAAATTGGGTAATTAAACAACAACAAAAACCAGATTAATATTGATAACATTTCTCACAATAAAATTATATATTAATTTGACATATGTGTCAAATTAATATAAAATTTAAATGTCAACGTTTCTGCTTTTGTCAATTTATAATTCGTCGACAGAATAGGATACTAGAAACAGGTTATCTATACATATAATAAAATCGTAGAGATGAAAAAACTGTACATTGAATATTTTTTGAAAAAAATCACTGCTGCGCATACTAGGAACGACACTGATGCCAAAACTATAATTTTTAGAATTTCTGTCTGTTTGTCTGTTTATCTGTTTGTCTGTTTATCTGTTTGTATGTTTGAGCATGACGCCAATACTACTGAACAGAATTAGTTGAAATTTGGCAAAAATGTCGGTTACAGACCGGGTCAGGTTATAGGCTACAAATCATCACGCTTTTGTACATGGGAGGTGAGTAGAGTAACAAAATGTCTACAAAGTTATGTTTTACAGTTAATATATTGAAATGTTATAATTTATAGACTAAAAAAGACTAAAATAATTCTTTATCAGAACGTCAAAATTAATATTAAAAAAAATAACCATCACGCTATATATAAAGGGAGCTAAACGACAGATATTAACAATGAAAATGCTTATTTCGTAGTTTCGCGTAAATAATTACTCATCCTGGTGGCTTGGCGTGTGGATCACGATTGTGTTGTTCTAAGATCGAATCTCAGCCTCAATCTTAGTTTTTAGATGATTTTTCGCATTTTGTTATTTAAAAAAAAACATCTTCAACATTCTTCAACAAATTAAGTTATTTAGCAACAACGTCCGCTAAAGAGCGGATTATTAAGTTATAAAACAATTAATGATCACGCTATTTAGTATGAGGGGTGAGCAATAGTGCATTGTGTTGATTATTTTCTGCTTCCGTATTTATTTTTATTTATTTTACTTTCTACCACAAACAGTAGTTTTCTAACAGTAGTTTAGTAAAGTATTGTCTGCTAAAAAGTGCTTTACCTATTTAAAAGTGAAAAAAAATTTGAAATCGGTGCAAAAAGTGCCATTGAACCACTTATTTTACTAACTGCCGAGTCCCCTAACCCAAAAAAGCGTGAAATTTTATTTGTATTGTTATCCTTAACCTATGGATAATATAACCAATTTACGACGACGTCTCCCGCTTACTTAGTTTTGTAAATAATTAACTTAATTTAAAATACTCCTTCTTTCCTAACCAGATGGCGTTAACGTCGAATTAGATCGCGCTATGGTTTCGTTCACAAAATGTGATGTTTTGGGTAGAGAAACGGGCGTTACCTTTGTTGTCTTTCTATTTGCTTCTTTAATTATCTTGAAATACTTAGTACCTACGAATTGCGATATTTTATTATCTTTGAAATTTGACTTATTTGAAAGTTAACCTTATGATAACGTGAGCAAAGCCACGGGTACAGCTAGTGTATAAATAAAGGTGTTTTTGTGCCTAGTGGCTGAGGTACTATTATCCGATCTTTTCCCATGGCATACATAAGGAAAACTCCCAAGAAAATTGGAACTTTTCATTAGATGAATGGACAACAGTATTTATCTATAATACTAACATCAGTCTTTCTTTTAGGGGTCACAAAATATAACCATTTCAATTTACGTAAAGCCAGAAACTCAAGGATCACAATCACGCTTTTGTAGTCTTCAAATCGTCCTTAGTTCCATTTTCAAATCATCCAACTAGAATACACAGAACCTTTACCATTTAGAACCTTTCCCGCTTACTCGATAGCCCACAGATAATATACAGCGTTTGTTTGGTAATTTTGGCGCGATTGTCTATGGTCTATTGTTTTCTTTTTTTACAAGTCATCGGGTATCATTGACTGTTGGAAATTGATCTGTTCACACTTGCCACATCCGGTCAGATTAGAGATTACTATTTAAATTATATGTTCAGCATAATTGGTTTTATAAAATAACGTGTTAAAGGTGTTACCTACCTACATATTAAAGCACAGGGAGAGAATATTTCCATTACACTATTATTATTATAACTAGCGACATACCTTACCGAGAAGTTTATGGTAGTAGGCGCTGCTACCGAGCCTCCTAGATTTCATTTATGTCATTTTACATGTCAGAGAGTTCTTCGGACCAGCCTTCATCGCAAAATTTGCGACACCTCATAATAACACATTTTCCCCAGAACAGATGCCGAGAGTCAGACTCTCGAGAAACCCAACACGATGCAGCAGCGGCTGCCCGGGGGACCGGTGGCGGGGTCCCCCAGCTGCACCCTGAGCCGAGGCCCGAGCTCCCCCCTGGGGACGCCCTCACGATGTCGCAACCGGAGATAATCTCGTCACGCGAGACCGACCCTATGCTCTAGAGTAGTTCCTAGGAGTAGGCTTAACCGCCATTGTGTTAGGATTAGGTAGGTCTTCGCCCTCGCGCCGCGCCGGTGAGGCTTGCCGCTTAGCGGCGATTCGCGAAACGCGCCACCTCCCCGAAAAGTCCGCCACTTTCGAGAAAACTATTCCCGATGCAGCAACGGCTGCCAGGGGGACATAGCGGCGGGGCCCCCGCAATGCCCCAGTAAGCCGAGGTCCGAGCTCTCCCTTGGGGTACGCCCTTATGCGGTTTTTGCAACCGCGATTTTAGTTTATAAGTTAGGTTTAGGGAATTTTTTCGGCGAATGGAGTCCCTAACGGGATTCTCTGCCACCCAGCAGCAGTTAGGGTATCTATATTGGGTACCAATTCTGCGAGAGTCAAGTCGAAAAAAAAAAAAGTCTGTCTTCTTCACTAAATCTATTTCTTGTTCATGAGGTAGGTATATGTAATTTATCCTTTCTTTTGTAATATGTGTCTCAGTTGTGTCAAATAAATATTTTTCTTTCTTTCTTTCTGTCATTACGATTACATACCAGGCCCCTCAGAAAGTATTGCGAAAAAAAGTTTTTATATATGGGAGACTGGCCAGTTATAATGTTTTTCGAAAATATGATTATTTATAAGTAAAAATAAGTAAGTTCCAATTTCAAAATTTCCCTCCACATTTTTTGCGAGTTAATTCAAAGTATTGTGTCTCACTGAAATATGGATCTGCGCCGGGAACATTTTAGAGCTATGATTTTATACGATTTCAAGTGTCGCCTGAAACCGGATGAATCGTACGATAGACTTCAAATGGCATTCATGGATGAAGGCCCTTCCAAGGCAACCGTGTATCGTTGGTATAACGAATTCAAGCGCGGTCGACCAACTTTGGGGGATGACGAAAGAAGCGGTCGCCCTTTGACGGCTGTTACCGAAGAAAACGTGCTAGCAGTGAAAAATTTAATCCAAGACAATAGGCGAATTACATATCAGGAGATTCAACACATATTGAAGATTGGATCGGGAAGCGTTCACGAGATTCTACACAGCCATCTTCGCGTGAGGAGGATAGTATCACGCTGGGTGCCGCACAACCTCACCGATGCTCAGAAGCAGGCCCGGGTGGAATGGTGCCGTGATATGCTTAACAAATTTGAAGCAGGCTCGTCTCGGCGTGTTTACGACATCGTTACAGGTGATGAGTCCTGGATTTATCAATACGACCCAGAAACCAAGCGCCAGTCGACTGTTTGGGTGTTTCAAAATGAGCCAACGCCTACCAAAGTGAAGCGATCTAGAAGCGGGGGTAAGATTTTGATCGCTAGCTTTTTTAATTTGACTGGCCACTTGGTATCAATTCTCTTACGGGATCAAAGAAGCATTAATGCCGAATGGTATACTACCAAATGTTTGCCAGAAGTTTTCTCTGTTATAAGCAACAAGCGACCAAACACAGGGCTCCGCGGGCTACTGCTCCACCACGACAATGCACCTGCGCACACCGCACTCAAAACGAGGGACTTCCTGGACAGCACGCCAGTCAAACTCCTGGGTCACCCTCCTTACAGCCCTGATCTAGCACCGTGTGACTTCTTTTTATTCCCAAAAATAAAAAATCAGCTCAAAGGGATACAATTTTCGTCGCCGGAAGATGCGCTGGCTGCGTTCGAGCAGGCTGTAAACGAGGTGTCTGCGGCGGACTGGAAAAAGTGTTTTGAAAACTGGTTTAGGCGCATGAATCTTTGTATAGAGGCTGGTGGAAAGTACTTTGAAAAGATTTGATAAAAATATATGTACGTATAGAACAATTTTTTTTAGTTTCGCAAAACTTTCTGAGTGTCCCACGTACATATATCTTGATTTTATCACCAAAACAAGGAAACCAAGTATGTAGGTACCCGTTTCTGTGAAACAAACACAATAGACCGCTTCCTAGTAACCTATTGGTAGAACAATAGGATGTTGGTAATTTGACATCAATAGGTAACATGTTACTCTATTAATAGTTTATGTACTTATGTAGTACCTAAACAGCATGACTGGTCGAACCAGTCTTATTGAAGGAAGATGTCTAGTACTTGATTCTGGTTACAGTTAACCAATTTCAGTAAGTTCATTGTGAATAAAAATAAGGCAAAAACCTTGGACTAATAAAATCCCCCGAAGGTTAATCCCTCGACAGGATTTTATTGCCTGTGCCCAGGATGCACCGGCCAAACAACTGCCGATCCCTCTAGATGTGTCCAGAAGGACAAGCAGCCGTCAGGCACACGTGGAGGTTTTCTGGCCAGCACCCCATCAATATTGCACCTGCCTTGTCATCTCTGTATCACCCTAAGTTTGACTGGAAGAGAATGCCTAAGGCATTATGTCCGCCTATGTACACATGTTGCATGAAGTTTAAATAAAAATAAAAAGTTTTGGAAAACAATACAATAGTGTCGAGTCTCTTGTTCACGAACTAAACTCATTATAAACTATCCCTCTCTTTTACTTAAAGTAGATACAAGAAAGGGATGACAACAATTTTAGAGCTATCAAATTAGACGGAATTAAAATTTCCCAAGGAAGTTGTAAGTAGGTAGGTATTTCCATACAAGTTTACGCTGGGTTGCTATAATTTGCTTTTACCGACGACGGCTCGTTTTTCCTTGAAAAAACTTCAAACTTAATGTCAATATTTGACGTTTTTTAAGGAAAAAACGAGTGACCGTCGGTAATGGTAGATTATAGGAACCCAGCGAGTCGTCATCTCGGATGGTGCCAACTGAAATACAAAGAAATGTAACATAAACTAATTTTACAGTTCTAAAATTGTTGCCATCCCTTTCTTATTTCTACTATTAGTAAAAGAGAGCGATAGTTTAAAATAAGTTTTGTTCGTGAACAAGAGAATCGACGCCATTATTCACAACATGCTCTAACTCACTCTAACTGAATTTTCCCGCCAACTCAGGACTTCCTTATAATGTAACAGATAATAATAACTTACAAATATAGGTACCCTACAGTCTAGCGGTCTAGCTTTTTTTTAAATCCACAGACAAACAGGAACCAGCTCACCAAATACGCGCCAAATTATACAGACTCCATCGACAAATGCCTGTCAAATTGAGCGGTTGCACTTAACTTTGATGATTTATTGCCGATTCATTAGAAACGAGGTGTCACTCGCACTGTGAATGTTAATTAAAGACTTTATTAGTGATATCAGTCAGTAGTGTGACTATTTTTGCCTGTGGGTTCACTGAGAAGGGTCTTCCAAGCTGGCTTAGTTCTGGTTATACACTCGAGAGCAATGAATCCGGGTCACCAATATAAACCTTGACGTCTGGGAATAGTGGGAATCTAAGAATGACAGCTTAATCAAATAAAAAGTTGATGATAAACATGTCTATACAATAATAAATATGTAGTCTATTTTTGGTAACCCCTCAAGCGTTTGATAAAAAAAAAATCAAAATGGCGTTCGCGTTCTTGAACTTGACTTGGCCCCGCCCCTTTTGTACCTACTTGCATTTCTTATAAGATTTTTCAATATTCTAATAAGAAACCCATACAAAAATGTTATTGTTTCGTAATCTCGATAATATTTCCTACCTATTTTTAAAATTTTCATGTAATTTGCATGAAAACAAAAAAATTACTAAGAGGGTAGAAAATATTTTTGCAAATGGCGGCAAATTCGAATTTCGTCAACTTTAAACCCTAATTTAGACGTGAAAATTGTATGAAGATGTCAAAAACTGTACAAAAATAGAATAATAATTTATTCTACTTGCATATTGATGGTTATCCAATAAAATAATTGTTATTCATATACAAAAAATAAACCTTTTTTTATCACACACGTTGAAGTACTTCCGATAGCTAAATCCCCGGCATAAAAAAGCACATTAAGTGGTTTTTTATTTATTCAAAATTTTGGTTGCCTTGCGCGTTTAAATGTAGCCCTATATATGTAAGTATGTTTGTTGTATGTTGTATGTTTGTTTTAATGGTAGCCCTGTTATTCCTGAACAACATAACATATAAATAAGATTGATAGATGGCTTTATCTCGTAGCAACAGACGATAAGATAAGACTTGACAAGACTTGCCGCCAGGCGGCAGCTATCGCTTTCGCCCAAGGAATTCCAATACCGTCCGCAGCCATTAAACGCTACAGTGGGTAAATAGTCTTTACTATACTTTTTTTTTTTATTAGCTGTACCGAGATATTAAAGGTTTTTCGTGGTGATCCGGATTCATTGCTCCTGAGTATAGTAATATTTTTAATTGTTTTCTTACCTTTCCGGTATCGACGATGTAGCAAATTCTGTTGACGACGTCTGTGGTCTAGTGGTTCGAGGGTAGGACTGCTGATCACAAGGTCGTGGGTTCGATTCCCACAGGACACAAATATTTTTGTGATGAACTTAAGTGTTTGTGTTCGTCTGGATGTTTCTTATGTATTTTAAGTATGTATTTACAAAAAAAAAAAGTATTTAAGTATTATATCCATTGTCTAGTACCCATATCACAAGCTCTGCTTAGTTTAAGACTAGATGGTGCTGTGTAAAAATGTCCCGAAGATATTTATTTATTTATTTGTTTCTGCATGAACTGGCTTGCAATTCCTAATTGGTAATTTTGATATCGTGACTCGTGACATAACATAACATCACGCCTGTATTTCCCCGAAGGGGTAGGCAGAGGTTTAATAGTACACCCACATTTCGCCAGTTATGTTATCAGTCCCATGTAATAGGGGGCGAGCCTATTGCCATTTACCGGGCACAAATCCAGACTCCGGGCTACTACTGAGAATTTCCTAATGAAAAAACCCAATAACACTTTGCCCGACCCGGGAATCGAACCCAAGACCCCATGCTCAGCAGTCGCGCTTGCAACCACTAGACCAACGAGGCAGTTTGACTGAATTACATTTCGGACTCGATACAATGTGTTTCTAAAGTTGATTTGAAGTAAACTTAATAGTAGTTTAGATGCCTCCTTTCCCTACTCATCATCATAGCCGATTACTGTCCCACTGCTGGGTACGGGCCTCTTCTCAGAATGAGAAGAATTCCCTTTCCCTATTTACTAATATGAATTTCCGCGAATCGTGGTAATAAAATATAATAAGCACCTTGCATGCCAAAAACAATGAGTGAAGGTCGCGAGAAACAGCTGGTTGCGGGAAGTGCAAGACCGGTCGTTATGGCGATGCTTGGGGGAGGCCTATGTTTAGCAGTGGACGTTTTTCGGTTGAAATGATGATGACGGTGATGACTGCCAGGCGAAGGGATTGTCGGACTCTTACCGACTATCGGCTAAAATTTTTAAGTTCTGTAACCTATCTAACCAAGATTTGACCTTTCTGCGAAAAATCGCAGTGCCTGGGGAGATGGAACGTTGGACATAAGATGTATGGAGCTTATGACATATTTCTATCTCTAGTATGACAAATCGTGGATAGATAGGTAATTAATTAGGTTTGGCCGATCGTCGCCTGTCGGGATGACTCTCGCGATTTTTTATAAACTCATGTCTCTTTGGTAATAGGTACCTTGAATTTCCAAGTAGTTTGACCATAAAGTCAATATCGACGGTTTTAACGTCGTAACCATGACCATCACTTTACTAAGAAACTATAAAACAATTGCTATTCACCACACAGCGATTTCGAAAGCAATCATAGAGTTTATTACTGCTAACCACTACTATAGACACCTGGAGGAGTATTAATATCATTGTTTATGGTTGGTATAATTTTATTGATGTCTTTACGATGCAAGTGACTCATATTTAAATATGGTGGGTCGTTTAGAGAATTTCCCGTAACTTATTAGGAGTATCATGGGATGGTTACTCTCTCTCTTCCCTTGTTCGTCTAACGACATATAAAAATAATACAATTAATCTGAAATCTTCCCTCCTCCCCCTACCTGCATGTTGTCCCTGCGTGATCGAATCAGAAATGAGGAGATTCGCAGGAGAACGAAAGTAGCCGACATAGTTCGAAGAATCAAACCATTGCTCGCAGAACGGATGGCCGATGGGGCAGTAAAGTTCTGGAGTAGCGACCGCGTACTGGAAGGCGCAGCGTGGGTAGGACCCACACAAGGTGGACCGACGACCTGGTGAAGGTCGCGGTAATCCGCTGGATGCGGAAAGCACAAGACCGGTCGTTGTGGCAATGCTTGACGGAGGCCTTTGTCCAGCAGTGGACGTCTGTCGGCTGAAATGATGATGATGAAAATCTTTAGACGCTTGAAAATCTGCTAACGGCCAAAATTTATATCCTATCTATCCACGATTAGCCCTAGGTACTAGAGATGGAATTTGATGTATTTTGTATGGAACTTAGATATGTCAAATTTCTATCTACATTAGGGCAAATCGTGGATGGATTGGATATTTATAATTTTGCCCGTAAGTAAGTTAGTTACCGTGACCGAGTGTTGTGGCGCAACTTGGGAGAGGCCTATGTCCAGCAGTGGACTGCGATAGGCTGAGTTGATGAAGTTACAGATACCGGCACGAGTCGTGAGCACAAACTTCACCTGCGCAGAAGTTCATTTATAGATCTGTTTGGTGGAATAACAGGAGCGCGGGGTGCCAACGCCGAACATTGCATTTACGCGATTGGTCAACAGTCGATGCTCGTCGTCTATTGGACAATTAGGTGTCATTCGGCTACCGTAAACTTTCGGTTCAACTTTATTGAATCAAATTTTCGAATTTAAAACAGTTTATTTTTCTTTTGTTGTAATTAATTTATATTTTGATTTTTGAGTGTTTAACGTTTTGAATTAAAAATTGTTTTTTTTTTCTTCTTCATCTTCCTTTATTTATTACAAGATTGTATTTAACTTGCAATGTATGTACGTATCATAGACCAAGTAAAAACTCAAGACAAATTCCAGCGGAACATTGAATTGATGCAGGGTCTGCAAATGTATGAGTGACATTGACAGCGATCGGAGTGTTGCTAGATAAAATATTTTTACCCCTGATATCAAACAACTGACCACGACTAATATCAAGTCTTTAAATAATTAATACGATCCAATTATGAAAAGACACGGATTGACTGTCAATTTAAATTTTCCGTATATTACTTTTTTTTTTTTTTTTGTTAGCCTGTACTGTCCCACTGCTGGGCAAAGGCCTCCCTCAATTCCTTCCATCTATCGCGGTTCTGTGCCGCCTCCTGCCAGCTGTCATCAAGAAAGACTATTAGGTATATTACTAATCACAATTATTGTCATTCGTTATCAGTATACCAACGACTAGGATCAGGGCTAGAAAGGCAAAATACGGCAAAATTTGTGTCTCAATTTGCTAAATAATTCGTGTCCCTGGCCGTACATAGAATATAACTATATAATAAAAAATTGTTATTTGCTATGCAAGATTGTAAAGTTGTTATTTAGCGCGTTTTCTTCAATAAAGCAAGCGAAGGATTTAAGATTGAATTCTAAAATATAATCAAACAAATGTAAAGGCACGAGACGCAAATAATTTTGCAGCCGTGCAAAACACACAACTTTTCATCTCACTGCAGCGAAGAAAATGCTAGATGTAAGAAAAACAATTGAAATATAATTAATCAGGGTTTAATTATTCATAGTAGTTACTTGAAAAATGGAACATTATACTAAAAATAAAATTACTGCTGTTGGTTGGATACTTGTGTACTATTCCTTGGTAAATTATTTGCAAAATTATCAAAAATTACTCATTTCATTGGATTCCATTGTGGTAGATATGAAGGATTCATTATGTTGTTTTAATAGAAATTTTCACCCGACTGCGGCGCAGCCTAAAAGGAGTGATCACGTTTTTAGTCATGTATAAATCATGCTCAACAAAGTGTTCGCTACAAATGAGTGAATAATTGGATGGTGACCAATTATTTTCATTTATGCTATTACGTATTACTTCAACCCACTCTTTTTTTCTGTTATGGTCTTTCGGAAAGCTAAAAAGTAAAAAAAGCGTAAAAATAACATGACGATTAATTTTACCCGATTTCTGGGGTAAATTATAATTTATTAACATGCAACACAGGAATATTCCTTGCCGCGGTAAGGTTACAAGAAAATGAATTGTAAACATTAAAATATGATTAAAATAAATTACTAACTTGTGAAAAGTAATTCCATCTGATTTTTTATGCGCTGTAGAATTATTTTTGCACCGTTTCACGACATACGAAGGCATTTTATGATTTTTTTCAAAGCTGTTTGACAGTTAAGTGTCGTGGTGACACGTTCGGTGATTCGAAATACAATAAGCAGTTCGGCTTGGTTTGAATGTGAGTGTGTGCGTAATTCGCGTGTACTACGCAAATCGGCAGGGTTTTGAATGTATCAAATTTTTGTTCTTGACATTTGGTCTATAGGTATATTGTCAAAGGTACGTATGTAAATATATTTGTTAGAGTGGAATCTTGCAACTCAATTTTGAAGCAGCTATCTTCAATCTATTTAGCTGAAATTTTGTACAATATGGGTATCAAATGAAAGGACTTGCTGAGAATACGAATGCGAGTTAAAAACCTGTCCATCGATAACTAAATAGTCAAAAAATTATTAAAAGTCAAAATGTTTTCTGTTTATTTATCTGTGCGTAAAAAAAAGTCCCAAAATCATAATATGGGTGAAATTCGAGAAAGTTTGTATTTTCTATAACTACCCATAATCCTTATAAAACGCTAACGGTGTAGTGAACAAAGATACTAAATAATTTTGGTCGAAAGTGTACATGCGCGAACTTGCCCCCACTACTGTCCATCTGTGCTCACGACTCATGCCGGCTACTATAGTTAGTTACACACAACCGTTCGAAAGTGCCATTCCAAATCCGTGCAAAAACCACCGTAGGTACCTATTTCTGCCGCCAAACAGTGAAGCTTGCATTACTGTTTCGGCGTGATGGGTATGGGTGCCGGTGGGTGCCGGTGAAATCACGATCACATGAGACTTTCCATCTTCATGTTTCAGTTTGGCGAACCAACTTGCGGCACCATTTAGGCAACAGCCTAGGTGGTAACCGTACCAGGTGGGTAGCTCGTTTCGCCACCTATACTATAAAAAAAGTAACCAATAAGTTTACTCCAAACGCTATTCGCTAATCCGAAATTTAAAACTTCAGTCTAGGATTTGTGAAAAGCGTTTAGTTACGGCCAAAATTAATATCCAATGTATCCACGATTTGCCTACTAGAGATAGAAATTTGACATAAACGACGTTTCGTTTTGACGTCCGTACCTATGTCACTGCAGGGATCCAGCAGAATACCAGCGTCAGGTATAATACCTGGCACATGCTGAGCTGGACACCCATTTGGTACAATACTGAGACACATATCACACTTTTTATTGTATTGTATTTTACTTGTATGTTCTGTGTCTTGTTTTTGTACTAAATAAACGTTTTATCTATCTATAAAATGTATGGAGCTTATGTCAAATTTCTAACTCTTGTAGGGCAAATCGTGGATAGATAGGATGTTAATATCTTTCCTCACGGATTCGGAAAGGTAAGATTCGGATAGGGTTTCAAGATGGAAAAAAGTCCTGAGATTCAGTCGCAAATGTAATTAAGAACTTTTTTTTTTGTAACTCTCTAATAAAAAAAATCTACTGTATTTCATTGGAAAATCTAATAATCCTGAATTTTTTAAATCCAGCTACAATCTTGTCACGAGCCTAAAATCCTGAAAGCTGATTATGGATGGGAACGATCGGCAGACTATCAGAAGGTCTGCTTAAAATTTGACTTTTAGCCCCTACCTATCCTACCAATATATAGGTACTCATTGATTTATTTGTGAATTTCTTCAATGTTTATCAAGTAAACAGTTTTCTTAGCTTTAAAACTTTAAATCCAAGTCTGGACCTGAAATCTAATGTAGGTACAAAAACTAGCCGACAAGGAAAATAGTGCTCAAACATATACAGTCGGGTTTGCTACCGAACCGTCACAGAATCACAATGTCCGCACACAATAGCACAGCATCATAAAAACACAATAAATATATAGGTAATAACTTAATTATGTGCCATTAAAGAATCGATATCCTTAAATCGTAAAATCGATTCTCGAAAATCGATTTCTAATCGGTAATCGAGGTATTTGTATGCCGTTGATTTGTGATCAGCGGCTGTAAACCTTTTTTATAATCTATCCAGCCAGAGGCTTGGATACACACACCTTTTAGACCTAAATTAATGAGCTAATTTTATCAATGAATTGAGGTTACCAAAATCTAGATTATTTGAACGTCAACCTCACTTGCATAGGTCTCTTTTTGCTTGTGATATTTTGAAACTCCTACAGTACCTACATTGGTCATCAGACTTGACTTTGACTTACTTAGTCCAGAGTCCAGACTCTGGACTACATACAATCAGGTGACGAGGCGGTTGCAACTTTAGTGCCTTCATCTCCAAGCAGGTTCTTATCTCCTGCCCGATTCCACATAGTAATATTTATGGACTATAACGGAAAAAAAACTACAAATGACTGGCGGGTGGCGACCCCTGGTTCACGAGATGATTTTTTTTGCGAATGAGCTCTAGTAAACCCCTTTCAAGGAATACGTCGAACTCAAATCACACTGTATTTCCTCACCTCGCCATAACTTTGACACATAGAATTTCATCAATCAACTATAGACGCATAACAATAATAATTTTGCATACAATCGTTTATCGTATTCGGCGGGCAATCGTCTAATAATTGTCCGCCATATTGGCTGCGTTCGCGCCAACCGCCATTGTGACTAATTTGTAACAATGGGCGCCAATTACTTTAATATTAATTAATGACGACGACGACATCTAATTGTTTAGTTGTGATATTATTCTAATTTAAATGTTTGTTGCTTTTGTTTTATTGTTTTAGTCTTTGTTAGGCAGAACCCTGTCTTGTGATGGTGCAATGTGTGTTATAATTCTATGCATGCAGGCACTCTTTGGGGCATATAGGATCCATGTATTCCTCAGTGTGTGCGAATCGGAATTTGATTATCACTAATCACTTGTAGTCACTGGGAAACCATCGTGATGAAACCTGCACACCTTCTTCCCCTATCGTGTCGACATGAGCTTCATAACGATAATAGCTCATGCCGTGAGAAAAAGATTAGCCAGTCAGCAGGTTGGTAGCGGCGCTGATTGCCCAAGGTGCGCCAGACGATCAATTAACGATATTTACTTCACTCGTGGAGGCTCTTTTAATTCACCTCACCTGCATACCTGAGAGAAATAAGTCTGATGATAGGAATAATTAGTCACTATAAAAACAGGATAAGCAAGACCATTTCGTGTGGTACCGGACGTAAGGAATTGCACCACTCTATATCTTCTCATAGGTGTCGTGAAAGGCGACTAAGGGATTCACCAGAGGATGGGCAGCAGCGTTCTCTGAGTATTTAACCAACCAACTGCGATCGCCAAACAGCCTGCCAAACGTGGCGATTATGGCATATCCCTACTTAATGGAGTAGGCCTATGTCTAGCAGTGGACGTATTTCGGCTGAAATAATGATGATGATGAAGCAAAACCATCATCAACACAGCCTATAACAGTCCAATGCTGGACATAGGCCTCTCCCAAACTGTGTCGCAACACTCGCTCCTTCGCCTTCCAGTCCTGCCCAGCTACCTCCTTCAGGTCGTCGATCCACTTGGCTGGGGACACCTTACGCTGCGTTTGCCGATTCGCGGTCTCCACTCAAGGACTCGTCTGCTCCAACGGCCATCGGTCCTTCGAGGATGGCGAGCCCACTGCCACTTCAGCTTGCTGATCCTACAAGCTACCAAACTGTGCCACAACACTCGCTCTTTCTCCTTCCGCATCCAGTCCCCCCCAGCTACTTTCTTCAGGTCGTTGGTCTACCTAGCTAGGGGGCACCCTACGCTGCGTTTGCCGATATGCGGTCTCCACTCAAGGACTTCTCTCTCACTCAAAGAGTTCTCTAAACCGACGAGCATGCATGACGAGATTAATGGACGTAGATGAAGCGAAAGAGGTGTGTCAGGATCGTAGCAGGTGGACATCCATAGTCTCTGCCTACTCCAATGGGAAACAGGCGTGATAATATGTATGTATGAGTACTCAAGGACTCGTCTGCTCCAAAGGCCATCGGTCTTTCGACAGACATGGTCTACCCACTGCCACTTCAGCTTGCTCATTCTAAAAGCTAATACGTCAGTCACTCTGGTTCTTCTCCGGATAATCTTTAGTATAGTATCTTCTATAGTAGTAGTAGTAGAGCTCCTTTGTGAAAGAGCTCGTCCGGGGAAGTACTACCACCGTATCTACTTCTCCGCCAAATAGTGATGCTTGCATTGCTGTGTTTCGGTCTGAAGGGTTCGGGTGCCCGTGAAATTACAATCACATGAGACTTTCCATCTTCATGTTTCAGTTTGGCGAACCGCCTTGCGGTACCATTAAAGTTGTTATGGGCAAAGGTAACCGCTTAACATCAGGTGGGCTTTTAGCTCGTTTCAACAACCTAACATAAAAAATAAAAATAAACTCATTGACGTCTGTGGTCTAGTGGTTCGAGGGTCGGACTGCTGATCACGAGGCCGTGGGTTCGATTCTCACAGGACACAAATATTTGTGTGATGAACATAAGTGTTTGTGTTGGTCTGGGTGTTTCTTATGTATTATAAGTTTACAAAAACAAAAAAAGTACCTATGTAAGTATTATATCCATTGTCTAGTACCCATATCACAAGCTCTGCTTAGTTTGGGACTAGATGGTGCTGTGTAAAAATGTCCCGAAGATATTTATTTATTATTACAGACCTTTTCCTATTTAAAGCATGATAATTCTAGAATGATATATGACCACAGATTAGTTATTCCGTCCCGGTTATTATTATGTTAATAAGCACAAATTGCGCACTGCATTTGAATGACAAGTACACCTCGCACCGTTTTAATCATTGCTGGCCGATGACGTAAGGTGCGAATATGACGTCATCTTTATTTATTTATTTATTTATTTATATATGCTTTATTGTACACCATAAAAGACATTACATTGAATATGTATTTAAACTATTGTACAAATGGCGGCCTTATCGCGATCAGCGATTTCTTTATCTTCTTATTTATTTCTTTATCTTTCGAGATATTTAGGACACAGTTTAAAAACAATGCGTCAATTATATTTATTATGATATTACAGTTATAAGAGGGCCATCTAACTGTCTAAACATATTCAAGGAAGTTAAAAACATAAGTGATATACCCATTTTATAAACTGATTATAACTTTATTAACCTTTATATAGCAGCCCGGAGTCTGGATTTGTGCCCGGTCAATGGCAATAGGCTCGCCCCCTATTACATGGGACTATAACATAACTGGCGAAATGTGGGTGTACTATACACCTCTGCCTACCTCTTCGGGGAAAATACAGGCGTGATGTTATGTTATGTTATATTGTGTGTTACCTTTATAATAAAACAAGTTTAACCGGATTACATCGCGTATACTTATTATTTAAATTGGTTTTTAAAAAAATGGTTTAATTGGTTTTGGTTTTATTAATAAAAAAATTACGGTAGATTTAAATATATTTTTTTGAAATATCTGTTAAGACGCTTGTCACCTTGGTCTTCCTGCGACCACGAACGCAGCAAAGCTTCCGAATCGTCAGGAAAACCAATTGAAATAAAATACGCGATATAATCCGGTTAAACTTGTTTTATTATAATGTGTAGTGATTGACTGCCTCGTTGGTCTAGTGGTCGCAAGCGCGACTGCTGAGCGTGGGGTCCTGGGTTCGATACCCGGGTCGGGCAAAGTGTTATTGGGTTTTTTCATTAGGAAATTCTCAGTGGCAGCCCGGAGTTTGGATTAGTGCCCGGTTAATGGCAATAGGTCCTATTACATGGGACTGATAACATAACTGGCGAAATGTGGGTGTACTGTTACACCTCTGCCTACCCCTTCGGGGAAATACAGGCGTGATGTTATGTTATGATGCGTAGTGATCGCGAAAACCTAATAAATATATTTACCTTTATTTTTTTGCTTTCTTAAATACGGTGCTAAGGACTTGATTATACAGGGTGATTTGAAAAATACACTATATTTGTATAAAGTGCATTAAAAGAGCCTCCACGAGTGACGACATTTAATTGATCGTCCGGCACTTACAACCCTAACGCCTTTAAAGCTGGAGTGAATCGGCACCTAATAGGTTTGCTCGCTCCATCGTCGACCACATCTTGACAAAGCTGTCTAGATTGCGGTCAAGAGCAGATCTGCATCTGATAAAAAAACCGGCCAAGTGCGAGTCGGACTCACGCAGTAAGGGTTCCGTACCACCCATCGACCTGATACCCCATAGAAACTGATTTAATTTACGAGAGTTTATCAAAAGACATCAACGAACATACACGAAATGTGAATTTTTGCATCTCTTTCTTACGCAGGTACCACGACATAAGTCTATGTTTGCCCTGTTTTTAGTATTTTTGCTAAACTACATAGTACGTACTATAATCAGACCAAGTTTGACGCTGGTATATATTACCGTTTTTAAGATAGAGCAGGAACAAAAACGTTGAAAAAAATGCATGTTTTTAGAGGTTTCTTGTATGGGGACCCCTTGTGGTTTTAGACTTTTTTATTTTTAGTATTTGTCGTGATAGGTACCGTAGTAACACATATCCTGAGAAAATTTCAACCGGCTACCTATTACCGTTCAAAAGATACAGCCCTGTGACAGACAGACGGACGGACGGACAGCGTAGCGAGAGTAATAGGGTCCCGTTTGGCACCCTTCGGGTACGGAACCCTAAAAAAGTTGGCAGTCAAACGCAAGCCAATTAGTAAAAAAAAAAGATAATAGTTCATTTTAGCCATCAGCCGTTAATAGTCCCATAATGTTTAGCCGTATCCAGATATAGGCCGAGCTCATTGTTTGTTTGAGGCTTGGTTTGAGGAATGACTGCCTTATACGTTAAAAAATAATGATAGCACATTAATAATCAATAATTCGTTAATAAATCCATCGATAATATCCGTTCAGAGGCACAATGTTCGGCGATTATCATAATAAATAGATTTGTTGGCGCCCGCGACTGCCGGACGCTCTGGCTGTGAAGTAGTGATAGCAAAATAGAGTATTTGACTACTAGGTACTCAAAATTAATAAATTTTATTTTGAAGAATATAAATAACACGATTTGCTAAAAAATTCGTTGGTTTTGTTAGGGTATGCCCAAATAACAAAACCAACGAAATATATGTTCCGTACGCAGTGGCAGCACAATATACATAAACTAGTGCAAAGTATGTAAGTTCTCGTCATAATTAGTACACTTTCTGTACACACATGACGGCATTTTTGTTTTTTTTTATCACACGTCACGTTCGGCGCCTAGCTTGATGGAGACTAGTAGCAAAACGTCCCAATTTGGACGTTTTCGAGTCTTCAGATTGCGCCCGCAACAACATATGTGAACTTTAAAAAATATCATCAATGTAAGTTAATTATTGCTAATTTTTATTTATAATAGTTTTAAGATTCCTACAGGCACCGCTGGCGAATGGACCAGACATAATCAAAAAGTGTCTGAAATTCCAAAGTTCAACAAATCCGAAAGTAACATAACAACATAACATCACGCCTGTATTTCCCCGAAGGGGGAGCCAGAGGTGTAATAGTACACCCACATTTCGCCAGTTATGTTAAATCCGAAAGTATGGATGTTTATTTCTTTGTTTGTCCTACAAAGGTTGCGTATGCGTCGTTAACTGGGGCAATAAACAATTTTTCTTTCTTTTCTTTTCTTTCTTCAATAATCCTGAAACGGCTGAACTGATTTGGATGAATTGGCATCAGGGTTATTGCTGATCCAGAATTTTATCACATCAGCGGATGCTGATGCTGATTTTTGACATTGACATCAGTGGATGCTGATTTTTTTTAAATTGGAAATGTGTACTGATTCTTATGAATTTATATAAAAATGTATTTGAATTAATTTATGTAATTTTTTTTAGGATTACTGAAAACGTTACTCAATTTTAGGCGCATTTTAAAAGGAGTTTTAAGGCTTTTCTTTTTAACCGACGAAAAAAATGAGGAGATTCTCAATTCGACGCGTATATATATTTTTTTTTTTATGTATGACCACGCATTACTTTTTACAGAGTGGTCCAATTTTGATGATTCTTTTTTTAATGGATAGGATATATCTCGAAGTTGGTCCCATTTAAATTTCAAAATCAAAATCCACCCCTAAGGGTAGTAAAACAGGGGATGAGTGTTTGTTCACCCACTGAATTCTTACCTGTTAATCGATTCTGTTGAAACTTGACATAAATATAGTTCTGGACACTACGACATAATGGAGACCTGGAGTTAGATTTTAACCACAAAAAAATTCAATATAAATCTTTTTACCAAAAAATTGAACCGACGGAAACAGAAACTGAAAAGGGAAAAATAACTAATTATGAGTCGGCGCCAAACAACCAATAAACGAAGATCATTAGATTACTTTAAATAAATAATAAAAACAACGTCACATCAAATACAACGTGAAATTTTAACGATAAACTATAACTTTCCAAAAATGCGTTCTCCGCTCGGCCACTTGCAACTTGCACGCACTTTGCTTGTTAAAAGTTCGTTTGGCGCCGACTCATAATTAGTTATTTTTCGCTTTTCAGTTTCTGTTTTCGTCGGTTCAATTTATTGCTAAAAAGTTTTATTATATAAAAGCATTTGAGCTTTCTTTCACTATGTTTAAACAAACGAGAGATAAATAGGTATACAAAGTTTCTGCATATAAAGAAAGAAACCTTTTGTAAGTGAAATTGTTTAAACTGGACCTACTTTATTCCATGTGGTGCTGGACGTAAAGAATTGCACCACCCTATATCTTCTCATGGGTGTCGTAAAAGGCGACTAAGGTATTCACCAGAGGATGGGCAGTAGCGTTCTCTGAGTATTTAACCAACCAACTGCAATCGCCAACCCGCCTGCCAAGAGTGGCGATTACGGCATATTTCCCCAAACTGCTTGAAGAAGCCTATGTCCAGCAGTGGACGACTTTCGGCTGACATGATGATGATGAATGATGGACCTACTTTGAGCGCACAAAAGAGCAGCGCTAACGCAATTGCCAATATTTCTTTGTTTAAAAAAAGGTAGAGTTCCCCTTATTATCTTAATGCTTCTTCATTAACGAATGCAAATCATAAGATTTGCATTCGTTAATTAAGAGATTGATTATTTTTATCCAGCAAAGTCAAGACAATCCAACATAAATAATTTTCATACTTGGCTTTTTATTCATCATCATCATCATTTCAGCCTTAAGACGTCCACTGTTGGACAAAGGCAAATGTTGGGGGATATGCCATAATCGCCACGCTTGGCAGGCGGGTTGGCGATCGCAGTTGGTTGGTTAAATACTCAGAGAACGCTGCTGCCCATCCTCTGATGAATCCCTTTTATAATCTGGTGAATTCCCTGGCTTTTTATTAGCTGACTATAATAGCTCCACATTGCCCTTTTTGTTAGAACGACTCTTTCAACTGTACTGTCTGCTGTTGACATTTGTCGTAATAGACAAGTTTGTTTTGGTTTTGCTAAAAATCACCGAAGTGCAATAATCTGTGCTATGATTGGTCAAAACCATAAACTTATTATACTAGCCTCAGATTAATACTACACTATACTAGCGGTCAAAACTCACAAGCGAAACAAAAAAATGTGCCATAAGCCCCTCCCTCTTCGGTCACGTTACAACATGAACATCAGCATAAATATCAGCATCATTTAATGCGGATGCTGATGCTGATGTTGAAAATGATGCTGATGATCAGCGGATGCTGATGCTGATGCTGATATTCGCAACAACCCTGATTGGCATACAGATAGACCATTACCCGGTGTAACATATAGGCTACTTTTTATACCGGGAAAATAAGTAGTTGTCGAGGAATGCGCAATTTTTTTTTTATGTGATAAACCGAATTATACGGGGGTGAAGCCGCGGGCACCGGGTATTAAAAAATAATGGTCAATTACCCTATTGTGTGTGTAGGTACTTGACAGAATAGAGGAAATAGAAGTGTTATAAGAAAAAAAGGCTCTCGTAAAAAGGAATCGTTTCGATGCACGCAGTAATCACTCACAATATCATTATCTTTTACAGTGTTGCGTGTTGTTTGGGACTTGATTATTGAAATACTTGTTTTTTTCGTAAACCCGCTATAATTTCGACAGCATTTTAATTTAAAACGCCAGACGACATATTGTTATTTTATTTGTGACAATACGACAACAACTACCGTGAAACGAGACTTGTTGCGTAATCGCGGCTGTTTGTCTTACTATGGGTATGAATGTGTGCGTGCGTATTTTTAAGCTAGCCGTCTTACTATGAGTGCTTTACTTATTGTTTAGCGAGATTCCGTCCGCCTTTTTTTATTCGTTCATGGAGTGTAAGTTGTTTATAGTGAATATTTTAAAGATTAAGGTAGCAATTAATCTTCATATCGTTTCGAATAACAGTCGGTAATAAAATAAAAAACAATATATTTTCATCTTTATCTGCCGACCGTATCAATCGTGAAGGCACGCGAATAAATAATCAATTTACGTATGTGAACCGTTCCGATATATTGCATTATCTGTGGTATGTGACACTGACGTTTCTTGACAGTTATGTGGTCAGGTGACGAAATAGAGAACTAAATTACAAATGTACCGGGTTTGACATATTGTTGACATTTGTCTTTAAACCTAGGCACATGGTTTAATAACACAGACCTATTACGTGCTTATTACAATAATGTTTCACCAAGTACCTATTATCTTCCCGTGACAGCTAGGTCACGTGATTGCTCCAAGACTATGTCATCGGCTGTGGAGCCAATAGCGGGCTGTTAGCGTGCGCGTGCCAGCCCGTACTTTTAAGTCAGTATAAAATGTCTTTGCTTTTAAGCGAGCCTTCTTACCATGTGTGCTTCACTTATTGCTTAGCGAGATTCCGTCCGCCTTTTTTTATTCGTCCATGATGTTATGCTTTTGTTTCTATCTGTAGTAGGGCAAATAGCGGATAGATAGGATATTAATTTCGACCGTTAGTTTGACATAAAAGTTCCATACAACTTATATCAAATTTCTATCTCTAGTTGGGCAAATCATGGATAGGTAGATAGGATATTAATTTTGCCCTTAAATCAGAAAACATCATGAGAGAACTGAGTGAGTGCTCCATACAGGTCTCGATGGTGTGTGTAGTCCGCCAACCGGCAGTAGGCCAGCATGGTGCTGGCCACTTGGCCAGAAAATCTCCACGTATGCCTAACAGCTGTCAGACCTTCTGGAGGGAACGGCAGTTGTTAGGCCGGTGCATCCTGGGTACTGGGTGATAAGCAGTGATAGCCTAGCGGTTGAACGCTTGCTTTTCGTGCAGGGGGTGTGAGTTCGATCCTGGTCCGCACCTCTGACTTTTCGAATTCATGTGCGGATATATATTCGATTATCACTTGCTTTAACGGTGAAGGAAAACATCGTGAGGAAACCTGCACACCAGAGAGTGCTCCATACAGTTCTCAATGGTGTGTGTAGTCCGCCAACTCGCACTAGGCCAGCGTGGTGGACTAAGGCCTTAGCCTTCTCATACTGAGAAGAGGCCCGTGCCGAGCAGTAGTGGGACAGTAATGGGCTGGTTATGTATATGTATGTATGTATCCTGGGTACGGGCAATAAATATCCTTTCGAGGGAAATTATTATCCTTCAGGGGATTTTATTGCCTGTGGAGAATATTCTGGTGCGGGTGGGGCTCGATCTGGGCCAATGGGGTGTGACTCCGCGTGTTCCTCTGAAGTAAGCAGAGGGCACAGTGGAGGATGAGGGATGAGGAAGAAAACTCTATAAAAAATTACGGGAGGATAGGCCCTGCGGGCGGCGGACTCGGGGTAGTCTGCTGCCTGGCGTAGTTTGCGCGGCTGGTGTTGCTGCCGTGGCTGGCGAGGCTTGCAAGGCTGGTGTGGCTGGCGTGGCCGTGACATCGGCGTATTAGCAGCGTCATGGCGGGGCCCGTGAGGTGGCACGCAGCGTTCCGTGTGTGCTGCCGGGGAGGGTGCGGCTGACATTAGGCTGCACGGGGAGAAGGGGCTCGCCTGCTTGTGGCGGGCCGGGACCTGTCGGGGGTGGTTGTGTGAATACTCACGGGTTCCCACGCCCCCGGCTAAGGTAGTTGAAGGAACACCGTGGTGGTTTTAGTCGGTAAGAGTCCGACACTGGCTTCACCCCGGGCGGAGTGCGTCCACGAGAATTTCCTTGAGTCAAAAAAACAAAAAATACAACGTGTTGATCTGTATTCGTGCCATATTTACGGAGGTGACTGATACCACTGATACTGAACACGAATCAATAAAAAAATGTGGATCAACGGATCACCGCGGAATGAGAGTGAGCGCGAGGCAAAATATGAGGATTGCTGGGTAGGAGTAAAGCGGCATGAAGTGAATCTACTTCGAATGAAAATGTAATAAGCGACATATTAGAAAAACAATAATTACCCAGAAATTATGTGCATTTTCAAAAAAAATACTTTTGTAAAACATTTCATAATAATAAATCAATATTTAGGTGAAATATCATACCAAAATACTATTAAGTGTACGATATATGTACGAAACTGTTTATTTTCTGAGGTATTTTTGACTTTTTTATGGTCGAGTCAAATAAATGCATTCGTGTTTTAAACTCGGTCATATTGTCACGTATATCCTTGAGTATCATGTCTTTTAATTTCAGTACCATACAGTGATTAGTATTATAAGCAGGTTTGAAATTATTTAGCAAGAATAACGGGTTTCGGGGCCTTAAAAGGAGTACCTGTCCGCTTTGTTAACGTAACTAAAATCTGAAATCTGTTGACTATGATACCGTAATGTTTTAATAACCTATCTATCCACGATTTGCCTTACTAGAGATATAAATTTGGCAGAAAGTACCATATCTTTTATGTCAAATTTCTATCTCTAGTAGGGCAAATTGTGGATTATAGGTTCCGTGTGGTGCCGGACGTAAAGAATAGCACCACCCTATTTCTTCTCATGGGTGTCGTAAAAGGCGACTAAGGGATTCACCAGAGGATGGGCAGCAGCGTTCTCTGAGCATTTAACCAACCAACTGCGATTGCCAATCCGCCTGCCAAGCGCGGCGATTATTGCATATCCCCGCATTAGAGAGGCCTATGTCCAGCAGCGGGCGTGTTTCGGCTGAAATTATGAGGTTATTGAAAACGGCCGTAACTCCTTTTCTTGAGCTGTTAGTCATACGTTTCTGTTTAATATCGAAAGAGGAAAACTACAATCTATAAAAAACCGATACACAGTTCTTTTTTTCCGCCTCGGAGTGTCTGCCCGTTTGTGTATGTGATGGATGACAGGATGACACAGGAAATCCTATGTATGCGTATGACTCAGATAGACATAAAAAAAAACTATATTGACAAATTTTATTGCTTATTAAACAGATATAAAAAGTAACAATAAATAATTTAATAAAAATCAGCGTTGACTTTTATAACTACACCTGGTATGCTATAAAAATAGACGTCATATTCGAAAATCTATTTTTATGGTCAACATCCTGAATTTTAAGGGTTGGTTTCACCTCTTTCTTTTTGCGTCATTGAGTTATAAACTACTAATATAGGGTCTTACTTAAATAATGGCAAATATTCTAGGAGATAAACCTATAGGCTACAAAGGTGCTTTTCAACAACAACAAAAATGAACCTTTTTTGTACTTTTTCAAAACGAGTGATTAAAACAATTGTTTTTTTTTTCTTTGCATAAAATGAAAGAAAGAAAAATAGTTTATTGTCACAGTTAACGACGCGCAACATTTAAACAAGAGTGATAAACACAAGCAGGTAAGTTATAGGTGGGGTTACATCGAAAGTAAAACAAAAAAAACACATAGGTAAAAAATTAAGAAAGGACAGTCGATACAAAATATAAGAAATGTATAGTTGACCGCAAAATCTTTCCTCTTTGATTAAATAGCACTAAGGTCATGAACTCGACCACGTGACCTACCTGCGTAGGATGCATAGTAAGAATTAGCGTGGATGGATGTTGAAAATAATACAGAGCCAGTAAATCTACCGTAAGTCAAGTATTTAAAAAATATTGTTTAATATCAGTAAAACACAACTATACTTATAATAAAACAAAGTTTAACCGGATTAAATCGCGTATATTATTTAAATTGGTTTCCCTGACGTTTCGAAAGCTTTGCAGCATTTCGTGGTCGCAGGTAGACTAAGATGACAAGCGTCTTTACAAATATTTCTAAAAAAATATTTTAATCTACCGTACAATATTATTAATTAAAATCGTTTCGATGCACGCAGTAATCACTCACAATATCATTATCTTTTACAGTGTTGCGTGCTGTTTGGGACTTGATTATTTTTAGGACTGGGTTCCAAACAGGTGGTAGCTGCCAACCATCTTCTCTATTAAAATTAGGATGTTTTTTAATTTCAATAGCCTCACGGAGCATTCTAGGTACATATCGGTTTTCCTTCGCCAGAACTTGTGGTTTATCAAATCGAAGAAAATGGTTGGGTTTGTCTAGGGCATGTTCACACACTGCAGACTTTGTGGAGCGTCTGTTCTTGACGTCAGCTATATGTTCTTTAATTCTAGTGGCTATACTACGCTTTGTTTGCCCTATGTATGATAACCCACAATCACAATCAATCTTGTAGACCCCTGCATCTTGTAAGGGAATGTGACACTTCAAAGTCTGAGGAGTTGGCTGATCTTTCTTTGGGGCTTGAAATAGGTTTTGATAGAAGCACGCTTCACAATATGACCAATTCTGTCGGTGACCCCTTTGATGAATGGTAGAACAGCAAGTCGACGATCAACTGTTCATCCGGATTTAATCCGGTTAAACTTTGTTTTATTATAATGTGTAGTGATCGCGAAAACCTAAGAAGTTATTACAACTATACTTGATTAATTTGATATTTGAAATGAATGCTATACCATTCATAGAGCCTAGCCCCACAATATTTGCCAAAAACCATATATTATAGACGTAATTACATTACATCTGCTTTGTAGGCTAGGCTCTCGATTCAATAGAGGCATATCAATAGGCCTGTTGGGAACGATGCGGCGGCGCTGGTAGATGCCAAACTGCAAAGGCTCGAACACCGGTGAATAGTTGCTAGCCTATCGGATATTTGGAATTGTATGATCTATTTCACCCAAGCCTTTTCCATCATCGGACAACCAGACACACGCCCATACGCCACTGTTAAATGGTATAAAAAACAATTCTGTAATTTTTTTACTCAAGAAACGACGCGCTTCTATTGGCAACTGATATTTATCTGTACGAATAAATAGAACAGTTTTCGGAATTCGATAGCCCGTAATTCATCTTTATAGGGTTTTTTGCTTGAGGTTTTGCGTCTAGACTTTTTCATTTGCCATCGTCGACCGCACCATCGCCTAACATCAGGTGAGTTGGCGGTCAAACGCAAGCATGTAAAAAAATTGCTTTATTGTCACCACAACCTCTTGTGTCGACTGGTTTTGGTCTGCCATGCGATGCGTGGTGATTATTGCAATTTCTCCTTTAACCTTTATAGAAATTATGCCATAAAGAGACCCATATTCAGTAGTTGCTTTTTTGTTCTCTCATTGTTCGGTTCCGTTCGCTCAACATTATAGTGTTATAACTTATAACACCTCTTTAAAATTGTAACTTATAACTTTTATACCAGTGAAACCAACCTCAATCTCTCTATTAATTGCGGCCCCTTCAATGTGCGTTAACATTATGCGTCGCGCGTCCCGTCGGCAGCATAAAGGCGGCAGCGCACAATGCATTGCATTCGTAATGCACTTGAAATGAACGCGCCTAATTGATTTGTACGCGCCTGTCATGTTGGCAATGCTTATGATTTTATATGACGTCATTTTATACCAAAAGTGTTATTGATTTTTTAGGTTTTTATAGGCTTCTGTTGTTTTGAAAGCATTATGACATGTTGGGACATAAATGCCAAAGCTAAAGCTTCTGAGGGGATCTCAGAAGTCTGTGCCAGAGGATTGAATTAGGTAATTTAAATACAGAAATACAGTCGTCTATCGTAACTCGTAACCAATTTAACTAGGTACCCAATCTAAAATCTTGTTGTTTGCATACAAAGCAATATTTTTGTACCATCTCAATCTGAGGATGGGTAATTGGCACGCTTCAACCAAATCAGATGATATTGTCAAGATGTTAGATTAAAATGATGAAGTAATTATTTCAGCCGTTAATCCCTTTGCCTGAGCGTCCACCGATCGGTAATAGCTTTTATGGGATACATTAAAGGAGCTTATACCAAATGTAGTCAATAAATGTTTATTTTGTTTGCTGCATCCCTAAGTGGAAAATTGTCACCAAGCTTTTTGTTTCAAATAAAAAAGTTATTCTAAACAAAAACTGTCAGAATTCCCGCTAAAAATTCAGTAGATTCAAATCGATCCAACATTTTGACAGCTATATGGCGGGAAATCGAACAAAAACGACTTCCCAAGACGATTCCCCGAATGACGTGAAGCGATGTGAAAATTAAATCAAATGCGAGTTACGTTTTATTTTATCGGCACAAAACTGCACTTTGTCGCGCCGACGAGCGTTCGATTCCAATTAATCAATTACCATAACATAAATAAGCGCGCGGCGGCCATTTTAAGTGCGCCATCTTGCGTTGAGCTGTCATTTTTGGAGCATCATTAATGACAATTAAAGGCTTGTAAAATGAAAAGTAGTTTCTATTGAAAAATATAACTATAGAACTATAGAAAACGTGACTGGAAAATATTGGAAATCGATATGTTTACTGTGCGATCTTAAGCGAACTGCAGAATTGAAGCTTTTTAGGGATTTTAGCCTCAATGAATAACGGCCAAAATTAATATCCAATCCATATCCAATCTATCCACGATTTGCCCTACTAGAGATAGGAATTTGACATAAGCTCCATACAAAATATGTCAAATTTCCATCTCCAGTATGATAAATCGTTGATAGATTGGGTATTAATTTTGGCCGTAAGACACGTAAGTAGCCTAGAATGACATCTAGTAGGTAAGTACTGTTTTTTTTCAAAGGCCACTGTTTTTCTTTGAGTGATTTTAATTTTTCAGCCAACGTGGCATTGTGTGATCAAGATACAATCAACAACATCTTCAATTCCGGTCCAAATTATGGTAAGATTGTTGACCAGCCCAACCCACTATCATATTATGTACTTTATCAACATTTTCCATATCTAGCATTTGAACAAGGAAAAAGTAATGTAGGTAGGTACCATTTTTCACTTTCGCAAATCACAGCTCAAGAAAAACTAGCCGTGTTTAGTTTGTGGATAAAACGTACTTACCATAGACAATGAGCGCTAACTTTTTTCACGTCCAAGGCAAAGGGCATAAGGTTGTTATTCCTCAAGAGGCATTTCATCAACGTTGCATTTATGTTTGTATGAGCATCAAAGACGGATGCTATCAGGCGCATGTGCAGTAAATACTAAGTGCTTTCATAGCCCTTTTTAAATGGTTTTGTTACGTTTTAAACGATTTCTGTTTTTGGATGAGGGTTTAGACCTTGGAGGTTTGAGCTTCCTGTAACTAAAAGGGAATGGATTTCAGTAATTCAAATTTAATTTCGGTTTTTGGTAGGATCTAGGTATCTTTTAGAATCTTTTACAGTTATAAAAGGTATAGGTATTATTGAGTAGGTATAGCTTCACACGAAATTTAATTCTAATTACATTATTAGCATAAAAATACTTATTATAAACTCTGATTTTTCTGAAAATTGTCCACAATATACAATACAATACAATACAAATCCTCTTTATTGCACAACAAGATTATATAGGTATGTTGCCACTATATGTTGCCATCTTTCATTTCCGTTTTTATTGAGACTCACGGTAACTACATTTTTGCCGCAGACCCATCATCCGTCCATAGACGATGTCTGTGGTCTAGCGGTTCGAGTGTCAGACTGCGGAACACGAGGTCGGGTTCGATTCCCACAGGACACAAATATTTGTGTGATGAACATTAGTGTTTGTGTTGGTCTTGTATGTATTTTATGTAAGTATTTACGAAAAATAAGGATATAAGTATTATATCCATTGTCTAGTACCCATAGTACAAGCTCTGCTTAGTTTGGGACTAGATGATGTTGTGTAAAAATGTCCCAAAAGTATTTATTATTTCCCAAAAGTATTTAAAGGAAGTACGTTGACATTCTTCAAGCTAACGCCATCGGCATACGATTGTTTACAATTTACAACTTCTGTTTATCACACACGACGATCAAAATGAATGACAATAATAATAATGAGTTTCTAAACTTGTCTGTCTTTTACTAGTCAGAGGGCTCGTGGTTTGCGGCCTTACGGCCAAAATTAATATCCAATCTATCCACGATTTGCCCTAGTAGAGATAGGAATTTGACATAAGTTCCATACAAAAGATGTCAAATTTCTATCTCTAGTCGTGTAAATCGTCGATCGATAGGATATTAATTTTGGCCGTAAATCAATAACCTATCTATATCCACGATTTGTCCTTCTAGAGATAGAAATTTGGCATAAGTTGTAGGTATGGGTGCTTTGAATGAGTGTCACTTGCTGCAGTCACTGCTTTCAGGATTCAGATGGGTGAATAAGTAACTGGACTTTACTTATCAATAACTCTTAAAAACTTACGGCCGTTTTCAATAACCTATCTATCCCTGATTTGCCTTAGAGATAAAAATTTCACATAAGCTTCATACATTTTATGTAAAAATATCCCTAGTAGGGCATATAGTAGGTAGATAGGTTATTGAAAACGGGCGTTTGTGAGTATGTACCTATAGCGTCCTACTATATTCAGTAATCTGAGCGTCCTACAGTCCTACTCAATTTACTCGTTTCAAACAAAAAATATAAATATTTGCCATTGTTCGAAATTATATTGTAACCTAGTTGAAATCTTGTTGAAATATAGAAATGCACTAAGAAGAGGAGAATGAGTAAGTCATTAAGATCAGAAAGCGATGGCATACAGTTCAACGTGGTGATCTTTAATAACACAGTTAAGAGTTACAGCGATTAGTAATTATTTTTAAATGTTTAAAATTCTACTCGGACTTCTGCCTTGGTACCAAAGCTAAAGAAAGCATGAACATATTGATAGATCATCGATAAATTCAATATGGCCGATTTCCCCGCTTGTAAGCCGAAACAATAAAAATGTAACGCACGCACTCCTGTCGATTATTCACAATATTCACCGAACGCATGATCGGCGGCGCTGTAAAGAAATTAAAAAGAAATAGGGCCATAGACAACACCGCATTGTCTATGGTATTGTCTATGGCGGCGCTTCAAAGGAGGTTTGTTGCAACACAGAATTTCTAATGAATTGATTAATTTATTACGCGTGACAAGATGGCCGCCTTTGATTATTTAAAACAGTAATTGTTTGAATTTTAAATAAATTGGGCGTTGTGTCGAAAATATTTAATTAAGTGTTGCTACTGAGTTACCTTACGACATCTTGAGGACGAGAACACCTGAACTTACCTTAAAAGTCGATTTCACAGCACTTTAACGAGGCTACCACTGAATAACCGAACAAAGAATGGTAGGTAGGATAAAAGATGATATTGCAGACCAGCTCCACGTAAACTGTGTCCAAAAAGGCAAATATTGTCTTTAAAGTTCTGACGTTAATATAGTCACACTTAAAAAAACAAATACCTAAATGAATATTACTTGCTTTGGATAATAAGGCTCGTAAACTAAATCAGTTACATCAGAGCCTTGTGTACCTAGTCCGGTTGAACCGTAAAATTTAACCGTGAGATTTACGGCTAACGGCCAAAATTAATATAGATAGGATATCCACAATTTACCCTACTCTAGATGTGCTCTAGATAGAAATTTGATATAAAATGTATGGAGATTATGTCATATTTCTATCTCTAGTAGGGCAAATCGTGGGGTATTAATTTTATCTATCCACGATTTGCGCTGCTAGAGATAGAAACATTATAAGCTCCATACAACTTTTGTAATTTTTTCACTCTGTTAAGGCAAATCGTGGATAGATTGGGTTATTAATTTGGCGTTATGCCCGATTTACATTGGTCAAGTGCAAGTATTTAGCGAAGTCAATAAGTACAGTGGGTAAGGACAGACTGCTTACACTATTGACTCGCCACTGTCCTATCGGTTTATACTACTGTCGGTGAGCTGTACTCTGGTTTATATCACTTCAGCTGAAAGACATCCACTGCTGGACATAGGCCTCCCCCAAAAAGGGGGATATGCCATAATCGCCACGCTTGGTAGGCGGGTTGGCGATCGCAGTTGGTTGGTTAAATACTCAGAGAACGCTGCTGCCCATCCTCTGGTGAACCCCTTAGTCACCTTTTACGACACTCATGAGAAGAGATACGGTGGTGCAATTCTTTATGTCCGGCACCACACGGAACAGGAACTGGTTTATATAATAAATAAATAAATACTCTCCTTAGTGTCCTCACTCATTGTTCCTACTTATTCACTTCGCTAAACACGTGACAATTGACCAATGCAAATCGGGTATTGGGGATGCGAGATAGTTAACCGTTTTCTCTCACAAAATAATCTATCTATCTATACTATAATAAAACTGTAAAGGTCGAAAAGTCTGTACATTGAGTATTTTTTCGCGAAAACCGGCTAGGGGGTCTAGAAATAAGCTATAGAACACGAATCAATCGTTAAAAAAAATTATGTCTGTCTGTCTGTCTGTCTGTCTGTCTGTCTGTCTGTCTGTCTGTTTGTTACCTCATCACGTGAAAACGGCTGAACGGATCGTAATGAAACTTAGCATTTGTATTGGTATTAGTCTAACTTAAAATATAGGGTATGTTTTATCTGAATCGGTTGAGTAGATCCAGCGATACAGCTTGACCCCTCTATTGTATTAAGTTGCATACAAAGTAGAGGTCATGATTGTTGGTTGGTTGCAGGTTGCAGGTTCCTAAAAATACAACTGGATTCTATTAGTATTATAGAAAATATAGAATAACATAACATAGCCCATCACTGTCCCGCTGCTGGGCATGGCCCTCTTCTTGGATTGAGAAGAGTTAAGGAACTGGATATTCTTAGTGTAATAGATTATCATAACATAATCAGCTCATTACCTACTGCCCCACTGCTGGGCAGGGACCTCTTCTCGAAACGAGAAGAGTTAAGAAACTAGAAAATATAGAATAACATAACGTAGTCAACCCATTACTGTCCCACTACTGGGTATGGCCCTCTTCTCAAAATGAGAAGAGTTAATGAACTGGATATTATTAGTATTCTAGAATAACATAACATTTCCAGCCCATTACAGTCCCACTGCTGGACACGGGCCTCTTCTCAGCATAAGAAGAGATGTGGTCAGTGTTATAGAATAACATAATCAGCCCAATTACTTCCCACTACTGGGCACGAGCGTCTTCTCAGAATGAGGGAGTTTAGGGCTAATTCCATGAAATTCCATCACCTTAGCCGGTTGGTTGTAAAAACAAAATATAGTATGGTCTGTAAATAGTGTAATCGTCTGTGTAGGCGCTTATATGTATATATTTGAAGATATTGTGTTCATAATAATGACACGATGTTATTTTCCGACATCCACGCGGACGGAGTCGCGGGCACAGCTAGTGAAAAATAAATCTAATCTAATAATAATCTTGTTAATATTTATTAACTACCATATAATAAATATTATAATTATTTAGGAATACCTACTGTATTACTGTTGCATTGAATCCGAAATTTGCAACTTAGTTCTCAATTCTCATTATTTCAACTTCAGTGGCGATTTTGCACTTGACAACAAGCTTGAAAGGCGCTGGTAATAAAGATTTTTTCTACCATTCCAACGTAACGACACTAAAACACCGATTAATACTTAATGTATTAGCCAGAAAATGCAGATGAGTGCCATTAGAACAATAGCAAGATCATTCCACAATACTTATTCATAATCCTAATAGGTAAATTTTCCCATTCGAATCACGTATTTTCTTGGCGCCATAGCATTTTTTGACAATATTTCATAGATATTTTTAATCCCGCCGGATTTGATAAAAACTGTTACAATAACTTTTTAATATTAATTTTTATAAAAAAAAAACAACGGAATTGTTGGCGCCTTTGACGCCTGCGTTGAGAAAAAAAATCGAACAATGTAGAATAGGTCAGAAAAAAATGTATTATGATTTATTTATTTATGGTTCCGCTGTTTAGTATTCAGGGAAGATAATAGATGGCGCCAATCGGAATTTGAAAATGGTTGTTGTAAAAATCGTGAGAAAGGTAAAAACATTAAATGAAAGGGAATCAAATTGACGGTGTCAGCCGTAAGTGCCGTACCGTAACCGAATGCGAAACGCATGATGCGAGATGCAACCCAATGCAACCCATCGTCGCGTCGCTGCCACAGAGTACTTTTTAACCGACGAAAAAAAGGAGGAGGTTTTCAATTCGAAGCGTATATTTTTTTTATTTTTTTTTAATGTATGACCACGCATAACTTTTTACAGAGTGGTCCGATTTTGATGATTCTTTTTTTAATGGATAGATAGGGTATAATATCTCGAAGTTGGTCCCATTTAAATTTCAAAATCAAAATCCACCCCTAAGGTAGTAAAACAGGGGATGAGTGTTTGTTCACCCACTGAATTCATACCTGTCAACCGATTCTGTTGAAACTTGACACACATAAATATAGTTCTAGACACTACGACATAATGGAGACCCAGAGTTAGATTTTAACCACAAAAAAATGAAAAATAAGACTTTTTAACAAAAAATTTAACCGACGTAACCAGAAACTGAAAAGCGAAAAATAACTAATTATGAGTCGGCGCAAAACAACCAATCAACGAAGATCATTAAATTACTTTAAATAAATAATATTAATAAATAATAATAATTTTAATAGATAAAAATATAAATGATAACTATAATGCTTTTAGTAATACGTTAATAACTACGCTTAACCGATGTATACCGATATGCAAAATTAAATTAAAAAAGAAATTTAAAAAATACTGGTTAACAACAGGCATAAAACTTTCCTGTAAAAACAAAAGACTGTTAAAAATACTTTCATCCAAATTTAACAGTCCTATTCTTACAGATTACTATAAAAAGTATGAAAAAATATTAAAAAAACTGGTAACCACAGCCAAAAAAATACATTACATAAATAAAATAAAAAAATCAAATAATACAATAAAGACAATGTGGAGTATAATTAATGAGCGCACAAATAAAAAACCAAAAAAAGTAAAATACAACATAGAATTAGAAATTAATAACACAAAGATATCTGAGCCAAAAGAAATTGCTAACACTTTCAATAGCTTTTTCGCGTCAATCGGACATGGTAGCTGCCTATCAGGAGATAACACACCGAGCGGCGCAAACGTTCTCATACCTACAGAGAATACCATGTTTCTTCGACCGGTAGATCCTCGGGAAGTATACGATCTTATTAAGAATCTGAAGAATAAAAAAAGCTATGGTATTGATGAACTCCCACCCTTCCTGATCAAGCAATGCGCTGATGAACTAACCCTACCATTCTATTTATTAATAAATCAATCTTTTGAAGAAGGGACTTTCCCTGACATGTTAAAACAAGCAATAATCAAACCTATTCATAAAAAAAACTCTAAGACAGATCCTAACAACTATCGACCCATAGCCCTCTTACCAACAGCTTCAAAAATATTCGAGAAAGCCATGTATACGCGAGTTTACTCCTTTTGCGAAAAGTATAAAATATTTGACGAAGCCCAAAATGGCTTTCGAAAAAATCGGTCAACCACTCTAGCAGTATATAAATATGTACAGGAAGCCCTTAACATTATAAATACTAAGGAATACGCAATCGGTGTACTGTTAGATATGACCAAAGCGTACGACAAGGTCCAGTTTAACATTTTATTAAACAAGCTATATGGGATAGGTGTCAGAGGGAAAGCGCATGAATGGTTTGCATCTTATTTGCAAAACAGAGAGCATCAAGTCGAAATTGAATTCTTTAATCACGATAGCAAAGAAATACAAAGTATCCGATCTGAAAAGGAAGTTATCAACGCCTCTATTCCACAAGGTAGTGTCATCGGATGCCTGCTGTTTCTCGTATATATAAACGACCTACCCAAAAATATACACGGACCCTGCGTTCTGTTCGCGGATGACATCTCCTTATTAATCTCATGTCAGAATAACACAAACTTAAATATTAAACTTGAAACTCTACTAAGCGACATTAATAGCTGGATGAGAAAACACAACTTAGAAATTAATTATCCAAAAACTAAATTAATAACTTTCCATCCACCACAAAAAACACCGCTTAATTTAAACTTTATTTTTCAAGACACAAAAATAGAAGTAGTCAACGAATTTACCTTACTCGGCTTAAACATAGATACCCATATAAATTGGAAATCCCATATTAAAAAAATCAAATCTAAAATGGCAAAGTTCTCATATGCCCTCCGCGAGGTAAAAAAGTCCACAAATTTACAAACCGCACTCGCCACTTATTACGCCTACGCTTATGCATGGCTCAGCTATGGCATAACCTTATGGGGAAACAGTACAAACGCACCATTACTTTTTATCCTTCAAAAGAAACTCATCAGAATTTTAGTAAATATCCAAGATACAGAGAGCTGCAAACCCCACTTCAAAGACCTAAAAATATTAACTTTACCAAGTCTGTACCTTTTAGAAACCTGTAAATTTGTTAGAAGCCATCAAAACTTCTATACAAAACGAGAAGACCAAAATCTGAAATACACGTTAAGGCATAAAAATCGACTAAATTTACCAAGCTCTCGTTTAAATATGCATTCAACCAGTCCGTATGTAATGTCAATAAAAATATATAATAAACTTCCGCCAGTGATAAAAAACGAAGAAAAAGACAATATTTTTATAAAAAAACTAAAACAACTCCTATTAAATAAATGTTATTATGACATAAATGAATTTTTTGATGATAATTTTACATAAAATACAATAACTAGATACCTACTTGATAATAAAGTACATAAAAGTGACTCCTCCTCTCTCCTACTTTTTGCCGTGCCCGACAGGGCCCACATATGATACTTAATATATAATGTAACACCTTTAAATACTTGTGGAGTGCAATAAATGAATTGAGTATTGAGTATTGAGTATTAAATAATAAAAACAACGTCACATCAAGTACAACGTGAAATTTTCAACGATAAACAATTACTTTCCAAAAATGGGTTCTCCGTTCGGCCACTTGCAACTTGCACGCACTTTGCTTGTTAAAAGTTCGTTTGGCGCCGACTCATAATTAGTTATTTTTCGCTTTTCAGTTTTTGTTTTCGTCGGTTAAATTTTTTGTTAAAAAGTTTTTTAATATACTGAAAGTCGCTGCGCTCCTGGCCAATCGTAGTAGCTAGTTAAGAAAAATAAAGAATTTGATGGAAAAGTTTTTTTTAACCTAATATTGCATTGTCATCCAGTTCAGAGTATATGTTTAAAGTTACAAGTCTCTGCAAGTACAAAATTTGTACCGAACAGTTAGGAAGGAAAGCGAGTTAACAAAATCGTGGTAAGATAAGAACATCCGAAGAACAGTTTTACGGCCAAAATTTATATCATATCTATCCTCGATTTGCCCTACTAGGGATAGAAGGCCTCAGGCCTTAACCTTTAGTAGTAGTAGAGCTCCTTTGTGAAAGACCTCGTCCGGGTAAGTATTAACACCGTACCTACTTCTCCGAAAAATAGTGATGCTTGCATTGCTGTGTTTCGGTCTGAAGGGTGCCGGTGAAATTACAATCACATGAGACTTTCCATCTTCATGTCTCAGTTTGGCGAACCGACTTGCGGTACCATTTGGGCAACAGCCTAGGTGGTATTGCAGTTGTTATGGGCAAAGTAACCGCTTAACATCAGGTGGGCCTTTAGCTCGTTTCGCCATCCTATCCAATACTACCAAAAAAAAACCTTCTTATTCTGAGAAGAGGCCCGTGCCCAGCAATGGTACAGCTATTGGCTGATGATGATTCGTAAAAAAAACCCTGTTTACTATCGGCCAAAATTAATATCCAATCTATCCACGATTTGCCCTACTAGAGATAGAAATTTGACATAAGCTCCATACAAAATATGTCAAATTTCTATCTCCAGTAGGGTAAATCGTGGATAGATTGGATATTAATTTTGGCCGTGAGTAATTTATCTTTACAAATCGTTCAATAACAATTACATTAAAATCTTCTCGTAAACTACTTATAGCCGTGGCTGTGCCAGATCTCGTCGGCTGCGGAGAAAACACGAGTATGAATTTTATGCATCGCCTGCTCGCTTTCCGGCTTAGTGATGTGACTGTTTATTGATGTCGATATCGATAAAGATGCCACACCGTCAGTGGTAAAAATTGTACCTACTGCGAAAACCGTCATTACTGCTTACATAATAAAGACGCCGTCAAGGTCAAACTGTTACTGGTACGTACGAGTATAGGAATAATGAGTTGCTTCTTCTAATTATCGAGTCAATGGCAAATTTTTAACCGACTTCAAAAAAAGGAGGAGGTTATGTATTCCGCGGGTTTTTTTTTTTTTTTTCATGTATGTACATCGATTTCTCCGAGATTTATGGGCCGATTTACGTGGTTGTTTTTTTAATTGGTAGAGGAAGCCCGCGCGGTTGTCTCGTATAAATTTTATTGACTTAGGTTGAGCAGTTTTTTAACCAGCTTCAATAAATCAGTTTATTTTAGCTTCGCCTATCTAGATGATCTGCTCATTGGTACGTTTTTCTGAGAATTCTTGGCCGATAGTGATTGGAGGTTTGGAAGAACATGAGCGAGACTTTGCCCAGCAGTGGGATAGCAAAGTTTAATAAAAAATATATTCTCAAACTGGTTATATTAACATTTATGAATGAACCCTCGCAATTATCAACTAAAAAGTATGAAATAAAAACTTTTTAACAAAAAATAAAACCGACTTCAAAAACCTTAACTAAAAAGTAAAAAAATTATCATTGTATGTATTTTAAAATCTTAAAATAAACCAACATTTTGAAGGCGGCGCGTGATTTTCATGTACGTTCACATAAACTGTTTTTTTACTATAGATATGCGCTCGACTGTACATTATATTTACATGACTCAAAGGGTCAATCACGCGCCGCCTTCAAAATTTTGGTTTATGTTAAGATTTTAAAATACATACAATGATTATTTTTTACTTTTTATGGTTTTTGAAGTCGGTTTTATTTTTTGTTATAAAGTTTTTATCTTAGATTTTGTTGGCCCAGTTTTCCGCAACGCGCACTGCATATGAATAGCTGGTGTACGTATACAGTTAACAACTAGCTAAGAATATTTGATTTCGATCAGAAAAGATATTTTTAGTTCTTGAGTTCGTTCTATACGTAGGTACTGTACCAAAACTGTAACTAACAATATAGAATACACTAGAATTACTTTATTTGGAGCAAAGACTCTTAGGCCCGTATTCCAGAACGATACTCAAGCGTTGATCACTGTTTAAAACTAGTTTCGAGTTGAGCTTTGATTTTAGAACGTCCCTCAAGCAGAGATTTGTTGATCAGAGTTCAGCTGAGTTTAGTTGAGTTTTATATTGTCACCTGTTTCGGTATTTGGGCAGAGATTTGATCTGTAATCACTCAAGCGTGGTCCAGACTACGCTTGAGTAGAGATTTCTATTATATTTCAGGTCAATTTCGTGTGTTATGTTGTTGCATTAAAGTTTATAATTACCGTTCTGGAATAAGACCGTTACTCAAGTAACGATTCTATCCTTAAGTAGTGATCAGGTGATTGGAGTTTTTTTTTTTTTTTTAAATAAATAAATATTTTTGGGACATTTTTACACAGCACTATCTAGTCCTAAACTAAGCAGAGCTTGTGCTATGGGTACTAGACAATGGATATAATACTTATATACTTTTTTTTTTGTAAATACATACTTATAATACATAAGAAACACCCAGACCAACACAAACACTTATGTTCATCACACAAATATTTGTGTCCTGTGGGAATCGAACCCACGACCTCGTGATCAGCAGTCAGACCCTCGAACCACTAGACCACAGAGGTCGTTAAACTGTACTTGAGGAAGCTTCTGTAATACGGGCCTTAAAGGGTTAGTAACAATTTTCTTCTCTGAAACCTAAATAAAATCTTAATGTAAAAGGGTACGGGGCCTTGCAAAAGTAGCTAAAAGGTTCACTAAATTATGAGTGAAGAAATTGGTCATTCATTTTTATTTTTATTCGATTTCTAATTTATATGGGCGTGCAGAAAAAGCATTCAACGGGGGGTTAACTTTGTTTATTTGATTTGCCACATCAAAGCAAAAATCTAATAGCTACCTACTTGATTTAAGTTTGTACGACCAATGAAAACAGGTGTGGTGAAGGGTTTTTGGTAGCTGTCTCTATTATTGACGTTGACGAAGCGCTCATTGGCTTAAACTTTTGAAAAAAATCCAATTAAAATTTGATAAAAAAAATGAGAAAATCATCGACAATGCCCCGTCCCTACCACTGTAGGGGTATCGTTTACACAAACGACATCCCATCTGCATAACAAACGCAACATGGAAATTGATTTAAACGCCGCGTGGATACCACCGCCGCGCCATGAGGAGGCATGGGGAGATATGGGGAGTAATGGGAAGCTGTGGTTTAGTGGGGGATTAACTTTCATTTTGTTATGTTGGTAATAGCACGATTATGGGTGGATTATGTGGAGTTACAATAATAGTGTAACTTGTAATAAATGTCTATTGCTGCAGACTGCTGCAGATCTTAGGAAATATTGGGTGTCAGGGAAACGCTTCCTAAAACGAAGATAGGTGATAGTGCTGGTGATTACTGATACGACCCACAAAAAAATGTGTTTCTTTTTATAGTTTTTTTTTTAATTTATTTTTTTGCATTTTTCATACATAACCAGCTTTGGGCAGTTAAATAAAACTGATCTGAAAAAAAACCCCATTTATTTAGTTATTTTTTTTAAATTCGCAATGTAATTCAAATAAAATATCAGGTGGCGCTAGGGGTGAACGACATCCGCTCGCATACGCAGTCCGTGTCGTAGCGAGCGTAGGTAGGTTAGGTACGCGTGCGCGGCATTGATCCCGAGTTTTGTACGCTTTACATTGCGGGTTTGCAAAATACCATATCACTAAAACAATGAGTATAAGGCTATATAATGGTTATTGATATTAGATTGTGTTTAGGTAGTATAAAAATAGCCTTTCAGTTTCGGGAGCGTTTCTCTGACACCCATAATTACAACTAAAATTTAATTAAATTATGTTATACGGCTACGATACAAATAATTCCAAAATCTTTGAGTCCTACGAATGATTTTTCCTACCAGACGGTCTATGCTTGTATTTAATTAATTTTTATTAAAAAAAAGTAGAGTTGACTCTACTTTTTTTTAATAAACATTAATTTGAAGTTTACGAAATCGGATTTCTTGTAGGTATTGTATGGAATTTGAATGGTCGAAGTTGGGTTATTGACTGCTTCAGTACCGAAAAAACATTCAAAAAAACCGGCCAAGAGCATGTCGGGCCATGCTCAGTATTATAGGGTTCCTTAAGTAGGTGTAATTACAAACGAATCAAATCGAATATTAATCATGGCTATTTTAGTTTTTGCAATAATCGGCAGCATTCGCGACTCAGTGTGTTAGTAGCGCCATCTAGCGATAAATTCAAGAAGTCAAATTTAAGAAGTTATGTCATTTCAAAGTTACTTTATGTGATTTTTTCTAATAGAAAGTAGCTAAAGGAGCATTATTTGCTATGATCATTTTTCTCTAAGGTCAATGACCTTTGAACTAGGACGTTTTAAGTATTTTTCAGTTTTCTCTCTATAACTCAAAAAATTATAATCACATCATACTCGAAATAATTTTAAAAGAAAGTTTTCACAAAGGTCTATCAATGTGGAAGATTATAAGTTTCTACGTTGCATAGTTTAGAAATGGCAGGGGGGGGACACATTGCAAGCCACTTTGGCGGGCTATATTTCGCAGATGGTACACCTGATAAAAAAGTGGTGTATGAAACATTATCTTCATTTTAGTAGACCTATTCAATGATACCCCACACGAAGGGGTGAAGCGAAAAGTTTTTTTTCATGCCACACCTAAAATACGTAAAAACGATTTTTTTATTCTTTTAACATTGAGATCTATATGTAGACTATTTTTTAACAAAATTTCATTTACTTATGTTAATAATTGTAGAAGTTATTAAGCTGTAAAGGATTAGGACAGACGGACAGACGGAAGGACATGACGAAACTATAAGGGTTCCTTGTAGGACTTCGGAACCCTAAAAAGTAGGATGCGTTCTGGTATATTGCCATAGATAAGCATACAAAGAATGCTAAATACCTTAGTCTTTGTTTATCATACTCCTCTTATAGGGGTCATTGTATTCATCATTATGAACAACTTTTACTATAGGACCAACCCTGAAATCGCGAAAAAGAAATCAGCTGTTCCCTATATTTCGTCGAAAGTAAATAAAGTTTGGTTGAGAAGATAAATCGTGATGATCTTTTTGATTTCTTCTTATGTCGAGGTAGGTACCTACTTACTTACTTACTTAAGCCATTCCGTGGACGGGTGACCGTTCCCAGTTGTCATACGGATATATATAATAATAAAAATAAAAAATACTATGGCAGTCGTTACGGGTAGTCAGAAGCCTGAAAGTCTGATAACTGGTCTAACCTCCGAATGTCTGGTTCGTCCAGTAACTGGGTTGCGGGAGTCTGATGGCGGTTCAAATCAAATCAATTCAGCCTATTGCAGTCCACTGCTGGATACATAGTCCTCTCGCAAGTTGCGCCACAACACTCGGTCCTCTGCCTTCCGCATCCGGTCCCCCCCAGCCATGTTCTTCAGGTCGTCGGTCCACCTGGCAGGGGGGCGCCCTACGCTGCGTTTGCCGATTCGTAGTCTTCACTCAAGGACTCGTCTGCTCCAGCGGCCATCGGTCCTTCGATAGACATGGCCACACACAACATCCACTGCCACTTCAGCTTACTGATCCTACAAGCTATGTCGGTCACTCTGGTTCTTTTCCGGATAATCTCGTTACGGATTTTATCCTTCAAAGAAACTCCAAGCATAGCTCACTGAGCGTCTTTGAATTTGTGGACTAGTCCAACTGTCAGTGTCCAAGTCTCGGCACCGTAAATCATAACAGGCAGGACGCACTGCTTAAAGACCTTTGTCTTCAAACTTTGCGGTATAGGCGACGAGAAGACTCTGCGAAGTTTGTCAAATGCTGCCCAGCCCAAGCGGAGCTTTCTGTCGGCTTCTTTCTCGAAGTTGTGTCTAACAAGCTGAATTACCTGCCCTAGGTAGACGTATTCCGTTACAACGTCGAGTGCCGACCCTTCGACGAATATTGGCCTCGGCATGACATGTCTATTGAACATGACTTTAGTCTTGTCCAGATTCATGCCGAGACCGACACGCCGAGTCTTCGTGTAAAATACTGATGTTCAGCCGCATCTGGTTAGACTGGAAGCCGACCCAGACATAATTGGGAAAATACTTCAAATCTTACCAAAGTGCAGCAGCTGGTGTACCTACCATATTTTACCATAATCCCTAGCTTTGTATCATTTATATTAACACCATTTTAACATCACGCCTTTTATCATTAACAGTTGCATTTCTAACTGTTATGGGCGTATTCCTTTTAATTCATCCATTGTGACCTTATTAATACTCTTGGGGTCCTGTTTATAAAAAAAGAAAATACAAAAACCCTTGTCAAGTGATTCGCTTGTCTGTCAAATGATATTAGCTATTGTTCGGTGTATTTACGCCTTTTTCAATTTGGGGGGTCAGCGAAATTGGAAGCGATATATTTCCACTATGCTTTACTATAAATTAATGCATGGATTCCAGAATTTTCAAGACTGGGTAGGTAGGTAGATACTTGTAGCAATAGGCACTTGTAGCATTGTTTGTTTTTCGAGACATACCTTTGCCTTTTGGCTTTATTATTTTGTTTAATGTGTCTTCTTTTATTTCCTTCGCGTGTTAATGGCAAAACACTAATAAATAAAAACCGGCCAAGAGCATGTCGGGCCATGCTAAATATTATAGGGTTCCTTAAGTAGGTGTTACAAACAAATCAAATCGAATATTAATCATGGCTATTTTAGTTTTTGCAATAGACGGCAGCATTGGCGACTCAGAGAGTGTTGTTAGTAGCCGCTAGGTGGGGCTGTACAGCACCAGCTTTAAGAAGTGTGTCATGTCAACATAACACAAAGTTACTTTTTGTGATTTTTTTAAATAGAAAATAGCTAAAGGAGCATTATTTGCTCCGATCATTTTTCTCTAAGGTCAATGACCTTTGAACTAGGACGTTTTAAGTATTTTTCAGTTTTCTCTTTATAACTCAAAAATTTATAATCACATTATACTCGAAATAATTTTAGAAGAGAGTTTTTACAATGGTCTATCAATGTGGAAGATTATAAGTTTCTACGTTGCATAGTTTAGAAATGGCAGGGGGGAGACATATATCAAGCCACTTTGGCGGGCTATATTTCGCAGATGGTACACCTGATAAAAAAGTGATGTATGAAACATTACCTTCATTTTAGTAGACCTATTCAATGATACCCTACACGAGGGGGTGCAGCGAAAAAAATGTTTCATCCTCATTTCACATGTAGGTATGGGCACCACGCCTAAAATACGTAATCACGATTTTTTTATTATTTTATAATTGAGACTATATCTAGACTATTTTTTAACATAAATTCATTTACTTATGTTTATAACTGTAGAAGTTATTAAGCTGTAAAGGATTAGGACAGACGGACAGACGGACAGATGGTCTGACGGACGGACAAACTGGTAGAAATAAAGTAAAATGAAAATGAAATGAAATTAAGTTTAAGTACTGAGCCCATAACAGTACTATTTGTTATGAAAGTTTCATACACGTAAAAAGTCGTGTCTTTCTCGAGGTCTGATTTTGTAGTAGTAGTAGAGAGCTCCTTATGAAGGAGCTCGTCCGGGGAAGTACTACCATCGTACCTACTTCTGTCGCCAAACAGTGATGCTTGCATTGCTGTGTTCCGGTGCTCGTGGTACGGGTGCCGTGACATTACAATCACATGAGACTACATCTTCATGTCTCAGTTTGGCGAACCGACTTGCGGTACCATTTAGGCAACAACCTAGGTGGTATGGCAGTTGTTATGGGCAAAGGTAACCGCTTAACACCAGGTGGGCCTGTAGGTCTTTTCTATCAGATACTGTAAAAAAAAAGTAAGCGCTAACCTGTCGAAGATCGAAAGATGAAGATCAACTGATCATCAGTGTAGGTAGCATTATTATTATTTGAGTGGTGATATTTAATAATTGTCCAGTACGCTCATACCGAGTAGGTCCTTGAGGTCCAAGGAAGACCAGTGAAATCTGTGAAATGGGTTTCGGTGTAACAAGCATCCTGCAGTCACAAAGCAACCAACTTGGGAACTTATTGATGCCAAAAACCATGGAATCTTTGATTACCAGATAGTATTCATAATATTGTAATTGGGGGGTGTCTGAGCTTGAGGTCTTGAGTTTATAAAAGACATTGCTAAACTTCCATTAAAGCCAGCCTATGGAAGCTATCAATAAAACATGATGCTCACCATATACAATTCGATGAGGGCAATGTGTTGCAATCTATTTTATTAAACGGACAGACAGTGGAGTACCACAGATGTTTAATTCAATAAAACTTTAACTATTTTGAGGTTATTTTTTTGTATACAAAACTAACGTCAAACAAGTGGTTGCCTAGCAACTAAACAGTAGTTTTACTCTTCCACTCCTATACCTACATGTGAAGGTTATATGATGATGGCTATACAAGAGGTTGGCTATCATTAACAGTGGTGCCAACGTAATACATTATAAAACCATAGTGTATTTACAAGGGATTGTTTAAAAATATGAAGTCAAATGGAGTATCATAGCCGCTCAAGTTATTATTGTGTTGATTATCATTTTTTTTTTTCTTTTCTGTCTACATTAAATAGGTACGATGAATAGCAAGTAATGAAAAAATACGCATGACGCATGTAATTTTGTCGTTTTTAGGGTTCCGTACCCGAAGGGTGACAAACGGGACCCTATTACTCTCGCTACGCTGTCCGTCCGTCCGTCCGTCTGTCTGTCACAGGGCTGTATCTTTTGAACGGTAATAGGTAACAGGTTGAAATTTTTATTTTAAATATGTGTTGCTATGAGGTGTATCACGAAAAATACTAAAAACAAAAAAAAAAGGCTAAAACCAAAGGGGGTCCCCATACAAGAAACCTCAAAAAACATGCATTTTTTTCAACGTTTTTGTTTTTGCTCTATCTTCATCTTCAAAACCGTAATATATACCAGCGTCAAACTTGGTCAGATTATAGTGCATATTATGTAGTTTAGCAACAAAAAATACTAAAAATAAGACAAACATAGACATATGTGGCAGTACCTGCGTATGAAAGACATGCAAAAATTCATATTTCGCGCACTGTGCGTTGATGTCTTTTGATAAACTGTCATAAATTAAATCAGTTTTTATGGGTTATCAGGTCGTTGAGAGGTACGGAACCCTTACTGCGCGAGTCCGACTCGCACTTGGCCGGTTTTTTTTTTACCTTTGTACAGACTCAGGCTGTTCTTAGATTTTTTTGCGATGTCCTGGGTTGTACCTACCAAAAGTCACTTTTTAATGTCCTAACGCCTACAACACTAACAACTCTTAATAAGCAGTATAATGGCAACACTGGCAGATGTGCAGTTAATAGCAATACTAATCTATGGGCGGGGCAGCGACGTACGCGCAGGGAGTGATCGTTACAAATCATACAATGATGCATTATGTGACATTATGCTTCTAATCGGGAGTTTAAAAGTCAGATTTATAATGGTACATGTCAGCTGTTCAGTTTGAGAGTCAACTTTTGGCGGATTCCCATAATTTACCGAGCGTGACATAAAGAATTGCCCTACCATACCCAAAATCGATAATTTGATCGTAAATTAATATTATCGAGCTTGTACAGCTTATAGAGCTAGGTTAATATTTTTCATGAGTATTATTCAGTAGATATATTGTTATTATTTCCGCCAATCATATTTTGTCCGATATACAACGCGAAATAAAGCTACAATTTGCAAAAAACACCAAAAAAATTGAATTTCGCGGGCTACCTTGTAGCATCCACCTTAATTTCATAATTCAAGTTTTACCACTAATGTGCGGTCGACTGTACAAATAGTGTAGTAGTGTCATTCACTCAAAACTAATTTTAGTTTCTCAATAGGCATAAATCCAGGACCAAGTAAAATAATTCACAAATGTTTTATTAAAGTCAAAAGGGCAATCTCTAGTCTGCTCATGGCAGTATTGACAAGCAAATCGACTCTTAAACAATGTAAATCAAACCTTAGATGTACGAAATAGGGTTTGGATTTGGTCGTGCATAAAACTGAAGATGACGTACCTATTGGAGTTAAGGTAAATTGAACTTTAACTAACTTAATATAGAGTTGAAAATAGAATGTAGCTCTTGCTGATTTTATCAGTTCGAATTGTGAAAACACGTAATCTGAAGGTCTGAAATACATGTTAGAGGGTTTTATACTTTAACTAGTTAACCTAAGGTTGAATTTGGGTCGCATGTGTTGTCTAAATATAGAAATATTTGGCAGACACGCCCCCAATAGTACAGATGTAGGGTGTTTCCACAATAGGTGTTTTTGGGCATTTATCTTGGTTGTGATAGATTAGCGGTAAACCTTTCATGGAGAAAGTTGAGAGGTCGATTTCCGATCCTACCATGTAACTTTGCGAAGTTAAGTTTGCGAATCGAAAATGAAATTACTAACTAGGTAGGTACTACCATGGTATAATAACAACAGGTAGTCTCTTCCCGTGACAGCTAGGTCACGTGATTGCCTCCGTACTACGTCATCGGCCGTGGAGCCAATAGCGGGCTGTTAGCGTGACACTTGTCAGTTTGATGTGCTGCCACTTTGTGAAAATAAATTACCCGAGCTAAATGCATTTTTACATTTACTTTCTTCTATAAAGAATCACTTTTTAACTAGTAATTTAATATAGTTTCCTTTATTAACTAATTAGATGAATAACACGAGATAACAAATAGTTAGGCTAGTTAGGAATTTATTTTATATTCATTATGAACAAAAATCTCCTTAAGTATATTGAAGATATCAATCAATGGCAGCACTGATCGTGACGTAGCTTGGAGGCATCGCGCTGTCATTGCGGGAAGAGAATACCTGGTGAAACATCTTATTATACCATGGGTACTACAATCATCTTCCAACGGGTTATTATTGAAGCTTGTATAACTATGATTATTAGTGGTACTACCCAGAGGTTGTTGTGGAATAGCTCGTCCGGGGAAGTAATAATGTCCTCCCGGCCGAATTTCGGTCACGGCGGCCAATCTCAATGGAGACTAGCCATCTGCGCGCTGCGCGGGACATATTATAGGTAGTGCACAAGTGTGTGCGCAAACTCAGGTGCACTCTCTATTCCCTCACTCTCATAATCCGATGGGACGGCAATTCGACACGACAGGAGAGAGATCAGGCCAACGGCTTTACGTGCTCTCCGAGGCACGAAGGGGTCTCGATGTGTAACGAAACGGTCACCCATCCACAGACTGACCGCGGCTAGTGCAGCTTAACCTTGCAGATCATACAATCCACACGCTTGCTACTTAGCCACTAGCCCCTTCCAGGGAAGTACTATACCATCATACCTATTTCTGCCGCCAAACTGATGCTTGCATTGCTGTGTTCCGGTGCTCGTGGTACGGGTGCCGGGGACATTACAATCACATGAGACTTTTCATCTTCATGTCTCAGCTCTGTTTGGTGAACGCGACTTGTAGTACCATTTAGGCAACAGTCTAGATGGTATTGCAGTTTTTATGGGTAAAGGTAACCGCTTACCATCAGGTGGGCCTTTAGCTCGTTTTGTCGTCCTATTAAAAAAATAATACTTAAGTAGCGACTGCTGGGCGTGGGGTCCTGGGTTCGATTTCTGGGTCGGGCAAAGTGTTATTGGGTTTTTTTCATCAGGAAATTCTCAGTAGCAACCCGGAGTCTGGATTTGTGCCCGGTTGATGGCAATAGGCTCGCCCCCTATTACATGGGACTTATATCATAACTGGCGAAATGTGGGTGTACTATACACCTCTGCCTACCTCTTCGGGGAAATACAGGCGTGATGTTATGTTATGTTTGTTTGCAATGATAGCTTACCGGTCATGCAGAAGATTCGAGAGGGTGACGCTTAATTATTTTTCTTCTATATGTAACTACATTGTTGAATTGGGAAGAAAGCGCTAATGAGAATTTACATGTTGTGAAAAATAAATAAAGTTCAGATCCGACGTTTCGATCATTGTGCGGATCAGAATTTGATTATCACTTGCTTTAACGGTGAAGGAAAACATCGTGAGGAAACCTGCACACCTGAGAGTACTCCATACAGTTCTCAATGGTGTGTGTAGTCTGCCAACCCGCACTTAGGCCTCAAGCCTTCTCATTCTGAAAAGATAGTGGGACAGTAGTAGGTTGATTATATTATGTTGTTTTCCGGTGTAGGTCCTATGTTGTTTGTCCATAAATCAAGCGTAATATCAACCTTGGCAATACCAAACTGATATTTTAACAGAAAAAATAATCATATTATTGGCCAATTCCAAGAATCGAACCCAGGATCTCTTTTCTTTCAGTTTTGTCTGGTAATATGGCATTTTGTAGAAGGAGAAAATGAAATAAAAGCTATAGATCACACATTTTTAATATTGATAATAATTTGACATTATTATAGGCATTGCTTTTATACTTATTGTTTAAATATTATACAGGTTAAGTTATTTCTATATCTATTTGGTTTCTGGAAGCTTGACTTTACCAACTGCAGTCTCATATGACACTAAACCACGTATTCACGATAACATTTTGTTGCTCAACCGTTGGTCAACATTGTTGATAAACACCACCTCTAATATTGCAGAACAACGTAGAGCAGCTATCAACACTGCCACATTTGCCAGCAACATGTTGTCAGCAACTCTGCAAGTCGTTGATGCAACCTTGTTGCTCAACAGGAGGCTTTTTTTTTGTTTTTGGCTGGAAATCCTCATGGATATCCTCCGTCTGAGGACGGCGGAGGGATATGTCGTACCCTTACCGACTAACGGCCAAAATTAATATCCAATCTATCCACGATTTGTCCTACTAGAGATAGGAATTTGACATAAGTAGTAGTAGTATAGTATTTTATTTTATTATTAAATTATGTATCGAAATTGCACATCTGACAACCCCATTTTCTGTCCAGTTCATTCTTGTCCATCCTAAGGTTGCCTGGAAGAAATCGCTGATCACGATAAGGCCGCCATTTGTACAATAGTTTAAATGCATATTCAATGTAATGTTTTTTATGGTATATATATAAATAAATAAATAAGCCCATACAAAAAATTGTAAATTTCTATCTCTAGTAGGGTAAATCGTCGATAGATTGGATATTAATTTTGGCCGGAAAACCACACGGTGGCCATCTTCTGCATTAAATAGAGCAGCTCCGGGAACTCCATTGGACCGCGCTGGTGCCCCTCTAGTGAGTAAGAGTTTGACACTTACGAATATTTTCATAGTTTTCGTCGACTTTCATTCATATATCATTACTTCCATTCCTCCTCGTATCCTCCAGGGGCGCTACTGATTTGTGAATGAAAGTTGACGAAAACTATGAAAGTATTTGTAAGGGTTAAACTCGTACAAGGCCCCCTGAAGTTTACTGTAAATATGCAGTTTTCTAGTTATAGCCTTACAAACCGACTAAGCTTAAATAGTTATCTACAGCATATAGAATTCTCGAGTTCTAAGGTCAACATTATTTTGTCTCTATCCCGTGTATATCTAAATTCAATGCATTGTTACTTTATAAAATAGTGAACCGCTCTTGATTATAACAACATTTTCATCTAGAACTAGCTTTAAATCGGCGCAAGTTTTCTCGATTGCCGTTCAGTGTACGTAAACATTCAAAATAAACCGGCCAAGAGCATGTCGGGCCATGCTCAGTATTATAGGGTTCCTTAAGTAGGTGAAATTACAAACGAATCAAATCGAATATTAATCATGGTTATTTTAGTTTTTGCAATAATCGGCAGCATTCGCGACTCAGAGCGTGTTGTTAGTATCGCCATCTAGCGATAAATTCAAGAAGTCAAATTTAAGAAGTGTGTCATTTCAAAGTTACTTTTTGTGATTTTTTCAAATAGAAAGTAGCTAAAGGAGCATTATTTGCTATGATAATATTTCTCTAAGGTCAATGACCTTTGAACTAGGACGTTTTAAGTATTTTTAAGTTTTCTCTCTATAACTCAAAAAATTATAATCACATTATACTAGAAATAATTTTAAAAGAGAGTTTTCACAAAGGTCTATCAATGTGGAAGATTATACGTTTCTAAATTGCATAGTTTAGAAATGGCAGGGGGGGGGCACATTGCAAGCCACTTTGGCGGGCTATATTTCGCAGATGGTACACCTGATAAAAAAGTGGTGTATGAAACATTACCTTCATTTTAGTAGACCTATTCAATGATATCCCACACGAGGGGGTGCAGCGAAAAAAATTTTTTTTCCCCATTTCACATGTATGGAAGCCACCCCTAAAATACGGAAAAACTATTTTTTTATTCTTTTAAAATTGAGATCTATATGTAGACAATTTTTTAACAAAATTTCATTTACTTATTTTTATAACTGTAGAAGTTATTAAGCTGTAAAGGATTAGGACAGACGGACAGACGGACGGACATGACGAAACTAATATGTCATCTTTAAAGGTTGGCAACAGTCGGCGACTCCCCTGGTGATGCAGATGTCAATTATGAAAAAAAAGAAACATGAAAAAAATCCAGTTAAATATAACGGAAAATAGTTTGGTTTAGAATTTTAGAATCATACGCTGACAATACTTTAGACTGCAAACAAACTACTAATTTATTAATCTGAAAACAGTAAGTCATATCAAACTGCAGTTCTAAACAAACAAGCTCCAAAAAACCATGGTCCATAAAATAAATTAAAAAATATCGCAAACAAAAATTAGCTAGGTCGGCCATTTTGAAAATGTCTCATATTTGCTTGACTCATGGTCGGCATACGACCCGGCATTGAAACGTCAAACATAGTGCTGCGATTCATAATCGGTTCCCTATCGATTCGACTATTCGGATCAATTTTAGTAGCACTTAAGAACGCTGATGTTTGCGATTGTAAAAGACTTCCAGGTAAAGGCTGTTGCCTCTCTAACCTGTATTGTAGGTTCTGTTTTTCCATTTGATGGTGTTGTGTTCTAATCGCAAATCGATTTACGTGTACAGGGATCGGCACGACTATTTTCGTACCGGAACCGTTTTTGCTGGAGTGGCTGCCTGACGCGAGGCCTGCTTTGACGCGTTTCCATTTCGCGCGACGATTTTGGAACCATATTTTTACCTGAGGAAAGAAAGTTCGATTAAGAATTTGTGTTTTTACTGAGATATTTGGGACTTGTATGTTTTATAAGAACTCTTTGCTGTTAAGGTGTAGACACACAGCAGGCGGGACTGAACTGAGGCGGAGCGACGACGGAACGTGGACGGGGCGTGCATTTCAGAATGCGGGCGGATCGCGCGCGGGACTGAACGGCGGTGGAATGACAGCGCCAGAAGAAAAAGTTCCGCTGTCTGTGTGACTACTACTATGCATTCCCATATAATACAACGCCAGCGTATCGGTGGCGCACCGCCCGGCGTTGATTTTCCGACTGGCGCGGAGCTGCGGCCGATCGGTCACGCCGTCAAACGCAGGACGGTGCTATGTGCACTGTCTAATACAGTTCAGTACATTACAACACGACGAGATCTGCCGACGATGCGGTTCAGTTCCGCCCGTTGTGGGTTTGCAGATTTAATTACAATACTCGCTACTACTACACTTCTACTATAATTTTTGGCCAATGGGAAGCGTACTTCATCTAGATTTATCAAATGTTGTGTATACTCTTACACCTTGCTTCTGATTAACAAGAATCTGATGACTGATAAAGATGGCATGGCAACTTAAAACATACTGTATGAATATATGAGGCATTGTTTTGGAGAGCAATCAAGGCACAACGTTTGCGATGGCTCGGCTACGTCGAACGCATGGGGGAAGATCGAGGAGCCAAGAAAGCGTATCTGGGCCAACCAACCGGACGTAGACCAGTAGGTCGCCCCAGATATCGCTGGGGAGATGCTGTGGAGACTGATCTACGTGAGCTTCAAGCTACCAACTGGCGAGATATCGCGCAAGATCGAGGAAAGTGGAGAGTTCTCGTTTCGGAGGCCATGACGTAAGTAAGTATGTTTTGGACAGCAGCGTCATTAGAAAAAGCTCTTCCTGCGGTCAAAAAATTACTTCCAAGCATGGTGCCTTCGTAATTTTTAGAAGAAATCCAAATTTCAGCAGTAGATTTAGCTAACAAAAGATAGTAAAGTTGGCCATTAACTTAATTGCTGCAGAAATACTCTAGGGCCTTTCAAACACAGTAGCGTCATCAAAAAGAGTCGTCATCTGTCTCTGTATTCACCAAACTACTACCCAGCGTAGTGTCTACCTCTTTTTGGCTGAAATGTTTACAATAAGTATATAAGCAGATCAGCAGTCTTGGCCTCCCTAGGCCACTTAGTAGTAACCATCCCTTTCTGCTGATTTTACAGCGTAAAAATGTGCGGGGAGCGCAGGTTGGGCTCCCCTAATATCTAGCTGCCCTAGGTTCGGACCTACTCGGCGTTATGGAAAGTCCACTTCCAACTATAAGTACATATCATCATCATCATCATTTCAGCTTAAAGACGTCCACTGTTGGACATAGGCCTCCTCCAAGCATCGCCACAACGACCGGTCCTGCGCTTTCCGCATCCGGCGGATTCCCGCGACCTTCTCCAGCAGCCTTACTCTTGAACATAATCCCGATCGATCGGCATTGGATTAACGTCAATGCGCACTTTTAAATGCAAAATTAGTAATAAATTGGTTTAAGCATTATTAGAATTCAAATTGTGTATAGGTAGTGTATATTTTTAATTTAATAAAGAATACCCATTTATTCTTGTCACTTTTTGACCTGGGTATTGGATTGAGATTGGAATTATTTTCAAGAGTAACCCCACAGGTCGTCTGTCCACCTTGTGGGGGCTTACCCACGCTGCGCCTGCCAGTACGCAGTCGTCACTCCAGAACTTTACGACGCCGTCGGCCATCCGTTCTGTGAGCAATGTGCCTCGCCCACTGCCACTTAAGTACATACAATATGTAACAAAAACCCTGTTGTTCCTGTGAGCTACGTTATCAGAATCGATATTCATGCGTAAGGACACAACTCATTTTGAAAAAACTCTTCAATGAAAATAATAAAAATAAATATTAAATCATCGACGTAGCTCACAGGAACAACAGGGTTTTTGTTACATGTTGTATAATCCCGGTATATTTAAACGACATTTAACTTTAAGACGCTCTGAACAGTTGTTCCAAATTTCCAATACAGCGACAACAGTGACAGCATGAGACATAAAGGCGACTTGAAATTGAGTTTGAGAAGTTAGCTGTTCTCATTTCATATTTACCTGTACTTCGCTCAGCTTCAATGCGGACGCTATCTGCGACCTCTCAGTCAAGCTCAGGTACTTCTTCGCGTGAAACTCCCTTTCCAGCTCGAGGAGTTGTTCCGAGGTGAAGGCGGTGCGTCTTCTGCGCGCTTTGTTCTCTCGTGGCGTGTCGCTTGAATCTTCTGGGTCGGGTTCAGAGTCATTACCTGGTGAAGAGATGTGGATTGATTTAGATTCATCATTAGACTTACTGAAGACTTAAAATAGCAGTCTATTTGTCAATTGTTTCTAATACAAAAATTAAAAAGACGGAATAGCCTACTCAACCATAACTTTTATATTTTTGATTTTTAAATAAATAAATAAATAAATATTTTTGGAACATTTTACACATCACTATCTAGTCCCAAAATAAGCAGAGATTGTACTATGGGTAATTGGGTTCTAGACAATGGATATAATACTTAGATACATTTTTTTTGTAAATGCATACATAATGAGTAGTGATCGCGAAAACATATAATACATAAGAAACACGGACCCAGACCAACACAAACACTCATGTTCAACAAATACTTGTGTCCGGTCGGAATGGAACCCACGACCTAGTGATCAGCAGTCCGACCCTCGAACCACTAGACCACAGACATCGTCGTGGTTTTAGCCGAGGACTAGAGTGTATCGCGAAAGGCGAGACTTATTTTAATTTAAGACATTCTAATATTACATGGTGGTTAAGGAATCATTTGTCATGATAACAGCATTCTATAAAATTAAATATAGGTAGGTCTGTGATAAATGGGAACATGGTAATATCACAGCTCTGTCACTCAATGCCACGCCAAAAATATGAGACACCAACATTGCGTTATTTGGATAAGCCGTCGGTCCTGCGCCTGATCTCTCTCCGGTCGTGTCGAATTGCCGTCCCATCGGATTAAGAGAGTGAAGGAATAGAGAGTGCACCTGTGTTTGCGCACACACTTGTGCACTATAATATGTCCCGCGCAGATGGCTAGACTCCATTGAGATTGGCCGCCGTGACCGAAATTCAGCCGGGAGGACATTATTTGGATTTTGGATAATATTATCTGCAATTCATTTAAGTAGGTATATACCAGGCCCCTCAGAAAGTATTGCGAAAAAAAGTTTTTATATATGGGAGACTGGCCAGTTATGTTTTTCGAAAATATGATTATTTATAAGTAAAAATAAGTAAGTTCCAATTTCAAAATTTCCCTCCACATTTTTTGCGAGTTAATTCAAAGTATTGTGTCTCACTGAAATATGGATCTGCGCCGGGAACATTTTAGAGCTATGATTTTATACGATTTCAAGTGTCGCCTGAAACCGGATGAATCGTACGATAGACTTCAAATGGCATTCATGGATGAAGGACCTTCCAAGGCAACCGTGTATCGTTGGTATAACGAATTCAAGCGCGGTCGACCAACTTTGGGGGATGACGAAAGAAGCGGTCGCCCTTTGACGGCTGTTACCGAAGAAAACGTGCTAGCAGTGAAAAATTTAATCCAAGACAATAGGCGAATTACATATCAGGAGATTCAACACATATTGAAGATTGGATCGGGAAGCGTTCACGAGATTCTACACAGCCATCTTCGCGTGAGGAGGATAGTATCACGCTGGGTGCCGCACAACCTCACCGATGCTCAGAAGCAGGCCCGGGTGGAATGGTGCCGTGATATGCTTAACAAATTTGAAGCAGGCTCGTCTCGGCGTGTTTACGACATCGTTACAGGTGATGAGTCCTGGATTTATCAATACGACCCAGAAACCAAGCGCCAGTCGACTGTTTGGGTGTTTCAAAATGAGCCAACGCCTACCAAAGTGAAGCGATCTAGAAGCGGGGGTAAGATTTTGATCGCTAGCTTTTTTAATTTGACTGGCCACTTGGTATCAATTCCCTTACGGGATCAAAGAAGCATTAATGCCGAATGGTATACTACCAAATGTTTGCCAGAAGTTTTCTCTGTTATAAGCAACAAGCGACCAAACACAGGGCTCCGCGGGCTACTGCTCCACCACGACAATGCACCTGCGCACACCGCACTCAAAACGAGGGACTTCCTGGACAGCACGCCAGTCAAACTCCTGGGTCACCCTCCTTACAGCCCTGATCTAGCACCGTGTGACTTCTTTTTATTCCCAAAAATAAAAAATCAGCTCAAAGGGATACAATTTTCGTCGCCGGAAGATGCGCTGGCTGCGTTCGAGCAGGCTGTAAACGAGGTGTCTGCGGCGGACTGGAAAAAGTGTTTTGAAAACTGGTTTAGGCGCATGAATCTTTGTATAGAGGCTGGTGGAAAGTACTTTGAAAAGATTTGATAAAAATATATGTACGTATAGAACAATTTTTTTTAGTTTCGCAAAACTTTCTGAGTGTCCCACGTATTTAAGTTTCGAATCGAAGTTCCGTGTGGTGCCGGACGTAAAGAATTGCACCACCCTATCTCTTCTCATGGGTGTCGTAAAAGGTGACTAAGGGATTCACCAGAGGATGGGCAGCAGCGTTCTCTGAGTATTTAACCAACCAACTTCGATCGCCAACCCGCCAGCCAAGCGTGGCGATTATGGCATGTCTCCCCTTTGTGGGGGAGGCCTATGTCCAGCAGTGGACGTCTTTCGGTTGAAATGATGATGATCATGGTGACAACGCTCAACCTCTGGACCTAGGAACAAGACTTCGTCTTACATTCAGAGACGAATCTAAGCGTGATCTCATGCTTCTAACTGTCAAAATGCATTGCTATTTGACAGTTGGAAGCAGTGAGCTTACAATGTATAAATCATTGGTTGGAACTGATCTTGAAAGCATGAGTTCACGCTTAGGCCCGTATTCTAGAACGATTCTCAAGCGTTGATCACTGTTTAAAACTAGTTTTGAGTTGAGATTTAATTTTAGAACATTCCTCAAGTAGAGATTTGTTGATCACAGTTCAGCATAGTTTAACACGCATAACATCACGCCTGTATTTCCCCGAAGGGGTAGGCAGAGGTGTAATAGTACACCCACATTTCTGTTCAGTTATGTTATAGTCCCATGTAATAGGGGGCGAGCCTATTGCCATTGACCGGGCACAAATCCAGACTCCGGGCTGCTACTGAGAATTTCCTGATGAAAAAACCCAATAACACTTTGCCCGACCCGGGAATCGAACCCAGGACCCCACGCTCAGCAGTCGCGCTTGCAACCACTAGACCAACGAGGTAGTCAGAGCAGAGTTTAGCTTTATTGTATACTGTCACCTGTTTCGGTATTTGAGCAGAGATTTGATCTGTACCGTAAACTAATTGGCCCACAAGCCCTACTTTGCCTAGTTTTGAGTAAACGTAAGTAAAAGTAAAGTTTAATAGCTATGAATTCCGTACTTGGAGAGATTTAAAAACTATGACAACGCTAATTTTTGGTTCAGTTACAAAGTGCCAGTGCGCGTAAGAATTAAGTTAATGCCTTAGGCAAAGTAGGGCTTGGGCATTTTACGGAAATCACTCTAATGTGATCCAGACTACGCTTGAGTAGAGATTTCTATTCTATTTCAGGCCAAATTCGTGTGTTATGTTGTTGTATTAAAGTTTATAATTACAGTATTGGAATAAGACCGATACTTAAGTACCTAACGATTCTATCCTTAAGTAGTGATCAGGTGATTGAAGTTTAAACTGTAGGTAAGTACTTGAAGAACCTTCTGTCACAGAATATTTAATAGTTTCTGTAATACGGGCCTAAAGAGTCGTCTCTGAACTGACTCTGACTTATTTTCATTTCAATGCGATATATGGGTTTTTGAGCTATGGCTATGATTCATAAAATCAATAAGGTAGGTACCGAAAAGCGAAAACTATTAAAAAGTAATACGTCCGTAACTGTCAACGGAACTATTAGTCATTGCGCTCCCCCATTTCCCGCGCTTTCTGGCGGATCGTAATGGCGGCGTTTTATGGCACATCGTTTAGTTAAAGCTGTACAAATCCGTTATAGGCTGACCTCGCGTTGTAAGGAAAACCTATACAATGCGAGGTCAGCTTATACTGGAAATTTACAGCTTAATGTGTAGCCGTGTGTACAATTTCTTTTAGGCGATTATAATTTTAGCCGTGTGATTTGTTACAGGACTGTTGCAAGTTGCGGGTAATAGATGAAAAGCTCGGACGAATAAAAAAGGCAGATGGAATCTCGCTAAACAAAGACTGAAGCACTTTAATTTTTCCTAAACTCACTATAATTTCGAAAGCATTTTAACACACCAGATTTATACTGTTATTCTGTTATTTTATACTACGACAATGACTAACGTCACACTAGATTTTTTGCGTAATCGCGGCTTTTTGGCATACTATGGATGTGGATGTGTGCGTGCCCGTACTTTTAAGCGAGCCGGCATACTATGGATGCTTCACTTATTGTTTAGCGAGATTCCGTCCGCCTTTATTATTCGTCCAAGATGAAAAGAGTCAAGGATGAAACGAGTAAATAATAATAATAATAATAAATCATTTATTTCAGATTTGTATCCATTTTGTTAGTAAACATTGCCCTTACAACCTAATGTTAGTAAATTACAAATTTCGAATTTAATTTAATTAAAATACCTACGTAGCTTATCTATGCCACTGGGGCGTGTAAGCGTAACCAATGCTACAGTATGAGCGTCCCACCTGTCCTTTATGGTATTCAAGATGCTGTTGGCAAATGGCATGATTATGTCATAAACCATACCTGAAGATTTTAATAGCAATTTCCAATCTGTAGAAGGTACTGGTTTACCGACCTAATTAGATAATTCTTCGGATGAACCTTTATTAAAAGGAAAGAGAGGTCAACGCTCAAAACTCACCAATGGACTAGTAGACTCTTTTATAGAGTAGAAATACTCAATATATTTATTGCTGGTACTTAGGTGGTAGACTTAAAGCTATGAGATCATTGTGAACCCTGTCGGCCACGGCATGTAGGAGAGGAAGTTTAAAAAATATATATTTTCTATGATTTATATTTTAACAAGTTTATTTTTGTAATGATTTATCATCTAAATAATCTTGTAATAGTATTATATTTTTTTTTTAAATTATAGTAAAGTGAGCAGATCTAGGGTATCTAACGGATTTAGATAAATTGAGGAGCGTCTGTTAAAAAAGGGCTATGTACACACTAACCAAGAAAAGTTAGTACAACTGCACAAGTCGATGAGCTATTATGGGACCTTTTGATTGGAATAGTGAAAATGAGATTACTTTTTCCAAGGAATTAAACTTTGAAATTAGGAATGATATACATTAGGAACTTAAACATTAGGAATTTGAGTTAGTAGTGGGATGAGTATAAGCTACCTTAGAACCTTAGAGTGAAAAGAAAATAGCCCTTTTTAAACTCAACAGACACTCCTCAATTTTTATGATGATGATAGGGTTCTATAAACATTCTGATGTATCGCCGATGGTACACCTGATAAAAAAGTGATGTATGAAACATTACCTTCATTTTAGAAGACCTATTCAATGATACCCCAAACGAGGGGGTGCAGCGAAAAAAAAAAAATTCATCCCCATTTCACATGTATGGGCGCCTAAGCCCCCTAAAGTACGTAAAAACGATTTTTTTATTCCATTAAAATTGAGATCTATATGCAGACTATTTTTTAACAAAATTTCATTTACTTATGTTTATAACTGTAGAAGTTATTAAGCTGTAAAGGATTAAGACAGACGGACAGACGGACAGACGGACAGACGGACGGACATGACGAAACTATAAGGGTTCCTTGTAGGACTTCGGAACCCTAAAAAGTGCGTTGACGACAAAATTATTGTTTTAATACCACATATAATATAATACTATACGTTTAATACTGACAATGATGTGCAATTCATAAAAGATAAAAATAACTTTCTCTACTAAATATCGTATCTTTTACAAAACTAAACAGCCGTCCCTTCAGCTGACGTCAAAACGATTGTTTTTCTTCTATGTCAATCGCTCCCCAAGTTTTTGCGCAGTCATAACCCTGGGGGCGAATGGACTATAAAAAGCGACGGCCGAGCCGACTCAGCGCCACGCCCACCAGTGGACAATCTAATCATTGCATGGTTGGGGTGAAGATGGGAGATGGAAGTTGGACTTGACGTGTTTTGGAGAAACAAAGAGTAAAATCTACCAAATACTTATGTGTTGTCGACGAATTTTAAGGTGAATATGAATTAGAGCATTTTCTCGAGCATTTCCTTGACTTATGGTGCCGAGACATGGACGCTTACAAAGGAGACTGTCCACCGAGTACGAGTGGCACAACGGGCCATGGAGCGTGCTATGCTCGGCATAAATCTTCTCGACCGAGTCCGAAACACCGAGATCCGTCGTCGGACGAAGGCTACGTCGGTGATAGTGCGATTAAGCTAAAGTAGAGTTGGGATCTGTCTCGGCGTAGAGATGGCCGATGGAGTAAAGCGTTGACCGAGTGGTGGCCAAGGTCAGGTCGGAGAAACCCGGGCCGTCCGAAAGCGCGCTGGGTTGATGATATCGCCAAAGCCGCAGGAAATACCTGGATGAGGGATGCAGAACATCGAAGAGGCTGGCGTGGGTGACACTGGGCTAGGATGATGATGATAAATTAGAGCATTTTTCGAGCTTTTCCATTTATTTATTTTATTTATTTATAATTTATGTACACACAATAAAATATGAAAGGAGACAGCATTAAAATGATTTAGTACAAAGGTACTGCTTATTTCAAAGAAATTTCTACCAACAGACCTGCGAGAGGAGAAATAAGTAAGAAATGTAGACAACAGTGTGTAAAAAGATAGGAAACTTAAAATTAGTTCTAATAAAGCAATAGATACTTAATAAATACATATAAATTATATAGGTATAAGAAGGTAAATATGATATAAATATTATGCAATAACAAATTATGAGGAAAGGTAATGCTCTTTAACACGTCTTTTGAAGACAGATATGGATTGAGAATTCCGTATGTTAGGCGGGAGTGAGTTCCATAATCTTACTGCATGCACAGAGAAGGCATAAGAATAGAAATCCATTTTGTGAGGTTGAAATTTAAGAAGAGTTTTAAGGTGAGATCTGCAAGGAGCATCAGAAGGTTTGAAAAAAGAAAAACGCTCTCGTAAGTAGGAAGGATATTTAGGATTGTAAAGGAGACATAATATGCGAGTGTTCCTGCGAAGGCGAATCGGGAGCCACTTGAGTTCCTTGCGGAAGTGAGAAACATGATCGTATTTTCTAAGGCCAGTATTACAGAACGATACTCAAGCGTTGATCTCTGTTTAAATCTAGTTTAAAGTTGAGCTTTGATTTTAGAACGTTCCTCAAGCAGAGATTTGTTGATCACAGTTCAGCTGAGTTTAGTTTTGTTTTATACTGTCACCTGTTTCGGTATTTGAGCTGAGATTTGATCTGTAATCACTCTAGTGTGGTCCAGACTACGCTTGAGTAGAGATTTCTATTATATTTCAGGTCAAATTCATGTGTTATGTTGTTGAATTAAAGTTTATAATTACCGTTTTGGAATAAGGCCGATACTCAAGTAACGATTCTATCCTTAAGTAGTGATCAGGTGATTGGAGTTTAAACTGTACTTGAGGAAGCTTCTATAATACGGGCCTAAGACCAAAAACAAAACGAATGCACAAGTTTTGCAGGCGCTCAAGCTTGTTTAGCAGCTCCTCAGTGGCATCCAAATAACAGGCGTCAGCGTAGTCGATAATCGGCTGAATCAGAGTTTGAGCGAGAGAAATCTTAGTCTTTAAGGGCAAGATATTCTGGAGACATTTTAGCGAATGAAAAGAGAAATGTACTTTACGACTTACTTGATTGACGTGACGTGATTCCATGTAATGTATCGTTCTAATGAATGGTACAATATAAGGAAAAGTTCGAAACTAGAGCATTTCGATGTAGGTAATGTATCGTTCCTGCGACAGCTCGACGCTGTGTTTGACGAAATGCTCACGAGCGAGTCTACTCTTTTGATGAAATGTCGGATCTGCAGTTCGTGTCTTTGCTCGATGAAATATTACACAAATTCGCTCGTCGGTTTGTAAACTCAAGTTGTAACAAAGCGTCGAGCGTTGTGCTCCATGTTCGGTTCGTGAAAAACAAACGATGAACGGTAAAACAGTAAAGGGTGAATCTTGAGAGGCTCATTTTGCGCTGTCCGGAGGGATATACTACCCGTAGTATTAAAACTTGGACCTACACTATTTTTTTTAAGTTACTTTAATCTATGATCTAACTGGGGCACGATAGTGATAGTGCCTAATTTGGATACATATAGTCGAAAAAAAAATCCAAAGCCCCAAAAATTGATACCCCTGGCGCGTCCGCGCTACTTTTTTTGTAAAAACTATCCTCAAAACACTGACTTATGAAAGGAAACTAAGTTATTGATGTGATCTAACCGCTAGGTGATTAGTTGTAGATTGCAAAAAAAAATAGTATGTCTGTTCATCGTAGTTTTAATTTAAGTTATTAGATATCTAAGGTTTGACCAGGGCTAAACGTTGATTCCACTGGCGCGTCATAAAACTACACGTATATCACTAGTGGAACGTTGTAGAAGTTTGTATCCATGTAGATATGAAAGTGCTAGTCGTGCTTCGAACATCGTGGAAGAAGGTAGAACCTCTCGTCACTCCAGTTCAAAGTTACGAAGGTAAACATTTGATTCCCCTGACTTTGTTCCACTAGGTTGTTGATTACCCTGACCACATTTAAAATTATTTTTTGATCATTTAGAAATGTTTTAGTATTGTAAATAGAACCGCATAAGCGACCATTATTTGGTCATTAAATTTTCATTATTATAATCATATTATTTTAAGCAAAATCGACGAAAAACATACTTTTTTTTGATTCCCTTGGACTTGATCCCCCTGGTATTTGCCCCAGGGTAATCAACGTTTTCGTAATTTACCTTGAAAAACAGAAAGGTTTTCTTTCAATTAGTATTTTACCTTTCAAATACATAGTAATATTAATTTTTAATCATTAATAAAAAGACATATAAAGTAATATAACCCTCCTTCTGGCGCAGTCGGGTGAAAAGAAGATAATTTATTACGACACAAAAATATTCGTGAGAATTGCTTGCGTAGACTTAAAAATTACTGAGGCTGTTATTATGAATAATATCATGTGCCTTTTTAGTGTTCCGTACCCAAAGGGTGCCAAACGGGATTAGGGTCCCAGGTTACTCTCGCTACGCTATCTTTCCGTCCATCCGTCTGTCTGTCACAAGGCTGTATCTTTTGAACGGTAACAGGTAGCCGGTTGAAATTTTCACAGAATATGTGTTGCTATGACTTCTATCACGACAAATACTTAAACTAGTTTTCTTGTATGAGGGTACCCATACAAGAATACATACCAGCGTTAAATGTGGTTTGAATATAGTGAATACTATTTAGTTTATCAACAAATACTAAAAATAGGGCACACATAGACATATGTCGTGGTACCTGCGTAAGAAAGAGATGCAAAAATTCATATTCATATTCATAATTCGCGCACGGTGCGTTGATGTATTTTGATGAACTCTCGTAAATTAAATCAGTTTCTATGGGTATCAGGTCGATGGGTGGTACGGAACCCTTACTGCGTGAGTCCGACTCACACTTGGCCGGATTTTCTATTATTATCATAAACACAGTCGCGTATTATCTCTATCTCAAATTTTAATGAGATCAGAATGGATGAGCGTTCTAAAAAAAAATTCGAAAAAGAGACTACCAAGTGAAAAATGATTTCAATTTCAGAAGTTGCAGTCGTCGCAGTTATAGTATAGCAGAGCTCTTTGTGAAGAAGTTCGTACGCAAAAATACTACCCTAGGACCATACCTATTTCTGCGACCAAGTAGCTTTATAGTGTGCTGGTGTAATTACAGGCACATGAGACATTTCACCTTTGACTCTAGGATTGCAATGCACTTGCAACGCCTCTGTTATTGCAGATGTCCATAGGCGGCGGTGACCACTTACCATCACAAACTACTAGGGGATACTACGTATCTTACCATCTGGTAGGCCGTCTGCTTGTTTGCCGCCCAATAACAGAAAAAAGTCGACGTCTTTGGTTTTGTTTGTTTTTTTTTGCTACCGACTTCCGAAACTAAAATTACTTTTCACTCTGTAGTTGCTTTTTCGATAAGTTTTTTTGTAGTCAATTGTTTTTTTTTGTAATACCTATGTGTTTTATTATCAATCATAAAAGTACCTACGAATAAAAGTGCCAAATTACCAATGTATGAAGTAAAAAGGCTGATTAAAAAACAAAAATCTAAGAAAATACATAATTATGTTGTTGTAGTAGCTTTTTTTAGTGTTCCTTAGAGTATGCCTTAAAAATATGTAATAACGGTCTTGGTTTACTATGATAAATTAATTTTTTAAGTTTTGATTCCCCTGTCGTCTTTATTGATTCCCCTGTCTGATAAAACTGCAAATTGTGGTATATCTTTGGAACGGCTTGGCGAAAATTGGTGCCAAAATGATTAATGTGTTTATAATTTAGTAAAATTTCATGTTTTATTATTACTTGTAAGAAATTCACTAAAATAAAATATGCCAAGGGAATCAACTGAATACGCCCATTCTCAAGATTCACCCTAAAGCGGCTCGATATTCTGTTGCGGTCAAGAGCATATCTATACATATAATCATACAAAAAAAAAGAACTAAATGTTATAGTATACTCACCTTTAGTAGGCTTTTGCTACAGGTTTTGGTGAAATCGGAAAAAGTGATGGATGGATTTTTGTCGCTAATTAGCTCTAATGTAGCTGCTGCTAGACCCCTTTCAAGTAATGTGACGAATTTCCAATCATCCTGTATATTTACATGCTGTAACATGTGGGTCGCTGTTGCGCCATCTCTCATGGGATGAGGCAGCGGTGAATCATCGTCATGCCTGTAGGTCTACTCGCGTTTTACGAACGACAAACGAAGTACGAACTTTCGTTCCGACTGATACTTACATAATAAAGATAGGCACATAAAAAAGGCACAATTAAGATAGACTACGGTTCATAGTCGTATACAATTTACCGGAGATGAGAAAAATAAACGTCAAAACACGATCATTGCATGCGATAAGGGAACGATGGTTGACCGGAGTAGAAAATTGTGCGATGAATCGTACGATTTATCGAATATCGTCGAACGGGAGTAGACCCCCTGTTTCGTAGGATAATCGGACAAATCGAATCTTTGCAAAAATCCTAGGATGATTGCAAAAGACCGGCTAATTGGAATTCAAGAAACATTTTCGTAATCGCACGAGCTATTATCAGGATAATTGAAAAAATCCAAGTTTCTTTAGGAAGATTGGAAATTTGAACGCTGATTGGCTAATCTAAAGAAAGAGTCGATTCATAACATATTTATTTTGGTTGGTCAGAACCATAGTTATTATACTGACGTAATATATACAAAGTCTTTGGTCAGAACATGGCTCTTCATAAAGGTCTTTAGTATAGACAGGGACAAGTAAAGTAAGTATTAGGCAATAGACGTATTAATTTAAATAAAGTATTTAAATGTTAGAATATTATCACAAAAAAGGTAGGTACATTGTCAACAAAACACTGAAGCAATATCAAACAACAATAAAATACAAAGGTTTGTAGCGGTTAGCCAATCAGCCGAACACCTGCACAAGAGATGACCTATTCGTCGCCACTGAAAACGCCATTGAAGTGGCTACGTTCTAAATATCTAAACAAAACAGTTACCTATATTTATTTGAACCATTGACACGATATGAAGAAGCCAATCAGCGCATCCGTCAGTGTATAATGTTCATATCAGCCAATCAGCGCTCATAACGTGAGCGGTTTTTCGCGACTTACCTAAGTCATAGTATTATATTACCTGTGCCTAAGTTAAGCTGTTGTATTATATTACCTGTGCCTAAGTTAAGCTGTTGTATTATATTACCTGTGCCTAAGTTAAGCTGTTGTATTATATTACCTGTGCCTAAGTTAAGCTGTTGTATTATATTACCTGTGCCTAAGTTAAGCTGTTGTATTATATTACCTGTGCCTAAGTTAAGCTGTTGTATCCGCTGCAGTTGTGTTAAAAAGTGATTTTTAACATAACACATAACATAACATCACGCCTGTATTTCTCCGAAGGGGTAGGCAGAGGTGTATAGTAGGTACACCTACATTTCGCCAGTTATGTTATAGTCCCATGTAGTAGGGGGCGAGCCTATTGCCATTGACCAAGCACACAAATCCAGACTCCGGGCTACTACTGAGAATTTCCTAATGATAAAATCCAATAACACTTTGCCCGACCCGGGAATCAAACCCAGGACCTCACGCTCAGCAGTCGCGCTTGCAACCACTACACCAACGAGGCAGTATGTGATTTTTGTGTAGTTATATCATTTATTATGCAACATGATGTCCCTTAAGTTCATCAGAATCAAGTTCAAGTTATATTTTTATTCCAAAAAAGCATGCATGAAACGTTAAGAATTTATTTGCACGGTTCCAAAAAGTTCGTCCAATGGAGAAGAACTGGCAAGAAACTATGAATAGGTACACTTTCTACTTATAATCAACTATTTTTTACTATTTTTGTGTAAACAACATAAAATACCAATTACTACAATAAATACGTGCTTAGCAGAACACGTATAACTACAACCATTTTTAAAATATCCACCGCACCGACAATTTCCATGAAAGACGCGATAAAGGATCCCTTTAGCAAATAAATATATTTATTCCTTACCACCGAACAACGATTGACAGTTATCGAGAGCGCCAAATGAATTGTAAAGTCCGCCATCTTTATTTTACCGTCAAAAAACAACAACTCGAACCAAGAACAGTGAATTCAACTGTTTAAGGTAACTTTGTTGACTCATAAAGTCCCCGCGCATTCGCGCTTCGAATTTTAAATTTATAGAATGGAGCGGCGAGTTAAATCGATTGTGAATTCGAATGCATTTTAGTCGATTCAGATGTATCGATTACGATAAACAGTTTATTCAAAATGGTGGTCACGTTCCATTTCAGTTTAAATTTTCACTCTGTCCACTTTGGCAGTTTTCCTTGAATGAATGAATGATGAATTAAAAGTTAATGTGGCATAAAATTGTTGATATATTTGTTTACTTGATTTCAGTTAGCTTTATTACGAATGTAAATAACATTTTTAATGTCTGCCGATTGTCTTGTGTGAGGGAATTTAAAAAATGTCGAGTTTAAAATTCAAACAAACACGCAGTTTTCAATTTAAAAAAAGTAAACTGCAACCATAGAAATCTTTTATTATAAGGGGCTATTGTTTAGATTTCTATGACTGCGACAAACAATTCGCTCATAATTTCAGCCGAAAGACGTCCACCGCTGGACAAAGGCCTCTCCCAAACGGGGGGGGGGGGGGGAATATGCCATAATACGCCTCGCTTGGTAGGCGGGTTGACGATCGTAGTTGGTTGTTTAAATAATTCACGAAACCCATGAGAAGAGAGAGGGTGGTGCTATTTTTATCAAAACCGAAAAAATTTGAGCGACGAGCTGTCATTTCCAGTGTACGAAAGCCCCAATATTTTGGTCCTTATTTCCTTACCCTTATAGATATTTTTTAGAGGTCCATGTCCAGCATTGAACGTATGACTGATTGGCTTAAAATTGATAACGCTTAGAAAATCGCCAAAAGAAATCTAGACATTCTTAACGCCAACAAGGCTCCAATAAAATGTTAACAAAAAATTACAAAAATGACAGAATGTCAGTTAGACAATTCGCGCCAAAAGCGAAACAGTTCGGATACGCGTCAATTTCACGCTACAGATGCGTTCTAGTGGCGTGAAATAATCTTTGTAATGTCAAGCAGCCATCGCTAATTGGGTTATTTGTTGATTTTCATCGTTTAGGGGGATGTGTGTGAACTGAGTTTTGAGTGCACAGAGTAGTACGGATGACGGTTTGAAGCTCCATTACTTATACTTAGGCCCATATTACAGAACGATACTCAAGCGTTGATCTCTGTTTAAAACTAGTTTTGAGTTGAGCTTTGATTTTAGAACGTTCCTCAAGCAGAGATTTGTTGATCACAGTAAGTTTAGTTTTATTTTATACTGTCACCTGTTTCGGAATTTCAGCTGAGATTTGATCTGTAATCACTCTAGTGTGGTCCAGATTACGCTTGAGTAGAGATTTCTATTCTATTTCAGGTCAAATTCGTGTGTTTTGTTGTTGAATTAAAGTTTATAATTGCCGTTATGGAATAAGACCGATACTCAAGTAACGTTTCTATCCTTAAGTAGTGATCAGGTGATTG